>JAVBJF010000063.1:0-1338047 GCA_033439095.1 Pseudococcus viburni | reverse complement strand
AGCTGCCATTCGCAATTTTCAATAGCGGAAAAACGCGACGTCAAAACTGAAATCCGACACCGAATTCGGATTCAGCGACCTCGAATTAGCCCATAACCGAGTTCCAAGCGCGATCCGACTGTAAAATCGCTGGGTCGTTTTTTTGCCCAAAAAAGTGAGGATTTTTGGGCGAAAAAACGACCCAGCGATTTTACAGTCGGATCGCGCTTGGAACTCGGCCATAGGCTAATTTTGGGTCGCTGAACACGAATCCGGCGTCGGTTTTTCGATCCGGCCATTTGCGGAGCTGCCATTCGCAATTTTCAATAGCGGAAAAACGCGACGTCAAAACTGAAATCCGACACCGAATTCGGATTCAGCGACCTCGAATTAGCCCATAACCGAGTTCCAAGCGCGATCCGACTGTAAAATCGCTGGGTCGTTTTTTTGCCCAAAAAAGTGAGGATTTTTGGGCGAAAAAATTTTTATCGCCGGATCGCGCTTGGAATTCGGCCATAGGCTAATTTTGGGTCGCTGAACACGAATCCGGCGTCGGTTTTTCGATCCGGCCATTTGCGGAGCTGCCATTCGCAATTTTCTTTCCAATTTTCCCAATTTTACGCGAGAAGCGCTCGTAGTAAATTTCTCTACGCAACCATTTCAAAACATCGATTTATTGAATTGAAATTTCACATATTACGTATACACAAAATAACCGCACATAAAACGTAACATTTAATTAATTATGTACTTAGGCATAATATATCTATTTTAGTATTTCGTTAACATTGCAAATGATAACATGGGTAACCAGACGAATTTGTAATTAAATAACAAACAAGTAATTAAATGAATATTTTCACATTGTGGTGTTCCTAACACGAACATATTTTATACCTTGGAGGTTAACAGGATATATCTATGTACTAAGGCGGTAAATACATAGTAATTATATAAAGAATTAGGTGTACCTACTTAGATTCACGAATATAGTCGAGGTACCTATTTATAGTGAAGTAAGTACTGACTTTGGAAACAAATAGGTATTACAGAAACGTAAACATTAAAGTAGGTAAGTCTCTCATAACCATACTGGTTACCCGATCGAAAAATTCCAAGATTTAAAGAGTAGGTATAATTTACATAATTTTAATTCTATACATAGCGAAATACACATAATTATATAAGTTTTGAACGTATATAAAAACAAAATACTGCAGTTACAAATATTTGCCTTTGCAAATGAGTAATACCACGTCCTTTGAAAAAAAAAAATCAAAACCCAAGAAAATTCCCCATTAACAGACACGCTTATGCAGCAAAAGATACACAATATGACACACATGAAAAAAAAAATGTTTCACAGACATAACACAAAATACGAGAAAAGAAATGAATGAGGAAATTCCGAATATTTTGTTCAAGTTCTAGTAAGTAGGTATTTTTCAAACGATAAAAATTTATGCTCGAGTCGTCTTTGAAGCTGTTTGGTTAATTTTAGATATTATATAATTTTTATTTGTACTCGGTTTTGGTAACTTTAGTACAAATTAATACTAGGAATAAATCACAGTAATGCTTAATATTAATTTCCTTAATTTTTTTCGTAGGTTTTCATGACGTAATATTATATGAATAACGGTTAATCGCGGTACAACTTTCATATTATCATAAAAATATAACGTTAGATAGGTATGGTAATAAATTCACGTTCATAATTAAGGTAACATATCGTCGATAACGCAGAAAGTAACAAATTCAAGTAGGTATTTTTCACGACCAAAGTTTCTTGCTGCCAAATAATTCTATATTCCTAGCTTGGAAAATATTCAAAATTTTGATTCGTATTTTGATTTCTTATGCGATAAAAAAAATCAGGAAGAAAGATGGCACGTAAACCGTAAAAAGTAATAACAATACAAAGGAGTTTTGTTCGGGGGAAAAAATGGTAACAGAAGTTGGCCAGTGTACAGTGATTTTATACAAAACAGTAAGACGAGAAAACGAAAAAATAAAAATACATATTTTATAAAACTGCTAAACGATGTCTAAATAAAACCATCCGATAGGTAAGAAAAAAATGATCATTTCGCGGACAAGATTGTGTAAAATCGATATTTTCACGTAAATAAAAATAAATACGATATCGACGAAAAACATAACTCTTGTAAATTACGTTTCAATAGAAAAAAAATACACAAAAAAGTAAAAAAATGATATACAAATGTTTTACTTTAAAATCGTTTGTTTAATGTTTCTTTTAAATAATTAATTGCATCCTGCGATTAAACATTTTCATTTCGACGAGTTTTCTTTTTTTTTTTTCTATCGATGGGTAAGTAGCAATTATGTGATATCAATAAATTAGGCATAAAGGAATATAAAGTTTTGTACATCATGGTTCACGTACAAAACAAAACACAAGACGTCACAACACCTTAATGCAATCATGTAGGAACACTCTATAACATTTTAGTTAATTACCTACGCTCAAAATACAATAATAAGTAGGTATACCTAACCTCACTTTCATCAAAAGTTATAAGCACCACTGGCGGATCCAGCCACGCCTAGTTTTCCAAATTTTAACAACGTAAAAATTTCGCTTAGCGAGTTTGAAAATTGAAAAAAATCTAGAAAATTTGACAATTTAACAAAAAGGCGATTGATTGAATAAATAAAAAATGATTATTCAAATAGCTCAGACTGTCTGATATCTGGAACCCCCGAGATCGTAATCGAACAGTTTGAAGCTAACTTCGAATCTTCGAGACTGTCAATAATTATAAAAAAATTAAAAATAAGTTTTCAATGTTCTCACAAAAATTAAAACGTTACAAATACTTGGGTCAAACGTCACCGAAAAGTCTATTGTTTTCTAGCGTCTGATAGAATATGTATCAAAAAGTTACAGAAATGTCAAATCTCATTGCTTTTTTTTTCAACTGAAAAAAATTTTGCAAATAAATTTTGGAAGTTGAAAAAAATGGCTCAAAGATTTCACATTTCAAAAAAAAAGTCCTCTCTATACACAGGTAATTCAAATTACATATCTAATGTAAAATTATAATTTAATTCGTAAAAATTGTTTAGCAGAGGAAATCCCTAAACCATATTCATAATTTATAAGCTTTTACTCCACAGAAAAACAGGTAAGTAATATTTTAAAGAAAATTGACCAGCTCAGAAAAATTTCTGAATTTTTGGAAAAAATTGCCCTGAATTCTTGGAAAAAATTATCAAAAATTGTTGCAAAATTATCAAAGTTTAAAAAACGTTCAACCTTTTAGAAATTCGACCAAGCTTTTAATATATGTGAGGCGCTCTGTAAAATGGTGATCTGTCGGAAAAGTGAATTCGGCGTTAGAGCGAAAAAAAGTCAACATGGCGAAATAAACAGATTTTTATTTTTTGACGGAATCTTGTTCTAGACACTGTAAACTACAACTTGGAATGAAAATTACCTCGAAAACGAATTTTTCCCCTGTTAAATAGGTAGCTAAAAGAATTTGGGAAGAAAAAAGGTAACCTAACTCAGTAAATGGCTATCTCCCAATACTAAATGTTGTTTTGCGTTCACCTCGAATTCGTTTATCGCCGGTCACGGGGGGGGGGGGGGGGTCTGAGGAAAATTATTTTCACTTTTTGAAGATGTGCGACAATTATACAATTATTACACAATGATTAGGCATTTTTGTTTGATTAAGATTGTTTTATTTATCGATTGTGAAAAGTGAAATTTTTTATATTAATGCCCCTATTTCTTATTCATAATAGCCTGTGAAAATCGCGAATTTAAAAAAAAAACACGATTTTTTCGTGCCTACAAATCAAAGAAACCATTTTTTTTCATTTTGCATCAACCTATGTTTAGAAAAACGGAAAATTTCCAAAAAAAAATCAACAATAATATGAGAAAAAACGAAAAAAGTAATGAATTCTGCAATCACAATTTTGTTGAAAATAATTTCTGTAAAAATCCACGAATTGAAAAAAGTAAGTGAATTGTATGAAAGAAATGACTAGATTTTTTTGAAAAATTAGAAATAAAAATGAAATTTTTGGAAAATTCAAATAATTTTTGAAATTTTGATGAAAGTTTAGAAAAAATTGTTGAAATTGAAATTCAAAAAAAAATCAAGATGTAAAATTATCTGGATCAATCGAACATTATATCAAAATTTCAGCCAGATTGGTGAAGTACCTAGAACTTGAAAAATGGATTTTTTCATTTTTTTGTCCAAAAACTGTGTTTTTTCAACATAAATCAACAAGTTATCAACAGAAGTTGACGAAAACTTTGGGATCATTTTATCTAGGTCAATAGAACATCGTACCGAAATTTCAGTCACATTGATAAAGTTGAAGTCAAAAAATCGATTTTTTTGATTTTTTTAAAAATTTTTGTCCAAAAACTGTGTTTTTTAAACATAAATCAACAAGTTGTCAACAGAAATTGACGAAACTTTCAGGATTGTTTCATCTGTATCAATGAAACAACATATCAAAATTTCAGCTAGATTGGTCGAGAAATCGATTTTTTGATGGTTTTAATAAAAAAAACTTTAAACTTGGGTAATTTTCTCAAAAGAGCTTTTTTAAAATCAAAAACTTCAAAATCCTATATCTCGGAATGATGAAGGGCTGGTCATGATTTTTTTTCAAAATAAAGCTTGATATCTGGTCTTTAAGGTAGGGCCAAAAACAGAAAAATAATTTTTCCGACATAGTTACCATTTCACAGAGCACCTCACATATGTGACCTTCCAGGAAGAAACCGACCTTCGGTCCGAAAAAAAATTTAAAATAAAAGTTTCTCAATCAATCCAAAACAATGATTATCATTTGTTTTGGATTGATTGAGAAACTTTTTTTTTAAATTTTTTTTCGGACCGAAGGTCGGTTTCTTCCTGGAAGGTCACATATGTTAAATTTTCAAAAATTCGATACAATTTTTTTCAAATATCCACCTTTGGGAAAATTTTTTAATTCTTAAAAAATCGTAAATTTCTTGAGAACTGTTTGAAATTTTTATCAAATTTTTGAAAAAATTGTTCAAGTTTTGGAATGAAGAATCGACATTGTTCACAAAATTACATAAAATGAAATATTATGAGTGATAGGAAGGGAATACCCTGCCCTTGAAAAAAATTGTAGACACAGCTGTTCAAGTGGTCTAGGTCCGCCAACGATGAGTACAACACGATTGCACACGAGTGAATGTTTTCTCAGTTCGTCTTAAAGTGAACACGTGGTCTTAAAAAACAGAACGACTTTAATTCATCACAATGAAAATAACTTGTAAGTACCAAAGTAAGTAGGTATGTACCATAATATCAACGAAAAGAAAGAACGCCAAAACGAAGATGGTAATGTACCTACAATCGAAATCAACTCGAAAAATGTCGAAATTGTTTTGAATGAAATGCGTAGGTAAGTTAAAAGTATTAATAAGTTTTGAAAAACCTCAAATTAAAAAAAAGTAAACATTACGTTAACGCGTAAATAAAAATTGAAAAAAACCGTTGAAAGTATTAAATGATCACACAAAAAGTCTGTTTCATAAAATATAAAGAATAAAAAGGAAACAAAATTCGCGTAATAAACATTCTGAAGTGATACAAACAGACCTATAGAAATAATCAGGCATCGAAAAAACATATAGTAAACTTACGACAGACATACAAATATATAAGTTTAGGTACGTACTTACACGTACAGGTAGACCCATATTAGACACCAATTTCTTAATAAACACACATTTAAATACGATATTTTTTTTGTTAAATAATAATTAAATGCAAGCGCCGTAATAACGTATAGGTAATGAATTCTCCAAATTTCCATTAATCACTCTCCATCGTACCTGGAAAGTCGAATACTTATCCAAAATAAAAACCAGCGAGTTGAACTTATTGAACCCAAACAAGAATCGATGAACTACCGGTACGAAAGTTTTGACCGTAAATCGCGTTCGCGAAAAGCTATTCGAGTAATTAGGTAAATTAAATGAACACAATAATTTTCCTTCAATTCTCCGCCCGTGAGAAAATGCGTACACGATAAAGAACGACCGAGAGAATCGGGTTTGGTTTGCGTCGGTGTAATGAGTTCGAATTTATTGTTTTTCTTTTTACCAAACGTCATCCTCGGTCGAACGGTTCTGTCAGTCGTTATCGAAAGAATCCCAATCGGTTAAACGTTGTCTTTGCACGCGTTCGTGAAAATCTTGGAAGGTGCTTTCACGTAATCGATAAATACCGGAGTTGGCTTGTTTCGTCAGCGTATCCAATATGGCCTGATTTTCGATCGTTTTACTGGGCAGTACGATCTGCAAACAGAAGCAACGTTAATTTTTGTAAAAATTTCCAGCAATATTGTCGCGAATAATAAACATTTATCTGAACAGGAATCAAGTACTCACTTTGATTAAATCTTGAGGAGCGATTTTCATCAAATTGATGTCCTTTTTCAATCGATCCATTATGTGCTTGAATTCTTGCTTCGGATCTGGTTTCGATTTACTTTTGTTTTTCGCCCATCGTAAGATCGCTTCGAATTTACGAATTTCGGGCACGTCTAAATCCCGATTCATGATCTGATTTACCATCGATTCGGATAACGTTAAAAAATCCGGGTGTAAAAATACCTGAAACAAAAGAAATTCATTAGGAAATCCATGTACTTCAGTAAGTACATATATGTACTCAATTATTATATCTACTGGCAGATCCCAGGCATCATGGCAAAATTTCGAAGAAAAAAAGACCAAAACGTGACCAAAAATTCGATTTTTTCGGGGGGGGGGGGATTTTTACAGCTAAAAGAGGGCTGAGAATTCAAGAAAAAATGAGGGGAAGGGGTCAAAATTCAATGAAAAAATTAGATAATCTAAAAATCTAATTTTTTTAGCGGCATTTTAGGAGGAAGATATACTTACATAATTAATATTTTAATTATACAGATTTGAGCAGAGAAAAATTGAAAAATGACGAATGACGAGATTTTTGGAACAAACAATTAATATAATATGACCTATATCTACTCTCTAAATCTAAATCAGTCAATTTTCGTAAAACTGTGCCTTTTTGAATCAGTGAAATGAATTTATTTGAAAATCTGTGATATTTCAATTGTTTTATTGATTTATTATGGTCAAAATTATTGATTTATTCTGTCAAATGGAGAATTGATTAAAAAATCAATTACTTTACTGATTTAAAAAAACAGAATTTTTTCAGATTTAGAAATATAATTATTGAAATACTGCCCGAGCGAAGCGAGGGCAAAATTTTTTTGAAAAATCATTATCAACTTTCAATTTTTTTCTGAAAGAATTTTGAAAAATAGCAATTTTTACGTGAAAATTTGAATTTTTGCTTTTTGCTTGAAAATGCGAAAAAAGTGACTTTGGGAGGGAAAAGTGACTTTTAGTGACCTTTGGATGTAAAAAGTGACTATTAGTGACCAAAGTCGAAAAAAGTGACTTTTAGTGACCAAAGTCGAAAAAAGTGACTTTTAGTGACCAAAGTCGAAAAAAGTGACTTTTAGTGACCAAAGTCGAAAAAAGTGACTTTTAGTGACCAAAGTCGAAAAAAGTGACAAGCACCCTAAAAAAGTGACCTGCTATGATGCCTGAGATCCAGCTATTTGTCCACCGTTTCGTGGCACAGCTGTTCGTTTTTGAAAAAAAATTTTGACGATAAATAGTTTCAAAATGATATTTTCATAGATAATTTCTTCTACTTTTTCAAAACAAAGAAAAACAAGGAAAAAAATGACTTTTATGATTTTAGGACAAAGTAAAAAGTGACTAAATAGTTTTTAAAAAATTTTAGAACCCAGAAATTTTTATTTTAAAGGCAATAGTGAAACTACGCAATAATCGTCTTGGAATTTTTACAATTTTTGAAATTTCTGTAATTCATTTTTTTAAATCTTCTCCAATTATCAAAAAAAATGAATCTATTTTTTTGTTCATTTTTCAAATTCTAGATAATTTTCATTTTTAATTCTTTTTAACCTAATAATTCGAACCAAAAATAAAGTTGGGTCTTCCGATTTCGCTCATTTTTTTTTAACGAGAAAAAGTCCCATGTGATGATGTGATCAACATAACATTGAATATTTCAAAAATTTTTGTGCTGATCACACGGGACTTGTTCTCGTTGCTCGTATTTAAAAGCGAATGAAAGAAAAAATACGATTTTGGAGGTCGTGGGTCAGTTAGAGAATGGGACAGAAGGTCGGATCAAAAAGTATGTCGATATTCGAATTCTACGTCCTCAAATTAGTGAGAATCGATACGACACACGCTATTTTCATTTCTGAACATATTTTACCCAAAATTGAGGGAGGATGACTAGGACGATGACTAGGGAGTACTAAACCTAACAAACGATTTTGACCATATCCAGGGAGCTAATGAGGGGGGGGGGGGGGTAAGAGGGTTCGGATGAAAAAACTAAATTTATAAATTCGAATGCAGTGCGTTCAAATTGGTAAAAATCGTTGTTACTTTGCTTTTTCAATTTTTTTGAATTTTGGTCAAAATTGTGGGCCTTTGTTCCCCCTCCCCCTCACCCCAGGTATAAAGATCCCATCTTGAAAAGTTCATTGGTTGAAAAAAGGGTAAAAAAAACTATTCACTATATAATTTTTCAGATTTTTAAATTACAGAATTTATATTTTGTACTTGTCATGAAAGTTGAGCTTTCACCACTAAAGTTCAACTTTGAGATTTTCAAAATATGTTTATCGTTTTTGAACCTCCTATCAATTCTATTTCAGACCCCGCAAACAGTTTTCCACCAATTACAACGTATTTCGAGATATGAGCCTTCAAATTTTGGTAATTTGGCAAAAAATCGCAATTGCATAAGGATTCCGAGCCCCCCTCAAACTCCCTTGAGGGTTAGAAAGGAAATGATTGTGGTTTTCTGTATAGACTATTAAGAGAAACACGTGGAAAAAATTTCAAGCGAAATCGGAAGACCCGACTTGATTTTTGGTTCGAATTAGTATGGAGTAGTTTCGAATAGTTGTCGAAAACATCCCCAGAAACAATGCAATCCTAACCCTACCCTAACCATAAGTGTACTTACTTTGAGCGCATTCTGTTCGATGTACAAGAAAATCAAATTAACCAATTCGACAGCTGAATTATACCTCCATACGTAATTCTCTAGATTGTTCAACATCAAACAAATCTAAAATTGAAAAAAATCATGTTAAAATTAAGTTGGTACCTACCTTTTAATCCGGTGTATAACTTTTTCATCGGTATTTACTTACAACTTCCAGTCTTAAATACTGCTTCGTATGATGAAAACAAGCTTGCAACAATTCGGGAAGATCGTAATGCTCGGCTGCGCAGATCAAACCCGGTACAATGGCGCATGTAATCGGGCAAGTGCTCGTATGAAGATAATTCAACAATATACGAAACGTTTCGGCGTCGAATTCAATAATTGAAAACTGTAAAGATAAAATAATCATTTGATAAAATTAAAACCATAACATTAAAATGTTACCTACGTATTATTTTTTATCAATAGGTAAAAATCAATGTGTACATTGGGATCCCTTTTTAAAGCACTTGGGAGCATGATAAGGTGTTAAAACCAGTTGTTTGAGTACGTGGTAAATTTTCTCACAAGAAATCAATACATAATTGAAACGAGTTTTTTTTTTTGGGGGGGGGGGGGGGGGCAGTTTGAGATGTATGATCGTCGGTAAATGTAGTTTTGAAAAGAAAACTGAAAATTTTCATTCAGGAAAAAATTAGCAGGAAGGGGAAGTTTCGCATATACGCTCAGTAAGGTTTTTTTTTAATATTCCCGAACTTCCCTAAAATCGGTGAATATTCTGACCCTCTTTTGGGGGTGAGGGTGTTCAAATTTTCGTTTTTCGGCTATAACTTTCAAAATTACGTATTAACGAAAAAAAAGTTGAAACAAAAATTCTAGAGCATAAAAAAACAAACAATTTTGTTATTTACAATTTTTTCCTGGGACGTCATGGGAGGGAGCTAGGGCCTTCAGAAAAAAATCTCCAAGATCACTTAGGTAAAAAATAAAAAAAGTAAAATGTTCGTCTTTTAATGCTCTACAACGTTTGTTTGAACCGATTTTTCGAATTTTGCACTGCAGCAGAGCTACGCTTGGGAGAAAATGCGACTTTTTCTTCGGAGGATCCAGCCCCCTACTTTGAGATAAGGGGTCGGTTATACATTTTTCTTATTCTACATAGTAATATGATGTACTATGCAAAAGAACCGCTCCTAATAGTCGATTAACCCAATTTTTGGTGATTTTTTCTGGTAATAGAAAATTTTCAAAATTGATTTTTTTCTGAAGACCCTAGCTCCCTCTCATGACGTCCTAGGAAAAAATTGTAAATAACAAAATTGTTAGTTTTTTTATGCTCTACAATTTTTGTTTCAATCTTTTTTTCGTAAATAATTAATTTTGAAAATTATAGCCGAAAAACGAAAATTTGAACCCCCTCACCCCCAAAAGGGGGTCAAAATATTCACCGATTTTGGGGAAGTTCGGGAATATTAAAATACACACCTTACTGAGCTTATTTTCGAAACTTCCCCTTCCTACTAATTTTTTTTGAGGTCAGGGCCTTATTTTAGCTAAAATGTCCGTACTAAAAGGGTACAAGAAAATTTAGTCCAGAAAAGGAGTAGGAACGAGAGAAATTTGAAATGAGCAAAATTCAGCACGAAGATATAGAAATTTAGGGAAATATCGCAAAATTGTACATGATGGGGGGGAGGGGTAGGAACAATATCGTAATAGCGTCAAGACCTCCCGAAACAATGGTAAATTGGATTCTCAGTGAGGAGAATGCGAAGGCGTTTCACGCACAAAAGACAAACGAGGCAGAAAGATCTTTCAAGATCTCGCCAAAAAAATGACCTCTCAAGCGATACTCGGTAATAACACGCAACATCTCGTCAGCAACCCACCGCACACAAGCACACACGGACACACCCCTAAAGAGTAAACACAGGTATCCACGAACTTACTTCAGTCTGAGCCAATTTAGTTTTATCAATTTTTTGCGCGTCTGCGCAAACGCTCAATCTAGGTACAGCCAACTGCGTTGCTTCGGCCACCGCTTTCTCTTTCTCTTTTGTTTCTTTATCTGAAAAACGAAACAAAACATATGTAACACGTATAGTACCTAAGCATATTATCAAATAAATAAAGCCGTATTAATGAACGGAACAACGAGCTGTTTTCAAAACTATACCCTTACTCGAACAGTCGTGCGACGAAGACCATTTCTTTTTATCGTCGATGGTTAATTGCAACTGTTGTTTTCCTCGTATCGAACGACCCCATCCAGCTGTCAACGTACCCAATCTCGAAAATGCTCTTTTCACCATCGGTGAACTAGGTACACTTTTAGCTCTGTACAAAAAAAAAATTACAATAATACCTTTACGTATGTATCATAAGCGCACCGGGGGGGGTCTCAGGGGGCTCGAGCCTCCTCCTTACGCTCGGAAAGAAGATTTTATCATCACAAAAATGTGAATAGGTGTATTTTTTTGCTCTTCAGACATGTTTTTTTTTTATTTAAAAATATTTTTAGAAAGTTAATGATTTTATTTCTATGTAAAATTTGACAATTTTTTCCATTATTTTCAGAATTTTTTTTTTATATTTTTATATCTACCTATCAATAAATTTTCTGAACTTATAAACGTCTATCAAATTTTTCTAGAAAATGGCAATATTTTTAATACTTCTATTTTGAAAGTTATCACCAACTTCTCAATCAATTCCCAATTTGTTAGAAAAAATCAATAATTTTAATCGGTGAAAACTCACTAAAATTCTGCAATGAACAAGTTACTCAATTTTTTCATTGAAATATAACCCCTCCCCCATTTTTTTTCGAATTCTCAGCCCCTCCCTTAAATAATTTCTGAGTGTGCTTATGGTATGTATAGTTGGCCATCAGCCACCACTTGCACGTAGTAGAAGTACATGTGACCTCGGACAAAGAAAGGATGTTAGTGTCCATCTTTTTTTAAAATAGGAATTGGAAAGAACACTAAATTTTCTATGGGGAAAAAATGGCTTCTAACATTATTTTTTCGTCCGGGGTCACACATGTTTACGAAGCAATGAACGAAAATAATTTTCGTACAGGAAAGTACTAAGTGATGTTTTTTACCTTGTACTTTCGATATCTGGTACTTGAAGAAAATTACTACTTTTCGGTTTTTGAGGACTAGGTATGGTCGGAACAGCTCGAGCTAGGATTTCAGCAACTGGCATCTGCGGTGATCCGAATCCAGCAGATATACCGTATAGCATTTCTTGAAATACCCTGAAACGTAAGATAATCCCGTATTAATATAATACGTTTGCCTTGTCGCGTACCTAGGTACATAATTTATTTACGTAAACATGTAAAATACCTGCTTCTCACTCCCAAAATGGCTCGAACACCTAAGAATTTCGTTTTCTGTTTACTTTGACCGACCAAAAACACTACATCAAACAGCATCGCGTTAGTCGCCATATTTTCTTCGGTGTTTAAAAAATTCTTCATGAAATCTGTGGCCAATTGTTCGTAAGCTTCGAAACGATCGCGTACCGAATCCAAAAGCGGGCTGGATGGTCTCATATGTCCAATTGGTCGCCACGATCCTCTCCTGTAAACATCATACGATTGGTAAGTTACAAGAAGGCATGCAATATTTCAAAACTTCTTTTCCTCAACTTTTTCGAATTTTTCGGATCAATTTTTCCAATTTTCCAAAACTTGCTTCTTAAACGAAAACGAAAAATTTCATCCCAGAAAAAATGAATTTGTAAGTATTTAAAAAAAAAAGTGCTGTTCAAAATTCGCTTCCCGACAAAGATTGAGAGAACAACAAAAGTGACAATTTCCACGAAAACGTCAAATATATGTAGGCACATCACATGTGTAGAAAAAAACAACGTGCTCGAAGTTGAAGTACCATGTTACATAAGTTGCCTATCGAATTCGCCGTAAATACGCGCGTGTCGCGTATTTACGGCGAATTGGTTAGGCAATTTTATTAACGTGGTCTGATAAACGTTGTTTATGAAGCAATAATGGGGACGGAAGGGAGGACTTTTTCGTGGTGTTCGTCTGTTTCGATTCAAGAATAAATTTTTTTGCATTTTTTAAATTATTTTTTTTGTTTGAATAACAAATCCTCTTTCCTCCGGAGAAAAATCCATTCAAATAAGTAAATTTTTAAAAAACTAGATCTTCTCGAACTTTTTTCACCATTTTTAATTTTTTCATTGCGCCTAAAAAATTTCTAAAATTAAAAATTACTTTTTTTCGTCATCTTTACCATTACATCACCATTTTTCTTGTCATCAGAGAATCAAAATTTACTCCCTCTATTTTTGAAATTTTAAATACAAGTGTCAAAGGTACCTACGGATTTGACAAAAAATTTGTAATTTTCCAATGAATTTTCATGATTTTTTTTTCATTTCGGAAAGAAGGCGAAGTTCCCCAAAACGTGATAAATAATTTCTTTTTGCTTTTTCTTACACTCCTTCCAAATTTTTCAACATCATGATCAAGGGAATTATGGCATTCCTTTCTCATCAAAGCTCCTTAAAAATAATATTAATTTTTATGGATTACGATCAAAGAATGGCAAATAGCAAAAACGAATCTTTCAATAATCGATGAGCCAATTTTTTTTTTTTGAAAAATATGTAATAAAATGAGCAAGAACCACTTTTTAGATGATTCATCCTTCTTTTGGATTTTCAAAAAATTCCAAATCGCTCGACTTTTTCAAGTTATTCAGAAAAAGGACACCCTATATCGGAAATGCTCCTACAAATAAGAAAAAAAGTGAAAAATGCGTTTCTACGCAAGGCACCACTCCATAAAAAAAAAAACTAAGTGAAATTGTTTCGGAGACCAGTTCGACGTACCTGTACGGCTTAGGTATTTGTCCAGTTTCGGCGTGATTTTGTAAATTCGCCACTAAATCTTCCAGCATCTGGCTACGGGTACGTTCCTGCATACGAGCGAATTTCGGCGCCGAATAACTAGCTCGTTCTCCGTTTACGATCTTCGTTAGTATCCATTCGCGAAACATTGGTCCATTCTCGAACACCGATTGCTCCCAAAGGTACGGTTTATACGCTCCGACTTCGTCTCGTGTTACCACCGATACCTGGATGAAAACAAAACATCAAACTTTCGTCAATATACACTCGATAGTAAAAATATACTATTAGAAAATTATATCAGACATATAATCACTATAGCTACGGGTACTCGTGTCACTTATTTAAATTTATGTAGGTTCAACAAGATACACTGCATCTTTCACGTCATCTCTTCCTTTGGTATTTCCTTTCCTTTCGTATTTTTTTCAACCCGCATTTTTTATTTCCAGCATTTCTACAAAACGTTCCTTTCACATAACAAACAGCCTTTCTTCCTCGTCGTTTTTTAAAATCACGACATTAAAACCGTCACGCTACTCTGAACGTACCGTACGTAACCTGTAATTGGTTCTGATTATCAGAGCCGGCAATTAAAATTTTCTCATCCGGTGCTCAACTTTTTTCACAGAAGGGAACGCAAGAATAAAATATTTTTGCATTCTCTTGGGAAGGGAGGCCGATCTATTGAAAACTGATTTTAAAAAATACCAGGTTCGTATAGAAACAGAGACATACCTAGAATTTTCTCATGAAGGGAGAAAACTTGTAGGTTGGTAAGTAGTAAGTACAGCGATTATTAGGGCTAGGATTTTCAAGCAAATGCTTTTTTGTATCCGCTGAACCCTATACGGTGTACAGCAGTTTTTTTTTCACGAATCAGGTCATTCCGAGTCAAATGATGAAATTTTTCGGGCCTTCGTTGACTTTTTTGGTCATAAACGCTCCAAAATGTTTATTTCTGCCCAAAAAGTTCCAAAATGTTGCTCAAGTGCGCTTTTTCGAGTCATTAGCGCTTTTTTGAAAAAAAAAATCGAAAAAAGGCACTAAAACATGAAACTTGTAAAAGAAAAAAAAATCAAAGTTGACAAACTTTTCAAACTTTTCAACAACTACTTCAAGATTTTTACTGGAAAAAATAAAATTGCTTTATCCAACTTTTTATTTTGATACTCAGCATGGTATTTTTATGTTTTTTTGTTTGCTTTTTTCGTAGCCACATTACAAATGATTGTTTTAATTACTTATGTTGTGTTTTTTTAGTGCTTGAAAATAATTCTAGTCTTGATGATTATTTTAAAATAGATGGCTGAATGTACGAAAATCAAAAAATAGCTAGGTGATAGAAATTTTCAAAATAAAGAGGATATTATACAGTGTGACACAGAAGTCCTGTCTACTTGAAACACCTCTCAATACCTAAGAACTGAAAAGAGATACCAAGATGGTTCAAAAGGCAATACGTTCTTGGCTACGAGGATATTGGAGATCGATAATCAAACTTACAGTTCTGCTAATAGGGTGTTCATAAATTGAGGAACCGGTTTGGGTCAAAAAATAAGGGCCCGGTTTTTTTATTGAAATAGGGTCTACACACTGACGCGATTAAAATGTGGTATGTTTTTTTGGAAACCGGTTCAGCAGTTTTGAACCAGTTGTCAATAATATCCGAAAAAGTCGAGATATGAAAAAAAGCTTGAAACAAAAGTTATAGAGAATTAAAAAACAATCATCATCTGTTCCATTAGTTTTTGTCCTCCTTGCGATGGAAAGAAGTTATGGTACAAAGAACTCGAGTGTAATTTTTTCTTTTTCGAGCCATAACTCTTCTCCACTGACAAATGAAAAAAAAATTACAGAATGTAACATGTTCAGTTTTAAATTCTCCACAACTTTTATTTCACACATTTTTTGATATATCCACTTTTTGATAACTGGTTGTCGACTTGAAAAAAAAAACAAGAAACTCCCGGTTTCAAAAAAGTGGAGATATCAAAAAAAGAGTGAAATAAAAGTTGTAGAGAATTAGAAACTGAACATTTTACGTTCTATGATTTTTTTTTTCATTTGTCAATGGAGAAGAGTTATGACTTGGAAAAGAAAAATTACACTCGAATTCTTTGTACCATAACTTCTTTCCATTGAAAGATGGAAAAAAACTTATAGGATCAAAAATGATTGTTTTTTAATTTTCTACAACTTTTGTTTCAAACTTTTTTTCATATCTCAACTTTTTCGGATATTATTGACAACTGGTTCAAAACTGCTGAACCGGTTTCCAAAAAAACATACCATACTTTGATCACATCAGTGTGTAAATTATATTTCAATGAAAAACCCAGACCCCAATTTTTTAACCCAAACCGGTTTCTCAATTTGTGAACACCCTATCGGTGGGACTGAAAGTTTAATTATCGATCTTCAATGTCCTCGTCGCCAGGAACACATTGCCGTTTGAACAGTCTTGGTATCTCTTTTCAGTTCCGAAATATTAAAAAGTGTTTCAAGTAGACAAGACTTGTGTGTCACACTGCATACTTATAAAATGACTGCCCAAGCGAAGCAAAGTCGAAAAGTTTACGAGAAATTTTAACTATTGAAAAAGTAAAAAACACAGCTGATATCGAGAAAATATAACTTGAAAATTGGTAAATTTTGATTTTTGTATTAAGTACCTAGGTAGGTACCTCTTTTTTTGTTGATTATTTTCAATTTTGAACGTCCTCGGATTTTTCCCATGTGTGGCTTAAGCACCAGAGCGGTATTGAAGCCGCCGGCCATGCTGCTGATGAAATGTGTGCATAAATTTACACGCGAATATGTGCCAAACCTACCTACCAACCTAGCTAGACCTACTTTACACCTATCTACGTACCTGCAGGTATACACTTACACACACATAGCAGGTATTCTCGTTTTATCTTGCCACGCCAACTAACACCCTAACACGCTCAATTAAAATGAAAAACACTCGGTTTTTTCCAACCGCCCCCTCGTCTATGACCTTCATCCCGTCGAGGAACATGCGGGATCATGCCGCCGCCACGCCAGTCCACCAACAGTAAAAAATTACACCAGAACACACGCTCGCTTCGCACGTCGTTGATGCGAGTACGTCCACGTCTACTCACCTCGTATCTGGGCGTTTTCCTGCGCACCCTCGGACTAGTTCGCACCACGATGAATGTGTGTAAAAAATGCGATTTTATGCAAGACGGTGAAAACGAGGTATTATCCGCTTCCAGGAACACAACGCAGACTATATCGTTTCCTATGTGTCTTTTTCGTTGAAGCTGTAAAAGTAAAACCACAGCGTAGAAATTAGCAACACGATACAAAATAATAACGGTATTGAGAAAATTAAATCGATACCTTTTGAGGATCGTGTTTTTCGTAAGGCAAATACGTCGACACGTGGAACATGATTTCGATGTTTCTCCAATTCGTATACACCGAATATTCGCCTGTTAGATCGTGTACCGTATCTAGACCACCTCTGTACTTCTCAAAACCTGCAAAAATTAAATTTCAACATAAATAGGTATAATATGAAACGGATTAAATAAAAGTTTTCTACCATGAAATTACGTTTTTTTTTTTTCGTGTGTATCAAAACAAGAGCGTTTGAAATTGGCGATCACATTAATGGCCTACCATGACTAATGAGTAGAATTCGGCATAATATACAGGTACATGTTTTCCCCATGGCCTCTGATTTCGAAACTGATAGAAAAATTTTACGTTTTTTCGAAAAAATCTTGGATATTTTGGTGTATTTTTTGCACATTTTTAATATTTTGCCAACTTTTGAAAAATGCACCGAAATTACATCATTCTTGCGTTTTTACATTATTTTCTGTACAATAATGAAAAAATTTCAGCATGGCTGTACTTTAGCTTCCAAAAATCGCAGAAAATAGGTAATTGTTGATTTTTATTCAAAAATATTTGGTTGCAAATTTTCTTTCTTAAAACTAAAGTTTTTGTTCTACTGATAATACGAAAACTGATTTGTTCAAATGAACGAAAAATACAAGAATTTTTTTTCCAAATTTGAAATTACAGCTGATGGTCAAAAATTATGCGTGCGCAATGCTGCGTTGATCACCTCACTACCACAGGAACACTTCATTCTGTATATACGAGGCGTAGTTGTCAAGTTGACATTCCATTCCATAGGGTCTAATAATTATTTTATTTTCGCTTGAGTTTACGATTTACGAATTTCTGAGGGATAGCGAACAAGATTTTTTCATCGTTATTTTTTTTCGATCGAACGCGTGCATTTTGATTAAATTTTTTTATGTTGATACTTCAAGTCAATTTTCTGGGTAAAGGAAGGGGTTTGCGAAAAAAATGAATAGAACCTAAATTGCGGAGCGTAAAATTTCCTTTCCGCAGAGTCCAATCGGTTTTTTCTAGAAAACTAAGCTTTCGAGATATTTTAATCAAAAGTTCAACTTTCATCTTTTATTGGAAATATCTCGAAAACTAAGCTTTCTAAAAGAAAACGAATTTGAACTTTATAGATAGCAAATTTCACGCTCTACAATTTATGTTCTGTTCATGGTTTTTTTTTTAGGTTTGATTTTCCCAGAAAATTAATTTGTTTGTAATGAACCTTGAACCCTAATTTCAATATTTCCTATTCGTAACAACTCTGAAGTTAATTTTATGAGCACTGGAACACTAGAAGAATACTACGAAAAATTGTACAGAACATAAATCGTAGAGCGTGAAATTTTGTCTATCACGTAATACGTAGTTCAGGCAAATGATAAAAAATGTACTAAACCCCCAAAAATTCAATCCTGATTTTTTTTCACGTTTTATGTTCGTAATGGTCTACTACACAACGTACTAAAATGGGCACCCCCCCCAATAACCCTCTGCTACCCCCAGGGGAGGGGTAAATGTCTGCTCAAAACCGGGTTTTCGTGAATATCTCCTCAAATAAACCTCAAAGTTGAAAAATAGTTATGAACAATCTTGTTCTACGTGTAATAGTATGAGAGCTGAACCTACTGAAATTTACTTGAGAAGGTATAAAGCTGGGACGGGTCTCAAAAGTTAGTGTTTGTATCCCTATTTTGAAATTCAGCAGTCTGCCAATCCGCGGGTGACATGGTGAAGCACCGCGAAAGCTCGAAAGTTCACAATTTTCATGAACTTTCAGCCAAAAACATTTATGGTAGAAATTTGTGTCAAATTACAGGATTTTTCACGCTGGATCCGAATATGTGGGTCTGCCGACTCCTAAGTGCTGCCAAAGCCCCGGCAGGCGGAGAAAATTCAAAAAATTATCCATTTTCGAGGTAAATTCGCATAAAGAGCCATATAATTGGTCTTAAAAATAATTTTAAGCGGTTTTATGGGGTGTTCGATAGCAGTGACGACTTTTAAAACTCGAAAATGCCCAAAACTTTCAAATTTAGGGGGTGGGGTAAGGGGGGAGCGTTCATAAATTCACGAATTCGGGCGTGTGGTATATCGAAATCTATGTTTTTTCGGTCGTAAAAATTGATTCCAGCAATATTTTTCACATTGAGTTGGTCTATTTTTCATACGTCTCGTTATCTTAAATTGTGCTTATCGTATGTTATCTTGTTACCGCAAATCCTTATATGTACATACCCATGCTTTTTGTACAAAATGATGTACGTCGAACGATTTTCATATCAATTAAAACTTGGTTTCTCAACGTTGCTGTACATGATTTGGGAGAATAGGCACCTACCCCTTACCCCAATGTGAAAAATGTTGCTGGAATCAATTTTTACGACCGAAAAAACTTAGATTTCGATATATCACACGCCCGAATTCGTGAATTTATGAACGCTCCCCCCTTACCCCACCCCCTAAATTTGAAAGTTTTGGGCATTTTCGAGTTTTAAAAGTCGTCACTGCTATTGAACACCCCATAAAACCGCTTAAAATTATTTTTAAGACCAATTATATGGCTCTTTATGCGAATTTACCTCGAAAATGGATAATTTTTTGAATTTTCTTCCCTTTTGACACCGTCTGCCGGGGCTTTGGCAGCACTTAGGAGTCGGCAGACCCACATATTCGGATCCAGCGTGAAAAATCCTGTAATTTGACACAAATTTCTACCATAAATGTTTTTGGCTAGAAGTTCATGAAAATTGTGAACTTTCGAGCTTTCGCTGTGCTTCACCATGTCACCCGCGGATTGGCAGACTGGTGAATTTCAAAATAGGGATACAAACTCTAACTTTTTGGACCGGTCCCAGCTTTATACCTTCTCAAGTAAATTTCAGTAGGTTCAGCTCTTGGACTATAATTTCCTATCAGAATTTTTTTTTTTCAAAAACACTCACTTCCTTGACCAAAAATTGAGGGTAAAAAACACCTATTTTTCAACAATTTACAGCATGTTTTGAAAAAATCAAAACTTTTGTAAATATCTCTTCAAATAATAAACAATCATGTTCTACGTGTAATTTCCTATCAGACAGGTTCGTTTTTTTTCGAAAACACCCACTTTTTTGCCCAAAAATTAAGGGTGAAAACGCCTATTTTTCCAATATTCACGATATTTTTGGAAATGATGGAAATACGAAGTTGAAAGTACCCAAAATTATACCAGTGAAGAGTAATTTTTCATACGTGCTGGTAGGGAATTCTAAAAAAAGTCACCGCAAGAATTTCAACTCCTATACCTTTAATTATAGGAGAGGTTATTGAATACTGCAATAACCTCAGTTATAATTAATGGTATGCCCCGAAAACTCAGTTTTTTGCCCCTACACCTCACACAATGGCCAGAAACGAATTTTTATACGATATTCGAATAGTAAAGGTCAAACCCCACGTCTTCAAGGGGAGGAGTAGGAGTAGGAGGTGCCATAACATTTCCAATTTTGAGGTTTTTAGAGTTTTTTCTGAATACTTTTGTCTCTGTGCTCAATATAAAGGATTTTTGAACCATTTAAATAGATTTTTGGATATGGCAAGTCGTCACCTTGACTAATAAAACTAGGAATTTGTAATGGCTCCCAGAGTCCGTTTGGAGATATAGGGTGTTCAAAATTTCTATAAAGTTCTAGCTTTTCTGCATAGGTACCTGATGCATTGTCTCTGTTGACATATAGTACGTAGACGTACTACGTAAGTATGTTTTGAAATATTTGATAGATATCCTATATCCGATATGACGCTCAACTTTTCATATTTAATGAATCGCATTGTAATTAGAACCTTCTTACCCCTTCCCGATGAGAGGGTGAGGTGAGAGGGTGAGTAGTTCAAAAAAATTAAATTTTCTAATAATTACCTATTTTCGCGAATTTTGTATCTACCTATATGAACCGAAGGTAGTTCTAAGGGGTAGCTTATACAGATCTCATTGTATCCACTTGCATCTCTAAGGAGGGGATGCTGCAGAGTGAAAACAATTTATTTATTATAACGTGTAATACCTATGGCTAAATCTACATTTCTGAGGTCGTAAAATACAAAATTTGGCAATATTTTATATTTTTACTTTTGGGAGCAAGGGGTATGTGGAGATGGATGGGGTTAAAAGTAAAATTCTGTCTTTTCAGTGTGAAAAATGTGAAATTTTGCGCTTTTGAGGTTGTATTACAATCCATCCTCACCTACCCCTTGCTCCCAAACATAAATACATTGGCAAATTTGTGTTTTACGACCTCAAAAATGTAGATTTAGACATATTACACGCCCATAATAAATACATTGTTTCCACTACACAGGATCCCCTTCTTAGGGATCCAAGTAGAGACAACGGGGCGATTCATTAAATATGAAAAGTTGAACGTCATATCAATCAATATAGAGTATCGAATAATTCAAAATATATACTTATGTCAACAGAGACAGTGTATTAGTTATGCAAAAAAGCAACAACTTTATCGAAATTTTGAACCCCTATATCTCCAATCACGACTCTAGGAGCCTTCACAAATATCTATATTCATTAGTCGAGGTGTCAGCTTGCCATTTCCGGAAATCTAAATGGTTCAAAATCCTTTATAATACGTAAGGAGAACAAAATATTCAAAAATCTAAAAAAACCTCGAAATCGGGAATATTGTGGCACCTTCTACTCCTCCCCTGGAAGATATGTGAAGCTCGGAAGCAAGTCAATTAATCGGGGTTGACCTCTGCTGTCCGAATATTGTATTAAAAAATTGTTCCTAGCCATTGTATGAGGTGTACGGGCCAAAAAACTGAGTTTTCGAGGCATTTTTCATACATATTGTTGAGTAGAAGGGAGGTAAATTGAAAACTTGGGGCACTTTTAGTCATCGAATTTTAAAAGAAATGACATATTCGTGTTCACGGAGGTCGAAATATATGAATGTTCATCATACCAACTTTCATGCTTCTTTCTCTAAACGCCACGTTCTAAAATAAACTTACAGTTTGCAGTTGCACTAAAATAAAGTCTTTATCAAATTATTTTCGTATTGCTAAGTTGTCATTTGCGAAATTTTTAAATTTTGAGTTACATAATTGATACCTAGTATGTAAGCTATACATGAAAGTACACCTTTAAAGCACTTTTTTATTTTCACTTCGTTTTTAATAATTCATTACTTATAAATTAATTTTCGATTTCAAAAATAGACATTTCGCATCCGTATTGATAAGTTTGTTGTTGTAATTCTTGTTGAAAATTGTTGATAATAACCGAAAGAACGATTATTTCCATCCTTAAATAGGATTTTCATAAAAACTATTGATACGCCCCCTATATTGAAAATGGCTCAACTAAAAAATGTAAACAAAACAAAATTTTCTCAACGCCACTATCAATATCAGTACGTAATTGTACATTTTTAAAATGCGGATTACTCTGTCAATAATGAATAAATTTATTTCAAATTTTGTACATAGCTTTACAAGATCATTTTGAAGGGTGTGTCATCATTTTTTTTCCCCACCTACTACTTTTCAACTGCATGATGTATGAGTGAAAAGTGACGTAAATTTGCCAACTTCAGAGTAAGGTAATAAATTCAGCTAATTAATTATTCAAAAAAATAGTGATAAAGCACCATTATTATAACCTTCCTGAACAATATAATCCAAAAATGAAATAAATCCGTTCATTCAGCTTCTCACAAAACGTTATCAAAAATCCTTCATTTTTACCTACTCATTTACCTCTCATTTACCTACTAAAGTACAGCCTTAAAACGAAATACTTTCATTTTATTCAATTTTCTGGAGTAAGTACCTATTAAAATAGAGAGTAAAACAAGAACAGAAACAAACTGAGATTTCAAAAAGCTTCAAGATGATTTTCATATTGGGGGTATTTTTAAATTTTTTCTAGGAAAATCTCTGCCCAAAAATGAAAATTTGAACTCAAGGCTACAAAATTTAGAAAGTGGTGCTTTAATCTATCAAATAGGTCACCAATATTGGTAATTATTAGTCAGGTCTCAATTGTACAAAAAAAGGCTTCCACGCGGGATTCCTGTTAAAATTGATTTTATGATTGATTTTTATTCTAGACACTAAAACAAATCAATTTCGCTTGGATGTCTATTTTTCCTCTCTCCCCTTTTCACAGGGTCCACCCCTAACATTTCAAACGTGTGTACCGCCTAATCTATGGGTCGTAACGAAAAAATGTTCAAACAAAAGTTGTTCCTCAACACCTAATGTACATTTTCATTCCTCATCAAAATCCATTTTGGAGCAACTCCTGCCGCCCAAATTTGGAAATGAAACATATGTTTTGGAAAATCTTCAAAATCACGTTTTCTTCATTTTAAACGAATAGTTTCGGAGAAACGACAAAATATGTAATCACAAAAAGTATTTAGAATTGAATTTCCTTTCCAATGAACTGTTTTACGACCATTTTCTTCAACTTTTCCTGACAGAGTGGACCTCTCCCCTCCCCTTATCCCAAAAGTTGGACACTTGAAAAAATACTTGAACGATTTTTGTTTTTCAATATGTGGTGTACAATTTCACTTGGTATCTGAATTCATCTTGGAGATAATTTTTTTGGTGGGTCCAACTTTTGAGATAAGGGGAAGGGGGAGAGGTCCACTCTATCAGGAAAAGTTGAGGAAAATGGTCGTGAAACAGTTCATTGGAAAGGAAATTTAATTCTAAATACTTTCGGTGGTTACAAATTTTTTCGTTGAAAATTAAGAAAACTTGATTTTGAAGTTTTTTCAAAAAAATTTCATTTCCAAATTTGGGCGATAGGAGTTGCTCCAAAATGAATTTTGATAAGGAATGAAAATGTACATTAGGTGTTGAGGAACACCTTTTGTTTGAACATTTTTTCATTATGACCCATAGATTAGGCGGACCACACGTTTGAAATGTTGAGGCGCGTCCCTGAGAAAAGGGGGGGGGAGGAGAGGAAAAATAGGCATCCAAGCGAATTTTTTTTTTGAGTAATAATGACCGAAAAATCAAGCAATCAGTAAATCAGAGCAGGGCTGAAAAAAATTCCCGATTTTTGTAGTCGCTAGAACGCATATTTATCGAGCGACTGAAAAAACTAACACAAAACGGATGTAAGTATTTTTCTTCTCGAGAATAAGAAAAACTTACTGTTCCGACTAATTCCGAATCTTCGCGCGACACTGCACTGAAAAAAATGTCCGCTATCTTTTTTCATAAAGGCAAATTTTTAAAAAGCAATCTAACGGTGAAAATTCGCATCAGCTCGAATTTGTTATTATTGTAGCAGGTACACGTATCGAGGTCTCGACTTGTATTTACCGAGCCGCTTGGAAATTCGTTAAATAAATAACCAAACGTGTAGGATGTGCCTAGCTGCCTACTGCCTACTGCCTATATACTACGTATACTATATTTTCTTATAAACCGTCAAATTCCGATTACTAGATACGAGAGGCTTTTTTTCATTTCGTTTTTCCTCAACAAGGTAACTATACGTAGGTATACGTATACATACAACCGCATAAAAATACATACAGTGTCGTAATATATCGACGATACGAACCTTTTAAACTGACGGTGTCTCCCAATATGCTCAAAAATTCGTTGAATAAATAACTATTTTCGTTATTATCTAGAATTTCTTCTTCGGTGTATTGGCCTTCTTTAACGTAGATGACGCCTACTTTCAATTCAGACTTAATAAATACCTGCAATAAAACAAATTCGTCGTTATTTACTTCGGTGGGTAAAAACTAAAAGTAGATGGGTACCTAGGTAGGTATTAGTTAGAAGCCAAAAGCCTTAATTTGTAGGTATATTGGAACGTACCAAAGGGTACCTAGATTCTCAAACAATATTGCGAACCCAGACGACTAGAATGAATTTGCCAATTTTTCTCAATGACAGGACGTTTAGAAGAATTTTTTAAAGTGGGTAGTCTTTTTTCAAACGATCCAAAAAATTAACAATTTCCAAAACATTGGAATTTTTTTCAAAAACTGAGTTTTGAAATCTCTTTCAGAAATTTCATCAGTTTCCCACGAGGCGTGTAAAATTTTTTGTGTTGATCACATGTGACTTGTTCTCCTCACTCAAATGAGTCAGTTAGGGTGTCCCAGGAAAAATCGAAGTTGAAATTTTCAAGTAAAAATTTACTTGAAAATTTTCCCAATTGTAGCAGGCTTTCTTTCAATTTTCATGCATCGTAGCACCTTCAATTTTCGACCCAGGCAAAAATTGTATATGACCCTTTTCGTAGATCATTTTATGAGCAACAAGAAAGGTTCTATACACAATTCGGCCAAACTAAAAATTGAAAGAGTTACGGCACTTTAAAAATTCCCAAATTTTAGCGAATTCTTCCAAATTTCAAAGTATTATAGCGCCTCCAATTTTCGACTTAGGCAAAAGTTTTATATGACCTTTTTTATAGATCTTTTTACGTACAACAAGAAAGGTTCCATACATTTTTCACCTAAATTGGAAATTGAAAGCGTTACGGCACTTTGAAAATTTCCTAAAATCCGTGACTTATGGCATGACTTTGAGGCCATGGCGGAACGGGTAAACGTGCTTCAATCGGGTCGTAACCAAGTTTAAATATGTTTTAGGGGTAAAAGTAAAAAATTTAGGGGTATGCGCCCCCAAATTGTAACTTCGATTTTTTCCTGGGACAGTCAGTATTTAAAAGAAAATGAGTAAAAAAATACAATTTTGGAGGGAGGGGGTCGGATCAAAAAGTAAGTCGATATTCGAATTCTACACCCTCAAATTAGTGAGAATCAATATGCCACACGCCATTTTCATTTCTTAACATACTTCCCCCCAAAATGGGGGGATAGGGGGCACCAAGTGTTGAATCACAAAAAATAAACAAATATTCGAGCTTATTAGTGCCCTCAAAACCCCAACAAGCGACAATTCACACGTTTTTTGAACTTTGACCCTATCAAGGGATCTGATAGGCTGATTGAATGGGGGGGGGGGGTGTCAAATGGGTCGGATGAGAAAACTGAGTAAATATTCGAACTCAGCACCTTCGAATTAATAGAAATCAATGCTGAGAAGTTTGGAAGAAGAAACTGATGCAATGCAATTTTTAAAAATAAAATTTCTTCCTGAATTCATACTGTATAGGAACAAAATTTATGGCTTATTAAATCGATTTTTAGTCAGGCCTCAATCGTACATCCGCGCGCCATTCCTGTTAAAATTGATTTTATGATTGATTCTTATTCTGGACACTAAAACAAAGAAATTAAGCCCATATGCCCTTTTTATCCCCTCCCCCTTTGCCCAGGGTCTACCCCCTCAACATTTCAAACGTGTGTATTGCCTTAACTATGGGCCGTAATGAAAAAAGTTGTTCCTCAGCACCTAATGTACAGTTTCATTTCTCATCAAAATCCATTTTGGAGCAACCTGTCCTCCAAATTTGGAAACAAAACATGTTTTTGAGAAAATCCTCAAAATCACGTTTTCTTCATTTTAAACGAATAGTTTCGGAAAAACAACAAAATATATAATCACAAAAATTATTCAGAATTGAATTTCCTTTCCAATGAGCTCTATCACGACCATTTTCACCAACTTTTCCCGACAGGGTGTATCTCTCCCCTTCCTCTTTTTCACTAAAGTTGGACCCACGAATAAAATTTGCTCCAAAATGAATTCCGATAATAAATGAAATTATGCATTAGATATCGAAAAACAAAAATCGTTCAATTTTTTTTCGTGGGTTCAACTTTTGAGATAAGGGAGACGGAGGAGGAAGATCCACCCTGTCGGGAAAAGTTGGTGAAAATGGTCTTGATAAAGCTCATTGGAAAGGAAATTCAATTCAGAATACTTTTTGTGATTACACATTTTGTCACATCGAAACTTTTCGCCTAAAATGAAGAAAACGTGATTTTGAAGTTTTCTGTAACCTGTTTTATTTTCAAATTTGGGGGGGCAGGAGTTGCTCCAAAATGGATTTTGATGAGAAATGAAAATATACATTAGATGCTGAGGAACACTTTTTGTTTGAAAATTTTTTCATTACAACCAATAGATAAGGCAATATACGCGTTTGAAATGTGGGGGTGGACCCTGGGAAAATGGTGAGGGGGAAAAAGGGCATACGGGCTCAATTTTTTTGTTCTAGTGTCGAGAACAAGAATCAATCATAAAATAACTTTCAACAGGAATTTCGCACGGAAGCCTTTTTTTATACGATTGAGACCTGACTATTAGAAAATGATTATTTTCCCGAGAAATACCTATACATTGTTTGAATGTAACGCTAATTTTTTTTATAAATATCACATTATTTACACCAATTTTTAAAAAATTTGTCTTAAGAAAGTTCATTAGACTCGAGTGAAACAAAAGCGATTTTTTTTTAAATTGCAATTTCGACTGAAAAACTGTACTTTTGGTCAATAATTTCCTTTTTTAAAATTTCGTAATTTTTGTACAACTTTAATGGTTTCTCGTATTTTTAATGGTCATTTCAAATTCCGTGTCTTTTTTGTTCTTTCGTGCTTTTTTCGAGCTAGTAGAAATAGAAACCGTGATTTAAGCACCCAATTATTTTCATTAGTAAAAAAAACATTTTAGTATAGCTTGAAAAAAAAAAACAGGAAATTCGTCAAATATTGATAGTTTATCCCACATGAAAATTAAGTCCCTATCTACACACGAATTTGTTGAGCGAAACATACACACGAAAATGATTTTTCTTTTTTTTTGGGGGGGGGGGGCTATTGTGTCTCTCATGTCCTCTCTATCACCGTCTATGTATCTGGAGATATGATAGGTACAACCTTCAAAATCAACTTTTTCAAATTCATCTTGGTAAACTTTCAGAATGAAATTCGCGATAAAAAATAAAATTTTGGGTACATTTTTGGGGCTATTTTTGAGGATTTATTACATTTCTTTGCCTCCGCCTGAATCGGATTCTGAATCTGATTCAGAATTTGAGTAAAATAACGAGATTATAGCTCCAATATGCTTACTTGGTCTAATTTCAATAATTCTTCCGGAGTGTCGGGCAGCTGCCCCAGCACCAACGGCGGATTCAGATTTACCTCCTTGCCCAAAGATCTGACTACCTCTTCTCGATTGTATCTGTCAGCGAATACGCAGGACGCCGGTATCAGACCGTGAACCGTGTAGCTAATAGCGCGAACCAATATCCTGCGGGTGATAAAATAGGTACCTCGTGCAAACCACCATTAAAATTATCTTTATCTTCGTATTACGACGTTATACCAACACCTAGAGAGCGACCAAGACCAACACGCGGCACCATTTTTAGTTAGGTACCATTTTAACCCACTTTTGAGCCCGTCCGCCGCGCTACGTCTTTCTCCTTCGCGTATCAGTATGTATATGTAGGTATTTTGGTATAGTTTACTCCTACACCTTACAGTACGTTAGACTGGTGTAGTGGTGTACCGTAGGGAGTATGTAGACTGTGGAGTGCACAGTACACCGCACCACTCATCCACTCATCCACAATACACTCCAGCGCAGCCAACGAACGTCTACGTATACGATACGCGTAGATATTATTAATCTCCAAGATTTTTTCCACCCTTCTGCCGCGCGTCGTTCTACTCATAAAACGAGGCGACGCGACGCGACGCGAGGCAGGAAAAAATCATTAAAAATATTTACGACCGACCGAAGGATCGTATATGTACAAGTACAATAGGTATTAGTTGCGTATGTCTAGGTACTAGGTAAGGCACTTACTCAGATTATACTCTATAACGTAAGGTTATTTTCTCAAGCAGTTTTTTTTCGCTTCTTTTACGAGGTAGAGAGCTACAGATCGTACCTATAGGCCTGGTTACCGCCCTGAATTTAATGACTAATTCTTTTGACGCCATTTCTAAAAATATTAATCCGGAGTTCGCAGTGGCTATTGGTGAATGACGTGTGAAACCTTTCGTGAAGCTAATAAATTCTTTATGCGGCACGAGAGACGTGTTGGGATCGTATTAGGCCGAGTGTTGAGGTACTTTTTACATCGAGTCGAGACCTCCGATCATTCCGCCTTCGACCTTTTTCAATCCGCAGATATCTCGAAGATCCAAAATTTCAGGTCACAAGAAATATCTTTCAATTCGATTCCTTTTTTGAAACGAGTCATTCCACGTCAGTTCGTTCACAAAGAGGAAAATGGGGTCGGCGATTTTTCTGATTTTTCTCACGTGGGTAGAGCTCGATGAGAGATGAAGAATGGCGCAAACCGGAGCTCCCGAAGTCTTTTTGGAGGGCAGCCATGGGTACTCAAAAGTTTTGAGGTAAAATTGGATGTGGTAAATTTCGAGCGTGGATAACTCGAAAACTATGATGGGTAGAAAGTTCAAATTTTTCTAATGTGTAGGGCATTTGAATAGCTTTTTGGCGATTTTTTTGAAATCAGTGTTGCCACTTTTTTTAATACCAAAAATTAGCTGGAAAAGTTAAAAAGTGGTATTTTTGTATGAAGGGCACCTTCAAAAATTCCCAAAAAAATATATATGGTACAACTTTTCATGCTGAACAACATATTAAAAAACCGAGATGGCGTTATTTTTTAAACTTGTTTAAAAAAATGTCAAAGTTTATGAGAAAACATAATTTTTTACCTTAAGTGCTGAAAATTCCCTAAACTGGTTAAATTACATTGTTTTTACTACATTTTCGTCGTATATTAAAAATTAGTCCACAAAACTATTTTTATCAAGTTGATCTTGAATGCCATGTATCCAAAAGGTAGGCTTTTTGTCACTTCTCCCTTCAATAGCAGTCCTACATATAAATAGTGTATAAGTATGGGCAGATATTATTAAAAACCAAAAATAACATTCAAAACTGGAAACTTGATTCGTTAACCAATTTTCATGTTATTAAAATACGTTTAAAATTCGAATTCTGTCTGGATAAAAATGGCTTTGTGGACTAATTTCAAATGTACGATGAAAATTAGGTAAACACGATGTAATTTAATCAGTTTGGGAAATTTTCAGCTCTTGGAGTAAAAAATTATGTTTTCTCGTAAACTTTGACATTTTTTAAAGCAAGTTTAAAAAATAACGCCATCTCAGTCTTTTAATAATGTTGTTCATCATGAAAAGTTGTACCATACATATTTTTTGGGGAATTTTTGAAGGTGTCCTTCATACAAAAATACTACTTTTCAACTTTTCCAGCTAATTTTTGGTATTAAAAAAAGTGGCAACACTGATTTCAAAAAAATCGCCAAAAAGCTATTCAAATGCCCTACACATTAGAAAAATTTGAACTTTCTACCCATCATAGTTTTCGAGTTATCCACGCTCGAAATTTACCACATCCAATTTTACCTCAAAACTTTTGAGTACCCATGGCTGCCCTCCAAAAAGACTTCGGGAGCTCCGGTTTGCACCATTCTTCATCTCTCATCGAGCTCTACCCTTGTGAAAAAAATCAGAAAAATCGCCGACCCCATTTTCCACTTTGTGAACGAACTGACGTGGAATGACCCACAGCTCACTGGGTCAGAATGTAAAAAAACGCACACATTCGGCCAAAACTGAAAATCACGTTGGAGACAAGCTATCTGGTTAGGGGAATTCTAAACACGTTAGAAGTGAAAAAAAAATGATGGAAAACTGGAACTGGAACTAGAACAGAAATGATGAGAACTGAAATCTGAAAACTGGAACTAGAACTAAAATGAATTTCAGTTTTATACCAGATCCAGTAATTGCAATTTTTATATGTATTTAAAATATGACTTGAAAAAGTCAAAATTTTGATGTTGAAAATTAACCAAAGCACATTCAATTAAAAAATTTTTACCAAGAACCCCAAACCTTGAAAATCAAAAATTTACGTCAAAAAATGATTAAAGAAGGATTGTGTTGTAAACTCGAAAATTTCATCCAATTGAAGACGTCCTCTCATACATTAGGTATTCAAATTTTTTGTTGAAAAATTCAGAGGTTAATCACAAAATTTTCGAAAAATATTAAGTACTAATAACTTTTTTTCTAGAATTCCTTTGTTTTGAGCTCGAAAATGGAAAAATTGTACTTTGAATCGAAAAAGAAAAACAACAAAGTTCAAATTTAGCAGAAAATTTTGCATTCTTTTGTACTTCAGAATTTAAAAAACTGAAATTTTGGAGCTGTTATTTGAAACTGAAACTAAAAAATTTTGAGAACTGAAACTGAAACTGGAACTAATATCATTTCAGTTTCCCATCACTGAAAAAAACGTGTGCGTGGTCATTTTGATTCAGGCCCCTCTTCCGAGTTCCCTGCGTGCTAAAAGTTGTGATATGGCACATTAGTGGTTTTGGGTTGATTTATTGAAACATGTGATTTTGTTTCATGTTTTTATCACATTAGGAAATTGTGATTGTAAATGTTTGAAGGATCGCTCCGAAAATAAAAAGTCAATAATTTTCACATTTTCAAGCCGCATTTCGCTAGCTTTTTCCATTTTCGTTATAAGTGGTGCCAAAGTTGTGCAAGTTTTATTGTGTATGTATTAATTTCAAATATTCATAATGGATTAGTGTAAAAGTTTTGATTCCACGTCGATTCCAGTTTTGTCACTGCAGTAAAATTGTTTTATTGTAATGTGTGTGAAACAGCGGCGAGCAGTTTTTTACCATCTGTTTCAATCTTTTACTTTTCTTTGCAATTAACCAAAGGATGTCTAATTGAATAAATTATTCAACCAAGCTAATTTTTTTTATCCACTGAAATCCCGATTATAATGTTTTTCAAACCTCACAGACCCGAGTAATTTTCAACGCAGAATCCGAATTTCGAGTTAGTTTTTGTCTCCAACTCCCAAGGGAGTGCAGTACTGAACTGAAATCTGAAAAAATTGAAAAATATCGAGTTTGGTGTCAAAATCTATGTTTCAGGTCCAAAAAAGATTTTAGAATTGTTTTAAGGTGTTTGATCTGGAACTGAATTTAAATTTGAAAAAAATTCAGTACAAAATATGTTTTAAGTAACCTTTCCAAAATTATTTTTTTTAGTAAATTTTTTTCAAAGAGTTCAGTACCAGATCAAATACCCTAAAATAACCCCAAAATTATGTTTTCCGGACCAGAAAACTTAGATTTTAATACCAAACTCGATATTATTTAATTTTTTTTAAATTTGAGTTCGGTACCCCCTTCCCCTTCAGCTCCCGTGCAGGGGAACAAAAATTCAAAATAGCCCCAAAATCGTTTCTTTCAGACCAAAAAACCTAGATTTTGACACTTGACTCAACACATTCAATTTTTCAAATTTGAATTCGTTACTCCCCCCCCCCTCTCTAGCATCCACGAGGAAAAAATTCGAAATAGCCTCAAAATCGTATTTTTTTAGACCAAAAAACCTAGATTTGGGCATCAAACTCGACATGCCATTTTTTAAAATTTGAGTTCAGTACTTGGAGACAAAAACTAAATTGAAATTTGCATTCTACGTTGAAATTTACTTGTATACAAGGTTTCAAATTGGCGATGAGTCATAATTTCTTTAAAACAGGATACGAGCGTTCTTTTTCTCATTTTGACCCAGTATGGCGCTGTTGCCCAGCTATCTGTTCGAAGCTCAATTCGATCTGAAACCGCTATGGCGCTATATCAGCAACTCCAACTCGAATTTGACAACTTGGAAAATCATCGAAATGTCCGTTTACCAGGAATTCGTTGCTCAACTTCTTCGCTTGCTCGAATCCAATGCGAATTTTGCAGAAAAAATAGAATCGATTTTCAGATTCCTCTTTCTCCTATTTGTTTTCCCATTTATTTTTTTTTGGTTCTCTACAAAACGAGCATTTCATCTTTTAAATATTTAAATCCGCTTTGAAGTCGATGAATTTTTCATGTACACCGGAATATGCTTTTCTCCTCGGCGACGCGGCGTTTCCGCTTCGCGGTATCATCGCCAACGCCAACTTCATCTCGGAGCAAATACGAGACCGCGAAGCGCGACGTGACGACATGGAATGCGAGGGCAAATCGTTTCGAAATTAAATTTCCATTTGAAAATTATTTTACGTCGTGTAATTTACCTCACCACCCTTGTAAACGATCACTGATAGTTATTTCGGGTGCGGGCGGCGTGGAAAAAATGGAAAAACTTTTACGTTGTTACTCGAACTTTGAAATTCGCTTATAAAGAGTAAATTATCAGTCTTCCATCTCGTAAGAGAAAAGCTTCAGTTTCTCAAAATAGGATCGCTGTCAGGCATCAGGGAAAAAAAACAGTCATTGCATCACACCACAACTAGGTTTTGATTCTTCGTCTTTTGATTTGGCTCGAACATTTTTTACAGCCTTCGGTTACCCCACAAAACGCAAAACCACCACATTTTCCTAATTTTCTCCTTAGCCACTATTGAGAGCGGCAAAGGGTAGTTCTTTTTCTCCTCCCATCGTTGTTCCCTGTAGATACATCGCCTTAGAATTTTTGAGAATTTTTCATGTACGAGTATAAGCCTTAATTCATTTTTATAAATCTCATTTATCCGCTTTTTAAAAAATGTTTCAATTTCTCAATCAGTTTTTCAAATGTTAGTTAATTTTTCCAATTGCACAAGATTGCTAAATGAATGCTTTAATTGTCAAAAGTTTGTTTTAGTTTACAAAATTTATTGATGATTTTTTTTGAAATATCACCCAATTTTTGGAAAAATTAATTCATGTTTCAGAAAGTTGTCAAATTTTGGGAAAATAATACAATTTTTGAAAATTGTTCAGGTTTTGGTAAAAAAACTTTTAGTTTTTAAAATGGTGCAATTATCAAAAAATTTATCAAGTTTTGGAAACTTCTTCATTTTTTGAAAATTGCCCAAGTTTCAGAAAAGTACCTACTGAAAACATTGTGAAATTTTAAATTTCCTACAAATAAGCAATTTTCAATGATTTGTCCAAAGAGTATAGCAGGATAAAATGGCGTTTTGGCCCCGATAAGGATTTTGACGAAACCTACCCCAAAAGGCCAGTCATGATGAGGAAAAATTCTGACAAAAATTTTGGACCCCTAGGCAAGTGTTTTCAGATGGAGGGGACAAAATATGTTTTATAAACTTTATTTTTTGTTTTTTCACCAAATGTAGATTAAAATTTCGCTTTTTTAAAAATTTATTCTAGAGGGTTAGAGGAGCACACAAATTTTTTGAAAACACTTGCTCTAAGGGTCCATAATTTTTGTCGGAATTTTCCCTCATCACAACTCACCTTTTAGGGGTAGGTTTCGTCAAAATCCCTTTGGGAGGCCAAAACACCATACTTATCCTGTTACACCCTTTCGGAAAATACTCTTCAAGTTTTGGAAAACTGTTCAATTTTCAAAAAAGTTTTCAATTTTCAGAAAACCATCAAATTTTTAAAAAATCGTTCAATTTTCATAAAAGTATCCAAATCGGCCAATTTTTTCAAATTCGTCCAAACACTATCGTCTGGATCCGGAAATGCCCTCAATGCCCCCCCCCCTCCTCATTCTACAGAGACCCGAATTTCGTCCAAGATATGAAAAAAAAATAAAAAAAACTCGAATGACACATTGTTTGTTACGTTTTCGGTGATGCTGAACTCCAAACCTGATTTATTTTATAGTTCCAACTCTCTGCTGTTTCCTCAGAAATGTGAAAAATTCCACAAACCAATGCCTTTCTATTTTTGAGGAGGAGAGGATGCAAAATCATTTTCTGTCACAAATCGACGGCGGCGCAACGCGTATGTATGTTCTGGCGAAGTTTCCTGTTTGCGCTCGATCCATCAACACTTGTCATCGGTTTCGCAAAGCACCGTGTACCATAGGTACCTTATACACTCTTTCAACAACGTCGTACAATATTTTAACGTTGACGTCGGCATTTTTCCCCGTGCGGCGTAGTCATCGTCGTCGGCGTCTGCGGCGCTTTTACAACAACGTGAATATTTAATATTTACGTATCATCGGTAACAACTGCAGACAGATTCCATTTATATTAGCTGGCAATCTCGAATCTCCGTGCTGGCACGTCTGCGAAATTCTTAGGCTGCCACTGCCGTCGTTGCCGTCTGCTGCGCATTTTCCCTTTCATTTCGATTCTGTCGTAAATTTCTCAACGTCTCGTAAACAAGGCGGCGGGCGTAAGGCTTAGCGAGTACGTACTTCCTTTTCTCAGCTCCACTCGCGAGCGTGTTTGCGAAATGAAATTGAGAAGCCATACAGCCGAGTTCACTACTCACATTGCTCGCAGGACTACTTAGCGTATAATATACTTTTTGACGAGCCGATGTTCGGTTGTCGTGACGTTTTCGTCGATCGCCAAGTAAAGTGCATCAGAAAAACCTCGATCCATTAGAAACATGGGTAATGGGTACCCAGACCTACTACTTACATGTAGAGCTACGTAGTTGGTTTGAAAAATGATACCGATATATGCGCGAGTTTTGATATCCCCGTTAGGGTGTCCCAGGAAAAATCAAAGTTGAAATTTCGGGGCGCATACCCTCTGCTACTCTTTCAATTTCCAATTTAGGTGAAAAATGTATAGAACCTTTCTTGTTGTGCGTAAAAAGATCTACAAAAAAGTCATATAAAATTTTTGCCTAAGTCGAAAAATGGAGGCGATATGGCAGATCTGAAAGTTTGAAAATTTTCAACTCAGATGAGAATTTTTATGATTTTTTCAAGTCTAAATGGAAACTTAATTTTGAAGCTAATTACCTTTGAAAAAATATTGGTTGGAATGGTTTTTTTTTTACAATTTTACAGTTGAAAATTCAATTTTGTAATGGGAGAGGAGTGCAGGGAAATTCCCGGCATGGAAAAATAGCGGAATTCTTGCAGAATCGATGGTGAGAATTTCCGCTGGAATTCCTCTAGAATTCCGCTATTTTTTCATGCCGGGAATTTCCCTGCACTCCTCTCCCATTACAAAATTGAATTTTTAACTGTAAAATTGTAAGAAATAACATTCCAAACAACATTTTTTCAAAGGTAGCTTCGAAATGAAGTTTCCATTCAGACTTGAAAAAATCATGAAAATTCTCATCTGAGTTGAAAATTTTCAGACTGCCATTCCAATGATGACAACGTTGTAATTATTTATAGTCGAAAAAAATAAGTTCAAGTCGAAAAATAGATAAATAAGACTACTTTTTTCTGAAATTTAGCTTGCATTCAATTTTGAAAAAATAAAAAGTCTGAGAGTGGAAAATTTTCCTAATTGTAGCAGGTTTTTTTCAATTTTCATGCATCGTAGCACCTTCAATTTTCGACTTAGGAAAAAATTGTGTATAACCTTTTTCGTAGAATTTTTTATGAGCAACAAGAAAGGTCCTATACATAATTCGCCCAAACTAAAAATTAAAAGAGTTCCGACACTTAGAAATTTCCAAATTTTAACAATTTTTTCCAAATTTCAAAGTATCGGAGCGCTTCCATTTTTCGACTTAGGCAAAAATTTTATATGACCTTTTTTGTAGATCTTTTCACGCACAACAAGAAAGGTTCTATACATTTTTCATCTAAATTGAAAATAGAATGAGTTGCGGCACTTTGAAAATTTCCTAAAATCTGTGACTTATGACATGACTTTGAGACCATGGCGGCATGGGTAAACGTGCTTCAATCGGGTCGTAACCAAGCTTAAATATGTTTTAGGGGTAAAAGTAAAAAATTTAGAGGGTATGCGCTCCGAAATTTCAACTTTGATTTTTCCTGGGACACCCTAATCCCCGTCTATTTCTCTCTTTGGTATCTTCCTCATGGCCCCACTTTTTCGGCTTTCGACACGAACACTCTGACCCATAACCAATGCAGTAAATACTACATTTAATGGGAAATTCCTAGGTACGCGAAGGAGAAAATATGCGCAACTTGTCCCAGAACGATTTTAAGTGTCTGGCCGCTTAGTCCCGATTTTCAGAAAAACGAACAGTTATCTTACCTAAATTGATCTCTGTTATTGATGCTTTCTTGTTTTAAACTTAAAATAACCGGACCCAAATCTTCGTCGTTGGTAAAATAATTCCAATGTTCAGTTCCGTAAAAATACTTCTCGAATGTTTCCTGCTCGACGGAAGTCAGCTCGAATCCTTGATTTTTCTCCCACTGTTCTTCTATGGTCGTCTTTTTTCTGCGAACAAACAATACAACCGTAAATTCCGTGAAATCTACATTTCTAACGAGCAGCTCTTCAAAAAGATCATTATGGAGGGATGGGCGAAACAAAATCCTTAAATTATCTGTCGTCATAGACGAAATGGAGGGAATATATCTCACAAATTCAATTATTTTGAAAAAAACGGCAACTTTCCGAAAAAATCGTCAAATTTTCGAAACACTTATTCAAAAAAATTTTAAAAAGTTGAAAAATATCCAAACAATTTTTTTGAAAAGATTAGTCAAAATAATGGATGTTTTGCAAAATTTTAGGCAATATTTTTCCTCAGAAAAATTTTAAAAACAATAAAACTGTACCTCTCATTGAGGTAAAAAACAGAAAGTTAGAATGTACCCCATTTTCTATCGCTCGAATCGATTGGAAGCAGTTCCGAATCGACCGGGAGTCACAGGAAATTTTCAACACTCTCGGGCTTCGAAAAAAATCTACAGGAGAAAAATATGAAGGTATTTGAACAGACAGTTACGAATTTTGGAAAATCTCTGAACGATCAAATAGGTTACCAATGTGGAGAACCTTATTTGAATGTAAACAAATTCCAAAATTTTATGGAGGTTCTAAAAAGTCTTGAAACCGCTGCCAATCGATTTAAAAGGTCAAAAATAGGTATTACCCAAATTTAATCTTTTTTCTTTGATTTATATCAAATTTTCATATTATGCAAGGCGATGAAGTAATTTTGAAATTTCAAAAATTTGCCAAAATTCGAGAAATGAAATTTAGCAACTAAAATTTCGGATAAGGGGTTCTTTTGTGATGTACTTTCGATATGTTTTTGATTTGGATCAAAAGTTTACTGCCAAATGGGCGGACTTCCCTGTCAGCAGGGAGCTCACAGCACTACTTTTTGATACTATTATTTTTAAATCGATTTCAAAGACACCAATTGCTGCATATTTATGTACCCTTGATTTTCACAATATAATTGTTATGCGACTTACCTCGGAGGTGGTGGCTCTTCTTCTTCTTCTTCGAAGTACTCGTCGTCTTCTAGTAGCAAACTGTCGTCGCGTCGATACCTCGGCCTGGATGGTCCTTCGCCAGCATCTTCGTCTTCGTCTTGTTCGTCGGCATCGGTATCCGTATCGTCCCACAGCGTTTCGTTGGTGATCTTCTGTCTGGAGCATTCGATCCAGTAGCCAGGAGTTGGAATTAAATTATGCGGGTAATCTTCGCAAAATTCGTCTGCAAAAACCAATTACAAAAATTATTAGAAATTAAATAAAGATTACACGCACAGTACATCTACATATAATTATAATAAGTTAGGTACCTATTATTATTACTTGTATTTAAGTAAGTGATATGGTGAAAGGGAGGAAGGGGTTGAGCAATCTTCAAACATTTGAGGATAAGTTGATGAGTTTATAACTTCTCTTCTCACAAATTTCTTTTCACTATAACTCTTTGAAGTGAGAATTTAAAAATGGATTAGGTATAGTTGTTTTTTGAACGGACGCTAATTCGGTGCCAATCCTTGTAAATTTTTCTACTAGCCCCATATTACTTGAATTATAAAATGAGGAAAGGAGTAACAATTTGTGAAAAAATATCAAAATTTCTGAAAGATATCAGGCGATGTGCCAATGAAAAGATTGAGCTTGAGCGAAGCAAGATTGAAAAGTTTAGTGGAAAAGACGATCATGCTGAATTAATCACAGAATTGTATAACCTGCAAACTAACTACTTGGAACTTGAAAATTAAAATATATGCATACCTACTACAACCGCAAACAAAAAAAAAACATGAATTTAAAAAAGTGAAAACACAACCGTAAAGACAAACTGTAAATCACAAACTAAAAAAAAAAAAAAACAAGAGTGAAAAGCAGAAACTGGGTACTACGACAGAAAACTATGAAAAAAAAAACATTTTTATAATATAAACAAAATACTTCATTACTACATTGTTTTCATGGGACAAAGTATGCTATTTCTGGAGAGGAAGCAAAGTAGGTACCTAAAGAAACTATGCAAGCACAAAGAATAGTTTGTTTCCGAACAAGGATATTCAAGCCATTTAAACCATATACTTATACCTATTCATCGAAGTTATAACATATGGACTGCTAATCCAATGTTAAAATCGAGTGTTGTTTTTAAACAACAAATATCAGGGGCGAAATCAGAATCCGAGTGGGTAAGTATGTGCGAGATTTCTACTTGTAGGCGCAATCGCCGCAGGTCTACACTTACATATGAGAAGGGCAGCTTTTGTTAGTGTAGCGCCCATTCCTTTAGAATGGGCATGCTTTTTGGTATTTTCGAGTGCAACGTAAATGAATGCAAAAATTAATGATTGAATGGGGAACAAGCGGCATTCAAACAAAATGAACACTGTTTATAAAAAGAACACCATTCACATCATTTTTCATTCATTTTGGGACTTATTTTTAGCTTGATGATTTGATTCAGAAAACTATTGATAAACAATTTTGAAGTGGTTCATCAAAATTTAAAATTAATCAAAAATAATTCCTTAGATATTTCTTTTGAAAAAAAATGAACAAACACTGAATGAATGCATCAATTTTCAAAAAAAATTTGAACAGAACGCGAATGAACGCTTGAAAAAAAGACTGAACGATAAACGAACGGTGTTTAAAAAAGTGAATGCTGACATCACTGGTGTGGTGCAATTATTTTCTCACTGATCACCACACAAACAGAAATCATCCTTTACATGTGTAAGTTTAGACATCTCAGACATGCACACTAGGATTCTGACATTGTTCTGGAGATGTAAAAAATAAAAATACGGTATTTTATTTTTTTGGAATAATATAGCGGTATTATACGTATAATACAGTATTTTTATGGTAATTTATTCAGACTTAAATGGGAAAATTGTCAAAAATTCCTAGGTTGCGTTCAGGATGGAAAATGTATACACAAAAATGACGTCATTTTTGTGTATAAACATATAAAGAAATTTATAGGATGTGCGAATTCATTCCTTTCAAAAATAAAAATTTAAAAACTGATGGTTAGCAAAGGAACCTTTTTGCCTTGAATTTATAGTGAATGATTACAGTATTATTTTCTTTGTATGTTTTTATCACTATTTTTTCGGATCAAAATCTTTCAGGAACGAAAACAATCTGATTGGTTAATTTTTGTATACACCTAAAAATGACGTCATTTTTGTGTATACACAACCCAACCTGAACGCAACCCTACATTTCTTTAAGCAAATGTAGATTTTTGAGCGATTTTCATCAAAATTTTGTAAAATACCAAAGATACTAGAAATACTGTATTATACCGTATTTTATTTTTGTATTATACGGCATTATACACGTATAATACAGCTGTATTATACATGAATAAAATACCTCTCATCTCTGAATTTGTTCCCCTAACATTTGTTGTTACATAGCAGCTGATTTGGATCAGCAGTCCATATGTTATAACTAGTGATGGCAAAATGTGCGCATATTCACGCACATTTGCGCACCTCAAATGTAAAATGTATTAAAAAATCATGAGATTTCTCAGTTTGTTTGCTCAAATCCCTCTGATGTTTTGATACAAATTTCAAATAAATTGTAGATCAGTGTTCTTAGACACGTATTTTGAGGTGTCACATGACTTTTTTCCTGAGCAAAAAATACAAAAAATGTGCATATTTGCAAATTTTCTAAACTCTCAATTGAGAATATGCGCGCAAATGCACGAATGTGCGCGCATTTGTGGGCCGCGCATATGCTCACTGCCATCACTAGTTATAACGTCAATATACCTATTCCCATTTTTTGATATTCAAGTTTAAGTAAGAAAAAGCTATTAATGCATTTTTCATAATTATAGACTCAAAATACTTCCTTACTACTTACATTGTTTTAACGAGTCAAAGTACACTTTTTCCAGAGAAGGAGCAAAGTTGAAACATAGGCAAGTTATTTTTAAATTACTGTGTGATCCCATTCGGACCGAGCTTGTACAAGAGTCACGCTCTGGCGGGGAAAGTGAAATGGTCAAACAGTTTTAAATTTAACATTGGTTCTTATGGGAGAATCTCATTTTTTGAACATTTTTTGATAAATGCTAAAAAGTATACATTTTTAGGAACGTTTATTTGAATTTTCTTATTCGCAGTGAAATTACCTTTCGAATGACTCATCACAACCGAAATTTCATTTATTTAATGTATTGCTTTTCCTTTTCAAATGTGACCGTTTCGCGAATAAAATGAAGTGAATTGATAGTTTTTTCACGAAATGGTCACATTTAAAATGGAAAAACAATACATTAAATGAATGAAATTTCGGTTATTGTGATGAGTCATTCGAAAGGTAATTTCATAGCGAATAAGAAAATTCAAATAAACATTCTTAAAAATGTATGCTTTTCTAGCATTTATCAAAAAATATTCAAAAAATGAGATTCCCCATAAGAACCAATGTTAAATTTAAAACCGTTTGACCATTTCCCTTTCTTATCAGTGATTTCGACACTAGAGCGACACAGCCCTGCTCGGTCCCAATTTTTTAGGTAATATTTAATGTATAGTTTTGTGATTATTGATCACAAAGCTATACATTAATACTTATATATAAAAAATTGAGTTTAAGGAAGATAAAACTATTACTTAAATTTTTACAACTTCCAACAGTTATTTGTCGAGGTAAAAATAATGTCCCAATCCTGTATTTTGGTTTTGGTGTATATCTATACAATATGAAACAATGTAGCAATGAAGTATTTTTTGTCTATAATTATAAAAAATAGCATACGCAACACGGGAGCAAATGTGTGTGAATCCAAACTCGTGTGATGCAGCTGTCACCTACGGCTCATGCTGCAACTACCGCACTTGTTTGGAATCATACACTTTACTCCCTGGCAGAATGTTATACTGAAAAGAAAACAAAATCAGTGGGTAGAAGCACAAATCAAAATAATGCAGACGCCTAGGAGTACCGATGCGACTGTTGCACTATTAACTGCCAGAAGTAAACTGAGGAAAAGAGCCCAATGCTCATACTTCAAAATGTAGATAAACAACACGCAAGAGGATTCATTTTATTCAAAATTGGAATCTACTCAGCGGCTGGCTATGCAATTATATGCTTACTGTTTCATTCAAAACATTAAAAATTTAAGCTGTAGTAAAAGAAAGATTTTTTACTGCGGCAGAACTATTTTTTATCATTTTTATTTTACAAAGATTTTCTTACCTGAACTCCTAGGCCTATGAATAAAAATCAAGCCAATGTTTAGGGTTTAAAGTTCCACCCTACTGAATAAAAAATTTCTAAAAGTTCTCAAACATGAAAATTGAAAATAATATTTAGATACTAACACTAAAAATTGTGAATAAAACTGTAAATAAAATCTTATATTGGAAAATCATGATTAGACCATAAACTAAAAACTGCGCACAAAAGAACTACACGACAAGATATGTTAATAAAACAGAAAACAAAAAATCATTTAGTTACCGAAAAAAAAGAGAAAATGAAAGCGCAAGCACAAATCACCACATTTTACACTCTTAATTGCCAAAACTATACTGAGGATAACAGTTCTAGTTTCAAAAAGAGATCAACAAAACGGAAGCACCCGAGGTGACCTGAACATCAACGAAACTCAAAACAACTCTTCTGAAAGGTCCTATTCCTCTTCAAAAAGATTTAAGGGTATGCTCCACCTTGTTATCAGTGAAAAATTTAGAATCGGGATATCTTTAAGCATTATTTAAATGTCCTTCGGAACAACATTATCTTTAGAGGACTATTGAGATATTTTCAAAATTTTTCTTCAATTTAAAAAAAAAAAAAGACTAAAATACTTTGGATAAAAAATGTTGTTGTTTGTCCAATTTTTTCCAAACATTTCCTTTTTTCATGGCAAATACGGTCAAATTTCGAGTCAGTCAAATACAATTTTCCTTGATTTTATCTACTCAAACTGTAATTTTTTTAGCACATAAGTAAAACTTAATTTTTCCATTCAAAATGCATACGATTTTTACATCAAGGGGTAAGGGGCAAGCGCCCACGAATCCGTTTCAATCCCGCATTCGCTCGGCACGAAATTTTCCTATTCGATGGTATTCGCGAAAATGACACAAGAAAAGTCACGGAACAAATGTTAATGACTCGAAAAGATATTTATTCCATGTAGGTATTTATTATCCAGTCTACCCGCTGCCTTTGGCTGAATTAACTGTAACGCAAACTTCGAGCCCGGTAATGCCCTTTTTTTTTCTTTTCTCTACTATTTTTTATATCATCAACGTAGGTGTAATAAACGAAAAATTATCACTATCATTTGTTTATACACTGGGATTGTCATAATTCATAATACATATTTATAATTTGTTTCGTATTTCGAGTGAATGCCTGTGTGAACGGTACTAGGTAGGTATTGGTACAATAGCTTTCTGCCACGTCTGTTTTAGGCGCAACAGTGAATAAAATTTTCAACACATAGATTTAGTCGACATTCGACAAATCAACCGGTGGTTGTTTGCATATATGTATGTATATTCTTCGTCGTTCTTCGCACCACCACGCCGCCGTATACTTATCGCCCAATCGATCAGGCAGCGTTAATCGACATGTACCCCTGTGTTTTCTCTTTCTACATCGCACTACGCACTACTTCATTTATTTGTCCAAAAAAATGGCTTCGCACGTTCGTTTGACTGTGATTCGCACGTGTAATAAAAAATTAACGACATCGTCGCGTCGCGTCATTGAGAAGAACTTTTGAAACGCACTGTACACGTAGGTAGTTGGGAATTACGTAATAGGTACTTCTACCTGGTACCTTACCTACGTATCAAGGCTGCTATCGTATGCACGAATATCGACGCCGAATCAGTTCCATTCCACGACCGAATATTTGTATTAACATAATATTTATATTTATCACTTTTTTCTTATTTCCTTATTATTTTCGCAGCTACGGGACGAGCCCGTTACCGAGCAATTTCTCAAACCACCTTAGCACTAACTCGCTACGATATTCGTACTTTAAACGAATAGGGAAATCGATTCCACAGCCGTACCTTCGTATTTATTTAAACGTTCACGTTTTGCAATGCGATGCAAAAAAATTCTCCTATTTTGAGAAATTCGTTTATTATTGAATTTGACGACAGCGACGCGACTTAGAATTTATCAACGCTCGTCTACTCGTATCGTAGGTACTATACATCATATCAGACTGCTAGACCTAGTTATAGACGCACGTAGATGGCATATTGCGCGTAAACGCGTCTACTGTTCTATCACGATTGATTTATCAGTCACCTTTTGTCATCGTTTATCATCCATACTTTTTCATTTTTTCGTTTTCTTTGAAACACAATCATAATCAAGTATTGCATTATTCGGAAATACGTAAAAATAAAAAGAGTACCTATATAAAAAGTGAAAACGCAACCGCGAGCACAGAATGTGAATTGCAAACCAAAAAATGAGTAAATACGAAAGAAGATGAAGAAAAAATTTTAAAAGATGAAACTAAAATCGAGGACATGAGTGTGAAGATGAACTAGAATAATGCCAACACTTCGGAACACTGCACTCTTGATTGCCAATAATACACTGATAAGAGCACAATGTCCAAACCTCACAGTGTGTAAACAGAGAAGGTTTCAGCATAACTTTTTTGGGGGGTGGGTGGGTGGGTGGGTAATAAGAGAAAATGTCCATGGAAAGAAAATGTCCATGGAAAGTGAGAAGGTTCTTTTCATTCGAAAAGCAGGCTATGCACTGATATCGATTCGAATCATTTTAAATTTGTGCCGCAATAAAAGTAAGGAATATTTCTATCATTTTCATTTTACAAATTGCAGGCATCTTAGCGAAATTCCGAAGAAAAAAAGTGACCAAAAAGTGACCAAAAAATGACCAAAAAGTGACCAAAAGTAACCAAAAATTCGATTTTTTCGGGGGAATTTTTTTACAGTTAAAAGAGGGCTGAGAATTCCAGAAAAAAGGGGGGGTCAAAATTCAATGAAAAAATTAGGTAATCTAAAAATCTAATTTTTTTTAGTGGCACTTTAAGAGACAGATATACATAATTAATTTAATTTAACAGATTTGAGCAAAGAAAAATTGAAAAATGACAAGATTTTTGGAACAAACAATTAATATATGACCTATATCTATTATCTACTCTCTAAATCTAAATCAGTCAATTTTCGTAAAACTGTGTCTTTTTGAATCAGTGAAATTAATTTATTTGAAAATCTGTGATATTTCAATTGTTTGATTGATTTATTTTAGTCAAAAATATTGATTTATTCTGTCAAGTGGGGAATTGATTAAAAAATAAATTACTTTACTGATTTAGAAAAACAGAATTTTTACAAATTTAGAAACAGAATTATTGAAATACTGCCCGAGCGAAGCGAGGGCAATTTTTTGTTGAAAAATTATTATCAACTTTTAATTTTTTTTCTTGAAAAATTTTGAAAAATAAGTATAAATTTTTACGTGAAAATTTGAATTTTTGCTTGAAAATGCGAAAAAAGTGACTTTGAGAGGAAAAAAGTGACTTTTAGTGACCTTTGGATGAAAAAAGTGACTTTTAGTGACCTTCGGATGAAAAAAGTGACTTTTAGTGACCAAAGCCGAAAAAAGTGACCAACACCCTAAAAAAGTGACCTGCTATGATGCCTGAAATTGTAATTAAATGTACTAAGGCCTGGCTTAATTCCTACAAATAAAAATGTAGTCAAAGTTCCAGCCTCACTAAATTAAAAAAATTAAAAAAAATTTTCAAATCCGAAAACAGCTGGTTACTCATATCAAAAACTTCGAATAAAATAAAGTAGAAAATGACACTTGAAAATTACTTACATATGGGAAAATGTGAGAGTAGTTGAAGAACAAACGAAAAATTATCATAAAAAACTTCGAACGATTTAAACCAATAGCTAAAACCCGCACATGAAAAAACAATTTGTAAACATTGCTCAGATAAAACTACAAATAAAAAAATATTCATTAAAAAAGGTGAAAACAAAACCGTAAACAAACAGCAAAAAAATTTAATCCAAAAGACACACATGTTGCACCCTCAACTACCAAAACTATACTGAGGATAAAAGCCAGCATCAAAACGAAGTCAACAAAACGGAAACGCCCGAGGGGACCCGAACATCTACGAAACTTCACAACACTGTTCTGAAATTCACTAATTCCTCCACGAAAGCTTTAATTTGGCCCAAATGATAAAAAAATGAAAAAAAAAACTCCAGCGGCACGTCGTTTGATGTTTTCAATGATTCTGAGCTCAAAAATTGAGTTATTTTTTAGTTCTAATTTTTTACCACCTCTTCATTTCCTTCTAAAAATTCAATTTTTTTTTTAAGCGGAATTTGTAATTTGAATTACAATTACGAATCAATACTTGGAGAAATTATTCTAGAATCATTTTTTTTGAATCACAAATCATGTTGTCAGTGGGGTCGTCAGAATCGAAAATTATAGAGGGGGGAGGGGCAGAAAAGAGGCCGTGTGTTGGACAACTTTTTTTGCTTTTTCGAAGTGGAAAAGAGGGACTGAATTTTTTCACATGCTAAAAATGGGGAGGGGGTAAAAGGGGAGCATTCTTTTGCACTTTTGTCTCAAATAGATCATAAAATTGTAATTCTTTTAAAAAATTGGATTTTTAATGCTCTAAAAAGACATTTTTTTATATTTTAATGCTTTGAAAATCCCTATCTGATGTAAGTGTAATATAAATTTATAAATACAACATATTTTTTTTTGGGGGGGGGGGCAAACGGGGGCCAGAACTTTTTCGCCCCCCTGATGACGACGCCTCTGCGTGATGTGCGGAAATGATTCGAATCAATTTTCAAATTACTTTTTTTTTTTGTTGCATCCTCCACAATATCTTTTATTTTGTAAACTATTGTACCAACGTTTTGTGGAATAATACTTTTGTTGTGACCTAGTTAACTCACCTTAGTTAAGCACAAAGTACCTACATAATCAACGAAACTTAAATGATGAAAACATGCGTGGGATACCGAACTTTGAAGTTCTTCTTCAAAGAATTTTTTTCAAGTTTTCAAGGGGAAACAAAGAAGTTAATGGTATTTTTTGGAAAATTTGAAAAACATTTGGAAACGGTTGAAAAAAAATTCAAAAAAGAGGAATATTTTTTAAATCTTTGACAAAAAATTTTGCCAACACAAATACTTATGTACCTATCTATTTTTAAAAATGAAAAATTCTACCAAGTAGGTACCTAAATCTAAAAATTAATTCAGAGTATGAAAAATTTGAAAAAAATTGATTTACGAAAAACAGGAAATTTTTACAATGATTTTTGGTTTTTAGTACACAATTTCTCGCTTGATTCGAAACACTTCGAATCATATTATTATGCAAAATGATTTGAATCACAAATCACGATTCATGATGTGCGGAAATGATTCGAGCACGATTCACGATTACATCTCACAAAATGATTCAAATCAAAATCTTCGAATAATAATATGTAATCAAAAAAAAATTCGAATCATGCCCATTCCTGCTTTAGTGGCCTAAAAGAAGGTAACAAGTGACTGAAATGTTGACAATATTTTTACTGATCAGTGATCACGCATTCGTATTTTAAAAACAGTATTTAAACTGAAACTTTTGGTTAATTTTGTGAGATTTGTGAAGAAAAAAGCTTCAAAGAGACTCAGTCCGAGCAAAGCGAAGGCGAAAAGTTTTACAAAAAAGGCAATTTTAGGCTCGATTTTATAATTTTATTTCAGCATTCAAGTTTTCTGTTAAAATTTGTATTTTTCAGACTTTTTCGTACTTTCAGACTCATTCAATGAAATTCGTACTTTTTTAGGAGGGCAGGTTCAGACTCTACGCATCCATTAGACATCTTTCCAGAAGAAAAGAAAGTACATGGTCAAATTTTCGACACCACTCACCGTGCAGAGCAACTTCACAAATAATTTTGAAACGATCGCGACGATGAAATGCATCACCATCACTACATTACGTATTCAACATTCTGCTCGGTTCACAAATGTACATATTCGACTATGAACAGCGCTAAGCCACTTTCGGTGTTACGAATTATTTTCATCGACCATAAACCTCGCCGGTCGCTTACGTACAGGTAATAGGAACATATACTGTACACATTTCTAACGCAACGTAAAATTACCTCATAAAAATACATAAAAAACAACCATCAAGTTCGGGTGGTAGTTGCTGCGTGAAGTGGGGCGACGCGGCGTGGTGTTAATCCGTTATAAAAAGCTGCGATATCAATCTATGACACGTGAATACAATAACATAAAACGCGTAAATGTTCTCTATTTAAAAAAATAAGCGCGTATTACCGTTCATTTTGCAGAGTGTGCACATATTACACTACGTACATACTAACATACGGCAGAGTATATTACATCACATACGCTCGCATGCGCAACCTTATTTTACACATTCGGGGTCAAAATTTTCACGTACCTATGTACTATTGTACTTGCATCAGAAGAAAAAAAGTATTCGCGAAGAAAAGAAAAAACAAAACAAAACTGAAACTCATCAACATGGATATTTTTACAAGTAAGTAGCTAAATAAATTCTTCGTTTCCAGTATTACCTATAGGTATAACTAGTCGATATAGTATTTGGTAAAGAATTTAGGCGTCTTCAATTGGCATTTTTTTAATAACTCGACATTCGATCAAAAATTATGAAAACGAAAAATATTTCCTCAGAAAAAAATGAACTCGTGCTTTTAAAAAAGGAATGCTATTCGACAAATACTAAGAAATAGGGCTGGCGATTATAGAAATTAAAATCGATCAATCGATAATTCGAATTTTAATCGATTACAAAAATAATCGTCCGATTAATCGATTAAAAATTATCGTCCGATTTTCTCAAATCGACCAATTAATTTACCTTCGCCCCTTCCCCCCCGTCCTGGGACAAAAATATGCAATCCAATTTCAGTTCTTTGTTTCATGTGAAAATCTTCAGTTTGGGAAAAAATCTCGGGGTTGAAAATGAAAAATCGGTCGACTAATATTATTAAAAAAGAGAAATTTGCTGACTCATCATTTTTTTAAAAATGAAAATTTTCTAACCAGATGTTTTGAAAACAAAAAACAGAAATCCGTGCTTTTTGAGCTAATTTTTACCGATTAGACGATTAAAAATAATCGGCCGATTAATCGATTAAACGATTAAAATAATCGAATAATATTTTGGCCGATTATAAAGAAAAAAATAATCGATTAATCGATTAATCGATCAATCGATTATAATCGCCAGCCCTACTAAGAAAGCAACATGCATGAAAAAAAACAAGCCATCCACGAGCTATACTCGCGAAAACACCGTGTTATTTAAGTTGCCTATCGAATTCGCCGTAAATATCAACACGACACACGCGCGTACTTTCACGTGGGTATTTACGGCGAATTAGTTAGCCAATTTTATTAACGCGGGTTTCTCTTCGGCTCCAATCTGTTTATAGCCCAGTCATTTTAGGATTTAAACTCCAAAAATTTAATCCTGATTTTTTTTCGTGTTTTATGTTCGTAATTGTCCACTAAACAACAAAGTAAAATGGACATTGGACATCCCAGGAAATCTCCGCAAGCCCAAGGGGAGGGGTAAATGCGTACTGAAACCCGGTTTTTCGCGAATATCTTCTCTAATAAGCCTTAAAACTGAAAAATGGTTATGAGCAATCGTGTTCTACGTGTAATTTCCTATCAGAAAGGTGCACGTTTATATTCAAAAACACTCGCTTCTTTGGTCAAAAATTAAGGGTAAAAATAACACCCATTTTTCAAAAATTTACAGTATGTATTTTTTTAAATAATCGAAATCTTTGTGAATATCTTGTTGAATAAGCCTCAAAATTGGAAATTTCCACGTCAACTCGACCAGGTTTTGACCTTGAGTCTTCCGATTTCGTTCAAAATAATTTTACGAGTTCCCCTCGATGGTCTAATGAAGGAATCACCGTCATTCCGATCCTAATCCTTCGGGGGGATGAGGGGGACGGGGTGACTCTTGCATTTTTCGTATATTTGGGATTTTTTGCGAAATGACTCAACTTTGAGAGCACATATCTCGAGATCGGTTAGGTCCAAGATGAATCTGTTCATGCGGTTTTGTAGAGAATTGAAAGAAGATTCAAAATTGATAATCATATTTTGAAAAGTTCAAAGTTGAACTTTTAAGATGAAAGCTTAATTTTCATGATAAGTACAAAACATGAAGGCCCCAATTTAAAAATCAGAAAAAATTACTATGAAGAGAACTTTTCATGTATTTTTCAACTAATTACTTTTCAAGATGTGATCTAAATACCCCTGAGGAGCACAGGGGTCCTCAATTTTGGTCAAAATTCAAAAAAATGGAAAAATTGAAGTGATACATCGATTTTTACTAATTCAAAACCACTGAGTTCGAATATGAGCTAAATTTTTTCATTCGAACTCGCTGAACCCCCTTATCAGCCCTCTGATCAGGCCACAATCCAAAAAAATGAAAAATAACGTGTGGCGTGTCGTTTGTTGGGTGTTTGAGGACGCTGAGTTCGAATATTTGCTTATTTTTGGGATTCGGCTCTTTAGTGCACCCCCAGCCCCCATTTTTGAAAGAAAAAACATTGATTTTTAAAGTTTTTTAGTAATTTGGGAATCAGTGTGGGGTACGGACAAGGAGGATCGAGAAAGTAAATTGATAATCAAGCCCAGCACTGTCAAATTAGTAGAAATCGATATGACACTTGCTATTTCCATTTTTTCCGCATGTGTTTTCTCAAAATTGGGGGCTGGAGGTGCACTAAAGGGTCGAATCCCAAAAATAAGCAAATATTCGAAACGGAAGACCCAAGGTCAAAACCTGGTCGAGTTGACATGGAATGAGCCAACAATCATGTTCTACATGTAATTTCCTATCAGAGATGTTCATTTTTTTTCAAAAACTCCCATTTCTTTGCCCAAAAATTAACGGCAAAAAACGTATATTTTTCCAACATTTACAGTATTTTTTGAAATATGTAATCGAAATTACGATACCAGTAAAGAGTGATTTTTTATACGTACGCTAGTAGGACATAAAAATTTCAGTCCCTACGGTTAATTATTAGGGAGGTTATTGAATATTACATTTAAGAAATCGAAAGAGAAGGAGGTCCATCGAGAAATATCTTTCCCTTGGAAGTCAAAAAAGTAGCACGAAAAAAAGCACCGTTTTTGTTTTTTGATTTCTTTGATTTCAGTACGAATTCTGGTTGCCAAATTTCTTTTTTTTAAGAATATCAGTTGGTAAACTTTCGAACACGGACTCGAAAGCATTTTGGTTATTTATTCCAAAAATAATCGCCGAAGTTTTGAGTTTTTTCCCTTCCCCCTCCGCGCCATCTGCCATCATTCATTTTGAATCGAAATTATGGGTTTCGTCTGTGCCTTTCCGGAGCTCATTTTGGTTTTTGATAGAAAATAATCTCAACAAAATTTTTTGGATCACTGAAAGTAAATTTTGAAAAAAAATTATGAAAATTTTATGCACCAGTGCAGTCGTTTTGATTTTGAAGCCATTGTTGAGAAGCCAAGCTGGTAGGCTGTCAGCTCCATAAGAGAACGCTATACCAGTTCTGTTTTTTTTTTTTTTCAATTTTCTAGCGTTCTCTTATGGAGCTGACAGCCCACCAGCTTGGCTTCTCAACAATGTCTTCAAAATCAAAACATATGTACTTCTATTGATCTGATTGAAAACAAAAATAATACTGTGAATTTTTCAAACGATAAAAAAATTAATTCGAGATAAACGTAAATTCCATAGAGTAGAATTTACAACTGACTACACTGATATACAAAATTTTCCGAAATTTACTTCTAGTGAGTGAAAAAAATTCATAATATTTTCAAGCGAAAAAGTAATCAATTCAAAGTTGCCATAAATTCTGTATTTTGGAATTTTACGATTCGCTGTTGGCTGCACTGATGCATAAAATTTTCACAATTTTTTTTCAATATTTACTTTTAGTGATCCAAAAAAAATTTTTGCTCAATTACTTGATGAAAAAAATCATTCCAGCTTAGTGAAAAATTCATATTATTGAAATATTGCAATCTGCAACTTTTGGAACCCCTGGTAGCAGTCTGAATTTTGATCGGAGGCGGACGGCGATGGTTCAGGGAGTTGTAGAAACTCAAATCGCAACTTTTGAGTGCTGTGACGGCTTCTCGCACGATTTTGATTTTCTAAAAAACACAAAAAAACTGCGTTTTTTTCAAAAGGAGGTGCACTTTGAGCACCCCCTGCTCCCCTCCCTTTGCACCTGGGGTGCTCAAATTTTTTTTGGGTAGTCTCCCACTCAAAGTAAACCACCCAACCAAATTTGGTCAAAATCCAAGATATCATTTTTTTTTCACTCCACCCTACTGTACAAGTCAACTTCCACATGTTTAGAAGTAGGCCATAATATGCAACGTTTAACAATATTTTTTTAATTTTGATGGACCTGTGCTGAAAATTGTTGTGAAATGTCCTCAAAAAGACGTGGTTAAAATTTAAAATTTCTTGATCCCTGTTTAGCTCCCCACCCCTCAGCTGAATTTCAGTTTCAAAATGTTGAAGTTGTTTTTTTTTTTCAAATCATCCATCTAGATCGATTTGTAAAATTTTCAGAACTAACCCCAATAAAATGTTAGGCCCATCAAAGGAGCAGAACGTCGTCGTAACTTCATGCATCACGTATATCGTAAATCCTAGATGACGTTGACGATGGCGTTGATCCGTAAACTCGTACATCAAAACTTCACGCGAAAGTCAAATTAAACAAAATAAAGAAAGAAATCCAGAAAGAAAGAAAACACCACCCACTAGTTTTTCAAATTTAAAAAAATATATGATCTCGCGTCAAAACAAACGTGAACACCAACGATGTCACGTCACCAGCTTATACGAAGTAGGTAACCGGTATATCCCATTTCGTTGACCCTTTCGACGAGTTTCGCAGCAAAGTCCCAAAAAAAGAAATAAATATCTAACACGTACCACATATGGAATATGGAGACTACTACGTGCACGTGTAATACATACGATAGAAATGCCTTTACGTTATGGCCTCGCGCGTCCAACCATCCTAGACTGGACGAATGGATGATGGATGAAGCTCGTCGCATATACGTAGCTTTGTGCGTATAAGGAGACGGACTTTGTTCATTACGTAAGTCTACGTATAGTACATATAGTACATTGTAGGTAAAGGTGTAGTATGTATAGGCTAGTCTACATAAATAGACCTACGTATGTTTGAGTAGTAAAGTTACGCTGTAAAGCACGTTCTCAGCGTACATTTCACCATTTATCCGGCCGAGTTCACAAGATGATGGATCCTTGTCGTTGCTAAAGCTTTTTATTATACGTATTTCCTTTTCTACCAAATTTTTTGTAAGCAAAAATGTAGGCATTAAGTAAAGGAGAAATTCACAGCGAAACACGTTTTTCAGGAAGACGACGCGACGCATAAATTTCGGCTTCGTTGAATGCTAAATTGAAAATTTTCGAATAATTTCTATCGCATAAGTTAAGATTTGACCTTTTCTCCTAGCCAATTTCAACATTCAACCACCCAGTGGATTCAGACGTTGATTTTAGAAAATGGAGGGATGTGCAATTTTTTCAGTCATTTTTTTCTCAAGTAAGGGACGATACATGTGCGTCGGTAGCATAGGTACAGAAAGCGGTAATAGCGATCCAAAAAACGAGGTTATTGAGATAGAAATTAAAAAATGACATGATTTTTGCATAAATTTTCAAAAATACAGAGTAGTCAGGTCTTATTTGTACAAAAAAAGGCTTCCGCGCGGGATTCGTGTTGAAATTGATTTTATGATTTATTCTTATTCTAGACACTAAAACAAATAAATTTCACTTGGATGCTTATTTTTCCTCTCCCCCCTTTTCATAGGGTCCACCCGAACATTTCAAACGTCTGTACCTCCTAATCTATGGGTCGTAATGAAAAAAATGTTCAAACAAAAGTTATTCCTTAACATCCAATGTACATTTTCATTCCTCATCAAAATCCATTTTGGAGCAACTCCTGCCACCCAAATTTGGAAATGAAATTTTTTTGAGAAAACTTCAAAATTATGTTTTCTTCATTTTCAACGAAAATTTTCGGAGATATGGGAAAAATTGTAATCACCAAAAGTATTCAGAATTGATTTTCCTTTCCAATGAATTGTTTCATGACCATTTTTCTCAACTTTTCCTGATAAAGTGGACCTTCCTCCCCTCCCCCATTTCAGAAATTGGACCCTTGAAAAAAAAATTGAACGATTTTTGTTCTTCAGTATGTAGTGTACAATTTCACTTTTGGTATCGGAATTCATTCTAGAGAAAGTTTTTTTGGTGAGTCCAACTTTTGAGATAAGGGGGAGGGGAGAGATCCACTCTGTCAGGAAAAGTTGAAGAAAATGGTCATGAAACAATTCATCGGAAAGGAAATTTAATTCTGAATACTTTTGATGGTTACAAATTTTTCCGTATCTCCGAAAATTTTCGTTGAAAATGAAGAAAACGTAATTTTGAAGTTTCCTCAAAAAAATTTCATTTCCAAATTTGGGCGGCAGGATTTGCTCCAAAATTGATTTTGATGAGGAATGAAAATGTACATTGGATGTTGAGGAACAACTTTTGTTTGAACATTTTTTCATTACGATCTATAGATTAGGTGGTACACACGTTTGAAATGTTGGGGATGGACCCTATGAAAAGAGGGGAGAGGAAAAATAGGCATCCAAGCGAAATTTATTTGTTTTAGTGTCTAGAACAGAAATCAATCATAAAATCAATTTTAACAGGTATCTCGCACGGATGTACAATTGAGACCTGACTAGAGGGCCGAGTGAAGAGAGGATGAAAATTTTCATGGAAAAGCACGTTTAAACATAAGAAAATTGCCATTTTAAAGACTTCTGGACATGGATTAGTAAGATTTGAGTGCGTATGTGAAATTTTTGCTAGGCATTTATGGGCATTTATGAGGTCTAGACATGATTTCTTAACTAGGTGCCTACACTCGCTCAAATATCCAGAGCACTGTCAAGTGTGGATCCACCATGGAGAGGGGAATTCCCAGTTTAGCAAATGATTAATGTTCTATACATTTTTTTTTAATTTAAAAAAAATCTCGACAAATATAGAAATTTACTGACCACCTTTTACTACTACGTATCCTTCAGGAATACTTATTGCAGAGCCAGCGATATTAGTGAGTATGGGTTCCTCTGCGAAAATTGTCAAGTCCCCTTTTTCCCTGGAAAAATTCAAAATGAAAACGGTCCCCTCCCTTATCAAATCGTACTAATTTTTGAATGAAAATTTGTTGAAAATTATTTTTTCAATTTTCATCTAAATCAAATATGAAATTACGTATGTATTTAGGCACTTACATACTCACATTTGCCATTTTTTTTCAAATTTTCGTAATTTTTTCAAATTTCAACCAAAATTTTTTGACTGATTTTTCAGAATTTCCGATAAATTTTAAAAAAATTCTTTTTCGCAATATTTACTAACGTTTTTATATATTTTTTGATTTTTATTTTAAAATTCACTAATTTTTTCAATTTTTTGGTCTTTTGGCGTTGTTTAAAGATCATTTCGAGATTTCATAAGATTCTTTGAGAGATCCAATTTTTTCGGAGCCTCAATCACAGTATTTCCATTTTGTGACTGGAAATTGTAGGCACTTAATAGATATTTAATTCATAGGTAAGTTTCAATCTCAAAACTTTGCAGAAAATTGAAATTACAACAAGCAATATAAATTTAGCTAATTCGGCTCTAAAACCGTATCGATTTGCTATTTCTTCTCATCTCATAGTTCAGCGACAGATTCCATTTTTTTTGGACATAACGACAAATGATGATAGAGGCGTGAAATTTAGTACCGTGTGGTGAACAAATACACCAAAAACATTTTTCGAATCCGAGAGACCATCGCAAAACACCATAGAAGAGGGAGGAGGGAGGTTTAAAGGAGATTCAGCCCCCTCCCCACTTTTAAAAATTGGTCTATTAGGACTTTTTTGGCATCATTTCCCTATGGGTTTTATCGCATTTTCCCTCAAAATTGTCTAAAAATTACATTTTTTCAACTTTGCACAACCTGCCGATTTTCCAGTCAAATTTTTATTACGATTTTCGAACTCTACGGGTAGATTACCATATACATATATTGTCCTCTTAAAAATTTTTAGGTACTCAGAGTAAATGAAGGGATTAAAATTTGCAAAATTCGAACCAATTTTTTCACATTTTTGTGTAAAAATCACAATTATGCAATTATAGGTATACAAAATAATACTCATCTGCCCAAGTTTTCAAGACGATTTCTGAATAGTACAGGTGAATATAATAATATTGGTCGATAAGCACCTCGAATTATTCTCTTTGGAGGGGTGAGGGGGTCATTTTTGATTTGCATTTTGCCCAATTTTGATTACTTTGAAACCGAAATTAATTTTGCGAGACGAGTAAATTAGGTAGGTACTGAATATTTTCTAGTGTTCTGGATAATCCAGATCAGTAAATAATTTTTCATTAAAGTCAAGTGGATGGGAATGACTATTTTCGGAAAAGGGATAATATTTTCATTAAAAATCAATATGCATATTGAAATCTTGGTTTTCCAAGACGTTGATTTCAAATATTTTATCGATTCTGCGATTAAAGGTAAGGGGTGAGAAGGGGTAAGCCTGTTCAAGGGAAGGGGTAACATTTTGATGAAAAAAATCGACATCGGTATTGAAATCTGGGTTTTTAAAGAAGCTGATTTCAAATACGTTATCGATTTTATCTATTATATTTCATTTTAAAACAAGTGCTAGTAGATTTTCCATTATTGCTCTGCTTCGAGCTAATTGGACATTTTTGCTGGTACCTTTATACTTCTCTTTTCGTCTCACCAGTCAGCGCCTTCATACGAAAAACTTTCAAACTAATATTAAATATTTATTATAGTTTTCTTTCGTCGTATTATTTCGTTATTGTGACCGAGCTACAATTGGGTGAACATTTTTTCACTATTTTCTTTTTTTGTACGTTTGCTTCCTCATACTCATATATGGAACCGGTCTTGCGAACAAAATTTTCAGACGAGTTTTTCAGCATCAAGGTTACTTTAGGATATACCTACGTAGGTACATTTTACATAAACATCGCGCCAACTTTTAGTTTCGTAATTTCCTTCTCGTGTACGTCGAAAGCCACTTTCCTCATCCCACCCGTCGGCCATTTGAGTTTGTATTTCTCTGTTAAGTAACCGTATTCGTCACGGTAATTATGCCCCATTTTCGCCACGCTTTCCCAGTTTTAGTTCGTTTTGCCCGTTTGGCGTCGCAGAGTTCTCAGCTTACTTGGCCTACCTTTCACTTCAAATGCTGCCGTCGACGACTATATCATACACAGATATCCTCATTCCGTCATCTTTTTCAATTATACTCGCAACATTAAGTTATACCTACAATTCTGCTAACATCGCATCGTACCTACGTATGTAGTACGACCCTCGTCATTTTTCACGTTTTTAATTCTCGCTTCGCAGCTCGCATCGCTTCTGTTATTTTTCGAACACATTCGAACTGATTAATGAGTTTACTATGTACTCGAAGTAGGTCCATTGGGCGGAAAAACGTTTGAAATTAAAGTCTCGAGCGAGAATCATATTCGAAAAAATAACTTTCGCGTCGTCATTATTGACAAGATCGAAGGAATAATTTACTTTCACTGATAGTCCAGGAAAATAAGAGGAAAAATGTACCAAATCCCCAAAAATTCAATCCTGATTTTTTTTGCGTTTTGCGTTCGTAATGGTCTACTACACGACATACTAAAATGGACACCCCAAAACCCTCCGCTACCCTCAGGAGAGGGGTAAATGTCTGTTGAAACTCGGGTTTTCGTGCATATTTCCTCAAATAAGCCTCAAAATTGAAAAATAGTTATGAACAATCTTGTTCTACGTGTAATTTCCTATCACAAGGTTTTTTGTTTTTTCAAAAACACTCACTTTCTTGACCAAAAATTAAGGGTAAAAAACACCCATTTTTCAACAATGAACAGCAATTTTTGAAAAAATCGAAACTTTTGTGAATATCTCCTCAAATAAGCCTTAAAATGGAAAAATGGTTATGAACAATCATGTTCTATGTGTAATTTCCTATCAGACAGATTCGTTTTTTCCCCGAAAACACCCACTTCTTTGCCCAAAAATTAAGGGTGGAAAACGCCTATTTTTCCAATATTTACAGTATTTTTGGAAATTATGGAAATACGAAGCTAAAAATATCGTTTTACGCTTAAGTTTAAAGCTAAATGGACAAAAATCATTGGCTTACAGCTTAAAGCTTAAGGTTTAAAGCTTAAATCCATTTTTTTATTTCTTTTTTTTTTTTGGGGGGGGGGGGTGAGGGAAGTTCGAAACAAGATCGATTTTTTACTTTTTTTTGTGATCAGAAAATTGATTGTATTTGAATTAAAAACGAAGAAAACAAAATTCAAGTTTTTTTCTCTAAATTTGTTTCAAACTTTTTTTTTTCATATTTCCACTTTTTTGGATGTTATTGACAACTGCTTCGAAACTGTTGAACCGGTTTCAAAAAAACATATCACATTTTAATCGCGTCAATGTGTATACTTAATTTCAATAAAAAAAAGACCCCAATTTTTTGACCCAAACCGGTTTCTTAATTTGTGAACACCCTACAGGCAGGACTGAAAGTTTGATTATCGATCTTCAATGCCCTCGTCGCCAGAAACACATTACAGTTTGAACCGACTTGGTTTCTCTTTTCAGTTCTGAAATATTGAGAAGTGTTTCAAGTGGACAAGACTTTTGTGTCATGCTGTATAATTACTAGGGTGGAGTGAAAAAAAAACATATCTTGGATTTCGACCAAATTTGGTGGGGTGGTTTACTTTGAGTGCTGCACTGGTGCATAAAATTTTCATAATTTTTTTTCAAAATTTACTTTCAGTGATCCAAAAAATTTTTTTTCTTAATTACTTGATGAAAAAAATCATTCCAGCTTAGTGAAAAATTCATATTATTGAAATATTGCAATCTCCAACTTTTGGACCCCTGGTAGCAGTCTGAATTTTGATCGGAGGAGGACGGCGATGGTTCAAGGAGTTGTAGAAACTCAAATCGCAACTTTTGAGTGCTGTGACGGTTTCTCGCACGATTTTGATTTTCTAAAAAACACAAAAAACTGCGTTTTTTTCAAAAGGAGGTGCACTTTGAGCACCCCCTGCTTCCCTGCTTCCCTCCCCTTGCACCTGGGGGCTCAATTTTTTTTGGATAGTCTCCCACTCAAAGTAAACCACCCCACCAAATTTGGTCGAAATCCAAGATATGTTTTTTTTTTCACTCCACCCTAATAATTATTACGTATTTACGACTAGGGCATTTTTTCTCGCACCGCGACGCCACGTTCCCGCCGGTGAAATGACGAAAGTATAAAAATGCGAAAGACTGTCCAATTTAATAGTTGGCGGAATGCGAAAGAATGGGGATTTGAAATTGTCACCTAGCGATGATCGGGAGTAATAAAACGATGACAACTGCGGACGTGATCCGACCATCGAAACAGGCAACAAATTAACCCAAAGCGGTTGTATAAAACGAGAGTGGCGAGATGCGACGGATCGGATGGTCAAATAAAGAATAGGTGTCTGTTTCTGTATACGAAAATCGATCGACGGTAAACGATTATTCAAAATCTGATACCAGCGTTTTACGACGATTATAAAATGATACGATACGATATTACGACGAAGTATCGCCATCGAAATAACGTGAACCGCGTCTCGTTTCGTCTCGAAAGTCAAAAGTACTCGTAAGTATTGCCGGAACAATGAGGAGCTACCAAACAATATATATACTCTTACGTTCGTTAGTTGAATGCCAAAAGACAAAGAGAAAAGCGAACGAAGAAAACGAAAATAGAGGCAGGCAAGTCAGCGCAGTGTGCGGAAACTTTCATCAAACGAACTACTTAGTTACGTAGTCTAAGCTCTTTCTTATAAATACGTTGGTGTAGACTGTAGAGTACATATACGATATGATACGAATACGACTACACAACAATGCACGTTACGCATTAGGCTAGATTTTGTGTACTTGACACTGTACAGAATTTTTTTTGCCTTTCATTTCACCGCTCCCTTTACACTCCACACAGTACCACGTATATCGAGCAAGCTCATCAAATTCGCGAATTCGTGTCTTTTCAGTAATACCGTTAGACTGGGAACGTCAGAGACGACGAAAGTCTAAATAAAATAACTAAGAGAAGAAAAAGAAAGCGAACGAGAACGCGAACGCGAACGGAGTCGAGAGAAAATAAAATGAAGAAGCTTTCTGTGTTTTTTAAGAGTATAGTATGTTAGCGAAATGGTGTTCGAGTATTAAAGTATTCGCTTAGATAGGCTCGGGTAATCCGTTTGATTTATGCCACGAAAAAGGTAATACAATGAGCCACACGGACTCGCCATCCTGGTGGTCGCTTCTGCAAGAAGCGCGTAACTTTTGCAGCAGCGAAATAAAGAAAAGAGGATAGCTCGGCGCGGCGCGGCGTTGGTTAGTCGGCGTACGTCTGTGTAGTCTTTTAAATCTCGGAATGGATAGAAAGGAAAAAAGACACAAAAAAACGGAAAAAGAAAGTCCTTTTTCCGCTTTTTAATTCGTCTTTACTATCGCGATACAGTTGTTAGCTGTGGAATATATCGGTGTTTCGCATTTCTTTTTTTTTTGCGACTCTCGATATAAAAAAAAAGTTTTCGACGGAGGTACGAGCGAGTATTTTTTGTTGGTATTTTAGCCGAAGCTTCCGATCTCATTTTTTTCGGGGTCAGAAGTTGTCTCGTTACGAAGGTGATTACACGCTTTATTTACGGGACTCGAATGTAGCGGAGTTATTTTCCTCAGTTGCTATATTTAATGTAGGGACTTGGGAGATACCGAGTATTCAGAGAAGACTTCTCATTTCAATTATTAAAAAAGCACAGTCAAGTTTCGGAAAATTTTTCAAATTTTGGAAAATCGTCCAAGATTTAAAAATCGAAGTTTTGCCCATTTATGGAAAATTGGCCAGTTTTTTGAAAATTTGACAACGTTTTGAAAATGTTTTCAATGTTTGGAAAAAAATACCCAAGCCTTAAAACTAGCTTAATTTCTTAGAAAATTGACCATGTTTTGAAATATTCTCCAGTTTGAGAAATCCACAATTTCAAGTGCACTGTAAACGTTCAGGAAAAAAATCGTCCAAGTTATCGAAAAATTTTCATTCATTGGAAAAAATCATTCAGAGTTTGGCCAGATTAGTGGTGAATTCGCCCTCACCCGCTTCGATTTTTGATTACCCCCCCCCCCCGATGATGCTCTTTGATGTGAAAAAATGATGGAAACATTTTTGACCCCTACTTCCCTATTAAAGCAGCATTATTTCCAAGAATTTTAAATTTCAACGGAAGTAAAGGAAATTTTCTGTTCCTTGGCGCAAAGTTTCATCGCATAGAGGTACATTTACAGTAATTTTTTCATCAATTTCGGTGCACTCCTTCTAGAGGATTTGGCCATCTGAAATTTTCATCCGTAAAAAGGACCTTGAAAACAAAGTTTGGCCATTTAGTGAAAATATCCCGAAAATGTGTTTTTTAAACGTAGATTTATCTCACATATTCACTTTTGGCAATTTCGATGTCGCAAGGGCCCAAAATCGCTAAAATCGTATAGAAATGTTATTATTTTAGCAGATTTTGCAAATTTCGGGCGTTTTTTACGGAAAGAAATGATCAAATGAAAAAACTGACGTCGTATTCGTGTTTAGGGAGTCAAAATACCCCGATAAACACAATTTTTGCGATCGTTTTACATGAAGTCTCGAAATCCATTTTTTGTGTCATGAAAAATCAGTGAAAAAAGTGAATTTAGAGACATGAAGTAGAACGATCATAAAAAGGGTGCTAATCAGAGTATTTTGACCCCTTAAACACGAATTTGACGTTGGTTTCTTCACTTGGTCATTTCTTCCCATCTAAAATGCTCAAAATTTGAAAAATCTGCTAAAATACAACATTTCTGTACAGTTCTTCACAATTTTCAACCAAGTTCAAAAAAACAACCAAACTCAAATATACGGGAAAATTCTGCATTAAAAAATGAATTTTTTAGTAATTTTTTCAGTGTGGTCACCTTTCACCCTTTGAGGTGAATCTACGTTAAAAAACACGTTTTGGAAATATTTTCATAAATTGGTCGAACTTTTCTTTCAAATTCCTTTTTACAATTACAGTTGAAAATTTCAAACGGCCAAAACTTCATGAAGGAATACACCAAAATTGATGAAAAAATTACTGTAGATGTACCCGTATGCTGTATGAGATGTAAGTTTGTGCCAAAAAACGGAAAATTTCCTTCACTTCCATTGAAATTGAAAAATTATTTAAAATAATACAATAAAATCGCCATAGCTCTGAAAGAAAAGGGGGCAGGGGGTCAAAAATTTTCCGGAATGGCGGAGCGGGAGCCATATTCACCGCTTATCCGGTCAGACCGTTTTAAAAAAATCGTTCATGTTTTCAAAATCATCCAATTCATTGAAAAAAACGTCAAATACTTCTCAATTTTTGCAAATTTGTTCAATATTTTTTGGAAAGAAAGGTCCAAGTTTTGGAGTGTAAAATCTGCGATTTGTTTCTAAAAAAGATTTCGGAGAATCGAAAAAATTACGATTTAAGTAATATTTCACTATTTTTTTATTGGGGGGGGGGGGGGGTGAGCATTTTCAAGCATTTATAACACAAAAAACAAAAAAAAACATAAAAAATTTCACTATAGACTCAAAATGACCTAATTTGTAAAGATAACTGTTCTATTCCGTACGGGGGGGGGGGAAGAAATATGAAAAAATGAAAAAGCATTTGCTTGTAGGTAAATTCTAGCCTTATAAGGTTGCAGATTTTCTATTCCAAAAGTAGTAATGGGGCCGGTAGGGAACACTTTCACAGTACAGACGAATTACATGGTACATATTAAATGGAGATAAACTCGGGCGTTCGAATGCGACAAACCGAGGTGGGCCAGTTGAGAACAGTCGACCTTTGAACTGAGATAACGCATCGACACATATTATATCATTTAATTTTTTAATGCCGCCGCCGCTGCCGCCCCCCGCCGCCGCCGTACGAAATAAAATACGTCGAATGGGTACGGATTTTTAATCTCGTACCTACCGAGATTCTACCTACCCTCCACCATCGCCGCTGTGGCCGCCGAATCGAAATACTTATTACTTTTTTTACACCGCCGCCATCAGATAATGGGCACCGCAGCTACAAGGCAACGATGTGAATGTGTCAAGATTGGAATCCAAAATTGGTAGCATAAAAACTCATGTGCCTGGGGTGCTGGTGACATACATAATATCATCAAACGTCCAAAAACTGGATCCAGAATTGTTTATGTAAGTATCAAAATTTTTGAAATTTAGTTTAAATTATTTGGATATTAATTTTTTGTTGTTTTTAGGTTAACCTTTGAGCTGGATGAAACTGTTTATGGGGTATTACGAGATGAGTACAATTTTGAAGAGGTGAGGTTGAAGCATTTAACCAAATACCTAGTAAACTTAATACCTAATATTTCAATTTTTGAATTTATTTCCGGTTATCATTTAAAACTTGTACTTTTTTTGTAATTATGTATTTATTAATTTGCACTACGACCTTTTACACTAACTTTACGAATAAAAATAGTTTATTTCAATTTTCTTCATTATTCCGAGTTTTCTAAACTTCACTTCACTTCACTTCACTTCACTTTGCGAATAATTATTCATTTTAAAAAAGTAGGCATCACTTCGCGAATAATTGTTCATTTTTAAAGAAGTAGGTATTGGTAAAATTTTTGATACTCGACGAATAAAACGAGTGAATCGCTCAATGTGAAAATGTGAGGTCTGGAAAAACACACGATACTTGATAAATGTAAAAAGGTAAGTATTGATGGAAAATTTTTTACACATGACGAATGAACAGCTTCACCGTACCAATTAACTTGACTTTTTCTCAATCCATCCGATTACCACAACTTAGATAAACGTAAGTTCTCGCCTCTGAGGTTCCTATAGGGTAAAAAATCATTGATAAATTCACTGCTGTAGTCGATTTAAGAAATAAAATGTGATAAAATACACTGGGATAATAATTCATTCATTGTAAGATTCCGCTCGAACCATCTTATTAACCACAATAATACAGTTGAGATTTGCTGCTATCTTATCAAGGTGTAAAGTTACCTTGTAGCTGCGGTGCCCATTATCTGATGGTGGCTGTGTAAAAAAAGTAATAAGTATTTTGATTCGGCGGCCACATCGGCGATGGTGGCGGGTAGGTAGAATCTCGGTAGGTACGAGATTAAAATTCCGTACCTATTAGACGTATTTTATTTTATACAGCGGCGGCGGTGGGGGGGGGGGGGGCGGCGACATTAAAAAATTAAACGATATACCATGCGTCGATGCGTTATCTCAGTTCAAAGGTCGACTGTTCTCAACTGGCCCACCTCGGTTTGTCGCATTCGAACGCCCGAGATTATCTCCATTTAATACCATGTAATTCATCTGTACTGTGAAAGTGTTCCCTACCACCCCATTACTACTTCCAAAAAATATTGAACAATTTTACAAAAATTGAGAAGCTTTTCAAAACTTGAATGTTTTTTCCAATGAATCAGATTATTTTGAAAGCATGGACGATTTGCCAATGGTCTAAAAAATTTGGTCACATTTTTTCAAAGATTGGCTAAGAACTACAAATAACATATCCAAGTCAATATTGGGACATGTGTTCAAGATGTTTGGATCCGTCAATAAGGAGGGGTGAGGGAGGCAAATTTTAAGAGTCTAAATCTTTAAACTTGAACGATAACGTACGTGAAAAAAATCAGTAAAATCAAAATCTTTTAAAATACCAAACAATTTTTATTATTTATTGGGGGGAGGGGGGAGGGGGTAGGGGCAAATTTCTACTGGCCATCGCGGTTCAATATGACTCGGGTTTTTTGTCATCATCTTCTCAATTATACTAGATAAGGGAAGGTGGGGCAGAATGCACCAACCTAGGCCGAATGTTCTGCCAAATCTATTCAAATTGGTCAAATTGTCTGATTCTTACAACAAATTAAAGTTCAAACATTTATCTTTCATAGAAAAAAATTCCATTTTGGTGCTCACCTCAAACCTACAGATTTTTTTTTAAATTCACTTTTTTGCGTCCTGTCCCATCCATAGGGCAGGATGCAAAATGCCATGGGGCAAGATGCAAACAGTGAAGACGTGATGAAAAATCGCGAATTTTTTTGTAATATTTACTCAAGTACATTCGAGGTGGATACTACAGATTTACCTAAATACAGGGTCTATAAATGAACCGGGCACCCTCAGCGCAAAATACTCTACCTAAAATAGCGATATTTCTGATTTATGTTTTTTTCCGTTAAAAGGGTCTGGGGTATAGTTTTTAAATTACCAAAAATCATAATTTTGATGAATTTAATTTTTAATGATAAATTCATCACTTATTTGTCAATAATTGTAATTAATAAAAAATTTTATTTTCAAAGAATTGATAATTTTACGTTCGAGATTACGGCATTCTGATGTTAAAAAAAAGATTCATGTAATGTTATCGTGTGGGCATTTCAACTCTGTGAAGCGTATTTCACACTTTTACCTGCATATTTTATAAGATGACTCATCCCTTACATTACTCTTCGTCACTTTTTTGATCTTGTTTTCGTTTCGTTGCGTATTACAACAATAATATCAGTGATGCAACGCAACGAAATGGGAAAAAAGAAAAGAAAAGAATGGGAATTTTTGCGCTGAGGGTGCCCGGTTCATTTATAGACCCTGTAGAAGCGTGATTTTTGAAAAGAGGTGTTCTAAAACCTTTGTATTCATAATTTATGCTGCCTTACTTGATTTTCTGATTTTTTAGGCAAACTTTTGATATTTTTGATATTTTATCTAAAAATTAAAGCAAAAATGCCATATCCTGGAAAAAATATCACAGAAATATCAATTGGACCATCTTTAGTACCATATGTGACTTTTTGAAAAATTCTTATTTAAAAACAATGTGTGCATCCTACCCCATTTTCAAATTGCATTTTGCCCCACTGGCGCTATTCTTCTTTAACAAAATGTACTGGGAAGAAAATATTGGGGGAAATGCCAACCAAATACTTCATTCGATAGGTAATTAAATGTAGATTACAAAAAAATTTCCCTGAATTTTTTTTTTCAAAACTTGAAAACATGATATTTCACAAAAATCAAATTTCAAGAATTTTACGAAAATCACGTAAAATCACATTATTGATAATAACTCATAGACAAGCAATCCGTCAGGTCTGTAATTTTTTTCTGTTTTGTATCGAATGGATGCCCATCCACCAATTGTCCAGAACATTTTTTTCAATCTCATCACTGACGACAATAAGCCAATTTGCATCCTGCCTCACCTTTTCTTATAGAAAAGTAGATGAACGGTAGGTAAGTAAATCGAATCAGCGTAATGTACGATGCTGAGTTTACATACGTGCAAAACGTACTTAGTACCTACAAAATGTCCGCTGGCGATGGCGTCGACGGCGGCCCACTCTGTACCGCATCACCCATCAACGTAATTCGAAATCGGCCAAAGCTATATACGAATAATTTATCACGCCGAGCCGCGAGATTCGTTTTATGCGGCGCGACGTCTCTGCGGACCTGCTGTATTCCGTTTCGGACGTATTCCACCGTCCACGCCTCTTGTCATCGCGGACACTTCAATCATTATTCTTCATTAGTCCTTTTCCGTACATCGTACATTGTACACCATACACCACGTACCACCTACCGTACCTATCTACTTGGTTTCTTTTTTCGTCTCCATACATACGAATATACGCTCCTATCTACAGCTATCTACTCGTAGCTTAACCCTTGGCGCTTTTCTCTTTCGGTATTGTCTTGTTATCTGCGCGACAACGACGACGACGACGCCACAGCGAGATTAATGGTCGTTCGCAGTTTTGTTTGTTTTATATCTACCTTTCGGCGATGGCGATGGCGCGACGGTCAATACGAATTGACCGGCGAGCAACCGTGAAAAATCACCACGCATTCGCAACCCTCGCGCCTCGGCTGCGGCCACGTCCTCGTCCGTCACCGCACCGATGTCCTAACTGTCGGTTTTCGAAAATTCCGCTCGACTAATTTCTTCGACGTCGCGTCCCAGACGCCTTCGTGTCGTCGAGTCGAGTCGAGTCCTACCTACTACTACGCGTAAGCACTTCAAATTATCGCTTCATTTTCGATATTACACTCTATCCTTATATCTCTCCTTCTGCGAAGAATAATTTTAGCAAACGTATGTAACTTGGCGTAGAAAAACAACGTAGAGCATCTTGTAACCATTGCCATAAGTATTCAGCTATTCGTGCAGCTTCTCGCCGCCTATCAAGTATTCATGGCCGGCGTTACTGGAGGTGCTGACGTGCTCGAGCACCTTCAGGGATTTTTCAACAGTTGCTGTTAAAAAATCCACAAAAATTTTGAAACTCAATCACAACGGTTCAAATTTTCTAAAAAAATGAAAAATTTCACACCAAACTGAAATCCAGGAATGAAAACCCGTAAAATAAAACTTCTGGTTTTGGCTAAAAATTTCAAAACAAAACTTTTGGATTTAGCTTTTAGCTTTTTGATTCATACAGCTAGCTTTCAGTTTTCTCTCGTTTCAGCTTTTAGCTATATGTGAATAAATTTTCGGCTTAAAACTTTTGACTTTCACCTCAGCACTTCTGATTTACAGGATCTTGACAGCACAATGATAAAAATCATCGTTCATGTCTGTACTATTTTCTCAAAATTTTAATTTTTTCAAATATTCAACTCCAAAAAAATTTCCCACCCTTCAAATTTCTTCTTCAATTTTTTTAGCTCCAAAATTTTCTCAGTTTTCATTCACTAAAATTTTTTCGTTCAATCAAGTGCATAAAATTACATTCTTTGATTTAAAAATTTTTAAAAACTTGACATTCTCTCAATTTTTTTACTTTGATTTTCTTTAAAAAATTTTCAACCCAAATTTTTTCAAATTTTTTTATTAGGTATAAATATTTTAGAGCAGGAAAAAAATTAAGAAAAAATTCTGAACTGAAAAAATTGGAATTTAAAAAAAATTCAAGAGCTGAAAACCCAGAATTTCAAGAAGAAATTTTGAGAGCTAAACAAGTTTGAGAAAATATTCAACATTGAAAAAAATGTCTTAAGGTGAAAAATAAATTTTTTGACCTGAGAAAAAAATTGGAGGGAGAAAAATTTCAAAGTTGATGAAAAATTTTACGAGTTGAAAAATATTTTTGGGAAAAATTTTCAGAGTTGAGCAGTTTTAGTGTTGAGAGGTGCTGCTGATCGGTGGGTTCTTCCTATTCTGAAGCTTCAGGAGAGTGCCATTTGTTTGGTTGCGGGTGTGCCTATGGACATGCCTTCCCAGCTGTTGTTCCAGGCTTTAGGGAGTCCTCAAAGTATCACAACTTCATATGGTTACTGTGTTATCTCTGCTTCACAGATAATTATAGAGATGCATTTGGTTACCGCGAAAGAGTGGGATATACTCGACATTCTGGGTCTGGTATTGTTCCTCTTCCTAACTGGCACAGATTAATGTCACGACCGCAGTGTTATTATCAGGACAGTGCGGATTATTTCAGTCGTTCAGCATTCAACTTTTTTGTTTTTACGTCTTATCACCATCAGAAAGAGGGAAACTGGAGAGTGATGAAATAAACAATTTCGAATTTCACTCAAATTATTCAATATTATTCACATGCCTACAGAATACAACCAAAACGAAATTCAGAATTGTTTATTACATCACTCTCCAGTTTCTATCTTTCAGATGGTGATGAGAAGTAAAAAAGAGTTGAACGCTGAACGACTGAAATGATTTGTGCGGTCCGGATATTGTTTTGCATGCTTACCATGAATTGCCACAAGATCTAAAATGTTTTAGTGTTAATATGTTGTTAAAGATAGAGGTTAATTACCCCTCTACTTTAAACCGCTGTCAGAGAATAATAACACATGACTCAACTAGGAATGCATATATTATTAAACTTTCAAAGAACCCAATTATCGAATAAACGAATTAACGAATTAGACGAATTAACGAATAGACAAATTAACTCAGCTGGGATTTCTCCCTTCATGATACCCCATACCTCTCAAACAGAGACGTTTGTGATACTACTCACGAGCAGCGGCTTAGGAACTATGTTTTACACAGCTATATACAGTGCAACCACTATATGCACAGGAAAGTGTCAGTAAGGCCAAGTCCACCCCTTACAATGTTCAAAAGACTGGTGTGTGAGTATGTGATTGAGAATGTTGAGTAAATATTGAAAGATTGTGATTTGTAGATGAGCCTACTTTTTTGTAGTTTTACCACCATTTATGTGATGTGGAATAAGGAAATGAGGTTAACGACAAAAAACTCATTTCTGGGAAATTGCGTTTAAAGTTTTAGTACGTTTTTTTTAGTGTGTCATCTCATTAATTTTTTGTCTCCGATCGACGTGAGAGGTGTCTAGAATGGGGTATTCAGACACGGCGAATTCAATGGTGACATTAGTTTTTTCCAATCGGTATGTCTCCTTAACCTCATTTCATCATTCCAAAAATCACCGATAGCTATGTAAAAACGTGCTTTCTTCAAATTTTAGTTTTTGAAGGGGAAGAAAGCCTCCTGAGGGTCTGAAACCTGTCTCAATCGTTTTTTAAGGGTCGAAAGTACCCAGAACCACTATTAACTCAAAAACGAGTTTTCTGTCATTAACCTCATTTCCTTATTCCACATCACATACCTATGCCTTCTCTCTCCACTTGTTTACCCCATATTTAAAATTGACTTTCTTTTTTGTTTTTGATTTTTTTAATTTTCTATTTCATTTTTCTATTAATTTTTAATTTTTTGTTCTTTCTTCTTTTATTACTTTTGTTTTTTCATCCTGTTAAGTTATTTTTTCCTAAAATTATCCAGGTATTGAATTATTCATTTATTTATATATTTTTTTGCGATAATACAGATGTTATGTGGAAGGATTCCGGGTCCCACTCACCCAGAATTGGGTATCGGGGATAGTTTAATTTTATTACAAAGAATGTAAATACGAATTCTATATTAAATAAATGAAATGAAATATCTTCGCCCATCCCGGACTACTCTCCCAGAGTGTGAGCACTCGCGGTGAAAAAAAATGATCCGCCGGCTCTGCAAGTACTTGAAAGTATGGTAGATCATACAGTGCGTGTGGTGTATTTGCTATTTATTCGGTATTCTTAGTCGCGTTTTCACGTCGCGTCGATTCGACAGCATAATTACGTGTCGTGATAATAAGAAAGTACATACGCTAGCATCTATCGTCTCGATGGAAAACGATTAGAATGAGTGCAACGAAAATTGCCAATCATACGAATACGCGAAATTATGGATACAACAGAGCTGGCTAGGATGCGGACGCGACGAGGGCGGAATCACGTGTAAAATATAGCTACGAACGCGTCTACAGATGGCGAAGAACACAAAAGCTCGTCGAGCTTCGTGACCATAATAAAAAATGTCATTATTAAAGGCGTATACGCGGCATTATAAAGACGTGACCGGATATTCAATAAGGTCTCGAGTTTATTGGCTTTAACGCGGCATTGCCAGCGTTAGCGCCATGCGTTACTGTTACTATACAATAATGTCAGCTGTAAACGAATAAGTTGACAACACTATCCACTATTCAAGCTACGTGTGCTAGCTAGTACTTAGTACTTACGCACCGAATAAATTGTACATCTGACCACGCTTTTTAATCGTAACTAGGGGGCTCCGCCCCCTGGGCCGCTCCGCGGCCCCAACCCCTGGCTCGCGCCCTCGCTTCGCTCGGGCTGCTCGCTCTGCTCAGGCTACTCATTCCAACATGACTCACGCCCTCGCCTCCCTCAGGTTGCTCACTTGAACTGCTGATTTCACTCGAAATTTGATTTTTGAGAACCACAATCTTTTCAGTTTTAAATCTTCAACAGCCTCTCCCTCTCCCTCCCCCCAGGAGCAAAAAAGGAGAATTTGGGAGAAGGGATAAAAAAAAGTCCTAATGTTGCGAGATCATAATAGTTGGAAGTTTGAAAATAATTTAAGTTGGGATTTTTGCAAATTTACCCCCCTCTCCTCAAGTCTTCGTCAGACTCAAGATTTATTCAACTTGAAGAAATATTAATTTAAATGGTAAATTTTTCCACTCGTGGGAAGAAACGGCGAATTTTCTCAACTGAATATCTACTGAAAAATATTGTCAGGGAAGGGAGTAAATAACCCCACCTCCTCCTCTCGGATTATCCCTGCAGTTTTATTTCTCAACTGAATATCTACTGAAAAATATCGTCAGCATAGGCGTGACTGCCGGGTGTGCCGGGTGTGCCATGGCACACCCTACTTTTCCCGGATTTTCAATTTTTTTTCTCCAGATACAATTTTTTTGGTAAAATTCGCTAATGTTCCTGGTAGCAATATCATTTTTTTTCAAGAAAATTTTCAATGCTAAAAACTATTTTGAGAAAAATTTTAGAAAAGTACATTTTTATAAACATGGAAAAATCTGAGAAAATTTTAGGTTGAAAAAAATGCTAGTGTCGGAGATACTTGAGAAAAAATTGAGAGTTGAGAATAGGTAATTTAAAAAAATTGGGAGTTAGAATTTGAAAAAAAATCAGTTGAAAGAAATTTTTGAGAAAAAGTGAAATTCAACTCTTACCTGCCCCGAAAAAATGGGAATCTATTCGCCCATTTTTTCACATGGGTATTTCGTCGGGAATAAACGCATCTACAGCCCATGTTTCTTGAGAAATTATTATTTTTTGGGGAAACCTTGCAATTTTTATGATATTATGGAAATTTCATAAAATTTTCTGATTTGTAACAAATCTTTCTTTTTTAGAAAATTGTCCAAGTTTTGGGAGATTCCTTAATTTTTGGAAAATCGTTCAGGCTGTGGAAAAAAGTCGCTCTAATTTTGGAAAATTATGCGAAGTTTTGAATAATTTCCCAGTTTTTGCAAAGTCGTCGCAAGTTATGGAAAAATCATGCAAACTCGAGTACACAATCTCTGAGAATTTAAATAACCCTGAATGCACTAATTTACATTCTCCTAATGGGATATTTTTATCACGTTATGAAAAAATCCTCAAGTTATATTTTTCGATGAAAAGTCGCTTGCTTAATATTTTTATTTCAAAAATTCGCCATAATTTGAAAAATGAAGTTTAGCGTCTGAAATTTTGCATATTAGTTTCTTTTATGATGTACTTTCGATTTATTTTTGTTTGGGCTCAAAACTTTACTTTTCGTTAGAATATCTAAAATTTCTGGAGCTAAAGTTCATTTCTCGAATTTTGGATAATTTTTGATATTTCAAAATTACCTCACCGCCCATCAAAAGATAAAAATTTGATCCATTCAATGAAAAAAAATTAATTTTAATTCCGATTTTGATTCAATATTATTTATTATTTTGATTTTATACAGAATTTTTTGGACATAAGTAGACATATTTTTTTTGATTTCATTAGAGGGCCCAAAGTTTTGGCACACCCCACTCAGAAGGTCCAGTGACGCCTATGATCGTCAGGGAAAGGAGTAAATAACCCCACCTCCTCCTCTCGGATTATCCCTGCAGTTTTACACCCATGGTTTAGGCAAATGAATACCAACATGGCTCAGAGTTTAGCCTTATGTCTTTTGGTTTTACAAAAATTGAAAACAAAAATAAATTGAAGTTAGGTAGCTACGTAGTGGGTGCATTTTAAAAAACCCATTCTCCTAAATTTCAAAGGCAGGAGTTCATTTCTTGAATTTATGAAATTTCAAAAATATCGCCCTGAAAAATATGAAAATTTCGACCTTATCAACGAAAAAAATAGAAGGTTGTTTTTTTTCTTATGGATACCTACCCTATTTTCGATCTGACAAATCGATTTTAAGCGGTTTAAAAAAGTTTCGAAGCCCCAGAAAATTTTGGAATTTACCTACCACCGCTGAAAAAAAAAACATAAAAATGGTCCATATGAAATTCAGCACCTTATAATAATCGCGGATTACCCACATTGGTGACTTATTTGATCGATTAAAAAACAATTTTCGAAAATTTACAACTGCCAGGTTAAATCCATCTTTTTTGAAACATCAAATTTTTCCAGAAAAACATGAAAAATACGCCCATAGCGTTCATATCAAGAGAAAAAGCTGAAAGTTGGTAAATTCCCATTTTCGACCTCTCGAATTGATCGGAACACCCTTAAATAATAAAATTGCAGCGTAAAATAATATTCGCATCCGGTAGTACAAATCACTATCTCATCTCTTTTACTGAAGTTTTTTTGTGCTAAAAATTTACAATGTTGAAAAGTTTTCTGCCGGTTGGTTTAGAAACTATTAAAATAATCTGAGAATGCAAAAAAAATCAAAAATTCGGAATAAAACAATGCGACGCTACGGTTTGAGTCTTGAAACCTGCTGCAAGGAAGAGGGTACGTAGCCACGCCCACTTTCTAACCGAAATACGAACACGTTGTCGCCACCGCTGCGGCTGCGTTTCTCGCGTGTTGCATTTACGTTGCATTAATACGGCTATAAAATGCAGTTTTTTCGATTTTTTGTGCCCTAAAAATTAAAATTTCGAAAAATTTTTTCTTGATGGCATATCTACACTTTGGTAGGAACGTTTTAAAAAAAGAATGACGAAAAACGGTCGAGCGGTTTTGGCTGGCGAACTGTCACAAGGTTTTTCGGGACAATTCTTTTAATATATATGATATCCAACTCGACTCATCCACAGATCAATTTTGAAATGGGTCGTCCGAAAAATATGAATGTTCAATTGTCCATGATTTAAAAGCTTTCACTCCGAGCAAAGTTTGTGCGAGTTTTTACCAAAGTCAGGTAAATTATAGGCTTATAAATGTACGTAGTTTTCAGATTCCAAATGGTTTTAAAATCCATTCAGCCATTATCGAGATATCAAACTTTTTGTATGCTTTTCTTTCACAATAGGCGTGTGTATTTTTCTTTCAGAGTAGGCGGGGGTGGGGAAAATTGGAATTTGAATAAAAAAGTAAAAATTGCGAAACACTTTAAATTTCGATTTCTCAAAAATCCCTCAACGGATTGAGCTGAAATTTTTAGGAGTGGCAGAAAAAGATTGGGGGATCCTGCCGTAAAATTTTCAGCTCAATTGGTTCATGTGTGTCGTCTCTCGAAGGGCTCAAAATTTGTAAACAGCTCAACATTTTTTTTCTGAATTGTGAGCGTGAATAACTTGAAAACTATTCCTCCTCAAAAAAATTTAAAATGACGCACTAACGAAAGCAAATTTAATTCTCTGCAATTTTCTTGACTGGTTTTTTGGGGGACGTCTCCCTTTGCTCAAAAAACGGCTCCCAAAAGGCGCAATGGGAGGGGGGTCGTCCAAAACTCGAATTTTGCATTTTGGCATTCAAAATTTGACAAAAGGGCATAATCCGACATAGTTTGGGTCGCTGATTCCGAATTTGGTGTTTATTTTTCGATTTGAATCCCCTAGATGTCCCTAGTGACATAAGGATGTCTAAGGGGATGGGGAGGGAAAGGTCAAAACTTTAATTTCAGTGGTAATTTGAAAAATGACATACTATTATGTAATTTGGGTTTCTAATTTCAAATTTAGCCTTAATTTTTCGATTTCAACCCCCTCTAGATTCTCATATGGACATGAGGGGGCATAGGGGTGAAAAATTTCGAACTTGGGTATTAGGCCAAAATTTCAATTTTGAGTAACTTGAAAAGTAGCATGTTATGTAATCTGGGTTGCAAATTTCAAATTTTGCCTTAGTTTTTCAATTTCAATCCCCCCCTAGACGCCTCTATGGACATGAAAGGGCATAGAGGTCCAAAATTTTGAAATCGGCTACTGGACCAAAATTTTAATTTCGAGTGATAACTTATTGAAAAATGAAATAAGTACTATTTTATGTAATTTGGGTTGCTGATTTCAAATTAGGCCTTTATTTTTCGATGAACCCCCATCGACGCCCCTGGTAACATGAGAGGATATAGGGGCTCAAAATTTCGAACTTTCTTCCCCTTTCCATGCAGAAAAAATACATTTTTTTTTTCATTAGGTATTTTATTTTTTTACTGGCTTTAATTTTTTTTGAGGAAAGAATTAATGTTGGTTCGTGCATTTAATGAAATTATGCTGGTTTATATGAGACTATGGGTGAAAAGTCGGAGGTGTTTTTCAAGATGGTTCGCTTCGTCTTTTTCAGATTTTTCAGACAATTTTAACAAGTTTTGTAGACCCATTGCGTGAAGTTCAACTCCTTAATTACTTATTTATGCACAGCGGATGAGCGTTTCTGTCTCGTCTGAGATCTCATGATTCAATGCCGGATGAAATTGGCGACTGTCGAGAGGGGAGGGGGGATTTTACTTTTTCAGAACATTCAAACTTTTTGGAAGAATTTTTTTAAAAAGGTACCTAAATGAAGGCTAAAAGTTGTAAAAAAAAAGTTATTTGAAAAATCGATCGAAATTAACTTAACAAGAGAGGTATTTCAACTCGAAGTAAAATTTTGAGCTGAAACAAAAATAAATCAAAAATACACCATAAAAGAACCTCATTTTCAAAATTTCAAGTGCTAAAGATAATATCTCAAATTTTGGCAAATTTTTGAAATTTCAGAATTACCTCATCACTCTGCAAAATGTAAAAATTTGATCTAATCAACGAAAAAATCTGAAATTTGGTATACCTATACCTTATTTGCGACCTCTCGAATCGATTGGAAGCGGTTCCGAGATCTTTTCTGTCTCCAAAAAATGTTGGAATTTTCCAGCACTGGAGAAAAGCCCATAAAAATGGTACCTAATGAACTTTAGCTCCTTTAATCGCGGATTACCCATATCGGTGACCTAATTGATAAATTAAAGCACAATTCTCAATTCGCGATTATAGGAGCTAAAGTTCGTAGGAACCATTTTTATGGACTTTTCTCTAGTACTGGAAAATTCAAACATTTTCTAGAGATTACGAAACGTCTTGAAACTGCTTCCAATCGATTCGGGAGGTCAAAAACAGAAAATCTTCCAAGTTTCAGCTTTTTACCTCCATTCGTACGCTGCAGCGCTGTCAGCGTATTTTTAAATTTTTTCAATGAAAATGTTTTTCTGCAAAAATATAAATTTTAACTCGAAATTAAAAACTTCGGAAAATTGTGTTTTAATCGATCAAATAGGTTACCGATATAGGTAATCTGCAATTAAAGATGCTGAGGTTTATACCGCCTATTTTTATGAGCTTTTCTCCAGTGCCGGAAAATTCCAAAATTTTCCGGAGACTCCGGAACGTCTCGGAACCCCTTCTAATCGATTTAGAAGGTCGAAAATAGGGTACATACTGAATTTCAAATTTCATCGTGGATTAAATATAATAATTTTCATATTTTTCAGAGCGATGGGACAATTCTGAAATTTTAATAATTCGAAAAAATTCGAGAAATGATCTTTAGCACCTGAAATTTTGTTCATGACATTCTTTCATGATGTATTTTCGATTCATTTTTGTCTTGACTCAAAAATTTACATTGAGATGAGATACCTCCTCTGTAAGTATTTTGGTGACAAAAAATTGTTGGTTTACTTCAAACCACTGAATGCACAAGCACAACTTGAATTTTCATCAAAATTGCGAAAATCAAAACGCAGTTGGCAGCACTGCCGTGAAATTTGTTTAAAAAATATCAGAAAAAACAATTGGCTTTATTATGGATTTCGAGATCCTTGAGTGAGTACCCGGCTGTACCATTTTCACTTTTTTATGGCACTAGGTGACATAAACGTGCCATGAAAGTTTTGCCAATAATGGTGCACCATAAAACCTGTACCTTTATGTCAAATAACATGCCTTTATTCTTGAAACATGAATGTTTCATAAAAAATATACCATTTATGGCACATCATGATGTCACCTAAAAGTGAACAAAAAACGATGAACTATACCACTTGCACGTTTATGATTAGGACATGTGCCATAATTCAGTGCTTTTTTCCCGTCACATTATTGGGTAGTTTTATGGACCTGTGATTTGCACATTACATAGTGCTGAAAAATGATGCGTTGATATATTAACATTTAGTGGACATATTCATGTAACATACATGTGACATAATTAATGCTGAATTTATGTGTCATTGAAATGTAACATGAAAGCAACTTTAGTATAGGGACCGTAACCCTCACATATTTATTGTGCATTAATGTCACTATAAATTATGGCACTACATAAAACCTGTACTTTTATGTCACATGACATGCACTTCTTGGTGAGACATTCATGTGCCTTGAAAAAGTGATCATTTATCGCACATGGTTTTATGACGCACCGATGCATCAAAAAACTTGTACCTTTATGTCACATAACATACCCTTATTTATGGGACATTTATGTTTCATGAAAAAGGCACCATTTATGGCCCATCCATATGTCAGCAAAAAGTGCAGAAAAAACGATGAACCATAGCACCCTGCTGTACCAAATCTGTGTATGATATGTCACATAAAAGTGGGTATAAATTTCCGCCTTATAAGTGTCATTTCTGTCACATTTTTGTACCCCATTTTATCCGCCATACAAAATGGCACTTGTCAATGACATATGTCATGATCATGTGATGGCAGTACTACGGTTCATCGTTTTTTCTGCACTTTTAGCTGACATGTGGATGGGCCATAAATGGTGCCTTTTTCATGAACCATAAATGTCCCATCAATAAGGGTATGTTATGTGACATAAAGGAACAGGTTTAATGACGCACCGATGCATCATAAAACCTGTACCTTTATGTCACATAAAATACCCTCATTGATGGGACATTTATGTTTCATGAAAAAGGCACCATTTATGGCCCATCCATATGTCAGCTAAAAGTGCAGAAAAAACTATGAACCGTAGTACTGCCATCACATGATCATGACATGTGTCATTGACAAGTGCCATTTTGTATGGCACATAAAATTGGGTATAAAAATGTGACAGAAATGACTGTTACAAAGCGGAAATTTATACCCACTTTTATGTGACATACCTACACACACAGATTTGGTCACAGTCACCAAGTGCCATAAATGGTATATCCAGGTAGCTGATTCATGTCAAGTAAATCTTACATTATTTATATTATATTTATGTGACATTGATATGTAACATAAATGGCACCTAGAAAAATTCCAAAGTATTTTTAAAAATTTTAAGCCTTACCTCTACCTAACCCTACATTCCCCAGAGAAAAAAATTGTCAAATTTGTATTCTACATCAATAAATAGCTTAGGTTTTGACCCATCACTCAAAAAAGTAGCAAAATTTAAGTTTATATAGGCTTTTATTACACTTTTTCTCCTAAATTATAGATTTTGAGGCTCCAGCCCCCAAAGGAGAGAAACAAAAATTTGCTTATTGTGCCCTAAAATTTTGTTTTATTATAATCAACCAAAAAAACCAAAAAAAATCCCAATTTGATCAAAATTGAAGAAAAAAAATTTCACTTATTTCATGTTTAAGTATTTCTTTTACTATCTAAATTACAACCTGACATGGTGGCGTGCTCCACTAAACCAAGATGAGCATAATGTAAAATCCAGATATCCAGAGTTTGAATACCACCCCTACCAGTTTCCAAGTGCCATAGAGGTAAGGTTATATATGTGTGTATTATGTGTCATTAATATAAAAAGTAATTATTAATTACATAGGCTACTTAATTAGAAAAAAATAGACCTAGATCAAATGTGACATATATGTAACATAAATAAGGCACCCTTGCAGCACTTAGGAAGAGGCACATAAAATTGGGTATAAATTTCCGCCTTGTGAGGCACATTCATTTCACTTTTTTGGGTTATAGAAAAGTACCTTAATGTATGGCACATAAATTGGGTATGAATTTCCTCCCAATAAGGCACTTTTATGGCACTTTTTTGAATTATTGAATAGTACCTTAATGTATGGGACATAAAATTGGGTATAAATTTCCTCCCAATAAAGCACTTTTATGTCACTTTTTTTGAACTACTGAAAAGTGCCCTAATGTATGGCACATAAAATTGGGTATAAATTTCCTCCCTATAAGGCACATTTATGTAACTTTATTAAATAACTAAAATGTGCCTTTACATAAGGCACATAAAATTGGAAATAGAAAGTGACAGAAGTGATACATACAAGGCGGAAATTTATACCCCATTTTCTGTGACATATATAGCGACACATTTATGGCACTGTTGTACGCAGATTTGGTACAGCAGGGTAGTCTGAATTTGATGAAAATCAAGAATTTTCCAATCCCTTCGGCGATATCTAATTTTGAAATCAGTGGTTCACAAAAATTGTAAAAATCCGAATCACCCTTTTTCGGGGGGAAGGGGGTTGGCCGAGGTTCCTAGCAGATGGCATTATTAAAAAGCAAAAAAAAACACTGGAGTTTTTTCGAAAATTACCCCGATTCAAGGTCTCCTAGCTCCGTCCCCCTTCGGACCAGAGGGCTCGGAATTTTTTTTACAAGGTCTCCCACTCAATCAAAGTAAATTACCTCGCTAATTTTCGTCAAAATCCGGAATGTAATATTTTTTTAATCCACTCTAACGCATACGTGTTTGCATCTATTTACAGATGATCATCGCGGTTGTAAATTCTACGTACATACGTGAATCGTCGCAATAAATTTTTTTATCCACGCCTCGTCGTCGACACCGCTCGTCTCGTTAAATTTCCGAATAATAGGTACGTATTAACCAAGCCCGGAACGAAATTTATATTCGGATTCAATTAAATACGTCCGACATCAACACGGCATCGCATCTTGTAAATTAGTTCAACTCGTAAAAGGTTCGTTTGTAAATATTCATAGATAGCGCGGTGCAGCGCGCTCCTAAACACCGCAACTCGGTTACCTCGACACTTCTAAGGTACCCTTTTCGTTTCTCTTCCACACTCGTACATCGCACTATTTTTCATCACGCTGAAATTTTCGATCAAATTATATCACGGTAGCAAACACGGCCTCAGGCATTCCGACTAGTCGAAAACACCTTTCGCTAAAACGCCGCCGCGTCATCCCTGCCTGCGTCCGCAGCAGCCCGGTGCGGCTAGCGCAGGAGATACGGTACTTGCTACCTGCTACTCGGTAAACAGAGATACGTACGTCGCGCTGTATACTTCGTTTCAACATTTTCTTCGAGATCGAATTTTTAATCGAATTTTCTCGACGTTTCTTTCCTACTCAGGTACGTATTTTGCTACGCTGTTTTGCTCCGAGTACCTACGTCTTTTGTCCACGTTGCGCTCGTTACCGAATTTCCGACCAAGCTGATGTGGCGCAGAAAACGCTCCGCCGCGCCGCGCCGCGCCACATTACCCTCAGAGTCGATTCTGTTGTTTGGTTTGCCATGAAACGTTGTCATTGCTCATCGAATCGTGCACGCTGTCGTCATACTTCTGTCTCATTTACCCCTACGAATTTCCTCGAGCGTACCTCCGTGCCTGTGTCTGTATTCAATTAACCACCTATCTGTTTATTTAGATGAAATAATTTCTTATTCGTTGAACTTATTAGTGCCATGTTTTGCCCTTCACGACTCCGAGTTCCAATACTGACAACAAATCAGCGGAGTCGAAGATTTCTAAATTTAAATAAAGACGAGAAAAAACGACGAGGCAGTGGTCACCAAACTCAGGGGTGCGGCGATTCTACTGAGTCAACGATCAGTATCTCAAATTTTCCCAGCCACCCCTCCCCCCCCTCATTTTCACCAATGCCTTCATTTTTTTACAATCTTTCTACGTTGAATTCCTGTAGAAATACTATAAAAAAAATTATTTTTAGGCCATTTTTGAAGGGTTGAAAATAATAATTTGTCAAAACTCACAACTTTTTGGTTTGTTTGGAGTTGGAAACTCTCCATAATAAATTTCAACACCTTAGCTCAAGGTGGGATGAGCTAGGGGTCTTCAAAATAGGGTCGTTTTTGAAAAAATCACAGTTTTTCTAGGGTAGACTCCAACTAAAATTACGTAGAAAAGAGAGAAGGGACGCTAAACAAGTACAATTTGACGTACTAAAACTATTTTGATATAAAAAATAAAAAAATTTGCATTTCAGTGCTGCCATTACGATAATAAAAATAATTTTTTGTAATAAAAAATTGGAAAATGCGAGCAAAAAATATTTTTTACAAAAATCGGGAGTAGGATCCACAAAAATGAAGAATTATCCATTTTTCATTTCAAAAATAGTTTTTTACGCCAATTTTCGAATGTTGGTTGAATTTTTGGTGACCAGAGGAACGTCATTTCATTTTTCGGATACCATAACTTAAAACCACAATTTTCTAACGATCTGTAACTTTTTAATTTGCAGAGAAAATCCTAAAAGTGGTTTCGACTCAACCCGCCAATGGTTCGAGGAGGTGTAGTAACACAAATTATACTTTTTTTTAGCGCCCCTTCCCCTCTTTTCTACGTCATTTTAGTAGGAGATTACCCCAGAAAAACTGCGATTTTTTTCAAAAAGACCCTATTTTATGAACCCCTGGCTTCACCCACTTCGAGCAAAGGGGTTGAAAATTTTTATGGGGTTTCCAACTTGAAACAACTCATTTCTGTGAACTTGGTCAAAATTCAGGGTATGTTTTTTTTTGTTCCACTCTACTTAATTAGTCCTACTACCATTGATTATTTCCATCAAAAACAACCTCTTTCATCCCTTACTATATGTTCCTCGCACCACCCTTGACCACTTGTAAAAACTGAGGGATGTCTTCTATTGAAAATTCAATGTAAAATAATTTCGTTTCTCATGATTTTTCTCCAAAAATACCGTATAACCTCGTAAAATGAAAGAAGTCGTGAATTTTGAAAAATCATTATTTTCAACCCTTCAAAAATGGCCTAAAAATGAAAATTTCTGAAAAAAAAGTTTTATAATATTTCTATAGAAAATTTAACGTAGAAAAAACTTTTACTCTTGACATTTTTTGATTTAAGCTGTTATTTCGGCGGAAAACGCGAAAAACTGATTGAGGGTGGTTTTTACCCTCTTGCGGGAGTATCCGGACAGTGCGGGGTGCAAGTATTAGTATGTTGTTTGGGAGGTCATTGTACACAAATAATGTGAAATTCAGCTGCGCGAGAATTTTTTGGAGTTCAAACCTAAAATGACTGGGCTATTGAGTTGAAATCCAGCAAATTTTTCCCAGAAAACATTTTCAGCCAAAGATAATGTTTTTAACTCAAAGTTATGGATTTGATCAAATAGGTCACCAATATAGGCAATCAGCTATTAAAGGAGCCAAAGTTCATATGGACAATTTTTATATGAGTTTTTCTACAATGCTCGGGAAATTCCAAAATTTTCTGAAGGCTTCGGAATGTCTCAGTATAGTTTTCAATCGATTCCGGTGTTAGAAAATGGGGTATTTTTTCACCTCAACGCATGCGCTGTGGGCATAGTTTTAAATTTCTTTTGGAAAAATTTTCAGCCAAAAAATATAGATTCGTACCGAAAGTTCCTGATTTTGGAAAATTATACTTTAATCGATCAAATAGGTCATCAATATGGACCATGCTGAAGTTCGTATGGACTATTTTTATAGGATTTTCTCCAGCACTGGAAAATTCCAAAATTTTCTGGTGGCCCTGAAACGTCTCGAAATCGCTTCCAATCGCTTCGGGAAGTCGGAAATAGGGTAGGTATATACAAAATTTCAGCTTTTTTCGTTTATTAGATCAAATTTTCATATTTTACAGGGTGATGAGGTAATTTTAAGAATTCGAAAATTCGCTGAAATTCTAGACATGTGTACTTCAGTACTTGAAATATTGGATATGTGGTTCTTTTATGATGTACTTATTTTCGATGTATTTTTGTTTCGACTCAAAATTTTACTTTGAGTTGGGAAACCTCCCTTGTTAATTATGAAAAAGGGCCGAAAAAATTTTTTTTTGTTTTAATTTTTTTGAACAAGTTGCACCCAATTTTGGAATCAGAAAAAAATATATGTGATGCCTGACGACCTGACAAATCAATAAAAAAAACTTCCATCGGGCACCCACCATTTTTTTTTTTTTTAATTTCAACATGAAAAAAAATGAAAAAATGTTTTTAGAGATATCACATATTGAATTTTCGTCTTTGGGGGTGCGATAATTCTGAAAGGAGGGAGAGTTGGGGGTCAGATTCTTTTTTTGTTTTTTGGGTCAATTTTGGCCGATTTTGGGTCAGGGGCCCAGGAAAGGCTCTATGCATCATATCAAGCGTGCACTCAAAAATGTTACTAGAAAATAAATAGGTAATTATAAGGGGGTGCCCCCCAAAAAAAATTCAACGGTGATTTGCTCATAAAGACTATAATCTCGCCGCACCCCTGACCAAACCTCTAATTTCTTACGATATAGATATCGTACAATAACCAGCAAAATCATTTTCAACGTATCATCTCCCAGTAGAATCTCTATATCCGATTAATTTTTCTAAGCAAACGCTTTCGTAATCAATTGGGAGTGGGGAAAAAAAGAGGAACACGACCTCAGCCTAAAATACGCGAAAAAATAAGGGAATTAAATCAAACACGAACGAAACGAAGGGCGGCGAGAACGAACCGTGGAAAAATTTCGACATCTCGAAAAAAACGAACCGTGCAGCTTTTTTCACGAAGAAATAAACCATCATTCATTTCTCTCCTGTACAGCGGCGTAAAAACTAATTTCAATTTCTAGCTCGATGTTGGAAAAAAAATGGAAAAAAACACACAAAACAAAACTAAAAAAAAACCTTCGATACAACCTGGAAAACCTCTTCGACATCAATTCTCAATGTTCAAATGTCAAATTCATCACATCGCGAAAAAAAATAGAAAAAAAAGAACCCCTATTATAATTACAAACAACGACTATGGCGCGGAGGCGGCGGCGTTATTACAGTATACGCAACACAACGTAAACAGAAACACAGCAAGTATACATCGCGTCGCGTCGTATCGAGACGGCGAAAGGATGAAAAGGCAGGATGGGAGCCGGAAAAGAGGAATAAAAGCGAAAAACGCGCTTCTACGCGTAACAAATATATTCAAGATCGGGTTTCTGTACCGTGAACAGCGACCGGAGCCGAGGAGGTGAACGGAGAAGAAGCGAAGGGATGCCCGCCCTTAGTCATATTTTATTCATAAAGTTAAAATTTATATCGCGTTTTGCCGATGATTATGAATACGAATGCAACTAAGTATTACAACAATGGCGAAGGCGCCGCGCCGTCAACGTGACATTTAATGCGCGCCCGGGGCCGAAGGGGTGAAAACGAGTCATTTTAAATATTTGACGAGCGACGCGACGCGACAAGCCGCAGCAGGGTTTTACGTCGCGACCGCCGAGAAAAAAACCACCACCTTCGACGATGGAAAAAATTAATCGACCGAATCTGTGCGGCGACGTTTACGCGTACTCATCTCCGAGCTGGAAGTTTCCACTCGAGTTGATCGAACCATCTTTTTCTTTTCGGCCAATTATCAAAAACTTGTACGAGAAGATGAAGTATTCAAAAGTTTAGAAACTCGAGCAATTTTTGGAAAGTTGGCCCAATAATGAAAAATAGTTTACAATTTTTGGAAAATTCTCCGATCAATTCTCAAAAAAAAAGCGGTTCAAGTTTTGTAAAATCATCTAATTCTTAAAAAATTGTCCATATTTTAGAAAATTCTCCAAATTTTGGAAAGTGGTGGGATTTTCATAATATTTTTCAACTTTTGAAAAAACGCACAAATTGGGGAAGAAATCCTAATAATTTTGGAAAATCGTCCACGTTGTAGAAATTTTTCCGAGCTTTGAAAAACCACCAAATAGTTAGGCTTCAATTGTACATCCGCGCGGGATACCTGTTAAAATTTATTTTATGATAGATTCTTATTCCAAACACTAAAACGAATAAATTTCGCTTGGATGCCTATTTTTCCTCTCCCCTCTTTTTCCAGGGACTCCCCCTAAAAAAATTCAAACATGTGGTCCGCCTAATCTATGGGTCGTAATAAAAGAATGATCAATCAAAAGTTGTTCCTTAACATCTAATGTAAAATTTCATTCCTCACATTTTGGAGCAACTCCTGTCGCCTAAATTTGGAAATGAAACGTTTTTTGAGAAAACTTCACAATCAAGTTTTCTTCATTTTTAACGAAAAGTTTTGGAGATACGGAAAAATTTGTAACCACCAAAAGTATTCAGAATTAAATTTACTTTCCAATGAACTGTTTCACGACTATTTTCTTCAACTTTTCCTGATAGAGTGGACCTCTTCCCCTCCCCCTTATCTCAAAAGTTGAACCCACCAAAAAAATTTGCTCCAAAATGAATTCCGATACCAAGTGAAATTGTACATCACATATTGAAGAACAAAAGTCGTTCAATTTTTTTTTCGAATCCAACTTTTGACATAAGAGGGAGGGAGAGAGGTTCACTCTGTCAGGAAGAGTTGAGGAAAATGGTCGTGAAACAGTTCATTGGAAAGGAAATTCAATTCTAAATACTTTTGGTGGTTACAAATTTTTCCGGATCTTCAAAACTTTTCGTTGAAAATGAAACGCGATTTTGAAGTTTTCTCAAGAAACTTTTCATTTCCAAATTTGGGCGGCAGGAGTTGCTCTAAAATGGATTTTTGATAAGGAATCTGGGCCAATTGTGTTTATAATTATTCGATTTTAATTTGATACTTGAAAACGAGTGGAACTCTTATATCTGAAGATATTATAAACGTTAAATTTTCAATAAAAATCTTACTCCTGGCGCAGAACCCCCCTCCTGGCGCAGAACCCCCTTACTCTATGAATCGAATAAAATTCAATAAAATCAAAAAATTACTCGATGATATTTCTAAAAAAAAAAATGAGTAGTAAGCCGTGGTCAAAAACTCAAAAAACTCTCCAAAAATGCGTTTTTCGCCCAAAAATTGCAGTTATCTACGTGAAAAATTGATAAAAGTTGTCGTTTGGCGTAAAATTTCAGTCTTTGATACTAAAAAAAAATTATTTCAACGAAATGTTTACAGTTAGTTTGAGCTGAATATACGCACCAAAGTCGAGTTCGGCGGAACGCAGCGTGTCCGAATTGGTAGAAAAATTCTTTTACATCAATTTTTTTATCTCACTTTGAAAGTTGAAAAAATTCACAATTTTTTCCACTGCATGTACTCGTACTTTGGCTAAATAAAAGGACATTCCATGGTAAAAGTGGTGAAATGACCTGTCCTCAGGAATTTTTTAAATTTTTATCAAGCATAAAGGAGAAACCATAAAAAAAAGTTTGGACCAAAAAATACTATTCCCTTGTTTGCAATGGTACAAAACGGATTTTCGAAAGAAAAATTCTGTTTTGACACGTATCGAAAGAGGATTATTTATTTGACCGATTGGCAGAAATTTTTAAAGGCGAAAATCACGTTTCTTCAACGTAGGGGGAAATGGGGGTGAGGTGGCAGGAAAATTTTCGGCTCTAATTCTTTTTTTTTGATCTTCCAAACATACCGTAGCAATATTTCCAAAATTCATGCCGAGGACGGATTCATCTACTATCTTAACCTGGAGTAGCCTTTATGAAAAGCTGTAAAATTGTTTAAAAATTTCAAATTTTTGGAAAATACTTCGGAGTGACAGCGCAAATACATATGAAAAGATTATGGAAAAAAGGATCGAACTTGTTTCGTGATATTTTCCTAGTAGAGAATTTACAAATGTACCTACAAAATCATCGATAACTGCAATTTATCCGAGTATTTTTGCCCGGGTTAGAAAGCAATTTTTTTTCAATTTTTCGATTTCAATGTACAGTACTCCCAACTACATTATTGTGAGCTGTACTTTTTATTTTTCATATTTTTTTCATTATTAAAAAAAAAGGAAAGGAAAAAGAAGAAGAGGAATGTAAGAGTAGAACATAAATTCAACGTAGTTCATCTCGAACACTCGACTGGGTCGAGTGATTCGTTTATCGAACAACACATTTCGCGCCGAAAATCTTATTCAAAGAATACACAAACTCGATAAATAATTCCAAGATTAAAATTTTATCAATGCCGTCGTAGTCAAGTTCCTATTCGACGACGAACCGCGCACAAAACCATGCGGCAGCACTGCAACCAGCGCGCACGGTGATTTTTTGTCTTTTTTTTTAGTCATTTTAATTTCTTACAGACGTGTAATGGAGAATACTCACCGATCGACGAGTTGTCCGCGCCACCAAAACATGATTCATTACTTTTCATTCGTCGACGTCGAGTCGCGTCGTAAAATGCGAGAAAAATAATCCGCTTTAATTTATGAACTAAAATTCAAATTTATTACGCTGCGAGAAGAACAGAAGCGAACGCGACGTAGGAATAAGCAGACGAATACCGAATACCGTGCGAAAAAAAATTACTAAAATAATATTTAAACGTGAAAAGACGCGTTAAGCAAACATTACCTAGGTAAAAAATGGCCTCGAGATACTCTCCGAGTACGTTTCGCGACAAGTTCGGAATTTACAATTGCGCTCTTTTGTAGGGTCTATGCCTATTTTACAGTACGATATACGGAAACTACGGAGCTAAGGATAGAACGTAAAACGTACCTATAACAATGGCGAATTGTGGCGTTGTTTCAAGAGCACAAATATAGATGAGACTCGAGTGAACTGCCCGTATCTTGAGCTATCTCTGAACGCGAACCAACTACCTACAGAGCGCTGTCGTAAGTAGTAGGACACTCCAACTCTACGTCTACATCATGAAACCCAAAAACTCCCCAAGCTATATTTTTACCGCCTAAATTAAATATCTACATACACGAGATTTTTGAACGCAGTAACAGCATAGAAATACATTTCGTATCACAAGAACAGGAAATAATCATACAGATTTCAATTCAACAGTTAAGTTACTTGAAATTTAATCACCTACAGACACACAATTTTTTTCAATAATGCAATTCGATTTACATTAGACAATTACTCTCTCAATTATAAATCAGTGAAAATGATCGAAAATCACTGAGAAACAGTCAGAATTGCAGCACAGGAGAAAATCAGTGAAATTTTCTCTACTGAAAACAAATCAGTGGGGAAAATCACTAGAAAATCAGAGAAAAATTTATTCTTAAAAAATTTACGCACTTTTTCCCTTAAGGTAAAAATCTTAGAACATGGATATGTTCAAATATAATTTAATTTCATGACCTTTTATTATATTTTCTTTTTTTCTGGACATTGTTTTATTCTTTCTTTACTGGTTTTTGGAATTTGTAAATTTTGTATGTTACTTTTATAATTTTCTTCTTCTTCATTCAACTTATTTTCAACAATTTTTAAACTTCTATTATTTGGTAACATTTTTTCAGTTATTTTTAAACAGTTTTTGCGTGCAAAAGAACACGATCAATATATAAATTGACAGTTTTTACGTGCAATTGAACACGACCAACAAATGTATTGAACAGTTTTTACATGCAAAAGAACATGGCCAATATATAGATTAACAGTTTTTACGTGCAAATGAACACGACCACCAAAATGAATTGAACAGCTTTTTTGTGCAGACTAATTAACATGACCAATATAGGTTTTAAACCCTTGAAAATCATATGTACAATAACCTCATATTCACAAGTACATCTACACCTACCACATAATCTTAGATTGCTTAGTAAAATGCGCAGTGTTACCATCAACCAGAAATATTAATTCTTTTATCAATTTTCAAATTAGGTACTTTATAAATTACTTATGAGTAGGACTGTTTATTTTACCAAGCAATATAAAAATCACAAAGTTTTAATTATCATCATCCATCTTAGTAGCATCATACATTCTATCTCTTATAGGGCGGTTGTAAAACATGGCGGCGCTCTGTTTACATGCTGTTATCGTTTTGGAGGTACAATTTCTTTCAATTTGATTGGTCGATTTATGAGCCAGTTCTGATCACCACCAATCAGAATTGTAGAAAATACCTCCAAACGATAACAATAACCTGAATTGCTCAATCGCCATTTTTTACAACTGCCCTATTACCTACCAAAATCATTGAAGACAGGTTACCACAGTAATCTTCCACACCCTCTTACACAGTGTGTCTTTCCACAGAGATTCTCTTTTTCTGACTTGCCATCGTCTATTTATGCAAGATATACTACAAACACAAATTTCCTAAGACTCAAATGAGGAAATCAATAATTTGATGAGCAGTCTTACATTTTGTCAGCATCTTTAAAATATCACTACATATATCTATCAGCTATCATCATTTAACATAATGTCATTATATCTTAATCTGAATCAGGCAGTCCATAATATCTTCAGTATTACCTATTCGCTAAACTGACATTTTAAAGACGTTAATTCTTCTTTTCTCTTCTGCAGTTTAATAAACATAATGTCATTATATCTTGACCTCAATTTATTTCTAATCACTAAACCAACATTTGGAAGACATCAGTTCTTTTCTCATCCACAGTAGACATCAATTGAACCGTGTTAAATCAAAAGAGACCAAGCGACATCAAAAATTTCAGCAAAAAACAAACTTGAAAGTACGATAACTTCTGAAAGAGTTGAAGAAGGGATAATAAGTATGAGAAATATGAACTCTGGTAACATTAATCTATCAGTAATTTACGTGTTCAGAAGCTTATTTTGTGTTCCCAGTGAGAAAAACGTTAAAATCTCAGCACTCTCAAATTTGTCGCTTGGTCTCTTTTGATTTAACACGGTTCAATTCTTCTTATTATATTTTCAAGTATTATGATATCTAGATCTAAAATTTAATCCAATTTTCAAGTTTCTTCATGCCTGACATAATATCATTATGTCTTCATCTACCATAAACACTGGTTAACTAACACCGATCTTAAAATACCATCAAAATTACATAATCAACATTTGTGTGCATTTTTCAAAGTCCAACATGATGTCATTATGTCTTGATCTACCATCAACATTAGATAACCAACATTGATGTTACGTAACTGTTCAAGTTTTCTAGTCTAACATAATATTATTATGTCCAAATATAATATTTAATTTCATTTCAAAGTTTTTTCAAGTCTAACATAATGTTATTATGTCCAGCGTTACGTTACACCTCCAGCGTCACGTAACACTTTTGAAATTTTATCCCCCAGCCCTAAAACATATCCATGTGTCAAAATTCACTGAAAAGTCAGTGAAATTTAAGAAATTTGCAGAAAGATCAGTGAATTTTGTTGATTTTTTCTGTGCTACAATTCTGACTATTTATCAGTGAATTTTCACTGATTCAGAATGAGAGAGTACGCATGCTACAGAATTACAGATATGACAACAGTGAAAATAAGAATTTTATCTATCATTTCTCAAGCTGCTCGATTTGTTGAATGTAAAATAGAAAATATGTCTACAGTAACTCAGGATGTAAATGTACGAATTTCGAGGTTTTTTCAAATTTTTCAAGCCAATCTTACTCTCTCAATTATAAATCAGTGAAAATTATCGAAAATCACTGAGAAACAGTCAAAATTGCAAAACAGGAGAAAATAAGTGAATTTTTTTTACTGAAAACAAATCAGTGAGAAAAATCATTGGAAAATCAGTGAAAATTCGCTGAAAAGTCGATAAAATTTATGAAATTTTCTGAAAAATCGGCGAAAATTCGCTGAAAATCAGTGAATTTTGTTGATTTTTCCTGTGCTGCAATTCTGACTACCAGTGACTTTTCACTGATTCAGAATGAGAGAATAGAGATATCGACCTGGAATATTTTTTCCCTTCCTTTCCCATTCTTTGGCTACAAATAGTCCACGACAAAAAAAATCCATCACCAAACACTAACGTTTGACATATTTTTGAAATATGACAAGTCAAACCATCGATTTTGGGGCGAAAATGTACAATGTGCACTCCTAAAAATGAAGGAAATCCACGCGAAAAAATTTACCTGAATGAAAATAATGAACATTTTTTCAATTTTACACTATATCAGGTAAATTATTAAACGTAAATCGACTCCTCAGTAAACTTTAGATTGCGGATTTGGAAAATGTGTAACACGAGATTTCTAAGAATAATTTTTTTCCCCTCGAAAATTATCATTTCAATTCTGTTTTTTTCATTTAAAAAAAGAAAAAAACGTGAAAGTACAAATGATCAATTTCCCCAATTGGAAAAAATATGAGAACAAACACAAACAATTTTTCTAATTTGACGAAATATGAGTACCTAGCTACCTACGAATGTGAGCCTGGATATAGAAACCACCTTTAGAAGTCAAAAATTGGTTTCTGAGTTGACACTGATTTTGGGCCTTTCAGGAGTAGAATCAAAGGGGGCGCCTCAACTCCCAAATTGACACTGAAAAATCCCGGGGAGGAAGAGGATAAGTCACCTAAACTTCTTTCCCCTCAGTACGTCCCTAATTGCAAAAATTAATTCAAAAATGATTTCATTTTGTATGTTAACGCATACTTACCTAACAATTCGACAATAAACACGAAATATTTAAATAAATTAGTTCAAAAGATACAAAAATAAACGAAACACCCACAATTGGAAAAATATCAGTCGATTCAATTGTTGAAAGATGAAAAATAGTGGGTTTCCACGCCAATAAATAAAGGTGCTTATCGATAAATTAATCGAAATGTTTTCAAAGACTTCCATACGATAAAAAATTTCTTAAAATAACCTGGCCATAACAGGACTAACAATTATTAGGTCGTATGCTAGTTAGCGCCAACGTAAGATGTTGGCGAAATTTTCAACGCCAACGCCCGACCCCGACCCCGACCACGACCCCGACCCCGACTCCGGGAAATCGTCCAAGTTTTATTATTTCGTGTGCATTTAGATTCTTGTACACCCATTCTCGTTCCCTTCGTCGTCGGTGAATAACAAATTTCCGACACGCGATCCTCAACTACGAGGCAGCCTTCGACGTTCGTTATCGTATAAATAATTAAATACCTACTACAGCTACGCCACTCGACACTCGCACATATTTCATGCTAAGATTGGGACTGGGCGAATGCCACCTCGCGTCGTCAATTCGACCTGTTGTCGAACTGTCTTCTCTCTTTACTCATGCAATGTGATTGGCGGGCAATCGGGTTAAGGTGAAAGGTTTGAAATTCGTCAACACCTCGCTGTCGCAGTCTTATCGATAGATATGTAGATGTAAGTACGTAGTATGTAGATAGCTAGATACAAAGGTTGGCATTTAAGCGTTTATGAAATAAACTTACCTAAAAATAAATTACATATACATAGGTAATACTTAGGATCTTGGATAAATATATAGGTAAAAGATGTCAGCCGACGCTGCAGATCTTCAATTTATCCCACGATGATTCAGTTCCACAGTTCTCGGTCGATTTCTACTGCAGTTCGCTCACCTTAAGGTAGAACACCAAACTTAAGCCACGGTGGCTTGGTGTTCGAGCTTAAAGTGGACGGACCAAAGCAGCAGTGTGAAAAGTCGACAATTCCATTTCCCAGACATTCTCAATCGGTGTTTCGGACTAGGTAGATTCGTAACTCGAACCATCGCATCGTTGATAAAGAACAGCGGGACCTGTTTCATTCCACGTATGTAGGCACTATTCCAGTCCCTTCAGCAGTTTCGTGAATAGGTAGGTCTTCGTACGTCGATTCCTCTTCCCCCTGTCACCGACCTCCTCACGAAACGAAACGCTTTTCGTCGATAAAATATTTACGCGTTTTACTTTTCCAACATTCATCAATTTGGAAAAAGCAAAAACACCACCGCGCTAAAATCTATTATTCCGCGTAGTGTTTACTTTCCTAATGGATTTCTATCCTGTTCACCCGTCGCCCTCACCTCTCCTACGTTCTTCGTTGTCTCACTCTCTTTCGGTCTTATTCCATCTTCGCCACCAAAAATATACGTTTACGAACATGCGGCGTGGCACGTTTTGTCGTCGTCCTCGTCCTCGTCATCTTCATCATCAGCTTTTTCTTCTTTTTCTGTGGTGTGCTTTTATACAACCACATCGTCACCGCAAACCAGTGGCACATGGGTGTTGGAAAGAGACCAAGAGCTCTCCAGCACCTTTCAGGAATTCATTTCGAGTCATTTACATGTGTACTAGACTCCAATATGGAAAACATAGCACAAAAATATTTTTTCAGGGTGGCGAATTGAGACCGAAAAGCATTCGATTACTTGTATGCTTTTTTTTAAAAACAATTCTTAAACAATTACAATACTTAATTGCAATCTATTAGTAAAAAAACATACATCAGTAGCTACGTAAGTACCTACAAATGAAGACCTCACGGGAAGAACGGGTTAACTGAAATTTTATAAATTTTGCAGGAGAACGTTTTAAAGATAATATTGAAGTGGAACTGAAAAAAATGGGTTTTCAAGTTTCGTTTTGATTTTATTACTTTCAAAATGTCAATTAGAATCATTTTACATCGGCAAATATTGCTCAAAAGTTTTTAAAAAGCTTCAAAGTCACTCAACACACGATGTGTTTGAACAACATTCTGAGAAGTTAGCTCGTTCTTTCTGTGTAAGTGCCTCAATTAACCCGTTCTTTCCGCAAAGCGACACAGTTAACCCGTTCTTTCTGTGTTTTCTTGAAATTGAAATATTTTTTCTCTGAAATTAATCAATTTTTTCCACCTATGAGTTATCCTTTGTTGAATTATGACCTTTTTTTCATGTTCACAACAATAAATCAACTATTTAAAAAACAAAAATCAGCTTTTTGCACATTTTTTTTCTTTGTTTAGAGTAGTTAACCCGTTCTTTCCGTGTTTTTAATTTCTTGAAAATTCTTTTTTGCTTTTATTGACAAAATTTGACAAGTTCGACATTTTTCATATAAACCACATAAAAGTACATGGTTTATTGTACACAATGGCAAAAAAAAGTCATTTTTGAAAAAACCCTCAGTTAACCCGTTCTTCCTGTGAGGTCTTCAAATAGATAAATAAAGAAAAATAATTATTTACGTAAATATTACATTTAGATAAGTTAGGAAAGACTAGGAGAGCACAAAATAGATCCACTTTCTACGTACTTACATACTTATTTTTACTAGCATATAGTTACCAATTACAAATACACGGTGTTCACAATATTTTAGAAATGATCTTCCCTGACTTTTTCAAGTTTTCCAGACCAACTTTGTCCAGTTCTATAAAAGTTTACATGATAGTATTTTGATAAAGCAATTCCCATGAAATTTTACAAGAAATCCAAAATTATTTAAATCAAGCACACCTAAATTTGAATTTGGCAAAATGTATGTTTACACTTTTTACGGGCGTCAAACAAAAATACTGGTTACATCTTCCGAAAATTAAAATTACTGGCACTCATCTCGAACACCTCACAACATCTAAATATCTCGGTGTTATAATCGATCAAAAATTGAATTTTAGACCTCATTTCGACTACCTTTACGAAAAATCAACCAAAGTATTTTATAAACATATAAACTCTCTAAAATTTGTTGCAATACGTGGGGCCAGTCTGTCTGGGCACGTAAAATTATGTTTAATTCTGTTATAGGGACACTTTTTAAATATTGCTCTTCAATTTTTTGACATCTATTATACAACCATAGTTACCTTCAAAAAATCGTATGCAAAATTTAGAGACTCTACTGCATAAATATCGCAAAAGCATATTGCACAATTTCATACGAAGCCTCCCTTGTCCTTTCAAAAGAAATACCTCTCAACCACCAAATTATGACAAGAAATTTAATATATTTGGCTAAACATAAATATCCTGTCTCTGATATACTAAATGCGGCGCACAACTTTTCTTTACCTATTGTTGAACAAACGACCCCAAAATTATTTAAAATTACTTATCAGAAAATTCCCCAAGTCTACGAAATTGAAACCCCTCTTCGCAAAGCTCCTGACTACAAAATTTAAACTATCACAGCCTTAAATCAAAATTATAAAAAACTAAAAGCCATACTTTACGACTGGTCAATCGAAAGATGGCAACTTCGTTGGAACCTATCTCAAAAAGCGCCAATCACACATATCTTAATCCCAAAATTAAAAAACTTTTACTATTCCGATTGTATACTAAATTATAATACTACCCAAATTTTCTCTAATCGCGGCAATTTTCAAAATTATCTCTTCAAAATTGGTAAAGCCCCAGATCGATTCTGCACCTGCGCACATCTCGAACAAAATTCATTTCACTTATTATTTTTCTGTCCCCATTTAAGTAAAATTTAGGAAGAACTTGCCCCAAATTTTGACCCAAATAATGAATACCCTGAAGATTATTTTTATACCAAAGAATTTTCACATGTTTTTATATTACCAGTATGCATTATTTTGTCATTATTTTACTGTATCGTCAAACATTTTTCCTTCTTTTCCTTTACTTGTAATCGTTAACATGTTGTCTATATCGTCAATGAATTACTGTAATATGAATATCGCATATTGTTAGCCTCCCCCAGACTCTCTCACCACGTCAAACCTTCTGGTATGTGGTGAGAGATTTGGGTATTGTACATAGGTTTAAAATAAAATAAAATAGATATATGTGAGCCTGGATATAGAAACCACCCTTAGGTGTAAAAAATTGGTTTTTGAGTGGAGGTTCTCCTTTGATTCCATACCTTCTAACACGCCCAAAATCAGTGTCAACTCAGAAATCAATTTTTTACACCTAAGGTGGTTTCTATATCCAGGCTCACAAATATTTTTTATGTTAGTAGGCAAGTCGCGGACCATTGATAATGGTTATAAAATATCAGTCAACAATGCTTTTCCTGCCAACGACGAGTAATGTCGAGCTTGTGAATAAATACGCAGATGAAACAGTGCGAGTACACTTCTCATACTTTAAGCCTTTGCTAAAGTTTACTCCTGCTTTGTGTTGTACCGCTTTCCCTTCCACTCGTCACTTCCACTCTCTACTCGCGAGCGCTAGCACCACTCGAATTTGTTGAAAGTTTTCATCTCTCAATATGATGCGCGCTTTTTAACCCTTTGATAATGAAACTATACCGCTAACAATTCCGTGCGCTAGGCAATTTGCTTCGTTTATACTCACATCCTCGCCACCTCACTTGTCAGGAATCGAAATCCGAGGACGAGTAGATACGCGGTGCGGCGTTGCATTTCTCCTTTTCCTTTGACGAAAACATATTGCTTCGTAAACGGCGCGCCGCACCGAATGTCTTTCAATAAAAATTACATCTCGCGGAAAATTATAGATAATATACCTACACTTATTACACATTATAACAGAAGTAAAAAAAGACCTTTTGATTTTGAAAAAAATTGGGGAAGTAAGTACATAACACAGAAGACCCTAGTAGGCTGACTTCTTGATGAAGGAACAACAAATCGTTAATTTCCGACTGAAATATATTTTTTTCATTATTTTCAAACCGAAATACAAATTTTGAAAGAAAAGTCATCACTTTCAAAAGGTGTCCGACTTTATTAAATTTTTGTCAGCTAATTAATTCGCCATTATTGGGAGGAGAGAGCAAAACAGTCGCTCGAATTTAAACGTTACAATCATAAATTTCTCACGTACCCATACCCATCCAACGGAGCATGTAGGCAGTATACTATGTAATAAAAACAAAAAGAAGTAATTGAAAAGCGACCTTTTTAAAAGTAAAAATTTTCAATTTCATTCCGCCCCAAACGCCATCGCAGAGGGAAAAAAAGCGAGCACTTTCGCGAGAGATTATTTTTTCCAAAGAAATTTACTTTTAAGCGTACCTACCACAAATACCAAAGCGTTTCATTTTACAGCTGCGCAAAAAGCAGAAGCTTTTGAGATAGCCGCGAGCCTTTACAAATATCAATTCAATTACAATTAAATACCAAGTCTTAAATTTCGTTAGCAATCTAATGTGATTGCAAAAACTCGTATTTATCTCTTTTATCCAAAACCTAACCTCACCACGCCCTGTGCGTTTACAAGGCTGCACAATCGAATCGCACAAGTCGAGCCTTTTTCATACCTTCGCTCCGGTAAAGTTGCAGAGGAGGATGGGTAAACGCGCCGGTTTTACAACGCAATAATACCGAAAGATAAGTACTCGGTGCTCGCACCACTTACATAGATTTACGTAGGTATCTTATCCGTTTACGTAGGATTCTAGGTGCTCCGCGCATAAGATAATTTTAACGATTCGTTGCAATTTCGAGCAAATAAAGCGGACATGGACAGGACCTGGATACACGTTACACGTTCGGAGGCGAAGGAAAATACGGTCGACGAACGAAAGAGCAACTACGATGACCAAGCAATACGGTAATCTCGAGCCAATAAGGCAATATAAAACCCGGACAATTCATTTCTCCAGCCGCAGCTGGGTCGTTGAGTAAGTACAAAGGTGTGCTATATCACCATAATACATACACGAAAACAGAATAGGTACTTACTCTTTTTCCTTCATTATGTTAAATTTATACAGTATTTAGTTCAGTTAAAATAGCAAACACTCGATTTCGTTTAATCAACACACAGGTTTTTGCTCGAAACGAAGGTTTTTTGTTCTAACTTTTTACGCGACGAAAAAAAAATCTCTTTGAAAGATGACAAACGCAGACAAAACTCTCCTATCTACTGAACATCGTGCGAATGCGTCATCAAGTACGTACGTAACTACGTAGACCTATTTCTTATACCTACAATATGATACCAAAAATTTAACCAAGTTCGTACCAATCATCTTAGCTTGCGTAGAATGTCAGGGTGTCTACTGGCAAGAAAAACCAGGAAATAGAAAGAATTTTGATGATTTTACTACCAAAAGCGAAAGTTTCCAACTTGAATTTTCCATCGAAGGATCGATAGTAGGTATTTAACGGAAATGACACACGTCACTTACGTAAAATTTTTAGCCCAAACAAAAATAAATCGAAAGTACATCATAAAAGAACGCCATATCCAGAATTTCAGGTGCTGAAGTTCGTTTCCAGAATTTTGGTGAATTTTTCATTTTTCATTTCAAAATTATATCTTATTGCCCCGCAAAATATGAAAATTTGATCAAATCAACGAAAAAAACTGAAATTTGGTATGAATACTCTATTTTTGACCTCTCAAATTGATTGAAAGCGGTTTCAAGACGTTTCGAAGCGTCCAGAAAATTTTGGAATTTTTCAGCGCTGCAGAAAAACCCATGAAAATGGTCCATATGAACTTCAGCACCTATGATGGCGGATAACCAATATTGATGACCTATTTGATCGATTAAAGCACAATTTTTACGAAATTCGCAACTTTGAGTTCGAATCTATATTTTTTGACGTACAATTTTCCTGGAAAAAATTTAATTATCGACAAAAAATGTGAATTTCGGAAAATTCTGCTTTTATCGATCATTTCAAATAGGTCACCAATATTGGTTATCCGCGATGATAGGTGCTGAGGTTCATATAGACCATTTTCAGTGATTTTCCTCCAGCGCTGGAAAATTCCAAAACTTTCTGGAGGCTTTGAAACGTCTTCAAACCACTTCCAATCAATTTGGGGGAGGAGGGGGGGGGGGGTCAAACATACCAAATTTCAGTTTTTTTTTTCGCTGATTAGATAAATTTTTCATAGTCATCTAACAAGGGAGCTACCAGAGGTCTAACACGCCAAATTGAGAATTTTTCACAGGCTTGTAGAGGATCACAAGAAACTTCTACAGACAAAATTTCAGCCCCTAAAGTTGACTTGGGGTGGAGTTATGGGGGTTTGAATTTTGAAAAATCGCCCAATAGGTACACCGGAAAAATTACAAAAATCTAAATATCTCGCTCCTAAATATGGCATTTAGGAGATGAATTTTCTAGCGGTATATGTAGGCCATCTGGAGATGGGGTAGTTGCAGAAAATTCATCTCTCAAATACCATATGGAGGCGAAAAATTCTAGATTTTTGTAATTTTTCCGGTGTACCTATTGGGCGATTTTTCTAAATTCAAATCCTCACAACTTCACCCAAAGTCAACTTTAGGAGCTGAAATTTTGCCTGTGGAAATTTTTGATGATGCTCTAGAGGCCTGTGAAAAATTTTTCCAATTTGGCGTGTCAGACTTCTGGTAGCTCCCTTGTAAGTATATAATCAGGCGATCATAAAAGCGGATCGTTTTGCCTTTATTTTTGAAGTTTCATAAATGGCGAGGAGTAAAAAGTAACTCAACTCACTTCAGCACAATCGCCCTTAAAATTTGACTGCACTGAGTAATGTAAAAAAATTGCAAGAATTACAAAAAATTTGAAAAATTAATACTCAGATATTCTTATTTAAAAATGCAAGTGGTGCTCGCTTTTCTCGTTTGTCCCATTTTTTTAGGAGTATTTTCAAAAAAATATTCCGTAATTATTTTTCCTGTTAAAATTGAAAAAAAAAGATTTTTTTTTTAGATTGTGGGCGTTAGTATGAATACTTTAATCTGAGAAATTCTTTTTCACTATTTTTTTCTTCAATCTTGAAAAAAACAAACAATGCAAAATTTGTTCATATTTGAAAAAATGGTTATGGCGAGAAAGGAGAGAACCAATGGGAGATTGAGGTCGATGATTTTTTTGAGAGGAAAAATCGATATTAAGACCATTTCAAGAAACTTTTTTCAATTTTGAACAGACAAAAATTGAAAAAATCGGCAAGGGTTGAGTCAGGAAAGATTAAACTTTTACCGGGTCTTTTAGAGATCTAGGCGCATCTTCATGACCAGCTTGCATTCGACTTGAAAAAAATATATACAACATTTAAAAAATGAAGACATCTGAAAAAAAAAACGAAATAATGCAGTTGTAGCCAAAATTTACACTGAAAAGACAAACATAATTCATTTTTCTAACACATTTTAAACACCCGAAAACGTTTTTCAAAGTCTAACATGATATCAAAAAGTTACGAAAATACCAATTTTGATTGTCATCAGATTCTCAATTTATTGAAATTGCTTAGAAATTTTGAAAATTGAAGAAAAAAAAGGAAGGACTCAAATTCTGATGTACGACTTATGCACACATATCCCTCGGTTCCCCTTTCGCACTAATTGATACACCACGCCCCAATTATTTCAATTTCACACCGTAAAAGCTTAAAATGAAAAAACGAGTATTAATTACCGTGGGCAAGTACCTAGTAAAAGTGAAAAAAATGACGAAATTATTTCGTTAAAACGGTCGAAATTTCATTCAAAATGAGCAAAGTTCAGCGAGTGAAAATTAAAAAAAGGAAAAAGTTCCAATTAACCGAAATGAGAAAAAACGTTAAATTTTTTTAGAAACTGGAGATGCAAATTCCCGCAGGGCGTAGGATATTTTTCAAACCCTCTCGAGATGTAAGAGCGAAGAAGTTGTAAAAAGCTGGGGAACTGCGTGTTTTAAAATACTACTTACATTTTAAGTACTGCATCGTAATTTCTACCAACCAATTTCGGTAATTTGTGATTCCAAAGTTACCGAAGAGCGGAAAATTTTCCGATTTTACACGTTGAGAAATTTTTTCTAGGGACTGGCTTCGGATTAATTATTATCGGCAGTACCATCGCTATTGAATGAACCTATGTACTTCTCTTCTGCCCCTCCACCCTTCTACGAATTTTTATAGTCGGACAACATCGAGACTGCACGGTTGGGAATTTTAATTCCAGAAATGCGAATTTTCTGGATAAAAATTGAATTCAGACTCTTAACGTCCCACAGTGGGCCAAATGGACAATTTCGGCGGAAAAAAATCCCATGAGTCAAAGTCAAAATTTTTTCGCACGGAATATGTATGTAATTTTAACGCTGAATTCAAATTTAATATTATTTTTGCATCAGGACCCTTGAGGAGGGGTGAGGAAGGGCTGAAAAATGTAAAATGGGGGTTGAAGTTGATATGGGTGTCCAAACATACATTTTCAAGGGTGCTAAATCCAAATTTGATATTATTTTTGCACCAGGACCTTAGGGGAAGGAGTGAGACGGGTAAAAACTGTAAAATGGGGTCTAAAGTTGATATGGGTATCCAAATCTACATTTTTAATGATGCTGTAAACAAATATATTATTTTTGCACCAGGACCTTGGGGGAGGGGGTGAAGGGGGTTAAAAATATAAAATAAGGTTGAAAATAAATATGGGTGTCCAAATCTACATCTTTAACGGTGCTGAAAACAAATATAATATTATTTTTGCAACAAGACCAACGATCGATAAACGTAACAAACAGCCCAAAATTACCAAGTTTTTTACTGAAACTGAAAAAATGAAATTATCAAGTTTTCGATGTTTTAATTTTTTAATTTTATGATGTAGTTACTTGTTTTCTCGTTAATATATATGATTTTCATAAAAACCGTTTTGTTAATAACTTATTTTCTAGGTGAAAAAATGTTATTAAATCTGAATTCAGCACCTTCGAATACGTAGATTTCGATACCTATGTCATCTTTATACCCGATTTTATCTTTTTGACCACCTCCCCCTCCCCCGATGGTCTTTGTGCAAAACTAATATCAAATTTGAATTCAGCACCTTTGAAAATGTAGATTTGGACACCCATATCAACTTTATAACCCATTTCACATTTTTGACCCTAACATCCCCTCCCCTCACCTATTCCCGAGGGTCTGTCTTGAAACCGCTCCCAATCGACCCAAGAGGCCAAAAATAGGGCATATATACCGTACCAAATATTTAGATCAGATTTTCATCTTCTGCAGGGCGATGAGGTAATTTTGAAATTTCAAAAATTATCCAAAATTCAAGAAATGAACTTCAGCTCCAGAAATTTTAGATATTCCAACTCTAAGTAAAATTTAGAGTCCAAAATAAAATAAATCGAAAATAGGTATACTTATCATAAAGGACCCCATATGAAAAATTTCAGATGCTGAAATTCATTTCTCATATGCAAAATTTCAGATACTGAAATTCATCTGTAAAATTTTGGCGAATTTTTGAAATAAAAATTGAGCAAGTGATTTTTCATCGAAAAAGGTAACTTGAGGGCTTTTTTCACAACATGACAAAAAATATCCCATTAGAAGAATGTAAATTAGTGCATTCAGCGTTACCTATTTAAATTTTCAGAGATTTTATGCTCGATTTTGAATGATTTTTCCATAACTTGCGATAACTTTTCAAAACCTGGGCAATTGTTCAATACTTCGCATAATTTTCCAAAAGGAGAGCAACTTTTTTCACAGCCTGAACGATTTTCCAAAAATTGAGGAATCTCTCAAACCTCGGGCAATTTTCTAAAAAAAAAAGATTCTTTATAAATCAGAAAATTTTATGAAATTTCCTATAATATCATAAAAAATGTAAGGTTTCCCAAAAATAGAATAATTTCTCAAGAAATTGGGCTGTAAGTGAGTTTATTCCCGACGAAATACCCATGTAAAAGAAAGGGCGAATAGATTCCCATTTTTCGGGGTATGTACGAGTTGAATCCCACTTTTTCTCAAAAATTTCTTTCTATTCTGAATTTTTTTCAAATTTCAACTCCAATTTTCTTAAAATTATTTTCAACTCTTAATTTTTTCACGATTATTTCCAACGCCCAAATTTTTTCAGCTTAAACTTTCTCACATTTTTCCACATTTAATTTAAATGTACTTTTCTGAATTTTTTCTCAAAATAGTTTTCAGTACTTATCTAACTGAAAATTTTCTTGAAAAAAGAATATTGCTACCAGGACACATTTGGGAATTTTACCAAAAAGAATTGTCCCTGGACAGAAAAAAATTGAAAAATCAGGGAAAAGTAGGATGTGCCTAGGCACACCCGGCACATCCGGCGGTCACGCCTATGTTTTGAGTTTAAAAAATCCTATTTCAGGTTTATTGATGAAAGTGGATTTTTTCCGCCTAAATTGCCTACTGAGCCCACTGTGCGTCCCACCTGCCGAACAAAAAAAAAAAAACAAAAAAACTCGGTACTACGTATGTACAGTATACAGAATCATCCCGTTTCGGTGATTTTTCCACTGTTTAACGAAATAAACGAAAACATGTTAGGGAAAGTTTGGTATTGTTGTTACAACACCAGCTACAAGGAGTACTCATTTGAGACTGTGAAAAGTAGGCGAAAAAGCGTAAGGAAGAAGGTTATTTTCGAGAGATTCGACGCACACATACGAACACATACAGTAAGTGTACAATTCTACATCCACACTACGACGCATTTCGGTCTCTGTCATTTAAGAAAATCGGCTTTGGTTTCTGTTTTACTTCAATTACGAGAATTGTTTTTCATAAAAGTAGGTATAAAAGCGAGTGTTATTTTCAACTATGGTAACATTCGAAAAACGGACGAAAATAAGGTTTTTACCGCGTTCATTCCGTACTTTCGTTCATCGTTTCAGATGGCAAAAAGTTTTACACGCCAAACGAAAAACGTGGGTGTGTGCTGCGTGTTGGTGGGCTTATGTGCCATTTTTAAGGGAGAGACGAAGGGGACGGGGATGAGGACATGGCGCGCGCGTAAGTAGCGAGCGGTGCGGTGCGGTGCGGAGCCATGTAATTACGTATAGTACATCGTAGGTACGTCTATGCACATAGGTAGAGTTAAGTACCTACTACGTACCTAGACCTACATACTATAGGATGCGAACTGTTGATATTTGCGGCGCGGCGCACGTTTAATTGAAGCGAGATTTTCTATTAAATCGTTCATTTAAAGTTGAAGGGGACATTTTATCGCATGTTTTTCACTTTCTCTCGTTTTTCTCTCTCGCTCGCGTCCACGACCCGACGACGCATCTGGTCTGACGATGAAACGAGCGGAAAAAGTTAAGAAGTGTAATGGCTTGTTAAATTGTGCAAATACGTCATAAAAGCTAGAATAAACTTTTTCATTTTTTTCTTTTTTACGTTTCACTTTAACGGTACCTTTGATGACGGGGTAGAAAAAAAGAAGAAACTTTTAATTAAAGACGTATAACCGTTTTTTTTCTCACTTTGCCCGAAAGATAGAGAAAAAAACGGTACGAGGCGACGAATGTAAATGAAGAAATATGTCGGCTATAGCTCGTTATAATATTTTACAAAGGTATTATTTTTTTAATAATGCAACATTTTAACGTGATATTTTGGCGATATGGGTTGATGGCCATTTTGCGCGTAATGCCTTACTTATAATGCGAAAAAAATTCGTCAGGCAGGTTGCTGTATGAGAGCCGAATTTTTGGGGTTTGGAGGGTTTATTGAAAGTCATTATTTGATAAAATTGACGTTTTGGGGCCTCGAAAGGAAAGATGATGAGCTGGGAAGCTAAAATTTGGATCTGTTGAGACAATATCGATATTTATCAGTGGCAAAAATTTCTGTATTTTTTTCGAAACTGAGCCCGATTTAGGACCCTTACCAAATGGAACCATCTCACAGTTTCAGATTCAGAAGCCTAAAATGGCAAAAAACACTATAACGATCTCTACAGACTCTGGAGGAGTTTTCGACTTTTCACCCAGGATAGGGTCTAACTGAGTCTCAAAAAGCTGAAATTTTTACAAGACATATCAAGAGCACCAACCAATTCCATCTAAATTATTTCAACCCCTAGTTCAATTTGAGGTCCTTGAGCAGAGAGAAGTCACGTTTTGAGCCCTCGGAAGGAGCGAGTATGAGCTGGGAAGCTGGAAAAGATATGTCAAAAAAGATATTGATATTATACTGTGGTAAAAATTTCATAAATTTTTTCACCTTGCGTCCGTTTCGGAGCTTTACTGAAAAAGATCCGTCCCCAGGTTTTGGGGCCGGGGGCCAAAAGTGGCAAACGGCATCTCAGTTACCCTCACAGATCCTACATTCAAAATTTCATCTTCCCAGGTCGTTTTGTTTGGACTGTAGGCTAGTCAACATCATAAAAAAGTCAAGAAAATCCACTCTCTCATTTATATTGGTGAAAATTATCGAAAATCACTGAAAAACGGCCAGGATGTAACAAAGTGATAAATCAGTAAAAAGATTTCACTGAAAGCAAATACTGAAAAATATAGCTGAAAAATCAGTGAAAATTGAGAAAATTCACTGGAAGTCAGTAGTCTTTAAAAATATTTGAAAAATCAGTGTAATTCTCTGAAAAATCAGTGAAATTCTCTGAAAAATCAGTGAAATTCTCTGAAAAATCAGTGAAATTCTCTGAAAAATCAGTGAAATTCTTTTACAAATCAGATTAGTGAAAATCCGCTGAAAATTGAAAAAAATCGCTGATTTTCTCTGTGACTGCAATTATGATGAGAGAGTACGTTTTTGGGTCCAGAAAGGAGTGAGGAAGAGATGGGAAGCTGTAATTTGGACATGTTGAGGACAATATAGATTCTTATTGTTAGGTATTACTATTGAAAATTACAGATTTTTTTTCATTTTGGACTAGCTTTGGAGACCTTACAAAAAAAAGACTGTAAACAGCGCTAGAGGGCTAGAAGCGGATGTAATATTATATGTACATGCACATTACGCGATGTAACATTAGGTTGGGCCGAACAACAAAAAACTTTGATTTTTGAAAAGTTAGACTAGAAAAATAAAATGAAAAATTTCAAATCGATTCATATCTTCCGATCGCGTAAGAGCCTTTAATTCTTCAAAAATTGTCAAAAATTCAACATTTTCAGAAATTTTAAAAAATTTCAAAAAAAAATCAAAATTCATTAAAATCAATTTTAGAGCTTATTTAGACCTATTTAAAGCAAAATGCGCAACTTTTTTTAAAAAATCCATGTTTTATAGTTTTTTTTAAATTTCTCACATTTATTCACCTCTGAAAAAAATTTAAAAAAGTTATAAAACACTGATTTTTCCAAAAAAAAGTGCTTTTTGGTCTAGATAGTCCCTACAGAAGCTCTAAAATTAATTTTTGGCAATTTTTGAAGAATTGAAGGCTCTTGCGCGATTTGAAGATAAGAATCGATTTTGAAAATTTTCATTGTGTGATTAACACAATATTTGTCACTTTACACTGATATTTAGTAAAAAGCACAGTGAACGTGTACAAAACTGTATTCTTCATATTTCAATATTCACAAAGTAAAATCATACAATAACAGACATTAATATCAACATAGTGTTCTCATAGAGAAACCTGTACTGAAGTTTATCTCGTAGGTCATAGCATAGGAAACCAGCTACAAAACATCCGAAAGTGGCGCATGCCCAGAACAGAGGTTCTTAGCAGTGTTGCCCAAGCTGATGGCGCAAAGTCCTCCCGCCACATTGCCCCTCGAAGGTCACAGTGGGCATCCAAGGTCACGAAGGACTTCGATTAAAAAAAGTCAGGAACCGACGTATGGCGGGTGGCCTGCGCCTCTGCCCCATGAATCCTGCGAGACCTGGGCCAACACTGCTGGTGATGTGACATTTAAAGATTGAAGCTCATTATCTCGTAAATTGGCATTTGGTTGAACGTTGATCTGCCCCATAGGGCCATTTGTGTTTACGTTTTTTGATATAATTGCTTTCTGCCCCATGGATCCATCGGTAAATGTATTACACTGCTGTTTCCTCTTCCTTGGTAACATAACATTCTGCCCCATGGCACCAGTGCCACATGTGTTTAGATGTTTTTGCCTCAACTTGAGCTTAGCATTATACTGCCCCATGGTACCAGGATGTTCATTGTTTCTTGATGTGTTTGCATCCTGCCCCATGGCACCACTGCCACATGTATTTGGATATCTCTGCCTCGGCTTGAGCTTAGTGTCATACTGCCCCATGGCACCAGGATGTTTATTATTTTGAGACGAGTTATTTGGAGATTGGCCACTCATTACCAACTCATAAGTACCCATCGCCATTTGGGTTGCATCCTTTATAGCATCTGCTTGTTCTATGAGCCTCTGACTTATTGCTTCACTGACTTGCTGTTGTTCTAGGTCTAGGTTGGTAACTGTGACTCTCAATTTTTTTATTTCCTCAAAAACTTTTGTTATTTGCTGGCAGGTTATTTCTCTACTGCGCTGGAATCCTGTTTTAACTCGTAATTCAGCACTTTCCATACTTTGGAGCAGCTTGGCCTGGTTTTTGAACATGGTATCCATACGACCTATTTTTTCTATTGAACACTTATCTGATTCTTTCATAAAATTGGTCTCCACTTGTACTTTGGATTGGAGAAGTTCACTCTTTGTAGCTCTATTGATGTTTTCTTCTATCATAAGATTCACTTTGTCAGTTAAATTTTTTAAAATATGAGCAAGGCTTAATACCTCCTGTTCTATCTTGATAATTTTCTCAATATAGCATTGATTCATTTCAGATTGTTTTTGTTCATCATAGGTCTTTAAATTTAATGTTTTTTCTTCAAATTTTAATTTTTGACTCAAATTTCCATTATGATCCCGTAATTCACCCATATTTGGACTAGATAGGTTGTTGCTGGTACTTGTTTGTGTATTAAGCACTGGAATGGTGTTTAGAAAATTTATCTCGTTTTTTATCTCATAATTATTTTCGTTTGAGGCAGATTTGCAGCTTTTTGTCAAAAATCCTGGCAACTTAGGCTTATTTATTTGTTGAAATGCCTGGGATTGATTTTTCTCAGTGAGGTCGATATCTTTTTTACTCATAATCGTGGTTTGATGTAACTTAAACAGAGCATCACTTCCTGTACTTTGGTTTATAGGTTTGAGTTGCTTTGGTGTACTTGAAGTTATCCTCCTTTTAGAATTATAATACCATCTTGTGTTATAAGTAATAGGTTTTCTATTGTTGGCCTGTTTCTGAGCTTCTAGTTGTCTTAAATGTGGCCTAAGCTGTTTCTCATCATGTTTAACCAGTGAAAGATTATTTAAAACAACATCAACATCCTTTTTTGTGGAATTATTGTAGTCTAGGCTAAGGTTTGAAGCCAGAAATTCATTAGGCCTGTTCTCTGGTAATGTCATTTTAGTTTTTTCACTCAATTGGGCTTTTCCAAGATTTAGATTTCCTTTTGATGGTAATGTGAATAAATTTGAACAAGTAGGTAACACTTTATCCAATTTTTCCTTCTCAGTTGTAGTAGGTAGTTGCTGTGTAAAAATTTGAGTGTCAAAAGTGGTAGAAAGTTTCCGTTGATTTTTTAACTCGTAATAATCATAATAAGTGTCTGATCTACTACCTAAATCCAATGAGGTAGGCAACTTTGATGGCTCTGTGAACGAATTTGGATAGGTAGGCAGCTGTTGTGTCACAATTCCGGTATCTAATATGGTTGAAAGTCTCTGTTGATTTTTTAACTCGTAATAATCATGTTGAATGTCTACTTCATTTCCTACAACTGATAAGGTAGGCAACTTTGACTGCACTATGGACGATTCTAGATAGGTAGGTAGCTGTTGTGTTGGAATTCCAGTGTCAAAGATGGTTGAATTTTTTAACTCGTAATTATCATGTTGAATGTCTAATTCATTTCCTAAAACGGACAAGGTAGGCAACTTTGACTGCACTGTGGACAATTCTGGATAGGTAGGCAACTGTTGTGTTGGAATTCCAGTGTCCAAGATGGTTGAAATTTTTAACTCATAAATATTCTGCTCTGGTTTTAATTCACTGCCTGCCATGGAAGAAGTAGGCAACTTAACTGTCAAGAATTGATGCAAATCACACTCATTGGCAGCTGAGTGATTATTCATGTCAAAAAACGACTGGTTAATATCTGTCTTGATGAATCTAGCACATTTTTTAGTAGCTGTCGTTTGTGGCCACGGAAAAAAATTACTAGTCACTTTGTTTGTGAATTTTGGTAATTCATGAGTACTCACAATCGATTTTTTCTCCAAAAATTCATCCTGCAGAGTTCTAGGTTTTTTGGAACGATCATATTTTGGTACTCGTTTGGAACTGGAACATCTCTTTGTCCTTGATGTGACTGAGATTGAGTCGCTGGCTTGCTGTTCAGCTTGCCTTTGTCTGGGTGGCCAATGTAAACATGTCTCATTGTGTTCTGGCTGAGTATTTTTGTCAGAAACTGCACCGACGACGTTATTGGCTTGAAATTGATTTATTTCTGCCATAATCTCGTAAATTAGGCAAAAACACAACTTAATAAATAAAACAAAAAGGGCTGTGTACCCAAAAACGCGAATTTACAGGCGAAAAATACCTCGAAACTTTGCACAGAAGTGCTCAAAAAGATCGCGAATTTATAGAACACAGAAAGGTTTTTTTATGCTCCGGGCGCCAATGTGTGATTAACACAATATTTGTCACTTTACACTGATATTTAGTAAAAAGCACAGTGAACGTGTACAAAACTGTATTCTTCATATTTCAATATTCACAAAGTAAAATCATACAATAACAGACATTAATATCAACATAGTGTTCTCATAGAGAAACCTGTACTGAAGTTTATCTCGTAGGTCATAGCATAGGAAACCAGCTACAAAACATCCGAAAGTGGCGCATGCCCAGAACAGAGGTTCTTAGCAGTGTTGCCCAAGCTGATGGCGCAAAGTCCTCCCGCCACATCATTTTATTTTTCTAGTCTATCCAGCCAACAACTTTTCCATGGGGTAACTTTTCAAAAATCAAAATTTTTGGTTTTTCGGCCCACTCTATGTAACATGACTTAAAACATATCTAACAATTTTGGTCCAGAAGGTCCAAAACATGAAAAAAATTTTTAGCGTGTAATTTAAAATTTGTGCCTAACTCAAAATGCAATCGCTATAATTTTTTTCAAAAATTCGTCCAAAATGATAATTGTTTCGTTACGAAGTGGTTTGTACCTAGATCCAGAGATTATGTATTCAAGGGTTGCTGATGATTAAGGGCTCGAAGTGTCCAAAATGTACGTAGAAGAAATTTTTCTCAATTTTACAAAATAATGATTATATTTTTCAAAATTTTAAAACATCGGAACTCTCAGCATGTCTATTTTACTCGTTACGTCATTGCCTATTGCCCACACCACCTACATTTATTCGATCCACTTGCAAAGCGTAATAATGAAGCGACGCAAGGCGTACAGATATAGTCGTTTTCAGATCAGAAGAAAAGATAAGAGGCCGGTTGAACGTTTCTTCGAGCCATTAACGTGGTCGTTGAATATTTGCGCGAATAACACGAGTAAGACGTACCTGGCTGCTTCGATAAAAATGCCAAATAAAATGAGCGAATTCGCGATAAAAAAAATTCCCAAATGCGTAACGGCGCGGCGCACAAGTGCGGCGTTGATTTATACGCGATAACGGGCCACAGAAACAGGGTCAACGTATGGTTAAAGGCGTTAGCATCGGTTGGCTGGACTTGGTGTCTGTAGATACCTATTACCTACATCACCCAGCTAGTGCTTGAAAAAAAAACCCGCACGTAACTATAAAAATACGCGTAAAATGTAAGTCGTAACAGTACATGTGGTACAGTAAACTACGTACCTACTTACATTCGAAGCAATCGAACTGATTGGGCAGCATAGGCGGATTTAGGGTGGGTCCCGGCTCCCGGGAGGGCTTAGAACTCACAAAAGTAAAATTGGCCCCAAAAATTTTTTCTTAGTTATATGGCCATTGCATGAGCATTGTTTTCATTAGTGTTTGAAAATAATCTCATTTCACTGAAAATTTTTTTCGAAAAAAGTGCTTTTACTCAAAAAACCTTGGAACACAATTCACTTTTTCATTAAAAATCTTTTTTAGTTGAAATTTTATGCAATTTTTTAATTTTGATTTTCCACTGACTCAGAATTAGCATATAAAATTTCGTAGGTGTGTATGGGCTCAGTCGTTCTTGTTTCATTCTGTTTGTGATTTTGTTTTACTGTTTCGTTCTTAATAAAAACCATTTTTTTTTTTTTATTGTTTATTAAAATCTGAAGAAACCTGCGTAGTCAAGTCTAAATCGTATGCCCTTTTTACCCTCCCCCTTTCCTAAGGATCCACCCCTAACATTTAAAACGTAAGTATCGTCTTATTTATAGGTTGTAATGAAAAAATTTTCAAACAAAAGTTGTTCCTCAGCACCTAATGTACATTTTCATTTCTCATCAAAATCCATTTTGAAGCAACTCCTGCGCCCCCCCCCCCAAATTTAGAAACAAAACATGTTTTTGAGAAAACCTCAAAATCACGTTTTCTTCATTTTAAACGAAAAGTTTCGGAGATACGACAAAATTTGTAATTACAAAAAGTATTCAGAATTAAATTTCCTGTCCAATGAGTTCTATCACGACCATTTTCACCAAATTTTCCCGACAGAGTGGAAATCTCCCCTTCCTAGTTTTCACCAAAGTTGAACCCACGAACAAAATTTGCTCCAAAATGAATTCCGATAGTAAATTAAATTATGAATTAGATATCGAAAAAAAATAAAATCGTTCAAGTTTTTTTGTGGGTCCAACTTTCGAGATAAGGGGTGAGGGGGAGAGATCCACCCTGTCAAGAAAAGTTGGTGAAAATGGTTGTGATAAAGCTCATTGGAAAAGAAATTCAATTCTGAATACTTTTGGTGGTTACAAATTTTTCCGTATTTCCAAAACTTTTCGTTGAAAATGAAGAAAACGTGATTTTGAAGTTTTCTCAAAACATGTTTTATTTCCAAATTTGAGGGACAGGAGTTGCTCCAAAATGGATTTTGATAAGATATGAAAATGTAGATTAGGTGCTGAGGAACAACTTTTGTTTGAAAATTTTTTCATTACAACCCATAGATAAGGCAGTACACGCGTTTGAAATGTTGGGGGTGGACCCAGGGGAAAGGGAAAAGGGGAAAAAAGGGCATATGAGCTTAATTTCTTTGTTTTAGTGTCCAGAACAAGAATAAATCATAAAATCAATTTTAACAGGAATTTCGCGCGGAAGCTTTATTTTGTACGATTGAGACCTGCCTAGAAGCTTAGTCCCCCTCCCCAGATCCATCCTCCTAAATCCGCCCATGTTGGGCAGCCTCATCTATATTTGAATATTCTAAGTATTTTCAGTTACTCGAGTGATTGCACATAGGAAAAAAATCTCTCCAAACGGGTCGTGATTACGCATTAATTAATTCGTCGACACGGTGAGAAAATTCGACCAGTTCGTATTTTTCACGAATCGCGATTTCCATAGCCAAGAGTAAAGTAAGTATGCACAGCGGGACTCGGGTACACAGATACGCATTGAATAGCGCTATAAGCTATACCCCTGATGCTGGTACGTTGCGAGTACATACCTTTGTGCAATATACACTGTATGCGTCAACACGAGCAAAATGATTTAGGTATTTCGTACCCGAAGCTATTACGTTTGTTTACTCGACTCGTACAGCAGCGTTCGGTGTTCAGCATTATACGTATTAGGTACGTCCGCGTCCGCGTCCCTGTTCTTATCGCCGCCATCGCCAGAAAAGAAGACAAAAAAGTTGCCGTCAACAGAGTCGAGAAAGGCACTTGACAAATATTCGCAATAAAGAAAACTTACGTTCCAAAAATACATTTCGAACCTGGCTCGTGTTCGCACGGATGCCCACGCAGATAACATATACCTATTACCCACCCTTAGTACTACATACGTAAGCGTAAGGGTAAGTATGTACAAAATGCAGAGCCGGTCTAGTGAGCGGACAGCCAAATGCCAAAGAAATATGGATTCTCAGTACCACAACGATAAAACTTCTGATAAATTCGTAGAAATTCAAGGCAAAAAATTGCAATGATGAAAATTTCTTCGGTTCGGTTTGAATAATTTATCTTACATCCAAATTGAAAACGAAATTTCGAATTTTTTTCAAAATTGTAAGATTTTACAAAATGTGGACAATTTTTGAAAATTGGACAAAAATTGAGAAATATTCCAAACATACATCTCAAAAAAAAATTGAAACAATATATTTCAAACCAAAAACAAACAAATTGAATACCTATTTAAAAATGAAAATCTGAAATTAAATCCTAAAAATTTTACTCACGCAATATTTTTTTCATTTTTGACGTTTTTTAGTCTACAGTCCAAGAGGCAAAAAGTGCTATAGAAATCGAAATTGGTGTGCATTTTCGCTGAACAAAAAAAACAATTGGTTTATTGTAGGTATGGGTCCCGTAGTCCCAAAAAATCGCATTTTGGATTTTTGCCCTGGCACAATAGGGAGCTGAGGCCTGAAAACCCCCCTTTTTCCCCAATTTTTAAATTTGTTCTTGGACAAAAATTTTTTTCACATTCTGGTAGCAGACACTCCCCCGACTCTAAATATATGTATGTGACATCTCTTGGCTCACGGGCACAATGGGGTGCTGGCCCCCCAATGTGCAATTTTTTGCCAAATTCGATCATTTTTGGAACAATAATGCCTCTGTAGGCGTCATGCGGTATGCTGGACAAAAAAATCAAACGAAATGTATTCTTGGGTTCATTCCGCGTCCAATGAGCCAAAGTTTGAGGAAAACTGTTGGCACATTAGGCCGTGGTGAAATTTCAAAGTTTTGAAAACGCGCGATTTCCTCTCTCTTTCATTAAAAAATAAATAATGAAAAAAAATCTGAAACTTGGGTTGCGACCTATCAAAATGGGTTAAAATTTCACGAGCAGAACAAAATTATTGATGAAAAATAAATTTGAGCAATTTTAACCCATTTTGAGCCCCAAATTGAGTCATTTTTTAAGTATTTTCAAAGAAGTGGCATGTGATCTATGAAAGTGGTTAGAAATTCAAAAACACCATCCAAATTTTTTTGAGCAACTTTTGAGAATTTTGAGCCTCAAATCGAGTCAATTTTTGATTAATTTCAAACAATTGGCAAGTAACCTACGAAAGCGAGGAAGAATTTCGCTAGAAATTAAAAAATAACATGCAATTTTTTTGAGCAACTTTTGAAAATTTTGAGCCTCAAATCGAGTCAATGTTTGATTAATTTCAAACAATAGGCAAGTGACCTACGAAGTTGGGGTAGAATTTCGCTAAAAATTCAAAAATACCATGCAATTTTTTTTTAGCAACTTTTGAGAATTTTGAGCCTCAAATCGAGTCAATTTTTGATCAATTTCAAAAAATTGGCATGTGACCTTTGAAAGTGGAGTAGAATTTCGCCAAAAATTCAAAAATACCATCCAAATTGTTTTTGAGCAACTTTTGAGAATTTTGAGCCTCAAATTGAGTCAATTTTTGATTAATTTCAAAAAATTGGCAAGTGACCTACGAAAAAGGGATAGAATTTTGCCAAAGATTTTGAAATGTAATCAAAAGCTTTTTTTAAACAATTTTCAAGTTTGAGTAATTTTAAGCGCAAAATATTTCATTGGAATGCGAAAAAATGAACAATCTAAACTAATAAAAAAAAAATCAAATCAACTACATTCAGTTAAAAAATAAGCGGGTTTAATTTCGTTCAGAAAATTATTCGATTTTGATTTTTGGTTTCTCAATGAAATTTTAATCCAAGATAGGTCAATCTAAAAATCTACTAAATCAAAGACTTGAAATTCTCAAAAGATCCCCAAAAAAATTTGGATGATATTTTTGAATTTCTGGCCAAATTCTACCTCACTATCGTAGGTCACTTGCCAATTTTTTGAAATTAATCAAAAATTGACTCAATTTGAGGCTCAAAATTCTCAAAAAATGCTCAAAAAAATTTGGATGGTATTTTTGAATTTCTAGCGAAATTGTACCCCACTTTCGTAGGTCACATGCCAATTCTTTGAAAATACTCAAAAAATGGAATTTTTTGTCCAGCGAAAACGCACGCTCAATGAACACGTTTTGCCTCTTGGACTGTAGACTATTTCTACAAATGAACAAAAAAAAAAAATGAAATGAAAAAATCATTCAAAAGTTGAAGGATTACCTAAAAAATTTACTATTCTAACTCAGAAAAACTTTCTAGCTCTCATAGCTCTTCACTTTTGAATTATCAGAAGGAATGTTCAATTTTCGAGATTCAACAACACGATACTCCAAGATGAGCAACACGTTCGTCCGACTTTGTTTCTCAGAACCACGTACGAGTCTCCCTGCTGCCATGGCGGCGGGCCGAAATCAAGTATTCAACTACTCGTCTATTCAGCCCATATATGTACGGTGAAACCCCAAACGTCAAAGTTGAGCTTTCTTCGCTGGCAGAAATTCATTTATCTTGTTCGAAAAAAACAATTCTATTCCATCGAGACTTCTCATAAGAAGAAAGACATCTCTCGACAAGAAAGGCATTCGGGTAAAAAAATCGCCTAAGTAGATCGGAGCGGCGCCTACATGCATCTCGATTCGATATTCGAATCACGTAAAGGCTCGCGGAGAATGACCCTGCGGGTAAGCGGGCAACGGGCGCGTTGCGTTATTTACTGCGGTAGGCCGAATACTCGTACGAGAGCACCGCGCCGCGCCGATTGATTTATTACGATATCGGCGCGCTAAAAGCTCGTGTCATGAGATTGCCATATCATCGTAGAGGAAAACTCGTTTCGAGTGTATACACGATTCATACGTAGTACGTAGCCACCAGCGTGTCCAAGTCCTAAGTGTACCGTATACTGCTAAACTACTAGCTTGAGCACTAAGTCGCCAATGTCACACGTAGGTATCGCATCTCTCTACAGTCTACCCATCTTTAGCGTTTAATCGAATGGTCTGCAACGTGACGTGATCATCGGACCAACGCAGCGCCCGCGGCTTTCCTCTAGCGTGATGCGAAGATTGCTAGATTACGAGATTACGAGAAATTGCCGATTCACATCACGACCTTTTTCTACAACGCAACGTCGAAAAACCAAATCCCCCCAAAAAATACTAATCGCATTGAAGATAATTTCTTAAGAAACATCTTGTACAGCGCATATACCAGGGTAAATCAAAAAAAAATTCTGAAACTTCAAGGTCACACCCCTTCACTTTGTTTCTTTTGCTAAAAAAAAAAAAACTTCGAAAAGTTTCATCAAGAAATAATGATATTTAGAGCTAGTGCAACTCGATAAAAATCTTTAATGCAATTGATCCGTACCAAGAGTTTCCATGGAACGGTTCGAAATATCGGGTCATGTCGGGAGAACTAACGAAGAAAAAATTACAGAGAAGTCGTTGTACGATTTTTGGGGTGAAAATTCATCTCAAAAATCACCGCAGTCTCGAAGCTAGGAAAAATTGCAGGAAGATTTCTGAGATTGTTTTTCATTCCGAAAATTATGCAAGTCTCAAATTCTCGGAAAAGATGCGGGATGATTTGTGAAAATAATTTTCATCGCAAACTCATCTTAACGAGGAAAAAGCGTAGGATGATTCGCGACATAGAAATGGAAATATGCGAACCTAGACTAAGGAGTCCAATCAGGATTAAAGAAACAACTCTTTCTTTAATCATGATTCGTGAGATTGATTTTCATCCCAAAAATCATCTGACTCTCAAAAGCTCAGAAAATTCGTGGGATGATTTTTGGGACGGAAATCCATCCCATAAGTCATCCCAGGCAGTGATGGAAAACTGAAATGATATTAGTTCCAGTTCCAGTTCCAGTGTTAGTTCTCAAAATTTTTCAGTTCCAGTTTTCAGTTCCAGTTCCAGTTCCAGTTCCAGTTCCAGTTCCAGTTCCAGTTCCAGTTCCAAATATCAGTTCCAAAATTACAGTTTTTTTAAATTTTGAAGGACAAAAAAATGCAAAATTTTCTGCTAAATTCGAACTTTGTTGTTTTTCCTTTTCGATTCAAAGTACAATTTTCCCCCTTTTCAAGCTCAAAGCAAAAGAATTATAGAAAAAAAGTCATTAGTAATATTTTTTGAAAATGTTGGAACTAACCCCTGAATTTTTCAACAAAAAATTTGAATACTAACTTAATGCATGAGAGGACGTCTTTAATTAGATGAAATTTTCGAGTTTACAACACAAAATTCTTCTTTATTCATGTTTCGAAGTAAATTCTCAAGTTTGGGGGATTTTAGCAAAAAAATTTTAATTGAATGTGGTTTGGTAAATTTCAACATCAAAATTTTGACTTTTTCAAGTAATATTTTAAATATAAAAATTGCAACTGCTGGAGCAGGTATAAAACTGAAATTCATTTTAGTTTTAGTTCCAGTTCTCATCATTTCAGTTCTAGTTTCAGTTCCAGTTACAGTTTTTCAATTTTAGTTCCAGTTTTTTTCAATTTTCAGTTCTAGTTCCAATTCAGTTCTCCATCACTGATCCCAGCCATGGAACAGGGTGTCCAATAAAATTTGTTGAGCAAAAAGCTTGACATAGCTTGACCTTTTGGAATGACTTTTTGCATGATTTTTCCGAGCAACCCACCAAAAAAAAGTTACGAGTCTGCACGTCAGTACCCCCCCCCCCAAAAAAAAATCTATACATTTGTGTGCTTGTAGCTATTTATTAAAAAATTTATATTTTAACAATCATATATTAAATTGAAAAAAACGTAATTTTTAATAGCTATATTTTTGAAAAAAGTTTGACTTTTTGAGTAAAAAGCTCAACTTTTCAGAACCGGTAAGACTTTGAAAATATCTTGACCTGTTAGACACCCTGTGAAAGCTCGCTGTGGGATGTTTTGTGAGATTGATTTGATCGTGCAATTTAAGGAAGTAAATTGAGCTGCTGAACACAAGTCTGTTGCAAAATTTCCTCACGTGACAATTTTTTATGCAAAAAAGTGAAATGTTATGCAAATTTGAAAATAAAAAGTCGTTTGCTGTATTTGGGTATTGTCGCCTGCGTAGTATTTTCAGAAGTCAGCGAAAATGTCAATAAGTACATATGTCAGCATTTGCAAAAAAAAATAAGAAACCCCTGAATTAATTTTCATTGGAAAAATCTTGGAATTTTTTTCAATCTGGAAAACCTATTTTAAAATTTTCAATCAGCACTTGAAAAAATTAAAGAACTTGTTTCATTGTAAAATTCCAGAATTTCTTTCCGTAAGCACTCGTTTATATAGTTCTGCGGATGCAACGAGCCCTCCCACGGAAACTGGTGGCGCGAATCATTTGAAATGACTGCACTGTAGGTCAAGACTTGGATCGAATTGCACCACTCTGAAATCTCAATATTTTTAAACAAAATTTTTTCGGATTCATTTTTTTTGCAAGCAAAAGGAACAAAATGAAGGGGTAACACCCTGAAGTTGAAAAAAAAATTCGTACAAACTTGGTGCACCCTACTTGTGGCACACACGCACATACACTCGAAAAAATAAAAAATAAATTTTATTAAACGTAATAATAAAAAGGCACCATTCACAAAAGTAGTAAAATTTATTCAAAAAATAATAATATTTATTGCAAAATAATAATATTTATCGCAAAATTGACAAACTTTATTTTCTATGCAATAAACTTTACCAAATTTCGTGATAAATTTTATTATTTTTTTTGATAAAAATTACTAATTTTGCGAATGGTGCCCCGTTATTATTTTTTTTGGATAAACTTTATTTTTTTTTTGATAAAATTTATTATTTTTGGATAAAATTTTTTTTTTTGGATAAAATTTATTTTTTTTGAATAAAATTTATAATTTTTTGCAACACTTTCTATTCATTTTTCATTCTCCATTTTTCTCAGTGTAGATATCGTATGTGGGGTACAATGTACGTACCTATACATATCTACGTTGTACGACATCGCCGGCGGCGCTGTGTTTGGGTCTTCGCAAACGCGAAAACTTTACCTTTCGAAAAAAGTGAAGAAGTCGCGAGAAAAGCAAAAAAAAAAAAAAAGAACATGAAGGGAACGTCGACAATAAAAATAAATATTCTTGCGATTACTTCTGTATAGGTATAACTTAATACCCTGTTTGCATATAGCGAAAAATACTTCAAGAACTATACGTAGGTATTTTAGAATATCGTTTCGTTCGTAGCAGTAGCAGTAGTGGTAGTGGTAGTGGTAGTGGTACTCGTAATACAACTAAGGCGCGGCCGGCGCAGCGTACTTGCTTACGCATAGTAAGTAGTAAGTACTATTGTAACTACGTAAATCCTTTCTTCTTCTTTTTCTCCATTTTTCTCATTCTTATTACGGTCTTTACATCGACGCGACACGATAAGTGTTTACGTTTAGGTATTCTTTTCTCTATCTACGACCATGCGGGCGCCGTAAAAAAAATAAAAACACCCCAAAGCGAATAATTCAATCGACGAAGCGAGAATGAAATCTGAAAAAGGCGCGTTTCTCGCTTATGTAGGTAATAGGTAGACATATCCGATGGGATAAAAATGGTTGTAGTCGAATATTTTGTTAAAGTTAGTCGTAATCGTTCGCCATTTAATAACCATAACAATAATATGGAACACCATTTGCATCATCGTTGGAAAAAAGTTATTTACTCGCAAATTACCCGAATAATTTTACAAAATTTTGCCCCTAAGTACTTCTTTATCGTCAGTGGATTTCATCCTGCTATCTGCTACCATCACCAAGATAACAATCTAGTTTTCAAGCAGTAGTTAATTCTATCCAGAAAATTCCATATCACTCAAATATCTAATATCCTTACAAATTTGAAATTTAATTGTGCTACCACCTGTTAAGAAGAATATAATAATTTCATTGCTGTGGATTCCCAGACATACCGAGATATCAGGTAATGAGGCTGTTGATTCCATACCCAAACAAATAGCTCAAGAAGGGTCAATTTCCAAATGCATAGTGCTTGGTTAGAAAAAATTCCCTTTGATCCATAAAGCTATGATATTCGAAATCATCCTTTTCTAATGGCCAATTCATGTATGTTCTTATTGATCCTCGAGACCCAAAGTTTTCTTAGTCCAATAAATGAAAGATGTCTTTCGGTACATTTCAACATCCCTAATAAGAGTTTGGTCCATTCCCCTCTCTCTAGTCATCTCTTTAAAATAGGTATTTTAGGCTCTCCTAAGGGTTCTTTTCATTCTCTCCCTCTAGTTGATAGTGATCTAAATCACGTAGTGATCGAAAAAATTTATTTCGATCTTGATCAGATCGATCTCACTCCCCAGATCGATAGATCGATCTCGAAAAATGAGATCGAAATCGAAAAGATCAAAAATCAGTAAAAAACTGCAAAATGAAAATTTATGCTTGAAGGTGCTTGGAAATGTGTAAACCTTGAAGTTGGATTTTCTTGATCTTTCATTTGAAGTTCCAAATAAAAATTACAACAAATTACAATTCCAAATCCAACAAAAAACCTAAAAATTGTCAGTTGTTTCTTTAAAAAAAAATAAACGTTGACCTTTTTTTATAATTTTATTTTTTCTACCTGCAAGGTAATATGGGGAAAATTTTGATCTTTTTGATCTTTTTGATCTTGATCAGATCGATCTCAGTCCATTTCGATCTTGATCAGATCGATCTCAAATTTTGTTTGATTTTTCGATCACTAAAATCACGTCATTATCGAATGTCCTCCACTTAATAAAATAAGAACAGAATTATATAAAAAGTTACTAGAATTGGACGTTCCCACCTCATTTTCGGCAACATCTCTTCTTAGCTATCCTAATGATGATTTACGACACGTAAAAGGTATTTCTTTTACAGAAAATTTCAATCCTCGCAGGCAATAAGATTTGTAAGTATTCAACAACTACGTAAGTGAACTTGAAAGAAGGGGAAAAGCACATAGGTACATCGATCAAAAATTTTCAAATCTTTAATATTATGTACCATTTCATCCGAAAGTCACAACATGGATTTGGTAAGCAATTAATGTACTATTTCTTCGACATTTCCAGTCTAAGCCTCCCCAAACACACCAATACCAATTGCCTATATAAAACATCTATCAAATCTACGAATTTCATGCCACCCCAACTAATATTGTCTGAAAATGATGTACGACAGTCACAAAACGCGGTCAAATCTAATTACAAGCTGAGCCAGCAACTATAGCTGGATTAAGTGATTCTGTGGTTTCAACGAGTCGATTGCTTATACGTATTATTCGTAAGGTACCTATACCTACAAGCAAACACGTGTAAAATTTCAAACGTACAAGCCATCGCTGTACTACCACACATCGTTCAAATCGGTTGTTTATGACACTTTCGCGACTTCGTTTAAAAATATTTACATGGCACTATTTGCTAATCGACAAAGCCTCAATCGCAAAGAAAAAATAACACCTCGCTGTAGTCGTTTCGATATCAAACGTTCGTTTTCCAATTTCTACTTTATTTATTCGGATCAAACACGCTATTCGTCGTTGATTTGATCCGGATACAAAATTGTAAAATCACAAGTTCGCCACCACGACCGTCACAACGATATGTACCTGCGTAGTTTTGTATACGATGAAGTTTCAAACACCAACGCATATCTCGCTCAATGAAATGCGACGTACATATTTGTACTAACAAGGAATACACTCGTACTAAAAAGCAATTAGGTGATTACACCCCTTCCCATTCAAATGAATGACCAGTCGATTTGATCATTTTAAATATTTTGTTCGTTTAAAAATATGAAAATTGTTCGAAAAATTACGCTCGATGCGGTTGGATCATCACCTAATCAATTACACAAGTCGACATCCCTTTTAAATTTTTGAAATGCTGTTTTGAAGTTTAATGGGTGATTTTTATAGTATTTTTCGCGCTGATCACGAAAAAAGCAGCGAAAAAATTCCATCATTCAAGGATTTTTCACAATCTGAATTTTTTGTTTAACGGGGTTTCTACTCTTTTTAAAATAACTTTTGACACTTCAAGTCGATTTTCTAAGAAAAAATGGAAGATTTTTCGTTGAAAATTTGTTTTACACTTTTTTATGTAATTTTTGACCCTTAAAGTCGATTTTCTGGGGAAAGAAAGGGCCCTACGAAAAAAATGAATGGAACATAAATTGTAGAGCTTCAAATTTCCTACCTATAAAATTCAATTCGTTTTTTCTTAGGAGGCTTCGTTTTTGAGGGATTTTCAATTTAGAAAAAAAGTTCAACTTTAAGCTAAAATATCTAGAAAGCTAAACCTCCTAAGGAAAAACCAATCGGACTCTACAGATAGAAAATTTGACGCTCTACAATTTATGTTCTATTCATTTTTTTCATAGAACCCTTCCTTTTATCAGAAAATCGACTTGAAGTGTCCAAAGTTATCGAAAAAAAAATAGAAAAACCGTTGAACAAAAAATTCAAATTGTGAAAAATCCTTGGTGATGGAATTTTTTCACTATTTTTCTCGTGATCAGCGCAAAAAATACTATGAAAATCACCCATCAAACCTCAAACAGCGTTTTCCATGTCGACGTGTGTTAGAACCAGGGCTGGTAAGCCAATCAATAAAACTTAAATTTAATCTTAAAACTTAAAATTAATTTTTAAAAATGAAACTTAAACTTACGCTTAAAGCTTAGAGCCAAATTTTTTAAAACTTAAACTTAATCTTAAAGCTGAACGGCCAAAAATCATTGGCTTACAGCTTAAAGCTTAAGGCTTAAAGCTTAAATCCATTTTTTATAATTTTTCTGTGAGGGGGGGGGTGAGGGAAGTTTGAAACGAGATCGATTTTTCACTTTTTTTGTGATTAGAAAATTGATTGCATTTTTTGAATTAAAAACGAAGAAAAAAAAGAAATTCAAGTTTTTTTCTCTAAATTTTTTCAAGCTGCTAAATTTTCTTCTTGAAATGTTTTCAAACCAAATTTTTCCCCAAAAACAGTTTTAAACCCAAGATTGTTTCTGAATTCTAAAACTTTTCAAACTCCATTTCTTATCTCAAAATTTTTTCAAACCAAAACTTCAAAGTTTTAAAGCTTCTTTTCAACATTTTTTCGACTCAATTTTTGTATCCAATCCTATTATTTTTTCATACTCTGAATTTTGGAATTCAAAAGTATTATGGTATGTAAAATAATGTCTCCTGTTGCACACCTATCCTAGTCACATCATGAAATTGTTTCTCATTTATTGAAATTTTTTTGGAGAATGAAAAAATGATAAGTATGTAAAAAAGTCAGATTTATAAAAAATGTCAGCAAATTGTAAACTGGAAAATTTTTTGAGTTGAGCGATTGGAAAACAAGTTGATAAAATATCTAAGGAAATTTCAGATTGAAAAAATTTCAAGAATATATAGAAAAATGTTTCAAGAAAAATTTCAGCCCAGAAAATAATTTGTGTTTGAAAAAAATGTTTCATTTCAAGGTGAGAAAAATGATAAAAATTCTAAAATTTGAAATAATTTCATGTTGGAAAGAAATTGAGAAAATTTTTTTACGAACAATTAATGAATAATTTCAATTTCAAAAAATTTCAAGGTTAGGAAGAGATGAAAAAAGTTAGTTCGAAAAAAAATTGAAAAAATGGAAAGATGGGGCAAAAAATTTTAAGTTTTAAGCTCAAAAAAAATAAAACTTAAACTTAAACTTAAGACTTAAAATTTTAAAAATAAAGCTTAGGCTTAACGCTTAGGCTTATTTCTGAAAAAATCATCGGCTTAACGGCTTAAAGCTTAAAGCTTAAGGCTGACTTACCAGCCCTGGTTAGAACAGAGCAAAAAAACACGTTAATAGAATTGCATAACCGATTCGCCGTAAATACGCGACTGTCGTGAACCAGAAGAAAAAAACACGTTAATAGAATTGCATAACCGATTCGCCGTAAATACGCGACTGTCGCGTATTTACGGCGAATCGGTTATGCAATTCTATTAACGTGTTTTTTTTCTCTTCTGGTTCAATCAGTATAATTCGTGCATGCGGTTGAAAATTTCTCCAAAGGTTTGATTTCCCAATTGAAATAGGTACTCCAAATAGGCTGGAAATTTAAAATTATTTCATCCCCCGTTTTATAATTGTTGAAATTGAAAAGAAAACCAAAAACCAGGCATAAAAATTACAAAGTTTTACCTACTGTGAAGCAAAAATTTTTAAACGACCATGGACATGTTTGAGGGATAACTTTTTGGAATAAGTTTTTCCAAGTTTCCAAAAGTCTATAAAAAATGTCATTTCTCAAAAGTAAAACAAAAATTCATCATGTCGATTGAACCAAAAACCGTTGCAAGTTCCTTAAAATCCAACAAAAGATCATTGTCGTCAGTGGTGGCCAAAATTTTCTGTTCAAAATCATCTGGTTCTGGTCCCCAGAGTTTACATACTATTCATGTTAGAATCCAAAGTTTTGGGAGAGCTAAAAATTCATCATTTTTTCAACACCCATACTCCAAAGGCACAGAAAAATTATCGGCCTTCGTCTCCTACAAACGTCTTGGATTTCACACGCTCGAGAAAAACGAGGGTTAAAATTTGAACATTTGTAAATTAGCGATTTTCGAAGACAAAATAATCCATTGTTTAATAGTTCGTTATTTGAAAAAATCGTACAGTTTTGCAGCAATAACTTTAAAATCATCGACTTTTCCACATCTTCAAGAAAGAGGCTACCGTAGAAAAAAAATGAATTTTTAATGAAAAACGAAGAACTTTCGAGTCAAATGTAGGACTTCCTCAGCGCCAATTCGCCAACCGCAGTAGACAGACTCTGCGACGTGTTTAAAATGACTGAAAAAAGCGAAATTCGATTCCGAAAGGTAGATTTTGGTGCACTCAAAAAAATTAAAAATAAATTTTATTAAACGTAATAATAAAAAGGCACCATTCACAAAACTAGTAAAATTTATTCAAAAAATAATGATATTTATTGCAAAATAATAATATTTATCGTAAAATTGACAAACTTTAATTTCTATGCAATAAATTTTACCAAATTTCGTGATAATTTTTTTTTTTTTTTTTTGATAAAAATTGCTAATTTTGCGAATGGTGCCCCATTATTATTATTTTTGGATAAACTTTATTTTTTTTGATAAAATTCATTGTTTTTGGATATTTTTTTTTTTTTGGATAAAATTTATTTTTTTTGAATAAAATTTATAATTTTTTGCAACACTTTCTATTCATTTTTCATTCTCCATTTTTCTCAGTGTAAGAAACCAGATTCATTAATTTTACAATGGAACTGCCTGTTTCAAAAAATATTATATTTTCATTGAAAAATAACGCTGTAAATTGAAAAATCAATGCAAATGGTCGAAATTTTGAACACGATAATCTTGGAAATTGTAAATTTAAAAAAAAGTTCCACTTTCGTTCAAATCTTAAGCAAACATCTCGAATGATTTCGGACTTTTTCCGAACAAACCCTCTGCTGGGTACCTTGGGAAACCAACGAAAAGTAGCGAAAACTCGCAAAATAAACCGGAATGGCCTTTCCGGTGCCGATGTCGGTAGATTCGCTGTTATCAGCATACATTTGCTTTAAAATACGTATAAGCGCGGTATTAATTCGCGGTTTAGTTTAGAAAGCGCCCCCTTGGGAAGGAGAGTTACGGGTGCGCGAGCGGAACTTTACGAGTCGCCCAAAAGATCGTTAATTTTTAATGCGTCGTTAGCGGCGGCAACGACGCGATGCCGAATGCACACACACACAAATGCACACCTCATATTCGTATGTACATAAGTACATAAGTAGGTAGATATCAGATTAAAGTAGGTAACGACTACGGCTACGGTAATAGGGAATGAAAAATATAGGTAATCCTTAGGGTTCGCTTACCGGAACACGCCTGCGGTGGAAGCGGGAATATCAACGTCGTCGAGCTTTTTCTTCTGGCTACCGCGCATCCCAATGATTGCGGTTTAAAGCTTCGTAATTGCTGCATAAAATCCGAACATTCCATTAGGGCGACGTCCGCGAAATGCAGATCACATAAAATCTGATTCTTGAATCGGCGCGCGCGCTTCTGATTCGGCCCGGTCAGGTTCAAGCCGCACGAATTGCAACGTAGGCATTCTTCGTGGTAATGGTTGTTGTCGTACAACGGCGATGGATCTGGCGTATGCAAACAAACCAAAAAAAAAAAGGTTCGTTTAAAATACAAAGCGAACTGCTACCAATTTGGAGTAACGTAGGTAGGTACTACCTTACCTACCTACTGTAAGTGTAACTTACTTACATTTACTCTACGGTATACTTATTATTGTTATTGTTATTCTTATCGTATAGGTACGCTTATGAAAATACGCCGCGACCACTCCCTCTCTGAGCGGGCGACCTTTAAATACGCGATTGGCGAAAAAAAATTGCGACAGGGAAAAAGTTTCGAAAACACACCGCACCGATCTACACTCACCTAACCCACCCTTCATTGCCGTTTACAATGCTTGTAGATAGGTGCACGTTTACGTAGATATGGAAACGTTTCGCCATAATTTTGTAGCCGTTTCTAATCTTTTACAGCGAACAACAATAACCAATTTGATCAAATTTAACAACGTAGAAATTGGAAAAAATCTCTGTCTTTTTTTCGTATTTTAATTGCGCTTTTCTTTTTCCAGTTTTACAATAGACAATAGGTCTCAGCATTGGCACAGGCATACATATGTACATACCTAAACAGAACACTTGCATTGGGATATAAACCGCGGACTCCGATTAGTTAGATTCCTGGATAAATCATAAATTTAACGTGCCAATATGCATTATCCATGGGTATTAGAAACCGTTCATTTTTTAATTCGAAACCCCATGTTTTGCTTCTGGAGCGTTTTGTATCGATTTTTACCTTTCTCGAGTACAATTTTAGCTGAATTTTTTCAAGAAACCACCACAAGTTGGATTAGGGCTATTCCATGCTAATTCCAACCGAAAATGAAGTCGGGTCTTCCGATTTTGCTCAAATTTTTTTTACGAGTTCCGCTTAATGGTCTCTTCACAAAACCACGTTAATTCCCTTCTAACCCTCAAGGTTGCTGGGAGCGCGATTTTTTGCCAATTTACCCAACTTTGAAGGCCAATATCTGGAGATCGATTGTAATTGGAAGAAAAATGTTTGCGAGGTTTGAAAGAGAATTGATAGGAGATTCAAAAACGATAAATACATTTTTAAAATCTTGGGAGTTGAACTTTGGTGACGAATGTTCAACTTCCATGATAAGTACAAAAGATGAAAGCTACCATTTAAAAATCTGAAAAAATTACAGTCAATTGACCTTTTTACCCTTTCATCAATCAACAAATTTTCAAGATGACCTGAGGGGTACAGGGGTCCACAATTTTGACCAAAACTTAAAAAAATCGAAACGTTAAGTAACACATCGATTTCTACTGATTTGAAGGTGTTGAGTTTGAATATGTATTACGGTGGATCGAAAAAAAAAAAACATATTTGGATTTTGATCAAATTTGGTGGGGTAGTTAACTTTGAGTGGGAGACTTCACAAAAAAATTTTGAGCCCCCGAGAGGCAAGGGGAGGGTAGCAGGAGGTGCTCAAAGTGCACCTCCTTTTAAAAAAAAAGTGCACCTCCTTTTGAAAAAAACACTGTTTTTTGCGTTTTTTAGCCAATCAAAATTGTGTGAGCAGCCTTCGTAACACTTGAACAATGCGATTTGAATTTCTACATCTCCCTAAATCATCGCCATCCTTCTCCGATCAAAACGAGATGAAAAACATTTTTAGGTCAAGACATAAAAGAAGAATGTGTGTTTTTGAAATGTCGGATTAGCAGAGAATACCTACTGTTATAACGTTTTTAGATTGTGGGTTTAGCAAAAGTTGAAAGTTTTTAGGTTAAGTTATAATGATATTACGTTAGATATTAAAAAATGAAAAAAATAAATAAATTAAGACGTATTGATATTATGTTTAACTTGAAAAAAGGAAATATTTCAAACTATAACAAGAAGAACATATCCATGATCCAAGGTTTTTACCCTAAAGGAAAAAGTGTTTTTGGAAAATTTTGTATGTCAGTGCAGCTAGTTACAAATCGTGACATGCTACACTATGGAATTTATGTTGACCTCGAATTAAAAATTTTGTTTTAAATCATCAGAAATAAAACATTTAAAAATTTTCTTTAAAAGTTTTGTACGTTTGTGCAGCCTGTTGCTAATTTTGATGTTCTGATGTCCAGTGGCGCAGGCGTAGCCAGAATGGTCTGAGGGGGGGGGGGGGTCTGAAGCAGTGACGCCGGAAGCTTTTTTGGGTGGCTGTAGAATAATTATATAGACGTGAAAAACGAGAAATTTTTGTGGTGAGGGGAAGGGGGAGGGGTAAAAAAGAGTTTTTTTTCGCACTTTAAGCTTAAATAGTTCATATAATAGCGATTTAATTCACGCCCGAGCGCGCGTAGCGAGGGCGAAGCTTCGAAAAAATAGGATATTCAATGTCCAAAAAATACATTTTTGAATGATTTTGTTAACGCCCGAGCGAAGCGAGGGCGAAGCTTTGATAAAATTGAATTTTTTAATGTCTAAAAAAGGCATTTTTCACAAAAATTCTTGACCTCAAGGGGGGGATCCAGACCCCCCCTGGCTACTACGCCCCTGCTGATGTCTTCAAATTCGAAACATACTTCTATTGATTGAGAGAAAAAATTGGTCCAATCACTCAGTGATTGAAAAAATTTTTTGTTCACTTACTCGATGGGGAAAAAAAATCATTCCAGCTTAATGAAAATTCATTTTTTTTTGAAATATTGCAATCTGCAACTTTTCAACCCCCGGGTAGCAGTCTGAGTTTTGATCGAAGAAGGATGGCGATGGTTTAGGGAGATGTAGAAATTCAAATCGCATCGTTTAAGTGCTACGAAGGCTGCTCACACCATTTTGATTGGCTAAAAAAACGCAAAAACAGCGTTTTTTTCAAAAAGACGAGCACTTTGAGCACTTCCTGCTCCCCTCCCCTTGCCCCTCGAGAGCTCAAATTTTTTTTGTGAGGTCTCCCACTCAAAGTTAACTACCCCACCAAATTTGGTCAAAATCCAAGATATGTTTTTTTTTCGATCCGCCCTAATATGTATTCAGTTTTTTCATCCGACCCCTCTGAACCTCCCTATTACCTCCCCAAAATTCAAAAAAATGAAAAATAACATGCGATGTGTCGTTCGTTAGGTCTTTCAGGGCACTTAGTTCGAATATTCGCTCATTTTTTGGATTTGACCCGTCAGTGCCTCCCGGTCCTCTCAATTTTGGAGAAAAGTATGTTAAGAAATAAAAATGGCGTGTGGTATATTGATTATCACTAATTTGAGGGCGTAGAATTCGAATATCGACTTATTTTTTGATCCGACCCTCTCCCTGTAATTTTTTGAAATATTCAATTCCTTGTTGATCACTTAAGACTGGAAGAGGGTGTCGGTTAGAACACGGGGAGGGGGTCGGATCTAAAAGTGAGTCTATACTCGAATTCTACATCCTGAATTTTCTCAACAAACGTTTCTCCAAAATTGAAGGGCCAGGGGGACACTGACGGGTCAAATCCAAAAAATAAGCAAATATTCAAACTCAGTGCCCTCAAAAACCTAACAAAAGACACACGTCGTACGTTATTTTTCATTTTTTTGAATTTTGATTTTATCAAGGGGGATAATAAAAGGTTCAGAAGTGTCGGATGAAAAACTGAGTAAGTACATATTCGAACTCACGCGCCTTTGATAAAAAACGTGTATCCATACCTATTTCTATTTCTAAAATCCAGTAAATTTTCCAAGAAATACATAAACAATTTCCAGAAATTGAAACTACATGAATTCGATTTTCCGAAAATAGGACGATACTTCAAATATAACAACTTTAAAAATTCAAAACCAGATATTTCCAAAAAACGAAAAAATTCAAACGGAAAAATGATATAAAACTTGAAATATTTTTAAAAGAGAATAGATTTCAACAAACAAATTATATATCATATTTTTCAACGATCCTGGAAACTACCCATCATATCTCAAGTTCAAAACCACCAATTGTTGTAATTTTTTTCGAAAATGAGCAACGTGTAACCACCCAATGGGCACACCGCTGAAACCGGAAGTAACAATGCGATCAGAAAAGACAGTCATAGGAGAACAATTTTTTCGGGAAAAATGTTGACAAACTTTATCTCCATATCTGCAGTCTGTACAGCAAACGTAAATGGCAACGCGGCAATGGTAGGTCGACCCAGCGCGAGAAAAGTTTTCGGTAGGTAAATTCTGCGAAAATACAAACACCTCGGAAGTTCTCTTCTTTCGAATCAATCACTCCACTTATATAATATACTTTTTTCTCGCAGCTGCTACCATCACGGGTGAATACAACCTCTTAGCCCCTTTCTCTTTCGTCACGTCGAAGTAAAATTTTCAAATTAACGCCTCGCAGTACCTATACAGAAAAGTTTACCGCTTCGCCGCCAGAAAATTGAACCGATACGACTCGACACGACAGGCTTCGCTCTTGCTCTGCCCTTCCTCGTTCTTCTACATCCGTATTCCAAATATGTATATTTTTCAGCCCGGTGAAAAATAACCGTTTCATCGAGTCGTTTAACTGTAAGATATTACTTCTGGTTTGAAATTGAAATCGGATAAATTAAAATAAAATACGAACCGGCGATGAAAAATTCACCGCCGACAGGAATTCGGATCCACCTATCTTACTTTTTCCGAATGAATTTCAATTAAAAGTCCCGCGAGCGAGGGTCGATCTCATGAGAACATCAAATATCGTAGTCGTTTGGCAATATAGCCTGTATACACGTATCAGTAGATCTATAGTCTATACCTAGATGAGGCAATCGCATAATTTTCGACGATACGCTACGCTTGGCTTTTCGAAATAAGGAAGCATTTGCAAGCCTTAAATACGCCAGACGACGTATGTAGAAGCACATTACATACGAACTACCATTCCTCTAATATATTATTCCATACTATGCCATGCCAATATAGGATGATAGGATGGCGTAATTCAAATGAAGCTCGTTCACACTCACGATTCACGCGCCAGTCTGGCCATCGCTCAAAATTCCACATAGCTTCGAATTCCTCTCATATATGCACGAGTTCGGAAACACGATATTGTCGTCTCTTATCGAAATTATCTCAAAATTCGTCTCGTCGTACCGTCGCCCGTTCTGCAACACCCAACGCCTAGAGTTCTGCGAAATATCACATTAATTTCCAAACGACATCGTTGTCGTCGTCGTCAAGTCAACCAACATCCATCACTACGCCGTATTTTTAGAAAAAAAAAAACACAGAAACAAAAGCATACCCGAACTTTGAGAAGTTTTGCAGATTCCTGCACCATATGTAATTGAAATTCATTAATTGAATCGAAGCAATGAAGTCGTAAAATTACACAATTAGTCTACACGATTTTTGTGTTTGGGTTCCGATTGCGAAATTTGGGTTACTTTTATGTATCTAATGAAGGGAAAAATAATTTTTTTGTCCTAAGTTTGCTTTGGGGGTGGGGGAGCCAAAAATGTGATTTTTCAAGAACAATACACACGAATTTGAGAAATATTTGGAAAAATTTGAAAAAAAAAATTTCAGTCCAATCTTATGAAAAATTTCACGCTGAATCGAATGCCGCAAACCGCAGATCTCTATCTCTTTTAGAAAAAAAGTTACGGTTAAAACTTTCCTAAATTATGTAAAAAATCACATTTTTTTCGCCTTGCTCGCGGAAAAGTGAGATTTCTGAGAAATCTAAGGGTTCTACGACCACAATGACCATGACAAAAGTTGTAGAGAATTAAATTTCCTATCGGATAGGTGCATTCAGATTTTTCCGGGAGGCGTAGTTTTCGAGATATTCTCGAGTAAAGTTGAACATTAGTTGAGGCAATTGAGAAAAAAAGAGAAATGAAGCAATTTTTGGCTGTCAAAAGTGCTACAGCGAAAAATTGTGGAAGTTGACTAACCTTTAGGAGTTACCACGACCTCCCACAATTTTTCGCTGTAACACTTTTGACAGCCAAAATTGCTTCATTTCTCTTTTTTTCTCAATTGCCTCAACTAATGTTCAACTTTACTCGAGAATATCTCAAAAACTACGCCTTCCGGAAAAATCTGAATGCACCAAACCGATAGGAAATTTAATTCTCTACAACTTTTGTCATGGTCATTATGGTCGTAGAACGCTTAGATTTCTCAGAAATCTCACTTTTCGGTGAGCAAGGCGAAAAAAATGCGATTTTTTCACATAATTTAGGAACGTTTTAGCTGTAACCTTTTTTCTAAAAGAGATAGAGGTCTGCGGTTTGCGGCATTCGATTCAGCGTAAAATTTTCTATAAGATTGAATCAATTTTTTTTTTCAAATTTTTCTCAAATTTGTGTGTATACCGAATTATGAGGCTACAGGGTGTCTAACAAAATTTGTTGAGCAAAAAGCTTGACCTTTTGGAATGACATTTTTGAGGGCCACCCCTTCCCTCAAAACAAAAATTCTATGCGTCTGTGTGCCTGGGAAATTAGAACGAGAAATTTTTTTCCTTTTCAAAATATTCAATTGTCTGAGATGGAAGAGAAGAGTTCATATTATAATTTTAAAGAAGAATTGTATAAAATCACCGAGTCCGAGCGAAGCGAGGGCGAGAATTTTTGAAAAAAGAGCACCCAGAATCTAAAATTCTTTTATTAAAATTCGTGCTTTTTTTCGTGTCATGTTTTGACTTCCAAAAAAACTATACTATGGACTTATCTCCAGATCTCCTTCCTCAAAATCGAAACATTTTTGAAATATTCCAATCGAGATCGTTACTGAGTCTTTATTTTTTCACAAGAAAATATCAATTGTCTGGGCTGGAAAAGAAGAAGGTTCATATCATCATTTTGAAAAAAAAAACATTCAAAAGCTAAAATTTCTTCATTGTTTTAATCAATCTTTTAGTATCAAAAGGGAGGCGAAATCTTCAACCCCTAACCTTATATGCCCGAGCAAAGCGAGGGCTAAGATTAGAAAAATTGATGATTTTCAAAAAAAAAAAAAAAAAATAGAGTCTCAAAATGAATATTAACTAAAAATTTTCTATTATAAAACTTTTAAAAAAAATTATTTATCAACGGTAAATGGAATTTTTTTTTGAATTTTGAAAAAAAGCTTGACCTTTGAGTTAGTTTGAATAAATTAGTCAAAAAGCTTGACTTTTCAGTACCCGCGTGACTTTTTTGAAAAAATCTTGATTTATCAGGACCGTTAGACACCCTGGACTAATTACGCCACCACGTCTTCACCTTATCGATTAAATACAGTCCTATGGAAATGAGCAAAACGAAATTCGGGAAAACCGGGAGCTTGGATTCGAGAAGTTAGTATTCGGGAGCTTGGATTCGGGGAAATGGCCATTCGGGATTTTTATATTTTGGGTAATCGAATTCGGGTAAATGTCCTAGAATCGCGCCAAACGTTCGTCGTATTTACGGCAAATGGGATAGGCAACTTGAATAACGCGATATGTATTGATGAGCTGCTAGCGTGTAAAAAAGTATTTTCTCCAGGAGGTGTATAAATTAAATTCTTGTTTCTTTTTAAACTTATTAGCAAGATTGCAGCGATTTCCTGCTTCAACATCAGAGTTTTCCTTATCGAGATTTGAAAGTTTCGAAAGAAGCCAAAATATTTCGCAGGAATAATCGCTTCTCGCCTTGAATTTCCTCGACTCGGATTATTTTAGTCTCTAGCAAAATTTGGATTTTTTTACATTCTAGAATTTTCTTCAAAAGGAGTGAATATCATTTTGGGTGTTGGGCAGATAAAGATAGAGTTTTCGAGTCGTACCTTCTCCACGATTTTCAGACAGACACCTTAGTTTTTTTTTTTTTTTTTTAAACAGCATAAAAATGCTTTTGACACTTTTTTTTTCAAAATTGAGAATCTGGTCATGAAAACATAGGGGGTAGAAGAAGAGAAAAGTTCATGATATGCATCGTACATAACACAGACAGAAGTATAATTTGAATACGAAACAGATAGAAACTGAAAAAGTGAGAAAGGTATCTTCCCAGGCTACATACGATGCAAGATTGATTTGTTAAGTCGGCAAAGGTGATAAGATGAGGAAATATTCTGACGAAAACAGATATCTATGCTTCTTGTAGAGAGATTACGACGAGTATACGAATAACAAGGCTACAAACTCAAGTCGCGACGCGAATTTGATAGGGTTAAAAGGTCTGCGTCGTAAGTTTTCACTTGAAATATTAATCCCTCTCATACATGCGAAAGTTGGCATAGGGCGTACTACATTTTCAGTATGTATTTGATAGGTCTGGAATAACGAATTTCGTAATGTTGCTTCTTTCAGTTTTGTCAGTTAAATTTGACAAGTCGCGGATAAAAATTTGCTCAAATCGCCGAGTGGCCAGCGACGTAGTTATCAAGGTAACAAGTTCGAGTGCTCCAGAATAGATGATAATGACTCAGCAGACTATACCATCGACGAGTCCAGCCGTTCATTCTCGCAAAAAAAAACGACAATTCAAGGTTTAAAACTTACTAAAGACGTAATCGTTTCAAAAATCGTGTTTTATTTTTTCCAAATCATAATAAAAAAAGAAAAAAGCAAAAGTATGGTTGAAAAGTTGTTGATTGCAATATTTCAATAATATGAAATTATCATTAAGCTGGAATGATTTTTTTTTTCATCGAGTAAGTGAACAATAAAATTCTTTTCAACCACTGAAAATGAATTTTGAAAAAAAATTGAAAATTTTGTACACCAGTGCAGCCAACAGCAAATCATACAATTCCAAAATACCGAATTTATATCGACTTTGAATTGATAATTTTTTCGCCTGAAAATATTACGTGTTTTTTTTTCAATCACTGAAAGTATATTTCGAAATTTTTTTTCGAAAATTTTGTACGTCAGTACAGATAGTTGCTAATTGTGATATTCTGATATAATGAACTCGAATCCATTATTTTTTCGTCAAATGATTGGACCAATTTTTTCTCCCAATCAATAGAAGTACGTTTAGAATTTGAAGACATCGAAACATCACAATTAGCAACTGGCTGCACTGACATACAAAATTTTCGAAATATACTTTCAGTGATTGAAAAAAAACCATAATATTTTCAGGCGAAAAAATAATCAATTCAAAGTCGATATAAATTCCGTATTTTGGAATTTTATGATTTGCTGTTGGTTGCACTGGTGTACAAAATTTTCATTTTTTTTTTCAAAATTCATTTTCAGTGGTTTAAAAGAATTTTATTGTTCACTTACTCGAAAAAAATCATTCCAGCTTAGTGATAATTTCATATTATTGAAATATTGCAATCTGCAACTTTTCAACCCCCTGGTAGCAGTCAGAGTTTTGATCGGAGAAGGATGGCGATGGTTTAGGGAGATGTAAAAACTCAAATCGCATCTTTCAAGTCCTACGAAGGCTTCTCACACAATTTTGATTGACTAAAAAACGCAAAAAAACAGCGTTTTTTTCAAAAGGAGGTGGACTTTGAGCACCTCCTGTTCCCCTCCCCTTGCCCCTAGGGGGCTCAAAAATTTTTTGTGAAGTCTCCCACTCAAAGTAAACTACCCCACCAAATTTGGTCAGAATCCAAGATATGTTTTTTTTTTGACCCACCCTACTGGATATAGAAACTACCCTTAGGTGTCAAAAATTGGTTTTTGAGGGACACTGATTTTGGGCTATTCAGAAGGAGTAGAATGTAGGGAGAACCTCAACTCAAAAACCTATTTTTGGCATCTAAGGGTGGTTTCTATATCCAGGCTCACAAATTTTGAAAAAATCATCAATGAGTAGACCATCGATTTTTTCAAAACGAATATGTATGATCAATGCAAAGCAATGCCGAAATTTACCCTCATAATAATTATTTTAATACGTAATAAGGCGTAAAGTCGAGCGCTTTTCTCTTTCTACTGAATTTTTTACGACTTGTTTATCTACTTTCAAAAATTCTTCTAGCATGGACTTTTATACTCGACCTTGATGTTCTCATTAGATTTCAAAATAAGTTCGCCACACTTGAGATTAATTTAACCACATCAATCATTGCACTTGAGAATTTAGCTTTAGGCTTGGTTTGAGCTTCAATTCATCAATCAATCAATCAATCAATCAATCAATCAATCATTACATACAGCTAAAACCACACATGCGTATCTGTGTGGGTTCCGTTCACTGATTCGAAGAAGAGTTGCCACGTTAAGTACCTAGTTGAATATTGTACCTAGTAAGTACGTGGAAGTACATGTAGATGTAAATTTTAAATAAAAACGTATCGGTATTATTTGGGTACCTATCTGGTTCACGTAATATTTTTACTTAATTCTTACACGTACGTCGCGTCGTACCTAGATCCGAATACCTACATGGTAGGTTTAGGTACTCAGTCTGCCAAAGACGATAGCTACGTATGTACCTATACGAGTATGAGTACACATACCTTTAAGTATGGCAACGGACGATGAGATTACCGTACATATTACGAAATTTGAAATCGACTCGTATAACTCATAGCTATAGCTATAGCTATAGCTATGAGTTATGTATACAAAACGCACGCTCGTATATTAAGTTGCGAAGCATAAATTCACACGTAGGTATCAGTACCTATACCTATATTCCTATATGGAAAGACGACAGACATACGCTTCTTGCACAGTGTAATATACGTTCAAAGTAAACGAATTAAAATGACGCGGTTATCCGACGAATTTCTATAGCACGCCATCACACAATCACACAAACACACGCGTCGAAAGAAAAACGTGCGTCGAATATAAGGGTCAATTCCACCGAGACATCGTCGTCGTCTTCGTCTTCACAATCTTACCGCAACCGCAACGCAACCACAGTACGTAGACGTACCATATAGCTAAATCCAAATACCTATATAATATCCTCATATACATTTATACACCCTTGGTAAATATTTTTTAGTCGCTCCATTAAAAGTATTATACGAAATAATGTAGATAGGTACTTAGGTAGCTAGATGTAAGTAGAGCACCTATTCGATACAAAGGAATACCAGCAGAATAATCTTGTCAAATTAGGAAAAAGGATCTTTTATTTATAATAATACATATACGAATAAATACTAAAAGAGCCACCCCTTCCCGGGGGTTTTGATAATATATCTCTTCAAATAATCCTCAAAATTTAACAAAATCGATGAAATCGTTCTCTGAACTCAATTTCTTCCTAAACTGATCCAACATCTACCAAAATAACCGAAATTTAAGCTAAAAAATTAAAGGTGAAAAAAAAATTAAATAGCCGGATAAGGGGTGGTTTTGGCCCCAGCCCCGATTTTTGATCTAATGCCCCCAGATTGTGTACCTTGATGAAAAAAAAATTCTGGAAAAAATTTTACCCCCCCCCTCCATTTTGAAGCTATGGCCATTTTATTGCATCATTTTTGAGAATTTTTAATTCCAATGGAAGTGAATGAAATTTTCTGCTCTTTGGCACCACAAAGTTACATCTCGTAGAGGTCTATTTACGATAATTTTTTCATCAATTTTGATGCCCTTCTTCATGTGGTTTTGGCCATTTGAAATTTTCAACTGTAAAAAAGACCTTAACAGCGAAGTTCAACTAATTTTTGAAAATATCCTAAAAATGTGTTTTTTGACGTAGATTCACGTCACGTATTCAGTTTTGGCGATTGAGGTGGCGCAAGGGCCGAAAATTGCAAAAACCCGTAAGAAATTAGTGTTCAACAAATATCCGGATATTTGGATAGCTATCCAAATAGGTACTCTAGTGTTCAACAAATATCCGGATAATCGAAATGAAGAGTTTCAACGGGGAAAAATTAAATTTTCGATTTCGATAATCGATTTTTCAATTTCGATTTTTCGATTTCGATAATCGATTCTTCAACTTCGATTTTTCGATTTCGATAATCGATTTTTCAATTTTGATTTTTTGATTTCGATAATCGACCTTTAAATTTTGTTAGGGTTCGTAAAAGATTTCGGGATCTCTCGGAAAAGTTCCACCGTTTTCGGGATGTTTTCGGAGCTATTCGGCAATTTTCGTGTGATATCCGAATATTATCCAGATATTTGGATATTCATCCAAATAGTATTTGGTATTTGGATATCCGGACATTTGTTGAACACTAAACTCGGATATTTGGCAAATATCCGGATAATCGAAATGAAGAGTTTCAATTCAACGGGGAAAAATTGAATATTCGATTTCGATAAGCGATTCTTCAATTTCGATTTTCGATTTCGATAATCGATTTTTCGATTTCGATAATCGACCTTTAAATTTAGTGAGGGTTCGTAAAAGAATTCGGGAACTCTCGGAAAAGTTCAACCGTTTTCGGGATGTTTTCGGAGCTGTTTGGCAATTTCCGTGTGATATCCGGATATTATCCGGATATTTCTCGTAGTGTTCAACAAATATCCGGATATCCAAATACCAAATAGACTACTATGTATTTGGATAAATATCCAAATATCCGGATAATATCCGGATATCACATTATCCGGATATCACACGGAAATTGCCGAACAGCTCCGAAAACATCCCGAAAACGGTTGAACTTTTCCAAGAGTTCCCAAATTCTTGTACGAACTCTCACAAAATTTAAAGGTCGATTATCGACATCGAAAATCGAAATTGAAGAATCGATTATCGAAATCGAAAATTCAATTTCTTCCCGTTGAAACCAGTGTTCAAAACCGCCAGAACCAAAACCCACCAGAACCACTTTATTTTCGATTTTTCAAATGGGAACCAGGACCAATTGGAACCGGTTCCAAGATGTGTTAAAATATTCCCAAAAAAGACAAAAACGAACCTTCACCCTCGAAAGCTCGAAAAAAGCACGGGATGAGATTACCGAAAACGATTTTCATCTCAGAAGTCAGTTCCCATCGAAAGCTCAAAAAAATTGGGATGATTTGTAAAAATTAATTTCACCTCAAAGGTCATCTCACCCTCGAAAATTTGTAAAAAGCGTGGACCTGAACATTCAAAGTTTTGCTTTAGACTTAAACGAACGGTTCACGACTCGTTCATTTCGTATTTCTGTTCTAATATTTTCATCCGGCGCAACTATGTGTATGTGTTTTGGACCATTGGCGTAATTCCTCACATTTCTGGTGCAATTCCATATAACCTACTAAAAGAGATATTTCCAAAAATCCGGTTTCCGGCCAACATTTCCTTTTACCGAATTTAAAAAAAAAAATTAAATTAAGTACATAGATCAAATTTTTTTAGGCTAAATTATTTTTAAGATAGTTTCTTTTTTTTTAATTTTAATTTCACCGGTCAAATCAATGCTTTTTTTCAAATACCCCTCCTATTAATTGAAAACTCGATCGTTTGTATAGATGCTGTAACATTTTTTTAATTTCTTGATGATGTCAACACCTACATTTTTAAATGAAACATAATTATTACTTACTATATTTTTTCACTACCATCCAAAAAAAAAAGTTTTCAGACAATTTTACTCTTTCCCAATTTTCTTTGGTTCAGAGTTCATCATTTTTGAACGTTAACGTGAGAAATTTTCAATTTATTTTACCAAAATAAAACCAAAAATGGAACCAAAAAGAACCAAATGAAAACAAACGGAACCAAACATAACAATGGCCAAAAATGACTTTTTTCTTGAAAAAGAACCAAACCAAATGAAACCAAATTGAACTGAACAGAACCAAAAATATCAAAAAGGAGCCAAATGGTACCAAACATTGGGACAGCCAAAAATGGGCATTTTCTGTCAAACGGACCGTTTATTTATTATTTAAAATTAATATTCGCGAAATCCCATCCTGCGGGAAAAACGGCTAGTCTACGAATAAATTACGTATGCAGGCATGCCCCACAGATTTTGAGGAAAAATAGTGACTTTAGTGACTTTTTATGAGGCAAAAAGTGACCTATTTTTCGAAAAAAGTGACAAATTTTTCATTTTTTTTCATAAATAAATACCCCCCCCCAAAAAAAAAATCATAACTCAAACTGTATTTCTCTCTGCAATAGTACTGAAAATACTTTTTTCTCTGAAAAATTTTCTCATCAAGGGTAAGAGTGCCATATTTCGACCACTTTTTTTCAAACTTCCACCAATCAAAGACTTATGGAGGTAAAAACGTCAGAAATGGCTTAAAAAATACATTGATCCTTCCTCCACCACCCCCTAAAATTCTGAGCCGATACGATTATTTTTTGTGATTTTTTTCTGACGGAATTCAAAAATTGATTATCGAAATTTTGGGTTCCTAATTTCGACCACCAGCCCCCCCCCCAATTTGAGATGAAGCGTTGGTTAGACATTTTTCTTATTCTACTTGGTAATAGGATGCAAAAAAAACCGCTTCTAAAACTCGATTAACCCGATTATTGGTAATTATTTGAGGTACGTAATGGGAAATTTTCAAAATTGATGTTTTTCTGAAATCCCTAGCTCCTCCCCATGACATCCTGAGAGAAAATGGTGAATGACGAAATTGTTCGTTTTTTAATGCTCTACAACTTTTGTTTCAACTATTTTTTCGTTAGTGCGTAATTTTGAAAGTTATCGACGAAAAAACAAAATTTGAACTCCCTTACTCTCCAAAAGGAGGACTAAATTATGCACCAATTTTAGGGAAGTTCAGGAATCTTAAAATACATACCCCACTACGAAACATTCCCTTTCTGCTCATTTTTTGGGGGGTCAAAACCTAAAATGACTGCATTACTATGCTATTTTGTTTTTTTCAATTTTCTCCGCTAGTTTTGCCTGTAGGGTTGTCATTTTGGTCTCAAATTGTTGATCTGTGAAAAAGGAGCATGAAAATTTTTTTCCCCGGTAGATTGCGTCTATAGCGACCGAAATCGGCCGGTGGTCAAAATTAGAAAGCGGTCTAGATTAGGGCATTTTACCCTTAATAAATCTTTAATTGAAGCTACGAGTTTAAAAATATGCTTCAAATAACTGAAAAAAAGAATAAACTTTTTTTATATATAAGTTTTTACTGAAAAAATCGTAATTCTGCATCTAAAAATTACGAGTTCTAAAAAATAAACTAGTATTTTTTTAAATTTTATGCAAGAGCGGAAGGCAGTTTGAATGAAAAAAGTAACTTTGGAGTGAAAAAACGGACTAGTAGTGACTTTTGGCCAAAAAAGGGACTTTTAGTGACCAACCCTGAAAATAGAGGACAAGTCACTAAAAAAGGTGACTCTGTGGCATGCCTGCGTATGTAGGAATAATCGAAGACGCGGAAGCACAGCGCAGCGGTGGTAAGTATAGCGTGCTATTCGAGACGAGAAAGGATTGGAAAAGGTAAAACGAAGTTTGGCGGTGAACGGCGCCGTTGAAAAATGCGACACTTCATTAGTTTTATTAAAATAAAAAGTATAGGTACGTTGCCTACGAATGCTGAATAGTGAATAGGTATCATAGGTAGCCATGCCGCCGAGGCGAGACGAAGCGAGCTTTTCGCGTGACCTAATTGATAAAAGGCGAAGACGACGGAAACGGGAAGTTAGCTGCCCGGATGCCCGTGAGGAAGGGAACGAAACGACGCTGTGAGGAAGCAGGCGAGGGGACTTCGTTGAGCTGGACGGACCGTAATCATCTCTTAATCGCGGTATAGTTTCGCCAACGAGAGACGCGGAATGGCGGAGCGGAGGATTGCGATCGGACGAGTCGCAAATCGGAAACTAGAAAATCAGTTTCGAACAGCGGGAGCGTTTGTGTGTGTTCGGGGTGTTTTTTTTTTCGCTTTCTTTTTAATGTACGAATACAAAGATATAACGATCATTCCATGTTAACGCGATTGCAAAGTTAGCGGCGTGGGGACGAGGGATAATGGTCGGTACGAGCGTGTAAATTGAATGGTAGCGTGTTAAATGCAATTTGTAGGGAAAAAATACTCGAAAGATAAGTGATGGCGGTTGTGTTTCGATAATCGAACTACCGTTTTTGTTGGGTGCGGACCGACACAGCGACAGGACGACGCGACGCACGCCAAATTTACCAACCAGAAACCTGCAACGATATTTTTTTCTATCCGTATACCAGTCACCAGAGCTATTCGAATTATCTGTAAGGTAGGTAAGTAATAAGAATGGATACTGGAGCCTTTCCCACAGTATTACAATTTACAATTATCGACCAAAAGACCAAATTAATCAAGCCCGGCGGCAGTGTACAACAATAAATGTACACGTCCAGGTGTTGGTGCGAATTTTCGCTCCGAATATACCGCGACGACAAACTTTGCCAATTAGTAATGGCTAATTTATCGTAAACCTTTGTCGAAACTTGACGCAAATACTTAACTAAGCTACTCCAACAATAAGCCGGAGCAGTCATCTGTCAATGGTTGACTCGTCGCCGTCGTGTGCTTTGAAATTCGATCCAGTTTCTCCGGCTTCTCTACGATGGGTGGTCTCAAAAACCCTTCCGAACCGAGCCGGAGTCCATGGTGTCCACTATTTTACAGAAATGGGTTCCCTCATTTTTCCAGGGTTTCCAGAAGTTTACACGATAGTATTTTTATAAAGCACGCGGGTGAGAGAAATTTTCTCCCAAGATGCATAGCTAGAGCTATAGTGGAGAGGCATACAGCTGTATTTGGATGGAAAACTCCATTTTGATGAAAAAAAACGTGAATTTTGGGGCCATGACAAAGTTTTTGAGACCGAGAACCATCCGCGCTCGGGCTGGCAATTTTGAAAAAATTCCTAAAAATCGAGTTTTGGCAGAAATTAAATATCTCGATGTCTGCAGTTAGATATTGATCGGCAAATTCCATTTTCAGCATCAAAATCTCTGCTCTATCCATACCCCTGAGGGGGCACCAACCTCTGGTTTCCATGGGATCGAAATTTTGTGAAAATATACCACGTAAGGTGTACACATCATCGACCTCATGATTCTAACACAGCAAACAGAATGTATTGATCGATATTTTACAGTAAATGTCATAATATTAGTCTACCTACAGTCCAAGAGGCATAAAGTGTTCATTGCGCGTTCATTTTCGGTGGACAAAAAAATCAGTTGGTTTATTGTAGGTATGGGTCCCGTAGTCCCAAAAAAACGAATTTTGGATTTTTGCCCCGGCACAATAAGGAGCTGAGGCCTGAAAACCCCCCTTTTTTCCCAATTTTTAAATTTGACTTTGGACAAAACATTTTTTTCACATTTTGGTAGCGAACACTCCCCTGACTCCAAATATATGTCACATCCCTTGGGTCACGAACACAATGGGGTGCTGGACCTCCCAATGTGCGATTTTTTGCCAAATTCTATCATTTTTGGCACAATAATGCCTCTGTAGGCGTTATGCGGTATACTAGACAAAAACAATCAAACGCATGTATTCTTGGGTTCATTCCGCGTCCAATGAGCCAAAGTTTGAGGAAAACTGTTGACAGAATAAGCCGTGGTGGAATTTCAAAGTTTTCAAACACGCGATTTTCTCTCCCTTTGATTAAAAAATAAGCCATGAAAAAAAATCTGAAACTTGGGTTGCGACATATCAAAATGGGTTAAAATTACACGAGCAGAACAAAATTATTGATGAACATTACATTTAAGCAATTTTAACTCATTTTGAGCCCCAAATTGGGTCAATTTTTGAGTATTTTCAAAAAATTGACATGTGACCTATGAAAGTAGGGTAGAATTTCGCTAGAAATTCAACAAAACCATCCAAATTTTTTTTGAGCAACTTTAGAGAATTTTGAGCCTTAAATTGAGTCAATTTTTGAATATTTTCAAAAAAATGACATGTGACCTACGAAAAAAGGGATAGAATTTCGCCCAAGGTTTTAAAATGTAATCCAAAACTTTTTTAAACAACTTTCAAGTTTGAGTAATTTCAAGTGCAAAATATTTCATTGGGATGCCAAAAAATAAACAATCTAAACTAATAAAAATGAAAATAGAAAATTCAAATAAATTACATTCAGTTGAAAAAATAAGCGGGTTTAATTTCATTCAGAAAATTATTCAAGTTTAAAAACTTTGAACTTATTTTTCTCGAAAACAACTTTTTAGTCGAGGCCTGGTTTTCGTATTCGCCGTCACATATGTCAATTATGACGAAATTTTCAGCATTACAAATTTTTCAAAATTCAGAGCTGTGTGTGAACGTGCTGGGGGGGGGGGGGACGTCAGCATTTTCACTTTTTGTTTTGTTTCGGAAATATATTTTCAACATGAAGTATCTTGAGTTCACTAATTTTCGTTGTGTATTGACATTAAAATGAAAATTTTGAGTGTTTTTCAAGTTTCAAGGGTCCATGGGGCGCAGGAGGGAGTGAGAATCAAAAAATGGACAAGAGAAATGATTTGTACACATAAGTGGCATATTTTCACAAAATTTAAATCCCATGGAATCCACATTTCAAGGGTTGGTGCCCTCTCAGGGGGAAGAGGGGTAGGGATGGAACAAAGCCTTTGATGCTGAAAATGGAATCTACGGATCAATACCTAACTGCAGACATCAAGATGTTTCATTTCTACCGAAAACTCGATTTTCAGAATTTTTTCAAAATAGCGAGCATGCTCTCTTTAAAAAGGGTGGAGCGAGGATGGCCCCGGTTTCAAAAACTTTGTTATGGACCCCGAAATTCATTATACCAAAATTCACTCTTCTTTCATTAAATTATATTTTTTAGGGTTTGCCTCTCCACTGCGAACTACAGGGGAATGGATTGAAGGAGTGTATGGTGTCTATGTCTACGGATTTTCTTCCCAAAAAAACATTAATTTTAATAATATTTTCAGAAACTTCTCCCCCGGCTCATGAAAATTACTCAAATTTAATTCCGAAAATTTTTGATCTTCTTGCTTCCCCCTCCCTCCACCACACAAAAACTGTTTGAAGCAAAATTTTAAAAAATGAAACAAACTCTGTTTGGTTAAGGTGTCTCCCAGATTGTGAGAATGAAAATTCAAACTTTTTTAGGCTAAAAAAAAAAATTAGAAATAAGTTTTTTCATCATCGTTCACACCCCTCCTTCCCCCCCAAAAAAAACGCGTGCTTCAAATAGGAAACATAAGCCCTTCAATTTTTTAACATGCTAGTTAGGTATACACCAAGTAAGTGAGAGGTTTCAATCGTACAAAAAAAGGATTCCGCGCGAAATTTCTGTTAAAATTGATTTTATGATTGATTCTTGTTCTGGACACTAAAACAAAGAAATTAAACTCGTATGCCCTTTTTTCCCCTCTCCCTTTCCCCAGGGTCCACTACCAACATTTCAAAGAGTATATTGCCTTATCAATGGGTCGTAATGAAAAACTTTTCCAACAAAAGTTGCTCCTCAGCACCTAATGTACATTTTCAGTTCTCATCAAAATCCATTTTTGAGCAACTCCTGCCCTCCCCCCACCAATTTAGAAACAAAACATGTTTCTGAGGAAACCTCAAAATCACGTTTTCTTCATTTTAAACGAAGAGTTTCAGAGATACGACAAAATTTGTAATAACAAAAAGTACTCAGAATTGAATTTCCTTTCCATTGAGCTTTATCACGACTATTTTCACCAACTTTTTCCGACAGGGTGGATCTCTCCCCCTCCCCCTCATCTCAAAAGTTGGACCCACGAAAAAAAATTGGAAAATTTTTGTTTTTCGATATCTAATGCATAATTTCATTTATTATCGGAATTCATTTTGAAGCAAATTTTGTTCATGGATCCAATTTTTGTGAAAATGAGGAAGGGGGAAAGGTTCACTCTGCCAGAAAAAGTTGGGTGAAAATGGTCGCGATAGAGCTCATTGGAAAGGAAATTCAATTCTGAATACTTTTTGTGATTACAAATTTTGTCGTATCTCCGGAACTTTTCGTTTAAAATGAAGAAAACGTGATTTTGAGGTTTCCTCAGAAACATGTTCTGTTTCTAAATTGGGGAGGGGGGAGGCAGGAGTTGCTCCAAAATGGATTTTGATGAGAACTGGAAATGTACATTAGGTGCTGAGGAACAACTTTTGTTTGAAAATTTTTTCATTATGACCCATAGATAAGACGATAGACACGTTTGAAATGTTGGGGGTGTACCCTGGGAAAGGGAGCGGCGAAAAAGGTCATACTGGCTTGATTCCTTTGTTTTAGTGTTCAGAACAAGAATCAATCATAAAATCAATTTTAACAGGAATAGCACGCTGACGTACGATTGAGACCTGACTATGAAGCGAAATAGAAGGGTGAAAAAAAACCATCTCATAGATGAAGAATATTTTTTCTCTTTAAAGCGAGCTTTAGTGAACCCAGACGACTTGAGAAGCTGTAAGTAAATAATTTTTCAGGCACAAGTATTCGGTTAATTTTCTAAAAATTGAACGCTATTTTCATAAATTTTGACAGTTTTTCCAAAACTTGTCTGATTTTCCAAAATGTGAAGATTTTTTCCAAAATTAGAAGATTTTTCGGAAATTGATACGGTCATTTCCATCATTTGCACGATTCTTCAAAGAACAAACTTGAACAATCCCTAAAAATTGAAGAATTTTCCAAAATTAGAACCATTTTCTAAAAATAGATTGAAAAATTTTCCAAACGTTGCACAATTTTTCCCAAATTTACTCTTCGGAAGGCAAACGCGTAGGAGTTAAATTATTTGAGGAATCGTTTTAGCCTCTATGAAATACCTCCTGCTACGTATTGAAATCGAGAACCCAAAACAAAAGAGTGCCTAGTTTTTAAAATAATTTTTATCTCTTTTTTTATTTTTTTCGGTAAAAAAAACGTATACGCCGCCGGGAGCTAAATACGTAGAATTTTCCCAACAAAGAAATTTCGCCTTGAACAAAGCTTCGATAAGAGGAAAGCGACCAAAAGACCATTCTTCTTTTCATACCTACAATGGGTAATTTTCCGTCACCGCGCCGCGCCGCATCCAGATCCTTAGTATACAGGTATCGCAGACGAAAAGTTACCATAGCGAAAAATGGAACTTTATGGGAGCGCATTAATTACATAATCTGTATAATACGACAGCGCGTCGCGCCGTGTAATACGATCTCACTTTCGCTTCGCAGCCGGTAGCTCGGTACATGAGAATTTTCATTCGTCATCGAAGCCGGATTACACGTGTACGCCGTACGGCGGCATTTAGAAGCGCGAACGCGCATTAAAAACATTTAATAATCGTTTACGTACATAAAATTCGTGTAGGTAATTCATTGGCAAACAAACAAAATACGTCGGTATTAATTTTTAATCCGCATATTAAAACGCGTAGCGTAGGTACGAGTAGGTAATACGTCGACGTACGACTTACTGTTAGACGTGAAAGGGGTAGATAATAGATATCCAGCCATCCGACTATCCACCTGTAAATTGTACTTCATTTCAAATTCAACGACGAATAGCGGAACGCCGACGAAAAAGTCGAGGACTCTTACGAATGATTCCAATTTTTCTGCCCTCTTAAGTTTCTCGATTGTAATTAAAAGACAACCCGTCTGTAACGAATTCACGTATATCTACGTATGCGATGCGATGCGATGTATTATTTACAGCGCAGTTTTGCTAAGAACGCCATACCGGAGCCCCGTGGTCGATAGTTCGAAGACAAGCGTCTCTTTCCTCCCGTTACCGCCTGTATACCTAAATTTTGTTCATTTATTTAAAATGTACGCGTAAGCTTTTGCAAATGAATTAATTCCACCGCACACACGCGTCTTAAGACGTGTCTATTTATCAATCCGTAGAATGAAAATTTATTACAAAGAAGTACCTACTCTTCTGTCTAAAAGTTTCTCTCCCCATGCTCTCTTTCGGAAACGAAAACCGCGCGAATTTGATTTGATCTGCAGCTTTTGAGTATATGCATGCAGTAAGTATACCTAGACCTACTCCTACTCGTCGAAGCAACAAGTACCTACAGAAATATGTATTGCAACAAGTTGACTGAATTCAGTTGGCTTTTTATGTGGATGGGTCCCATAGTCCCAAAAAAGCGTATTTGAATTTTTGTCCTGGTATAATAGGAGGTTGGAGCCTACAACTCCACATTTTTTCTCATTTTTTAAATTTGACCGGGGATAAAAAATTTTTTCACATTCTGGGTAGCGAACACTCCCCTCACTCCAAATATATTTCAATTTCCGTCCGGCCAACGCACACAATGAATGGGTTTCATTGGGTGTCTAATAAAATTTGTTGAGCAAAAAGCTTGACTTTGCTTGAACTTTTTGGAATGACTTTTTGCGGGCCAGCCCACGAAACTTGGGCAAAAATCTCGGGGAGGGGGGAGGGTGGGTTAAATGAAAAATTTGCTGACCAGTCGTATTGAAACTATAGAAAACAAAAATTCTTGCTTTTTTGCGCTACTTTTATGACTGGAAAAAAACACTAACTATAATAAATTCCTCAATACCCCTCCCCCCTTGTAAAAAATTGAAAATTTTATTTGAGATCACCTTCAAGTTTTCCAATAAAATTGTAAGAATAGAAATTTTTTCATTTCAAAATATTGAATTGTTTGAGATGGAAGAGAAGAGATCATCCTATCATAATTTTTAGAAAGAATGGCGTAACATTAAAGGCAAAAATTTTTGAAAAAAGGACACCTTAAATCTGAAATTCTTTTATTAAAATTCGTGCTTTTTTCATGTTATGTTGTGACTTCCCAAAAAAACGATATTTATGGACTCACCCCTATATCGAAACATTTTTGAAAATTCCCATCGAGCTCGTTACCGAGTATTTTAATAAATGAGAAAGAAAATTTTTTTTCATTTGAAAACATTAATTGTCTGGGTTAAAAAAGAAGGTTCATACCATAATTTTGAAAATAAAATTGTGTAAATTCATTAAGCTCGAGCGAAGCGAAGGCGAAAATTTTTGAAGAAAAAGGCATTTAAAAGCTAAAATTTCTTCACTGTTTCAATCAATGTTTTAGTATCAAAAGGGAGGCGAAATCTTCGATCCTTATCTCTTGTATAAATTTTAGATCTTATATGCCTGAGCAAAGCTAGGGCTAAGATTAGAAAAATTGTTGGCGATTTTCAAAAAAAAAAAAAAAATAGAGCCCCAAAACGAATATTAGGTAATTGAAAAATTTGTATTTTTTTACTGCTTAAAAAAATATTTATTAAGGGTAAATGGAAGTTTTTTTTTTTATTTTTGAAAAAAAGTTTGACATTTTGAGTAAATCAGGAAATTGGTCAAAAAGCTTGAATTTCAGTACCCGCATGACTTTTTTGAAAAAATCTTTACTTATCAGGACCGTTGGACACCCTGTTTCAGCGCCCCTAAAGTGCGATTTTTTTTGTAAAATTTGACAATTTTCGGTTCATTAATGACTCCGTAGGCGTCATATGGTCTGGGGGGGACAAAAAAAACAACTCAACATATACATGGATTCATTCCATACCCATTAAGCCAAAGTTAATGGAAAACGACTGCACAATAGGCTGTGGTCGATTTTTGAAAGATGAAAAAACGCATCATCTTCGCCCCCTATTGTCAAAACAGAATTACCAAAAAAAAATCGGAAACTGGGGTTGCGACCTATCAAAATGGGTTAAAATTTCACGAACAACACAAGGATATTATAGTGGAAATGTAATTTAAGCATTTTTGAACGATTTTTAGCCCAAAATTAGATAAATTTTTAAGAATTTTTAGAAAATAGGCGCATGACTTATAAAAACTGAGTAAAATTACACCAAAAACTCAGAAATGTTGATCAAGTTTTTCAAGGCAATTTTTGAGATTTTTGAGCGCATGCCAATTTTTGAATATTTTTAAATAATTGACACGTGATCTATCAAATGTGGTAACATTTTACTAGAAGCACAAAGAAATGTAATTTGAGCATTTCTGAGCAATTTTGAGCCCAAAATAAGGTCAATTTTATTTTTGAGAATTCAGAGCACAGATCAATTTTTGAGTATTATAAAATAATTGACAGTTACCTATCAAATTGGATTGAAATTTCACGAGTAACACAAAGATAGATGTGAAAATGTAATTTGAGCATTTTTGAAGAATTTTGAGCCCAAAATGAGGTCAATTTATAGTGCTTTTGAAAAACTGGCATGTGACCTATTAAATTGGAGTACAATTTCACCAAAAACTTAATGTTGACTAACATTTTTTTGGGGCAATTTTTGACAATCTTAAGTACCTACTGGCCAATTTTTAAGTATTTTAAAATAATTTACCTGTTACCTATCGAAATGGGGTAAAATTTCGCCAAAAATTCAAATATGTAAACCAAAATTAATTTTGATCAACTTTTGAAAAATAATTTTTTGGTTTGTATTCTTGAATTTTGGCAAAATTTTATCTCACTTTCATAGGTAACAATAATTTTAAAAAGTATTTACATGTGTACAAAATAAAACAAAGGTTCACAAAAATTTTGGTTGAAATTTTTTTAAATGAAAAATCATAAAGAGTCCGAGCAAAGTTTAAATTGCAAAACTTCGTTTTTTAAAAAAATATAGAAATATTCTAAATTTTCCGAAATTTTGCCAAATTCTGTCAAAATTTTCCAAATTTCTGAATGTAAAATCCTCAGGAGAGGAGGGGAAGGCCAGCTTTTGCAACCGAATTGCCAAATTCGTCCGAAGATTTGGACTCTGCGCGTGTACTTGTACTCGTATTCGTTCTTCGACAATGTTGATGCTACATTTTCGAAAGTAAGGGAATTCGACGTTAATGGTTTTTGGTTTGACGTTATCGCGAAACGAAGACTCGTGTTTTCGTTTGGCTTGGTTACGAGAAAAAAGTTGCCTTGAAATAGCGCAGTGCACAAGTGTATAATTTTGTTGAACCTCCGTTCGTGTATGCCAGATTCTAACAAAATATACCAGGATCGTATGAAGTACGTATGTATATGTAGTATATTACGTACACAAAATATAAGGTGAATATCTGCAAAATTGCGATAAAAAATTGTTACCTACTAAGTCACGAGTTGTGTCAATGAGCTTACTTGAACTTGCCGATCTACTGGAAATATGGTTTACCATGGAGCTTCGTACTTGGCTCTAGCAAAGTAAAATAGGTGAATCAGTCCCCTTTTCAATTTTTTCTTTAAAAATCGATCTTGTACAATGAAATATAATTTTTATTCCTAAAATGCATCCTTGCCCCCTCCAGGAAGATGTAACTTGAAAAATGTAATTTATTTACTTTTCTCGTCATCTTATGAACATCCATAATTTTTTTTTAGATTTTTTAATCCCAAAAATCACTACAGGGCAAAACAATGAGTAGAAAAAAATCGAAAAATCTCACTTCTGTTTGGATGTGTTTTACACCCAGCTGAATTTTTTTGTATTTTTAGATGCTGTAGCACTCTCGAAAATTCTCGAAATTTATTATTTCTATGATTTTCCACCAAAATTAAAGAGAAGAAAATCATTAAATCGAAAAATCAATGCCAGTTCGTGTTCAGAAGATGAAATAACCTCTCAGGCATCATAGCGAAATTCCGAAGGAAAAAGTGACTTTTAGTGACCTTTTTTGAGAAAACAGTGACCAAAAATTCAATTTTTTGGGAGGAGGGTAGGGGGGATTTTACAGTTTTTTGTTGTTTTTTTTTAAATTACAGACATCATAGCGAAATTTTGAAGAAAAAAGTGACTTAGTGACTTTTTTTGAGCAAAAAATGAGCAAAAAATGAGCAAAAAGTAACCAAAAATAACCAAAAATTCGATTTTTTCCTTTGAATTTTTTACAGTTAAAAGAGTGCTGAGAATTCAAGAATAAATGAGGGAAGGGGGTCAAAATTCAATGAAAAATTAGGTAATCGAAAAATCCATTTTTTTTTTAGTGGCACTTTAGGAGGCAGATATACATAATTAATTTAATTATACAGATTTGAGCAAAGAAAAATTGAAAAATGACGAGATTTTTGGAACAAACAATTAATATATGAAGTATATCTACTCTCTAAATCTAAATCAGCCAATTTTCGTAAAACTGTGCCTTTTTGAATCCGTGAAATGAATTTATTTGAAAATCTGTGATATTTCAATTGTTGATTGATTTATTTTAGTCAAAATCATCATATATATTAAAAGAATTGTCCCGAAAAACCTTGTGACAGTTCGCCAGCCAAAACCGCTCGACCGTTTTTCGTCATTCTTTTTTTAAAACGTTCCTACCGACGTGTAGATATGTCATCAAGAAAAATTTTTTCGAAATTTTAATTTTTAGGGCACAAAAAATCAAAAAAACTGCATTTTATAGCCGAATTAAACCAACGTAAATGCAACGCGCGAGAAACGCAGCCGCAGCGGCGGCGACAACGTGTTCGTATTTCGGTAAGAAAGTGGGCGTGGCTACAGTAGCAGGTATCAACTCACTGTCAAACTGTCGCATTACGTCTTACGTCTGTAAAAACTGTGGAATTTTGGGTCTTAAACTCTCTGAATCTGAATCAGTAAATTCTGGCGAAATACTTTCTTTTTTAAACAATGAAATGAATCTGCCAATTTTCCAATTGATCATGAAAATAAATCAACAGTAATTTTCGACTGAAAAATTAGTAAAAAATCTCTCTAATTTTCAGTGACAATTTATTTTACTGTTTCAAAATTTCACTGCTCCAGACTTGGACGGAACTTTTTTTCAAAACAAAACTTTCAAAAAATTATTTTTAGATACCGTATTGGTCCTGGAATATCATAAGAATTTTACCTAAGGTATGCCATGGTTAAAATTGACGAAAATCAGAGCCACCTTTGTTGTATTGGAAGAAATCGTAAAAATAATATCTTTTTGAAAGATAAGTTATTAGTTTCTTTTCATTTATTCAAGAGTCAGTACGAAGAAATTAAAAACTTATCTATCAAAAATATATTATTTTTACAATTTCTTCCAATACAACAAAGGTGGGTCTGGTTTTCGTCAATTTTAACCATGGCGTACTCTATGTAAAATTCTGGAAAAATTATACGATATTCTAGGAGACCAATAGGGTATCTAAAAATTATTTTTTGAAACTTTTGTTTCAAAAAAAAGTTCCGTCCAAGTTTGGATCAGCGAAATTTTGAAACAGTGTAATAAATTGTCACTGAAAATTAGAGTGATTTTTTACCAATTTTTCAGTCGATTTCTTTTTATGATTAATTGAAAAATTGGCAGATTCATTTCACTGTTGAAAAAATAAAGTATTTCACCAGAATTTACTGATTCAGATTCAGAGAGTTTAAGAACCAAAATTTCACAGTTTTTTCATTTTTTAGTGGTCCCCAGACCAATTTTTATTTTTTATGGTATTGTTTTACACGAACGTATGTTTCGCTTTCCCATTTTGGAAAAATAAAATATGTATAAAAATGCCACAAATGGTAAATTTTCCCAAATTATTGATGAAATATGAGTAGTTCAAATGATCATAAGCGTGACTGGACCTTCCCAGTAGGGTGTGCCAAAACTTGGAGACTCTCTAATGAAATTAAAAAAAATATATATCTATGTCCTAAAAATTTTATATCAAAATAAAAATGATAACATTGAATCAAAATCGGAATTGAAATTAATTTGTTTTTCATTGCATAGATATTAGAACGAAATTAATGAAACAATTTGATCATAAATTTCCAAATCTTCTGATTTACGCCGTCATTTTATTCATAAAAAATGTGCAGATAATGACGATTGGAAAAATTCAATTCATTAAAGCTCATGGACCATTTTTATACATTTTTCTCCAGTGCTGGAAAATTCCAAAATTTTATGGAGGCTGTAAAAAGTCTTGAAACCGCTCCCAATCGATCCGGGAAGTCAGAAGTAGGGCATATATACCGAATTTCAGCTGTTTTTGTTGATTTGATCAAATTTTTATCTTTTGCAGGGCGATGAGGAATTTTGTTTTTTCAAAAATTGTCCAAAATTTGAAAAATGAACTTCAGCTCCAGAAATTTTAGATATTTCAACTCAAAGTAAATTTTGCGCCTAACAAAAATAAATCGAAAGTACATCATAAAAGAACCTCATATGCAAAATTTCAGATGCTGAAGTTCATTTTTCAAATTTTGAAATAAAAATTAAGCAAGGGACTTTTCATCAAAAAAAGTAACTTGAGAACTTTTTTTTAACATGACAAAAAATATCCTATTAGGCATTCAGAGTTATTTAAATTCTCAGAGATTATGTACTCGAGTTTTAATGATTTTTCCATAACTTGTGACGACTTTGCAAAAACTTGGAAATTATTCAAAACTCTACATAATTTTCCAAAAGTAAGGCGATTTTTTTCCACACCCGGAACGATTTTCCAAAAATTGAGCCATCTCCCAAAACTTGGAAAATTTTCTAAAAAAAAAGAAAGATTCCTCACAAATCAGAAAATTCCATAAAATTTTCATAATCATAAAAATTGCAAAGTTTCCCAAAAAATAATAATTTCTCAAGAAATTGGGCTGTAGGCGAGTTTATTTCCGATAAATACCCATGTGAAAGAATGGGCGAGTAGATTCCCATTTTTTTCAGGGTAGGAGCGAGTTGAATCCCACGTTTTCTCAAAAATTTCTTTTAAACTCTCAATTTTTTTCAAGTATTTTCAACATTCAACACTAGAATGTTGAAATGAGCAACCAGAATGAAATGAGCAGCTCAAGCGAGCAGCCCGAGCGAAGCGAGGGCGCGAGCAAGGGGTTGGGGCCGCGGAGCGGCCCAGGGGGCGAAGCCCCCTAGTTATTTATCTATTCTGTCAAATGAGGAATTGATTAAAAAATCAATTACTTTACTGATTTAGAAAAACAGAATTTTTTCAAATTTAGAAATAGAATTATTGAAATACTGCCCGAGCGAAGCGAGGGCAAATTTTTTTTGAAAAATCATTATCAACTTTTAATTTTTTTTCTTTAAAAATTTTAAAAATAGCAATTTTTACGTAAAAATTTGAATTTTTGCTTGAAAATGCGAAAAAAGTGACTTTTAGTGACCTTTGGACGAAAAAAGTGACTTTTAGTGACTAAAGCCGAAAAAAGTGACAAACACCCTTAAAAAGTGACCTGCTACGATCATTTCAAGCGACCAAGGTTTTCAAATAGCATGAATAAAATTTCAATTTCATTGTCCCCCCCCCCCCCCGGTGCTATTATTATCTAACAACCTTCCATCATTTACCACGTTGATGGGAATTTAAAACTTTCAACCACATCAATAAACTGATCGCCATTCATTTTTCATATCGACATGTACTGTTTTTTAAAAAAATGATTTTCAACTTTTGCACACGTAACCACAGCACATCACATACGTTCGTCTATATGCATCAGCTCGAGCTTCATACGTAAACGGACATTGACGGACACCGCCAATTGGAAAATATGATGGCGCAGTGCGATGTTTTGAAAAAAGAAAATAAATGAATTATATAGGTAACGTTTGTTATTTCAAAGATACATACGCAGGACTCACCTTTGCCAATCGCTCGGCTACCTTTCAAAACTAAATCATCTACTTACTACTCGTCGTGTAGGTATACATATGTAATATACGTGTCAAGTCGATACACACCACACATTTACACACTCACACATTCATCGATTATCGTATATACCTACTGTACGAATACCTATCACCTACCAACCGACAACTTACGTATTCGAACGTTGAATTATTTATTCTTCCGCTCCTTTAAACTCCTTCACCTAGCCCCGTCTAATTTTAAATACTTGCAACGAGCGGGACACGAACATAAAAAAAAAACACAGAAAAGAAAAATATTTTTTCAAACTCGCGACGAGCCTATAAAAAAAGGTCCAGATTTGAAAAACTTTGAAAATCGAAAAAAAGAATAAAATGTTCGATCGAATTGTTCAAGTGCGACGTGATTATAGACGCTAACTTTGGAAAATGGCCCGTTTCGAATCGCACTCGTACTCCACTTTTATCGTTTTACTCACTCGGTCTGATCTCGTCTCTTATGTAACCTATACCTAAACGAGGTCAAATTAATTTGAAAATTTTTCTTTCAACGTCGTCGTCGTCCTCTTCGTGACGAAAAGTTTTTTCACGAAGGGGAAGGAAGCACAGCGTAGAAAGTATATCCTCTCTTTCTTCATATTTCTCTCCCAAGAGAAAAATTTCTTTAGCCGAAAAAATATCGATAAATTATCCATTCGTGCCTTTACAAGAGTGTAGGTCTAGGTACCTAGGAGATTTTTTTTCAGCCGATAAAACGCTTCTTTTGGAAAAGTTAATTTCACAGGTAAAGAATACGAGTTTGTTGGACGAAAAAATATTCCGACGTGGTTCTCATATAATGTGTACAGTGAAGTGGTTTTCTTTGACACGACAAAGGGCGTTTTCGTATCACGAATATTTTTTTACCTCGCCTATCAAATATCTAAGCGTAAGTACGTACTCGAACATTAATTTTTTTCGTATTTTCGAAGTGTTTTTTTTTCACTGCCCATCGAACGGATGAAAAGATCACCTATTTGGCGAAAACTTACTCGACTGATTCATTTGTCGTTTCATCACGACATCGACTGAGTGTTCATTGCAAACCAAGCGACGTCACGGGGTTATAAAAATTGAAAACGACGGATAAAAATTAGCTAAATAAAGGTATTTCATTTTGAGTAAAAATTAAAGTAAGAAAGAAGGGATGAAAAAAAAAAAAACAGTGGGCAGTAAAGGTCACAAAGGACTGCGTTAAAAAGTCGAGAACCGAGAAACCTAAGCCACCACTCCACGAATTCTACGATACCAAGGCTAACACTGCTGGTGACGTCGTAGATTGATGTGAAAGTCTCGAAGTCTCATAATTCGGCACGAAGTCGAAAATCTCCATTATCTGAAGACGTGAAACCAGTATTCCTAATCTGGAAAGAGTGCCGACTATTGCAACCAGGTGTAATGTTTTCTTTCCCCATGGCACCGTTGGACATCTTATTGATTGGTAGATTTCCCATACAGAGTGTTCAAAATATGTCAAAGATGATTTTCCCTGACTTTTCCAGGTTTTCCGTATATTTTAAATATGATATTCATGAACTAGGTGGGGGAGGGGGATTTTTCGCGTGACGAACTTACATCCTGAAATTTTGCATAAGACTGATATGAAATGCATGGGGTCCAGCGATTTTTTTTCTTCAAATTCACAACATTTTACGGAATTTTTAGGGGTCCAAAAAAAAAGATTAAAATTCAATTCTGAAGATTTTTGAACCCACCCAACTACCTCTCACCACAAAAATTTTAAAATTTTAATTTGATACAGAAAAAAAATTCAAAAAAATAAAAAACCAAATATTTTAAAGCAAAATTATAAAGTTTTGAAAAATTAAACAAATTATGCCAGAGCGTCTACGAAATCAAGCGAAAGAAAATTGAAAAATTTCTTCACATCCTACCCCCTCCCCCCAAAATGAAAAACCATGCCTCAAATTTATAAATCCATGCAATTTCCTGAAATCTTGTCAGCTTGTACCAATAAATAAAAAAACCAATGAGGTGGTAAAATATAAATCATTTTGTTGAGAAGAGCCCGAGCGAAGCGTGTGAGGGCGAAAATTATTGCGAAAAAAGATTTTCAAAAGATGAAAATTCACCACTTTTCCCGCATTCAGGTTTTTCAAATAGTCAGGTCTTAATCATGCATCCGTGCGCTATTCCTGTTAGAATTTATTTTATGATCGATTCTTGTTCTAGACACTAAAACAAAGAAATTAAGCCCGTACGACCTTTTTTTCCACTCCCTCTTTCCTCAGAGTCCACCCCCAACATTTCAAACGTGTGAATCTCCTTATCTATGGGTTGTAATGAAAAAATTTTCAAACAAAAGTTGTTCCTCAGCATCTAATGTACATTTCCAGTTCTCATCAAAATCCATTTTGAAGCAACTCCTGCCCCCCAAATTTAGAAACAAAACATGTTTTTGAGAAAACCTCAAAATCAAGTTTTCTTCTTTTTAAACGAAAAGTTTCGGAGATACGACAAAATTTGTATTCACAAAAAGTATTCAGAATTGAATTTCCTTTCCAATGAGCTCTATCACGACCATTTTCACTAAATTTTTCCGACAGAGTGAACCTCTCCCCCTTCCTCGTTTTCACAAAAGTTGGACTCACGAACAAAATTTGCTCCAAAATGAATTCTGATAATAAATGAAATTATGCATTAGGTATCGAAAAACCAAAAATTGTTCAATTTTTTTCCGTGGGTCCAACTTTTGAGGTAAGGGGGAGGGGGGAGAGATCCACTCTGTTGGGAAAAGTAGGTGAAAATGGTCATAATAAAGCTCATTAGAAAGGAAATTCAATTCTGAATACTTTTTGTGATTACAAATTTTATCGTATCTCTGAAGCTTTTCACTTAAAATGAAGAAAACGTGATTTTGAAGTTTTCTGAAAACCGTTTTATTTTCAAATTTGGGATGCAGGAGTTGCTTCAAAATGGATTTTGATGAGAAATGAAAATGTACATTAGGTGCTGAGGAACAACTTTTGTTTGAAATTTTTTTCATCACAACCTATAGATAAGACAGTACCAGCGTTTGAAATGTTGGGGAGGGGGTGGACTCTGGGAAAAGGGAGAAAGGGAAAAAAGGGCATAAGGACTTAATTTATTTGTTTCAGTATCCAGAACAAGAATCAATCATAAAATCAATTTCAACAGGAATTTCGCGCGGAAGCCTTTTTTTGTACGATTGAGACCTGACTAAGAAACATGGTCAAAAATTTCGAATTCTGTTCTATTCCCTCCCCCTTTTTTTTGAACATTGGTGCCAATGTTATCATCGAATTTATTTCTCAGCACAGCTCATTAAAAAGTAAGTTTCCAAAAAACTTGAATTTTAAATGAATGCTGTAGAAAGAAAGAATGTAAATTTCTTCGAGTGTTGGGGGGGGGGGGGTTGAAAAACCATTCCTGATTTAAAAGAACAAAGACATGCACTTGAATATAATTTTATTGTGCATTATTACGACCAACAAAAAATGATAAATAAAAAAACCAGTTAAATAATGTAATAATTTGATCCCAGCGAAGCGAGGGTGATTTCTTTTGAAAATTTTAAAATAAAATAAGCAAATCAACACTTTTCTAAATGATTTATAATTTTTTTGGATTTTAAAAAAATTCCAAACAAAATTCCAAAATTTCCTTTTTTCAAAAAGTGGACATCCTGCTACCTTATCCCGTAGCATCATTGGACGCCATCTCCGATTTACATATTTGCCATTGGGTATCACTGCTGGAGCTTTTTTACTCCGAGATGCTGGATCCAGATTTTTCCACAAGGCACTGTTAATTTTCTACCCGGTGGTTGCATTGATGATTTTACTCGTAGTACGTATAATGTTGCTCGTAATTTAAAGACATAACGATATTCTGCCCCATGGCATAAAATACCTCCCGCCACAAATTAAGCCAGTACTGGCGATTATTTAGGTTGAAAATCAATTTACTATGCATAATTTTGCGATACGGATGTGGCAGCGGCGACAGCAACGACGCCGGTAAACGTTTTGGCTAATATTATTATAGATTAGGTTATTGTACGGAAGACCGTGCGGCGAAGGAGAAAAAAACGTTAAACGCTGCCGAAGCCTCGGTACAGCAGCCATTAGCTTAATATCTAATGAATTTATTAGGTTCGGAAACACCTGCATTGAACGTTAACATTTAACAGCAAATTAAGCATGCCAAATGATTGTTAATTTTCCAAAATACAGCAGGTACGCGGACGCGCGTAACGCTTACACCGTGTAGCTCCTGCTATAGCGACGGTTCCCTGCTTTCAATCTGCGGCACGTATAATTTTAACGGAGGAAATACTCGCGCAGCGGAGAAACCGCTAGGAAGGGAAGACCACCAATCTCGTATATTAAAATTAAGCCAAAGTAGGCAATAAACGAGCTCGGTTAATTAATTTTTCTCCTCATCCAAACCCCCCTTCCCCTATCATTAGCTTTATACTGATTGGAACAATGAAAAGCTTCAATCGAGACCGTTGCTCCTTCCCTTCCTTCATTATCTGCTTTCAGGCCTAACAGGGTTAGATAATAGATCGATATTATGATGCGATTCGAAAAAGGAAAATCATTTTGGAAACGCTTTTGCTTGAAAAAAACTCAAAAAGTTGTAAGAAAAATAGTTGGTAAAGAAGGCAGGTGTATCTATTTAAATAAAAAATGTGTGCACAAACGAGCACAAACGAAGCGCAATCGATTGGCACTAGTTTCACAACCCCCTTAACTGATATGGGCAGGGCCGGGGACATGGAGCCAAATTGAACGATATTTTCCAAAATTAGTGACAATTTACCAAAATTTTGAAAATTTTCAAAAAACCAATCGATTTTCCAAAAGGCAGGAGATTTTCAAAACTTGGAAATTTTCAGAAAAATTGAACGGTTTTCCAAAATTGATAGGATTTGTTCCAAAATTTGAACTACTATCCAATTACCCAAAAGTTAAAGGATTTTTCAAAAATTGTAAATTTTTCCAAAACTATATTTTTTTAAAAATGAAACAATTTCCAAAAAATTGATACTACTTGGAAAATTCATTAAGAATTGGCCAGTTTTCGAAAATTGGGTGACTGTTTTGTTATTTCAAAAATGAAATTATTTTCTAAAAATTGAACGGTTTACACCAAACATACTTTCTTACAACTTTTTTTCTTTTTGAAATTCTAGCCATCTTTTATAAAAAACAAAAATATTCAATTGGAAAAATCATCTGAAATAGAAAAAATTTCCTAAAAAATTGAATAGAAACAGAAAGGACAACGTCAATTATACAGGGTGACATAGAAAATGCTGCTTGAAGTTTAATGGGTTATTTTTATAGTATTTTCCGCGATGATTACGAGAAAAACAGTGAAAAAATTCTATCACCCAAAGATTTTTCTTAATTTGAACCTTTTGTTGAACTTTTTTTTATACTTTTTGATAACTTTTGATACTTGAAGTCAATTTTCCGAGCAATTTCAGTTGAAAGTTGAAAATTTACTTTTTTAAAAATTGATTTATGGGTCAAAAGTTGAATCAAAAAAATGTAAAACAAATTCTCAACCGTGATGGAGTAAAACTGAAATTATATTCGAACCCAGCACTAAAAAGTATAGGCCAGAATCACTAATTAGAATCAATTACGCAGAAAAAATTGTTAATTTGCGGCCTTTGATATTCCCATTGTTACAAAATAAGAAATGTTGAAAATATGGTTCATTACAGAAAATCGATTTTTTGGGAAAATCAAGGCTCCAAAAAAAAAATCAATAGAACATGAATTGTAGAGCGTAAAATTTTCTTTCTGTAAGGTTCAATTAGTTTTTTTTCCTAGGATCGAGTCTTATTTTTGAGATATTTTCAATAAAGAAAAGAAGTTGAACTTTCAACTAAAATATCTCAGAAACTAACCTTCTTAGGAAAAAACTAGTTGGACTCTACAGAAAGAAAATTTTACGCTCTACAATTTATGTTCTATTCATTTTTTTCGTTGAACCCTTCTTTTGTTCGGAAAATTGACTTCAAGTGTAAAAGTTATCAAAAAGTGTAAAAAAAATGTTCAAAAAAAATTGAAATCGTGAAAAATCCTTGGACGATGGAATTTTTTCATTATTTTTTCCATGATCAGTGTGAAAAATACTATAATCATCATCGATTAAACTTCAAATAGCAGTTCAAAAGCTTAAAAATGTCGACCTGTATTTTGTAACACGTCTTGTAGGAACTAATTACACACTGGAGAAGGTATAGATACGTATTTGTACATGTAGATGTTGTAGTAGGTACTTGCTCATGAAGTTATCTTCTACAAACTGTCAACAATGGCTCGAGAATAATCTGAGTAATACTACCCGCATTCGTTAGTGCAAGAAAAATGATGTGTCACTGGTGGGTATAGAAATACCTACTACCTAGTACTACGCTATACGACAAACTAACAAGGAAGTGGACTGGAGGATAGCGAATCCGAGTACCTAGTACTTACTACTTGATATCTACAGGATGCCAGTATCAGGAAGTAAACACATTTGATTTTATTCGTCAATTATCTCAGTACCCAAGAACATATTATTCGTAGGTGTGCATACGCGTATTTGTCACAGTGCATCGTCACGTCGCCAGGTCATGAACTCGCGATACGAGATACCCTTTCAGCGATTCTTAATTGGTAATTGTACCATATACCAATTACTTTGGAAGTAATTTTCTCCTCACCGCATCACGTATTGCCATCTTCGTTCGTCGAGTATGTAAGTAATTCGGGACGTTTTGAGACACCATTTTCGCGACACGAACAAGTCGTTGTTTCGCTACTCACTATTAGTACAGTAGAAATAGGGAAAAAAATAGAAATACTCCAACAAATTGCTATAAAAGCGGTTTTTGGTTTATTCTGTAGAAAAGGGTCTAATCTATCACATACTGAAAACCCTCTCTGAACCTCCCCCCTCCTCCAGTCACTTTTTTCTATGCCACAGCCCCTCAAAATCAGTTTTTCTCCTTCAACTTTCGAAATTACGCACTTCTAAAAAAAAAAGTTGAAACAAAAGTTGTAGAGCATCAAAAAACAAACAATTTTGTTATTTACAATTTTTCCCTAAGACGTCATGGGAGGGAGCTAGAGTCTTCAAAAAAAAAATCAGATTTGAAGATTTCCCATTACCAGAAAAAATCACCAAAAATCGGGTTAATGGACTTTTAGGAGCGGTTCTTTTGCATAGTACATTCTATTACCATGTAGAATAAAAAAATGTAAAACCCACCCCTTATCTCAAAGTAGGGGATGGACCCTCCGAAGAAAAAATCGCATTTTCCCCAAGCGTAGCTCAGCTGCAGTGCAAAATTCGAAAAATTGGTTCATACAAACGTTGTAGAGCATTAAAAGACCAACATTTTAGTTTTTTTACTTTTTTTCTACGTAATCTTGGAAGCGAGCTATTGCAAAAAGAAAAAAAATCGACGTTCGGAAATTTTTCATTACCTCAATGAAGTACGGCATGGGTAAGCCTGGTAAATTTAAAATCTATCGAACCAATGGTCGAACAAGTGGAGTTTTGGGGTTTTCGTGGGCGCTGAACTCGATTTTTATAATAATTTTGACCCTTGAACTCAAATTGGGTCCCAAAAGGAGAGTTTATTGAGTTGATGAAAAATTTTCCAATGACGCGCTTCTTTTTTTCTTTTTGCAATAGCTCGCCTCCAAGATCACGTAGAAAAAAAGTAAAAAAAGTAAAATGTTCGTCTTTCAATGCTCTACAACGTTCGTTTGAACCAATTTTTCGAATTTTGCACTGCAGCTGAGCTACGCTTGGAGGAAAATGCGATTTTTTCTTCGGAGGTTCCACCCTCCTACTTTGAGATAAGGGGTGGGTTTTACATTTTTATTATTCTACATAGTAATAGGATGTACTATGCAAAAGAACCGCTCCTAAAAGTCTCAACTCGATTTTTGGTGATTTTTTCTGGTAAATTTGATTTTTTTCTGAAGACTCTAGCTCCCTCCCATGACTTCTTAGGGAAAAATTGTAAATAACAAAATTGTTTGTTTTTTGATGCTCTATAACTTTTGTTTCAACTTTTTTTTTAGAAGTGCGTAATTTCGAAAGTTGAGGGGGGGGGGTTCAGGGAAGTTTTTCAGTATGTGATAGATTAGACCCTTTTCTACAGAATAAACCAAAAACCGCTTCTATAGCAATTTGTTGGGGGTCAGACTGAAATTCTACTCCACTATACGGTACTCGGTGCGAACTGCGACAGTTATCGTAACGGCCGACTTTTCGAAATCCGTGGTATTAAAAATACGAGTAAATTCGATTAGCTCGATCAATTGATCAAGATCAATCCTCGAGTGTACAGATTTATTCGAAAATATAATTAAACCCCGCAGGTATTCGAATTTAAATATGTGACCCAAAAAAGGAAAAGTTACCCAAAGTCGGAATTTTCAAAAATGAGTTTTTTTAGCTAAAATAATAAAGGAGACCATAAGGAACATATTGAGACTTTGATGAGCATCTAAGATAGATTTTTCGCCGAGACAGAGACATTTGAGGTTAGGAATTCATGAATTCCAAAAAAACAAAATTTTGAGAAAAACGCGTTCAAAGTTTTTACTCCTGTTTTTTATGCATCAATTATCAAAAGAGCTGCAAAAACTACTTCAGGGGCTAAAATTTCACGAGGAATTCATTTTTGACGTCGAAAATTATCTTAGGAGAAGAGAAAAACGAAAAATTCACCATTACGATGCGTTCAATTTTGAAAAAAAAATTCTTTGCGAAAAGACATCCTGTTTTTCATGCATTTATCAATCATAAAAAAAGCTGCCAAAAATACTAATATGACGGAGGGGTGAGGTGGGGTGGACACGTATGAGGGGGAGAGGGGGGAGATACATTTTTGAACCTATTCCCCCTCATACGTATCCACCCTACCTCACCCCTCCATCATATTTTGCCAGTGTTAAATAAAAACAAATGGGTAAGGTGGGGGTGGGCACATAGGAAGGGGAGGGGTCAAGTGAGTATTAATACCATCAATTTACATAATACTACTATTTTCATGGCCAAAACATGCAGTTTAGAACGATTTTATACCAATCCTCACGTTTTCAACTGATAGCATATTTTCCAAAAACCCCTTCCTTCGGGACTCTCTATCTCCTCTGATAATGGTCGTACAAAAAAATTTTCATACAAAAAATATTGGAAATTGTCTGTAGAACAAAAAAGTACTGAACTATTTTTACCGAAAAATCGAATCCAAATGAGATAGAAGCGAAAACTGTTTTTCAGGGGGGTGGAACTCCCATAAAAAAATTAGCAAGTGGTCTGGGGGTGGTAACTCTTAGGGGGTTACTCAGGGGATCTCTCTCGACAGTTTTCCGCAATATAAGCTTCGCTGGTCGAAATGTTGTTTTTTGACCAATTTGCCTACACTGGTAAAGGTCTGAACAACTTGAAAGTGCAAACAAAAAAGTTTTGAAAAAATTCCCCACTTTTCGTTTTTTGGCTTTAACGCAAAATTCAGTTTTCCGACTTTAGGTACCCTGTCCCTGCACGAGTCACAATATTTTTTTCGAAAGATCGAGTGAGCTAACGCGCAGTGCCGATATCGTCACAAACACGTGCGACCGTACCTACGTGAAAGGCGATGTGATGACGACGAAAAATTTTGTGAGGGGAAAACGAGCGTAATCTCGTCAAACATTCTAATGAAATACTTGTCAATTGGATAATCACGATACAGCTGCAGCTGCGAAATTACGAAATCGGTTTGTTTTCCCTCCGTAAACCAACCGCAACGGTACCTACCCTAGGCACCCCTGTAGACTCAGAGAGAAACGATTTTATCTATTTGTTCCACGAAGCACATAGAGTAAACCCAAAGGCTTCGGTTTGGTAGTTTTATTAAATATAAACCATTAATAGGTACACAGTACACACGATGCGGTTTATTTGTTGTGGCCACATAAACTAGTACGTCTGCTCTACATATACCCATATCTGCTGCGTTTTGATTCGACCATAGTGAGTACACACATACATATTACATACATATATCATCTGCTTACCAAACCTTTTGAATAAAATTTCATACTCGTTCACATCCACTCTACACTTCCGGATTAAATTTTTTCGAAACAATCGAGATTTTACTATAACTCTTATTTTACACAGATTTAGCGTATCGTAGGAGTCCAAAAGTTGGCTATCAAGCGCGAGTAGAATATCAAAGTTGAGGTTTTCAAATTGCTCGAGCAACAGAAGATTTTCAGCGACTCTCTTTTTCCCTTAAAATGTAATTTTCAACTCTCTTCCTTCTTCTACCATTCTTGAAACATCAAAGATACTCATAGTATTCATTACTTATAGAATTTGTAAGACCAAACACATGAAAAATTGCAATTCTAGCAAAAAAATTCACTTTTTTACGCTTTCAACTTGTTCGGATGAGAAATGCCCTACAGCCTCAGAATTTGTAATTAATCTTTCTTTCGCATTCCAATATTCTGCCGTTCTTTTTCCCATTTTTGATCCACCCACCGTCTTTTTCTTTGATTGGTATTTTAAAAATTTCAACTGTTTTCGAAATTGCGAAATGTAATCAAGGAAATACTCGAAGTTGGAACAGAAAATAACTACAATCTTGCAAATGAATTTAAAAAGAAAAAAGAATCGTATTATGCACTGTCTAATTAAATTTTTTCATCGCCTGGAGAAAATATTACACGCTAGCAGCTCATTGTCATTAATAATAACGCGTTAATAAAGTTGCCTATCGAATTCGCCGTAAATACGATGAACGTTTGTCGCGTATTTACGGCGAATCGGTTAGGCAATTTTATTAACGTGATTTTTTCCATTGCTCTAATATGTTTAACAACTTGAAAACATTACGTGTCCGTCTAAAAATAGCAGATGGTGAGAAACTAGGATCCTGATTTTCAACTGCTCAGTGCTCTTGTTGATTTTGTGATCGTCTGGAGAGATTCGAGAACATCGAAATGTTACTGGATACTCCAGTACGACTGGAAAATGTGAAATTCGGTAAGGACTTGATTTTCGTCAATTTTATTACGTATTTTTAAAGGAAAATGTAGTTGCAATTTTTAAATCTCAGAACAAAAGTTCGTCAATTAATCGAAAATACGGTCAACTGCCCAAGTCAACTTTTGCACTTTCTGGAGAATACTTTTTCACACGCCAACATCTCATTAACATGGCGCGATATTATTAAAGCTGTATATCGAATTCGCCGTAAATACGATAAACATTTTGACGTGTATTCACGGCGAATTAGTTAGGCAATTTTATTAACGTTATTATTTTTTCTTTTGCCCCATTATTAGAGACCGGATTCTTATGCAATTGCATATTTTTCTATGTGACAGTTGATTGCGCATATCGATCAGATCTTTGCGATTCATGCAATTTCGAGTTCATAGAGCCCCATTGATGTTGCATATTTTTGCATATTTGGGCCATAAATGCATAAATCGACATAAATGAGGTGTTTTAAGTGCATATTTGTGCATATTTAGCGTATTTTCACTATTTTTCTGCATATTTTCACCAAAACATTTAAAATTTGGTATTTTTTCAATGTTTTCCAAACAAAACAGAGCCGTGATGAAAAAAATGCCACAAAACTTTCGAAAAAAAAATCAGAATTTAAAAAAAAAAATTTGTTCATTTACTTGACTTTTTTTTTTAGTGGTACCCGGTTATATCCAAAAATGAAGTATGGCAGACCACTTACCGGACACCCTGTATGAAAATCAAAATTTAATCATACTTTCAGATTTTTAACAAATATTTGGAAATTTTGCTTCATTTTCCCAAAGTTTTTTTTTCAATTTCGTGTTTCAATAATAAAGATTAATGTTTGACGATTTTTTCAAAGAATAAAATGATAAAATACAGTAACAGTGTAAATCTGATTGAAAAATGCTTTCCGTAGACACCCATGTCGATTGTGCATATTTATGCATATTTTGCTCATAAGTGCATATTTTTGCATATTTGGGCAATTATAAATGCATATTTTATGCGCATAAACAGAGATTTTAAGCGCATAATAATCCGGTCTCTACCCATTATAAACAGTTTCAACTTCAACATTACGATTTCGTCTGAAAATGGAAATTGGTGAGAAACAGGAAAGAATTTTCAATTGCCCACGTTGATTTTCTAATATTCTGGAGACATTCAAGAAAATTAAGATCTTGCTGGGTGTTTCGGTATGACTGAAAATTGTGAGATTAGGCAGGGATTCACATCAATTTTACTACAGAAGTACTTTTATAAAAAATACCTATTTAATGGATACTTCGTTACCTACATCAAAAGATGATCTAGGCAGCTGAAATTATTTTAATGTCTAACGGAGATTTTGAAACAGATTCTCCAAAAATCCAACCATCCTTCAAATCGCAAACAGAAATCTCGAGCAGTTCCCTCGAAAACTTTGAAATAATATTTCAAACATGTATTTAGTGTATTTCTTCTAACACGGTGAAATTTTTCTTCAAATTTTGGAAATCTCTCTTCTTAGGGTGCGGGTGGTTCATTTCCCTCTAAAAATAAGATTCCTAAAATTTTAGCTCCCTACATCGATTTGAAGCTATGCGCTGAGCCCTCCTTTTTCTTGTGAGATTTAACATAAGACAACATGATAAAAATGGAAAATTTATTTTTGAAACGAGTAATGTTGGATTTTCAGATATTCCTTAAAATTCTGTAATAATATGACTCAATTGTGATTTTTAGGAATGATTTTTGGACCGATGATCATCCTAGGGGAAAAGGTAAGCTCAAATAAAAACCAAAACTAATTCAGATTTTCAGATTTTCAAGAAAAAATATTTCGAAATTTTGCGTTTTTTCCAAGAAAGAGCATGCCCGGATAAGAATGATAAATCGGCCACCGAGCAATCTAGGAATGATACTTACAGGGTATACAGGTAGAGGTACCCTAGTAATACATTATTCCCCTGAGTTTCAGACCTCAAGTAAAGTAGTTCTTAAGTAATGACTGAAAATGCGGAAAATAAGTTTCAATTTCTTTCTCAAGATTGACTCAACCGATTTTCTTCAAACTTGGGTATAAATATATTGTATCGTTTATGTAAGAGCTTATCTCAAAAAAATTTACAACTCCCCCTCCGCTTATTCTTCTTTCAAAAATTTGACTCAATATTTCAAGGTTCTCCTTACCTATGAAAGACTTTTGGCAAAATTTTCAAAAAATGATTTTTGGCTATTTTATTAATCCCAGAAAAACGTACAATGTTTTCAAAATTTTACCTCGGGAGGGCCATTGTTAAAATTGACGAAAACCTGATTCACCTTTGGCCCTATATTTGGAGGAAATTGTAAAAATATATTTTGATCATTTGATACAACAATTTTGGTCAATTTTGAGCAAAATTGTACACTCTCATAATATGGAAAATTTTGCCAAAATTCAACCAAATATTTCTTGACCAATCCATTCGTTAATTTTCCAATTATTAAAAAAAAAATCATTTTTTTGTATGAGAATTTACTATTTTTTCCAGAAATTAGTCAATTTTTTGAGAATGTATCAATTTCACTGGATCAGGCATGAAAAACAGATTTTTGGGGAAAATAGTAACTTTGGTGACTTTTTATGAGGCAAAAAGTGAAATATTTTTCTAAAAAAGTGATCAATTTTTCAATTTTATTCATGAATAAATACACCCCCCTCCTCCAAAAAAAATTTAATAACTCAAACTGTATTTCTCTCTGCAATAGTGCTGAAAACACTCTTTTTTCTGAAAAATTTTTTTATTAATAAATCTTTACTTGACGCTACGAGTTTAAGAATATGCTTCAAATAACTGAAAAAAAGAATAAACTTTTTTTATAATAATACATTTATAATTATTACAGGCATCACAGCGAAATTTCGAAGAAAAAAAAGTGACTTTTAGTGACTTTTTTTGAGCAAAAAGTGAGCAAAAAGTGACAAAAAAATGACCAAAAAGTAACCAAAAATTCGATTTTTTCGGGGAAATTTTGTTACAGTTTTTTTTTGGGGGGGGATTTTTTTTGTAGTTTTCTGCAAACATTTCAAAAATAAATCAACTGCAACGGCGTGAATAATTTCATTCCAGGTATCATAGCGAAATTCTATCAAAATTAAGTAACTCTTAGTAACTTTTTTCGAATAAGAAGTATAACCAGAAAGTAATCAAAAAATGAGCAAAATGTAACCAAAATTTCATTTTTTTAGATGGGGGGACAATTTTTTTTGAAGTGTCCTGCAATCATTTTAAAGATAAACTGAAACAACGTGAATAATTTTATTAAATTCCCTCGTCAAAACTATAAACAAATAATAATTTCATTACGGTTGTAACACACAGTGTTGCCGAATTCTAATGTTGAAAAGTTTCCAAAAATGTTCCGGAATTCGTAAAAAGTTCTGGATTTTTATTTCACCAATTTCAATTGTTTGATTGATTTATTTTAGTCAAAATTAACGATTTATTCTATCAAATGGGGAATTGACTCAAAAATCAATTACTTTACTGATTTAAAAAAACAGAATTTATTTTAATTTATAAATATAATTATTAAAATACTGCCCGAGCGAAGCGAGGGCAAAATTTCTTTGAAAAATCATTATCAACTTTTCATTTTTTTCTTGAAGAATTTTAAAATATAGCAATTTTTACGTAAAAATTTGAATTTTTGCTTGAAAATGCGAAAAAAGTGACTTTGGGAGGAAAAAAGTGACTTTTAGTGACCTTTGGATGAAAAAAGTGACTTTTAGTGACCAAAGTCGAAAAAAGTGACAACCACCCTAAAAAAGTGACCTGCTATGATGTCTGATAACTTCCGTCTAAAATAAGTTCTTACTGAAAAAAATCGAAATATTCTGCATCTAAAAATTACGAGTTCTAGAAAATAAACTAGTATTTTTTTTTAGAAATTTAATATTTTTTTTAATTTTATGCAAGCGCGGAAGACCGTTTGAATGAAAAAAGTGACTTAAGAGCAAAAAAAGGGACCAATAGTGACCTTTTGGCCAAGAAAGGGAATTTTTGGGACCAACCCTGAAAATAGGGGACAAGTCATTAAAAAAGGTAACTCTGTTTCATGCCTGCTGGATGTTTGTCGATTTTTTGTTGAGCAAGTAGTTGGACAATCTGACGTTGATTTGAGTACATTGGTGCAGGCCTGAGACCAATACAACTCTGCATTTATCTCACGTCGATGATGACTGTACCTTCCGATATACAGAGTATAGATACCTAGATTACCTACATAACTAACTACACACTACACAATACACAAAGTACTGTAGTATATTGAGATCGACACAGAAAAATGTAACGCGAATGGTGACGTATAAAGAACGATATCGCATATTACGTATACCAAATACACTATAGAAAGTAAGACTTATGTACTCGTATGTACTAGCCATATTATACGATATACCATACTCGTATCTTACATACACGACAAACACACACCCGCTTCGGTACATATGTCACATCGTATCGAGTTCGAGTAAAATCGTACCGTCTACAAATACACGGCGAATTTTCGCGACACGATAAAAGTGTGCGTAGCGCGAAAAAGCTCGTCGATGTTATCACAATCACATGCGGCGTGTATGCAGTGTGTCTGAGTACATCCACATTCACTAGGTGAGTTAGTACGATGCTGGATGCGACGCCGTACCGCGCCACGCCAAGTCTTCGCCGAGTAGAAAGAAGTTTTCGAGCTTCGAACGCATATAACGTAGCATTCCCAAAGGAATGGCGCGTAAACACATTTACCAACACGTTTCTTATGTACCTCTACCGGATTTCGCACCGCAAGTACGAGTATATCTAGCTACCTACTAGTACCTCTACCCAACCTACTGTACGATTTAACCCGACCGAGTCGAGTCGAGTATACGTACGTTACCTAATACGTAAACGTAAACGTAAACGTATACCTAACCTATACACCAATACACCGAGGAAAAGAACATTTTCGTCGTCGCATTAATCTACCGCAACCGAACAACGCGTACCGAATCGTGCAGCGATTATATTATTATTTAATTTATTTTATACGTATTTATCTGTGCAGGTACCTATGCTGTCGCAGTGGACCCGGCTCGACGTCGATAGAAAACGAGGCGTCGAATCACGTCGAATAAACGTGTAGTCGTGTAAGCTTCTCGAAGTTACGGAATCAGGATGCAGGCAGAAAAAAATAGGTACCGAAAAAGCCCGCAGAAAATTCAATACAAAATTATAGTGATATCGATTTCTTTGCTTTTGATATTAGTCTTGACAGTTTGGCAAAATAATGGGAAGACTCAAAAAACTTACAAAAGAACCACTTGAGCTGTCCCCTTCCGGTTGAGATAGGACTTCAATTTTTGAAAAAATTACATCCTAAAACACCCCCGTAATCAAAATTTTAGCCACCCAAGTTGATATCTCTACTTTTGGCGAATTTTTAAAAATTTAAGAACCAAACTTTTTCAAAAAAAATAATAAGAATTGAAAAAAAGTACTTTTTGCCAAACTCAGGCATCCCACACAAAATTTGAAAAAAAAGTAACTTCAGGGACTTCTGATAATCGAAAAAGTAACCAAAAAAGTTCAAAAAAGTAACCTTTTTTTTTTATTTCAATTCATTATTTAGCCCAGGAAATGTAAAAAAAAATTCAAAAAATATTTATTTGTTTACGTAATACACATACCTAGTATTATAAGGAACACCGAAACTTATATTTATTCTCATAATGAGCATAACCAAAAGAAAAAAAAAACTAAAAGGTATAGCCAGATAAGGGGTGGTTTTGGCCCCAGCCCCATTTTCGATCTAATGCTCCCAGATTGTGTACCTTGATGAAAAAAAATTCTGGAAAAAATTTTGGCCCCAACCCCATCCCTTTCGAGGCTATGGCCATTTTATTGTGTCATTTTCAAGAATTTTTAATTCCAATGGAAGTGAATGAAATTTTCTGTTCTTTGGCACAAAGTTACATCTCGTAAAGGTCTATTCAAGATAATTTTTTCATCAATTTTGGTGCACTCCTTCATGAGGTTTTGGCCATTTGAAATTTTCAACTGTAAAAAAGACCTTAAAAGCGAAGTTCGACTAATTTTTGAAAATATCCTAAAATTGTGTTTTTTGACGTAGATTCACGTCACGTATTCAGTTTTGGCGATTGAGGTGGCGCAAGGGCCGAAAATTGCAAAAAACCGTAAAAAAATGTTGTTATTTTAGCAGATTTTTCAAATTTTGGGCGTTCTATATGGAAAGAAATGGCCAAATGAAAAAACTAATGTCGGATTCGTGTTAAGCAGGTCAAAATACCTTGATAAACACCCTTTTCGCGATCATTTTACTTTCAATGTCGAAATTCACTTTTTTCATTGATTTTTTATGACAATAAAATTAAATTTCGAGATTTAAAGTAAAATGATCGCGAAAAGGGTGTTTATCGGAGTATTTTGACCTGCTGAATACGAATACGGGATTGGTTTTTTCATTTGATCATTTCTTTCCGTATTAAATGCTCAAAATTTGAAAAAATCTCCAAAATAACAACATTTTTTACGGTTTTTTGCAATTTTCGGCCCTTGCGCCACCTCAATCATACCAAGAGGGTTCGTAATACTAAAATGCCACTGGTGTACGAGATTTTTTTCAACTTTTTTTTTATCCAAAAAAAAACAAAAATTAATTTTTTGGTGAAATTTTTGAAAAAAAGTAACTTCTTTGAGAGAAAAGCAACAAATAGTAACTTTTGAGTGCAAAAAGTAACAAATAGTGACTTTGCTGGAAAAAAGTAACATGGTTACTATAAAAGTAACCCCGTGGGATGCCTGCAAACTTTATGAAAATTAGGGCATAGCCCATTTGCGCACACTTTTCAAAATCAGTATTGTACTTGCAATGGTTCCTATAAAGTTGAATAGTACATAAGCGTCCCGTCGGATTTTCAAATCCGATTTATTTCTGTACAGTAGGTTAACCAGAGGCCTTCCGAAGCGATGTGCTCGGGGGGGGGGGGGGATGAGAACTTCAAATTTTCCAACTAATTTGTTTGAATTTGCCAATTAATTTTTTTTCAAAATTTTACCAGTGCTAATTTTTTTAAAAAACATTTGTCCTAAGCGAAGGTAAAAAATTCCAAGAAAATTTATAATAAAAAATATTTTGTATGCAGTTGTATTATAAATATGAGAGAAATGAAATTGGTTCGAGCGAAGCGAGGGCGAAAATTTCAGAAAACCTCAAATTTAAGGTGCAATAAAACAATATTTTGGATTAATAAACTTGAATGAAAAATTTGCCACTTTTACTTTAACAGAAGAAATATGGTATGGGCTCTTTGATTTTCAAACATCGAAAATGAGTTTTAAGAAGATAAAATGTAATAAAAGTAGTTGAAATCATTTTGAGGAAAAATAGGAAAAAAAAACTTTTGTAGAATTTGAATTATTTTAAAAGTATGGGGAAAAAAATACAAAAAGGCCGAGCGCAGCGAGGCCGAAGTTTTTGAAACATTTCTATTTGGGAGGTAATTTCAGTGATGGATTGAAGAATTGTGATTTGGATCATGATTTTGGGAATTACCAACTACATCTACATCTCAATTTGAAATTTACTCATTATAATGCGATTAGAAGGAAGATAAAGATAAAAAAAATACATATTAGGTGTCTGTATTTCTAACAATTTTTTTCCTTTTTCATTTCTTGTTTTTTTCTTTGCGAACTTTCCAAATTTCATTTATTTTTACCATCAGCCACCCCAACACCACCCACCCACACTACCAGACAATGTCTGCACGCCCATGAAAAGCCAATATGCGCATAAACGGATGCCATATACCATACTATCATACAAATCTCACATTATGTACGTACGAAATTTTCTAATCAAAAATTTACAACCTATCAGCTGTACTTTAAATAAGCTAAAAATAATGTTTAAGTTTTTTCCCATTTTTTATTGCTATAGATTTGAAGTTATTTTCAAATAAAAATTTCGATGAAAACTCAAATTCAATTATGGTGCTTGTGAAGATTATTGGAATTGTGTGATGATTTGAGAAAATTTAAGTAAAATAAATACTGGTAGGATGATTAAAAATCAATTGGATTGGAAAAAATTTCAGAAAAATTGAATTCAGGAGTAGTGTCGCCAAACTTTGAAGACAAAATTTCATAATTTTAAGATTTTCGAGTGCCAAAAAATTCTCAACATCACATCCGGAAAATCGCTAAGGTTTCTCAATGAATTTTCCGAACATACCTAGATCATTTCAAGTTTTTTTTTGTTGAAAATATCATTAAAAAAATCAAAAAATTAAACACTGTAAAAAAAGGGGGGCTGAGTCAGAAAATTTTCAAAAACTCCAAAAACGTATTTTAGGTCAATTTGTTGAGAAACCTCGAATTGCTTTAATTTGTTGTTTATCGCTATTTTTATAAATATAAACAGACATTTTTAAATAGCCCAGCTTGTGGAAAATCGCTCTATTGCCGAAAAAAATTCTGATAGTCATCTTCTTTTCCCACCCCTTCTTTTTTCCACAAAAAGTCGTGAAGACAATAAAAAAGAAAATGAGTTGGAAAATCATAATTCGATTTGGAAAAAATTTTACACGACTCATTTTGAGAAAAAAGCACCACATTTTTTCTTTCTAAAAGATTCATCCTTCCCTCTTCTTTTTTTATCATTCTGTTTTTTTTTTTTTTATGAGATAACGTGTGCGCCTTTTGAAATATTTCAAGCGAACGAATGCTCGAACGAAACTAAAAGAAATTCTTCTACAAAAGAATTGAGAATAAAAAAAAACTCCTAAAAATTAATAATTTTTTTGACATGGATATGTCTTTAGGCCTGGGGGGTAAAATTTTGAAATTGTTACGCTGGAAAATTCTTACGCTGGAAAATTCTTACGCTAGAAAATTCTTACGGTTGAAAATGGTTACGCTTGAAAATTCTTACGGTTACGGTGGATCAAGACATTATGACATTATGTTAGACTTAAAAAAACAAATAAAATTAAATATTATATTTTAACATAATAATTTGCTGATATTATGTTAGACTTGGACGGGTTACGGGTTATGTGTAATGATCACAGTGGATCAAGACATAATGACATTATGTTAGGCTTAAAAAAACTTGGAAAAAATCTATTTCAGATGAAGAAATGATGATATGCTATATCAAGTAGTTCACGTAATATTTTTGTGTAACATTTTTGAATTAAGTCGGTCGAAAAGTCAGTCGAAAAGTCGGTTGAAAAGATAGTTGGAAATCAGAAATATAGTTGGAAAGCTGTCAAAAAGTTGGTTGAAAAGTTGGTAGAAAAGTCAGTCAAAAAGTCGGTCAAAAAGTTGATCGAAAAGTCAATCTGAAAGTCGATCAAAAAATCAGAAAGATAGTTGGAAATTCGATCGGAAAGTCGGTCAAAAAGTCGATCGGAAAGTCAATCAGAAAGATAGTTGGAAATCAGAAAGATAGTCGGAAAGCTGTTGAAAAGTCGGTTGAAAAGTCGGTCAAAAAGTTGATCAAAAAGTCAATCTGAAAGTCGGTCAAAAAATCAGAAAGATGGGAATTCGATCGGAAAGTCGATCGAAAAGTTGGTCGGAAAGTCGGTCGGAAAGTCGGTCGCAACATCAGTTGGAGATTAGCCGGATTATTAGATGGAACATTAGACGGAGCGTTATATGGAGTTTTAGACAGTTACGTTTTTAGATTATGACATAATGATATTATGTTAGACTGGAAGAAGTTAGATGGAATGTTAGATGGAAAGTTAGACAAAACATTAGATGGAAAGTTAGATGGAGCATTATATGGAGCGTTAGACAATAACATTTTTAAATTAAGACATAATGACATTATGTTAGACTCAAAGAAGTTAGATGGAGCGTTAGATGGAATGTTAGATGGAAAGTTAAACAGATTGTCAGACAGAAAGTTGGGAAAGATTGCCGGAAAATGATTGTCTGAGAGATAGTAGTTGGGAAGGTATGCACTAGTTTGGTAGAGGCACAGCACTAGAAGCAGAGTGTATGGTGCATCCCTCTCCTTGATGGTAATCAAAAGTGTCTTTAGACCTGTGTAATAGCGGTAACACAGTAACTAAATGAAGCTGCCATACCTTAAGGGCATGAAAAGAAGTACATCCCATGTTGAATATAAGTTGATGAACATCATGAAGAATTATATTACATTTGAGAGTATGGTATATCTTACTGACATATCCATGTTCTATTTTCTTTCCCTCGTCCCCTATTTCTCCATATACATAATAAAGATAATGGTTGAAAAAATACTAAAACTGTCCGTTGAATAATCGATCGAATTAATCCGTTCGTGCTACATATATGACTCGAAAAAATTATTACACTCCATAGTTTGGGTAACCCTGTAACAATTTATTTTAAAAAAGTGTGCGTAAATGTCCCCTTGCCATTTTAGAAACAATAGACAGAAAATTTTATGCGAATGGACTATGTTTGTAGGGGAGGGGGAGGGGGGACTGGTCTGTGCCAAAAAGTGCACTGTTTTTTGCCAAAATTGGGTCCAATGATACATTTTCTTGGTAAACTAATCGAAAGAAACCAGAACTCGATTTTAAATGTGGGATGCCTTCTGGAGAAGTTTGAAAACTGGAGGAAATTGAGATGGCGCTGAAGACTCCAGAATGGCTGGAAACTGTTAAAATTGGATTGGGATTGTCGATTTTAGGTAGGAAAAGTTCAAAGCCGTCGACCTATACGGTGGTTCGGCGATTGGACAGAATTTTTCAAATATTTCGATTTTTCTTCACTTCAAAAAAATGTCGCGTCAAAGGTCGATTTTCTCGTTAAACTACCTACTCAAAAAAAATCCAGAACCCGATTTTTAACTTCCCACGTAACTGAAGGTGTCTTCTGAAGAAGCTTGAAAGACTGAAGAAAATCGAAATCGCGTTGGAGGCTCTAGAATGACTGAAAATGACCGAATTTAGGTTTGGAAGGTTAATTTAGTATGCATCTAATTTTTGTAACGTTCGGCGAAAAAGTTTTTTTTTCAGTAATACACACTATTTATGTACTTCTATATTTTTTCGGAAAAAGCTTGATTTTAAAATTTTTGAAAATTCACCAAAAATAAAATTATCAACTTGGGCAGCTGAAATTTTAGTTACGTGTATTTCAGGACATGCTCTTTTCAAAAATCGAAGTCCTGTCTCAATCAGGGGCGGAAACCTCAAGTGATTCCGTTGTTAGATCTGCCTAAGCATAGTATAGATATAGGTACCTACCTAACCTACATACATGGAACGAAAGCTGCCAGTAATGAATTATTTGCGCACGTTGAACGAGCTTTCTACGAGATTAAGCGTGTGCGGCGAAAATTGACACGAAAGAGAAAGAAAAGCGAACGACGAAACGCAAAGAGGCTAGAGACGGGTATCGGGTCTTACAGTTGTCATCGTCGTAAGAGTTGTCAAGGTCGACCAACAACCTAACGTTGACAAAGAGAAAAATTTCTCAAAGGTGGTCAACCTGGCGTTCATTTTAAAGCGGAATTTCGAAAACGCAATTCAATTTAGTCGCAACGTTTTCGAGTGGATTTTCTTTCTATCGTCAACTCGTATAGGTCTAGCTATACGCTATACGGCTTTATAGCTGTATAGGTACTCCATATAGCTACGTACGTATAAAAGTTACGTCAATTTAGAGATTTTCACGTGCTCGGTGTTAACTGTTTACGTTTCTTTTGAGCCGCGTACCGTATCAGCTTCGGTATTACGACGGCCACCATCTAGTTATACTACGACACCTACCACCATGCATTGTGTATATCGACAAAGTACCGTACTCGTACCAAAGCGAAAGTAGAAAATAGGGAAAAAAATCAACCGATATTTGTCGTGTTTTTGAAGAGTGAGGCTGGGCTTGGGATGGCGTCCCGAAAAAGCCTCAAGTACAAGGAAAATTGAGCCCACGATACTAACGAAGAGTGAAAGCGAATTTTCAAAGGCGTCAATTTTCAACGAACGAGCACCGTATGGTTCATACTTTTTTGTACATTGTCCGCCTCGAATCTATCGAACGAGTTTTGAAGTTCTTCGTACTTGCTGACCAAGTCGCATTCTCAGTGTAGATTCGACATTTTACACCGGTATCCCAAAACTCGATGCGTTAAGCGGGGACAAATTATCGCGTAAAAATAAAATTTTCACTGAAAAGGGAGAAAAAAATCAACAATGGTATCTACTGGATCTAAAAAATGGAAATTCTTGCTATTTTTCGGATTTATTATTTTTCTAACCAGCAGACATCATGACTCAAATTTCGACTCAATTGACGAGGAATTTGATGGTTCTTTTCTAAGCCAAAATAACTACATATTCATCATCATTCAATTTCATGCAACTTTATCACCGCCCCCATTTCTTTGGTTATTAACCCTCCTCCCTCACAAATTTTTTCGCTTCAAAGGCAATCATTTTTGGACGTTCAGGCGAACGTTTTACAATAATGAAACTGAAATTACCGATTAGAAGATAATAATAATTATTTTTATTAACGATGCTTCACTTTTTCGGATCAGGATTACCATTTCATATTTTTTTCTCGAATATCTGCGTAAAGTTTTTCATCTTTATATTTTTGTGAGTTGAATATCAAATTTTCCAGGCACCCGACGCAATTTCAGAAAAACGGTAAGTACTTGTAACACATCCTTAAAGCTCTTGAAATCAAACTCTTAAATTCATTCGATCACTCCGAACTTCAATAAAAACCATCATCTCTACCTCTTTCCCATTTAAGTAATCTGGTCTTTCAAGTTCACCCATCTAAATTCACAATCATAAAAATTAATTTTTCCAACTGAATTCTCCAAGAAACCAGCATGACCAGATATCAGCTGATGAACTTACAAAAGTTAGATAGTAAAGAACTTATTTGAACATAAGTACGGTTATTAAAAATACTAGAGATTGATAACAATTACTTACTACGTATAGAAAAAAACGTCGATAGGAGAAACAATTAGCCAACAACTCACCTGTAAACAGAAAAACAATCATTTAAAATTTAAATATGAAAAATGAACATGTATTACTCGCCTCGAGGGCGGATAATTTGAATATTAATAACCTAAAAATGAATAAACCTATGTTTAGCTTGTAAAACAAATCTATGGTTTTCAAATTTCTGTCGACTCAGGTAAGTACCTATTATTCTTTTCATGAAAGGACAAAAAATCATTAAAAATTAAAACAGAAATTCGAAGGATCGATAATTTTTTTCTGAACATTTAATAAAATTGTCAGAAATGATGAAATATTATTTTATCACTTCATGACTCTTCTTTGAATCTGTTGAAAAAATCGCGATTTTGAGATTTTATGATCTCAATTGAAAATTTTCAAAGATGAAGATACTCTAGGATATCACAACTTCTTAAAATGTGTTTTTTTGGGAGGGGGGGTGAACAATTAGGATATGGTATCTATCGAATTTGGGTAATGAAAATCATACTACAATTTTCATTTTCCACACGATTTTTTCTATTCTACATTATAAATAGGTTTCGCACCCAAAATTTCTCTCCCCGAGTATTTTTTAACAGCTTTATTTTGACGAGATATTACGAAGGTAAGTAATTTGTCAATCAAGAAAATAACACCTAATCTTTGTCATTCAAATTTTTCAATTGAAAAATTTCAGAGGAAAAAAATTAAAATTAATTTAAATTGTAAGAAGACATATTGTTTTCAAATTTTTACATGGGTTCACTGACATGGGTGGTATCCAACTCAAAGAAAAATTTTGAGTATAAACCAAAATAAATCGAAAGTACATCATAAAAGAACCTCATAGCCAAAATTTCAAGTGCTGAAGTTCATTTCTCGAATTTTGGCGAATTTTTGAAATTTCTAAATTACCTCATTGCCCTGAAAAATATGAAAATTTCATCTAATTAACGAAAAAAGCAGACATTTGGTATATACCCTATTTTTGACTTCCCGAATCGAATGAAAGCAGTTTCAAGAAGTTTCGAAGCCTCCAGAAAATTTTGGAATATTGCAGTGCTGGAGAAATATTGATAAAAATGGCCCATATGAACTCCAGCAGATAATAATCGCGGATAACCCAAATTGGTGATCTATTTGATCGATTAAAGCACAATTTTCCAAAATTCGTAACCAAATTCATATTTTTTGGCAGAAAATTAAACTTTTCCGGGAAAATTGTCAGCCAGAAAATATAAATTTGAACTCAAAGTTGAGAATTTCGAAAAATTGTAGTTTATTCGATCAAATATACCACCAATATTGGGGATCCGCGATAATAGTTGCTGAAGTTCATATGGACCATTCTTATGGGGTTTTCTCCAGCGCTGGAAAATTCAAAAATTTTTCTGGAGCCTCCGAAACGTCTTGAAACTGCTTCCATTCGATTCGGGAAGTCAAAAATAGGGTATATACCAAATTTCAGCTCTTTTCGTAAATTAGATCAAATTTTTATACTTTGAAGGGGATGAGGTTATTTTAAAATTTCAAAAATTCGCTGAAATTCGAAAAATGAACTTCAGCACTTGAAAGTTTGGATATGGGGTTCTTTTATGATGTACTTTCGATTTATTTTGGTTTGGACTCAAAATTTTACCATGTGTTGGAATACTTCATTCGTGAGTGAAAATCATGGTAGTATTTTCACGTCATTCATGCTTTCATGATGGCGGGGGAGGTAAGTAAATGAATGAATACGTACTTAGGCTAACAAGCGAGGTATCCCAACTCTAAGTAAAATTTTGAGCCCAAACAAAAAAAATCGAAGGTACATCTTAACAGGACCCCGCATCCAAAATTTCAGTTCATTTCTCGAATTTTGGCGAATTTTTGAAATTTCAAAATTTCCTCCGCCCTATGAAATATATAAATTTGATCTAATGAACGAAAAAGCTGAAATATTGTATATAGGTACCCTATTTTCGACCTCCTGAATCGATTGGAAGTGGTTTCGAGACGTTTCGGAGTCACCAGAAAATGTTGGAATTATCCGAGGTTGGAGAAAAGCCCATAAAAATGGCCTATACATATGCACTTCAGCACCTATAATCGCGGATTATCCATATTGGTCACCTACAGTGTTTATCGGTTATAAAAACATCGGTTATAATGACATACCGCTTATAATGACCAATTTCAAAAGTCCCGGCAGAACTCCATAACACTAATGTTAAATTATATTGCTTATAATGACATTGATTATAAGAACATATCGGTTGTAAGAACGTGATTTTTTAGTCCCTTCAGTAAAAAATATTGGATATAGTGACCTTTACATTGAAAAAATCACTTTTTCGTATGTAGACTAGCAAATCTACTCCTGGCGAGTAGGTGTTATTAATGATCCTAAGCGGTCAGGTGAAGACAAGCAGTTTGGTATATCTATTGTGAGAAGTACAACAGATTTCGAGATGATAACCATCGCTACCACTTGCTGTTTTTTTTCAGCCTGGAGCCTGTTTGCTTTTAAATCCTGTAAAATGTCGATTTCGCTGAAAGAGGAAAGTATGGTTATAGTGACCTACCGGTTATAGTGACCAGATTTCAGGGTCCCGCCGATGTCATTATAACCGATAACTACTGTATTTGATCGATTAAAACACAATTTTCCAAAATTCATAACTTTGAGTTTTTTATATTTTTTGGCTGACAATTTTACTGAAAAAAAGTAATTTTCTGCCAAAAAAATATAAATTTGAACAAAGTTATGAATTTTGGAAAATTGTATTTTAATCGATCAAATAGGTCACCAATATGGATAATCCGCGATTACAGGTGCTGAAGTGCATAATGGGCCATTTTTATGGGCTTTTCTCCAGCGCTGGAAAATTCCAAATTTTATAGTGGCTCCGAAACGTCTCGAAGCTGCTTCCAATCGATTCGGGAGGTCAAAAATAGGGCACCATATATATCAAATTTCAGCTTTTTTCGTTTATTAGATTAAATTTTCGTATTTCGCAGGCCGTAGGTAATTTTAAAATTTCAAAAATTCGCCAAAAATCGAGAAATGAACTTCAGCGCCTGAAATTTTGGATACGGGGTTCTGTTATGATGTGCTTTCGATTTTTTTTTTTTGGGGCTCAAAATTTCACTTTGAGTTGGTATACCTCTCTTGTAAGTCTGAAACTGGATTATTGATTCAATCTTTTACCTACCAAATGCGAAGAAAAAAGTTGCCTACAAGTTTTAAAATTTCAATAATCAATCAATCGTGACTTCATACCCCCACAGCTTTCCTGTTGCTCCACTTTTCCAGTATTTTTTTTGTAACCCTGTAATTCGAACTGGAATGTTTTCAGATTTACTTCAGCAATTATAAGATAGTACTTCGTAAATGAAATCCAAATTTGCATAAAAGAATTTAACGAACACAAGTAGGTACCTATTGCTCTGTTATTACAGGTCGCCTCGTTTCGGCCCTTACTCGACACATTTTATTAGGTCTATCTGGTATCTACGCACAATTGTACGTCGTCCTACAACTTATATATCTACGATTACATTTACGTTCATTCTAGTCAAGAGGTATTAGTGTGAAAGAGAGACAGAACGAGACGACCGACGAAGCTCGAAGTCGATTAAAAAGACAACTCCTCCCTGGCGTCTCCTCCAGAAGGTACCACTACGTAGCTAACTAGCTACGTATCCGCTATAATGGAATACTGAGAGCGGATTATTAAAATTGATTTAAATGCCGATGCCGCGCCACGCCACCGGAGTGTTTTTCCTTATAATTATATTTGCAAAACGGGACGATGGTCGGGCGTAGTTGGTCGAAGGTGCCACGTAGCATAATTTCTCATGGTCTTTAAAATTCATCGAAGGTGTAAGGTTGATAGGTATATCGGTGGTATATCTACGTACAACATACTTGCAAATTTCCTCAACTACAGCAAATAAAGTTCGGGCTGGGGGGGGAGTCTAGTGAACGAGACAGAAACCACGTAGAATTTCAGATGGGTCATTTTTTTAACTTTGATTTTAGTAAAGCTTCCACCAGCTGCAGCACCTTAAGTACCTTTTCACCCTTATTCGGTATGTTCCAACAACTTTCACGATAAACCGACGAATCGTTCGCAACGAAATACACATTAAAAAACTCGACAGACTGTAATATTTCGAAATGTAGTCGAACTTTTTAGGGTTTTTTCCTCTACCTAATTTGGACGTTCGAAAAAGATTGGAAACACTTTTCAAAACTTGCGCAAAATTGGTAGAAAATCGTTCCTTTTTTTTTTTAGCGATATCGACGTTAAAGAATAACTAACCGTGAACTTTTCTATCAGCTGAATTCGTGACTACGATAGGTACGTTTAAATTTTGTTCGGTTAACGATTGCATCTCGTATCGTGCAACACACGCCGATTCTCTATGTAAATGAATGAACGCCATATTCTGCCGTCATCGTTATAGGTAGAGAAACGTTCGAATGTGTAATTTGTATGGCTTTTTTAGTCCAGGCAAATAAGAGAAAAAATGTACCGAACCCCCAAACAATAAAATCCAGATTTTTTGTCGCGTTTTAAGTTTGTAATGGTCCATTACGCAACATACTAATATGGACACCTCCACAACCCTCCGCTACCCCCAGGGGAGAGGTAAATGTCTACCGAAAACCGATTTTTCGTGAATATCTCCTCAAATAAGCCTCAACATTGAAAAATATTCATGAACAATCTTGTTCTACGTGTAATTTTCTATCAGAAGGTGTTTTTGCTTTTTCAAAAACACTTACTTCCTTGACCAAAAAATAAGGGTAAAAATTAAAGCGTTTTTTGCTTTAAAGCAAAAATCTTAGAACATGGATATGTTGAAATACCTATGGTTATTGTGTAGTTGAGATAATATGACTTTGATTTGATAGGTTTTTATATTATACAGGGTCTATAAATGAACTGGGCAACGTCTGTGTAAAAATTTCTTTCCTTTTTTCCCATTTTGTTGCGTTGCATCACTGATATTATTGTTGTAGTACGCAATGAAACGAAAGCAAAATTTTAAAAAGTGACGAAGTTTAATGTAAGGGATGAGTCATCTTGTAAAATATGCAGGTAAAAGTGTGAAATATGCTTCACAGAGTTGAAATGCCCACACGATAGCATTACATGAATCTTTTTTTTCAACATCAGAATGCCGTAATCTCGAACGTAAAATTATCAATTATCATTAAAAATTTAATTCATTTCTTGACACTTAATAAACTTTCTTTCAGGGGTAATTGACACGAAGAAACAAAAATCTGTAATTTCATTTTTTCAGGTAGGGATTTTTGCGCAGACGTTGCCCGCCCCGTTCATTTATAGACCCTGTATATATATAGCATGATCGATAATTAATACTAAAATTTTTACGGTCTAACATATACAAATGTTGTAACTTGATAAAAAATAACAATTTTTTTTTAATCATTAATTTACAAAAATTTAAATTTACATATCTATTTCAATATCGTCAGAACTACAAATATAAATTCTCTTTTGATATTCAAATTAGGTAGGTACTTCAAATTTACCTACCTACTTATAATACTGTTTATTTTACTAAGAAATTTAAAAATCAAAGGATTTTAGTCATCAACCATAACACTAGCAACTCTATGCATCTACTTATTACAACCAAAACAAAATTCAACCTCCTTGGTATCTCTCCACAAAATGAATGTCTTATAAAATTAAAACTGAACTTAACTTTTTCTACTCTAGCATTTATTATTCAAGCACTCTTTCCTGTTGGTTGTGTTTACATATTGGCTTCAATACAAATTATCAACTTTTCACTGATCTTTATCATTAATATTACACTTCTTCAGGATGTTCATCGACTTCTTATAGTTAATACAATCAAATACTTTTTTGCTGGCTATAAATAATTATACTTCTTTAGGATGTTCATCAGCTTTTTATAGTTAACACAATCAAGTACTTTTTGCCATCTATGAAATAAGTGATTATTCCCAATTATTTTCCGAGTTTTTTCAAGTCCAACATAATATTATTAGGTATCTCCAATGGGTATCTCTTAATCTAAAAACAAACCTTACACAACAGTGTAACATAAATTAACTTAATACCGGTATGTCTTCATTAATGAAGTTTTCCAAGATTTTTGAAGTCTAACATAATGTCATTATATCCTAATCTAAAAACCTTACACAAAATTGTAACTTAAATTAAATTAATATTGTTATCTTATCTATCTATCTAACCTCTTTATCTGATCTATCTATCTTATCTACCTTTTTTCCTCTTTTCTTATCTCATTTCATCTTTTCTCATCTTTTCTTATCTCATTTTATCTTTTCTCAGCTTTTCTAATCTTATCTACTCTTATCTATCTCTTCTATCTTATATATCTTATATTATCTATCGTTCTATCATAAGTTATCTCAAGTCCAATATAATGCCATTAAATCAATATTTCAATTTTTTTCCCATGTTTTTTCAAGTCTAATGTAATGTCATTATGTCTCGATTCAAAAATGTTACGTGAACTACTTAATATAACATATCATCATTTCCTCATCTAAAATAGATTTTTTCCAAGTTTTTCAAGCCTAACATAATATCATTATGTCTGGACCTTAAAACGTTAAATTAAGTTACGTAACGATTTCAAAAATTTACCCCCCAGGCCTAAAGACATATCCATATCAAAAACACCTATTTTTCAACAATTTACAGCATTTTCTGAAAAAATCGAAACTTCTGTAAATATCTCCTCAAATAAGCCTCAAAATGGAAAAATGGTTATGAACAATCATGTTCTACGTGTAATTTCCTATCAGACAGATTCGTGTTTTTTTTTCAAAAACACCCACTTCTTTTCCCAAAAATTTAGGGTGGAAAAACGCCTATTTTTCCAGTATTTACAGTATTTTTGGAAATGATGGAAATCTGAAGTTGAAAGTACCCAAAATTGTACCAGTGAAGAGTAGGTAATTTTTTTATACATGCTGGTAAGGTATTCCAAAAAAACTCACCCCAAGAATTTCAACCCCTACCGTTAATTACAGATGATATTGAATACTGCAGCAACCTCCTTTATGATTAACGGTAAGGGTTGAAATTCTTGCGGTGACTTTTTTTAAAGCACCCTACCAGCATGTATAAAAAAATAAAAAAATTACTCTTCACTGGTACAATTTTGGGTACTTTTAACTTCAGATTTCCATAATTTCCAAAAATACTGTAAATACTGGAAAAATAGGCGTTTTCACCCTAAATTTTTGGGAAAAGAAGTGGATGTTTTTGAAAAAAGACGAACCTGTCTGATGGGAAATTACACGTAGAACATGATTGTTCATAACCATTTTCCCATTTTGAGGCTTATTTGAGGAGATATTTACAGAAGTTTTGATTTTTTCAGAAAATGCTGTGAATTGCTGAAAAATAGGTGTTTTTTACCCCTAATTTTTAGTCAAGGAAGAGAGTATTTTTGAAAAAACAAAAAACCTTCTGATAGGAAATTACACGTAGAACAAGATTGTTTATAACTATTTTTCAATTTTGATGCTTATTTGAGGAGATATTCACGAAAACCCGGTTTTCAGCAGAAATTTACCTCTCTTCAGGGGGATCGAAGGGTTGTGAAGGTGTCCATTTTAGTATGTTGTGTAGTGGACCATTACGAACGTAAAACGCGAAAAAAAATCAGGATTTAATTTTTTTTTTTTTGGGGGGGGGGTCAACTCCTAAAATGACTGGACTATTTTCCATGCAGTATCTGTATAGATCGGTACCTCTACCTACCTACATCTACTTGGGGCATTCGACAATAAACACTGGCACGTGTAATCTACGCGATTAAATTAGTCTAAACGTTGAATCAGAATTGATGATTTTTAGTCATAGCTCCTTAACCAATGTCTATTCATAGGCAGACCACCCTTAACTTTAACATACATATGTATGTAATGTAAATCTAGTTGATTAGGTAGTTTGTGTCAGCACGTTTACAGAATTTGAATTGATCAATTCGACACCAGTCGCGTCGTCGTCGACGACGAATAGGTAGAATTACGAAAAACGAGATCGGATGTAATATGAAAAACCTTACCTAAAACAACATTAACAGGTGAAGACTGAATGGTGACTCCGTGTTATTGAATGTACCAGCGGCGAAAAACAATTAACAAGTATGTACTCGGAAATTTGGCCAATTTTTTCGGCTCAGCGAAAAAACGAAACCTCGCAACGAGAAAATATCGCTATACCAACTTCAACACATGTGAAAACTCGCGCTTTTTACAAATTACCATACGAGAAAAAATTCACACCATTGAAAACGAAAACGAGACGATATAAAACCAAAATACCATATTATAGGCACATACACTTGATAGATACACTGCACCACACACCGAACCGGACTCGATACGAAAACGCCACCCTAGAATGCGGCAAATAATCGTTCAAAACGACGACGGCGATTTATGAACTTGAGAATGAGAAAAAAATCGCAAACACATACGCGGCTATAAATAAATCGACCATTGAAAAATAAGAAGAAAAAAAATGCACACAAGTACGCCGTATAAAGAAGAAATTCGCCGCGAAAAGGATTCGCACACGCGACCGTTTGCGGGCTACTGCCTTTAGCATTAAAAGACACGCTTTCTCAACAGCTGTTTGCCCCACCTACGCAGTCATACCAACTTGACGCGAAATTACCGTTTAGTATGGTATTTTCGACTTTCTGGCCGCGCCGCGCCGCAATTTTTCAACGACTCGACCGCGTTAATGTTTTATCACGCCGTTGTTATTACTCGTAGGTACTCGTACGTGTACAATTGTACATTTTCATTATCGCGGCAGTCTGGACAAGGTAATCATCGATTTAAAAAATTTTCATGTTCAGAAAATTCACCAAGTATCTAAGTACCTAAAAGTATGCGATACGTGAGCGTACAAGTACATAGGTAAATTCGAACGGGTGTTTGACCTTTGACATTTTAATTTTAATTATTTTTGCACATGAATGAATGTAAAGGTATACCATTTAGACTGTAAATGCAGTGGGATGGATGGATAAAACACAAGCCCGGATATTTACGTAAATTGGTAAAATAGGCAGCTTATCTTTGAGTGAGAGACGTCTCAAAAAAAATTTTGAACTCTCCAGTCCAAAGGGAGACAAAGCAAAAGACCTTATGGTGGGTTATTTTCGAAAAAAAAAATCATTTTGAAACAAACTTTTGAGTAGTGCCACCAATTGAGAAATTTCATCACCTCCCTTAACAGATAAAATTTGAATTTTTACACCTCTGAATCATTGACCACAAAATTGGATACCACTTTTTGCCCTTCCCCAAAGGGAGTTATTATTTTCCATAACTTGAAAAAGTAAGTCATTCCAAGTGATTCTTATTCCTTATTTCGGTTTCTGGACTCGGAAATATTTTTTCCAGCACCATTCTTTATTCATTCGAATTTTAAGTTTCAAAATTTGCCATTTTTCAACTAACTCCTAATTATTTTTGCCGTAAATGGGGTTCCAACAATCCAAGTCCAAAGGGTATGGTGTTTTGGCCCTGGAAAGGGATTTTGATGAAACCTACCCCAAAAGTTGAGTCATGTTGAGAAAAAATTCTGACAAAAATTTTGGACCCCCACAGCAAGTATTATCGGGGGAAGGGGCCAAAATGTGTTTTTTAAACTTCATTTTTTCATTTTTCGTCAAATGTAGATAAAAATTTCGTGTTTTTTAAAATTGAATCTAGAGGGTCAAAGAAACCCTAACAAATTTTTTTCAAAATTTTTGATCCATTTTTCGTCGAGTCATGGGGGTTTGAAAACTTTGAGCGGCCATTTTGGAAAGAAGTTTCAGAGGTACAGTCGCCATTTTTTTTTAGAAAATGTGTTATCTAGTGTTTATTACACCACATAAGTTTCAATGAGTTTCAGTACCCATGAAAAAATGACTAGATATGATTTGATAAAAATATATTTGATATGGTGAAATTTGATCAAATTTGATCACTATGTCATATAAAATTTGATATAAATAGATCTAAAAAACATCTTCGCAAATCAAATTATATCTTCACAGATCAAATTATATCTTCCTATATCAAACTTTATCTAATTGAATGTAAAGGGATTTCATTTACTTTTATATAAAATTAAACAATTTCATTTTTTTTTATAAAATTGAAGATAATTTCATATAATTTGGACTAACATTTTATCTATTTAGATAAAATTCTACATATTTTGATAAAGCAATCTTTTATATAATTGCATATAAAATTAAATAATTGGATGGTTTATATAAAATTATACATAGTTTTATATAAACCATCCAATTATATAATTTTATATGCAATTATATAAAAGATTGCTTTATCAAAATATGTACTTAGAATTTTATCTAAATAGATATAATGTTAGTCCAAATTATATGAAATTATCTTCAATTTTATAAAAAAAAATGAAATTGTTCAATTTTATATAAAAGTAAATGAAATCCCTTCTCATTCAATTAGATAAAACGCTACATCTTTGGATGAAACTATCTTTCATGACAAAATATTTCATGGAATTGAGATTAGCAGTGCTTCAATAAGAATAGATATAATCAAATGTGATCAGATATGATTAGATATAATTTTATATAGTTGTAATTGATTTCCCTTTTCCTCTTAAAATGTAAATTTGGAGGCTCCAACCCCCGAGAGGGGCAATAGAATTTCGCCAAACATGTTTTATTTTTTTTTTATTAATTATGATGTATCAAGAAAGTGAAAAAAAATTCCAGTTTGATTAAAATTGGGGGAAAAAAATTTACCCACTTAAAATTTAAATATCACTTTTAGTTCTAATTCTCAACCCGATGTGGTGGCGTGCTCCTCTAAATCAAGATCATGAAGTAACATGGATAAAGCAATGAACAATTAGGAAGTAAAGTAGATCTAATTAGATATAATATGATTAAAATTGATCACAAAATCTTAGATATAATTGTATATGTCAGATGTGTCTACAAAATTCTATGCATACATATCTAACCAGTTATAAATTGATCACAAAATCTATTTAGATACGAATAGACATATTTATATCTAGATAGATATAAACAGATAAAATTCTATAGACACATCTGACATATAGAATTATATCTAGGATTTTGTGATCAAATTTTATCAAATTATATCTAGCCATTTTTTCATGGGTAGGTGCAAAATTGTCAGAAAAAATAAAAACTAACCACCGGTCATACAGAGCCCGAACGTTCATGTGAATTTCCCACGGCGCTGTGGTGGAAAGTACAGCGCTCGCGCGCGTTATGTTTGACAAATGCCATTCTAATCCAAAGGCGAATTACATTTTTTCAAATATGAATGCAAATGATGATAGAGGTATAAAATTTGGCATAGCGAAGAAGGACATCATAAAAAAATTTTTAACCAGGGGAGTCATCGCCAAACCTTATTGGAGGGAGATGGGAAAGATCCAGAGGGGGTTCAGCCCTTTCATTTTTCAAAATTGAGCTATTGGCTTTTTTTCGTGTCATTTCTGCACGATCGAATTCTGCTGAGTTCAAAAATAACATCAGAATTCGATTAGGGTTTCTCTGACCCTCTAGATTCAATTTAAAAAAACACGAAATTTTTATCTAAATTTGACGAAAAACGAAAAAATGAAGTTTAAAAAACATATTTTGGCCCCTCCCCCCGAAAATAATATTTTTTTTCTCGTCACGACTCAACTTTTGGTGCAGGTTTCATCAAAATTCCTTCCCAGGGCCAAAACACCATACTTATCCTGCTATACCCTTCATTTCAATCTCCAAGTTCTAATTTTTTCAACTCTAAATTTTTTTCAACTCTAAATTTTTTCTATCTTTAATTTTATTTTCTATGTTTAAAATTGTAAGTATCCAAATTAAAAAAATTTCCAACAGTAAAATTTTTTAAACTCCATTTCTCCCAAAATTATTCCAATACCTATTGATTTGTTTAATTTCATATTTTTAAAATTTTCTTTCAATTAGTTGAGTAAAATTTTGAAAAACATAATTGAAGTAGAAAATTTTTTTTAATAATTCAAAAATAAAAAAAACGTGGGAAAAAGTTTCAAATTATTGAAAAAATTCGAGCTGAATGAAATTTAATTTAAAAGAAGTTTTAAAAAACCAAGTTGAAACATTTTTGAGAAAATTTTACAGTTGGGGAAAATTTTAGGATTAAAACAAAAATGTTCCTATTCGAAATGAATTAAAATGTTTAAAACAATTTTTTATTTCTTGTTTTTGAAAATTTTTTCCAAGTCAATCAGTAATTTAAAAAAATGTAAAAAACTAATAAAAATAAGAAATTAAAAAAATCAAAGTTGAGAAAATTTAAACTAAAAAAAAAAAAATGTTCAGATGAAAGTGTGATTTAAGAATACCTAATGAAAATGCAGCCAATTCGGAAATTATCGTTCACTACTCTTTCAAGTCATGGAAAATAACAACTCTCAAAGAGGTTAAAAGTTGCTGATCACGAATTTGAGGACTTTTTTATTTTTATCAAAATTCAAATTGTTTACTGGCACATCTCAAAATCGAACCAAATTTTTTTGGTCAAGTACCTCGAATTTTTAATGAAAATTTAAAATTACTGCAGTGCCAACTGGCAATTCCGCATTTTTGATTAGCACGATTTTCACAAAATTTCAGTTGGCATTGCGATTACAAAAAATTAATTTGAATTTATTCAATGCCCATAAAATATATCGGTTCTTTCCAAACCACCGACGATCAAAAAAGTTGAATTTTATGAAAATTGTACGAATCAAAATGCAGTTGGCAGCATTGCCATGAAATGTTTATGAAAAATTTCGACTTTCACGTATTTGAGTAAGCAATAGGAATTTAATAAAAATCGAAAAATCTTCAAATTTGCTATTAACAGCTTTTTAAACTCCTGGTAGAGGATAAACGATGGTATTTAATTTCGAGATCAAGGTTTCGGAGAAGAATAGAAATTCAAATCACACCTACTTAGTGGAAATGATGGAAGTTTTCAGCTTATGGCACTATTCAAAACTGGTAAAAACCCTTTTTTTATTTTTTTGAAACAGAGCCACCATGAAGTTTTCTAGCTCCTCTTCCCGGAAGGGGGCTCATAAGTTTTTGGGAGGTCCACTCAAAGTAAAATACCGCGACAATTTTCGTCAAAATCTAGGATACGTTTTTTACTTTGAATTTGACGGTAACATAGAAAAAGAGCTTTCGTGTGCAGAATTAGCTTGCATTGTCGGCAGAGTTGGACCGAATAGGGACGTAAGGCAGCGAGGGTCTTACTCCCCATCCCAATCCATATCTCTATCCCAGATTACAATGATGCGTTTTTAGTCTAAAAATATGCAGAAGTGACGTCATTTATTTCAGAAAACACGAAAAAAAATTTCGAGCGAGGAAATTAGACTCTGAATTCGAATTGATGGAAAAATGCTATACGAATCGGAAAATTTTCAATTTTTAATCCTCCCTTCCTCTAATCATGACGGATTATTTTCCAACTATTACCGGCTGAAAAAATTCCATACAAAGTTGGCACGTCGTTGAAACACGATCACTGGGGAATATTTCGCAGCCGCATACCACTCTTCCCCCCTCGCCCTGAATTTTCATTTATCCCTTCGCGAACGAGATTACTCTGATTACACCTGTTCGCGAATCTTTTAGTGATTTGATGACTTGCAGTCGACGATAGAAAACCGAAAAACCTAAAAAACCGAACCAAAAAAAAACTTTATATCGTTTGCACGCTGGTAACGGTGAAAAAAACACACTGTGCGGTGAAACGAAGCCGAGTGTAAAGGCCATGTTCGCGGTGGCCAAAGGAAAGGGGTTAAAGCTGGGTAACTAATGTTGCTAAATGAAATCTATGACGTAGCTTTTGATAAGTTACTCGAGTAAGTTGGCTCGGTTCGGCTGCCGCTTGCTTCGTTGCGCGCCGCACCCGCCCACCCGCGCCACCTCCTACACGGTTCTCTCACTCGACGTATTTACGGCGCGTAATTATGCAATTTATTTAACGCTCAGCTCGTTTTCGCTATATTCGTATTCGTATTCGTACTCTGGTATTATGGCATGGCAGTACGTTGGTATAGTATACGTCGCATCACTTTTGTTAGCGAGTGTTTTCGCATTCGTGGTATAACAAGCGACGACGCGACGCAGCGGAGGTAGTGTCTTTTTCTACATTTATGGTTCTTTTTTTTTATTTTTTGGCGCGAGCGTATTTTCTTAAAAGAGTTCTCTCGGCTCATAAATAAACACGTATAAGGTTGACTTCGCGTCAAGACGTAACTTTTGCCCACGAATCGAGACTCGGCGCGGCGGAGAGGACTCGCGGCGGTTGCTTCATCGTTATAATTTTAACCGGGTCGTCGTAGGCGTCGCGTCGCAAGGAAACAGCGCGAACGCGTTACTGGCGAAAAAAATAAAATAGCTGAGTAGGTACTCTTCCTCTCGGCTCGATTAATGTTTACAAATATACCGGGTGATTTGGCTAAATTACCTGGCGCGGATTTCATTTAGAAGCGGCATCGTGGAAACAGACGCGTTTTATTTGCACGAATTACGTCCGCTCGTTATTCTACTTATTACCAGGCCACGGTTACGTTTCGCCTTTGCCACCGATGGCGGCGGCGGTGTTGCTTTTTGTTCGCGTATTTTGTCGTCGCGATGCCCAACAGGGCCGGAGCAGGGAGGAGGCGAGAGAAGAGCGACGTGAGCGTAATTTTTCCAAGAGGCTTTTTCGACGGATTTAAAATATCCTCGTCGTCGTCGAGTTTGGCTTGTAAATTACCCGTTAAAAGTCGCCCGTTTTCACCGACTCGACAGCGGTTATTTTTTCATTATACAGATGCGAAAAGTGGCACGTCTGCGTAACGTCGCGTCAAGTCGTGTCACTCGTTTCTTTGTACCAGCTTAATTTTACGTACAGCAGTTCACTACCTATTACATCTAATCTATTCGTCACACCTAACCTGTTTCAATTTTTTTTGTAGTTGTGCTGCCAGTCATAATGCAGTTGGTAGCACTGTCGTGAGATTTTTTCAAAAAAGTCTATCGAAATTCATTCTCGACGACCAAAAAATGGTTTACATTAATTTTTTGGCGATACGCAAATTGGATTCAATAAATATCAAGAAATCTTCAACTTTTCAACCCCCTTGTGAAAAGCAACAAGTGATATACAATTTCAGAGTCAACGGGTCAGCGAGGCTTAGAAGCTCATATTGCAGTTTTCAAAGGAGGACCAAGATCCCACGCAAGAGGGAAACCCTTTTTTTCAAAAATCCCTACCTTCATCTTTTTTATAAGTACACAATAAACTCGCATTTTTTCTGGAATGCTTCTCACCCAAGCTAAACTAGCTCCCTAATTTTTATTAAAATTCCAAGGCGTGTCTCCAATTTTTTCCACCAATTGTCAACTAACCTATACCTTTTAATGAACTTTTGAAATTCATCACCCATGAGAAAATGGCTGGATAGAATTTACTTCAAATGAACACATTAGCTTGATTAAATCAAATTTTCACATTTTGCAAAGTCATGAGGAAATTCGGGCATTGGAAAATTTTATGTTGCCAAAATTATTTTTTTTAATGACTTTTGATTTAAAAAAAATTGCACTTTCCGTTGGGAAAATTTGAAAAAAAAATTTAAGTCATTAAAACCAAAAAAATTTTATATGAGTAGGATATGTTCTTTGTTGCAGATAAATTTTATGTTTTTATTAATTGAAAGTATGCAATCCCAACTTGGGCTTATAAAACTTATTAGGAGAAGGAAAAAAAAAGTATTTGAAATGTGAATTTATAACTAGAAAACAGTTGAAAATATTAAATGTAAGTATTCCAGAAGTACAGTTTCTTTTGTTGTCGTTGTCGAAGTGCCATATCCGATACAGGACGTTGGCAGTCACATACCCATTTTCCTGGATTAGGCCAACACATGACTATACTTGGGAATTTTGGCTTATTTTTGAGTCAGGGCTGGAAGAACAAACGAAGAATGGGAACGAAGAACGAAGAACACAGTCATCTTTTTAAAAGAACTAAAGAACGAAAGAACAAACATTGAAAAATTGCCGAAAAGAACAGATGGGAACAAACAGTGAATGTTTAATTTGGCTTAAAGAACAAGAATGAAGAAAACTAAATTCTTGATTGTTCTTTGTTCTTTCTTTTTCCCCCATTTTCCTTCAATATCATGGTAAAATCAACTCAAAATCATATATTTAATCGCCACTTCTCCCTCTTTATGGATTATAAGCGCATCCTATGTCTTATGTGATTGTGCCTATGCATTGTGTCTGTGTGTTTTTGATGAATTTGTGCTCCTGTACATATTTCTTTACGAATTTTGTTCAAAATTTTTCATGATTTTCAACTGAGAATGAAGAACGGGAATAGGAACGGAGAACGTGATTGAGGCAAAGAACAAAGAACAGAAGAACAACCGAACGTCATTTACTGTAATTACAAAGAACAGATGAAAAGAAGATGGAAGATTCATTTTGGGAACGAAAGTACAAGGAACGACAAAAAATTCACAGTGTTCTTCCAGCCCTGTTTTTGAGCATTTGTGTAGTAGTTTCCCATTGCTTTCTACGCTATCTACAGGTAACACATTCCTGGCTAGCCGGATCTTTACGATCCTGAGTTCAGAAGAGCACTATTATTAGTCGCTCAACCTCAACCAGTTACAGCTTTTTGATTCTGATGATAGATAGCATGCTTATCTATTCACCTCTACTGTTGACCAGCTACACTCGGTACCTTGCATGCATTCGATGTCAATTACACTCACTTTCAATATATTTTTTAAATGCATGCATAAGCTTGTGTCCACAGTAAGACTTGAACCTATGACTCTCTGTTCAGGAGACCGTAGCCCAGCCCACTACACCACCAAGCGCTTACAGTTTCTTTAGCCTTGATTTAATTTTTCAAGTCCTAAAAATTTGACATTTTTTGTACCTACTTCTCTAATTATGTTTGTGATAAATCAACTTCAACTGCTTATGAACAGTGAAGATCCATTCTAACCAGATTCTCGATAACCAGTATGTCAACTATCAATTTCCTTAATTACCCTTCATTTCCCTTCCCTTCAAGCCAGAGATGTAAAAATATGGTATTTTATTTTTTCGGTATTGTACGACAGTATTATACATAATTATAATACTGTATAATACGGTATTTTAATGGTAATTTATTCTGACTCAAACAGAGATGTAGAAATACGGTATTTTATTTTTTTGGTATTATACGGCGGTATTATACATATAATACCGTATAATACGGTATTTTAATGGTAATTTATTCTGATTCAAACTCCCACTCCAACCCTATTTTTCCACTGTGTGCATGCGTAGAGCAAATGAGCACATAAAAATGGGGTAAAATACCGAAAATCACAGAATTATCATTAAAAAAGTCTCAAACTTACATAAAATGTTTAATTTTTTGAAATTTCTTTGAGCACACACACACTGATTTTCAAGTGATTTTAATCAAAATTTAATAAAATATGTATAATACGGTATTATATGTGAATAAAATACCTTACATTTCTGCTTCAAGCCCATCAGTAACGAGAGTTCAATCGCACCATTTTAGTGATGTTTCATGAATCTCGTACCATTTTAACTTGCCTAGAATCACAAAAAACCGGTGTTTTTTTTCAAAAGTAGGTGCCCTTTGGGAATCCCTAGCTCCCCTCCCACTTCCAACTGGGGGCTCAAATTCTTTTGGGGTAGTCTACGATAGGGATCCAACATTCCTACCAAATTTGGTCAAAATCCGACCGAGGTATGTTTTTTTTTCGCGCTCCACCCTAATGTATATAGTTCAAGCGGCGTATTGTATTTTAACCCGGTCCTATGGCTGTGAGGGTGAAGAGGGGTAAAGGCATTTGATTTGGGGTAATGAGTCATTTCAAAACGTCATTCATCGCCATCGCTATCAAAAGCAATGCCAATGCCATTACAGCTGTAAGTATACTGTAAGCTAGCCACGCGGCTATGGTGTAGGTACCAGCTACAGACTATCTAATGCTTATGTAGTACGTATTATACTGAAACTGATAGTGATATTGAAAATAACGGTAGTCCGGCGCAGTGATGCGGATTATAGACTGTAAAGCACACGACTACACGTACGGATCTATATAAACGTGTAGACGTGCAGACGTACAGACGCGGATGGAGAATTGAAATTAATGACGGCACATCAAACGCAAGGTACAGGCAGAGGTACGGGCCACCGCACCTCGGCCGCGTTCGTTAAAATGACCGTATTATTCGAATGGTGGAACTAGAGCAAGCGTGCGTCTCTGCTCCTGGACGCTGCGCTGGGGTATGTTTGTCCCCGTCCGCATACGCGTACGCAACGTTCGTCCCATACGGGACGGTCTGTTGACGCCGAACGCGTCACGCTACCAAGCTTTATGAACGTCAGAACGTTCGCGTTCGTTCGAAGCGCAAATGACGCCGCATTTATCATCGCTTTCGCAGATAACTACATCCGGCAACAAGACCACAGACCAAAGTACAGATAGGTATAAATGCTAGGTGTAGGTACTAGCGAGTTAAGGATAGGTACACCTAGACCGGTGCAGGTACATCAAACGTTTCTAACCTACTCGTACGTGTACGTCTGCGTCTAGGTATTTATTTTCATATACCTACTAGTACGAGAGCTTTCAAATCACACACCAAATATCAGATACCATTCGTGCCGCGCTACATACGTGGCAAATACGAAATACCTACCTACACCTACTATACGACGTGTTCTCGTCGTATGCGCTGCGTTACGTTCGTGATTGATGATCGCTGCCTTACATACCTGGTTACCTGCCTACCTATCTGTTCTAATTGCAACCACCGGCAACTCGTAATTTGAAAATCATCCGATTTGCAGACGAAAAGCAGCTATCCATTTTTATAATAATTTTCTTTCGCTACCGTCAGCTTCTAGTACTACGTTCAGGCATGTACACAGAGAAGGATGGGGTAAGGAAATTAAAAAACACGTTGAACTTTAGACCCCACCTCATATCAAATTGCTCGTAGCTGCACGAAAAATACAGAAAATTTCTAAACTTCCAATATTTTAATAAATTGAGCAGTTTAAAAATATTTTAGAGTGCCTACAATGTTATACCCATTAACGTTTCGTTCAGCCCGCAAACACTATAGCTCCAAAATCATTTGGTCGCGAATGGGATTTTGACGATTCCAGTCCAAATTTATTCCAAGTTCAACTCTATTAAAGTCTAAACTTTTTCAATTCGAATTTTTTCCGAAATTGTATTCGATATTGAAATTTTTCCAACAGTAAAATTTTTTTAGATTTCCAATTTTCTCAAAATTTTTCCATTTTGGTTTCAATTTTGTTTTAAAATTTCTTTCAACTGCTGAGTTGAAAAAAAATGAAAAAAATGAGGTTAAGAAAAGTTTGATAAAATTAGTTGGAAAATTTTTGAGAAAATTCAAATTAAAAAAAATTACAGTTTAAAAAATTTGAGCATTGATAACTTTTCTAACTTTCCTTTCTTCAATTTTTTTTTCAACTTCATATTTTTAAAATTTCTTCCACCTCAAAAATTAATTTCAACTTTAAAATCTTCCCAACTGAAAATGTCTTAAAAATTTTTCCAACTTTATTTTTTTCAAAACTTCTTCCAACTCAATAAGTAGTAATTAAAATAAATTTTAAGCAGTAGTTAAAAGAAATTTTAAACAGTAAGTAATTAAAATATGAAATCAAAAATGATTAAAAAATCAAAGTTGGAAAAAAATTTAAGAAAAATATCCAAAAAATGGGTTATGATTAATCGTTGCGACAAAAAGGGGCAAATCCACAACAAAAATTTAAATTGCTACAGGCAAAGAAAATGTACGACAGAGAAGTTGTTTAAACAACTAAAATATTCATTTTATGCTTGAAGAACACATTGAATGACAAATAAAAAATCACACAAGTCAACAAATTTTTCTCACACAAGAATGGATTACACTACAATCATGACAAAGAAATATTTTTAAATCACACTTCGTACAGTCAAAATAAAATTATCATTGCACTAATAGGTAATGCTGTTAGCAATTTCATTGGCGGGGCACCGGCCATGCTTCTGGTTTTGGCCAAATCGTCCCACTAATATTAAAACCGTCTAAGTGCCATTTTTCATTTTTTTACAGGAGAGCTGAAAAACATAACAAAATTTGCATTGCGCTTATGGACTTTGCAAATTTTTAACTCTTTCTTTTAGGGTTTAAATTACTTTAAGTTACGTTTTTTATATTTTAATCCATTTAATCGATGCAGCTTGATTCGCTAAATCCAAAATTATAAAAACCTCAATTTTGAAAAAAGTGGCACTTGGACGGTTTTAACATTAGTGGGACGAAATGGAACAGACTTCACCTCCACAGGAACCTGCTGCAACTTTAAATGAATTTGCATTCCGAGTACATGCTTACAAATTATCTGTTTTGAGAAGTGAGGGCAAGTGCACACTAAGGGGGGGGGGACAAGTCATGTTTTATAATTGTGATTTTCCAAATACAGTGAGAGTTTCAACAACTCATCAAAACTTCACCATTTCTTATTTTTAGATTCTCAGTTTCTTTTTTAGTGACTTGTAAACATCATCACTATCTTGACTTGTCTTCTCCATGGAAATCAGCGACGTAAGACACTTCCATTATAGCAGCATGAAGTAAAGTAGGTAATATGAAAAGTACCAAACACCAATAATAACACGAATAAATTTATGCAAAAACATACTGAACGTACAATGTACATTCTAAGAATGAGATAAAGTTTTGTTACATTCGAACAAATAATCTATCACCAAATCTATTCATTTCCACTTTAGATAAAATCATGAATTACATTATCCCACCTCAATGGACAAGTTGCACAAAATTTTTTTCTTAAAAAAATTATGATCAATCGAAAGTAGACATTAAAAGATGAAGATTCTTTTAAAAAAATTGAAAATCGGTCCATTAGAAGTTAGAACTCGCGTAATGATTTTTTGAAAGTCGAGTTTTCTCGTAGCGTTGAAAAAAGGGGGCGTGGCCAAATCTGGTGATGTGACGTCAGGAATTGGAATTTTCATTTTAAATTCGCGGCGTAGCGCGCACTCGCGCGTAATTATTTTTACGACATTTTAAAATTTTATTTCTTACCATGTTTTTAAATTTTTTTTTATTTAGGGTTTTGAGGCGATGGAAAAAAGAATTCATCTGCATATCTATTTTTTTTATTTCCGCAATTTGAAATAATGCAGTAAGATTTCGACATTGATAACAGCGTAAATAATGAATAATTATCAACCATTTCAATTACCCACCAGCCAAGTATTTTTATTTCAATTTTTAAAAAGAAAATTAATTCCTGAAGTCACAGCACCAGATTTGACCACGCCCCCTTTTTTCAACGCTACGAAAAAACACAATTTTCAAAAAATCATTACGCGAGTTTTAATGGGCCAATTTTCAAAAAAAAAATTTAATCTTCATCTTTTAATGTCTACTTTTGATTTATCACAATTTTTTCAAGAAAAAAATTTCGTGCAACTTGTCCATTCAATCGCTCAGTTATCTTCTTTCACAAAAATTCGAACTTTCTTTATATAGTTGTTTAAAATCTTTCTTTGTAGCTCAAACACTCATTTCTGTCAAGAAATAGTAGTGGAGATAACCTACTCAGTCGTTCGAAATTTACAGATTTTAACAAACTCATTTGTCATTATGACATTAATACCACCAGCTATTCCTGTCTCAATACATGGCTATCATTCAAATCACCTTTTTTGTCTAAAGATTATATATTTCCCAAAAAAAATTACCTGCTGAAGGGAAAATCTTAAAATTTATAGATACAGTTTTGAAAAAAAAATAGGATTAAAGAAATTGAAAAAGTTTGGAGTTGAAAAAAGTTGAACTTCAATAAATTTGGACTTTGATTGTCGAAATCTTATTTGAGGCAAAATTATTCAGGAGCTAGTCCCGCAAACAATTATGTTGGTTTATTGCTGAAGATCGACGCGACGTCGAATATATTGCCATCAAATCGCGCGGAATGCTTCACAACACAATCGGGCTCGTTTTCGGGCGAAGCCTTATGATAGCGGGTCTTTGAGCTCGTTGCCGCGAAATTACGCGGCATTACAACACGCTCGGGGTCATTATCCGGCGAGGGACGAACAAATGCTCATGGACGACACCGACAAAGATGAAACTCCGGGGAAATTTCGATTTGGATCGCAACTTTTCGATAATGATAATTATATTTCGAAACACGGACGCTCGTTTGAACACAAATATGATTTTTTCTCGCTTCGAACGATTTTTTCTTCTTTTTTCCGGGATCTTGGGGACGGGAATTTCAAACTCCTAAACCACCCTCTTCGCGTACATTGACTAGGCAGTAGGCACCTACGTATTACATTATTAAATTCCGCTCGCGGATAGGTAAGTAAGTAATCGTCTGACTCGGATTCGGAGGTCGGAAAGGCGCCGTCGCGCTGCTGCGCGCGAGGCGACGCGACGCCGCAACACCGCAGGATTTCGCTTAAAAACTTGGCTGAGTATTCGCGCAGAGAAAAATCTAATCAAATAAAACTCGTCGGCTGCGGCGAGCGTGGTAAAAGTTTAAAATATTCTTACACCGCGTTAAATATAATCATTTAATTCGCGCTACTCCTCTTAGTAGGCATAGTTTCGCCGTCCTCGTCGTCAATTTTTCCCGCACCGCAGCCCAGCAGTCCGCGCAGCCTTTGGCCCGCAACCGGCCTACCTTTTTCCACCCTTGTTACCGCGCTCTGCCCGCAACGCCGAATTCTCTGTCTCTCCGCGGTGCTCCGAAAAACGACCCTTATTAATATTTAACAGTACGTATACATAAATTAAGTCACGCGAAATTTCATTCCGATACTCCGCCTATCGTTATGCCTAGGCCTACTCTACCGATACCGGTGCCAACTGCCAACTGCGATGCTTTGGCACCTCGACCCGACGGGACGCGACGCGACACCGCAGCCGTCTTATACTTTCGCACCAATATCTCATACAAACAAAACCGTAATCTCGAAGTTCAACAAATTCTAATGTCATGTGTGCCATTGCCATGCCATACCATGCCACCTCCGCTATCGTGTTTCCGCGCCGCGCCACGCCGAATAGTTTTCCAACTACCACTACCTATACCTACTCCCTCTATCTACCATGTCTAAACCTATGAACTAGCGGCCAGGCGAGTGCCTACCACGATATAACCTACCGTACTTTTACCGCCTTCGCCTTTCCCTCCACTCATCCTTTTTCTTGTTCGGTTAATTTTTTAATACCTTTTCGACGTACTCGCGTATACGCCTTCGTTATTGACTTTTCTCCTTATCTACGTTCCTCCTCCACCAAGCGAGTCCGTCACTCGACGAAGCCGCCTCCGTATAGTCCTGTCGCGTCGTTTGTTCGCTTCTTTCAACATGACATGAGAGACGAAAACGTCGCGACGTGTCGCGTCGAGCGTAGGAGTCGGGTCACACCCGAAGGCGACAGACAAACCTTCGCTCCATTAGTTCGCTATTCATAATACGACTCGACGAGATCCGATACACTGTATACAGTACATAGGTATACCCAACTTACTCGTACAAATTTCCCACTCGATCGCGTCAGACGTTATCTTATATCTGTCATTTGCGAAGCGAAACTCGACGAATATCCGTAACGCAGCGGTACATTTTGAAATCGCAACCATTATTCAGCCGGAGCAGAAGGGAGGGGATAAAAATCATCTGCAAAGTACATGGATGCAGGGCTGCGAGAACGAACGAAGAACAAGAACAAAGAACAGAAGAACAGAGCTTTTTCTCAAAGAACGAACGAAAGAACGAACATTGAAAAAAAAGATTTAAAAGAACAGAGAACAAAAGAAAGAACAGAAATTTCAGTTGTGGTTCGCGAACAAAAGAACGAGAACTGTTCTCTCTGATCTTCAGGTTCATTCTCGTTCTTGTAAATTTTTGTTAAAATTCCGAATTTTTCATGTTTTTTTTTTACTTAAAAATTTTTTTTTTTTAATTTTATTGGTTTGAAGTTGATTTTACGCAACTCTACCTACAAAATTATTGAAAAAACATCAAAAGAACGGGAACGGGAACAAGAACAGAAGAACAAGCTTTTTGAAAAGAACAAGAACGAGAACGGAGAACCAGTAGAACAACTAGGAAGAACGAACGAACAAACGAACATATGATTTTTTTTTGATTTTGGGAACGAAAGAACTGAGAACGAGAACAGATTTTCCTTGTTCTCGCAGCCCTGCATGGATGGAAACTTCGGAGAAAACCATCACATTGTAAAAATCGTCGAAATATTGTAATAATTCTTCTTAAAATGTCGTAAATAATTGTTCGAAAGTATCTGCCGCGCTGTGTATAGCATGACTGGTATGAAATTTAAAAAGTTTAGTTCATATTGAACACTCGTTGTGTAAACATCGTCAGAATGCTCGAGACTGTATCGATTAATAAAACTAATGCCTAGCAACTAATACGACAGAATTATGGCAGACGACATGGCAAAGAAGAAGATGATGGTGCTAGAGGAGTTGATGGAATTAAAAACTGTTAGTCTATGTTAGAGCTGCGAGAATAACAAAGAATGAAGACTATGAAATAAAAATCTAAGAGAACGATTATTTTCTTGTTCTTTTTCGTCCCTCTCTTTTAAATTTTTATTTGGTTCCTAATTGAAAGAATTGTCTGTGGCTGGTGAAAAATTGATAATGGCGAACGTGCTGCATGCGGTAATCCGAATAAATTTTCCAAAATATAATATCTCACCAAAATATAAATAGATCAAGGACAAGAACGAGAACAAGAACAGGGACAAAATTCGAGAACAAAGAAAAAGTAAAAAAAAAAACATAACCAAAAGTTTAGAAAGTGAGAACCAAAATTTCATCGTTCTCGTAGTCTTGGTCTATGTGCCTTCGTCACTGATTCCACTTCCCGAAGGTAGTTGATTGCATAGACAACGGCGTCGGAAGCTTTTTTGAGGGGGGAGCGTGCGAAGTGAGTACAAAAACTTGAAATAAGAGATGGATTTTCGGGGGGGGGGGGAGGGTAAAAGGAACTTTTCTCCCCACTGTTAACTCAAATAATTCATATACCTAATTGTGATTTTGTTCATAGACAAGCGAAGTTTTGAAAAAAATAGATGTTTAATGCTCAAAAAAGGTATTTTTTTTCATGTTCTAATGTTTCAAAAAATCCCTATCCGATGAAATTTGAGAGAGGGGGGGGGGAGGCAGACATCCCAGCCAAAATTTGAAAGAAAATTAACCTGACAGTCGGAAAAGTAACCAAAACAGTAACCTTTTTAAAAAAATTTAATTCATGATTTCACCTGGCTCATTCTATGTCAACTCGACCAGGTTTTGACCTTGGGTCTTCCGATTTCGCTCAATTTTTTTTGCGAGTTCTCCTCGATGGTCTAATGAAGGAATCGCCGTCATTCCGATTCTAATCCTTCAGGGGGGGCGGAGAGTGACCCTTGTAATTTTCGTATAATTGGGATTTTTTGCGAAATTGCTCAACTTTGAAGGAGCATATCTCGAGATTGGTTAGGTCCAAGATAAATGTTCATGCTGTTTTGTAGAGAATTGAAAGGAGATTCAAAATTGATAATCACTTTTTGAAAAGTTCAAAGTTGAGCTTTTGTGATGGAAGCTCAACTTTCATGATAAGTACAAAAGATGAAGGGTCCATTAAAAAATCTGAAAAATTACTATGAAGAAAACTTTTAATGTATTTTTCAACTAATTACTTTTCAACATGGGATCTCAATACCCCCGGGGGGCCCAGGGGTCCTAAATTTTGGTCAAAATTCAAAAAAATGGGAAAAGTGAAGTAATATATCGATTTCTACTAATTCGAAGGCGCTGAGTTCGAATATGTGCATAGTTTTTTCATTCGACCCCTCTGAACCCTCCTATCAGTCCACTAATGAAGTCAAAATTCAAAAAAATGAAAAATAACGTATGGGGTGTCGTTTGTTGGGATTTTGAGGGCACTGAGTTCGAATATTTGCTTATTTTTGGGATTCGACCCTTTAGTGCCCCCCTAGCCTCCAATTTTTAAAAAAACACATTGATTTTTTAAATGATTTAGTAATTTTGGAGTCAGTGTGGAGAACGAAGGAGGCGGATCGAGAAAGTAAGTTGATAATCGAACTCAGCGCCTTCGAATTAGTAGAAATTGATATGACACATGCTATTTCCATTTTTTTGCATGTGTTTTTTCAAAATTGGGGGCTAGGGGGGCACTAAAGGGTTGAATCCCAAAAATAAGCAAATATTCGAACTCAGCGCCCACAAAAACCCAACAAACGACACCCCATACGTTATTTTTCATTTTGGAGTCCTATAGCCTAATTAAAAACCACCTTTTCCAATAACGCTGCCGTCCCTATACCTATACTTCATATCGACACGTTTGCAGACCCAGCGGACTTGAACAATTCTGCCAATTTTTTTCGAGATCGGGGAATTTGGTTAATTACCTAAAAATTGGACAACATGTTACAAAACTAAGAACATTTTTCTCAAACTTGTGACGATTTTCCAAAAACTGGACAGTTCTCCAAAAATCTGACGATTTTTCAAAACTTGAACTATTTCCAAAAACTTTTGAACGATTTTTTCCATAACTTGGGCAATTTTTTTTAAATTTAATTAGAGAATTTTTCTTTTTCAAAACTCAAATAATGTTTAAAAAATAATAAAACTTCACCAAAATTACGTATTTTTTCAAATGTTAGATTTACCAACAGTTGGGAAATTGTTCAGAAATTTCAACTTTTCTTAAAACTTTAGTACAGGAATTATAGCAAAATTTTTACGCGAACCTCGGAATCGTTGGGGGAAAGCTGAATTTTACATTATTTGAACATAATAGTCTACCAAACATACTCCTAAAAGTTGCACCCCCCCCCCACTCGCCGGCTACCCACACAAGAGGTCAATAACCTTTGCGAATATACGTTTTTTGACTGTAGTGCCGAAAGGAAGGGTCGGAGAGGGAAAAGTGGTGAAATAAAAAATGTTCTACGTGAAATTTCCTACAAACTTGACCAGTTCAGTTGTTCTCAAAATTGCAACATTCGACTTACAGCGGGGGTTAAACTTTTCCAACTTGGAAAATTTTTGAAAAAATTGATAATTTTATGTGTTCATACGGGGGTGGATCACAAGTTGCCGAATGCAACTTTTGACAGTATACTTTTGGGCCCATTCCAATTTAAAATTACACATAAAATTACCTTTTTTTTCAAATTTTTTCGAATTCGGAAAATTTTAAACCCCACTGTAAGTTGAATGTCGCAAAATTAATATTTTGGTAAGCAACTCAGACGTCTATAATCCTACCAAAGATCATCATGAAAATTGGCCTTGAGTGACTGGCAATGGGGAAGGACTCAGTAAACACTCACTAAACAGTGAAGGATTATGGATTAATATTTGGGAGGTATTCTTGATTTCCAAAGAGGGAGCGATCCCCCCCCCAATCGATTTGAGGTCCCCCAAAAAAATCTGTTTGAGGAAGCTTCCTCAAGAATTCAGGTTTCTCAGCACCCCTGGCATTAATTATGATATCCTCTCCGTACGTTTTTTGAAGGGTATAATAATAGTCTAATTGAGGGTTTTTTGGGGAATACTATGTTCAAATTAATGTTTTGACATGGATATGTCTTAGGGGTGGGGGTCAATTTCGAGAACAACTGAACTGGTCAAGTTTATAGGAAATTTCACGTAGAACATTTTTTACTTCATCACTTTTCCCTCTCCGACCCTTCCTTTGGGCGCTACAGTAAAAAAACGTATATTCGCAAAGGTTATTGACCTCTTGTGAGGGTAGCCGGCGAGTTGGGGGGTGCAACTTTTCACAGCATATTTTTGAGCCCATTATAACTTCAAATTACAAAAAAAATTATCATTTTTTCAAAAAAAATTCCAATTTGAAAAAGTTTAACCCCCACTGTAAGTCGAATGTTGCAATTTTGAGAACAACTGAATCGGTCAAGTTTGTAGGAAATTTCACGTAGAACATTTTTTATTTGACCACTTTTCCCTTTCCGACCCTTCCTTTGGGCGCTACAGTCAAAAAACAAATATTCGCAAAGGTTATTGACCTCTTGCGGGGGTAGCCGGTGAGTTGGGGGGTGCAACTTTTAGGAGTATGTTTGGTAGGCTATTATGTACAAATAATGTAAAATTCAGCTTTCCCCCAACGATTCCGAAGTTCGCGTAAAAATTTTGCTATGATTCCTGGACTACTTGGACAATCCTTTAAAATTTTGAGATTTTTTTTCAATTTTGAGGGGATTTTTTAAAACTTCGAAAACCTATTTAAAAATATGTAAATCCGTTTCGAAAAGTGAAAAAATTTCAACAAATAAATTACCTATGTATTTCAAAGTACCTATTGCAAAATTTAAAGGCGATTTGTCAAATTGCTATTTTATTATTGCATTCAAAATAGAATTGCTTGGCATGAAATAATTTTTCAAGATATTTCAGTCATTTTTTACCTTATTTTAGGTCACTTAGATCACCTTTTTTTTGTTATTAGAAAAAATAGAACTCCTTGCAGCTATCATGTCTCAAATTTAAAACTCAAATGTAATTTTTTCGGGAACGAACAGTAGTACGCCCTGTGCCAAGGCGCAAGGGCACACACCTCTTGGCTCCGTCAGTGCGCCAGGATAACGAGCAAAAAAACATTACTCGTATTGCATACTCATTTCTACGTGCAAACAATGAAATCGCGCTGAGTTCACATTTCACCAGATCGAGATGAACAAACACGCGGCAAATACCTATTTGAAAATCAAACCTCGAATGATTGTTATTTTTTTCTCGTTTGGAAAATAAACGATTTCACCATCCGTCCTCCGTTGAATTATCAATTTATCTCTTTCGAATTACTATAAAGGAGTACCTAGAGTTTGCTCGAAAATAAGTAAACAAATAAATAGGTAAGTAAATAAAACGAAGCATACGAGACTTGAAAAACGCAAGCGTGATTCTTTCGCCGTGGCCATTACTTTCTCGTTCGAATTAACCGCTCCCTCGTCAATTTCTTCGGCAAACAAATTACTTTGGCGCGAAGATGCGGACACGCCGCCGCGCCGTGGCACAGGGTACACGCGTCCATGGCACGCTACGCCATCGCCAAGGCCTCGTATATCTAACGTAAGACCTGCTCGTATCTAGCAACGCGCTATTCCAATTAATGGTAAAATATTGAAATTTGCTTCGACGGTAACACTCTAATTGGTAAATTTTATCTCCTATAATCCTCCGCTTCATCGAATCTAAACGAAGCGTATGCACTAAAGCGTAAAACACACCATCGCGTCGCACTCGCGTCGGTATAGCCGAACGTGGCGCTACGCTGCACGCTGGAACGGTGCGGGGAGGCATCATCATGCAACCTTCTTCCAAAATTTCGTTTTCAGTCTGTCTGTCTCTCTGATTCTCCAGTCTCCATACTTGACGGTGTACCGATTCCACCCTCTCATCTCGGGCTCTTCGCCGCGGTTCATTATTATCGAAAAACATGGAATCGCGAGAATGCTTCTTCTTGGTATGGCGCGGCGTGTACGCGTATTAATCGTTCGCCGCGAATAATTGGATCACACCCCGAGTGATACCGAGGCTTGGGTCGCGGTCGTACGCCTACTTACTCGTATCGATATCGGCTTCAAACCGAGCGAATTTTTACGTTCGCTTTCTCGCGTAGGTCTAGGTACTTGGCACCAAAGTCTTATACAATTTTACAATTCGTCTTCTACGCGTCGATTGTCGTACCTACCAGCTTTATACGCGTAGCAAGGTGAAATTCGCCAGAAATCGAGAGACGTTTCGGTTGGAAATTGCAATCCTCTTATCGGATAAGAAATTTAGATACCGAATTCCCACTTCCCAATAGAATTTAATGCGTTGAAGGTAATTTATCTTGGAAGTGAAAATATGTGTAATGATACGCCAACTCGTCGTATCTCTTCGTCTTCATCAGATGACTCGAGCTCTTTCTAAACCGATTCGGCCAGGCACAACGCGATGTTCCCACAGCTCCGTCGTGTGTTTTTCAAAAATAGGCACATTCGAGCTCAATTTTTTCACGAATTTCGACCGCCTCGCATTTATTCTCGAATTCAAGGTCCCTCCCTTGCATAATTTCAGGCTACGCCCAGTACCTTCTCTAAGATATATGCAATGATTTGGTGAATTTTTGTAAAAAAAAAAGTAGAAAGTTTTTTAAAAATACGCGAGTTTTGCTTCAAAGAAAAAGCTTCCAAGCACGGATGTGTTTTAGAGATGATTAGTTATTGAAATTAAAATGAAAACTGTCCCAAAAACATTAATTTGAACATAGTATTCCCAAAAAAAACCCTCAATTAGAATATTATACCCTTGAAAAAACGTACGAGGATATTAAAATTAATGCACAGTTCCATCTGATGTCGATGATATTCAACTTGGACTCTTAATTTTAGTCCCAACATGAAGATGTGAGTTTTCCGAACACGTTGATACCAAACATGATTGGTTTTGGTTCAGATTAAAGGCTCGACGAAGCTCGCTGTGGAATAAAATAGAAATCGCAGGTCAGTTTGCTTTAAAGTTCTTTTAGAGGTGAAAACTCCTACTTCCAGGGGTGTTTTTGGTCAAGATTGTGAGAAGAGGTCTGAGGGACCGAAATTTCATCTTTGGAGTACTTACGAACGAAGTGTCTAGTCGTATTTTTCCAAAATCTCAAACTTAGGTGATGATTCAGTAAGCTGACTGGAACCGATATTCTTTTCAATTGCCATCCAAGGCTCCATACACGAATATTTTGGAAATCAATAATTCAGATGAAACTTTTATACTTCTCAGAAGTGATCCTAGTACCCATTAAACCCAGTCGAGGGAAATTCAACCCCCCCCCCCCTTCCATTTTAGGAACCACTGCTTTCATCCCTCACGCAACGCAACATTTCAACAACTCTTGAGTAACTTTCTTAGCACTGCCATCCTTTCCTATTATCCTTATACTTATTAAGGATGGCAAACGATTGGATCACCTCAACGTGAAGCATAGGTCATTTACTTGAAGTCTCAAAATTCATTTTTTTTGTCAAAAAAATCAGTGAAAAAAGTGAATTTCGAAACTTTAAGAAAAATGATCGCGAAAAGGGTGTTTATCGGGGTATTTCTTTTGGACGGCTGAACATGAATATGAAATTGGTTTTCTCATTTAGTCATTTCTTTCTGTACCTATAAAACGCTTAAAATTTGAAACATTTTCTAAAATAACATTTCTGTACGGTTTTTTGCGATTTTTGGCCTTTAGTTCAAAGAAATTGTCAAAACCAAATACACAGCAAAATTCTACATTTAAAAAAAACGCATTTTCTAGTAATTTTTCTAGAGTGGTCGCTCTTTGCTTATATGGCGATTTTTACGATTGAAAACTTCGAATAGCCGAAAAAACGCGAAGGGGTGCACCAAAATTGTGGAAAAAGTCAACATAAATGCACCCCTACGAGATGTAACTTTGTGCTAAAGAACAACAAATTTTCTCCAATTCCGTTGAAATTAAAAATTCTTAAAAATAATCCAATAAAATGACCATAGCTCCGAATAGGAGGTAAAGGTCCAAAATTTGGTGAAAATTTTTTTCTAGTCAATATACACCACTTGAGGTGTTTAGAATCCCAAAAGCGACAAGGGCCAAATTCACCCGTTATCCGGCCATATCATAGATAATTTTAACTCTTTTTCCTCAAACTTGGCCATTTTTTGGGACACAAATTGTACGATTGTGCGAATTCTACACTTTTAATCGGAAAACTAATCGCAGATTCGAGTTCAGGAGGATCGAATTATATGAAATTCACACCAAATTTACCCCCAACCCTTCATGTGGAAAAATAGGGGTAAAACCTCCCCTAAAACTCCCCCTCCCTCCACTCCTAAGGAAAATTTTTGATGGCTGCACTTCTCGAAAATTTTCTTTTGGGTCATACTAAAATAAAAACCACATTTCAACCAGTGTTCAAAAAGTGTAGTATGCTCGACCGAACCATGAGCTAACCGCAGGGACTACTCAATTGCAATACAGGAAAAAATCAGTGAAATTCACAGATTTTCAGCGAATTTTTGCTGGATTTTTAAACTATTTTCACAGATTTTTCTGCAAATTTCATAAATTTCGCTGTCTTTATAGTGAATTTTTACTGATTTTCCAGTGATTTTTTTCACTAATTTGTTTTCATTGAAAATTTTTTCATTGATTTTCTCCTGTGCTGGAATTCGGACAGTTTTTCACAAGGGAAATATCCCAACTCAAAGTAAAATTTTGAGCCCAAACAAAAAAAATCAAAAGTACATCATAACAGGACCCCCGTATCCAAAGTTTCAGGTGTTGAAATTCATTTCTCGAATTTTGGTGAATTTTTGAAATTTTAAAATTACCTCATTGCCCTGCAAAATATGAAAATTTCATCTAATTAATGAAAAGAGCAAAAATTTGGTATATACCCTATTTTGGATCTTCCGAATCGATTGGAAGCGGTTTCGAGACGTTTCGGAGCCATCAGAAAATTTTGGAATTTTCCAGCGCTGGAGAGAAGCCATAAAAAGAGCTCATATGCACTTCAGCATCTATAATCGCGGATTATTAATATTGGTGACCTATTTGATTGATTAAAACACAATTTTCCAAAATTCGTAAATTTGAGTTCACATTTGCATTTTTGGGCAAGAAATTTTCCAGGAAAAAATTTAAAAATTTGCCTAATGCGCATACATCGAGGTAAAAAGTTAAAACTTGGTAGATACTCTATTTTCGGCCTCCCAAATCGAATGGAAGCGGTTTCGAGACATTTCGGAGCCACCAGAAAATTTTGGAATTTTCCAGCGTTGGAGAAAAGCCCATAAAAATGCCCATATGCACTTCTGCATCTATGATCGCGGATTATCCATGCTGGTGACCTATTTGATCTATTAAAACAGAATTTTCTGAAATTCGTAACTTTGAGTTCAAATTTATATTTTTGTGACAGAAAACTAATTTTTTCCAGTTTACAAAATTGTCAGCCAAAAAATAGAAATTTTAACTCGAAGTTGCAAATTTCGAAAAATTCTACTTTATTCGATCAAATAGGTCACCAATATGGATAATCCGCGATTATAGGTGCTGAAGTGCATATGGGCCATTTTTATGGGCTTTTCTCCAGCGCTGGAAAATTCTAAAATTTTCTGGTGGCTCCGAAACGTCTCGAAACCGCTTCCAATCGATTCGGGAGATCGTAAATAGGGTATATACCAAATTTCAGTTTTTTTCGTTCATTAGATCAAATTTTCATATTTCGCAGGGCGGAGTTGGTTTTGAAATTTTAAAAATTCGCCAAAAATCGAGAAATGAACTTCAGCACCTGAAATTTTGGATACAGGGTCTTGTTATGATGTACTTCGATTTTTTTTTTGTTTGGGCTCAAAATTTTACTTTGAGTTGGGATACCTCCCACTGCCAGTGATTTTCGATAATTTTCACTGATTTATAAATGTGAGAGTATGGACTGTAAACTTAAGAAGCTACGAAATCGTAATGGAATGAATCCAAATGAACTCGGGTAAAAAAAAAACAAGAGGTATGCATGTACATTTAAAAAGGTTCTATGCACTCGATGTGAGATCTCTGACCTGCTTATTTTCTACAAAGAAAAAAAAGGTCATCGAATGGTGTAAATAACAGAACACCCTTCACCTGAGAAAGCAGGTATGAAGAACTGGTTCGGGTACCCAACGTAAACCGATTTTATGTTGAATTTTGAAAGTAACGCAATCTAGTTTTCTTTGTGGGAGTTACATTTTAGCCGTCCCATTTCCCATTTAGAACAGCATTCTTATAGTATTCTTACTCTACGGCCATATCCTTTCTCCATTATTTTACGCGTACAGAGTATTTAGCATCGGCGTCGGCCACGTAGTAGGCTACGTACACGATATCACAGGGTACACAGCACGCGCTTCAAACTCTCTTATTCTTAGTCTTCGGTCGGCGTCAACTTCTCGCCACTCGTAACCATAGCAACGTTTTCACTTTTCAATTTTCCTAACCTAGTTTACTACGATGTACGTCAACCATAATTTTCCACAGTGAAAAATGTAGGCATCCGCTGATAGGCGACAGCGTACGGTACTGTTTGCTCTACATACATACCTATTACCTACGTAACGTACATACAACTCGTATAGGTAGGTACCTACTACCTGCTACCTGCTACCTACATATTACGTATGCTAACGTAAGTATAGGTACGTGTTGCGAGTATTTTTCGCTCTCTCAGCATCGCAGCAACAAGAAATCGGCGTAAGCCTTGCCGAAAGAGTTGCGAAAACAAGCAAACTTATAAAAGTCTAATAATAAGTAGATCTAGATACATACATATAAGCGCCGGAAAACTATTCGCAAACTACCGTCTGAAAAAGTACACCCGACCGTAATCATGAGTAAACCCGCATCAGCACGATCTACGTATTTATCCGCCGCCGCCGCCGCCACCGCCACCGCCGCAAAAAATAACTTATCGAAAGTTTTTCGTCGGCAGTAGTCCGGGCGCGATAATATACGTAAAAGTATACACACGAGGCGCGCCAACGCTGTTGCTATCGCTCTTCTCGCCTGATCCGGCGAATATCCCGTAATACGTTAATAATAATATAATAATAATATACCGATGTACATATTTAAGTAGTTTCTCGCGAAATGCGCAAGTATTTTCGTAACTTGCTTGTTTACTTTTGCATCTTGTGCTACGCGTAAGTCGGCAGCGCGGCGGCAGAAAAGAAGGCAGCGAACGTCAGACGCGTGATAAATCGGGTCGGTTAATTTCGCATTTTCCTAAATTTCTGTTACGAAAGCTTCAACGTAGACGTAGGACGTAGGTAGCAGATAGGATAGATACCTATAGATACGCCGACAAAATAAACGCCAACTTTCGTTCGGCAATTTTGCAATTTTTTTTCTCGTAATTTATGGTAACTGCAAGTATATCCGAGTCTTGGGTATAATATCTGATGAGCGAAGAGCAAAACAACACGTAAGTACACCACGTCGACGAGAAATTAAATTAAGCATATCGGACCCACATATGTATTTGCACAAAAAATTATTCAAGTTTGAATTTGATACCATATTCATCATCATAATCATCATCATCATCATCATCATCATGAGGTTTCAGTCGTGAACGACCGTACTGCCCATGCCCCAATGAGTTCGCGCCACTGGTTCCAGTCCTGTGCTTCTTTCGCAGCACCAACCACCAATCCCATACGCGCTCTTATGGTGTCTGACCACCTGGTCGGAGATCTTCCTCCCTCTCTTCTGCCAGGTGCCTTACTAAAAAGGATGTCTTTCTCCAGGTTGTCATCCTTTCTTCTCATAATATGACCAAAATATCCTAGCTTGCGTCTTCTCACTTAAAACACTCAGCCTGACTGGCTCATCCAGTTTGTTAACGATGGATACATTCGTTTGTCTTGCAGTCCAGGGTATCTTCAGCATTCTCCTCCAGACCCACATTTTAAAGGCATCAATTCTTCTTCTGTCTTCTGCCTTCATCGTCCAAATCTCTGTCGCATATATAAACACAGAAAAGACAAGTGATCGTATTAGCCTCTTCCTTGTCCCTCTGGAGATGTTCCTACTACATGTGATGTTCCATAGTCTGGTTATTGCTGCCTTTCCTAGTGCGATCCTACACCATATCTCCACCAATAAGCCTCCATTGGATTCTATTATAGAGCCCAAACATATGGAAGTATTAACTTTTTCATATTCGCCTACGGTTGTGGACATTGGAAGACTTTCTGCCCAATCTACTACCATAACTTTGGTCTTCGCCGCATTAATGCCCGTCTTTCACTGACTGCTTTCACACTGTCAATTAACTCCGCCATTTCTTCCCCATCCCCTATAATTAAGGTGGTATCATCTGCATATCACAGATTAGAGATCTTCCTTCCACCAATCGAAATTCCTCCACTCTAGTTTTCTAGCGCCTCCCTTATGATGTGCTCTCCATATACAGGGTCTATAAATGAACTGGGCACCCTCAGCGCAAAAATTCCCATTCTTTTCTTTTCTTTTTTCCCATTTCGTTGCGTTGCATCACTGATGTAATACGCAACGAAACGAAAACAAGATCAAAACAGTGACGAAGTTTAATGTAAGGGATGAGTCATCTTATAAAATATGCAGGTAAAAGTGTGAAATACGCTTCACAGAGTTGAAATGCCCACACAATAGCATTACATGAATCTTTTTTTTAACGTCAGAATGCCGTAATCTCGAACGTAAAATTATCAATTCTTTGAAATTAAAATTTTTTATTAATTACAATTATTGACAAATAAGTGATGAATTTATCATTAAAAATTAAATTCATCAAAATTATGATTTTTGGTAATTTAAAAACTATACCCCAGACCCTTTTAACGAAAAAAAAACATAAATCAGAAATATCGCTATTTTAGGTAGAGTATTTTGCGCTGAGGGTGCCCGGTTCATTTATAGACCCTGTATATATTGAAAAGCTGCGGTGACAGTATGAACCCCTATCATACTCCTTACTCCCCACAAAAAGCCTTAGATTCTTCACCATCTACCCTCACCACCATTGTGTTATCACCATACAGTAACTCCACTAGGTCTACTAAATGTGAGGGGACAACCAATTCTCGTAAGATCTCATACAATTCTCTCCACTTGACACAGTCAAAGGCCTTTGCATAATCAATGAAACACAGCACTGCAGGTATGTTGAATTCCCTGCACTTTTCGATGATCTGCCGGACATTCGTAATCTGTTCCCTTGTGCCTCTTCCTGGCATGAACCGGGCTTGTTCAGGTGGTATTTGCCTATGTAGATATGCTTATGATAGCAAAAATCCAGGGCCAAAATCCAACTGTGAGATTTGAGTTTCATTTTACAGCTATGTCTTATGTTAAAAATGAGTATCCACATAAGCGCACCCAAGGGGAGGGCTCGGGCGGCTCAAGCCTCCTCCTTAAGCTAGAAAAGGAGATTTTTTATCACAAAAATGTCAAAAAAGTGTACTTTTTTGCTCCTCAATCATGATTTTTTTTTCGCTACTTATTGGATGAATATATAGGTAAATCTTTAGGATCTGAATCAGTCTTTGATGAAAATCTGCCTCTGAAAATCAAGTGAAATGATTTTCATTGAAAATTAATGATTTTTCACCGATTTTTCAGTCAAAAATCACCGATTTCTTAGTCAATTTCCAATTTGTCAGAAAAAATCAGTAATTTTGACTGAACGATCAGTGAAAAATCACTGATTTTCAATTAAATTCATTTTACTGATTCAAAAAGGTAAATTTACTAATTCAGATTTAAAGATTGTAATAATTGGTTTGTTCCAAAAATTCCACAATTTTTCAATTTTTCTTTGCTCTTATCTATTTATGTTTATCAATCTACAGAAAATACCCAGACTACGCAAGCGCCACTGAATTGAAATAACAGATTACTGAATTTTTTTATGGAACTTTGACACCCCCATTTTTTAACAAATTCTGGGTGCGCTTATGAGTATCCATCTTCGAGCCGATGACTTTGATTTGCTTATTCATCTGACAACATGCAATATCAGCACAGATGACCAGTGGTGTACAACAGCACAGACCTCAAATTCACAATCTACGACCTCGAAAATCTAGGTGTCAACATTTTTCGCGTTAAAATGTTCGAATTTCGATGTTTCAACCCCTTATTAACACCCTATTCACAAATGAAGAAATATTGCTTTGATTAAAATTTTTCAAACTGATTTTTCGTGGGAAAAGAATAAAAATTTGATTCTAGGGGGTATCTAGAGCTTCTGAATCCAGTTCTGGGGCAATTCAACTCCGAACTACAACGTACCCACGGGAGGGGGGGGGGTCACGGTGAAAAAATATTACGAAAAAATCGAGTGTGGTATCGAAATCTATGTTTTTTTTACCTGCGGAGTCCATTTCCGATGTCATTTCATCAAAAAACTCAAAATGAGCACATTGGAGTGGTGGCGGGGAGGGGCCGAATTGAAAAATTTTCATAATTATCAAGTGAGGTGTTGAAATACTTGGTTTTTGACCCTAGAATCCATTTCTTAAGTCATTTTGACTCCTAACTTAAACCACAATCACTTGGGGAGGAATATCCCCACCCTTTTTTTTAAAATGACAAACATCGATAATGCGTAATTCGGCATGAAAGTCTGACGTCACATTTACCACTACAACTGCATATTATCAGTTGTGTACTTTTTCAAAAGGGGGATTGCGAAAAAATTAACATTGCTTCTTATGGGAGGTCTATAGTTTTTCCAATTTTTTTCATTTCTGATGTGTGTAATTCTTTTTGTTTTTACAATTTTGACTAATTTGATAGCTTAACTCGTCAAAATTATCAAAAAATAAAAAATTCAACACATCAAAACCGAGAAAAATTGAAAAAACGATAGAACTCCCATAAGAATCAATGTTAATTTTTTCGTCGTTCCCCCTTTTGAAAAAGTACACAAATTGGTACATGAACTGATATTTGCATTGTGGTGGGGCGATGACGTCAAGACTTTGATGCCGAATTTAGCAGGTAAGAACCTCAGAACTGTTGCACTTATCATTGGATCTCGATTCTATTTTGCTTTTGCATTCTAATCGTTTTTGATTTACGAGAGAATGGTGAGGAATATTTCGTCCCAAGGGATCGTGGGTTCAGTTAGTAGTCAAAATAACCTAAGAAATGAAATCCAGGGGGGTCAAAAAACCCGTACTTCGACACCTTAGTTGATATTTATGTAAAAATTTTAATTAGGCCCCTCCCCACCATCTCTCCTATGGGTTCTTCCTGGGTTTTTTGATGGAATGACATGGGAAACGGACTCCGCGGATAAAAAAACATGAATTTTGATACCACACTTGATTATTATGAAAAATTTTCAATTCATCCCCTATTGCCACCTCTCTAATGAGCCCATTTTGAGTTTTTTGATCAAATGACATCAGAAAAGGGGGTTCCGCAGGTAAAAAAACATCGATTTAGATACCACACTTGATTTTTTTGCAATATGACACTCATTCGGCCTGCGTCACTCACGCCCACACATTCCTCCTGAGAAAAAATTTAGGCCAAATTCGAAAATTTCACAGTCCAATAGACACATAAAAAGATAAGTTTTCACATTATCAATACTGTAATACGAAATGTAGAATTACACATGGCCAATTTTGGGGGATCTTTTGGCAGTTTTGACCCACTGGGTGACCTCCGGTTGAAATAAATTAATTGAACGTTATAAAAAAAGCTGTCGATTTATACCCAAGATTTAGCCAAGTGAGAGGAGAAATGATGACGAACGTGATGTATAAGGAAGCAGTTCGTTTCGATCGGACGCGGACAAGAATCTAAGTGGGTATAATCAAAGGCCGGCTCCGAGTGTTTTAGCGTGTGTAAGATTTCGATTTCGCTTTCGCTTTATTTACAAGATCGAGTGGCTACTGGCGAGTAAACAAGGAGCGAGCGGAGCTTTTGATTTATGATGTTGCGTTGAAATACCTAACTCCGACGTAGTCTCAAGGGTGACGCGACGTTGGGAGTTGAGTTGGTTTTTTTCTTTCCTTTTCTTTTCTTTTTCATTTTTTTAACGGCCTAAATTTACTTCTTGTATTCACGCTACACATTCATAACTAATTACCTACGCTCTCGTAAGAAAAATAATGTTCATAGTACGCGAAAATTTTACACTTGGGCATTTTTTCAAACGAGAATACCTACTGGATGGACGAGCAAAAGCATATCATTGTAAATACATAGATAAACTGGCACGAAGAATGTGGGTAGATAGTTTGAATTGTACAATATGAGTGCAAAAATGTTAGCCAGAAATTCAACCTTTAAATTGGTTTTTTCTTATTTTTTTTCAATACTTTTCTACATCAGGAATTTAAAAAAATTAATAATTGTTTGCTATTTTGCAACTTGTTGTCCATGAAAACATGGGTGATTCTAAACTTGAAATATTGAATTTTTTCAAATTTTTTTGACTCGAGTAAAGAAGTTACAAATTTTTAATTTACCGATTTGAACCCAATTTCATCGACGAAAAATGTAATTTTGTGATTATTGGGAGCTGTCTTCTCTGCGTTCACAACACCTAACCCAAAAGTTGACATAAGATACAAGGAGGGAGGTGTGTGGCAAGGAGAGAGATCTAAATTTATGACTTCCAAATGTAAATCTCCAGGGTTCGCAACAAAAGATATGTCATTTTGAAAAATCAAAAATAAATCTAAAAAGGAAAAGTTTGATTAATTGGATTTCAAAGTGTATGGTTTTTCACTCTTGTGAATCCTGTTTCCAAGACCTTGTTCAAATACAGGCGAAATAATAAATTCAAGGCGAGAAATTTCGTTAGGAAGGGGCGCCAAATTTCATTGCGCCTATAGGGGCGAACAGCTTAAATCCGGCTCTGAATCTGAACCACGACCTTCTCCGAAAGTTTGTAATATTCAGCCCTAAATCAATATCCGAATACTAGTAACCACTCTCGAGTTTCGCTACAGAAGAAATTACCGTTTCAATCAAATTTCAATACAATTTTACTCTGGAAGGACGGCGTCATTGTCAGTTCGTAACAGTACGAAATTTAAGTTAGAACGAAATTAATTAGACTGTAGGGGAAAAAATAATCTCGATATTGACTCGTCGATCGGTGATCGATGGAACAAACAACGACCAACAACGGATAGAAAGTAGAGAAATTATAATACAAACTTAGCTCTGTATATACCTACGTAATATTCCGGAGACAGAAGAAAAACAGCCAAGTGACAACGCAAAAAGAGAGGCGTGGGTGAGAGATTATAACTTGAAGCGGATACCGGATAATCTCCCAACGAAGAAGGGAAAAAAGTAGAGAGGAAAAACAATTGGGGCTCCGATGGTGAGACTGGTTATACTACATAATACGTATCACTAACAGCTTCGCAATTTTCCATTTTTTTTCCGCTCGCGACGCGATACGCCACAAAAAATTCACATGGGCATTGGACATCACTACGTTCCACTCGGGTTAAAATACGCCCACGCTCAAGCGTCTTTTTTCACGTTCGTTACCATTCATAGCTTCGTATGCATATTCGGGACATCGACATTTACATATACCATATACGACAAGCGACATAAAATGTAGACGTTGTCGCAGTCGCAGTCAAAGAAGCTGTACGTGTACGCGACGCGACGCAGCGAAGCCAGCTCGAGCTGGAATATCAACTCTTCACCACTACCTACTATCATGGTTCAGGTAAGTGGTACGTTAGGTACCTATACGTATCTAACGTGGGAGTTGTTATTTTCCATGACTTGTAAGAGGCGGTCGTTTCAAGTGATTATTATTTGGTTCTTCCGATTTCTGGACTCGGCACCATTTTTCGAATTTGACTTTTGAGTTTTGAACTTCAAAATTTTTCATTTTTTCTCTAGCTCCTGATTATTTTTGCTGCAAATGGGATTTCGGCGATCCAACTCAAAATTTATTCGAAGTACAAATTTCGATTCTAAATTTTTTCAGTTTCTTTAATTCTATTTTTTTCAAAATTGCATCCAATTTTATAATTTTTCCAACAGTAAAATTTTTTAAACTTGAATTTTATCAAAAATTTTTCCAAATTTGATTTTTTCATTTTTTTAAATTTATTATTTTTACATATTACGTTTAAAAATTTCTTATAATTATTTATTGAGATGGGTAAAAAGTTCGAAAAACACAAAGTTTGAATTTTTTTAATTTAAAAATGAAAACAAATTAAGGAGAAATTTTTAATTTACCGGAAAAAATCCGAATAGCAGAAAATATAAAGAATTATAAGACTGAAAAATAAATTTTAAAATTTTTTAAAAAATCAAATTTGTAAAAATTTTGAGAAAACTTGAATTTAAAATAACTTTACAGTTGAAAAAATCCTCGTATTTGCTACTCACGTTGGCAGAACTTTACACAAAATATTCCAACTTTCAAGCTCTGTACACAGATGGGTCTAAAAACTAACTTTACTGCTTGTGCTATCGTTCACAAAAATAATTAAATGTTAAATCCCCTCCCATCACAATTCTCCATTTTATCAGCAGAGCTTTATGCAATTAAAGTTACCATTACTTACGATCATAATTTTTCACCAAATGACTCGGTAATATTCTCAGATTCTCTCTCCACTCTACTCTCAATTCAACAATATCCCTCTAAAAAACAACATTCTATTGGTCAAGAAATCTTAAAAATCCTCACCACTAGTGATGCCGTTCGAGATGAGACTCTCATGACTCTCACATCTCATCTCAAAAAAGTCTCGAGAAGTCTTGTCTTGTTTTTGTCTCGTTGCGCTTTTATTGTGTCTCAAATTTCATAAAATGAGACAGGCAACACAATGCTTACATTAGAAAGACAAAAGCTCGTGTAAGGGTATAGCTGTACTATTGTGCTATGAGGTCATTGGTGTAAAATAGTGTTCAACGAATATCCGGATATCTATTTAATAATGTGATTGGTTGTGACCCTTGTGACTTCCATTTCCAGTCAATTGACGATGGTAGTCACTTGCAGAGGTGCAACAATTACAATTTTAATCGATTATAATAGATTCTCATCCATCGATTAAAATAATTGGATGAGCATCGATTATTCCTCAATTAATCGAAGATAAGTAAACAAAAATTTCCTATCTTTCTGATTGGTCAAATTATATGTGACGTAATTTTTTTTCTACTCAAAATAATTTGCATATCTGACGTCGTGTATCTCTGGCCAATGAAGAATACTTAAATTTTAGGGACTGATCAATCGATTATTAATCGATTATTTCCGATTATTTTTGAAAACACCATCGATGTAGCATAGATTATAATTGTTGCATCTCTGGTCATTTGTGTGTGGGTTAAATGTCATATTCCCACAAATTTTGCTCGCTGCTGATAACACATTCGGGCCCCCTTCGTATACATTTGTGAAAGTTTGGATATTTGAATATCCAGACATTTGTTAAACACTGGGTAAAATGTTCATTTTTTTGTGGCAGAAATATGTGGTCAAGTATCATTATGTCTAAAATTTCTAATCTTTCAGTATAAAATTTATAAAAATTGGAGTTTCTTGCATTATTGTTGAACCTTTAAAAATTAATTTGATCGACATTGAACAAATTCTATGTAAACTTATCACCGAAGAAATGGTCATGTAATTTTATGTATAATGTACGTGTATAATACAGTGAAAGCTTGTTTTGTTGTTTGGCCTTACCCTAAATTAGTTTAAAACAATTCAAAACAATTGATACTTAATGTCTCACCGACCATTCAACATGAGATAGTGTGCATCTCGTTGAATGTCTCATTTCATTGCAACATTTCAAGAATGAGACTAGACATCGGCATTTCTCATCTCGTTGCCTCAAACAGAATCACTACTCACCACCACACCCCAAAAAAATTTCATGTTGTAACCTTCACAGTTCACACAGAAATATTCCTGGCATTGATGGCATTGATACAGCAGACCCTTATACTACGCTTGCTCTTCAACTATTCCCCATTCAAAGCATTCTAAAATCATAGGCAGATTTAGAAAACGCCATCAAATCAAATACTTACTCTTTCCTCTTTTCAACAATTACTTTGGAACCAAATTTCTTCCACCAACAAACTCAAAACCATCAAAAACTATACACTTCCTGGGAATTCTTCCAATAATATTTCTCGCTGAGCTGACATCATCTTTACTAGACTACGTGCATGGCATGGCACTCTCTCCTAACTCACATATACCTCCTTAAAAATTACCCACCTCCCATCTGTAATATACATAACACACAAATCTCCATTCACCACATCCCCAAAATTTCAAAAAGAAAGGTCCACACTAACAAAATCCAACAACTCCATGAAAGTTTTGGAGGACAGTTGCCAACATATTCAAAAACTCGTATCATTTCTTTTCAACACAAATCTACAATCCTTTTTTTTGGGGGGGGGCTCCATTCCATTTGGTGAGGGATTTTATTTTTCTTACTCTAACGTAACCCCCTTTCTCAAATGCTTCCAGCCTTAAATGCTGTATGGTGTGTATGGCGTTAAATGAAAAAATTTGATTATTAGGCTTCGCATTTCTTTACATTTCTTTCAACTCGAAAATTGTTTCCAATAATTTCAAGTTTTCCTTCAATTTTTTTTCAACTACATATCAAAAAAATTTCAACTTTTTGTTTCTAGATTTTTCTTTCTAAATCAATACGTATAGAAGACGTTTTGAAAAGTTGTAAAGATATGAAATTAAAAAGAATTTAAAAAATCAAAGTTGGAAAAATTTGGAGAAAATTTAAATCAAAAAAAATTTTACGTGAATTTTCTTTTATATTTCAACATCTAAATTCGATAGAAATAAACTGCATAGGTTGGTATGATAGGTGATTTAAAAAATTAAAATGCGGCAAATTCGAAATTTTTGGAGCGAAAATGAAGATTTGAGTACCTAAAGGACCAGTATCGTTCATTGTTCGAACATTATCGTTCACTCCTCTTCCAATTCATGGAAAATAACTCGCATCTAACGTAAGTATACGCGTACCTGCGTGTTGCTGATTTTAACGACGACGATGACGATGCCGTTGCCGTTGCCGTTACACTTGTTCTATAAAATTTACATAATATAGGCTACGTGTACAGTATATACGTATAGGTATAGGTATACTATACAGCTTATACGCGGAGAGACGCAGACGTGCGCTTATTACGGCGGATCGTCGTCAACGTGTATACCTACTTTTCGAACGTAGGTATTAAATTCGCAGAAATGAAAAAAAAAATTCCCAATAGGCCCGAGCGCTATAATATGTGTAGCGTACACGACGGTAAAGGTACATATACCGTATAGCTTCGTAAACGACGCGACGCGCTCTCATAAAAACTCCCTCAAATTTAATCAATTGTACGCTCGTATTACGAGCCACAGCATTGCTATATGTTATAAAACTTTCAAACACACATACCGTGGACCGAAACTCACGCATACCTACGTGAACGCTCCACAAGAAAAACGAATAGCTAGTTACCTACCAAAATTTTCAAACAGGAACCAATAAAGATTCTCGATGAAACTTGAGAAAAAAATTACCGGAACGAACCCTGAGGCGAACAATTATCCGGTATCCAATTGTCGAAGATAACGCAAAAGGATAATAACGCGCAGCAGCCGTTCGTCCCATTGGTATAGTGTCGTCAAAATTTCAATACGAACTTGATGCGACGCCGATGCGACGTTGCAATCTTAAGTCTATCGAAAGACATATCCATTAGGGTGGAGTGAAAAAAAAAAAACATATCTCGGATCTTGACCAAATTCGGCGAGGTGGTTTACTTTGAGTGGGAGACCTCTCCAAAAAAATTGAGGCCCCTAGGGGCAGGGGGAGGGGACCAGCAGGTGCTAGTGCATCTCCTTCTGAAAAAAACCGCTGGTTTTTTGTGTTTTTTAGTCTATCAAAATTGTGTGAGAAATCTTCGTAGCACTTAAAGGATGCGATTTGAGTTTCTACATCTCCCTAAACCATCGCCATCCTTCTCCGATCAAAACTCAGACCGCTACCAGGGGGTTGAAAAGTGCAATATTCCAATAATATGAAATTTTCACTTAGCTGGAATGATTTTTTTTTTCATCGAGTAATTGAACAAAATTTTTTTTTCAACCACTGAAAGTGAATATTGAAAAAAATTGAAAATTTTATACACCAGTGCAGCCAACAGTAAATCATAAAATTCCAAAATACGAAATTTATGTCGACTTTGAATTAATTATTTTTCCGCCTGAAAATATAATGCATTTTTTTTCAGTCACTAGAATTAGTATACAGGGTGTTCCATGAATCGTCTGCCAAACATATTTTTTCGGATATAACCGGGCACCACTAAAAAAAATCTTGGGATCAACATGTTGCCTATTTTGAAAATTGAAGGGGCAAATGCTGCTTCTAAGAAAATCACGTCAAATTTTTTTTCAACCGTGGGAATGGATAGTACTTTGAAAACTGAACAAATCTACACTTTATGACTTTAAGCCTATCTTCAAAATTGAAGGGGCTACGAAAAAAATTGTTCAAAATGAATTCTCAAAAAATTAACTGATCAAAGGAATGGATAGTACGTTAAAAACTGAAGAAATTTTATTCTGTTGACTTTTTGCTCAACATCAAAAATAAAGGGGCTAAGGGTCATTAAAAACTGAGAAAAATTGAAAAATTTTTGAAGCTCATTTATTTTGAGTGATCTGTAGCCCCTTCATTTTCGATGTTAGGCAAAAAGTCTACAGAATAAAATTTCTTCAGTTTTCAACGTTCTATCCATTCCCTTGATCAGTTCATTTCTTGAGATTTTTTTTGAACAACTTTTTTCGCAGCCCCTTCGATTTTGAAGATAGGCTGAAAGTCATAAAGTGTAAATTTGTTCAGTTTTCAAAGTACTATCCATTCCCACGGCTGAAAAAATTTTGATATGATTTTTTTAGAAGCAGCATTTGCCCCTTTAATTTTCAAAATAGGCAACATGTTCATCCCAAGTTTTTTTTTAGTGGTGCCCGGTTAGATCCGAAAAAATATGTTTGGTAGACGATTCATGGAACACCCTGTATTTCGGAAATTCTTCTAGAAAATTTTCATAGACCCAAAATTTTGTATATCAGTGCAGCCAGTTACAAATCGTGACATGCTACACTATGGAATTTACGTTGACCTCGAATGACCTCGAATTTTTTTTTCGTTTGAAAAATTTACAATAATTTTGTTTTCAATCATTGGAAATAAAAAATGAATGATTTTTCTTTGAAAATTTTGTACGTCTGTGCAGCCAGTTGCTAATTGTGATATTCTGATGTCTTCAAATTCAAAACATACTTTTATTGATTGGGAGAAAAAATTGGTCCAATCACCTGACGAAAAAATAATACATTCGAGTTCATAAACACAAATCGCATATTTTACGTGCTACGAAAGCTTCTCACACAATTTTGATTTGCTAAAAAACACACAAAAAACGTATTTTTCAAAAGGAGGTGCACTTTGAGCACCCACTTTTCCCCTCTCCTTGCCTCTAGGGGGCTCAAATTTTTTTGGGAGGTCTCTCACTCAAAGTAAACCACATCACCAAATTTGATCAAAATCCAAGATATGTTTTTTTTTTTTCACTCCACCCTAATATCCATGTCTAAGAGAAGTCAAAACTTGGACTCAGACTCTCAAAAACATTACCTCCGATACTCCACGCCATATTATTGATTTTTGGGACGATTTCCAATACCCCCTAGCTCCTTAAAAGAACGAGGAAAAAAATTTTGCTTAGTTTTTTTCAATGTCGGGACATTTGGATGAGATTAGAAGATGGGAGGAGCCATATTAAATGCAGGATGCCGATAGATGATGTTTCGTCAATTATTTTTGCATAACTCGCACAACCGCACTTACGAAATATGTAGTAAAAAAAAAAAGGGACACGCACACTGGATCAAGGGAAAAATTTAGAATGGTTGAATTAAGTACCAATAATTAGGTTTTTGGTATCGCGTAAGTATTTTGTTAAGCCAATTTTTAAAATGTAGTAGGGTCAAACTCTTGCGACTTTTTTCAACTCCCTCTCCTCCTCCAATTTTGGACTGATCGATCCCAAAAAAATTTACCCAACAAAAAATATTGAATTTCAAGAATTCAGTGGCATTTTGGATCTATATAGGTAGATGGGGAGTCATATACGAGACCGACTTTCAGTAATTTTGGAATAGCTGTATCATTTTTTATGATTTCAGAGGAGCTGAGTTCGACTTTCGACTCAGTTTTTTGATTAGACTTCCTCAGTACCCCGTATTCCCAGATTTGAATTAAATCTCAAAAATACAGGGTGACATTTCGTTTGTAATCTTTTCGAGAACGTTTAGTTCGAATTTTACCGCAGCTTTAAGACTTGACCCTTTCAGCCCTTGGCATCCTCTCAATTTGATCTACGCTTGAGGGTACGAAGAGGAACTGAAGATCAATGTTTTGCAGAAGAGCTGGGGAACTGAAGGACTAATCGTGTGATTTCTGCGACTTTCTTGCCCTACATACTTCAAAATTTCTATTCGACACTACGCCTCGTAGTACAATGCGACACAACAGAGAGACGAACCAGGAGTAACAAGACTTCTACGTACATTCTCAACAACCATCCTCTATTCCCAAACGTGTCAACTTTCAGGTTGTAAAAGGCGCACGCCTCCCTCGCCATCCTTTCCTGGTGCTCCGCATGACCAGCACAGAACACAACATCCGTTTTAAAACTCGGTTAAAAATTTACTCGACAGTTTACGGCCTTTACACTACGCTCGCTTCTTTTATCTATAAGGTACAAGTTTTTCCGAGGACAACAAAAGGCCGCCGAAGAAAAGAATAAAAAAAAAGCGCAACGTGGCATCGCACTGCTCCGCGCCGCAGACACAATAAACAGCAGATCCCGGCAGCGGTCGTACGTGGTTTTAAAAGGTTTTACTAGCGGCGCGACGCGATGCGCCGCTGCGGCTACCTTTAAACGTTTCAAATCACGCATAAAAACGGATACAGCGCGAAATGATTTATAAACTTCGCTATACGAAGGCGCGAAAGTTTTTCTTATTAAAAGGTTCGTTCCTTTTTCTTCGGGGTTTTGAATAAGTACATTCGCGCGAATCAGCGGGGCTTTTTTCTTTTCATCGCGACCGCCGCGCCACTTCGTATTTATTCGCGGTTCATTTCGACAGAAAATTTCCATCGCGTTGTTAAAAAGCTGCCGCAGCTCAGTACGACCTTTGATTTCATCGTTATAACCTCGTTGTTCTCAGCGAATACAAAACACGCTCGGTTTTCCGGCAATTTTTTTTATACTGACTGTGAGTAGAAAATTAGTATAGCTCGCAGATTGTGGGCCTGAAACCTGTGAGATTTCAAGGACGTATTTATGGCGAAACGACGGTGTCAAATTACAGTCAGGTCTCAATCGTACAAAAAAAGGCTTCAGCGCGAAATTCCTGTTAAAATTGATTTTATCAAATCCATTTCGAAAGAAACTCCTGCCCCCCAAATTTGAAAATAAAACAGTTTTTAGAAACTTCAAAATCACGTTTTCTTCACTTAGAGCGAAATTTTCAGAAATACGGCAAAATTCGTAACCACAAAAAGTATTCAGAATTGAATTTCCTTTCCAATGAGCCTTAACACGACCATTTTCATCAAATTTTCCCGACAGGCCGGATCTCTCCCCCTCCCCCTCATCTCAAAAGTTAGACCCACGAAAAAAAAATGAACGATTTTTGTTTTTCGATATATAATGCATAATTTAATTTATTATCGGAATTCATTTTGGAGTAAATTTTTTTCGTGAGCCGCAACTTTTGTGAAAACGAGGAAGGGGGAGAGGTCCACTCTGTCGGGGAAATTTGGTAAAAATGGTCGTGACAGAGCTCATTGGAAAGGAAATTCAATTCTGAATACTTTTTGCAGTTACAAATTTTGTCATTTCTACGAAACTTTTCGTTTAAAATGAAGAAAACGTGATTTTGAGGTTTTCTCAAAAACATGTTTTGTGTCTAAATTTGGGGGGGGAGGAGTTTGCTTCAAAATGGATTTTGATGAGAAATGAAAATGCACATTAGGTGCTAAGGAACAACTTTTGTTCGAAAATTTTTTCATTATAACCCATAGATAAGGCGATACACACGTTTGAAATGTTGGGGGGACCCTGAGAAAAGGGGGAGGGGGAAAAAAGAGCATACAATCTTAATTTCTTTGTTTTAGTGTCCAGAACAAGAATCGATCATAAAATCAATTTTAACAGGAATAGCGCACGGATGTACGATTGAGACCTGACTATTAATCGGTTTCCTATCATCTATAGTGCAGGGTTCTGTGTCTGCTTTTAGTCAATTCTCATGAACTATACCTTCGCAGAAACGATCGATTAAAATGGACTTTAAAAAAGAGGTTCCAAAAAAATCATCGATTTCGGACTAAAAATGCAATTTTGTCATTGTTAGGTAGCAAGCTGTTCTCTATATTTTCGGTTAGCCCCTGATTTTACCATTACCGAACCCTTGAAAAGTCATGCCAATTTTTTTTGAAAACTGGACCTTTGGTTGATATAATTAAAATCGGTAGATTTTTCCAAAACTTGCAACACGATTTTCCAAAATGTAGAAACTTTTCCGAAAATTGGAGAATTTTTCAAAACATGGACCATTTTTTAAAAACTGAGAGATTTTTCATAATATAAACAATTTTCTAAAAACTTAGATTGGAATATTTTTCAAAAATTGAAATTTTTTCAAAAATCTAGACAATTTTCTAAAAATTTGATGATATTTCAAAATTGTAATGATTTTCTAAAAATTACGCAATTTTCTAAAAAATAATAGAACAGTTCTCCAAAAGTTTTAGACAATTTCTAAGAAAGAATCATGGGGATAAGGGGTTAAAAATTGGACGAATTTCAAAAATTTGATGACTCAGAGGTTCCATTGAAATCAAAAAACAAAAAATCGTGCTGTTTTTGTTGAAAAAATAAAAAAATGTATAAAAATCATTAATTAAAATTTTGTGTTTCTTGTACAGGGTTGTCTACAGATTTTTAAGATTCAAAATTCGCGATTTTTTCTTGACTTTTTTTCACGGTATCTACCTTTCAATTTGAGTCCCTCCCCCTCTCCCTCCCAAAATCAACGAGATCAAATTTATTACAGAAAAAATTGCAAATCCGACTTGAAGAAGAACGATCGCAAAAATGGTGTTTATCAGGGTATTTTGACTACCTAAACACACGAATCTGATGTTAGTTTCTTCACTCGGTTATATTTCTTTCCGTATCAAACGGTCAAAATTTAAAATGAAAAAATTCCAAGACGATTTTTTGAATTTATTGTAGTTTTATTACTGCTTAAGATAGCCTACCTTACAAAAACGTTTCGAGACGTTTCAGTTATTTTTCACTTTTACTCCATCTTAAGTTACTCAAATCACTTTTTTTTTTTTTTTTTTTTTCAGAAAAAATAGAATACGATTTTTGAAACTATCGTTTCACAAGTTTAAAACCACCAAATGTCATTTTTTTTCTCTCTCGAGAATAAACAACTGTGCCACGGCATGGCATGGCACAATGGACACATGGCTAGATCAGCCAGTGTTTTATAGCTACAGCCTTTCTAAAAATCGCGAAACAATTTCATCTGGAAATATTCAAGCAATGGTAAAACGATGCATTCGAGAGGAAAATTTGCAGTCATTATCACAGCCCTTTTCAACAGTCACAATCAGCACCAAAATCTGCCAAATTCCATTACCAGCTGGTAATTTCGCACTAAAACTACATTACATGCCGTAGAATAAAATTTCATCGATTGAATCGATTTTCGTACCGAGTCCGAATAGCCCTAGTCACGTGGTCATTCGCACTTCGTACACATCTACGCTGGCTGAACTTCCATCCTCGAAAACGGCAGAACCGGTGTCATCTATAGTTGCCCGGATCATTCACGGCGGTTCGCAAGTTCGTCATTTTCGACACCGATGGCGTTGTCTGAAAAGCTGCAAAAGCTCACTCTACGCTTCGTCGAGTAATCTTCGGATGTGGAATCGAATTGACGCGAACGCCATCTTTCGCTATTGAAGTTCCAACTTGATTCTGCACTGGGCCATTCGCGCAGCTTTCAGCCGATCCGCCTCGTAACGCTACCTAGTGTCGAGCTTTCACTTTAGGCTGCCGGCGAAGTGCGGCGAGAAGCTTTATTAACCACGTGTTGCTTGCAATATCAACAGTTGAACAGTATTGAATTGAACTACTGTTACAAAAGCCTGCGGCTAAACATTTCCACAACGCTGCAGAAGCTACAAGTCATCCGGCACTGGACGCGGGCCGCGGAGGGAGGAGTACCCGCCACCATCCTCCATCGCGTACCGTTCTCGCGTGCTTTTGTTTTCACGCTTCTTATACCGTACACAGGTGTTACTCGGCGTATGTATTTCCTTCCTGTTGGTCATTCGTTTGGAAGGCGATATTTGCCAGGTAGAGGTTCTACAATCTACATATGTGTAGTACGTGTATGTAGCTACAGCGAGAGCAATATTTTAAACGAATACGCCATGCCAGCCTCAGCGAGGCTGACGATGATGGCGCGGCGCGGCGCCTAAAGTCAAAATAGCTAAATTCGCCTACAGCGAACGCATTTACATTTTTTACAGGTACAGTATACCTAGACCTACCTTCTCGAGAATAGAAATTTGCATTTTTACAAATTCATTCGACTCGTAGGTGTTTTTTTGTAGGTACGCGTACGATAAATCGCTGCGAAGTCGCACGAAACTGCGCGGATGGTGAATCGATCGATATTTCCGAAAAATTTTACATCCTACATAAGCTTCGTATACGTAGGTATTCTAAATTTATACACGTAAACGAGGCGACGGATTAATTATTTATAAGAATTTGACACTTTACCCCGAAATAGGCTCGAGTGACGTTTTCCCAACTAGGTAAGTATAGCACTCTGTGCGATGTGTACATATACATTTATGTAGGCAATACCGCATCGGCAGCAAATGTGATGGCTGATGGTATAATGCTGCGAAACACATCATTCGTTCGAGTTATCGCTATCGCACTCACTCACCTCCGACCGACTATAAATTATCTCTCCATCATGTCGCTATGTAGGTCTGATAGCCTCTTATACAGGCTACCTTCGCAAAAACAATTTTCAAACTAAACTAGGTACATTTCGCAATGTTCATCAAAGTGTAATAAATTAGCCATACTTACTACCTATCTAACAAGGGAGGTATCCCAACTCAAAGTAAAATTTCGAGCCCAAACAGAAAAAAATCGAAAGCACGTCATAACAAGACCCCGTATCCAAAATTTCAGATACTGAAGTTCATTTCTCGATTTTTGGCGAATTTTTAAAATTTCAAAATTACCTCCGCCCTGCGAAATATGAAAATTTGATCTAATCAACGAAAAAAGCTGAAATTTGGTATATACCTTATTTTTGATCTCCAGAATCGATTGGAAGCGGTTTCGGGACGTTTCGGAGCCACCAGAAAATTTTGGAATTTTCCAGCGCCGGAGAAAAGCAAATAAAAATGGTCAATATGCACTTCAGCACCTATAATCGCGGATTATCCAAATTGGTGATCTACTTGATCTATCAAAACAGAATTTTCTGAAATTCGCAACTTAACGATCAAATTTATAATTTTTTTGGCAGAAAATTAATTTTTTTCCAGTGAAATTGTCAGCCAAAACTTATTTTGAATTCAAAGTTGCGAATTTTGGAAAATTCCACTTTATTCGATCAAATAGGTCACCAGTATTGGTTAACCGCGATTAAAGGTGTTTATGTTCATATGGACCATTTTTATGGGCTTTTCTTCAGCACTGGAAAATTTCAAAATTTTCTGATGGCCCCGAAACGTCTTAAAACTGCTTCCATTCGATTTAGGAGGTCGAAAATAGGGTATCTACCAAGTTTCAACTTTTTACCTCAATGTATGCGGATAAGGCGAATTTTAAAATTTTTTCAGGAAAATTTCTTGCCCAAAAATGCGAATTAGAACTCAAAGTTACGAATTTTGGAAAATTGTGTTTTAATCGATTAAATAGGTTACCAATATGGATAATCCGCGATTACAAGTGCTGAATTGCATATGGGCCATTTTTATGGGCTTTTCTCCAGTGCTGGAAAATTCCAAAATTTTCTGGTGTCTGTGAAACGCCTCGAAACTGCTTCCATTCGATTTGGGAGGTCGAAAATAAGGTATCTACCAAGTTTCAACTTTTTACCTCAATGTATGCGGAGTAGGCGAATTTTAACATTTTTTCCAGGAAAATTTCTTGCCCCAAAATGCGAAGGCTGTAGGTGAGTTGATTCCCAAAGTAATATTTGTGTAAAAACACAGGGGAATTGATCCCCTTTTTTTTTTTTTTTTTGAAGATGTACGAATTGATTCCCCCTTTTTCAAGAGTGTATGTGCGAATTGATTCCCATTATTTTGGCAGGGTATGAATGAATTGACTCAATGACTCCCACTTTATTTTCCAAAAAAGGAATTTTTCAGGGGAGCGAATTAATATGCACAAAACGTTTCTACGACTTAAAATTAGGTTCAGCAAATGTTGGTTTGTTTCAAAATGTGGATTTGGGACATACAGAGCCGGTTTCACTCCAGTTCTCAAGAATTAAAATGAAAAATTTTCCCATCTGGATGCGCTTATGCTTGGGAATTTTTTAATCGCAGTTTGGGAAATAAAATTTTACGAAAAAAACAATGGTGTTATTTATTTTGGATTTAAAAAATTATTTCAACACCTTTTTTGTGTTTTTTAAATAAAAAGCTCGAAAACTTCAAAGATCTGTGATTTAGAAACATATGGGAAAATTTTTCATTTCAATTCTTGAGAACTGGAGTGAAACCTGCTCTGTAGGGCCCAAATTCACATTTTAAAACAAACCAACATTTGATGAACCTAATTTTAAGTCGTAGAAACGTTTTGGGCATATTAATTCGCTCACCTGAAAAATTCCTTTGTTGAAAGAGGTTGGGAATCAATTCGTATATACCCCTGAAAAAAAGGGGGAACCACTTCGTACATACCACTGAAAAAAAGTGGGAATCAATTAGAACCTTTTTCAAAGCTGGGAGTCAACTCACTAACTCCCAATGCGAATTTGAACTAAACGTTACGAATTTTGGAAAATTGTATTTTAATCGATTAAATAGGTCACCAATATGGATAATCCGCGATTATAGGTGCTGAAGTGCATATGGACCATTTTATGGGCTTTTCTCCGGCGCTAGAAAATTCCAAAATTTTCTGGTGGCTCCGAATCGTCTCGAAATTGCCTCCAATCGATTCGAGAGATCGAAAATAGGGTATATACCAAATTTAAGCTTTTTTCGTTCATTGGATCGAATTTTCATATTTCGCAGGGCACGCGGAGATAATTTTGAAATTTCAAAAATTCGCCAAAAATCGAGAAATGAACTTCAGCATCTGAAATTTTAGATACGGATCCTGTTATGATGTACTTTTGATTTTTTTTGTTTGAGCTCGAAATTTTACTTTGAATTGGGATACCTCCCTTGTAATCATCTATTTTTTTACAATAAGTCAGCATTACATATTCTTCGACTTTCGACCAATAAAAATGAAAAAATACTCTGGTACAGTATCAAAGAGAAATTGGAGGGGGAAGAGGGACTCATTCGATTCATGCAAATGAAATATTCTCAACACCTCGATCGTACCGAAGAATACATCTCAATCACATTGCCAAATAATTTTCACTCGGAAAATATAGGTAGGGAATAATAACTTCGAGGCAACTTTTTCAAAAAAAAAAAAAAAAGGTAACTTTCTTCAAACTTTTTCCGTACGAAATCGCCTATTTTTAAAATAAAGCTATTTTTCGATCAAGTTTACATAATTTAACGTAGATACAACGCGGCGCGATGCCGCTTTATAGAAAAAGTTTAGTTCACTCTTGCTCGCTCTTTCGCTCGTTTTTTTCCCAACAATATAATTCATCTTTCTCTATCCGCAATTTTCTTCCCTTTCTTTCTCATTTACCAAATATCGAAGAATAACTTTCGACTCGAATTTATTCCGAATCGAAAAAGTTTAAAATGCGGATCGCTTCTTCATTATCTGCAATAGGTATTTTTCATTTTTTTTTTCAATTTTTTCTTTCCTCTTTTCTCGTTTTTTCGTTTTGTTAAATGTACTGCGTGAAAATTCGATGCTTATTGAAAATTGCAGGAAAACTAGAACAATAAATTGACAAATTACCTACGTGGTCGAAGTGCGCGCGATATGATTACGACTGCCCACGCAGTCATCATAAATACAGATAATTTTTGAACCCACTGGAGAATGAGTGATAAATTTCTTCTAAGGCGTCTAACAAAGTTTCCGAATCAAAATGCAGAACTTTTGCAGGCTTTTCGCAGCATCTTTTTAGAATTTTGGTGGGACCTGCGGCAAAATATTTTCATATCCCTTTTCAAAAAAACATCATAAAAATTGAAATAATTTTAATGTTTTGCAGACTCGAATTCTTTAACAACTTTCATTATAGTCAAAATTGAATGAAAAAATCAGACAAATTTTGCTATAGAGCGAAAAGCATTTAAACCATGCCTCTACTTTTTAAAATTACTTTTTGTAAAATCTTCAAAAATTTTCTCCTCTTCTAGGCATTTTCTTGAAATAATTACAGAAAAATGTTCAATTATGAATAGAGAATTCTGACAACTTTTCGTTTTAAAAATGATATTAAATAAATTGGTTCGTCAATTTTTTTTAATTCCAAAAAAAGTTATAAAATCAATTTGATTTTCAAGTTTTAGTATGCCTATACAAATTTTCATCCTCGAATTTCGAATTAAAAATTCTGGACTCATCTTTTATCGCGTTAAAAAACTTATGTAGTGCACTTCTATTTTTACCGGAATTGAATTCCAAACAAAATGAGGAAAGGGTGAAATTTTTCTTGTTTCAAAATATTTAAACTTCTTGGTAAAAAGTAGAGAAGTAAGCGATAATGGTTCAGACAATTCATGTAGAAAAAGGTGTTGCAAAGCTGAAAATTTCGTTATTGTTTCAATACTCAAGTCCTGATGAGAAGACGAGATCTTCAACACTCTCCTCCTCCTAAAATGTTCGAGCATAGCGAGAGTCACGATTTGAAAATTTGTGATTTTCAAAAACGAAGTAATTCATTCTTCAATAATTCGTAGGTTGATAAAAATTCCACGACTTGGAGTGAAAATTCCACAATACCCTCATTTTCCAGATTTTCTAAAAAATTACAATTTTCAGTATCACTTCAAGATTTTCCAAGACCTTTCCATCACATTCACATCTATATCATTTGCATAACCAAGATATCAAGACACCAGGGTGTCTAGTTGTCTACTGAATTGGTCTTTTGAATTTTCATTCGTTACCCTTTTTTTTCTCAATTTTCACGAACTCTAGCACAACCAAAAAATTAGTGTTGCCGCTGGTAAAAGGAAAAAAAACGCAACGTTTTTGCTCAAAAATAAAAAAACGAACTTTCTTCTGCATTGCTCAAATAAATGAGAAAATGATTGAAAATCGGTCGACTTTTTCATTAAAAATTATGACTTCTTTAAAAATTTCATGATTTTTCCAAGACTTGCATGCATTTTAATGACCAGCAGACATCTTGGACACCTTGCCTTCTCATCATCTCTCAAGGATGTCGAATGATACACCATGTTTGCTATTTTGTAAGCATCACATGACGATACAAGGAGCCGAAGTCCGGACCAAATTCGAAGCTCGTAAAATGACTGGTTTTATTTACGCGAAGCAAAATCGTACATTACCCAATACCAATCATCGGACGTAACAAATTACTTTTGAAAAAATTTTATCTGCAACATACGGACGCGACGGTTCATTTATGAGAGAAAGTTTAGTATGTGAGAAAAAATGAAAAAATTCTCGCAACGTAAGAGGCGCTAGCGCCAAAATATATCAATACCGCAAACCACTCGATAAATAATGTATTAGTCTCCGAGGAATAAGAGAAATATTTTTCTATACGAGGCGCGCGCGACTGTTTTTTCTCCGACACTCTTTTTTACATCGTGCCAAAATGGAAGCAACGAGAACCAACAATGGTTTAGTTACGATACGTAAACTATCCAACGTACATTGCCTACACTACACATAGCACATAGCCATTAACACGTTTCGATATATCATCGTTACTGGAATACGTGTAAATCGTGCAGCAATACGTGGTGTAGCTGGTGGATCTGGGCCTGGGTAGTGGGTACGCTGAAATATCGGATGGAAAAAGAAAAACCACACAATGAAGCTCCATTATCTCGTTACCACCGCGCCACGCGGTATGTCCTGCCAAAATTGAAGAGCAAGATACGGGTAACTGTTATTTTTACGTATACGACTATACGTACCTTATTGATATAGGTACACGAGTAAGACAAATATGTTTTACGAACGGTTCGACTTGGAGCTTTTTCGCTTCGAACTCATACATTACATAGGTACCTGCCACCTACCTACTCTTTCACACTCTCGCATGCCCATAGAAAGTAAATCTCGAAACCAACCTAAAAGTTTATACCTATGTACTTACCGACGCCCCGTACCTCTGCCATCACCCACCATTGTGACGTGACCCACGACTAAATTTACACGAAATATGCATCAGGCACGAAAATAAAAAATGGTGCGAACGATTGAATCTTTCCTGTTTGACTCATGCTAGTCTTCTATTACCATGCAACTCAATTTTTCACGTCCATATTATTTTCAATTTTTTTTAACTCGGATACCTAGAAATTTTTTTCTTTTCCCAGCATTTTTTTTAACTCTTAAAAGTTTTTTCTGTCTATATCTCAACGCCAATAAATTTTTTCCTCAACTCAGAAATTTATTTCTCAGGTCTAAAATTATTTCTCAACTCTAAAATTTCTCCTAAGAAAATTTTTCTCAATTTTTTTTCAACAATGCAATTTTTCTTAAAATAGTTACCTGCTGTAGGTACATAAAATTTCATCTGAAATTTTTTTCAATTCCTGACGTTTTTTTCAAAATATTTTCCCATTCGATTGTGAAATTTTTATCCCAAAATTATTTACTTACTACTTCTATAAATTTCCCGAATTTCAATTTCAATGCTAATAAATTTTTTTTTCTCATTTCAAAGATATTTTCTCAATTTTTTTTCAACTTTGGTGTTTGGGTTCCCATTTGTAAAATTTTTCTTAAAATATTTCCAACTGTGAAATTTTTAGAGTTGAAAAATATATTGAAAAAAAGATACTGGAGTTGAAAAAATTCTGAGAAAAGAAAACAAATTTATTAAGGTTAATAATTGCTGTTCTAATATCTAATATCTTATCTCAATACTACCCACTCATAAATTGAGTTCCTCAAGGTGTCGTACTTAGTCCTATCTTATTCAACATAGGAATTAATGACCTCTCCTCCATAATTCCCAACTTTATTTCAGAAGTTATTTTGCAGATGACCTAGGTATTCTAATCGAATGTGCAGATCCTAACGTTGGAGAAAGACTTCTTCAAAAAGCTGTAAATAACATCCACAATTGGTAATTACAAAACTGATTAAAAAGGGGAATATAAAACTGCACGACAAAAGAAAGGGTTTGCACGACAAAAATGGGAAAATCGAATCACGACAGAGTAATGGGAATGCACGACACAGAAAGTAAGATTTGCACGACAAAGTATGAATGACAAAATAATATGAATGAACGACAATTTTTGAGATAAGAAATAAATCATTGCAAGACAGTATGAAATTGAATTTTATTAAATACTGCCTTAATTTTGGCCCCCAATTCTATACAACTCTGAGCATTCATTTTTTTATTTTTTGTAACGATATTTAAATTTCAAATTTTCACTCACTATTCAGTACAGAAAAATTGGAGATTGCCCAAAAATGAAGTTTCCATGTTTTCTAAATCTATGAACTTATGAAAAATTTGGAAAAAATTATGAAAAGGTGTTTTTCAAACTTAAAAAGTTCAACTTTTTTTGGAAATTGAAATTTTATCTTTTAAAAACTCTTTCTCGTTAAGTTGGTTTTTCATGTTTTTGTCCCATTTTCTTCAAAACTATTCGACCAATTTTCTATCTGTTTTTGGTGTTGTTGGTGCAGTAGGATATAGTAATTTTCGCTTAAAATTTTAATTTTTTTTTATTTGTCGCTCAAACTTTTAATTTTTTTAATTGTACTTTGTCGTTGCTTTGATTTTAATTGTCGTTCACAAGTTGTCGTTTAATAATTTTGTTTCTGTGTTTTCATTTATTTTCCCGTTGATTATTTTGTTTCGTCGCCCAAATACATTTTTTTGACCTGCGTTTTATTTACTGTCGTTTATTCTTTTTTTTTATGTGGATTAATTTGTTTTGTCGCTTGATATATAATGTCGTCGTTATTTCCATTTTTTCTGTCGTGCAAACCATTATTTCTGTCGTGCAGTTAAATGGCACCCGATTAAAAATGTCCTCCATTAAATCTATTGCTATTCACTTCTGTAGAAAATATAAATGCCCTAAATCTCTCAATGTTAGCATCAATTCGATCCTCATTCCATTATTTAACTCTGTTAAATACATTGGCATGATTTTAATTTAAATAATAAACTCTCCTGGAGACAACATACCCTTGAATTAAAATAAAGCAGTTTTTCAAAAATCAACCTCCTAAAAAAATTCTCATTCTCAATATGGCTCAAATAGACTTACTGTACTCAAATTGTATAGAACACTTATTCGTTTTACCCTTGACTACAGATCTTCTATTTACACATCTGCAAATTCATCTACATTAAATAATTTTAACACAATTCATAATTCCAGTATCCGACTAGCTTTAGGCGTTTTCCTCACCACTCCCACTGTAAGTTTACTTTGTGAAGCTTCTAAACCCGCTTTACATATAAGAAGACAAGAAATTATTGCTTTATCTGCTTTAAGTAAATATATTTTCCACCCCGAACTTTCATTTCAAATCTGAACCTAAATTCCCATTAAACTTACTCATCCCAAATATATCCAGTTTAATTCAATCTATAATAGAAAATGATATCACATCTTACATCGCCTAATAAATCTTACCCCGCCTTGGCTAGATTACAACTGAACTGTGTTGAGTTAAAAGCGACCAAGTGACATCAAAAAATTTAATCAAAAAACAGACTTAAATAAAAAGTAAGAAAAATATGAACTCTGGTAACATTAATGTATCAATAATTCAAGTGCGCAGAAGCTTATTCTGTATTATCAGTGAGAAATACATTAAAATCTTGGAATATCCAAATTTGTCGCTTAATCTCTTTTGACTTAACACAGTTCAACTTAAACATAGATCTCTCATTAGCAGAATTCACAAAATCAGAAACAAATTCTATCATATTTGCAACACACTTTGCAGAACTTCATACAACATTCTCCAACTTGCCAACTCTATACACAAATGGATCTAAAAACTTCAACTCTACTGCTTGTGCTGTGATTCACAAAAACAAACAAATTTCAACTCCCCTCCCACCACAATTTCCCATTCTATCAGCAGAACTATAAGCTACTAAAATTTCCCTCACTTACATTCAAGATTTATTTTCACCAAGTAATTCACCCATAGTTTTACGACAAAATGTGACATGGAACAAATTGCATTTTTAGTTACATTCTTCGCAAAATACGGATTATATCCTGTCGCAAATGGTTGTATTATGTCGCAAAACATTGAATTTTGTATCACGTTGTCACATGTTGTCTCGTGAAATATAAATCTTCAAAATACAGGTACCTACAATAAAATTTATAGATAAGTACCAAAAGTACTAATTAAACACTATTGATCGATCGTGCTCCATGTAGCATGACTGATCGATCTATCACTTGAATAAAATATCACAAATTACATTCCTTTTCCAAATCTTGAGTAAAGTATTTTTTCGCACAATTGGATAAATTTACCCACAGAATTTTGTCGCAAAATGTTCAAGTTGGATTTAAAAAAAAATTGTGACAGAATGCAACTAAATGCGACAAAATGCAATCACGATGGGACAAATTGCACAAGTGACTGCAATGCTCATTTTTCGAGGTTCATTTTGCGACAAAGTGCAATTTGAAAAAAAAATTGTACGATGGGCAGTGATATTTTCAGACTCTCTCTCTCTGCTCTACTCCCAATTCAACAATACCCCTCCAAAAAACAGCATTCAATTGCTTAAGAAATCTTACAAATCCTTACCATCACACCCCAAAAAAAATGTCTTGTGTTGGATACCTTCACACCAATGGCAATAATATGGCTGACTCTCATGCTAAACTTGCTCTTCAACTACCCCCCCCCCCCCCCTTCAAAACATTCCAATAAGCTTAACTGATTTAGAGAACACCATCAATTCAAATACTTTTTCCTCTTTTCAACAATTTTGGAACTGAATTCCCTCCACTAATAAACTCAAAACCATCAAAGATAATACACTCCCTAGGAATTCCTACAATACTTCTCGTCAAACTGAAATTATCTTCACTAAACTACATACAGGGCATTCCCTTCTAACTCACGCATACCTCCTTAAAAAAGACCCACCTCCAATTTGTAATGTATGCAACATTCAAATCACCATTCTTCACATCCTTACCCAATGCTCCAAATTTCAAAAAGAAAGGCTTACACTAACAAATTCTAATAACTCCACAGAAATTTTGAAAGACACCTATCAGTATATTCAAAAAATTTTATCATTCTTTTCTAATACAAATCTAAAATCCCTACACTGACGCAATCCCCTTTCCAACACGCCTCTAGCCTTAGTCGCTGTATATGGCGTAAAATAATAATAATAATTAAAAAAATGGAAAATAATATCAACTTGAAAAAAATTGAAATGAATGGAAATTTAAGACTCGCATAAGTCAAATAGGGAAGATTTAGTCATTCACACCATTTTTTTATTTTTGTGCCTGATGCATATTCCGAGTAAATTTAGTCATGTGTCCTACATCCTTTACTATATAGGTAGGTACAAACACGCGGATGCACCTCTACTCCATCCTCTATTCTAATTTTGCTGTGGCATATGCCATAAGTATGGTAAAAGCCTCCAGACGCGAGGCGACGCGACGCTGCGTGACACAAAAAAACCATTTTAGCAAGTTACGCGTACACTCGACAAAAAAAGCCAATAAAGTTCGATTTCGTCGACGAATCAAATTATACGAACTCGCAATTAAATTACAAAAGTTGTCGGGGCACAAGGCGAGGCACAAAGAAGGGTAAAAATACGCGCTTAAAATATTTCCACGAGCAAAAATTGTTTAAACTGGTAAAGCAGCGATAAGCTTATTGTAAAATAAACCGAAATAAAATATTCGCCAGACCGATTTGATTCTTTTCCCAAGCCCCGTTTCCGATTTACTTATAAATAATCTGATTTAAAGTTTAAAATTTTAGTAGGTGCTCGATTGCGGTGTTACGGAGCGGTGCGGTAGTGAGGAGGAGAAAGCAACCGTATCGAAATAAGTTTTTCGGCAGGATATTTCGTTTTATTTTTCGCAACGGTCTTTAGATTGTACGGCGTCGGTGTATTTATTTTCATAAAGAATTCATTTATGCGCGATTTCCTATTATACCTACAAAAATGGAAAAGACCCAGTAAGGGAAAAAAATCATACAGGTAGGTAGAGTTTTGTTTTTCAACTTTTCTCCCTCTCTATCCTTCTATCGCGCTTTCTTCTTTTTTCAATTTTGAGTTTTTTTTTATTTTTTATTTCAACATCATCGTAACCAACCACCCGTCCAATAAACAAAATAAACAGGATTGTATTTTTTCCAATTATTTATAGTATAGGTTTAGGTATTATGGAATTCTGCTTCGCGTTGTTTTTTTTTTTTCATCGAGTATTTTTTTATTCGAGCCGCCAACGAAATTATAAATCGCGAGCAGGGAAAAGATTTATGTTTTATTAGTTTTCTCTCATAATGGAAGATAAAGGCGGGGCGGGGTGGTGTGGCATGGTGCTATACGTATAGCGGGTAACGTAATACATAAATGTATTTTGCGCGAAGTGGATAGATATGAAGGTATTACTTTTATTGAAAATTGAAACAAATATGTAGCAAAGAGTTGCTTTTTACATCTAGCTACCAACTCGTATCATATGTATTAATTAATAGGTATTTCCTTCGAATTTCCATAAAATATCCTTGTATTTTGAAAAATTCTACCAAAACAATTTCATTTTTCGATTTTTCTATCACACAAACCACGTTTTTTCCCTCATATTCTAACAAAACCAACCCCTCCTTAAGAAAAAAAAAAAAATCGATCCTCCTCTAAAATAACTGTTTGGATTCGCACATCTCATCAAAAACATTTTGTGTCTTTAGAAAAGTTTTTCCAAAAACAATTACACTGGTCGACATTTCTAAGCTTTTGAAATGCTATTTGAAGTTTAATGAGTGATTTTTATAGTACTTTTCACGCTGATCGCGAAAAAATTAGTGAAAAAATTTCATCACCCAAGGCTTTGTCATAATTTGAATTTTTGGTTGAACATTTTTTTTTTACAATTTTATCAACTTTGACAATTGAAGTCAATTTTTTGAGCACAGGAAGGGTTCAACGAAAAAAAAAAGAATAAAACATATTACATTGTGGAGCGTAAAATTTCCTTTCTGTAAAGTTCAATTAGTTTTGAAATATTTTAGTAAAAAATTGAAAGTTAAATTTCTTTTTTCTTGATTGGAAAAAATTAATTGGACTCTGCGGAAAGGAAATTTTACGCTCTACAAGTCATGTTCTATTCATTTTTTTTGGAGGCTTGATTTTACCAGGAAATCGATTTTTTATAAATAATGAACCGCATTATCAACATTTCTCATTTGTAATAATGGAAATATCAAAGGCCAGCAAATCAATAATTTTTTCCCCCGTAATTGATTCTGATTGGTGATTCTGACCTGCTTTTTAGTGCTGAGTGCGAATATGATTTCAGTTTTACTCTACTACGTCAGCATTTTTTATAATTGGAATTTTTTGCTGAGAATTGGTTTTACAATTTTGATATCTTTTTTGGCCCTTAGAGTAGATTTTCTGAGCAAAGAAGGTGTTCTAAAAAAAAATATTTTTTTCTGAAGCGGCTTAGCTTCTGCGATATTTTCAATTTTTAAAAAAGTTGAAATTTCAATTATTAACTAGAATACTTTGAAAGCTAATTGGGCTCTACAGAAAGAAAATTTTACGCTCCTCAATTTATCTTCTATTCATTGTTTTCGTTGAAACCTTCATTTGCTCCGAAAATTGACTTCAAGTCTCAAAAGTTATCAAAAAGTGTAAAAAAAAGTTTAACAAAAAATTTAATTCTGAAAAATCCCTGTGTGATGGATTTTTTTTTACTATTTTTCTTGTGGTTAGCGCGCAAAATACTATAAAAATCGCCCATTAAATTTCAAACAGAATTTTCTGTACTTTAGAACACGACTTTTGAAAAAAATTGTCTTTCTTGAGCATTAGGTACGTACTAAATAAACCTAATTTACGATTTCTACGATTTAATTAATAGGCCTAGCTCTTTTAAAAATTGTATAATCTTTCAATTGATTCCGATTAGAATCAAAGATGTCCAAGATTACAGCAAGACAGTAGGCCATTTTTCAAAGAGTTCACAATTTTTTCGGGATTGAAGATTTCTAGTCCACAGTCCAACTGGCAAAAAGTGCTCTAGAAATCGAAATCAGCTTGATTTTTTGCGGGACAAAAAAATCAGTTGGCTTTTTATGTATATGGGTCCCATTTGGCTTTTGCTCAAAATTCTCAAAATTAAAATAGGCCTGATTTCGGACTCAAAATGGCTCAAAAATGTTCAAATTACATTTCACCCAATAACTTTGTGCTGCTCGTAAAATTTTTGATAGGTTACACGTCAATTATTTAAAACTACTTACTCAAAAATTGGCCAGTGCTCAAAATTTTCAAAAATTGCTCAAAAAAATTTTGGTCAACTTTTCCAAGATTTTGGTGAAATTCTACCCCAATTTCATAAGTCATGCGTCAATTTTTGAAAATACTTGAAAATTTACTCAATTTTGGGCTCAAAAATGCTCAAATTACATTTTCACTAATATATTCGTGCTGCTCGTGAAATTTTAACTCATTTTGATAGGTCGCAACTCCAGTTTCCAAATTTTTTTTTAGTAATTCAGTTTGGACAAAAGGGGGTAAAAATGATGCGTTCTCGCAACTTTAAAAATTCGCCAAGACCTATTGTGCCGACCGTTTTCCATAAATTTTGGCTTAATGGGTGTGCAATGAATCCATGCATGTGTTGAGGTGGGTTTTTTTTGTCCCGGAAACCATATGACGCCTATGGAGCCATTATTGAGCCAAAATTGACCAAATTTCGCAAAAAATCGCACGTCAGGGGCGCTGGCACCCCATTGTGCAAGTAGCCCAAGGAAGTTGACGGATATTCGAAGTCAGGGAAGAGTCTGGTACCGATCTGTGAAAACATTTTTTGTCCCCAGCCAAATTTAAAAAGTGAGAAAAAACGGGGGGTTTTAAGCCCCAGCCCTCCTATTGTGCAAGGGCAAAAAATGGGAACCATACACATAAAACACCAACTGATTTTTTTTTGTCTCGCAAAAAAGGACGCTCAATGAACACTTTTTGCCAGTTGAACTGTGGACTATTTCTTTTTACACAATTTTGAATTGAGGAAAAATTAATTGAAAATTTTAAAATGAAGTTATTTTCAAAATTCTGAAAGAAAGGTGGAGAATAAATTAATGAATACTTTTTCAAATTTCCCACTAAATCACTTCTTTTTTTTTTTGCAAAGGTATCCCTGTTTAGAAGTCTGCTCGACTTCGTCATTGTTCTTTAGAAAAAATTGGTGGAATCGTGGAATAATTCAGCAACATCTCATAAGACAATAGGGATCATATCAATTTTTTCAAAAAAATATATGTTATAGTCCTAGCCGAGACAAAAATTTTGACACCACTCCGGTGAAGATACGATCATTGTGAGCCGAGAAATAAATTCTCAAAGTCGCGAAAACGCGACCCTCTTAAAAAACGCAGTGATATCTTATTAACACACTGTATGACGTCAATATTTTGCAAGACACATGATCATATTACTTATTTTTTCATTTGCATTGAAATAACTCAAAAATTTGAGTGAGGACATAGGTGTTTGAGGTAAGGAAAATGATCTACGTGAAATTCTCTACAAGATGGGACTGGTTTAAAAGTCGTGCAAGCGATACAACAAAAGTTATAAAAGTTCAAAGCTATAAAAATACGTTTTCATTGCAAATTTTACATTTTTTTCCTCCTTCACATTAAAATAACTCGAAATTTTGAGTGAGGACATAGATGTTTGAGACAAGGAAAATGATCTACGTAAAATTCTCTACACGATGGGACTGGTTTGATAGTCGTGCAGGCAATAGAACAAAAGTTATAAAAGTTCAAAGCTATAAAAATATTTTTTTTCCCCTCTACATTAAAATAACTCAAAATTTTGAGTGAGGACATAGGTGTTTGAGGTAAGGAAAATGATCTACGTAAAATTCTCTACACGATGGGACTGGTTTGAAAGTCGTGCAGGCAATAGAACAAAAGTTATAAAAGTTCAAAGCTGTGAAAATATCTTGTTTTCTCTGTACATTAAAATAACTCAAAAATTTGAGTGAGGACATGGGTATTTGAGGTAAGGAAAATGATCTACGTGAAATTCTCTACACGATGGGACTGGTTTAAAAGTCGTGCAGGCGATACAACAAAAGTTATAAAAGTTCAAAGCTATGAAAATACGTTTTCATTGTAAATATTACATCTTTTTTTCACTTTACATTAAAATAACTCGGAATTTTGAGTGAGGACATTGGTGTTTGAGGTAAGGGAAATGATCTACGTAAAATTCTCTATAAGATGGGACTAGTTTGAAAGTCGTCCAGACAATAGAACAAAAGTTGGGAAGGTTCGAAGTTGTGGGAATATCAAACGTTTTAGTACATGCGTTTTAATACACGTGAATGCGCGGTTATGGACGCGTCGTTCGTCGTTCTGGTTTATGCAAAATTTTGACGTCACGTCTACAGTGTGTTCCGCAAGGGTCCGTTTTTTCTGACAACAACACACAATCATCTATAAAAAATGTTGTATGAGGTCTTTTTGAAAAATAATTTCGGGAGTGGTTTTCTGGTATATTAGACTATATTTTGTCGAAGTTTCGAGTAAATCGGACTACCTGTATATGATCCCTATTCAGATGGCACCTAGAGATATTTATTTAAACGAGTAGCAGAGACGATAGAAAATGTACATTCAATTTGCCTATTCGTTTGGTCTCGCTTTCCAATCACAAAACTAGTCAGCAGTGCTGTTAAAAGGAGGACTACCTATAAAGAAACCTGGCCTGACTTGGCCTCGCTTACAGTGCTGCCAGATGGAAAATGGCAAAATCCCCACAATTATTTCCTCAAAATCCTGAAAAATCACCAAAATCACCAATAATTTTAAAAAAAATCAATTATGAGTCTGAAACAGTGAAACAATAGAAAGCGCCCCCCCCCCCTCCATTCGAAAAACTAATTAAACATATGTTATTTTTATTTTTCATTTTTCAAATACCTACATCTAAAATTTCTTATATTGTATTTTATATTGAAAATATACGAGCGACCTGCGCCATACGTGGCAAGTTGTTGGAAAATTGAATTTCCAAAGGTTGAAAAACACATTTTTTCAAGCAATATAATCCAAAAAAATATTTTTCAGGGAAAATGTTGTGATTTAAAAAAATTTTTGACTTTGGAATGAAAAGTCCAAACTTTCCTGAGTTTTCTCTGAATTTCCAAGATTGCTATCAGAAAAAATTACGAAGAAGACGAGTATTTTGTAGAAATTTTTTATTTCAGCATTTTTAGCGGTGTTAGGAGTTGAATTATTTAGTGAGTAGTTCACATGCATACGACACTGCTGGATTTTCAGTGCTTTTTTGGCTTTCAAATTGAAGCAAAAAATCTTTGGTGAAAAATTTTAGTCAATTTTCAATTTTTCAAACTGTTTTTGATGAGAAATTATGAAATTTGGTATTGTGAATGGAAATTAGAGCAAAAATTCACAAAAATCACCAATTTTTTGAAAATCACCAACCATTCACCACTGCGAAAATGAAAACAGGCAAACTCACCACTGTTGCTGACAAATCACCACATCCGGCAGCACTACAAACAATTGTCAAAGGTCTGCGGAAAACTTCCCAATTTCCAGTCTCAGTGATTTGAATTTCCAAAAAATTAGATATCAACGTCTATTTTGAGGTTCTCCTTGCATAATTTAACTTGTTTAAGAAGTTGCTCAAAAGCTGTTCGGTCAAAATTTATAGTTGTCGCGTCGGGTCATTTTCGACCGACTTGTCTAAAAAACCGCACATATTATTACCTGTGGGTGGGGGTGAGGTGGTGAGGGAGAGATACTTATACAGTGTCAAAATTCTGATACGACGTATTTCGAACAACAAAATTAAGTTACAACAATCGATAAATCATAGATACCGAAGTATTTTAGCGGATGTGCAATGTACGATGCAAATTCTTCAAGTTGCAAGTTGGTAGCAGTCAAGCTATGCTACGTACTACATACGTAGATGTACATATCTACCTTTTAGGTAGCCAATGATAAGTAAGTCTGCAATATGCAAGTAAGTATAAGTACCCAATAAATGAAAAACGGTCACTTTCTTACCTGTCTGCGTACTGGAATCGAAAAAGGTGCTGCCGGTTTCGACGACCATGGTGGCCAACGTACCATCGGTGATCTGGGCGGAAGAATCGCGACGGCCGCGATATCGACACACGTCGTCCGACTGCGACGACTGGCGACGAAAATTACGACATCGTATCATCTCTTCGGTGGTGGACTGTCTCCGGAAGCCGCGCGCTATCAGTATTTCTTCGGTGGTCGATTGTCGTCTGATGGTAGGAGCTCGGTTATAGGTGACGGGTGGCGGTCGCGAAGGTGATTGATCGCGCGACGAACACGACGAATACGAGTCAGGCGAACGAGTTTGCTGCGATCCGCGACGATCCAGGTTGTTGTTGCTGGTCACGTAAGATGTAGATTGGCGACGTAGCCTGCCTCGCCGGTATTTGCGGCCTACCGGCGACGTATCGCGTTCGCCGCCGCTTCTCTCCGGCGACAGATGAGTTCGCGATTCGCGTCGATCGCGAGCCGAATCCGGCGACAGCGAATCGCGTCTCGTTTTGCGAGCCGAAGACATTTCGTCGGCTGATAGCGCCGGTTGCGAGCCCCGGCGACCCGGCAGCCCGAAACCGCTTTCGTCGATAGCCGTCGATTGGCGTTGGAGTCGTGCTAGCTTCGACGTGCCGAGATCTTTGCTGGGACGACGTTCCGGTGACGCGGATCCGTAGCCTCGAGATTCGCGTCGTTTCGGGTACGAAACCTAAGTGCAAAAATTAAAAAGTTAGCGTCATTGTTGGTTGCTGGCACTAAAAAAGACTGACTCTTTGTCTCTGTATAACCGATTTGGATCGAGAATCGAATCAAATCGACACGACGACTGACGCATTGTCGACTGTTATCACTATCGCAAAAACTGGGAACTCGAACGAAAATCAAATCCAAGCCTAGATCCGTAACGAATAGCAATATTCGAAAATTCGAAACCTTCGCGAGCATTTAAATATAAGTTGATAGGAGGTTGGCACTTCGGGTTCTATCTGCAAATTAGTGGTGAGTGATGGCCTCATGGAATATCATAATGGTGTTATCGATATTTTGAAAAAAATCAAAAATTAGCAATGAACTTTTTTTTTTTTTGAAAACGTGAGAACCAAATTTTTGTTGAATTTCTATTTCCTACACCCAAATATAATGTTGTTACTTTTTAATTATGAATGGACAGTGCACACCATGACTGTCTACAGTAGGGTGGGGCAAAAAAAACCAACTTTCAAAATCTGAAATGCCTGGGTGCGGAAAAGTGGCTACTAGTAGAAGGAAATCCGTGGGCAAAATTTCAAATCAATTGAAAAAAGTTTTAAGGTGCCACCAAAACGTCAAAGTTTTCATGCCTCTCAATGTGGACTTGGTAGGTACTTCTCATCAGATCCTCTATTCAAGTTTTTGAGAAAAAAAATTGTCAAAGATCAAAAATATTCTTAGGATGCCAAAAAATCGACATTTTGAAATCAAACTTGAAAATTTTCGACGACATTCTGAGTTTTGCTCCTCCGCCTTCTAGTAGCCTTTTGAAGCAGTTTCAAAGAAAACAATTTCGAAAATGTAGGTATTCGAAATGCCGAAAAGCAGTTTTTTTGATACCATCGATTTGAATTGGAATCAGTGCAAAAAATTAACTAAAAATTAGTGATTGTTCACTGATCTTTTAGTCAACATTAGGCACTGGTTTTTTTTTTGACAAATTGAGAATTGACTGACGAGCTGGTGATTTTTGACTGAATAGTCAATGAAAAGTATTTCATGTACCAGATTTAAATTTTGAGATGGAACATTTTAGCAATCTCATCAACTAGAGTAAGATAGAACTCGCGAAACCACCCCTCATTAAGAATTTTTCTGGGTCAGAACTTGAAAATTTTATTGAACATTTTATTTCTGTAAGCGTTAAAGTCCAATTAGTTTTTTCCTATAAAGCTTATTTTTCGCGATATATTCGTTGAAAGTTCAAAATTCAACTTCATCTTTTATTAAAAACATTTCGACAGCTAAGATTTTCAAAAAAAAAACCACAATTTTTTTATGGCGGAGGGGAGGAGTTTCTTTTCACATTATCCACCCCAGCTGGGTTTGATTCTAGGATGAAAATATCTCGGTACAGTTTTGTTCTACACTCAATTTCCAACAGTTTTTGCATGGAGTTTTTTTTGTACGATCATTAGTGGAGGAGATAGAGAGTCTTGAAAGAAAGGGGTTTCGGGGAATATACCTACGAGTATTATTGAAAACGTGATGATTAGGGCTGAGATTTTTATGCGCTATCAAATCGATTATAAGCGCTTATAAAAAGCGATTAAAATTGCCTAAAAAAGCATTTATATGCGCTATCAAACCCCACCATGCAGCATATCAAAATGTAGGTATTTTTAATCTGAATGCGGAAATGCTTTCAAAATTACTAAATTAGAATAAGGAAAGAAGTCAAGTGAGAAAATCATCGAACTTTTATAAAATTATGAATTATGAGAAGAAAAAACATCGAACTTTTTTATTTTAAAATTTTCGTGAAAACGATGCGACTACAAATCGAAAACTCGTACGACAAGTCACAGACAAAATCTTGAATTATTTTTTAATTTTGAAGAGTTGATTTTTTTAAGCTCAAAATTTCAACTTTTATGCTGTTTTTTAGTGATTTTTTTTCAAATATGCGAGAACGGTCGAAATAAGCGTTAAATAAGCGGTTTAAGGGCCTTTTTTTGGCTAAAATAAGCATTTTCAAGCAATTACGTCGAAATAAGCAAAAATATGTGATATCAAATTGCATAATTCGGCGTAGAAATGCATGAATCGCAAAAGAAACCATGGTATGCGGTATCTACTATCACGCTATCAAATATGCGATATCATAAAAATCTCAGCCCTAGTGATGATACTCAAAGATATAAAAAAATCATTACTAATGTGCACGTTGTGGGCATGAAAATAGTAGTATTATGTAAATTGGTGATATTAATTATTTTTAAGCCCCCCCCCATCCTGTGTGCTTACCCCATTTTACCTCTCATTCATATTACCACTGCCAATATATTTTGTATTTTATGATTTTTCAATCCAGTGGAGGACAAGGAAGAGGATGTGAAGGAGGTTCAAGAAGTTGAGCGAGAGACGTGTGAAGAAAAGGATGAGGAGAGTGAACTGGAGTGCAAAGAATATTTTTACAATTTAATAAAATTATTATGACACCATTTCAACCATTTGTTTTTATTTACCAGTGGCAATATAACTGAGAGGTGAGTGAGGTGGACGCATAGGAGAGGGAGGGAGAGTAAGGAAGTATCAATACCACCAATTTACATAATTCTACTATTTTCATGCCCACAATATGCACATTAGTAGTGATTTTCAACTTTTTATAACGTTTTCAAATACTCATATTCCCCAAAATCCCTTTTCTTCAAGACTCTTTATCTCCTCCGCTAACGGTGGTATGAAAAAAAATCCATACAAAAAATGTGGAAAATTGAATGTAGAACATAAAAGTATTGAGCTATTTTTACCCTGACATAAAACCCTGTGGAGATGATGTGAAAAAAAATCGCTTTTGGGAGGAGCATACCCCCCCCCCACCCGAAAGAATTAGCCTGAGTCTGCGGAGAGGTAACTCTTTGGGGTTATTCAGGAGACCACTCCCGATAATTTCCCGCAATAAAATCTTTGCAAGACAAAATGGTTTTTTTTTCTTATTCGCCTCCACCATTATGTTCTAATCAATTTTTTTGTATGACCCTTCCTATGCTCATAAAATGGACTTTGGGGTGTAAAAAAAAGAATCAAATCGGAAGAAACACTGACGTGATGCTCAAAAACTGAAAGTATATTCGAACTCGGTACTAAAAATTAGGTCAGAATCATTTATTTCAGAATTGTTACGCAACAAGAAAAAATTATTAAATTACCGGCCTGAGATGATTGTTACAAAATACCTAAGAAATGTTGAAAATGTGATTTATCAATTATCATTTTAAATAATAATTTTTTCTGGAAAAATCAAGCCTCTAAGAAAAATGAATAGAACATAGATTCCACAGCATAAATCTTCTTTACAGCAGAATCTAATTAGTTTTTTTTCCAAGAGGCTTAATTTTTTAGATGCATAATCATTTTCAATAAAAGATGAAAGTTGAATTCTGAACTTTTGGCTGAACGATCTCAAAAACTCTTCGCCTCCTAGAAAAAAATTAATGGACTTAACAGTAAGCGAATTTTGTGTTCTGCAATTTATATTCTATTCATTTTTTACGTAAGACTCATTCTTTGTCCAAAAAATCGACTTGAGGTGTCAATAGTTATCAAAAAAAATGTAAAACAAAATAAAACTTCAAATTATGAGAATTTACGATGTGATGAAGAAAAACTAAAATCATATTCGAACTCAGTACCAAAAAGTAGATCAGAATCACCTATCAGGATTCATGAAGCAGAAAAAAGTACAAAAAATGCAGGCCTGTGCAATTTATCAAATCACCGAACGAGGGAACCTCAACAATTCGTCCTTGCCGATTGAGCCGAAAGTTGGCTCACTAAAAGAGCATATAACCCATATCTCAGAACCAAATTTTCAGCAGTCTTAGTTGATTTATCGATTTTTGGCAAATTGAAAATTACAGAAATGGCCTGTTGATAGTTCAATTTTTCATTCAAATGTTACATCATGAGGTAAGAATCAGAAAATTTGCTTATATCCTAAAATCAACCTCCCAAATCGATCGGGACTATTTTCAAGTCTAACTGGAGCCTCCAGAAAAAATTGATTTTTTCTCTAGCGCAACGAAATTTCTTCAGAAGGTGCTGTAATCAACTTCGCCAGCTAAAAATTTGGTTCCAAGGTGTGGGTGACGTGTTCTTTCAATGAGCCAAATTTCGGCTCGATTGGTGCAGATGCGTTTTAAAAATTCCCTCGTAAAAAACTAACGTTTTTGTTCCTCAATTTCGTATTTATCATACTATTATTCGTCCTATCTTTCATCATCTATCATCATTATTTTCCCTTCTCTAGATGAAAATATTTCAAAGATAGAAGCAGTAGATATGATGTTTGGAAAATTCGACTGATATTTTTAATCCTTTATAAATAGGCCATGATGAAACGTATACGATATGAGATGGGAAAAAAGGCCTCTTAGTATCCATATCCAGATTATCTATACTACCTAGTTACCTTCCTACTTATCTATGGCGTTCTTATTATAATAAAAATTTCAAACGTTTCGACAATAGCGAAGGCGGAGACGGAGAACGCGTTAAAGGAAACGACGCGACGTCTAAATGTCGTTCAATTACCTAGAATAGAGATATAAAAACGTATCTGATGGTCGTCGATTTATAAAATTATTTTCACCTGTATCTTGCCCGGGTCGAGTTTTTATAGAAAATGAACGTTTTATTTTACAGCAGGGGAAACCCAAGGAGAAGAAGGCCTTTTTTCATTGGAAAAAAGTTATTCGAGGTGCGGAGTGCGCTCTTATTCAATATTACACACAGGTACTGAGGCACACCGTTCTCAACGAGTACCTCTACCTACCTGATATGCTAAGCCAACGTAGGCACACTGGTCGGTATAGCTGGAGTTGCGGATGTGCGTTCGTACGAGCAGTGAAATGAAGAAAGAAACAGGCCCAGCGAAGAAGGGAGAATCGGGCGCGTTAAATTACGACCAAGTAAGCATTTACTACGTTACGTTGAGAAGTAAAAAAAAATTTCATAGCATAAACTCGGCGGCGGGTGCGGCCTGGCGTTCGGCGGTATAAAAGTTTTTCCGCTTCTTTTTTGTTATTGTGTATTTACGTCAAACGATAATTTCTTAAAGAATAATCCAATTTATTTTGGCTTTCTTATTAACGGAGGCTTATTTCGGATTATTTTTGAATGTCGGCCTTATAAATAAGCGGATTTGGGCCTTTGAGCCGTATATTCGGTATTCTTTTTCATCTTTTCTACTACTACTACGTTTTCTTCTTCTTCTTCTTATTTAGTCGATGATATTTTTTTTTTATCGAGAAAGGGAAAGAGATCGAGCTTTTCTCTTCTGAATTAATACACAGGAAAACGGGAAACTATACGTAGGATGATGGTTCAAGGTTGAATGTTTTAAAAAAATAATATAATCGTACACGTTTGTTCGGTTTTGACAAAAATCTCGAATCGGTCTAAAAGGCAATTTCAAAGCAATAAGTATAAGCGTACTCGTAGAAAAGCCGCGTTAAATCTATCGGGTATTTTCATTTAAAAAAGCTTTTCATCTCTATTCAGAGTGGTTTGTAGACCGAAATGATGCGTTGATACCTCGTAGGGGCTTCGGGTTTCTTTACCTTGCAATCGTTTTCAAATGACTGAATGTAAATCAAGCTGCGAAGAGAAGGTTCAATTTCGCAATTTGCAAAAAAATGTTTATAGAAAAAATGGCCTCTCGTATACCACTATGTGTCTATCGCCAGGTTCCGTGTTGGAGACGAGTAAACAATTTTAGTAGAAAGATAATTCGACGATGGCGTTATTTTTGTTATCACTTCATCGGCAAAGAAAACTAGCATTAAACTTTTCCAAGTTTGAATTTCTTAGCAGTCATTGACGGATAGTAAAAATTGAAGTACAGGAAAAATCAGCAAAATTTTTCGATTTTCAGCGGATTTTCACTGATTTTTCAAAGAATTTCACAGATTTTTCAACAAATTTCACAGATTTTACTGATTTTTTAGTGCATTTTCATAGATTTTCCAGCAATTTTTTTCACTGTTTGGTTTTAGGGAAAAATTTTTCACTGATTCATTACTGCGCTGCAATTCTGTCTATTTTCCAGCGATTTTCGATCATTTTCACAGATTTATAAATGAGAAAGTACGCAAACGGTCAGAGATATTCATGTATTAATGTATCTGCAATATCTGCATTCCGATGATTTTTTGGACAAAGCGACTCGTTACCTAATCTTTTCTTTTTGCAGTTTTATTCTCACCTCCTTCCACTCTTTTCAACTTGATGATCAGAACCATCGTGGCAACCCCCCCCCCCCCACACTTGAAAAAATACTTATACGTTTCTAAAAAAAAAGGAATTTTTTTTTTTTGAACAAAATATAGGTAACTGAAATCGACTTTCTCAGAAAAAAGTAATAGTTACTTCAAAAGTAACCGAGTACGATGTTTGTAAACGATTCTAATAATTTCAACCGAATAGAGAGAAAAAATGAATCAAGTATGCCAAGAAAACCACGTGAGAAAATTTTGGACTTTTTTCTAAAGGTTATAGCAGCTGATAAGTATGGTATTTTGGCCCTGGAAAGAGATTTTTATGAAACCTACCCCAAAAGTTGAGTCATGATGAGAAAAAATTCTGACAAAAATTTTGGACCCCAGAGCAAGTTTTCGGGGAGAGGCCAAAATATGTTTTTTAAACTTTATTTTTTCGTTTTTCGCCAAATGTAGATAAAAATTTTGTATTTTTTAATTGAATCTAGAGAGTCATAGGAACCCTAAAAACAATTTTTAAAATTTTTTACCCATTTTCCGTCGAGTTATGCCGTTTTAAAAACTTTGAGCGGCCATTTTGGAAAGAAGTTTCAGATGTACAGTCGCCATTTTTTTTTTATAAAATGTGTTATTTAATGTTGATTGTACCACATAAGCTTCAATGAGTTTGAGTTGGTGCAACATTGTCAAAAAAAATAAAAACTGGCCACCGATTATACGGAGCCCGAACGTTCATGTCAATTTCCCACGGCGCTCTGGTGGAAAGTACAGTGTTCGCGCGCGCTATGTTTGAAGAACGTGTTGCGTTTCGACCGGGAATACCGCTTACGCTAATCGTTTATTCTACATCTACTCGAACCAAATATCAAGTCGTGTCTTTCGATTTCGCTGACTTTTCAAAGACATCGTTCCTCACCATTTTTAGGTAACCAAGATAGAATATTGAATTCATTTTTTGATCTGAGCCCTCCCCACGCTCTAATCTGCCACCTCACATGATTACAAACAAAATAAAAGACAGAGTTCTAATATTGATTTACTTTACTATCGGAGTCTCAAACCCAAGCTTTCACCCGACACCCCCCCCCCTATCTTGAAGGCACGGGAATTTGTAAAAGGTCAATAATGTCATTTTTGAACTCAGCAAAATTCCATCGTATAGAAATGACACGAAAAAGAACAGAAATTTCAATTTTGAAAAATTAAAGGACTGAACCCCCTCTGGATCGTCCCTTCCCCCCCAATGAGATTTGGCGATGACTCTAAAGGCTTAAAAAAATTTTATGGTGTCCTTCTTCGCATTCATATTTGAACAAATGAATGTGTCATAACAAAAAGAGCATAACTCAGCATATGCCCTTTTTGATGCGACAAGCGATTCGTATTCTCTAAAGTTTTCTTTATCCAATGAGCAACCTCCCACCTTCCAATATGTTTTCCTCGAAGAGTTATGGCGTTTTTAAAATGCGAAGTTCGCAATTTCGGTACCTACATTACATGTTTGATTTTCGAGAATTTGCGTAATGTTTAATTTTTTCACTGTGCAGATGATTGTAAAATTTTAAAATTTTAATGAAGATATGTTTTTTTAGTTAACTTTTCGTCATAAATTTGGAAAAATAATAAAATTTGTTCAAAATGTATTTTTAGCATTTTTTTGTAACCAAGAAAATGAAAAAAAAGTTGTCATTTTTCAAAGTGAGATATATCCGCTCCCTGAAGAGATAATTTGAAAATTTTTTCACGAAAGTGTTCCTTTTTTCATTCTCTTCAACTTTTGTATGAAGATTTTTTTTTAAATTTTCACTTCCGGAAAAATTATACATCATCAAACGTAGAAGGGTCGAAATGAAATTTTGTCACAACAAAAAAGACATATAACTCAACCTTTTGTTTTCAACAATTATAGAAAAAAAAAGAAAAGATATCAAGTGATGGGCGAGCAGTTTTCTTGTAGCAAAAAGATGAAATTCTAAGGTTAAATTTTTTCCCCAGCTCAATTCCTTAAATTAGTATTTAAAAAAGTATATCTACTCAAACTTCAATCGCGATTTCCCAAAAATGTCATTTTTTTCTATTTGACACATTCAAATGTAATCCGCCTCTGGATTAGAATGGCATTTGTCAAACATAGCGCTCGCGAGCACTGTATTTTCCACCAGAGCGCCGAGGGAAGTTGACATGAACATTCGGGCTCCGCATAATCGGTGGTCAGTTTTTATTTTTTTTTTTGACAATGTTGCACCAACTCAACTCAGTGAAACTTATGTGGTATAATCAACACTAAATAACACACTTTCTAAAAAAAAATGGCGACTGTAACTCTGAAACTTCTTTCCAAAATGGCCGCTCAAAGTTTTTAAAACGCCATAACTCGACGGAAAATGAGTCAAAAATTTTGAATTATTTTTTTTAGGGTTCCTCTGACTCTTTAGATTCAATTTGTAAAAATTACGAAATTTTCATCTACATTGGGCGAAAAACGAAAAAATAAAATTTAAAAAACACATTTTGGCCTCTCCCCGAAAATACTTGCTCTGGGGGTCCAAAATTTTTGTCAATTTTTTTCTCATCATGACTCAACTTTTGGGATAGGTTTCATCAAAATCCCTTTCCAGAGCCAAACCACCCTTATCCTGCTTTACCCTTTCATGCAAAATTCGGACTTTTTTCCGATTTCTTGGTCTTTCTGGCCCCAGTAGGTTCCTTGTATGACAAAAAACAGTAATAAAAATTATGGTTTTCAAGCTAAACTTGATCGAGTTCCAGTTAATATTTTAGGATCCTAGGTGTTTGAATTTGTCGTGGGATTAATTTTCTATTTTTTTAACGTCAACATACGTTATGAAAACAGTTCAAAAGGGACTTTTTCAAGTGGTTTTGATATAGTTGACAGGTGTTCGCATCGTCGTGTCGAGTCGTTTTACTCTTCGAAGCCGAATCAACTTAATGCCTGCTAAGTTGCAAATTACTCGACTATCGAGTACCTAAGTACGTAAATATGCAAAATTACTCGTATCACGAAATGGAATAGATGAATATTATGCATTATGCTCACTTGAGTAGTGGAATCGCGCCTGGACGTTATCAGCGGATGAGTAGGCGAAGTAGTTGGTAGAGGCGGGTCAGTTGCGATGGCGTTGGTGCTGACCGTCGCCGAAGATACTGACGTGGAAGCGATGACGGTGACAATGGTGGCCGCCGACGACGTAGACGACTTGGCGGACACCATCGTAATGGAAGATTCCTGCTGCTGGAATAGCGGCGAGCTGGGTCTCGAAGACGGCAACGACGATTCTTTGTTGGGTGGTGGTTCGGGCGCCATAGGCGTATGGCACGGCGGTGATACGGACGGCGACGTCGATGGCGGCGTCACCGAGCTGGTGATTATGGTGGGCGGAGGTAAAGCTTGGGTGCTGCAATCGATTCTGGGCGCCGCCATGAGCAGTCCGGGACCGGTTGCCGCGTCGGCGCTCAGCGAAGCTCGTCTTTCGTCGCGAGTGAACAAAAAATCCGGTTTGGAGTCGCGTCTGACCCGTGACGGGCCCGCATGATGATGTTGGCGTCTGGCGTGCTTCGGACTGGACGTGGTCAGCGAATCGCGCCTGCTGCTCTTGCCCGATTCGCCGGATCCGCGTCTAGACGAGTACGCCACCGTCGAGTCGCGTCTGCCGGCGTTTTCTCCGGAGCTGCGGCGCACGTCGCTGGCGTAGATGGTGGTCGATTGGCGTCTGGAGGCGTTGTTTAACAGTCTGTAGATTTCGGTTCGGGCATGCGAGGTTTGCCCGTCCGGCCGGCCCTTGCTCGAGATCGGTTTGACGGCCGAGTCGACCGATGACTCGCGCCGCTTACGCGCCGTCTCCGAACGCGGCCACGGCAAACTCTTCGCCAGATCGGCCAACGTTTCGCGACGAGACAACTGCTCTTTGCGTTTTCGCGTCGCCGACCCGCCCCAGTCCTTGATGATGTCGGTCAATTGCGCCAGCGAGCTTCGGCGACGTCTTCGTGGCGGCGGCGACGTTTCTTGCGTTTCGGTAGGTGGTGAAATTGTGGTTATTTGCGCGGACGAGTCGCGTCGGCCGCCGAGTCTCGCCCGCAATGTTGACTCTTCCAGCTGTTCGCGCATCAAGTCGTCCCATCCGTTTCCGCCCTGCCATACCAGGCCCACCTGATGACTCAGTATCGGCAAATTGCACACGAAACAAACCGCCGTCATTGTCCTGCAACATTAATAACGTACAGCGGTCAGCACCTTAATTAAAACGTCAAGTTCAAGTAGGTAACGTATAAGTGGAGAGTAAAAGAACGAAAAAACAAAACAAAAAACAAAAATCAACAGAGATCAAACGAAAAGGATAGCCGAATTTTCCGCGATAATTTCTTTCTTTCCCTCTTTGCAGATTTAATCAAAACAGCCCCAACTCCCATCCCCATTATGGCGGATAGAAAAAAATTCTAGATTTTTACGAAAATTGATGAGGTGGTTTCTTTGAGCCCTCTCCCCCGCCCCGTTCAACAGGGACCAGAGCTAGAGGATCTTAAAGTTGGGTCATCTAAAAATCCCCCCCCAACGTGCGATTTGAGTTTATACTTACATTTTATTAGACTTCTGTTGGAATTGAAAATTTTGAGAGCTGAAAAAGTCCTAATGATAGGTATCTGATATTTTGTTAAACCTCATTAATAAAGTGTTCAATGTTCATGCCTGATGATGAGAAGTTGTTCTTCTCAAAAAGCAATAAAATGATTTAATAAGGAGAGAGTCTTTTCTTCAATCTAAATCATCAGAAAAATGTTTCAATAAAATTTTTCAAAAATGTTTCATAGCAGTAAGTATAGGCGACTACATTCTGATTTACGCAATTTTCATGAAAATTCAGCGGACAGCACTGCTATAAAAAATTTTCAACAAAATCATTTTTAGATTTAGTTATTTCAATAACCAAAAAATTTCTTGGCTCACTACGGAAACTCAAATTGAGGTGGCAAAAAATCGTATTTTATTCAAAAATGTACTCACTGTTAGATCCCTTAGTTTCATCCCTTTTAGAGCTGGGGAGCAAAAAAATTTTCGAGTCCCCCCCCCCCAATAAATTACTTAATCAATCATTCTATCTGAAACCCCAATGTGAATATGATCCGAATCATCGTTCCATCAACATTTTCATTGATTTAATTAACGACGCGATGGAAAATTCGGCTGGTAAAAATTAAATCATAAAAGATAGGTAGGGTAAGTAGGTATAAGTATTAAGTAGCACCTAAGTACGTAATAAAGAGGAAAAAACTAAAAAAACTGACGAATAACATAGATTAGTTATGTAGGTAATACAGCGCAAAGATAGTAAATTACATTCTACGTAACGTGCGGAATTTCAACAATTCGCAAAGCATCTGCACAATACAAGTGATGAGCGCTAATCGACTATACTCTACAATCGTTTTCTCTAAAAAAAAATAAGTAGAGCACCTACAGCGTACTCGCTAATCGGTTCTATTCTACGACGCAACGGCACAGAGGTCTTGTCCACTTGAACCCCTATTCTCAATATATCATAACTGAAAAGAGATACCGAGACGGTTCAAACGGCAATGTGTTCCTGGCGACGAGGACATTGAAGATTGATAATCAAACAATCCTACGTATAGGATGTCCATAAATACAGAACGAAGGGGGGGGGGGGGTGTCAGTGCATGTAATTTTCAACACTGAATACAAATTTGTAATTACTTTTGCGCCGAGGCCCTCGGGAATAGGTGAGGGGAGGCGATGTTAGGGGTCAAAAATATTAAATGAGTTATAAGGTTGATATGAGTGTCCAAATCTACATTTTCAAAGGTGCTGAATTCACACTTGATATTATTTTTGCACCAGGACCATCGGGGGAGGGGTTGAGGGAGTCAAAAAGATAAAATAGAGTATAAAGTTGACACAGGTATCGAAATCTAAGATTTTTTCACCTAGAGCTTCGAGAGAGAGGTAAAGGGGTCAAAATAAGTTACTAAAAAAAATGTTTTTGATAAAAATCATATATATTAACGAGAAAACAAGTAACTACATCATAAAATTAAAAAATTAAAACATCGAAAACTTGATAATTTCATTTTTTTAAGTTTTAGTAAAAAACTCAGTAATTTTGGGCTGTTTGAAACGTTTATCGATCGTTGGTCTTGATGCAAAAATAATATCATATTTCTTTTCAGCACCGTTGAAGATGTAGATTTGGACACCCATATTAATTTTCAACCTTATTTTATATTTTTAACCCCCTTCACCCCCTCCCCTAAGGTCCTGGTGCAAAAATAATATCATATTTGTTTTCAGCATCGTTAAAAATGTAGATTTGGATACCCATATCAACTTTGACCCCATTTTACATTTTTTTATCCCTCTCACTTCCTCCCCCAAGGTCCTGGGGCATAAATACTATCAAAATTGGATTTAGCACCCTTGATAATGTAGATTTGGACACCCATATCAACTTCAACTTCCATTTTACATTTTTCACCCCCCTTCCTTCCCAGGGGTCCTGATTCAAAAATAATATTAAATTTGGATTCAGCGTTAAAAATTACATATATTCCGTCCGAAAAAATTTTGAATTAGCTTCATGGGACCTTTTTCCCGGCTAAATTGAACATTGGGCCCACTGTGCCCCCCCCCCCACCATTCCCCATTCGATAACAAGTCATCAAAGAGTGAAGATATCAAAAAAAAAGTGTGAGATAAAAGTTGTGGAGAATTAAAAACTAAACATTTTACGTTCTGTAATTTTTTTTTCATCTAGCAATGGGGAAGAGTTCTGGCTTGAAAAAGAAACCATAACTTAGGTATTTCCATTGCAAGATGAAGAAAATTTAAGGGACAAAAAATGATTGCTTTTTGATTCTCTAAAACTTTTTTTTTTCATATCTTGACCTTTTCGGATATTGGGAGTTGGTGAGTTGATTCCCAGCTTTGAAAAAAGTTCTAATTGATTCCCATTTTTTTTAAAAAAGGTCCGAATTGATTCCCAATTTTTTTCAATGGTATGTACGAATTGATTCCCCCTTTTTTTCAGGCGTATATACGAATTGATTCCCAACCTCTTTCAACAAAGCAATTTTTCAGAAGAGCGAATTAATATGCACAAAACGTTTCTACGACTTAAAATTAGGTTCAGCAAATGTTGGTTTGTTTCAAAATGTGGGTTTGGGGCCTACAGAGCAGGTTTCACACCAGTTCTAGAGAATTGAAATGAAAAATTTTCCCATATGTTTCTAAATCACAGATTTTCGAATTTTTCGAGCTTTTTATTTAAAAAGCACAAAAAAGGTGTTGGAATAATTTTTTAAATTCAAAATAAATAACACCATTGTTTTTTTAGTAAAATTTTATTTCCGAAACTGCGATTAAAAAATTCCCGAGAATAAGCGCACCCAGATGGGAAAATTTTTCATTTCAATTCTTGAGAACTGGAGTGAAACCTGCTCTGTAGGCCCCAAATTCACATTTTGAAACAAACCAACATTTGCTGAATCTAATTTCAAGTTGTAGAAACGTTTTGTGCATATTAATTCGCTCTCCTGAAAAATTTCTTTTTTGGAAAATGAAGTGGGAATCAATTCATACATACCCTGCCAAAGAAATGGGAATCAATTCGTACATCTCCAAAAAAAAAAAAAAAATGGGAATCAATTACCCTGTGTTTTTACACAAATATTTCTTTGGGAATTGGGAATCAACTCACCTACACTCCTACAGCCATTATTGACAACTGGTTCGAAACTGCTGAACCGGTTACAAAAAAGCATACCACATTTTAATTGTTTCCGTGGGTAGACAAATTTTCAAAAATTCCGAAAAAATTTAAAATTGACTAAAATTAATTTTAGAGCTTCTGCAGTGACAATCTAGACCAAAAAGCACCTTTTTTTTGAAAAAATCAGTTTTTTCAGAGGTGAAGAAATATGAGAAATTTTTTGACTCAAACCGGTTTCTCAATTTGTAGATACCGTATAGGTAGGACTGAAAGTTTGATCATCGATCTTCAATGTCCTCGTAGCGTCGCCAGGAACGCATTGCAGTTTCAACCGTGTTGGTATCTCTTTTTTGTTCTGAAATATTGAGAATTGTTTCAACTGGGCAAGAATTCTGTCGTACTTTAACGATAAACAATCGAAAGGTCGAGACACGTGTGTCAACTCGCGCTATAATTATGTATTTTCAGCATCAGACGTCGGCAGTCTTTGTCACTATAGGTAGGTATTAGATAACCACAAACGAAGGTAGGGTAACTGCAAACTGGTGGTAACCAAGAGGTAACCGACCATGACTAACCATCGAGGTACCGAAATTAAAACTATTCGAATCATTCCTTTGAAAGTTATTCGCGGTACTTTGGCGAAGTACCGACTAGTGCCACTGCCTACTCGTAATAGCTTGTTCTAACACAGGTACCCATTCGCGTTCTAAACGTATAATTGCTCGAGTAGGTAGGTCTAGGTATAGCATATAGTTAGGCAGAGTATGTAAAAATACGTAGGTACCTAAAATACATTCCGCTAGCACACACAATCTACAGCTGATACCCTGCCTATAACCAACCTACGCGTTCGTTACTTTACGTTAGCATCAAGCTTAAACGTAGGTAAAGGTACCATATAATACGCAGAGTAGGTATATACTCGTACCTTTGGCAAAAAGCTCGTTCGTCTATCTTCTACCCTTTCCCTTTCAACGTCACCTTCACACCCCTTTGTACACTGCCATTCGTACAGCGCGAACAAGACGCGTCGCGACGCGGAGTACACTTACTCTTTGTTTAAGGCGAATTGAATTCTCCCTTTAATTTTGTTATTCGGCGTAATACCATTAATGATGTTTTCTTTAATCGTCACATTAAAAGGAAAATTTACCTCGAACGAATGCTCCTCAAAAAGGTAGGTACCGAGTAGAATAAAAAAATAAACCGTTCGATACCTACCCAACCCAACCCAACCCAACCCAACCCAGCCCATCATAAACCGCCCGCTTTTCGCAACGACATCGACATCAGCATCGGCATCGGCATCGGTATGGGGCACAAAATACGTTATTTACCTACCTATACCGCGTTGCGTAGCCTTCGCGTCGCTCTCCCAAAAAACATCAAAGCAAATTTCGTCAACTGCGAATAAGGAAAATAAATTGTTAAAATAGTAGGTACAATTACAAAACACGTAGAATGCGTACGGACGGACGGAGAGCGGCTCAAAAGAAACAAAATACTAATACTTAATAGTATAGTAGAGAGGCAAACCAAAAAAAAAACTGCATTTAATGAAAGAAGCGTGAATTTTGGTATGATGAATCTTAGGGCCGAAACAAAGGTTTTGAGATGGGGAGCCATCCGCGCTCCCCTCCTCTTCGAGGAGGGTGGGCCTTGCAATTTTGAAAAAATTCCTAAAAATCGAGTTTTTCTTAGAAATGAAATATCTTGATGTCTAATGTTAGATATTGATCTGTAGATTCCATTTTCACCATCAAAATCATTTTTCCTCCCCCACCTCCCTGAGGGGGCACAACCCCCTAAAATGTGGATTTTATAGGAGTAGACACTCGAAATCGAAATTTTGTGAACATATACTACATAAGGTGTACAAATCACTGCCGTAGTCCATTTTTCGATTCGCAACCCCTCCTGCCCCCTGTGGACCCTTAAAACTTGAAAAACGTTCAAAATTGTCGTTATAACGCCGAAATACGACAGGAATTGCGATCCAAAAGATAATTCTTGTTGGAAATATTTTTTCACACCAAAACAGGATGTGAAAACGTTGGTGCCTCTGACCCTCTCCCCCCAGCACGCTCTCTTAAAGTTCCCAACTACGAAAATTTTTTGCTGTTCAAAATCACATTGAAATTGAAATATTATGACATTTGCTATTCATTATTGATCGATACATTCCGTTTGAATTGTTAGAATTGTCACTTAACCCCTACCTCTTTGAGGGGGCAGATCCCTAAAATGTGGGGTCCCAAAAAAATGAAAGTCCAAGGCTGAAATTTGGTGAAGGTATGCTACATAGGGTACAGAAATGTTTTCCATATTACATTTCACCAAATTACTTTCCCTCCCCCTCCCCCCCTTATGGTGGCTCAAACTTGGAAAATTCTCCATAGAATAATAGTTACCTACCTATGTATATTAGATATTAATTTTGCTTATCGTCTCGTCTTGTTTCGAAACAAACATTCTCAATTTGTCTGAAAACTTTTTTAAAAATCAATGTGAAACAAGGCACGAAATTTTTCGGATGTTAAATCCTCCATAAAATGGGATAATTGTGAAAATTTTACCAGGAACTTTCAAACTTGTACAATCCTGTAGAAAATTTATTATAGATATATTTTTTTTTTTCATCTTTGACATCTATGTGCCCACTAGAATTTATGAGTAATTTCAATGAAAATTGAAAAATTACCATATCTGATGCAATTCGAATATGTTTCTTCTACTTTGAGCTTTCATAACCTTCATTTCGCTGGCGGTAAAATTTTAAAACCTATCTCATTTTGTTGAAAATTCAACGGTAGTAAGGAAAATGATTTAAGATGACTTCCAAACAAAATGATTCAAGTTTGAATAATGTATCATCAACCAAATACAACTTATGAAAGTTGAATTGCAGTCTTAAATATCTAAAAGGCATGAGCGTAAGTAGAAATTATTCAAGGGATGAGCTGAAAATTCGAAAAAATATGGGGGGGGGGGGTCAAATTTGAATGAAAAATCGACCAACTTATTATTTCAATGGCACTCGTGATCAAGGTATTTTCAGTATAGGTTGATGAAATGTAAACAGATTTTAGTAATGAGAAAATTTTGAAAAATTACAGAATTTTTTGGAACAAACAACTAATACACTTTTTAGTAAAATTTACGTGTTTCAATCAGTGAACAAAATTTAACTGAAAATCAGTGATTTTATTGATTTTTCCTGACAAATTGGGAATTGATTGAGAAATATGTGATTTTTGACTATCATTGATTTTCAATAAATGAAAATCATTTCACTGATTCTCAAACACAGATTTTCATCAAAGACTGATTCAGATTCACAGTTATAAATGTTTATTTAAGAAATAAATGAATGACTAAAATACTGCCCGAGCGAAGGGAAAGCAAAAATTTAAAAAAATCCTGTTTAGAAGAGTAAAAAAATGCACTTTTTCCACATTTTTATATAAAAAACTTATTTTCTTTGTACACGGAAAAGGCTCGAGTTCCCTGAGCCTCCTCCTTAGGATGCTTATGCTAAAAGGTTAATCAGAATGTTTTTGATCTAATGGTTGAATTCCTCAGAAAATTGTAAATTTTAATCAGTAGCGCACTTCAAATTGTTTTTTTTTTCAAGAGAAAAAATTGTGACAGCATCGAAACGCTATCCAACAATTGTGCCCTTCCATTAGCGTCGTTGTTGACTTGTTGCCCATATCGCTTCATAAATTTCCAGACGTAATAGAAGTCTGAAAACACAATACCAAGATGAGACTTTAAGTGATTCTCAAACTCGTCTCAACTGTTATCTCGAGTCTCAATGTGATGAGTGTTTTCTTCAAGCAATAGGGGAGAGAATCTTTCTGAGTTTGGGCTACCATGAGGGGAGGGGAAGAGGGAAAGTAATTTGGTGAAATGCAATACGGAAAACATTTCTGCACCCCTATGTAGCATAACTTCACCAAATTTCAGCCTTGAGCCTTCATTTTTTTGGCACCCCACATTTTAGGGATCTGCCCCCTCAAAGAGGTAGGGGTTAGGTGACAATTCTAACAATTCAAACGGAATGTATCGATCAATAATGAACAGCAAATGTCATAATATTTCAATTTCAATGTGATTTTGAACAGCAAAAAATTTTCGTAGTTGGGAACTTTGAGGGAGCGCGCTGGGGGGAGGGGGTCAGAGGCACCAACGTTTTCACATCCTGTTTTGGTGTGAAAAAATATTTCCAACAAGAATTATCTTTTGGATCGCAATTCCTGTCGTATTTCGGCGTTATAACGACAATTTTGAACGTTTTTCAAGTTTTAAGGGTCCACAGGGGGCAGGAGGAGGTGCGAATCGAAAAATGGACTACGGCAGTGATTTGTACACCTTACGTAGTATATTTTCACAAAATTTCGGTTTCGAGTGTCCACTCCCATAAAATCCACATTTTAGGGGGTTGTGCCCCCTCAGGGAGGTGGGGGAGGAAAAATGATTTTGATGGTGAAAATGGAATCTACAGATCAATATCTAACATTAGACATCAAGATATTTCATTTCTAACAAAAACTCGATTTTTAGGAATTTTTTCAAAATTGTGAGCCCCACCCCCTCGAAGAGGATCTCAAAACCTTTGTTTCGGCCCTAAGATTCGTCATACCAAAATTCACGCTTCTTTCATTAAATGCAATTTTCTTTCCGAGCAGTTTGCCTCTCTACTAGTAATCGTAATAAAGTAATAATAAAAAAAAGAGCCTCGAATTTGGAGAACTGCGCAACGCGACCAGCTATACCACCACCCTTGACGTTTATTTACCAACTTTTTCATCGAGTTACTCCGCTTTCCGTTGCTTTTTCGAGCTGTTAGCCGTTTGGCATTTTCGTCGGCCAAAAACACGATGGAAAAAAAGAAAAAGAGAAAAGCTCGAGAAAAAAAAACAACTACTCGGTAATCTTTTTCCAGAATTGGATACACTTTACGTGATTTGAATTTCCATTTCGATAACATATACCTGTACCTTGGGTTCGGGGTATAAAAGTACGAGTATAAACGATTCATCCCTTTCTCGTATTCCTTACTTCATTGGTTGTAAAGCGCGCTGCCCCGCCACTGTCCCATCCTTCCGAGCGAATTAATCATTTTTCCAACGAATTTCCGCAGGTAAGTACCCTTTTATGTTTTCTATACCTAGGTACGATAAAAACTCAACGTTTTTCAAAAACAACTCGCCGAATTAATCTCATAAATTTGACACGCGCGCATCTTTCTCCCAAGAAATCTTGACGCGCTTCGATTTTAACTCGTACATCAATAGGCCATAGGTAGGCTGGTAACGGATATTACCTAACTTATTTTGCGATCGACACGACGAGTTGGCGAAATTTTTTCGCCCATATACGAAATTGAATTTGAAAAGGATTAGGCAGCGAATGAATTCGAACGAAAAATTCTATGCTCGTTTTTGCTATCCGTTTCGACGATTGGCGACGGAGCGGAGACGAAATATCGAATGAACAATTTTTTGCCCCCGTAGCGAAGGTACCAGTCGTCTTAAGCTGAAATTTTTCAACGCTTTCGTAAAATATTCGTTTTTCGTTACGCGACTTTGATTTGAGAAATTTTTGAAAAGTTTTCCCGTCTTCGTAATCCAGATGAATACGAAAAATTCCGATTCGAATCCAGTTTTCCGAAGGAATTCATCTACGTATAATACGTACGTGTTGGATCGACGACGCGACGGCGACGTATGATTTCAAACGATTCGTCGACATTTGTCAAATTTCAACCAACAAAACATTCGTTATCTTTTCTCCTTCTCTTCGTTCTTTTTTCAAATACACGCTCAAAAAACGTTATTCCACATATTACGTACAATACCACGTAACGTACTTTTGAATTTCAAACGGAGCGCAGGGCGAACGCCGCAACGTGTCACACTGTGGGATATTTCAAAATTTGAGGCTGCAAAAAGTGAATTTGTGAGACTGAGTACAAAATTGACAGAACGAGTTTTTTCGAGGTGCTGAATTTCATTTCAAACTTGTTCTAACTTTTTGTGATAACCCACCCACGTACAGGGAGATGAAAATTCAAATTTTTGAAAAATATCGCGTCGAATGTCAGAATATTTTTTTCAAAAAATTTGGGTTTTCATTTCCCTGTACAGAGAGCAGGTCATCAAAAAGGATGAAAACTAATTCGAAATCGATTCAGCATACCAAACAACATAAATACTTACATATTTTGAGTTTGACATTCAACACGATATTTTTCAAAAATTTGAGTCTTCATCCCCCTCAAAAGGGATGAAAACGAGTTCAGAATCGAATTCAGCACCCCAAAAACAGGGTGTTCAACCAAACTAGTTAGTAAAAAGCTTGACTTAGCTTGACCCTTTGGAATGAATTTTTGCAAGATTTTTCTGAGCAAGCCCCCCCCCCAAAAAAAAAAAATCTATACATTTGTGTGCTTGTAGCTATTTATAGAAAATTAAAATTTTAACAAAAGTATTAAATTCAAAAAAACGTAATTTTTAATAGCTATATTTTTGAAAAAAGATTGAAAGATTGACCTTTTAAGTAAATCAGGGTAAATTGGTCAAAAAGCTTGACTTTTCAGAACCGGCATGACCTTTTTGGAAAAAGCTTGACTTATCAGAACAGCTTAACTTGTTAGACACCCTGAAAAAACATATCCAAAATTTTGAGTTTTCATCTCCCTAAACAGGCCCTGTACACGCGCGTAGATCATCAGAAGGAGTGAAAACGAATTCAGAATCCAATTAAGCACTTCAAAAAACGTATTTTTTTACACAAAACACAAATTTTCTAAGAAATTCGTATTTTTACTACCCATTCTCTTACTATTTTGTTTGAAAACAACAGTTTCGGCAATAATAGGTATCAAACGTGTTATCGAATAAATGTTTTTTTGACTTCCCGGGTGCATTTCCTACGTCATTTTGCCAAAAAACCTTGAAAGAAAATGAGTAAAGTTTCCTCAGGAAGGAAATGTTGTTAACATACTGATATTTTTTTCCTGTGACCCGATGACATTTTGTTACGACATCAAAAAACTAGATATTTTTTGACGAATCAATATGATGAGTACCTAATGACTTATCGTCAGACTTTTTTTTCTTAAAGTCTATCAAATATCGGAATGTTACTGAAATGAAGTGTGACAAAATCAACAAAATGTCAAAATTACACCGAATTCATAAAAATGTCAAAACTGTTTTTACACTTGATGACTTCTTGTGAAAATGTCTACTAATTGAATCTTTTTCTCTTTTTTTTCAATTTACAAAATTGATAAGCAATTTCAACAGATAAGAAATTATTTTAAAAAATTATATTCCCGTAACTTTTCAACATTTTGTCAGACTTTTAAAAAAACAATTTTGAAAATTTGAAAAAAAAAACATCTTATCTTACATTTTATATTTCAACAGAAAGCCATTTACCCCATCTGAGAAAATATTTCTGACCTTCTGAAAAAGCTAATTTTGAAAATATAAAAAATTTCAAGTTTTTAAAAGTCAGCATCGACCAAAATAGCGTCTCGCGAATTTTGGTCTCGCCGGATTTTGGAATTACCCCCAGCGGAAAAAACATATCCATGTTAATATTTCTGACCTTCTGATATTAATTTCGAAAATATAAAAATTTATGTTTTTAAAAGTCAGCATCGCGTAAAATAGCGTCGACCAAAATATGGTCTCGCGGAATTTTGGATTTACCCCCAGCGGAAAAAACATATCCATGTTAAAATTCATTGGAGGTTAAGGAATGGACCAAAATTGAGAATTTTTCAAAACTATCGAATGCTTGACGTATCAAAGTCCATGTTTTTTGACCTCCAGAGTTCATTTCTTGAGTCAATTTCTCCAAAAAACTGGAAAGAACTCAACATAGAGTCGAATCAAAATTGAAAATTTTTCGAGTGAGGCATCAAAATGCATGTTCCGAGGAGTTTTCATTCCTCGCGTGAAATAGAAATTTACGAGGCCTCTGGCAATTAAAATTAATTTTATAAATTTTCGGGTGTTCGTATTTTGGGAGAAAAATCATTCGAGTAAAAATTTTTCGAGATTTTTTCATTCAGAGAAATGCCTTTCGGAAAAGTGGATTTGAGAAAATGAACGGATACCATGAAAATTTACCTGCTCATATCTCCATTTTTATCGCGTTGTCGCGCCGATCAGCTGATAAACCACAATCAAAAATTGCGCAAATCTGCTTGTAGGAGTATAACGAAAACCTATTGACACATTTTCATATCATTTGGAAAACTTTTCGACTTTTGTCGCCTCAAATCTTGAAATAGGTATTCTACAGTACCACGAACAGGTGACTATCGAATGTTGAATAGGTACAATGTATAATTGTATACTATCACTCCAGCAAAAGCTCTCCATTTTCAAAGCTATAAATAGCTTAACGGCTACCGCAAAGATATACATTCACACTACGATTTCATAATAAAGCCAACGATTCGAGAGTTGAGTGATGCGCCAATAATTCTCTACCGACCGAACCGTTGAAAAATATACGCGTCCAGCTCGGCGCCGCGTCGACGTCCCTAATGAAACTGAATTTGCCGACAAAATCTCTCCTCAACGTTTTCAAATTTCCCACGACGAACTCCGATGATTATGAAGATTTATAATCTGCGAGATAGAGAAACACAAAAGCTCGCAAGTTGACTACACCCCAGGATTACGCGGTGTAAGTACAATATATGCACAGTAAATCTGTACAGGTACTATATTTACATTTGTAGTAAGTATAGCGCGTTTTACCAACTACACGTGTACTAACCTATACCATAATACTACAATTTATCCCACATAAATGAAATAAGTAAGTACCTAATCACGATTGTATGTATACTTAATCCACAAATGCATACTTAAGTACATATATGGTAACAAGTACCTACGTTTATACTTCGTACGTAAGTAAGTATACTAAGTATATTTGTTTCAACTTGTTTACCAATTGGGTATAGAGAAAACGTTTTGAGACGCTAGAAACCTGTATAGTAAGACGGTCTGAAAAAGAAAAAAACATCTTTCGAATCTCGACAAAAATTGGCGAGGTTTTGAAAGGTTACTTACCTACTTTGAACACGAAGTTTCTTAGAAAATTTCTCAGCTTTTTGACCTCAAAGGAAATCAAAGCAAAAGTCTTCAAAGATTGAACATTTTTGAAAAAAAAAACAAGTTTTTTGAACTCGAAATCTCGAAAACATCACATTAGGATTTCTAAAAGGCACTCTAAAGGTGTGATTTAAAATGACCACATCTTCGGAACTACTACCTACATAAAATTGTACCGAGAAGGAAAAAAAATGGGAAAATACTAGGGTTGTTACGCAGAATAAACGCTGCAGAATATTTTCTATTTTTCACGCAGAATACCTCATGCAGAATAACTTTATATTCTGTACAGAATGCAGAATAACGCAGAATGTGCAAAATAAGTGGTAATTACAGCAGGTATTTACAATTACATTCAAGTATTTTTTATTGTTTTTTCCTAAATTTTCTATTCCGACTTCAGGAAGTTCAGGTGTACCTATGAAAAATTGATTCTGTTTTTTCGAGATTGTGAAACCGTTTACTGTTTCAGTTTTACTCTCAGTGTCACTAGTGATGGGCGATTCAACTAATCGATCATTTGTGCATTTTTGAATTGATCGATTACTTGTGCATTTTTAAATTAATCGATTAATCGATTATTTGGAGAAAGTAATCGATTTTTCAAATTTTTTTTGAAAAAAAGCTTCATTTCAACAAAATTTAGCCATTTTTGATGATATTCTTTTCTTTGTTTTTTCAGAGAAGGGAAAAGGGTCTCCAAATTTGTCAAGTTCCCAAAATTTTTTCAGTTCTGAATTTCTGAAAATTACCTATTTTTGGAATCTATTTCGAACTTAGATAACATTTTTAGCCAAACTTCAATAACATTAGAAGAAAGCCTAGTATTTTCAGATTTTCAGCCAAAATAAAGGGTCTGAGAGAAAAAAGTTATATAACAAAAGTTGTTCTACGCTAAATTTCCTATCAGAAAAGTCAACTCAGTGGTTCTCAAAGTAAAAAAAAGAAGTTGAAAATAATCAATTAATCGATTAGTTTCAAATTTTTGAATAATCGATTAATCGATTACTTCTGATAATCGATTAGTGCCCATCACCAAGTGTCACAGTATCTGATTGAAAATGAAAAAATATTGGGCTAAAAATCTCAAATTTTAGCTATTAATTTTACATTATGCATCATTCTGCACATTCTGTGATATTCTATGTAATCTGTGTTCATTATGTATTTTGCTTTGCATTCTGCATGAAATGCAGAGTAATTATTCTGCGTGCAGAATGACAACCCTGGAAAATACCTAAGCAACAAATCTCATCCTCTCCGCTTATATTCGTTACACCACACTAGGTATTTCAATTGATTTTTGAAAAAATGTCTGCGAAAACTTGGAAATTCTCTTTATAATTTTAAAGATTTTATGACCAATTTAGGAAAAGTATAATTTTTTTGAATAAATATACTAAAAATTGGAAAGTTTCAATTCCATTGACTCCTTTTCAGATATTCATCACCTATTCTCAATCCTCTGCAGGATGTAGGCCTCCCCATCTGCCCCCCCATGTTTCTCTATCCTGAGCAGTTTCCCGCCAGTTCTCCCTATATTTTTTGATCTCATCCTCCCATTGCTTCCTTGGTCTCCCTGTCACCCTTTTTCAGTTTGGTCTCTGTTGCATGACTCCTGTAGTCCATCGATCTCCTCCTTGTGCCATGTGTCTAGACCATCTCCATTTACTTCTTTTTACAATTTTCAAAATATCCGTTTTCACATAAATGTGTTTCACTACCTATCCATTTATCTTAAAAGGTAATACCTAGCATGACACTTTCCATTCTTCTCTACATTTTTACTATTCTATCTTTTACCCTCCTTGTAAGAGCCCATGTTTCACTCGCATATATTGCAACCAGGTTGATACATTAATTTAAGATCTTTCTCCTTAGGCTGATTGGGATCGTTGTTTCCCTAATTGAACCATGTTAAGTCAAAAGCGACTAAGCAACAAATTTGAAAGTGCTGAGATTTTAATGTACTTCACATTGGGAACACAAAATAAGCTTCTGAACTTCTAAATTACTGATAGATTAATGTTAACAAAATCAACTTTTTCAGAAGTTATCGTACTTATAAGTTTTTTTTTGTGATTAATTTTCTGATGTCACTTGGTCTCTTTGGATTCAACATGGTTCAATTATTCCTCCAATTTTTGAGTATGTAGCCCATGCTAATCATATTCTTTTAGATATTTTGCTACTAAAGTTGTTGTTCATATTCAGATTTTGGCCAAAGTATGTAAACTCCTCCACCATTTCCACAATTTCTCCTTCTAGTGCGATACATCGTTTATCTTCCACAAAACCATAGCAAATCATCATAGTTTTCTTTTTATTTAGGTATTTTCAGATCAACTTTTAGGCAGACCTCATTAGTTTTCTCTAGCATTTTCTGGAGTTTACCCATGTCCCTTGCAAGTAGTATCACGTTATCTGCATATTTCAGGTGTGTCAGTATCTGTTCTCCTAGCCCATTTCAGATATCTCTTTCTATTCAACCATATTTCTATCAATTTTTGGAGGTGACCTTCCAAATTTTCTATGAAAACGATCAATTTCTCAAGATGTCTAATAAAATTTTGTGATGAAAACAAAACTTCAGCAGGATATTTTTCAAAAATTTCACATGTTTTTTTTAGGGAAGCCAACAATTTCTTGTTTACACAATTTTTTATTAGGTGAAAAAAATTGAGTGAAAAAATTTCAAATAAAGTACATAATTCTAAAATTATGAGAAAATGTGGAAAAAATTCCAAATTTTAAACTGTTGGGCACCTTGTTTCTGAATTTTTAAATCACATTCCACCTCCCCCATTCAATAAGATCGAAATTGGTAATGATTAAAATTTATTTGAGAATTTCAAAGGTTGAATAGTTGATTGAAGTACCTACTTTTAAAAATAATATTTGTAAAAGAAGGGGGGTTAATTTATTCCTAAGAAATATTTATGAAATTTCCAATAGTTCTTGAGATGATTTATCAAAATTTCATGAAAATTCAGCATTTTAACGCAAAAATGAATCAAAGTTGGCATTATTGTTGTACTGATTTGCAGGCCTCAATTTTTTGGGTTGCAGCACCTCCTAGACCTGAGTTTATTCTAAATTTTTTTCTAGCCTTTCCTCTGTGCTAAATTTGAAAAATAAAATTTAAAAATAATGTGATTTTTTAAACAATTCTTTTAATGGGAATATTATCAGAGCACAGCTAGGGAATTTTTAAAAAAGTTTTTAAAAAGCAAAAATGGTACGTCAGAGTGATATTTTGAAATTAAAAATCGTTTTGGCAGACATAAGAAGACTCTAGTTCCCATAGACCTCCCTTGCTTCACTGATCACAGAAACCGATGCCATACGCAAAAGACCATAAGCATTCTTTTCGGTTTTCGTCGAGCTGTAAGTCGACCGCGTTGAAATGCTACCAGCCACTAACATATTCACGTGTGGGTACGAAGCTTACCCGTGTCATTTGCGTTGTTTTTTGCGATACTCGTGCGACCACGAAAACGAAACGAAAGCGAAAACTATTCTAATTTGTACACTGAAACGATACACGATTACGCGATATGCAATCGTATCCAAACCAAAAAGGGGAAACTGAGAGACGAAACGGTAAGCGGTGGCACAAATTAACAAGATTACACAGCACGAATTCATCCTTATTCGTAGTTAATCGTTCAGATATGGCTACATATACATAATGTAATACGAGGTATTTGTACTCGTATGGTAACCGTTCGTTTAAATTCGAATAAATTGCTCATTTTTCCTTTATCCTTCCTTTGCTTCTTCTAGTGGACATTTGTCTGACGTATCTAGGGTTCTTTCTTTTTTTTTTGAAACGCCAATGTTTTTTTGTTTGCGCGTAGAAAAATGAACGTCTTCTATATCTAGTATATCCGCAAGCATACGCGGTTGCGTAATAATTCCATCAAGGACGAAAAATATTACTACCTACGATTTGTAAGATGCCTGCCAATTATCGGCGAAATTCGCTGGGTATTTACGTGTCGTTTGAGTGTCATATGTCTTGCGATTATGTTTTATACGCTATAAAGTTCACCTATCAAATATACCCCAGGGACTGTTTTCTTGCGCTGAGAGAGACGACGTCTTACGTACGTCTATTTTTGCCTTCTTGACACGGCGCAGCGTGGCGTTCATTTTCTTTTTTTTTACTACGTATTTGCGACGCCAGCGCCCATACGGACAAATAGAAGCGCTCAAATTGCGGTATTTTCCGATTCTGTTCCTTCAAATTTTTCATTTGTCTCGTTTCATTTTATAGTTCAATCGAATTCGCTCAAATAGGCACACAATTCAGGTAGTTCAAACTCAAAAATATACCCATCGTGGAACATCGCGATCGGACTTGCAAATCTTTTCAATAAAGCAGGAACTTCCAAACAATCGAGCATGCGTTCCGCCGCCTTAGTTATAGGTAGGTACATAACACAGATACACCATATTCTTGTGGTAATCCGTCTTTTGTAAATGAATCGAAAATACACGCTATGGTGCTATGAAAATTGGTTTCATCTTGAAACATACAAAAATAAAAAACGACTACATACTTTAAGTATTTAAGGGAACCGGGGACAGGATACACCACCCTACATTAAATGGTCTGCCAAATCTATTCAAAAATTGGCCAAATCGCCCGATTTTTTCTTTTCATTTCGAGGGAAAAATCCTTTTTTTGGTGCATACCTCAACCCTACAAATTTTTTTTGAATTTTTTTGCCAAAGACGCGATGAAAAATCACGATTTTTTTGTCAAATTTACCCAAGTACATAAATGTACATTCGAGATGGATACCACAAATTTAAATAAAAGTATAATTTTTGGAATGGGGTTTCAACATTTCCGTACTTAATCAAAATTTCAGTTCCCTTGGTTGAATTCCCAACTTTGTTGGCAAGTTTTTGATATTTTATCTGAAAATTAAAACAACTGAATCAACTGAAACATGTTTGACACCGTGCGACTTTTTTTAATAAATTCGTATTAAAAAAACAGCAAAATGTCCCACTGTATTAGAAATAAAATATTAGGGAATGTACCAACCAACCGAACACACTATTCAATAGATAACGGAATGTAGTGCACAAAAAAATGACCTTAATTTTTTTTCGAAACTCAAAAACGAAATCTTTGTGTCGCGTCATGAGAAACCATACCTTAGGGTGAAAAAAATGTTTTCGAGGAAAATCCCAAAATAGGTCGAAAAGTTTATTTTTATCAAAAATGACTTTTTGTCGGAAATGTGTTCTCTGATGTCTGAAGTACATTTTAAGCACACCACCTACTTGTTTTCGTCGTTTTACTGCTTCGTACGAGCGTTTTCATCATTTTTTAGAATAAAAGTTTGAACAGTTTCATAATTTTTTTCAACTCTTTCACAAGGTTGGTTACACTGGGTGACGAGATATTGACCTGAAATTTGCACCGTTGAATTTCGCGTGAAATTTTACTGCAGGACCTGCAATTTTTCATCATAATTTCATTTCTATACCTTCATAAGTCGTAGAAATTGAAAAAAAATGCAATGAAGAACTTTAAGAGCTTTTTTCTCAAAAAGTTGTTTTTAGCACTTCTCAACTTTAAAGTGCCGATAACTCGGCGAGTTTTGCTTCGATTGAGCTGCGGTTCGCTCCATTTGATTCCTCGTACATTTTTATATCAGGAAATGTCAAAATCTCATTTTTGAACCCCTTCACCCTAAGGTATGGTTTTTCATGACGCGTCACATTTCACAAAAACCACATTTTGAAAATTTTACGCAAATAACACAGAATCACATTATTGATAATAACTCATAGACACGCAATAAATCAGATCTGATATTTTTTTCTGTTTCGCGCTGCAAAGTACTTAATCAACGAATCAATCAAACAGAAAATTTTTTTCAACCGACAATTGGCCGATTTACACCTGGTCCCTTTGTACATCATGTCCCAGATTCCCTAATGCTTCATAGAGTCTAACGGATTTTTTTCTCAAAAATCGCTAATTTTTCACTACTTTTCACAAAATGTTGAGAAATGTTTCTCCGAACTACACAAAAATACCTCAAATTTAATCCTGAAAATTTTTCAGATCCTCGACCCCCCCCACCCCGCACACAAAAATTTGAAAATCAAAGGATTTCAAACATAAGGAAAAAATATCTACATCCACCTCCTTCCCTCCTCCCTACCACCCCACCCCCACCGCTACCACAAAAAAGTGTCTCAAATTGGTAGATTCCAAGAAAGTTCCTGCAATTTTTCCAGCTTGACTAACTAACAAAGAATCAATTAGGGAGTTTTTTTTCCTTATATAGTTTTGAAAGACGTCAATCATTTTGTTGAGATATTTTTATATCAATTTATTAGCCCGAGCGAAGCTAAGGCGAGAGTTTTTACGAAAAAAGACCTTGAAAAGCTGAAATTTCATAATTTTAGTCAACAGAGAAAGTAGTTTATCGCAACTTTGCATGATTTTCATTGAAATTTTTCTCAAATTCACCACTTTCACAATCCATTTTCAAAATAACTACTTGTTCACTATGTACCTTCACTGCTTATTGCGTTTGGTCAGTTTGAATTTGAATCGTACTCGTAGTTCGGGCAAGTGGCGGGGAAACACGAAAACCAAAACATGGTATTCCGATAACGAATTCGAGGCCATTTTGTCCGATTTGATTCCCAAAAGATTTCTCTGCCGGTCGGCAATACAGACGTAGACCATCACGATTTGTAAAATTTTACGAATTCAACTCGCAGATAACCTTTTAACTGCAATGAAATTTTCAGAATACGCTCATTGCTAGTGGGAAATGGATATACGATCAACTACGTAGCTGTAGTAGCAACGCACGATACTTCCTATTTCAGCTTTTGCATCGTCTTACTTAACAAAAGCGCGCGTTAAATTTATAAGCTCGCCTTTGTTATTCCCTTCGCGAGACTTGGTCTTAAGTATTCAACAAAACCAACAAATACACACCGCAGTCTGAAATATAACAAACTATACATAAAGGTGAAAATATTCAATGAAAAGTTTCGCATTCTCGACGCCTTGTATTCGGGGCACGTTGTTTCTTGAAAATTACGCGCGCATATTTTCTTTTTTTTCCTCGATCTACCTCCCCGTTCTCATCATTCGTCTTTTTTTCTGCTTTTTCGGCGACACGATACCCACTCTGTATCTACGCAAATGACGAGAAATCTGGGAATGAAAAAAATCCCTCCGTATTTCTTCCAGCACCATTCTTCTTTTGTGCGATGCGTTGCGAAATTTGTTAGGTGTTTATTACGACAATCCAATCGCATTATACGCCGCGCTGTTTCTTCGCTCGTCTCTAATCAACACTATCTGCTCAACGGTGACGCATGTTTGGCATTAAAAAACGGGCGCCGTGCTTTCTTTCCTACATTATTGAAATGAGCGCTCCGTTTTTTTTCGCTCGTCGTTGTTGTCATGATCCCTTCAGGTTTTCTCTTTGGCGTCTATTAATGAATATTTCAAGAACCGGAGAGCAACGAAAGTAAGTTTTTTCAATGCTTTGTGTTGAGATAAAAGAAGTCAATAAGAAAGAGGTACCTATATCCAAATATCCTTCAAAGCGAACCGTAACATGATACAATCATTTAAAAATGTGTGGTAAAAATTTGTATTCTTTGGTTCATCTTCAATCACTTCCTCAGGCAAAAACTCAAAATTTCAATTTTTTTGCTTCTTTGGTGATGGTTAGTTTCATCATCGCCATTATTCATCTACTTCTAAAGTTCTAAGAAGGAGAAAAAGAGAACGAGGAAAAAGAAATCCAAAAAGAATGACCTATCAACTTCAGAGGGTCACAATCCTCACTGACAATAAGATTCGTTTCTGATTTGTACAGTAGTTGATCAATGCTGCATTGATATAAGGCTGGGCTAATGGACTTTGTAATCATAATCCATTGAAAAAAAAAACATCAGATTCTATCGATTCACAGCTACAACAGCTGAAACCAGTATGAGCGATTCTACGAAGAAGAATCCAAAGAAAGATGAATTCGTTAAAATACATATTTATTCCGTAACGAAACTTATGTGATATGTTTGACGGAGATTGTCTAGCATATCATGGAATTTACTCTGAAGTACTCGACACAAAGAAGAAAAATCCATTGAGGATCATATGGAAGCACTTCATGATGCATTAGCTCGCATATTTTATCAAAAAACGAAGCTGCTATCAAGTTAACAATTGCTCATCAGAAGAAATACGAAGATGGTGATAATATGGAAACCGAATAATATCCTCGTGTACGGGGTCTTCATCGGGCAGACAATTTTATCCACTATAGTAATTATACACTGATTACTCAGTAATGCTCAGCAATTTCCAGTTCGTTCGGGAAAAAATTTATCGTCTTTAATTTCTTCTAAAGACCAGCAAAAATCATTTCCAATATAGTCTAGGTACAATTTTTTTGCATTTATCACACCATCAGTTTCGTGAAACAATTCCCAAACATAAATTTTACCTTCGCGTTTCATAATTCTTCTCCAAACTTGATTCAGATAAATATCTTCCACACTCTTCAAATAAGGATGATGAAATAAGAGTTCCTGAAGTGCGCCTCGTTGCTCTTTTTGTTAAGAGAGTCGTTTAGGAGGCATATCGACCTCTTACAGTTTTCCATTTTATGTTGTTATCCATCCAGTTAGTTACGTATATCCATGTTATCTAATTTAGAGGTCAAGTAGTAGTTTACGTTCGACGAGCTGATCATTTTATATATAGTTCACAGTTGTGTTTTGTATTGTGGTACCGTGAAGACGTGTACACTTATATTTGCTTATATTTTCTCTTTTGAATCTTTTGAACTTTATTTCTTGAATACATTTTGATCGTATATTTCGTGTAAGTATTTTCTATTCTTTTCGGTACTCTAACATGGTAGCGAGCGTGGAGTTGCGATTTTCTCGGCCGGCACACTTCTGCCGGTGAGACTTTGCTCTCAACCTCGAAAATCCATATCGAAGTAGATACCGTAAATTATAGTTATTTCTTAAATAAGTGATATTTTTTTTAACAAGTGTTTTTCGTGGTCGTTCGATGAAAGATAAAATCAAAATGAGTAAATCGAAGATAGTATTATTTCTCTTTCTTTTCTCACCGCTAGTACTAATGTACGTAAATGCGAAGTTGAACAAGTTAAATATTGAAAATATCGAAGATGTAAGCTCAGCTAGTACTCAAGTACGTAATTGCGAGTAAATAAACGGATTGATGCTGTCTCACTGGAGTCGATATCGATGATAATAAAATACGACTATAAATAATATTGAATCTGCTACAACAAATCGATGCCTCTGTTATATATTTCACCAAACTAAATCGAAGATTTTAGTTATTCTTTCGAGATAAAGAAAAATCGATGTATAGGTTAGAAACATAATCTGGTTGTTGAAGCGAATTTACTACTCAGGAACAGGATTGTTATCAGTAGCGTTTATCGAAGTATACAAACGGTAAGAGACATAATAAATAATTGTTTTCGTATATTTTTCAGACAGTGATATCGAAGTTATAGTTAATTGAATATAATATTACGTTTTGAAACATTGGTTAGCGACGAGAAAAATCGAAGGTCTATCGCAGGTAAGATCCAAAATCCACGAAATACGATGCATCTTCCGTTCAATACTGGAATCTACGCTTTTGACGATATAAACAAGCTAAAATTAATCGATGAATATATAAAAGCTTGTAAAAATCGGTCGATGCGTAAGAAAATATGGATTCAATTGCCAGTTGACGGGGATTAATTTCCACCCGATGGTATTAGGATGTTTTTGTGATGTTTATGTTGGTACGTGCAAATAGGAAATAAATCGCACGAGTGTTAATCTTAAGATAATTACTTTACCTTACGTGGAAAACGTCAGTGCTTTTATTTGTTTCAACTGACGAATAATTTATTTCTAAAACGCCCAAATGCATGGGTGGACTAATCAGACAAGAGTACAGAGAGTGCTATTAATTTGAATATCGATGAAAACGTAGCTGAAATCGTTCCAGGTACGAATAAATATTGCCAGTGATAAATAATGCTCATGATGAGCGGTCCAAATCGATGAGGGAGTTATTAAAACCTACGGGTCTCCCGATGAATAGGCCTTTTTGATCGAAGTACACGATACAGTGAACTATGTTGATCATAGCTGAACGATCACTGACCCTCGATGTAAGGGAAATCGTAAATTTTTAAAATTTGAAAATGAAACAATATAGCACGCTACGATCTGTATCTCGACATGAATGTTTTCATAAATTGAATGTTGACATTTTAGGTCTGGTTAGTTCGTGGAAAACTTAAGACAATGACTGACTTCATGAGTCGTTCCTGTTGTTTGGTCGTTCGATTAAGTTTATGCGTACGTGAAAGCATGCGTCGTACCTGCAAAGTAGCGTACCATTGTAAACATTTCGGCTTCTCTAGAAAAGTTTACATCCACCTTTAGGCAAGCTCAATATAATTACAATATAAATTAATTCAGGCAGGAAACAATTGCCAAATTCGATGAATCGCTAATTATAAATGTAATTTTTCAGTATGGCGAAAGACGATAAGTCGAAAAGACCGAATGATCGAAAATCGCGAAAAGACGGCCATTCTGATCGGAGTGCGAGTCCATCTCCGGATAAAAAGAAACATGGCACCGTGACCATCGATAAAGCCGAATTAGCGAAAATGAAGCGTGAGCTGGAGAAGTTACAGCGAAACGTAAGATTTACAATAAAACAAATACTCAATTTTAATGTCATTGTCGGTATAAAAATGATTAATTTTTCGTTTGAACTCGTATTTTATATAGAATGAGCTAGCCTCTAAAAATGAGCCAACTGCCAAGGTAAGTAGGCAGAGCTCGTCCACGTTGGTAGGGCCATCTGCGGCACCCACTAGAGAAGGGGGTAAGGTAATTTTTCCACCTAAACGGGTAATTTTAAAACAAATCGCAGAACAATCGAAGCTAACTGGTTCTGGTAAACCCGATCAATCGAAGAATATGGACCAAAATCTGGCATCGAAGACTAAACCGACACCTAAACTGAATCTCACCGATTTCATTTTACCTGACGATATAAACATCGCAACATCCAAAGTCTTGGCAGAAAAACAACAACGGGAACGTGCAATTCAATCGATGAAATAGCGAATTCGCAGCAATCAGTTTCCAACATTCAAGTCCGAGCTGAAATACATAGAAATCCTGATGGCTCAGAACCGATTTGTCCTCAACCTTGTTCAAGTACGGAGGAGACCGATAGCGAGTACGAATCGAACGATCTCTATGATAGTGAATCATCCGAAGAAGAGCCCGAGTGCACACCTACGGTAAAATCGATGAAACCGAAGGATCAATGCACTCAACCACTCGTACCCGCCATCCCTCGACCACCGTTAAATCATAAACCGTTGGTTGAACCGAAAAGCGAACATGACTCCGATAAAACGAAGGACAAGGACGAACCTGAAGCCAAAAAGAGACGAAAATCTGACAAACAAGAGGAAGACAAATCGAAGAAGAAAATGTCATCTCCTCATAGGAACGTTACTATACACAACGAAAGTTCGGACTCGGATTACATACGCTCTAAAAACAATGAAAAAGACCAAGATTCAGACTATTTCGAAGGCGAGTCTGGTGAAGAAGACCAAGATTTTGACCCAATCGAACGAGGGACCGAGGCTGATGAAGAATGGGAATCTGACGAAAATGATTTCTTTCACCCCCATAACAAAAAGAAAAAGCACTCCAAGAAATCGAAGAAAAGGGATTCGTCCGACAAAACTACACAAAATAAACAATCGGAATGTGGTGGTGAACCTGAAGGTGACCCCGACAACTCTGATAACGATAAACGTCGTAAGAAAAAGAAGAAATCCGACAAACAAAAGAATTCCGAACATTCCGATAAAAATAACGATAACGGGCATAAAAGAAAGAAATCAAGGAAAAATCCAGACCCTGATCCATCCGATTCATCGAGCAGCTCATCGGATGATTCATCGGACAGTTCGTCGTCAAGTAATTCATCGGATGACTCGTCCAGCGACTCATCCAGCAATGACTCATCGTCTACGAATGCATCGACGAACAATAAGAAGAATAAGAAACGTAAAAGAAAGTCGAAGAAAAATAAAAAGTCGTCTAAATCGGAAAGCGAAAATGTTCGAATTCAACAATTTCGAAATAATCCGCTGGTTGGTAAATATAGGCTTACGAAAAATGAAAACTACGATACATGGAGAACGCGACTGTTTGGTGAACTTATCGGTATGGGGCTGGATCCTCATAAAAAGAAACAATCCAAAATCGATGATAACCATATGAAAAATACATTAATGCTCCGTCTAGACAACAGCTATATCGAAGAAATAATAAATTGCAGAACATTTGCCCGAGCTTTACGCGTACTCGAAGAATCACGCAGAGCTGAGCAGAATGAAACGTCTCGATCGGTTAAGAACCAGTTCAGTAAAATGCGATTGTTCAGGAATGAATCAATAGGAGAATTTTTCCAACGTGTTAAAAAGGCTAGGGCGAAATACCTTACGATTGTGGGTAAAAATATTCCCAGGGGCGATGTTTTTGACCAAATAGTTTGGGGAACCGAGCCAGCTTATCCTGAAATCGATCAATTACTAGAAAATAAAGGAGGTTATCCGAAGGTTAATCTAAGACAATTGAAAAATATTTTGTTGAAACAGGAAGCTAAGGCGAAAGACCGAGGTGGTCCAGCGCAAGCTAACTATTCCAACTATCGAAGTAACCATCGTCGAGGTTCACGTCCACGACCAGCGAATGTGTCAGGCCACCCCAGGAATAAAAAGCGTTGTTTCGACTGTGCGGAAAAAGGGCATTGGAGTCAAGATTGCCCGTACGGATTAAAACGGTGTTATGGCTGCCGACAACTTGGTCACGAGCGTACACATTGTCCTTTACCGCCAGAACAGCAATACGGTTACGGGCCTAACTCGAGGAAAAGTGAGTACCATAATAGTAGAGGTCGTAAATTCCGTAGACCATTTAATCGAAGATTTAACCCTAATAAATTCAACAATAACAACTTTGATAATTTTAATTCAGGATACAACCATAAGCAAGGTAATCGAGGATCGTACGGAAATAATTTTTCAAATCGAAGAGGGAGAGGTGGTTATCGAGGTAATTCACGTAATAACAATAACAATTATAATTCGAGTTATAATAATCAATCAAATCAAAATTACCAAAATTTCGATAATGGCCAAAACAATCGAGGAAATTTTGCAAATCGAAGAGGCAAGAAATATCGAAGAGGCAAAAACTTTAATGAAAATTACGCTGAAAATCCTCAACCGCAACGTCAATCCCAAAATAACAATAATAAATCGAAAACTGACGAAAGTCAAAAAGTCTTGCTTTAATTACTGAAAAAATTTAGAAGTTTTTTTTTAATTTCCTTTATTATTACAAGTTTTTTTTCTCTTCATTTGTCTAGAAGAATAAATTTTTCTTTTTCTAACAGGTGAAAATTTTGTTGAAAAACATCGGAGAACCGAAACCGATAAATTAAAAGATAAACAAAAAGCCTGGCGAGCCGACGTTGTCGACGATAAACGGGGTGTAGAATCGATGGTAATCTCCCCCGACCTACACAAAATCGAAGTATCAGCGGAAAAACAAGCTCGTCAATCGAAATTCGAAAAGAAGAAAAAGGAATTGGCCAGACGTAAACGGGAAATCGAAGAAGAAGAAGCTCGACTTGTACAAGAACAAAAAGAAGCTGAAGCACGTAAAATGGCAATTGAACGCCAAATCGAAGCAAAACAGGACGAACTTTTACGTGCTCAGTCCAACGTTCGTAAAATCCAATTCGATATACAGGAACTAACGAAGGAGCTTTCGAAGATAAATCTGTCGCCGTCTCAAACTCCTCGAAAATCTAATAAAGAAAACACACCGCCGATCGAAGAAGCGCAGCCAATTGCCGAGGTACCTGCGCAATTTCATCATCTCGCCAGTCCTCCGGCTCCACCACCTGGTATTCCGCCACCCTTCCCATTTGTAACGGGTGAGCAATGGGCATGGCACGTACCAACTCAACGCTTAATTCGCATGACGCCTGGCAGATTACCATTAAATTTTGTTTCCACTCACGTTGCCAAAGGGATTGAAAAACAAGCGATGATTCAGCAATCGAAGCCAGTGCAACCGCCCGTTAATTCCGCCGAAATTGACCGATCGAAGATGCCGCCGCCAAAGAAAACTGCGCCAACATCGAAGAAGCCAGTTCGAACGATTGATCTTGTTAACTCGCCAGTGCCTGAATCTCATACGTTCGATTTAACCAAAGACGACGATAAAATGGAGGTAGTCGAAACAAAGGAAAAACAGCCAAACGATCTCGAAGATAAACGGCGTGGCAAAAAGAAATCGGTTGGAACTAAAAAGATTTACGTTAAAAAGGAATTTTTATCTATAAAACAGAAAGATGACCCGGAAGCTAAACTGAAACACCAACGACGATTGAATGCTGCGGAGAGAAAGAAAGTCGAAGAAATTAAAGCCAAGAAAATCGAAGAAAATAAGGCTAAAGTCGAATCGAAGATTTTGAAGAAACCGAAGGAAAGGCCAATTTATTTTTATCCGCAGACGACGTTACCGATCGATCGCCCTATTCAAACGAATCAAGACGTAGCTGTAGCTGGTACATCTCGTAATATGGTACCTAGCATCCCTCGCGCCGATGAAATCGTTATCCCACCGGCCGTTCAAGTACCAACGGAAATCAATGCGGGAGTACCGATTCCTCACACCGAGGTTGATCGCACCGCAGAGACGCCCATGGATACTCAGACAACTGGTGAGTCTAACGCGAGAGAGCTACCGTCGACCATCGATGAAGTGTTGACAGCTGCAGTTCAGTTAGTACGAGCCAGAATCGCCATCGCTCGTCAAGAAAACGCTATCGACGATACCATCGACGAAATGTTAGACGAAGTGATCGAGAATTACGGCGATGAAGCGGCCATGACTGCGACAATAGGTAAGAATTTAATTTTTATTGGTGATACCGGTGCCACTACCCATATAGTTAAGAATAATTCTTTTCTGAGTGAGGAAGAGGAGTGTGAAATTCAAATCGATGGTATAAATAAAGATCCTGAGACATCCCTCACATCGATGACTAAGGGCATTATTCGAGGGGAAAGTCTTTTATGCAAAAATGGGGTACAATTAAACGATGTTTTAGTAGCTCCAAATTTGGTCGATAACTTATTATCGTTACGCAGGTTTATTGATGAGGGCCATTCGATTTTTCTTAATAATAAAGTAGCCAAAGTATACGATAAGGACACGAAGAAAGTAATTTTAAAAGGAAAATACCGGAAACCGTTCTGGATTTTTATTATTAAAACTGAAGGTAAACCTACTGTACTAGTAACACGAACTAGGAACAAGGTATATAAACGCTCAAGATCCAATTCCCCGGCTTCTCCTCAACACCCTCCACCAAAGAAACGAAAACCGAATAAATCGAAGAAATCCTCTACCCCTTCAACGGAAACTATATCAACGGAAATGGACAATTCTACCGAAGTGCAAGTCAATGAAATTTATCGTATCGAAGACGATTCAGAAGACGTGGATAAAAGAGAATTAATCGATAATGTGCGCATTAATTTAGAAATTCCAGTTGAATTCAAATTAAACCTAAACGAAGGACTAAATATTGAACCGAAGATTCCTCCAGAAAAAGAACAACTCGATGCGTTCGCTAAACAATGCGTAAAATGGCATTATCGATTAGGCCATCCGTCATACGAGAAAATGCTGAAATTGAAGGCTTGCTCAGAGCTACTCGATGACGTCACGATGCACAAAACACTAATACAAGAGTGTGACGTGTGTAACATTGCGAATATGAAAAAGTTACCATTCAAGGAAAGACGAAGAAGAGCAAAACGACCATTCCATACCATCCATTCGGATATTATCGGACCAGTGGAACCAGTAACATTTCAAAATGGATATCGATGGATAATCACATTCGTGGATGACTATAGCAGATTTGCGATTGCGTACGTCATGCACAAGAAATCCGATGCCTTAACTTGCTTCGAAAAATTTATGGCAGAAATTTTTAATCATGTTGACTTGAAACAAAGTACACTGGTAAAGAAATTTCGCTCTGACAACGGAGGAGAATATACGAGTACCGCTTTTCAAGATTACTTACAACGAAATGGAATCAAACATGACCCCTCCGAACCAAAAACTAGTCAACATAACGGTACCGCGGAAAAATTCAACCAAACCCTTATGTCCAAAATTCGTGCGATGCTCGTGGATTCCGGTCTTCCCCTACACTTTTGGGATGTAGCGCTCGGCGCAGCATTACACGTTTATAACAGAACACCGCACGCTGGAATTCATTTTGAAACCCCTTTGAAACGAGTATTTCCAGATATAAATTTACGACTATCTCATATACGAAGATTCGGATGCTTAGTCTTTCTTAAACGGTTTTAAAACGTCTTACCAAAACTGAACCGAAAGGAACGTACGGCGTACTAGTAGGTTACACACCCACTGGGTACAAAATAATGTTACCTAAATCGAAGAAAATAATAAAGACTAAGCATGCCAGACCTAAAGAAACCAGAACCTACAAACATCTCACTGGACTCCCTGCAGACGACCTTGAACCAACGATCGACGAAAAGACTTGGCTTAAAGAATTTGACACGATATACAGACGGGATGAAGATGGAAATAAAATGCAGGTTAAGGAAATAGAACAGGTCATACCGGAAAAACAAAATGAACAAATACCATCCACATCCAATACTACTAGCAAATCTGAAAATACACAGGAACCTCCTAAGAAACGAGGACGGCCTAAAAAGATAACGAATATTGAGGACATTTTGGACAATAAAAAGTCAGAGGGAGAGGGAGAGGAAAACGAACCCGAAACCATCCTTTTAGCTGAAGAAAAGTTACCGATCGACGAAAATGCGGTAAATATTCAGAAACACTTCGAAGAAGAACTGAAACGAGTTCAAGCATATTATGTCATGACCTCCCCTAATGACGATCTACAAGTATTCGCGCTTATGGCAGGACTGGCTGGTGACCCGATCACGGTAGAGCAAGCATTATCTGGGCCTGAAAGAGAATTTTGGAAACAAGCCATTCAAGAAGAATTCGGATCTCTTGATAAACACAGTACATATATGTTCGTCTGCCGACCTCCGACCGCTGATCGACCAGTCATAGTTGACTCAGTAATTCTACTTAAAACTAAAATTGACACCTGTGGTAGAATACGGTATAAAGCTCGACTTGTTGCTCGCGGGTTCAAGGACCCCCGATCCTATTCGTTAGCAGAAATATACTCACCTGTGTCTAGAATTACGATGATACGAATCGCCATAAGCATTATTAACAAATTCAACCTGGATGCATTTCATCTCGATGTAAAAACAGCGTTTTTGCATGGTGAACTCGAAGATCTCACATATATGGAAATTCCCAAACACATGCAAGTCGATGAAGAAACTCGAAGAACAAAAGTCCTTTTATTAAAGAAGGCAATATACGGCTTGAAACAGAGTCCCAAACGCTGGAATGCACATTTTGATAAAATAATGAAAAAATTAGGATTTGAGAAAAGCATAAATGACCCGTGCATATATTGGATTAGAAGGAAAAATTTCCAAGCTTTCCTACTAATTTACGTAGATGACATACTTTTTGCTGGAAACAATGTGGAACTCATGATGGAAATCATTGAGCTACTCCTCCAAGAATTGGAAATCGTGAACTTAGGAGAACCAAAGAAATTTATAGGCCTTGAAATAATTCGAAAACGGGAAGAGAAAATCTTTTATATTCATCAAAATTCATACACGATTGAAATAATTCGACGATTTAACATGATTACGGCAAACTCGTACCCGATTCCGATGGTCCACCAAAATAAAAATGATAAAACACGAATTCTGACAAATTTACTGTTCAGCGGGATCGAACCTAAAAACAGAAAAGAACGGAAAATGTTAAAGGCCATGGAAAAGAAGAACCAATTTGAAAGTGCTCCTTTCCCATACAAAGAAGCGATCGGAAGTCTCATGTACTTGGCAAACGGAAGTAGACCGGATATAACATACGCAGTTCACTTTCTCAGTCGCAAACAGACAAACCCATCGCGATACGACTGGGAGTGTGTCAAGCGGATTTTCCGTTACTTAATAGGAACGCAAAAATTCGGTCTGACATACACCAGCGAATCCGATGGTGTTATTGCTTATGCTGATGCAAGCTACGGTGACTGCGTAGATACAAAGAAATCTACAACCGGATTTATCGTTCGCACCTTTGGAGATACAGTCGCCTGGTCCAGCAAACGACAGGGAAACGTCTCCACATCCACTTGTGAAGCGGAGTACGTTGCCCTGAACGCTGCTTTACAGGAGGCCATTGCCACCAACTCAACTCTGAATAGAGCCATGGGAATCGACTGTCATCCCTTCCACCTGTTTGGAGACAACTCGTCCTCCATTCAGTGTACTGAGAAGCCGGGAGTTCCCTCTCTTAGGCATATACCGGACATTAAATTTCATCACATTCTCGATTACGTCTTAACAGATAAAGCCAAAATTTCGTGGGTAAGCTCTACTGAACAGGATGCCGATATTCTAACGAAACCCCTTACGCGAGAACCGTTCATAGCACTAAGGTCGCGACTTGTAAACGAAATTCCAGATCTTAAATCGAAGTAATCCTATCCTTTTGTTTCAGTAATTCGAAGTACGTACACGATGCTCGACGCGTTCGATGAATTATTTGTTGTGGCGAATCGTTTAAACATACCGCTCGATGTCTCGGCTAGTCGCATCTACGAAAAACTCCTGCGGGAAACTAAATCGACCATTACCCAGCGCAGCCTTAAGCGCCAAGATAAGCGACGGAGGAGGAGCCAAATCGATGACAAGGTCCACAAGAAACTCCAAGAATTATTCGACGAAAGCGGAAATGAGGAATCGACGATTACCAAATTTGCAAATTCGAAGAACACCGGCGAAATCGATGATCCCCACAGACATGCCCGAGAGTTACTGAAGGAGCTCGATAGCGATGTAGAAAGCATCATCTCCGAGCAGGCTGCAGGGACCGCCAATGTTGAAACTCAAACATCCGCTCCTCACCAAGCCCCATTGGCGCAAGAGGAGGAGGATAATCTGAGCGAGAACTCGGAGGAATACATCGAGGACAAAACTCAAGAGCTAAACGAAGACGAGCTCCTGCGGGAATAAAGGAAAATCGAAGATTCCTTGAAATCGATGATTAATATTTAATTTCGTTCCTTTATTATTTATTCGCTTATCTCGACGCCAAAGACTGATCGTACCAATGTAAAATTTCGTTAATTTGTGAATCCTATAATTGTTTCTATCACTATAAGTTTGTGAATCATTATTTTTGTTTTTCTTTTCGTTTATATTTGATAAATTAGTTTGTAGAAAATGAAAAACTGGAGGGAGTGTTAAGAGAGTCGTTTAGGAGGCATATCGACCTCTTACAGTTTTCCATTTTATGTTGTTATCCATCCAGTTAGTTACGTATATCCATGTTATCTAATTTAGAGGTCAAGTAGTAGTTTACGTTCGACGAGCTGATCATTTTATATATAGTTCACAGTTGTGTTTTGTATTGTGGTACCGTGAAGACGTGTACACTTATATTTGCTTATATTTTCTCTTTTGAATCTTTTGAACTTTATTTCTTGAATACATTTTGATCGTATATTTCGTGTAAGTATTTTCTATTCTTTTCGGTACTCTAACACTTTTATGGTATTATTCCAGCTTTCCGATTCAATTTCAGGCTGACATTTATACTTCAATAGGTGGAGCAACAACACTTCTAGTCTGGATTCATAATTCCGTTCACGTTTCTTCGCCATATTTAATATTTCAAAGACCAGATTATCCACATCCAATCTTTCAAATTCGCGATTCTTGAGTAACTCAGCTTGACGTTCTTTCCAAGTGTCGAAATCTTTATGGTAGAGTCCAGCTTCAACAGGTGAACTTGCATCACAAAAAGTATTGTAGGCTACACTGTACATATATGGCAATGCAGAGTACGAAAAATAACTGCATAACTGAATGATTTTACAATAAGACTGTTCTATGTACATTGATATTCAACTTATAAAGGTTATATGTATTTCAGCAACTTCTAACTCTCTTCTATTGAGAATTGAATCATTTATTGTAAGTTTATTATTTATCATTTATCAATTAAACCTTGTCAATATTGATTAGATAAAATCTCATGCTATTTTTGATAGACCAATATGAATATTCCCCCTTACCCCACATTTCTAATGAAAACCAGGAACATCTTACAGAAGAGCAGAACATTTTATCAACATTTTAATCATCATGACTACACTAATCAAATGTTTTTGTATACCCCCTCCCATTAATTAAAAATTTAATCAATCGATGTTTTTTTTTTTATTTCACAGGTCGAAACAATTTTTTTCAAAAAAATCCCCTAGTAGAAGCAATTATTTTTTTGAATACCGGAATACACCATCCCATTCATTAGCAATTTTATACAAAATTACACCGATCAAAATTAGAAAAATACAAAAATATTTTCTCCCAGTCATTTCAAGTGGTCGAATTGTTAATGAATGGGAGGGGATATTCAAAAACGATAAAAGTATTATTTTAAAAACATTGATTTTGACCCGTGTAAATTGAAAACATTTGAAATGTTTATAATTTTTTACAGTTGAAAAAAAATGATTCGACAAAATATTTTTATAATCCTTCAATTTGAACATAGTGGTTTTTTTTAGTTCATTAATTTTTCCCCCAGACCCCAATTTTCTCTGCATGGTCCTGTAGATAAGGATTAGGTAGACCTCATGTTGGCCACATGAATTATAATGGCATTTGGAAGAATTGGTACCCGACTCCAACTGGTGAAACTTCCTCTTTGACAATTAAATGTTTTTTTAAAGCTTTTGACCCTCTATAGGATTGAGCCGCCTCACAATGCTCTGTGGATGACAAATTCATCATCCTAGAGAAGAGTGTGTAAATGGTAACCAATGCCATAATCACTTTTCTCCTCAGCTATCAAATGGAGCTCAGTAAGAAATCTTCGTCTTCGATAATAGGTCTAAACCAATCTGTAATATGATTCCAATTCATTCACTAACCATTGGCGGCATCCATGTGCTGATAAGCAACACTATAAAGTTTCTTTGTGTGATCTTTGATAACTATTTGTCCTGTGATCCACACATTGAGTACATTGCCAACAAATGTTAATGGTATAACTCCGCACGAAGTCAGCCATCTGCCGCCACACATATGGTTATACTAGTAGCGCTTGTCACACTTTGTACATTGGAATAGTTTATGCTCCATTTAAGCACAGCTGTAGTGTGTTTTACCATCATCTTAGTCTCTAGAAGAATTCAAACCTTATCAGAGAAATCAAATTAAAACTGTTTATCAATATAGCCCATTTATATTGTATGTACTACTACCCATAGGGGCCATAACCCAGTACCAGTCATTCTCAGTTATATTCCATTCAATGTGCATTTGACTGAGGTGGGTGTAATGTGCCACTGGCTGCACAATAGATGAAGCAGTTGACAAAATGGACCATCTGGGCACTGTGTCAGTGCAGGGTGCAAATGAGCATCTCAAGAAGATATCTTGGCATGCTATGTTGATGTTTGGTATGGTTTTTAAATGTATTACATTATGTCAGATATGGTACATAGCTCAAGCTTTGATCTTCCACTTGACTCTCGGATAGGTCAGGCTCTCATCCTTCTGATGATACCTCAAACTAATCCAGAAATCAAACTCGAATTAGTGTCCTTGGAGTAACATTCCTGAGACAGCAGATCATGTGGGTTTTTAACACATTTGATGCCACACGAGTATACTCGTACCTGTTTTTGTGAGGTTCGCGGTGCCAACCACAAATATATTTGTACTTGAAGGTTTGATTTTTGCCAACTAAGAGTTGACTCCTACACAACACATTTTTAGCAGTCTGAGAAAACTCCTTGGCAAATTACCTATCAATCTGTGAAACTCGTATAACACTACGATAATTAGAAGTTGATTTTATTCACATTTGAAAAATCAAAGATTATTAGTTTTTTTTATACATAAATATAGACTTGCAAACGGAAAGCAAATCAACAACTGATTACAACTAACGAGAATGCTGAAATTGAACCTTATAGAAACTATCTCTATATCTCTAGATGATGATAAACCATTTTATCATTGAAAAATAGGTACAAATATACTCGTAGTTGACGAATAGATGCAGATACAACATCATACTTACCAAATACAAATATATTTGTTACAATATATTTCATACCTGGCGCTAAGAGAGTGTGTTTTTTTTCTATGGGCCAATCATGAGAATATTTGTATGTTATTCTATCAATGGAAATGGTTTCGTTATCACTTCACAAGTAGACTGATATCAAACAAAGTAAAATCCATCAATAAAGTTCTGAGAAGTCGCTTTGGCACAGCGCTAGAATTTGCTGATCACAAGTTATCTCCTAGTTCACAGTGACTATGTCAACTTTCCACAGTATGAAGCTTACCAAACAACTAAGCCCATAACATTTACAATGAAGAACACCAGCCAGAGATGTAAAAATACGGTATTTTATTTTTTCGGTATTATACGGCGGTATTATACGTATAATACCGTATAATACGGTATTTTAATGGTAATTTATTCTAACTCAAACTCCCACTCCAACCCTATTTTTCCACTGTGCGCATGTGCAGAGGAAATGAGCGCATAATAATGGGGTAAAATACCGAAAATTACAAAATTATCATTAAAAATATCTCAAACTTACATAAAATTTTCAATTTTTCGAAATTTCTTCGAGCACACACTGATTTTTAGAGGATTTTGATCAAAATTTAATAAAACATGTATTATACGGTATAATACGGTATTTTATTTTTGTATAATACGGTATTATACGCGTATTATACAGCTGTATTATACGTGAATAAAATACCTTACATCTCTGACACCAGCACTTTCTTCACTCAACAGTGAAACAAGAAACAACAATGGCAGACTGAGACTGAGAGGCAACACCACAGACTTCCATCATGTCGCTTGTAGCTAGAGATGTGTGCCGCCGAAAAATTTCGCCGCCGCCGCTGATTTTTTCTACTTTTTTGCCACCGCCGCCGCCGTCGAGTAAAATTACAGGCGCGCCGCTGACGCCGCCGCCAGAATTTTTATCGGCGGCGGCATCGGCGTAAGGGAAGGGTCTTCTTCCAAAAAGATGAAAAAGAGCCTGTAAATTATTAATAAATGACAAGTTTCCCAGTTTTCATTTTTCAAAAAATTGCTGTTTTTTAAATGACGTCATTTTTTGGATTTTTTCCATTTATTTTGAAACTAATTTTGTTGAGTAAAAAACAATGACGCCGCCGAAATCGCCGCCGCCGCCGGAGGTTTTGGAGACCTTGCCGCCGCCGCCAATTTTGTCTCGGCGCACATCTCTACTTGTAGCTCCCAGTATCCAATGAGTGTAATCCTTATTACTTACACCAGTCAATATTGAGTAGGTAATTATTATTATCGAAATTACACCATTTATAAAACATTGTTCAGACTGGTTGTTTACCTCTTACTATTCGTAGGATGATGATAATAATAATATACTTCCTCTGCCGGTTCATTTGAACTAAAGGCCAACAAAAAAAAAAAAAAAACCTGCCTGCTGTTCACACCCCACACCATTTACATAGTATGTAGTTAGAAATACATAGGATAGGCTCTCAGTTTGCTTAGTTTAAAAATTGATAAACTATTTCAAGTAAGTATAGAATACCTGGCCCTAATATGCTTCAAAATCTAGCGTCCAAATACTAAAACATCCCTTTGAGAAATACCATTCCCTGCTGTTCCCTTTCTTCGCCTTATAACCAATAAATTGCAAAACCAAACCACAAATTGAAACGCCGAGCTAAGTTTATTTACGGCATCATAATACATTATATCTACACACTAGACTATTCATATATAGATATTAGCTTCCATCCCAACAATAACGGCACGTGTACATCATGGTCATACATTCTCAACTATGTATGGTATGATGTGGTGTAGTGTGTCTCAACCTTTATTACATACGGTATGTAAGTATGTAGTATATGCTGTGCTGCGTTATAGGCCCCGACTATGTAGCGAAAATAAGTAATGTAAGTTTCCCTGACTATACCTAATTACCTATTACCTACCCATTGTGAAACTTTTTTCTCCCATATTCGCAAAGCAAAAGTTTATTAGCAAGTGTACCTATATACCGATACCATACTATACTATAATTATAGGTAACATGTATACATAAAATCCACCGCGTCCTTCGCTTCGCGCTCTATCAAAATTCGACAAACCTACCCGGCTACGTAATTCGATTAAGGAAGTTAAATCCGATGCCGCTCGGCGCACTTTTGCCTTGTCGATGTCGTGTCGTCAAAATTACAAAAACAAAAACAAAATTCCATTACTGGTGTACACACAAAATATACGGTATAAATAACTACACCCAACGCGAGGAAGCTTTCACCTATGTAGACATAGGTCTACCAATGTACCTATACGAGGCATGAGTACACATGTAATCATATACCTAGGTAATTAGATATGCTATGTAGATGTAGATACACAGCTAAGTAATACACATATAACATACCTAGAAGGGTGAAGCGAAAAAAAAATCACTTTGATTTTGACAGAAATTTGTGAAGTAGTTCACTTTGAGTGAAGCCCCTCCCCCCCCCCCCAAAAAAATGAGTCCCTCAGACCAAAGATAGACGGAACTAGGGAGCCTCAAAGTGAGGCCATTTGCGAAAAGACACATATTTTTACCAGTTTTTGGTAAGATCACCGGCTGAGAACCTCGATCACCCCCTCCTTTTCCATAAAAGTTGTGATTTGAATTTCTGCACCATCCCTAATCATTGACCTCGAAATTAGATACCACTTTTTGCCCTCTATCAGGGAGTTGAAAAGTTGCAGATCGTGAATTTGAGGAAATTTTGATTTTCACCAAAATGTAGCCTGAAGTTTCATCTTCCAGAATATATGTGATTTATGCATTTTTCGTGTGATTAAACCTCATGTAAATTCATATTTTGAATAAAAAGAGGTTAAAATTTTGTGTTGTTTTGAATAGTGGTTGTTGAAAAGTGCAAGTAATGTTATTCTTATTAATATTTAGTTTTTGACGTGGTTGCAGATTTTTTCATGTTTAGTTAGGTACCATAGACAAATTTTTTGAGTGATCAACCTGTTTCACAAATTTTAAATGTCATTTGCTAAGCAATGAAAAAAATGTAAATTTGTACCAAAAAAGTTGAATTTCTTCATCAAAATTGTTTGTTCTGAGATTTTTGTCATTTATTTATGTAGTTACTGTGTGATTAACATTCTTAGATCCGTACAATGAAATTTCAAAGTGAAGGCGATCTGTAATTCAGTTTGATCCGTAATTGGTTTTTAGTTTTTTTTAAAAATGAATTTTGATCCACAATTGGTTTCTCAATTTTTTTTGCATTTTTTTTTTCAAGGATGAAAAGTTTTGTATCCCCCCCCCCCCATAGTATTGACATGGAAGTAAGCAAGTCTGAATGCAAAACATTTAAGTGGTAACTTTTCTTATGTATTTTTTCCTTTACCAAATGTGGATCAAAAATTGTGGTATATGAATAACGGATCGATCCACAATTGATAGTTTTTCAACTTCAGTTTTTCAACGGTTTGATGATCAAAATTTTTGAAGATCATCTTCTTAATGTTAAAAATATAGCCAAAGTGAAGAAAAAATGAATAACTTGGATTTTATCTGATGATCCGTAATTGGTAGCACCCCCCCCCCCCAAAAAAACATAATTTTTCTGAGTCTTTTAAGCCCAGATGAAAAATGATTGAAATAAATTATTTCAAAATTCAACTGTGATACTTTGTAGAGGAGGGTTCAACGTTTATTTTTTTAAAAAAATCACCAAAATTGGTTCATAAATAACGTCAGGACATGAATTCAAAGAAAAAGTGATCCAAACTGGTATTTTACCTTATTCCAGTTAGCAGTACTTTTATAGAAAATTTTCAACAAAATTAATTCAATTTTAATAACCAAAAGAATTTTTTGGTTCACTTTTCAAGTCGCTACATGAAAAGTTTGAATTTTATGAAAATTGTGTAAATCAAAATGCAGTTGACAGTACTACCTTGAAATTATTTTGAAGAATTTCATCAAAAATTATTTTTGGTGACCAAAAAATTTTGGTTTGCTTCTAAGATGTTTTAATGAGTGTTTTTTGGTAAAAATCAAAAATTTGTCAAACTCGCAACTCGTGATGTGCAACTTTTCGATCTCCACGTAGAAGGTAAAAAGTAATATCAATCTTTGAGATCAATGGTTTACAAAAGTGTAAAAACTGAAATCACAACTTTTTAGGAAGATGACTAAGGTTCCCAGACACCAAAACCCAAAAGTGGTAAAAACTCGGGTATTTTCGAAATTACCCCAATTTGAGGCCCCCTTAGCTCCGGTCCCTTTTTCACTGGGGGAGGGGGCTTCCCTTTTTAAGTAAACCAACTCACCAATTTTCATCAAATTGCAATTATTTTTTTTCGATCCACTCTCATTAAATATTCAGTTGAGTACCGATTTATATGAACCGAGTGCACTGATATTTGTACAGCAGCGTATCATCTAACAACGCCTGTACCTACACACTACAACTACATACTACAGCTTTAGCTGCTATACTACACATCACATATTGTATGTATCTAATCAATATAGTCGTCTGTATATCATAAAATAAGTATTGTAAGTATCCTGCGCGATATAGTAGTATAGATAGAGTAGCAAAACAAACAGCCATATTCACAAGCGATAATAGAAAACTACACGGCAGCCTACGAAAAAAATAACAATAAAGAACTTTTTAACAACATTCTCGTAACAAGTTCTTCACAATACATTGTACACTGGCAGCGCGCAAATCTCAATCTAACAGGCTACAGCCGAGTTTAGCTCACTCTATACCAACTAAACAGTAAGTGAATACCTCACAATCTGCGTGTACTGTATACGAACAATAAGTATCAGTACAAGTACAGCGAACGAGAAAGGATTGCCTAAACTTTAACAGGTTGAAAAAAAAATGGAGGAAAAACGATATTCGAAGGGACCGCAGTACATATAAATAGGTGTGAAGATGAATAATATGCAATGTGGAGTTTTCACGGTGACTTGTACGAGTATTAAAAAATTACGGCAAGAATTACGATTTTCCTGTTTAAAAAAATTTCGCCTGTTCAACAGGTTGCTTTTTTATATGCTCACTTATACAGGGTGGGTGACAAATACGTGTCTTACTTTGATTACAGAATAGGTAACCACCGCAGCGAACACTTTCTTTTCGTAAAAAACATAAAATTTATCAAAATAGGTATGCTATTAAAATTTTCAATAACAAGCAAAACGTGAAATTTCGCGGAAGCTCTCTTTCCATTTTTGAAAATGTAAAGAAATACAAGGTGAGCCATTTATTCGGTTACCCAAACTTGAAAGTCGCGCCAAAAGCAAAGAAAAAAATACGAAACTGCTGGATTTGCAGTAGGTATTTGATTCCTTCGAGTTTTTTGAATCAAATACGGTATTTTCAAAATTATTCTAGCTGCATAGAGGAAGGACAGAGTGAGAAAAAGTTTTAAAAATTGCTACGCTTGTTGATCGAATTTTAGACTTCTGTCAAAAGCACATAAAAAAAGATGGAGCTTTCGGGTTTACGACATTTAGTTCTTCGTCAGTGTTTTCTTGAGCAATTTTGACCGCAAACTCCAAAACCGACGTTCGAGAGCGGGAGGTGAGATCAAAATCGAAAGATTTTTGACTCTATCGAGTGAAGTATTTGAATCCCTGTTTTTCGACTACTCGAATCTATTTTTGAATATGGGTCAAGGTGGGGCGACTAGAATGGTACCTAGAGTGACAGCGAAAATGGACTTTTTCTTTTTTGAAAATGCGTACCCGCCAAAAATATTAATTATGATGAAAAAAAAATATTCCCAAAATTTCACCCCTCTGAGTTGAAATTAACCCGTGCCGCAAGGCACTCAAAGTTGAGGAAGGGAAGCCCGAGCGCGAACGCAGTGGTCCTGCCACTACATGCCTTGGTGATAATTTCAGCGTTCGCGCTACGTTACGAAAACCCCCTCACCTCATTCTGGGTGGCAATGGAGGGGATGGGTGTTAAAATTACTCAATAAGGAATTGCTTTAGGATGTCTGGAATATATCTATTCGGTTTTGAATTTTTTTTTCAAGATTTTATGACCCTTAGAAAAACTTGTAAACGTAGTGAGTTTTTACCACTATTTTTGATGCTTTTTGTTCTAAATAAGCCTTCAAAAATTGAATACCCAAAATTTTTGCAATATTTTCTTGATAATCCCCTCTATTACCCCTCCATTTACAATACTGAAGGTGCAAATCCTTGGAGAAATATAAATGATAGTAAATTTTTGTGCTATAAGCATCGAAAATGTTGTTAAGAAATTACTGCATTTAGAAGTTTTTTTAAGGGTCATAAAATCTTGATAAAAAAATTCAAAACCGAATTGATATATTCCGGACATCCTAAAGCAATTCCTTATTGAGTAATTTTAACACCCACCCCCTCCATTGCCACCCAGAATGAGGTGAGGGGGTTTTCGTAACGTAGCGCGAACGCTGAAATTATCACCGCGGCATGTAGTGGCGGGACCACTGCGTTCGCGCTCGGGCCTCCCTTTCTCAACTTTGAGTGTCTTGCGGCACGGGTTAATTTCAACTCAGAGGGGTGGAATTTTGGGAATATTTGTTTTTCATCATAACTAATATTTTTGGCGGGTACGCATTTTCAAAAAAGAAAAAGTCCATTTTCGCTGTCACCCTAATGGTACCCCACCCATTCAAGATTAAAGGGTGACAGTTGGGTCAATCGATTGTGTTCAATTTGGGCTCTTTTGTGATGACATCATTTTTGTTTGTGCTCCCTCCCTTCTATGGGCGGGGCGTCAGAAGTGATTTCTGAAAATTCTGAAAAATAAATCTTGATAAAAATGAAACAGCACTAATCGTTTGTGCTACTCACGGGGAAGTTTGTGCGATATATTTTCATTTTGAAAAATATTACATTTTGGCCCCTTTTTTGATTTTTCAATTCGATTGTGCCTGGTTTGTGCTCTTATGTGCAGACATTATTTTTGTTTGTGCTCTCAATGACAAATTGATAGATCTGATCAGATTCATAGGCGTGACTGCCGGGTGTGCCTTGGCACACCCTACTTTTCTAAGAATTTTCAATTTTTTTCTCTCCAGGGACTTTTTTTGGTAAAATTCCCAAATGTGTCCCAGAATCAATGTTCTTTTTTCAAGAAAATTTTCAATAGGTACTGAAAACTATTTTGAGAAAAAATTCCGAAAAGTACATTTAAATTAAGCATGGGAAAATGTGAGAAAATTTAGGCCTGAAAAATTCTGGTGTTGGAAATAATTGTGAAAAAAACTAGAAGATGAAAATAATTTTAAGAAAATAGGAGTTTAAATTTGAAAAAAAAATCAGATTGGAAAGAAATTTTTGAGACAAAGTGGGATTCAACTCGTACATACCCCGAAGGGAATCTTACGATTTTTATGACACATGGAAATTTCATAAAATTCCCTGCTTGTAAAGAATCTTCATGTTTTTGAAAATTGTCCAAGGTTTTGGAGATTCCTCGATTTTTGGAAAATCGTTCAGGCTTTGGAAAAAAGTTGCTCTACCTACTTTTGGAAAATTATGCGAAGTATTGAATAATTTCCCAGTTTTTGCAAAGTCATCGTAAGTTATGGAAAAATCATTCAAAATCGAGTACAAAATCTCTGAGAATTGTAATGGGGTTCTTTTATGATATACCTATTTTCGATTTATTCTGGTTTGGGCTCAAAATTTTAATCAGAAGTTGGAATATCTAAAATTTCTGGAGCTGAAGGTCATTTCTTGAATTTTGAATAATTTATGAAATTTCAAAATCGCCTCATCGCCCTGCAAAAAATAAAAATTTGGTTAGGTATATATGCCCTATTTTTGGCCTCTCAGATCGATTGGGAGCGATTTCAAGACGTTTTGGAGCCTCCAGAAAATTTTAGAATTTTCCAACACTGAAGAAAAGCCCATAAAAATGAACCATGAACTTAAGCACTTTCACACATTATGAAGTAGGTAGTAGGTACCTACCTAATCAAATTTGAAACTTTGTTTTCACGACACGAAGAAAAGTGCCGATATCTTGATATAATTTTTTGGACATAGATATTATTTTTGATTTTATTGGAGGGCCCAAAGTTTTGGCACACCCTACTCAGAAGGTCCAGTCACGCCTATGATCAGATCTGACGGTTTAAATTTCAGCAGATTGAAGAAGAGGCCGAAATGTGATATTTTTCAAAATTAAGAAATTGCACGAATCTCTCTGTGGGTAGCACAAACGATTGCTGCTGATATCATTTTCATCAAGATTAATTTTTCAATTTTTTCAGAAGAGGGAACACAAACAAGAATCATGTCAGCACAAAATGTTACAAACTGAGCACAATCGATTGATCCCACTCTCATCCCTCAATCTTTCAGGGACGTAGCCATGGGGGGTTTGGGGTCTCGACCCCCCCCCCCGGCGTCAGGAACGTACGTGAAAAAATGGCCTCTTGGAGCATTAAAAATCAAATTTTCTCAAAGCTTCGCTCGGGCATGAACAAAATCACAATTACATGAACTATTTGGGAACTATGCAAAAAACAGATTCCTTCTGATAGTCCAAGTCTTCATACACACTTTGGACCCTCTCAAAAAAAGCTTCTGACGCCAATGCTTGGAATTGTTAGGTATTTTTGGGGCATTTTTAAGGCCAAAATAATTAGTATGAAAGCAATTCGTTCGAAAATTACATTTTCAGCAATTTTTTTTCTCAACATCTTATGCAAATTGCATGAGAACTTTATTAAGTTTGAATTTAGTGTTTTTATAGTAAAAAAAGTTAGTTGGGGGGGGGGGAGAGAGGTTGAATTCAAAATTTCTCAAAAATTATGAAATTTCGGAGCCCCTTCATGAGGAATTTCTGGCTACGCCACTGCAATCTTCAATTGGCGGGGTGCCATTTCCAATGCCCCAGCCATAGAAGGAAGGAGCACAAACGAAAATAATGTCAGCATAAAAGAGCACAAACCAAACGGGGCACCATTTATGACGCCCCGCCTGACCTATATTAGTGTATTCATTTTCCGGGGAAGAAGTTGAGCACAAACGAAAATAATGCCAGCACATGAGACACAAACTGACAAACTGAGCGCAATCGATTAAGACCATTCTCACCCCCTCTCCTGAATGAGCGGGGCGTCTGAAATGGAGCTTTAAAAATTACCCATTACAAAAGAGCTGCTGTTCGTAAGGGGAGGAGAAGGGAGGAAGACTGAAAATGTCACAAAACATCCAAGTGAGATATTTATTTCAATTTTGCCAAAAAACTGAATCGCACGTTTTGGAAATAAACGGTTCAAATGATCTTAAAAATAGATTCAAGATGTAAAAAACATAGAAGATTTCGATAGATTTGAAAAAAATAAAAATTCGAGTAACATTTCAAATGGCACACCTTGTATTTGCAAGTATCGCCTAACAAATTAAAAATACGCATAATTGGCTGTTCGAAGGGGAAATATCTGCTAGTTACATTTGAATTTTGTCAACAATCGTTTCGATTCTATCGAAATTTCTCGCTCTTCTTAACCTGTGTATAACGCATTACAGTGCCGGCGATTCGGGGAGGCGACAGTGGTTTAAAAACAACAACTATTACGTAGTATGGTCCGAAAAAGCAAAAGTTTTCGTCATGCCTATGATAGTGAGTACATATATGTAAGTATAACATTAGGCCAATGTAATATAGCGGCGCGAAAGCGTTTCCATAATATCTGTTTTACGTATTATAGTAGAAGTATATGTACCATTACGAAAGAATTGAAGCGTCAAAAAATCATCGCGTGAAAAAAACGTCGACGTCAAAAAAAAAAAGTAGTGTTCAGTGTAAGCGAGATATCATCTAAACGTTCAATACAATATATATAGTTCAACGGAAGAAATTATGTACTATAAATTTTGTTTTGCGAGCGAGTGTATGTATATTATTTTTTGGACCTGTAATGGCGGAGGCGGGGTGCTTGAAACGCCATAACACATTCTTTCTTTTTTCCTAACGAAGTTTGGTTGGGGAGTCTCACATAATTTTGGTCAACGACGTACTGTAACATAAATACGTATACAAAAAAATTCAATCGATTTGTTTTGCTTGCTCTCTTTCTGTTCTAATAACTTTTCTATTTTCATTATAACTTCATTTATATTTTTATTTTTCATTATACGTAGTACATACCTAAGTATACTTAATCTTTTCTACATGTAGCTTAATACGCATTATTATAATAATACCTATGAAACATTTCCATAAACCGTAATACCTACAATGTAAGTACGATACCTAATTAGTATTCGGTGTCGTTACGAACGCTGCGCTGCTGGCACGTTCGTAGTTACCTACGAGTACATTAGGTGGTATGGTACGACACGTAGGGGGCAAAAAAAAACCACAAAAAAACTAATACACAAAAATAGGTAATTATCCAATTCGTTATCTTTGTCATCCTATGCGAACGATATACCTACAATGGTTACGTTGCGTTGTACATACGACAAAATGCAAAATCGCACATGTTGAAAATTCGTCGTCGAATTCGCTTTAATACGATACCCATTACCTAATACCTACCGCTTGTAGCAAATTACAATTTACAAATAGGTACATTATAATTGCTCTAATCGTATTAAAATGAGTCTACGCGGATCATCGTCGTCGTAGTCGCGTATTTCTTACTCTTACCATCGAGCGCAGTTTAACTGATAATTAAATGACGGGTGTTGCCAACTAACAACTAATTACCCACTGGCATTGCGTGGCGTGTGGCTTATTTAGCTGCAGATAGCTACAGCTACAGCTACATACTTGTAATTGGATACTATAGGTAGGTAATTGGTATCTTTACTTCCATACACGTTTCGTATGCTAAATTCAGTATACACTCAAATATGATTTAATCCTTGTAAACTCTCATTCACGTCAGTGACATACGCAGAAGAGCTAAAAGGATGAGTGGCATCAGATTATCAGGTCATCGGGTCATGTGCGCCAGAATTGAAAATGATTGATGATAAACATTAAGGTGCCAAAGTATTTACGGCAAACTGGTTAGGCAATTTTATTAACACCAATGAAAGAAATTGACCAGAACAAACATAGGGGTTGGAAAATTCCCATTGCAGAAATGAAAGTTACTACGCAAACGTTTTTTAACGACCTCTGAAACGCCAAGAAAAAAACATCCCTTTGAACACACCTCAATTCAAGGATAACCTGGTGAAAAAAATTACTTCCTCAATTTAATAAACGAAGTAAAGGCTCTGGTGTGGTTTTGGCCATTTGGCCCTTGCGGTGGAACTTTGACAAAATTTTTATGCCATTCGACTTGCCTATGCAGAAGATTATTTTAAAGCGCAAAAACGAATTTTTACCATCCCCTCCCGGGGGTTGGGGGCTTCAAAATACGTGATTTTCAAGTTAAAAATTCTATCTTCGCGAATTTTCAACCGTTTTTTTTTTTCAAACTGGGTACGTAGGTAGGAGTACTTGAGTGGAGTGACCTGAAATTTTTTCCGATTTTTTCGACAACTACAACGACCTTAAATTTGACCTTGAAAATTTAAAATCGCCCTGAGGGCACCGTTTTGGCGGGTGGTATAAAGAAAAAATGATTTTCATATGTTTCTCAGTCTATTTTACACCACTCAGAATTTTTTCACATTTTTTCGATCGGTGGCCTATGCGTGACATTCGAAAAACCGATAAATCAAACTGAAATTTTGACCCATCCCTCCAAGCCCCGGGAGCCTAAAATTTTTTGGAGAATATTTCTATGTAATTTTTAAGAAACTGCTCAACTTTGGGAAATTATGGCCCTGATGTGTCGGGAACTGAAATTTGTAAAAAAAATATTACTGTATCTTAATAAGTTTCCATGTGAATTTGAGCGAAATCGATGCGAAAAAATCGATTTTTGAAACGAGCTCCCTCAGATTAACCCCTTAACCCCCCCCCCCTCCTCCAGCAGAAAGCACGAGGGTTAGGGGCACTGTGTTTTTACCACACACTCAAGACATCATAATGAACATTTTAAATAAAAAATTTTCTCTCTCTCGCAAAATGTCATTTTTGTATCATTTTTTGCTAAAAAAAAAAAGCACGATTTGTACACTTTCAAAAGTACTTACCGGAGGGAGGGGGGGGGCACTTCGAATGAAAAATCTGATGGGCAAGTCGGATTCGTCATCTCAAAAATAGGTACCAAGTTTCTCAAAATTAGAATTTCGGGGCGGTTTTATAATCGAAAAACTCGTGTTTTTCTTGTTATTTTAACTAAAAACGTCGAACTTTGGGAAGCAATGACTCAGCTCCCTGGGGTCGAGGGGGGCTAAAAATTTTCGGGGGAAAACTTCTACACCTACAGAACTCTTTACGTAAATTTGAGCGAAATCTGTGCAAAATAATTTTTTCTCTCATAAGCCCCCCCTCCCCGAAAACAATAGGGGCTGGGGCAGTGCGAATTTATCACAGACTCTGGACATCATATAGAAGCATTTCCAGCAATAAAATTGCGATTAACATATTTGTCTTTTTTCAACGTGTATTTCTCAAGTACTAGGTAAAACGACCAATTTATCGGGGTTTCGAACGTCACGTATAGGGCCACCAATCAAAAAAATCTGAAAAAATTCTGAGTGGTGTAAAATAGAATGAGAAACATGAAAATAATATTTTCTTTATACCACCCGCCAAAACGATGCCCCCAGGGCGATTTTAAACTTTCAAGGTCAAATTTAAGGTCATTGTAGTGGTCGAAAAAATCTGAAAAAATTTCAGGACACTCCACTCAAGTACTTCTACCTACGTACCAAGTTTGAAAAAACCCGGTTGAAAACTCGCGGAGATAGAATTTTTAACTTGAAAATCATGTATTTTGAAGCCCCCAACCCCCGGGAAGGGATGGTAAAAATTCGTTTTTGCGCTTTAAAATAATCTTATGCATAGGCAAGTCGAATGGCATAAAAATTTTGTCAAAGTACCACCAGAAACCAAATGACCCCCAAACCACACCAGAGCCTTTTTAGAAACTCAATGTTTTCATATTTTCAGCATCCAAAATTCGTATAAGAAATTAAGAATAACAAAATTATCAACGAGTTTGATGAAAAATTACTCAAGAGATGAACATGACTGATTTAGTAAGAGATGATAAAATTAAAACTTCTATTAAAAGCGGTACCCAGATTTTTAAAATGTTAATATGACAAACATAACATTGAAAAAAGAGAAAATTTTAGGATTGAAGACTTTTTTTTTTGTCTCGTTTCGGTCGATTTTAACAAATTTCATCCATTCGAGTAAAATTAAAGATAGGTATCTTTGAAAATTTTATAAAGATTAAATTTTCAACTTCAAGAATATTAAAAAAACCTACATTTCTTGAAGTGAAGTAGTTTTTTAAAATTCTGTCAAGAAATATCAAAAAAAAAATGTTTGATATACAAAAATAAAAATTTTGTTGACAAGGATTTTTTTCGAAATTTTACCCTCGTTTCGCTCGAGTACACATACAGGTCTTCAAGCGTGCAAACAAGGGGGTCATCTGGGCTAAAGCCCCTCCAAAAAAATGTTCGTAAGTTTTTAATAGATCAATGAAGCGCATCTATAACACATAGCGAGTGGAATTGTAGGGAAAAAGTAGTTCAATGTGATAAGTATATTTGAATCAGTCACGTTTGATGACATTTTGCCTTTTCGAATCAAACAAAAAATGCTCATTGAGAATTTGTGATTTTTCAATGATGTTCCAGCCAAAAATCACAGATTTCTCAGTCCATTCCCAATTTGTCAAAAAATCAGTAATTTTGTCTAAAGATTATTGAAAACCCACAGATTTTCAGATATTTCACAAATATCCGATAGGGGTCAAGTGGGGGAGGCAGTGTTGCCAATTTTATAAAAACTTGAATTTTTTGGTAAATTTTTGCCCCTTTAAATTTTTGATTAGGCAAAATCAGAATGCATTGATTTTTGACCCTTGTTCAATGGCCTTTCATATGCAAATATTAGTTTTTGAAAATCTCAATTTTTAAAATTTTCGGAATTTTGAGTTTTGAGATTTATTTTTTGAAAAACTCAAAAATCGAAAAAAGTTGAAAATTTTTTAGTAATTTGTGAATAATGAGGGATGAATTCATATTTTTTGAAGGGAATGTAGCTTCAGCTACGTCGTAAATAAGATTTCATTATTTGCTGGGCCTTACAATTTTTTTTACGAATCAATTTTTGCGTTCCGGAAATTTCAAGTCACCTTGTAATAGCAGGGCTCTAAGCACGATGAACGAGATAACTAGGATTATTAGACACCTTGTTAGGTATAATATTTAAAGGAAAGTTGGCAGGTCTCAACTTTCTCTTGATATTTTCGAAAAAATGATGACATTTCAGATTTTGAAAACTATTTTTTGCAAAAATTTTTGCTCCCACTTTGCTCGAGCTCAAGAATATCCGTTTTATTCATTAAAAAAATGATTGGTGTTTTTCGAAATTTCAAAGAATTAATTCCTTCTTTGAAATCTTTTGAGTCCAACGCCAAAAAATCTAGATCGCCAACACTGTGATAAGCATAAGCCTGGATCCGGAAAGAACGCCTGGTCTAAGTGAAAAGTGAAAGGACGAAAAATCTGAGAGACTTACTTGAACCCAGTTTTTTTGAAATTGACTGGGCTTCAGAAAAGGGGATGAATGGGTGGTTTCTGCGGCTTTCTCGTCCGAAAACGTTTATAATGCTCTCATCTCTAAATTACGTAAATATGTACGTAAGTAGCCTTTTTCTTTGGGAAGTATTTTTCAAACAAAAACGACAATGAATAAAAACTGTGCAAACATATAAAAATAAGCGAGAAAGGTTCATTTTAGCCCACTTTACACCTGGAAAAAACATCAATTTCGATACAACTGAAACGTAATCCATACACCGTGTTCTGCGCCTCGTTGCCTAGTTTCAGGTGCATTTTATGTATCTAAATTCCACGCCTGTCTCTATAATTATCAGTAGATACATCCTATAGACGTTTTCTCGCGAATAACAAACTCGATTGCGCGAAACCCTTAATAATGAAAACTTTCACCTAAAAGGCTGTAAGCAGTACGCGGACACAATTACAAACATCTATCATAACTCGCGACACTTTCTAATTAGGTACTTACCTACCCGGGCTAAGAGCTAAATTCAAATAAGACCTGTTGGAAGTTGAAAAAAACGGTTTTCATTTTGAAATCTCGTTTTACTTTTAAAAATAAACTTTCGCAAAATCGGCAATAAATCGCGTTTAAACAAAGGGAAAACAGACTTTTGGAAGAAAGATTTGTAAGGATGTACCTACAGCGACTACGTATTCCCCCTCGGAGGCTCGGAGCTTTCGGGCTGCGCCTTTTAACGTAATATTAGTCGAAGCTGGCGGTGGCACTCGTCGAAGCGGAGCGGCTGGGTCGCGCGGGGCCACGGTACCTCCATCTTATACTCGCAGAACGCCCTTCTGTTTTTAGCCCATCAGCCAGCCAGCTGTAAACGTTATTAGCGATGTTTATTTATTTTTCGTACAACGTTAAACGAACGATGTATTTTTAATTTCGAAACATTTATTTGCTCGAGCCATTTTATACGGTCCGAATAATTTTTTCATAAACACAACCGCGCTTATTTCGCTACGATACGTCGGATGCTGAAGCTGTATCTGCTCAGGCACGCACAGCCGCGGCAAACCTTGCAGAAATCCTTTTATCCGCACCGAACGAGAAACGAAAGACGAAGCTATTTCAAATTGGACGAAACAGCGATGGAGAAACAAAGGCAAAAGGCTGCCCTCCCAGGCCTCGGCGAAAATAAGCGCGCAATTATGCAAATGTATTATTTATATCGAGACGCATTGACCGAGAAAAATTCTTACAAGAAAATAAAATTTACAGCGACGAAATCCGGATATACGAACGGCATCCTTCCATTTTTTCATAAATACAAAAAATATACACGTTAGAATGAAAAATATAGACAAAAAATCGATAAATCGTGCGACTGTTTCGAAATTTCGTAGGTGCCACCCTTCGAACTCACATTCAATCGAACCATTTTCGTTTTCTCCCGGAAAACTTGAACTACTACGAAAAATAATTTTGAAAAATAGCCAATCGAGCCGCGTCGGGTCGTTTAAAAAAACCTGAAAGTGTACGAATAAAAGAAAGTCAAATTGACCAACAGGTAGGTACCTTCAATTTCACCTTCAAAGTTGAACTAATGGCACCTCTGATAATTACCCTCACGCAGCCAACTTCCACTACAGATCCATTATCTTCGATATAAATAAGTCTTTCGAGTATACCTCGTGAAAATTTCAATTACAGCTTACGTGGACTTGACTTACCCACCAGCAATTCTCAAATTCATCGAATAAGCCTCGCTATAAAATGATTTGTGTGCCGTACCAACGAAAACGTTTTCAAGACTTATCGATTCGATCGAAAAAAGTCCAAACATATGTTACGCCTACGTCCGAAAAAACGCTCCGGTAATTACCTTTTACCCTAATAAATAAAAATTACGAAAAAGAAACGCGCCTATTTATAATTCGAACAAAAAAAAATACAAGTAGATATAAATAATATAAAATTATTGTAGCTACACCTTCATTTAGTTTAAGTTGATAATAAGTAAAACGATACCCTCGCCTCGTCTTGAAAAAAAGAGAGAAAAAAAACGTCGCACTCGCCCATAAATTCTAACCATTCGCTCGGCAATTCCCTTTCCATTTTCCCGTCTTTTTTATTTTAGTTTTTTAATTAACGACGATGAAGAGATTTTTTGCGGTAGAGATTAAAAACAGCCCGGTCCGCCGTAATTAGGAATTTTTTTCTCGATGAAAGATTTAATTCGTGTTTTTTTTTTTCAGCCCCTCGAATCGGCGGATTCGAAAGTACGATGCGGTTGATATGAATTTTGTACCTAAATTTAACGCGCGCTGTCTTTTTAAGTGACTAATAAATTTTCAGATATTAGAATTTTTTTAAGCCTACATTCAAGAGATAAAATTTCAACGTTAAAAATACCCTAGCAGAATCGCAATACCTAAAGCGAGCGTTTTGAAGCGGTAAAAAATAACATAATCAACTGGTTTGTGGATGCTGCAGACTTTCAACTTTTTTCGGTGGAATAAAAGTGCATGCGATCATCTTGGAAGAAAGGGAGGTTAGAGTCTAAAACTCGTTTTTTTTTTGTTTTTTAATTGGAAATTTAAAGCTCTTTTTAATAAACGCGTTTTTCTCAAAAAGTTGTTTTGGACACTCGCCCCCTTTCTTCCGAAACGGTCACATATATTAAATGTGACTCTATCCGCACCCGTAACCACGTACCTTGATCTAGTACTACATTTTTATACCGAGATAAATTTTTTTGAACTTTTTCGACCCCTAAAAAAAATCCGATTTTAATGATTCTCCCCATCTCATCATTTTTTTTTTTGAAAATCTTTTTTGCCATCTCTACTATTTTTAAGATGATGATTCTCTGACTCTCACAGTTTTTAGACCACTTTTTTTTGTAAGTTTTAAGGGCACTTTTATTTTAATTTTTAACCAGATTAAGTAAGTTCTCTGAGAATTTTCTGCTTCAAAATATTCATATGTCTGGGATACAAAGACAGAGGATTCATACGATTATTTGGGAATGAATATTTTGAGCGATAAAATTAATGATTAGCACGACTACCTACTAAAATAACGACAGAACGGATTATTTTATTACAACTTTCAACTGAGAACGACAAACACGTACCGAAAAAAATTCACTGTCGAGAAAAAAATGAACAAGACAGCACGATTTGAGATTTTTCTCAAAATTTCGTCAATTTTACCATAAATTATTCATTTTTGTCAATTTTCAATTTTTTTAAATGGTAATTTTCAGTGACGGGAATCGAAATTGCAGGCATCATAGCGAAATTTCGAAGAAAAAAGTGAATTATAGTGACTTTTTGAGCAAAAAATGACCAAAAAGTAACCAAAAATTCAATTTTTTTGGGGAAGGGGGTTTTCTGCAAACATTTCAAAGATAAATCAACTGAGAAACGACGTGAATAATTTCATTCCAGGTATCATAGCGAAATTCTACCAAAATTAAGTAACTTTTAGTAACTTTTTTCGAACAAAAAATAACGAAAAAATTAGCATAATGTAACCAAAATTCAATTTTTTAGATGGAGGGGGGGCGATTTTTTTGAAGTGTCCTGCAATCGTTTTAAAGATGAACTAACACGACGTGAATAATATTATTAAATTTCTTCGTCAAAACTATAAACAAATAATAATTTCATTACGGTTGTAACACACAGTGTTTCCGATTTCTAATGTTGAAAAGTTTCCAAAAATGTTCCGGACTTCGTAAAAAGTTCTGGTTTTTTATTTCATTACCACTATAGCTAAAAAAAAAGAGAGCTGAGAATTCAAGAAAAAATAAGGGAATGGGGTCAAAATTCAATGAAAAAATTAGGTAATCTAAAAATCCAATTTTTTTATGGCACTTTAGGAGGCAGAAATACATAATTGTACAGATTTGAGCAACGAAAAATTAAAAAATGGCGAGGTTTTTGGAACAAACAATATTAATATATAACCTATATACCTAGGTATCAAGTATCTACTCTTTAAATCTAAATCAGTCAATTTTCGTAAAACTGTGCCTTTTTGAATCAGTGAAATGAATTTATTTAAAAATATGCGATATTTAAATTGTTTGATTTATTTTAGTAAAAATTATTGAATTATTCTGTCAAATGGGGAATTGACTCAAAAATCAATTACTTTACTGATTCAAAAAAAACAGATTTTTTTTCAAATTTAGAAATAGAATTATTGAAATACTGCCCAAGCGAAGCGATGGCAAATTTTTTTAGAAAAATCATTATCAACTTTTAATCTTTTTCTAGAAGAATTTTGAAAAATAGCAATTTTTTCGTGAAAATTTGAATTTTTGCTTGAAAATACAAAAAAAGTGACTTTTGAGGGAAAAAGTGACCAAAAGTGACAAACACCCTAAAACAGTGACCCGCTATGATGCCTGAAACTGGCTCATTGGAGGGGTAAAAAATTTAAAATTTTGGGCTAAACGAGAATCTTTTCTGATTTTTATGACTCAAAGTATAATTTTCTTATTTTTCCGACCTGGAACAGAAATTTCCCTCCAAAAAAGGTCACCATTTTCGAAAATTTTCCACCTCAAACCTCACTCTTCTGACTAAAAATGGATTTTCGCCTTTATTGGGTGGTTAAGCTTCCCCCTTAGGCCCCCGTTTGTTTCTGTTCTAGCCATGTTTTAAACTAAAGGAACGTTTGAGAGATCAATGATTGTTGAAAATCGATTAATCATTCTTTTCACGAAATAAATATGTAAATACTGGATAAGACTCTTTTCTGAACTTCAAATCAAAGCTGAATGAAATTTACTCATTCATGGACATATTCTACCACTAAACAAATCTAATCAGAAAAAAAAATCAAAATTGGCAAATTCCACGTATTTTCTGATAAGACATTTTTTTCATAGTTATTATTTACTTCGATTATGTCGTTCGACTACGTTTACTTATCCGTCCATTTTAACTTTGTGTCGTTTACTTTACATGCCGTTCCTTATTTTGCCGATATCTAAGATGTTTGTAATTCGACTGATACTAGAATGAAATAGTAGAAGTTAGAAGAGAGTACAAAGGTACAGACAACGAACCTCTCGCAGTCTTATCACTTGCGCAGCTAACTTCTTCCAATCTTATCAGAAACGTTCAACTCCAACTTACGAGCAGGATCTAAACAATAGGTACCTACATTTACAGCCTTGTACGTACTACGTACGTATCTATTAACACTCCAATACAAAAGACAATCATAAACTGCCAATAATTCGACTCGCTACAACAACAACAACAAAAACAAAACCAACAGCAACAACAACGCTGCTTTTACTCACGCATAATTACTAGGTATCTAATATTAATTATCAAATTAAACGTAAACAATAAAAATACGGTATGTAGGTAAGTAAGTAGGTAGGTCTAGGTAGGTATAGGTACTAAGTACGTATACATTACTCAAATCGAAGACGAGTTAATTACGAGTGTGAAAATCTCAAATACACGAATGTATTACGTCTACGTAGTATTTCAACATAGGTAAACGATAATAAGCTCAATTTTGCTAAACAATTACTTGGGTATTCTCCGGTTCGAGTGTTACTTCAAAATACTGCAAAACTTTATGCCAACACCTACCTACCTGAAACAAAATCAAAACACAATTTGTCGTTAATATGACGAATGAAAAACGGGCACTGAGGGCAAAAAGTCTACACAACGCGTACACAGATCGACATAGAAAATGCTCTTTGAAGTTTAATGGGTGATTTTTACAGTGGCGTAAATACGGGGGGGTTTTGGGGACAACCCCCCCCCCCCCCAGAAGCCCTTCAAAAATGAATTTTTTATTCGAAAGTGTTTGTGATCTTAAAACCATATTTTTTCGATAGCAATAACGTATATTCTACAAAAAAATTTTGCCCTCGCTTCGCTCGGGCTGAGTTTGCTACTTTCCTAACTTCATTAAAAATCAAAATCACCTCAATTTATCTACTTTTGAAACATTTTCTCACAACAATTTTTTGAATTCAACGTAAGAAAACTTTTCATGTCAGTTTTTCACAACCCTCTCCCTTTTGCTTTTCTTTGTTATGTAATAAAAACTGATAATTGAACGTTGAAAAATGTACCTGTGGCGTCGGAAAATGGAGTTAGAGGAGTACGTTGTACTCCCGAAATCGCGACCAGGGTACAAAATATCAAATGTACTTCCTCCTCCCAAATTACATCACGTAGGGATTTTCAAAGCATTAAAACGCGAATAAATGTCTTTTTTTGGACATTAAAAACCAAATTTTTTCAAAGCTTGGCCCTCGCTTCGCTCGGGCATGATCAGAATCACAATTATATCATCTATTTAAGACGACGTGCGAAAAAAGGCTCCCTTTTACCCCCCCCCCCCCCCCAATCCTTCTGGTATTCCAAATCTCCATACCCAATTTTTACCCTCCCAAAAAAAGCTCCCGACGCCACTATATCTCAGACCCCCCCCCCCAGAAGGGACGTCCAGTTACGCTACTGGATTTTTATAATATTTTTTGCGTTGTTCACGAGAACAATAGTGAAGAAATTCCATCACACAAGGATTTTTCACGATTTGAATTTTTTGTTGATTGTTTAACATTTTTATTTTACACTACAAAGGAAGGGTTCAACGAAATAAATGAATAGAACATAAATTGTAGAGCGTAAAATTTCCTTTCTGCGGAGTCCAATTAATTTTTTCTTAAAAAACTTTGCTTTCGAGATATTTTAGTACAAAGTTCAAAATTCAACTTCTTTCTTTTTATAGAAAATATCTCAAAAACTAAGCCTTCTAGGAAAAAACTAATTGGACTCCGCGGAAAAGAAATTTTATGCTCTACAATAATTTATATTCTATTCATTTTTTTTTTTAGAACGTTTCTTTGCTCAGAAAATCGACTCCAAAGGTCAACCGTTATATCAAAAAATGTAAAATAATTAATTCTCAATGAAAAATTTCGATTATAAAAAATCCTAACGTGATGGAGTAAAACTGAAATCATATTCGAACTCAGCACTGAAAAGTAGGTCAGAATCACCAATCAGAATTCATTACGCAGGAAAAAATTGTTGATTTGCCGGAATTCGATATTTTCATTGTTACAAATGAGAAAGAGCATTTGATAGATGAGTTTTAATTTTTTTTTTTCATTGATTCAAGGGTTTACGATTTCTCCCAAAACAGCAAATGTGGCTCTGGTTTTGATCAATTTTGACCATGACGTACCCTAGGTGAAATTCTGGAAAAATTATATGTTATTTTAGGACCAATAAGGCATCTAAAAACTATTTTTTGAAAATTTTGTCCCGAGCCCATCATAGGTAAGGAGGTTCTCAAAATATTGACTCAACGTTTTGAAAAGCGAAGGGGTAGAGGGGGAGCTGAATTATTTTTCTGAAAAGCCCTAACACAGGGTGTCTAACAATATTTATAGAGCAAAAAGCTTGACTTAGCTTGACCTTTTGGAATGACTTTTCGCATGAATTTTTTGAGGGCCACCCCACGAAACTTGGGCAAAAATCTCAGGGAGAGGGAGGGGATAAAAATGAAAAATTTTCTGACCAGTAATATTGAAACTATGGGAAACAAAAATTCTTGCTTTTTATGTGCTACTTTTATGACTTTGAAAAAAAAACTGTAATAAATTCCCTAATAACCCCCCCCCCCCCCCCCCCCGTAAAAAAATGAAAATTTTATTTGAGATCGCCTTCAAGTTTTCCAATAAAATTAAAAGAATACATTTTTTTTTCGTTTCAAAATATTCAATAGTCTGAGATGAAAGAGAAGAGATCATATCATAATTTTTAGGAATAATTGTGTGAAATTACTTAGCCCGAGCAAAGCGAGGGCGAAAATATTTGAAAAAAGAGCACCCAAAATCTGAAATCATTTTATTAAAATTCGTGCTTTTTTTCGTGTCACGATTTGACTTCCAAAAAAACTATATCTATGGAGTCATCTCCATCGAAACAGTTTTTTAAATTTCCATAGAGATCGTTGCCGAGTCTTTTTATAAATGAGAAAGACAATTTTTTTTCATTTGAAAATATCAATTGTCTGATCTGGAAAAAAGGTTAATACTATTATTTTGAAAATAAAATTGTGTAAATTTATTAAGCCCGAGCGAAACGAGGGTGAACATTTTTGAAGAAAAAGGCATTTAAAAGCTAAAATTTCTTCACTGTTTTAATCAATGTTTTAGCATCGAAAGGGAGGCAAAATCTTTTTAACCCTTATCTCTTATAAGTATAAATTTTAGATCTTATGCTAAGATTAGAAAAATTGTAGATTTTCAAAAAAATAGAGCCCAAAACGAATATTAACTGAAAAATTTGTATTTTTTTCACTTTTAAAAAAAAAAATATTTATTAAGGGTAAATGGAAGTTTTTTTTTGATTTTTGAAAAAAAAGCTCGACTTTTTGAGTAAATCAGGGTAAATTGGTCAAAAAGCTTGACTTTTCAGTACCGCATGACTTTTTTGAAAAAATCTTGACTTATCAGGACCGTTAGACAGATTGACACCTTGTTACACATACCAACACTTATAATCAAGTTTGAAGCGATTGAGTCAATCCTGAGAAAAAAATTAAAACTCATAGAAATCGATTTTTTGGGAAAATTAAGTCACAAAAAAATGAATGTAACTCAAATTGTAGAGCATAAAATTGCCTTTCTCAAGAATCCGATTAGTTTTTTTTCCTAGAAGGCTTAGGCCCGAATTTTAAATCATACCTTAAAATTTAAGGCAACCTTAATGGTTTTAAAGAACCGTTTCGTGCTTTCTGATTGGTTGAAAATGTGGTAAGGAATTTTTAAGGCTACCTTAACTTTTAAGGTATGATTTAAAATTCGGGTATTAGTTTGAGATATTTTCAATAAAAAAAGAAAAGTTTTTGAACTTTCAACTAAAATATCTCGAAAGCTACGTTTCCTAAGAAAAAACTAAATGTACTCCACAGAAAAGAAATTTCACTCTCTACAATTCATGTTCTATTGATTTATTTCGTTGAGCCCTTCCTTTGCTGAGAAAATTAACTTCAAATGTCAAAAGTTATCAAAAAGTGTTTAAAAAATGTTCAACAAAAAAATTAAAAATGTGAAAAATCCCAGCATTTCAAAAGCTTAAAAATATCGACCCGTGTAAGTAATTAATCTAAGCTCATCTATACTGTAACCATCACATACTCGTACGTGAAATTCTCGAAAAAGGAAATTTACTACTTATACTTTAGCAAAAAAATCGGATAACTCGCGCAGCGTTTTTTTGTTTCAATTTACACCTGTCGCAATAGTTGCCGATAGCGGTGGAAAATACCGGTGTATAAATTTAGCGAAACTCGATTCTTCCGCAACGTGCGAATAAATTAAATCCCTTTCTTTTTCTCGATTCAAACTACACGCGACGCGACGTAAGAATATCCTTTCATTTTTTACTTACATATATACCAGGACACGACACACCTCTACGCAATCCAATCTCCGTATAATGCTAGAGGGCTCGCCTTACACCTCACACAAACACGAACGCTAAACGTACGGTAAACCGTCCTGTGAAATAACAGTCATAGGTACCTAATCAAAACAAAGGCGGCAAAAATGCTTCTTCGTGATATCGTGAAATGAAAACCGTGAAAATTCCAAAATGCTTTCCCATCGAGGAGTGTTCGTTCGATTAAAAAAACAAACAAAACAAAACAAAAGTAGGTACACACGAACGTACAGTACCTCGCCTACTTCTATAGGTATTTAAAAGCGATTTACATAAATGGAAGTTCAAAAAGAAGGAAGCTGTTGCTCGTATTCCGCTTCGTTTTCGTCGTTTTCGTACCCGTCTGTCTGTGTATTTGGTAAAAAGCAACAGGGAAAACACTATTTCGAAATGCTTTCTTCGATTTTTTTTCTCGTCTTCCCATCTACCAACCCACTCACTCCAGTTTTGTCGCTTGTTTTGAAGTTCTGTCGCTATCTTCCTTTTCACTTTACATAGGTACCTATTTATTAAATGTTTAGCTTCCGTTTATGTGTAATTCGGTACCTACTGGTATGTTTTTTTTAGCCTGTTTTCTTTTTTGATTACGCGTTTCGAGACATAAAAACGTGACATCTTTCTGTCCTCTTTTCCATTGTTCTATAGTATCAACCATATCAAAAAAAACTTCTAGCTTCGAGTAGGAGTGTTCCATTTTCGAATTGGAAAAAATACCTACCTAACGATTATAGCACTCACTGAGAAAAATAAAAATCGTCACGCATTACACAAATAATCTATCCTCAAAATTTAAGGGGCTACGAGACTTCAAAGATTCGAAATTTCTTAGTAAAAGTTTTCAACATTTTTCAACTGCCTATCTCAAATTAAAAACTATTTGTTAGATTTTAGAGCTCTGCTCAGATACAAAGTTGCTTATACGCTCATGTGGCCCATTCTACAAACTGAAGCAACTATAAGAACGATAAAATTTAATGTTGATAGAATCTAAAAATATGGTATTTATCTTGAGACGAACACACGAACAATCTCATTCATCCCTTCGAGCTCTACGACTCACTAACCTTGTCAGCCTTCTGGCCCAAATTTCAAAGAACATGTAAAGAAAAAAAATAGAATAAAATGCTAACTTCCTGGTCCCTAGCTCATGTCCTCCTCTGAACTTATATTTTACAATCTTCAGTCGATTTTGAGCCTTCAGCAAAAAACTGATATTATCTCCATTATTCTCAAATTTAAAAAAATGCATTCCATCTAATTCCTGCAGAAAATCAACTCGAACGCAACTAAAAATTTAGCCAGTAAATACACCCTCCCCCCCCCCAAAAAAAAAAAATTCATAACTCAAACTGTATTTCTCTCTGCAATAGTGCTGAAAATACTTTTTTTTCTGAAACATTTTTTCATCACGGGTAAGGGTACCATATTTTGACCACTTTTTTTCAAACTTCCACCAATCAAAGACTTATGGAGGTAAAAACGTCAGAAATGGCTTAAAAAAATACATTGATCCTTCCTCCACCACCCCCTAAAGTTCTGAGCCGATATGATCATTTTTTGTGATTTTTTTTCTGAGGGAATTCAAAAATTGATTATCGAAATTTTGGGTTCCTAATTTCGACCACCAGCCCCCTCCCCCCATATTGAGATGAGGGGTCGGTTGTACATTTTTCTTATTCTACTTAGTAATGGGATGTGAAAAAAACCGCTCCTAAAACTCGATTAATCCGATTATTGGTAATTATTTGAGGTAATGGAAAATTTTTTAATTTGATTTTTTCTGAAGGCCCTAGCTCCTCCCCATGACATCCTGAGAGAAAATGGTAAATGACAAAATTGTTCGTTTTTTAATGCTCTACAACTTTTGTTTCAACTATTTTTTCATTAGTGAGTAATTTCGAAAGTTATCAACGAAAAAACAAAATTTGAACTCCCTTACTCCTCAAAAGGAGGACTAAATTATGCACCAATTTTAGGGAAGTTCAGGAATCTTAAAATACATACCCTCCTACGAAACTTCCTCTTTCTGCTAATTTTTTTTGAGTCAAACCTAAAATGACTGTACTACTATGCTATTTCGTTTTTTTCAATTTTCTCCGCTAGTTTTGCCTGTAGGATTGTCATTTTGGTCTCAAATTGTTCATCTGTGAAAAGGAGCATGAAATTTTTTTTCCCCGGTAGATTGCGTCTATAGCGGCCGAAATCGGCCGGTGGTCGAAATTAGAAAGCGGTCGAGATTAGGGCATTTTACCCTTAATAAATCTTTAATTGAAGCCACGAGTTTAAAAATATGCTTCAAATAACTGAAAAAAAGAATAAACTTGTTTTATAAATAAGTTTTTACTGAAAAAAATCGTAATATTCTGCATCTAAAAATTACGAGTTCTAAAAAATAAACTAAGTATTTTTTTAAATTTTATGCAAGAGTGGAAGGCCGTTTGAATGAAAAAGTGACTTTAGAGTGCAAAAACGGACTAATAGTGACTTTTGGCCAAAAAAGGGACTTTTAGTGACCAACCCTGAAAATAGGGGACAAGTCACTAAAAAAGGTGACTCCGTGGCATGCCTGAATTAGTGAGAAATTGATGGTTTTTGATTTACCAGAATGACTGCAGAATGCACGAAGGTCAACTCAGGCAGCTAAGAATTCATAATTCGTAAACTTTCGAGCAGTCCAGAAGAATGTCATCTCGATATGGGATAGAAATACGCGAAAATTCAGCATTTTATACTTGTTCAAAAAACGTATTTTCAGAATTATCGTTTTTTCCGCCGTTCCGTAGGGCAGCCTAGGGAGGACTTGAACACGGAGAGGTTTTGGACAACATTGATTTTGAAAAGGTTCCTTTGCTCCAAAATGGCAGTAATTGCGGTGGAGTATGGTAACCATGCATACTTGAAAGCATGGCTAATTAAAATTCACTTTAGGGCAGTAGTTTTCCAATAAAAATTATTTTCGTATTTTCTGATGAAATTTTTGCGAATTTTTGCCAGTCTCTTGATTTTTTTTTCTAAAATATTTCTGTTTCTGTTCGACGAAAGAAGCAAATTAAATAATTATATGAAAATTTGTACTATTTTACGTCATATTAACATGACGGTATTGTGAATACGACAGATAGATAAAAAGTTAGTCACGTTTTCGTAAAAAATGAGGGGTTGGGAGGTTTTGGACAAATTTTGGAAAATGAATCTTTCTACAGATTCAGGATGATCTGAGGCGAATTTTCCATGATTATGGAGTAGAATAATGTGTAATTTTACGTAATTACTTGGTTTAGTTTGATTCGTTCAATGAAAAACAAAAATATTTGTGAAAAAAAATTACAACCTCACAAGATTGACAAGAAATTGTGAAAATTTCTTTCAAAAAATACAAAAATCATTTTTATCAGTAAACAGCTGCACCAAAGTAATACTATAGACTACCCTCTCAATTATAAATCAGTGAAAATTACCGAAAATCACTGAGAAACAGTCAGAATTGCAGCACAGGAGAAAACCAGTGAAATTTTTTTCACTGAAAACTAATCAGTAAAAGAAAATCACTGAAAATCAGTGAAAATTCACTGAAAACTCAGTGATATTTCTGAAATTCACTGAAAAATCTGTGAAATTCTTTGAATAATCAGTGAAAAATCACTGAAAATCAGTGAATTTCGCTGATTTTTCCTGTGCTGCAATTCTGACTGTTTATCAGTGATTTTTCACTGATTCGAAATGAGAGAGTAGAGTAGGTATATGCTTTTTATTCACTTTTCATGCAATCAAATTATAAAAACAATACATTTCCATGTTTTTTGACGAATTTATGTTTTTTTTTCAAGTGAACAAAAACAGGGTTTTTTCAAAATTGAATATTTTTGAGCCCATTATAGTTGAAAATTAGTAAGTTGAGCCAAAATGTTGAAAAAAGACTGAATTTTCAGAAAAACAGCCTGGTCCAAATTTCCTACGGAGGTGTGCGTCAGAAAGTCAAAAAATGTAAAAAGTCCAAAACCTCCCCAAGCTTCCCTACATGCCCACATTAAATGATTAAAAATTCACCAAAAATCGTAAAATAAACTCGAACAACTAAAATTTTAGTAAGGAATCGAAATTTAATTGAAATTGTAGCTAGCAAGTAGACAAAATATTCTTTGTAATCATTTTTTTTTAAATTTGAGGTAGCTAAAAATTTTTTCAAAGTGTACAATTTTTTATCTACGAAGTGCCTTCATCTACTTTTAATTCTGAAAACTAGCAATGAGATAATTATGTGAGTAGAGTACTCACATCAATACCTATAGTGTTGTATGCTCTTGGCGATTATTAGATATCGAATATTGCCTTGGTTCCCATCGAAGACGGGGGGGGGGGACTGTAGATATCTACATCGATACCTATATACGTTTATCTACGTATTTATTTGCACATGTCACTGGGTAGCTAGGTGGTTTCATCAAAGTCACCGATACAACTACTTAGACATTTCAAGTTCCAGAGAAGCATACGAGCACATTGATTTTACGTATTTTCCTGCTCGTTAACGAGCATATTTTCCGCAACCGCAAAAGTTGCCCGCCAATATAATAGATAATAATTTCGTTTCGAATACTTATTATTCGTTCTCGACATCTCGACGACTCGACGCGAGCGACGCCAACTTAGGTCGACAATTTTCTCAATTTTTTTCTTATTTCCATCGACTTCGGCTGGGCCCGTTTCGTTTGATAAGTTTGTAGTTGTCGGTTCCCCTCCCCCATTGGCCCCATTCCTTTCCTTTTCCATCGCTCCGCATAATTTGAAATTATTGGCAAAATACGAACATAAGTATAAATAAAAGCTATAACGTCGAGCTCGCTGCCGCCTGCGCCTCCGTTATAGTATTTCGCTGAAAATGGAATTATTCTGTTTTCTTTCGTTTCGATTTTCTTCTTCTCCGCGCGCCGCGTGCGCGATTTTTAATAGAAAATTACTCGCGAATGAAATAAGAGGTTGTAGAAAATCTATAACAATTCTCGCGCTTACAACAGATACGAGTCCAACTGAGGAGTGAGAAAGTAGGTACACGAGATAGCTGCGACATTACTTGAAAAATATGTTGTTGGTTGTACCGAGGTAGCAGTAATTTTGTAATTTTGCATTATCAGTAGTCGGCGAGCAGCGCCGCTTCGCGTCGAGTCGACTCGCTAAATCGTATAACGTTCCCTAATGAAAATAAATCACGAGATTTATCGAATAATATGAGTTGGCGGCGCGGTTCCTTTTTCTTTGCGTCGCGCCGCCTCTAAACCGAGGTGCTAGAAATTTTTCACGTCTTATTACCAACATTGCGTCGCGCCGCGTCGGGCCACGCCACACCACCGCATAGGGCGCGACAAGATTTCACCGTTTGCGTTCGCGATATTATATCACGATTAATGAGCGATAATCTAGAGGGACTGTTAGAATTTTCGCCAAACTCGTTTAATCAAAATTATACGCCGAAATGTCGTACATCGTCGCGAATTAACGCGCCAAACTTTAAAACAAGCACGCCCTTCGCTGTCAGTAGTAAGTTCTGAATGAGACACACAAATGCTCACATTATTTCATTACTTTACTGTACTTATCAGTAGGTATTTTCAGGTCACTGCAGTGAGGGGGAAAGGGGGTCTCCGTCGGCCAGAGTTTTTTTGGGGACTTGTAGGAGCCTGCGAGACCTCTTAGGACTAAAAAACATGCTGTCTTTGCTGCGAGGGCCCTCTCAAACAAAAAATTTGGCTCAGCACACACTCGTAGGTTTGATTTGAATTGTTTTGTAATTTCGGTTGTGTAATAGGATGGGGCGAAAAACCAAAATTTTCCATTTTTGAAAAGATACCCCGCGCAAAAGTTGTTGGCTGGAGAGACTAGAAAATTATATGTATTTGAAAAATTCAAAATCAATTAATGTATGCTTCGATCGCACAAGAGCTTTCAATTTTATAAGAATTGGCGAAAACTCAATATTTTCAAAATATTCAAAATGTATTAAAATCTATTTTAGAATCTCAAAACTGACAATTACCTCAACTCAGTCAACCTATTGGTAAAAAAATTAGGAAATTCCAGAAAATGAATGATTCCTCGATGAATTTACTTCCTAAAAAAGTTACAACTGAGGTAAAATTGTTTTTTGTTTTTTTAATACTGCCTTACCTTTGGCCCTCAATTCTACACAACTTTGAGGATTCATTTTTCAATATTTGTTAACGATGGAAAAAGTACGAAATTTGGCTCCAGTGAGTACGTTTACAGTATAATCAGAGACTGTCTAAAAATTAAGTTTACATGGTCACTGAACCTATGCACTTATTATTCGCACTCGATAAAAGAAAATATGGTAAAATTTAGGAAAAGTGATGAAAATGTGTTTTTTAGCCTTGGTCCAGCTTTCTTGGAATTAAAATTTCTTCTTTTGAAAGTTCTTTATTGAGGAGTTTATTTTTCATCGTTCAACTACATTTTTTCAGAAGTACCCCCATCAACTTTCTTTCTCTTTTTTTCATGATTTTCAAAAAAGTTTTCTTTTTAATTCAACAGGAGGATTTTTGGATTGTTAATTTTTTTTGTTTTTGATTTTGAATGGATAGACGACATTTTCGGGATAAGGTTGGAGTTTCCCTAAACCTCTCACAAGGGAGGTACCCCAATTCAAAGTAAAATTTTGAGCCAAAACAAAAAAAAAACCAAAAGTACATCATAACAGGACCCCGTTTCCAAAAATTCAGGTGCTGAAGTTCATTTCTCGATTTTTGGGGAATTTTTGAAATTTCAAAATTACCTCCGCCCGGCGAAATATGAAAACTTGATCTAATCAACGAAAAAAGCTGAAATTTGGTATATATCCTATTTTCAACCTCCCAAATCAATTGGAAGCGGTTTCAAAACGTTTCGAAGCCACCAGAAAATTTTTGGATTTAAAGCCGCTCATAAAAATGGCCCTTATGCACTTCAGCACCTACAATCGCAGATTATTCATATTAGTGACCTATTTTATCGATTAAAATACAATTTTCCAAAATTCGTAACTTTGAGTTCAACTTCGCATTTTTGGGCAAAAAATTTTCCTGGAAAAAATTAAAAAACTTTGCTGATTGCTCTGAAACGTCTCGAAACCGCTTCCATTCAAATCGGGAGGTTGAAAATAAGATATCTACTAAGTTTCAACTATTTACCTCAATGTATGCGCATTAGGCGAATTTTTAAATTTTTTCTAGGAAAATTTCTTGCTCAAAAATGCGAATTCGGAACTCAAAGTTACGAATTTTGGAAAATTGTGTCTTAATCGATCAAATAGGTCACTAATATGAATAATCCGCGATTATAGGTGCTGAACTGCATATGGGCCATTTTTATGGGCTTTTCTCCAGCGCTGGAAAATTCCAAAATTTTCTGGTGGCTCCGAAACGTTTCGAACCCACTTCCAGTTGATTCGGGAGGTCAAAAATAGGGTATTTACCAAATTTCAGCTTTTTTCGTTGATTAGATCAAATTTTCATATTTCGCCAGACGGAGGTAATTTTTAAAGTTCAAAAATTCGCCAAAAATCTAAAAATGAACTTCAGCACCTAAAATTTTGGATACGGGGTCCTGTTATGATGTACTTTTGATTTTTTTTTTTTTTGGGCTCAAAATTTTACTTTGAGTAGGAATACCTCCTTTGTCAGATAAATTACAAAGAAAGCTTTCCCGAATATCATTTTTAAACAAAATAAAGAGAAAATTGGCCAGGAAAAAGGGCGATTCGAATTTCTACACCTCCCTGAACCACTGACTTTGAAATTAGAAACCACTTTTTCCCTCTAAAAGCGGTTTGAAGATTTGCAGATCGCGAATTTGAGGCATTTTTGATTTCTACTAAAATCACATCGGTCACTCAAACACCACAAACTCGAGCCAAAACATTTTTTCTGTTTCCTAGAATAAGTAATTTTTAATGAAATTTTTCAAAAAATTTTTCATAATAGTGCTTTCAACTGTATGTATAGTTTGATTTACTTACGCAATTTTCATAAAATTCAATAGTTCATATCGAAACTGAAAAAGTAGGTCAAAAATTTTTTTTGGTCATTATAATAAATTGATACCTTATCATTTTTGTAAATTTTGCAGCAGTGCCGCCAACTTGAATTTTATAAAAATTGCGTAAATCAAAATGCAATTCGCAGCACTGTCATGAAAACTTCTTTGAAAAATTTCATCAAAAATTATTCGTGAAAACAGAAAAAAATTGTTTCAATTTTAAGGTGTTTGAGTAATCGATTTTAAATTGGTAAAAATCAAAAATTCGTCAGATTCGCGATCTGCAACTTTTCAACGCTTCTTTTAGAAGGGCAAAAAATGTATCCAATTTCCAGGCCAATGGTTCAGGAAGATGTTGAAACTCAAATCGCGGCTTAAAAGGAGATGGCCGAGGTTCCCAGTAGGAGACACTAATCGAGAGTAGCAAAATACTGATTTTTTTGAAAATGCCTCCTCTTTGAGCTGGGGAGCTCAGGATTTGTCTGTGAGATCTCCTAACTTCCACTTAACGTAAATAACTTGAACAATTTTCGTCGAAATCTGGGATACTTTTTTTTCGATCCACCCTAATACGCATTGTTTAGTTATCATCTCATCATCTCGTCCCGTCGCAACGAACCATACGAAATTGGCGCCATACTTCAGCAGACATCGCGCCGCGGGAAAAGCGAGAAAAAACAGTATGGAAAATCCGCCGAAAACTCCGCGAAATACAAATCCATACTCGGTTGCGGCGAGTTGACAGGCGGATTCTTAATGTTTGTGAAACGTAGGATGGTGAAAGCAAAACACAACGAGAAAATACTCAAAAATTGATACAGACATCGGGAGCAGAACCGACTGCGCCGCAGAATCAGTCGACTACTGTCACATTTTTGCAATTTATCGTCGCAATAAACCATTGATAAATGATATCATACTGCCTCCTTCACCCTCGCACTCCAAAGTCGACCAGTAGCGGCGACGACAGCGCTTAAGAATTACAAAAACCCGAATCTCATTCGGTCGCGGGGCAAACTTTGGGGGAAAAATGGCAATAGCCCGTTTCGTGAACACATTGAACTACAAACGTAGGTAGGTAGTAGGTACATTTGTAGGTAAAATCGATTCGAGGTTCGATTCGGCTGGATGGTGTGGCAGTTTTCTTTATATTATACGATGGAATTTTACCATCGAGATTAAATGATGGGGATTCGAACGCGAGACGAGATCAGCTCGTTGGCCCATTTCTATTGTTTTCTTTCCATTATGTATGTGTCGCGAATATTGGGTCAGAGCTCGCCTAAAAGGCACACCACCGACGGCGACGGTTGCTGATGTCATAATTGGTTTAGGGAAAACTCGAGCATCATCGAGCGCCACACCGCCGTGCATGGAAAATGCCGTTCCGAAGCATACGTTGCGTTGGTACGTTACGTATTACGTAAAACTCGTACTCGTACGGAACTATAAATAGGATAGATAGATACATAACTTTATTATCGAATAACTTTTTGATTCTGTTCCGTATAGGTGGTCAAAGCGTCCAAAGCGTCGAGCAAAACGCGAATACTCGCGCGCTGGCGTTTCAGCAAAATAAATAAACAACCGCGATATAGCCAAGTCATTTTAGGTCCGAACCTACAAAAAATTCTCGCGCAGCTGAATTTCACATTATTTGTGTAGAATGACCTTCCAAACAACATACTAATACTTGCACCCCACAAGTGTCCGGCTACTCCCGCAAGAGGTTAAAAACCACCCTCAAAACCAGTTTTTTTGCGTTTTCTGCCGAAATGAAAAGTTAAATCAAAAAAGTCAAGAGTAAACGTTTTTTCTACGTTAAATTTCCTATAAAAATGTTGACCAACTTTTTCAAAAATTTTCATTTTTAAGCCATTTTGGAAGGGTTGAAAATAAAGATATTTCAAAATTCACAATTTCTCTCATTTTATGAGGTTATGCGGTATTTTAGAAGAAAAATCATAAGAAATGAAATAATTTTACATTGAATTTCCAATAGATGATATCTCTCAGTTTTTACAAGCGGTCGAGGGCAGTGTGAGAAACAAAAAGGTGCAATATGAGTTACTACCATTCCCCGAACCATTGGTGGCTTGATTCTAAATCAATTTTTAGAGTGGCTTCTGCAGGTTCAAAAGTTACAGATCGTTATGAATGACGTTGTGGTTTTAAATTATCTTGAAAATGAAATAATGTTTCTTGGTCACCAAAACTCAACCAACATTCAAAAATTAATGTAAAAACAATTTATATAAAAAATTGAACATTTTGCATTTCAGTGCTGCTCTTACTCCGGAAAAATAAATTTTTGCAATGAAAAATTAGAAAATTTGGACAATAAAAATATTTTTTACAAAAATCCAAAATTGGGACCCCAAAAATGAGGAATTATCAATTTTTTATTTCAAAAATAATTTTTTACATCAATTTTTGGATGTTGGTTGAGTTTTGATCACCAAAAGAACATCATTTCATTTTTAATGTAATTCAACACCACAATTTCTTAACCAATTTGTGATTTTTGAACCTTTCAAAAACGACCCTATTTTGAAAATCCCTAGTAGGTTGGGCCGAAAAACAAAAAAATTTGATTTTTGAAATGTTACCCCTGCAAAAGTTTTTGGCTGGATAGCTTAGAAAAATTGAATAAAAAATTTCAAAATCGATTCATATCTTTCGATCGCGCAAGAACCCCCAATTCTTCAAAAATTGCCAAAAATTCAAAATTCAAAAAATTTTGAAAAAATTAAAAATTGACGGAAATTAATTTTAGAGCTTCTGTAGTGACTATCTAGACCAAAAATCACATTTTTTTTGAAAAAATCAGTGTTTTATAACCTATTTGAATTTTTTCCAGAGGTGAAGAAATATGAGAAATTTAAAAAAAATATATAAAACATGAATTTTTTCAAAAAAGTTGTGCTTTTTGCTTCAAATAAGCTCTAAATAAGCTCTAAAATTGATTTCAATAAATCTTGATTTTTTTAAAAAATTTTAAAATTTCTGAAAATGTTGAATTTTTGACAATTTTCGAAGAATTGAAGGCACCTGCGCGATCGGAAGATATGAATCGATTTTGAAATTTTCCATTTTATTTTTCTAGTCATATCCAGCCAACAACTTTTGCCGGGGTAACTTTTCAAAAATCAAATTTTTTGGAGTTTTGGCCCACCCTAATCCCTAGCTTCACCCCACTTTGAGCTAAGGCGCTTAAATTTTTTATGGTGGATTCCCAACTCCAAACGAACCACCCCTGTGAACTTGGTGAAAATTCAAGGTGTATGTTTTTTTTTTTGCTCCATCCATACTTAATTAGTCTTACCACCAATTTTTTGTTTCTATGAAAAATGACCTCATTCATCCCTTACAATGTTTCTCACACTACCCTTGACCGATTGTAAAAACTGAGGGATGCCTCCATTGGACATTCAATGTACCTTTAATAATTTTATTTCTTATAATTTTTCTTATAAAATACCGCATAACCTCATAAAATGAGAGAAAATTTGAATTTTGAAAAATCGTTATTTTCAACCCTTCGAAAATGACTTAAAAATGAAAATTTTTGAAAAAGTTGGTCAACATTTTTATAGGAAATTTAACGTAGAAAAAACGATTACTCTTGACTTTTTTGATTCAACTTTTCATTTGGGCAGAAAACGCAAAAAACTGGTTTAGAGGGTGGTTTTTACCCTCTTGCGGGAGTAGCCGGACACTTGTGGGGTGCAAGTATTAGTATGTTGTTTGGAAGGTCATTATACACAAATAATGTGAAATTCAGCTGCGCAAGAATTTTTTCTAGGTTCAGACCTAAAATAACTGGGCTAGATAATAAGTAGGTAGGTATTCGGTAATAAATGTAATAATAATAAAAGGGAGGAAAATCGGCAAAAACTCGCTGTATCCGAAATTCTGCGCCGTGCACCGTTGAAAAAGCACGCCCTGCGAGATGAAGTTGTGTCGAAGAAAATTGGCGCCACTTAAAAAAGATTAATGCTAGGTATGTGCGGTTGATTGGAAAACGCACAAGCGCAGCCATCAAGCTCGCCCTTCTTCTGCGATATCTCATTTTGATCTTTTCGCTTCTGTTCTGTATACTTACGTTCAGTTGGTCCCATTTTTAAAACGGTGCCGCAGTCGCCGTCGCCGTCACCGCTTCCACCTCCACCTCCACCACCGACACCTCAGCCCTCGGCCCTCGGCCATCGGAAGAACTTTTGAACGTCTTCGCCCGATTCTCCTTATTGTTTGGCCGACTGTCTCTATCGTTTTAGATATTGCACATTAAGAAACGCACGCGGTCAATTTTTTATCCAAAAGACTCTACTCGAAGGGACGTAACGGCGCAGTCTCAGCGTCCTATCGCCTCATCATCGACTCATCGTTCGTCAACGCAGCGTAAAATGAGTCGACTATCAATTTTTTTCATTCCCTTCGCCTGTTACCCCTTTACCGTACGTTTACCGAAATAATAATGAACAGTATACAGCATAGAGTATACGGTAGGTAGGTGTAGGTACCCCACAGTTTGACACGAGTCGACTCACGCTCGTTGCTCGTATAATGGGTACTCGTACCTCTACGTACAGTTCACGCGATATATTCGCATTTTCGTTTACCCCTTTTCTTCACCTCCGCCTCATCCGTCGTCTATCTCGCTGTCTCTCGTTCGCCCTGTTGTAATTTATCGCCATTTCCATTAATACGCCGATAATACTGTATAAGTTTGACGTTGATTGGATATCGTCATCGTCGGTTTGACGCTACGTATAATACCTATAACTATACAATAGGTACACCAGCTCCATGGTATACGATATGTAGAGTATACATACAGTACACATCTTGCTCGCATTCACCTCCACGTCCTCGTCCTCGACCAACATTAATTGTGTCGACAGCATCGAAATTCGCAATTCGCGATGATGCTCCGTCGTTTTCAACTCCTCTTCCGCCACCTACTTCAGCTCCAGCTCCAGCTCCGACTCGCCTCGCACGCTCCGCGGTCGCGGTCTCGATAAAACGCGCAATCATCGCGTTTATTCGACGTTTTCATCTGCGATAAAAAGCCATTTTAAAAAATTGACAGTTACATTTTGGCGGGCGCGATAATAAATTAAAATAATAAAACACCTCGGTGCGCCACACCACCCCGTACCCCTGGCTTTTCGCACGAACAACATCGTCAATCGACACAAATACCTATCGTGGTAGAATTTTGCAACCCCCTCCCTCCAGACCCTCTAAACGAAATGACATCCACCGCATTCTCGCGTTATTCGGCGAAACAGAAATAAAAAATTTCGACGCTACACCGCGTCATACTTCCTCAATCAATTTTCACTTTTACACATATTACGAATGATTTGCTTTCTTTCGTATGGATAGTGCGAGTTGGAAATCCTCGCTCTGGAACGCAAATTTACCTAATCGTAAATCATCGATCATCGATCAACACCTATTCTAATTAGCAATTTACAAAAGAAATCGATGCGATGACGCGTCTTTTGGTGAGAGCTCGGGTTTTCTTTTCGATGTGCTTAATTTCAAGGTTGGTAGAACAGAACGTCGATTTTTTCTCTTCGATTCAGGAACAAACCATTTTTAAAATGAATGAATCGTTCTGGTGGTTTGTTCAAGAGAAATTTTTTTTTTTTGTTCTTTTCTGGCTTCGTTCACGTTGATTTCTTCCGTTCCAGATTCCAGGTTTCAGAAATCAAGGTATCGAGGTATGGAGGTTTCAGGTTCCTGTTTCAGGATTCAGGATTCAGGTTCCGTTGAGTATCTCGGTTTTTGAACGTTGTGTATTGTGTATCGTGGCTATAGTTCATCATAATATCTCCATATCGAATCCTTGCTTTACGGGGAGCATAATCACTTCGAATATGAAGCTTGTAGATGTGCATTTTTGCTGGCCATTTAGCCTAAATCAATCATTGGTAGTTACATTTTTCATTCATGTTGACGCTTTGAAGCTGGCGGTCCCAACAGAATCAAGCGGGAGTTTGATCAAGTTGGTCACTTTCGAACTTTCGCAGTAGTGAGGGGGGGGGTCAGATATACAGTGGCGTCGGAGGCTTTTTTTAGAAGGGTAAAAATTGGGTATGAAAACTTGAAACACCAAAAGGATTATAGAGGGAGGGGGTAAAAGGGAGCCTTCTTTCGCACTGTCGATGTTGTCGTCTCAAATAGATGATAGAATTGTGATTTTGGTTATGCCCGAGCGAAGCGAGGACCGAGCTTGGAAAAAATTTGATTTTTAATGTACAAAAAATAATTTTTTCGTGTTTTAATGCTTTGAAAATCCTTATCTGATGTAATTTGGGTGAAGGGGGTACATTTGATATTTTATACCCTGGTCGCCGATTTCGGGAGTACAATGTACTTCTTGAACCCCATTTTCCGACGCCAAAGGTATATTTTACAACGTTCAATAATCAGTTTTTATTACATAACAAAGAAAAGCAAAAGAGAGGGCAGGGGCGCACCCAGGGGGGGGGGGTTCAGAGGGCTCGAGCTCTCCCTTAAGCTTGGTAAGGGGATTTTTATGATAAGAATGTCAAAGAAAAGTATAATTTAAAAAAAAATTTACCCTCGCTTCGCTCGATCAGTATTTTAATTATTATTTTTTAAATAAGCATACCACATTTTAAATTTGAGTCAGTTGAATTTGCAAAAATTCTGTCTTTTTTAATCAGTAAAATAATTTTCATTGAAAATTAGTGATTTTTCACTGATTTTTCGGTCAAAAATTACTAATTTCTCAGTCAATGTCCCATGTATCAGAAAGAATCAGTAATTTTTACTAAAAAAAAATCATTAAATCTCCCCATTTTTCAAGTTTTCTTCGCTCAAATCTGTAGGTATATATTATTTGCCTACTGAAAATACCCCAATCCTACTGAAATAATAGGTTACTTCATTTTTTCATTGAATTTTGACCCCCCCCCCCCCCCCCCCATTTTTTCTCAACATCTCAGCTCCCCTTACACAATTTCTGGGCGCGCCTATGAGAGAGGGGCCGTGAAAAACTGACATGTCAAGTTTAAACACGGTGAATTCGAAAAATTGATGTGAGAAAATCTTTCAGAAGTAGATAAATTTAGGTGACGATTTGAATTTTTAATGAAGTCTCGATTTTCAAAAAAGAAGGAAAGCAGCAAACTCAGCCCGAGCGAAGCGAGGGTAAATTTTTTTGGAAGATATACGTTATTGCTGTTGAGAAAATATGGTTTAAAGATCACAAATACTTTTCGAATAAAAAAATTCATTTTTGAAGGGATTCTGGGGTCCCCCCCCCTCCCCCATCTTTGCGCCACTGAACTCTCACATAACTTCGCGTCGAGTCGTAGAACGAGTTTCAACGTTCGGGCGATTCAAAGGCACAATATGGCTGACCAGTATACCCCCCTTTATAGTGCCCTAGTCCAAAAATAACAGACCTAGTTTCAAAAATTCTCACCTAGTTAGAATCAAATCAGAATGTACCTAAGCACTGTTCGTATCGCTCATAAAATTCAATCGACAGGTCTGAGCAAATAAAACCAGTTTTGATATTTTTGGGACACCCTGCCCAGATTTCATCTCAAATACCTACAAATACCTACTTGTGAATTTATTTTTTAAGGCGCGATTATTTTAGCCAAGTACAACGATTAAGGGCCATAAGTATTCATAAACAATACCCAAGTAAGTATGAATTTTAATTAAATTTTCTGAGTTATTGAATAAAAATACTTATTATGATTTTTCAATGATAAATCAGAACCCACTTGAGAATATAATATTATTCGACTCGAATAAAAAATTTGTTTCCAAGGCTTCACTACTGCTGGAAAAATAGCTCCAAAATTCATTACTCAGCCAAGGAATACTTGCGTATCGTTTCTGAATATGGCCTCGAGTATTTGTATCTTTATCGAAGTGAAATATATAATTTTTTCGACAGTCGCGTCTAAAGTAATATTCGCGTCGTTTCAATTCGCGGACACGCTACTTAAAAACTTGATTAGGCATCAGAGACCTGACTGGCTGCAGGGCGAAGCGAAGAGGGAAGTGACTCCACTCGACTCGAAAATATATCAATTCTACCATACCACTCGAGTCGGTTGACGAAGTCGAGAGCAAAGGCGTCAACGATTTAGGTACATAAGTATTAAGTAAATCTAGATGTTTAATTACTCGCCTATTTACATACGAGTACATACGTTACACGTCTCGCACATATGTACATACGACGTAAATGTACTTCTACGAACTTAAATTAACAGTATGTAGATTGTAGGTAGGTAGAGGTATAGGTAAGTACATTTACATTAGGGTGGAGCGCGAAAAAAAACATACCTCGGATTTTGACAAAATTCAGCAGGGTTGTTGGGTCACTATCGGACACTACCCAAAAAAAATTAAGTCCCCTAGGTGGAGGTGGAGGGGAGCTGAGGGTTCCCAAAGGGCACCTCCTTTTGAAAAAAAACGTGGTTTTTTGTTTTTTCAAGCTACGAGTAGTAAAAATGGTGCGAGATTCATGAAACAGCACTAAAAAGGCGCGATTTGAGTTTCTACATTTCTCTGAACCATCGCCATCCTTCTCAGATCAAAACTCATTCTGCTACCAGGGGGTCGAAAAGTTGCAGATCGCGAAATTCCAACATTGTGAAATTTTTGCTGGCTATGAATTAATTATTTTTGCGCCGGGTAATTTTACCTTTTTATTTTTTTCAATTTTTGAATAAAATTTTTAGAATTATTTCCTCGATTAGTGTAGCCAACTGAAAATTGTGATATTCAAATTTATAGAATTCGCGTTGATCTGATGAGTAGTTAACTATCTCTTATCGTTCGAAAACTTCACAATTTTTTTTTCAATAATCAGAAAAAAAATATGAAAAAAATTTTCGTACCAGTGCACAGCGGTCCAGGAGACCCCTCAAAACGCGCGAAATTCATTATCCTAAAATAAGAGCAATAAAAGTGGGTAAAAAATAGTGTACATACAGTTTTTTTGGTCGTAGATTACGAATCTGACAAAAAAAATTGATTCGGGGCAATGGGGAGGGGGTAGGGGAGGTGCTGAAATCGAAATTCACCTAAAATATCGTGTAATATATCGAAATCTAGGTTTTCAAGGTCGTAGATTAAGAATATGACAATAAAAATTTTTTTAGAGGTCAAGGGGAGGGGGTAGGGGGGGTGTTCAAATCAAAATTCACCATAATATCGCGTATCATATCGAAATCTAGGGTTTCGAGGTCGTAGGTTACGACTCCGACAAAAATTTTTTGTGAAAGTAAGAGGGAAGGGGTGGGGGTGCTGAAATTGGAGTTAAACTAAAATATCGTGTAGTAGATCGAAATCTAAGGTATTTTTGCGATTTTAGTAATATAAATTAGGCCAAAAGTATAAGTGCCACGTCTCAGCCCGAAAAATGTTATAGGCGAAGTGGTTGTTTCAAGTGCCCTGAACACGATTTTCTAATTAGTTTTTGCGTCCGTCTGCGTCCGTGTCCATTATAAACAAAAATGTGCCTTTTTCAATGATTTTCCCCGTTTTTAGTAGTTTTTTTTTATCTATTAATGTCATCATTTATACACCGGGAATGTAAAGGGTTTGTAAATAATAACAATGCTGGGAAAAAATTACTAAAAATGGGAAAAAATCGTTGAAAAAAGCACATTTTTGCGAGAGATGTAGAAACTTAAATCGCACCTTTTTAGTGCTGTTTCATGAATCTCACACCATTTTTACTAGCTTAAAAAAACAAAAAACCACGTTTTTTTTCAAAAGGAGGTGCTCTTTGGGAATCTCCCAGCTCCCCTCCACCTCGGGGACTCAAATTTTTTGGGATAGTCTCCGATAGTGACCCAAGAATCCTACCGAGTTTGGTAAAAATCCAAAGTATGTTTTTTTTCGAGCTCCACCCTAATCTACATACATGCATATGCACAAACGACGAATAGACGTTTTAATAATGCATCCGCGATAAGACAAAAAATACGAGTAGGTATATCTATAAACGTAACGTACATACGCGTATGGTATGGTACACTACCCTACGAGTATACCTCACCTACCTATGTACCAATATAATAATCTTAATTACTCGCGTTATCTTCAGAGTACTACCCGCTGCGGCGCTCATTCTTAACAATCGGCTGGGTTAACTGACAACAGACGAGTCTAAAATTAAACGCTCGCCTAACGAGCTCGTAAACACGTAATGACTAGCGTTAGATAACACGTGTGTGCGATTTACACCGTCGCGTCGAGTCGTTATCAACTTATTTTTATGATATTTTTCCATTTTTTCTTCTCATTTTCGTCGTTGTTTCATCACTCATCGCGTTCTCATCCTCGCACGAAACGTTTCCTTCGACTACTCGAATATTTTCCCATTTTCCCATTTTCCCTTATATTCGCATTCTTCTACCGTCACGAATCCCGTACCCGTACCACTTTTGCTCCCGCAACCCTCGTGGCTCATGTGCAAAAGCCGAAGGCTACGCTGGCACCCTTTTCACAAAATAACAAATCACTCTCAGCGATGATTTCCCATCAACTCGAATACGAACGTTATTTACATCAACGCGGTTCTCATTTTTTCCCCATTTTTTTTTCCTCGAGTCCAAAAATAACCCAACGCCTTCGGGCGGCATCCGTAACGGGTGGAGAAAAAATTTAGCACGCGAAAACTTCCAGCTCGTAAATTCGCAATCACATTACAACTACCGATGTGTGGTATACGTAAACGTATGTACAGGCGAGTAAAGTACATACGAATGTGTTTTTGTAGTAATTCTAGCTACTAGGTACGTCTACGTCTACGTATAAACCTTTGCAGTGCCTATCCTTTTTTTTTAACGCTCGTTCGGTGCTTCGGGTTTCCGAGTAAAGAACGCTGTTGATCCTTTCGGCATTTTGGCTCCACGTTTCATACGTCTACCTATCTATCGATAAGCTAAAAGACACACAGCACAAGCATAACCTATTTTTTGGTCGAGCTGTACGGAAATGGGGAAAAAAATCAAAAAAAGAGGAAGAAAATGCCGAAGAATGCGAGAAGATAAAAAAAAGCAAATCGTCGAGGAAATTTTTCTCGCGTATACGTTTTTCAAATATTCGTACTCGTACTCGTAGCTCGTAGCTTATTTATCGGAATAAATTTGACTGTTAAATCGAGCAAGGCGCCGCGTCGCGCCAACAGCAAATAGCAATAGTACATATCACCTATCTGCTCGGAATTTCGGACACGGACGTCGAAAATGAGAATTTATTCTTTTCAATATACGAGTAGGTAGTTGGGTACTTACACTTACGTTAGGTGTGCACCGCACACGTGCGTAACTTCGTATATACCTAATCGAGTGAATAACTCCACAACACAAGACATTGAACCATTTGCGCAGCTTGCGATAGCCATGCTCGGTACATCTACATAGCTCAATCCGTGTTATGTTTCTTTCAGCATCCACCCATTCATAAATCGGATCGCGTTAATCGAAGATTATCGTTTTCTGTGAATTTTGTCGATTATTCACTCCATAAGACTGCGCGACAAACGCGTGACAAAATGATGAAATTCAGTTGTACGACATGAATAAGTACAGTAGAATGGCTCGAGGTAAAAATCCTTTTTGATTTTGGTCATTTTTCAATATTAAGTACATACCAAGAATTTTGTACAGGGGGCCTCCCAGAAAAAATTCAAACCCATATTCACCCTTTAAGGGAGTTATGGGCTCCCGGAATAAATTCATCATCAAAAAAAGTGCAATAGTCAAGTATGTACCTAACTGACTTTCAGCCCGTCGTACAATATTTTTTAAATTTCCCTATGCCGCAAAAAAAGTTTGAAAACTTATGGTTTTGTCACACTTTAACGTTACTTTTGCAATTTGGGACCTACCTAGTCAAGAATTGCAAAATGATTGAAAATAATAAAAAAAATTAAACACTTCGTGGCAAATTGTACCAATATTTCATTCAACGAATCGAACATATGAAAAATTCTCAATACCTGCGTTATCCTCCGGCGGCGTTTCAACACATCTCCTGATTCATGAAATAAAAAGCAAATTAAATTTTATAAAACCAGAAAAAAATTTCACAAAGTTGAAAAAACTATTGCACGATTTATAATATACTGAATTTACAAAACGCGAATCAATCGTTGAACCTAATTTTTCCCAACGAAAGACTACCCATAATCCGATGGAAAACATTTATAACAAAATATAATTCATAATTTGCGACAAAATTGTAAAACTGAAAAAAATTGTACGACGGGAAAGTACAAAAATCTGCATTATTTTTGAACTTTGATCGAGCATAATCCATTTTGTGTTTCATTCCGCTCTACATTATCAAAAAATCAAGTGTCCCGCGAGATTTAGCCTAGCATCTCAAATCGCATATTTTCAGTGTTATAGTGATCAAAAATAATATTATGTTTTATAGTGTTTAAAAATAATATGGGTTTTGAGGCTTTCAAAATCAAAAAATGTTTTTTTTTTTCAAAAATTGTACAATGGGAGCTCATTGCTCTCTTCCCTCTCCCCAAACGTTAGGCGGGCGATAAATTTTTCTCTGGGAGATTTCACATTCAAAATATAACATATCAAGAAATCAGCAAAATTTAATCGGTAGCAATTATTCCAACCTATAGTCAGCTCTCAATCATACATCCGCGTGCTATTCCTGTTAAAATTGATTTTATGATTGATTCTTGCTCTGGATTTCAAAACAAAAAATTCCCCCTCCCCCTTTCCCCAAGGTCCACCTCACAATATTTCAAAGGCGTATATTGTCTAATCTATGAATTCTAAAGAGAAACTTTTCGAACAAAAGTTATTCCTCAGCACCTAATGTACATTTTCATTTCTCATCAAAATCAATTTTGGAGCAACTCTTGCCCCCCCCCCCTTTATTTTTTTTCTATTAATCAAGAATAAAATTGAGTATGGTCTCGAAACTAAATTGAAAAAAAAATTTAAGGGGCTAATTAAATCGAGTAGAAATGTCAATTTGAACGCAGTGTGAAATTTTGACCTATTTTAATAGGTCACACCGCTAAATGAGAAAAAAATTAAGGAGGCTGACTAGGGATAGGGGTAGAGAAAAAAATTACAGTGCGAAATTTTAACTAATTTTAGTAAATTGCACCACTAAAATGAAAAGAAAATTTAAGGGAGCTAATTAGGGGTGCGGGGGGAGATGAAAAAAATTATCGTCATTTTCGGATACAGAAATTTTAACCCATTTTAATATGTCGCACAGTTATTTTTGAAACAAAAATCGCAAAGTTGAAATTTGAGTAATACTCATACTTACTCAACATTAAAATTCAATAACTTCGAATATTGCATGTTTTATTCGATCAAATTTGCGGCTTTGGGCGTATAAACATTCAGTCTAACGGAATATGACAAAAGAAATTTGCCCCCACGTTTGAGGATATAGCCACGATAAGGGTGAAAAAAGGCCAAAAATGACCAGAAATTGCATTCAAGGGGCCTCAAATTGTTATTGTGCAGATGTGCAGTGGAAAAAAAGGCATGTTCAGCATCAAGGGACACTACTCTATCGAACCTCACTTGAATTTTTTTGTCCGGACCTAGGTCCAAAAATACCCCCTTTTGACCAAACCTCTTGTTGATATGTGCAGGGTTAATAAAATTTTTTTGACGATTTTGGGAATGCTGAACCAGTACCTAAATTATGTCTAGTAAATTTTTTTGCCCGCAAAAAAAAACAGTAAATTTTGAAGTTTTTTAAAAACATGTTTCATTTCCAATTTTTTTTTTTTTGGGGGGGGGGCAAGAATTGCTCCAAAATGGATTTTGATAAGGAATGAAAATGTGCATTACATGTTGAGGAACAACTTTTGTTTGAAAATTTTTTCATTACGATTCCTAGATTAGGCGGTACCCACGTTTGAAATATTGGGAATGGACCCTGGGGAAAGAGAGAGGGGAAAATAGGGTATAGGTGCTTAATCTCTTTGTTTTAGTGTCCAGAACAAGAATCAATCGTAAAATCAATTTCAATAGGAATAGCGTGGAAACCTTTTCTACGCAATTATTATGGCCTGACTGCTACCGCGTTCGCACCTAGCATAACGAAAAGGCCACACAATGTATTAGAAGGCCTGAAAAAATTTTGTTTTTCGAGCCACCCTACAGTTAATTTTCCATATTCCAAATGTCGTATTTTTAATTTTTTTATTTACATATTTCGTATGTAATCCAGACGACAATTAGTGGGAGGGGAGATTTTCGAGTTAAAAATTTTGAGGACTTTCTAACGGAAGAGTCAAATATGTATTTTAAAAAACGAAGCTGATGAGATGTAAAATTGGAAGAACTTTCTAAAATACAAAAATACTCATTTTCTGTACTGTGTGTAAGGGCAAAAATTTTGAGCGATCGGATCAATTTTTCAACGTATGTGAGCCTGGATATAGAAACCACCCTTAGGTGTAAAAAATTGGTTTTTGAGTGGAGGTTCTCCTTTGATTCTATACCTTCTGAAACGCCCAAAATCAGTGTCAACTCAGAAATCAATTTTTTACACCTAAGGGTGGTTTCTATATCCAGACTCACATATTACAAGTTATATTCGATGGGTAAAGGGGATTTCCACATTTCATTATCTCAGAATCCGCGCCTAGAAATCAAAACCACATCGGATCAATCGCTTGTTCTACCCTCCAGACCTTCAGTTCACCGACAACATTTTTTCGATATCGTAAAGAAAACGAAGGCAATTAAAATTTCATCGTATCGTATCAACTTTTAATACGCGCGCACAGTCGAAGTCGAAAGGCAAAACTTACTCGGTATCTTTCTTCTGCGAAATACTTAGGTAAGTATGAGAGTACCTCTACCTATAGGCAGGCGTGCACGCCGCTTCGTCGCTCTCAGTTTAGTCACGCTGACTAAGCGTGCAAAGCTGCTAACGGCAAGCGAAAAAAAAACTCTTCGACCTCTCGTCGTCGCGAAAACGCAAATCAAAGTCATCGAGTTCGATATTAATTAAAGTTCATTTCTTTTTGCGCGAGTTTTCTGTCAAAAGTACCAACCGCATCGAAACTTATACTAACATAAAACTTTAAATTGAGCCGGGAGTTTATTCAAGATAAGATAAACTCCATACAACGTTTTTTTCCTCATTTTTTTTCTTATTCTGCGAGTCGAATCAAACGAATAGAAAATCGTCTCTTCCCCGAGTAATCTGCCTTTTAGCCCGTAATACGCGAAAACGTCAAAGAAAAAACAAGAAAACTTCCAAACAAATAAATTTCGAACTAAAAAATCTCAGCGATGCGAACTAAATTCAATATTCTTTTCCTCCTTGTCGCCTTTTTCTTACTTCCTCGTCTATATAGTCCTATACGCGGTCGACCAAAAAGCTTTTTCATATTTTTACGCGAAACGACGAAACGAGACGCGGAGCGGTAACGTTCAAACGAAATTTCGCCGTCAGTGCCGTTGCGGTTGAATTTTCGCGTCGTCGCGTTTTCGACCGAAACAGTACATCTCGAATACGACGAAACGAAATTTAAAAATAAGATAAACCGACGTCGGGATGGTAAATTTCGTACCAAAAAAAAGGTACAAATTATCGACAAACCGAACGCGAAAACCAATCTATTTCGAGTAAAACGAGACAATAATTAAATGAACTAGGCCCAGCGTTTGATAATCCAAACTAACTTTAACGCGCCCAAATTCGATTGCCATTCGAAGCGAAGAAAACGACGCGACGAACCAAAGACAAAATAATAATAATAGTTTTAAAAAGAGAGAGAGAGGGCAAAAAAAAAACGCAGGAGGGATTCAAGAATGCAGGGTATGGAGCGAAATACGAAAACCATTTTACCAGATCTAATCATTTTACACAATGAGCGTGTTTCCTTCGACGATATAAGCAGGTCGGCTTGGGTTTTAAACGAATTTTCTCGGGGTCTGCAATCTCTGTTTCGGTACACGCTCGCACGCCGCGTCATTTAATCCGTTTCCAGCACATCTCTTTGCCCTTTCTTGGTCCGCTCGATACAGGTGTAACGAGTTTATTCTATTCATTAACCAAGAAAACAGCATACTTTCGACTACATTAACTCCGCTAATTTTACTCGTTCGGCTACAACAACCAAATTTGAATAATCTTTCAAAAGACTACGACTACGACGACAACAACGAGACGCAGACGCCGCACCGCACCCCACCTTAACTTACCTTTCTCTCGCCCTTTGCGGTACCCAATCTACGCGCTTACGCTCGTCCTAATGCCCCGCAGCTTTTCCATTTTGTGTGTGCTCTCTACAGAGTACGACAGTACGAGCCACGAGTTCGCCACACCGCACTGATACACAGCTCGTTCTCGTAGTTAACTCGTGCCAGGTGCCACAGCCACAGTCGCAGTCGCGTCGTTTTCGTCGACTAAGAAATAGCTAGGTCCTAGGTACGTTAGGTACAAGGCTGGATAGATATTAGATACCTAGCTGAGGTAGCTGCTATCTAGGTCTAGGTACAGTACACAGTAGGTACACGTCGTAATTGTATTTACATTCGCGAACGCGTCATCTCCGACGAGTTATGCATACGAAATACAATTCTGCACCACACCTCCCCGTCCAAGCATTACAATAACATCGTGTCGCGATGTCGTGTCGTGTCGTTGATAATTAAAACCTTTTCCACTTTCGTTTTCCATACCTACATAATGAGCGAAAACTCCTTTTTCGAATGATTTGATAAATTAGTTTGCTCTTTCGATTAAGCCACTCAGATAATCATTAGTTCCCATATTGTATACCTACCGCTACCATCAACTACATATCTAGACCTACGTTTATGTGAGTACTACAAACCTACATTACCTAGATGATGATGTAAAGTGTATGTCACACAGTAAGACACCGAACTGAAACACGACAACGATATTACAAATTCATTGGGTTATTGACACTCGTCGTTCGCATACAGATACACGTTTATCCAACTCTTTTTGTCTTAATCTACCAACACAAGTACACATAGACACGAATTTACGAAAACTATCACCCGAAGCTAGAACTTTGTCCATTAAACGAACTTCTACCAGAAGCGCAACAAATACAAATCATCTTGGATGGTTAGTGCCATATGGTAGCGCCGGGGATGGCGGAGCATCGAAACCAATATTCGTCATGTGCCGTCTCAAAAATTTATAATTTGCGTACAAGGTGCCTTGTATGAACGAGAAGTATTCACAAAACTCAAAATTTGAACGAATAGATCGTTTGCTTCCAGCTTCCGAAACGTGCTGTGCTGAAAATCAGGATCGAAGAAAGGACCTGAAGTCCATTTTTATACGGGGTGTTTTTTTCTAGAAGTAAGGCTTTCTATCCAGTAAGTATGCAACACATTTTGAGCCGATGTGGGTATGCTTGCATAACTTTTGGATTGAAGGGGCAATTTTTTTCTGCATTTCCAGTACGTTCTAAAATTTACAACAATTACCCAAATACCTAGGTAAAAAAATTATTAGGCGGTGAAAGAAGTTGTAAAACTAATTTTAGTTTCAAAATATTAGTCAAAATTGGGCAAAATGGTAGTCAAAAAGACCCCTCGCTCCTCTAGAGGAGGTATATGGGGTGCATTTGGGCCTGTATTTATTGTGTTGGACCCGCGTACTACTCAGAAATCGTAATAGAAACTTCAACTAATGAATATTATCTCGTATATAATTTATTAAATAATCGATTTTCACGCAAAAATGTGAAAAATAGGTCCAATTTGAGCAAATCTAGACCCTTGTATTCCCACAGAATAGGGGTATAGGAAGTTATAGAAAGTCAATATTATTGGTAATTTACCCGTAGAGTTCGAAAATCTTGATAAAAATTAGAGTAGGTGGTGCAAAATTGAAAAATGGTAATTTTTAGAATGTTGTGAGGGAGAATGCAAAAACTCGAGTTGAGAAATATCAAATTGGTGGAACTTCTCTTCCTCCGATTTTGAAAGTAATGAAATTTTTGAACTCGGCGGGATTCAATCATATGGAAATGACATCGAAATAGCATCGATAGCCCAATTTTGAAAAAAATGCCGGGTTGAACCCCCTTGGACCTTCCTCTCCCTTCATATGGGGTTTGGTGATTGCCATCATCATCTACCGTTCATGTCCAAAAAATTATTCTGCCACTGGACTACTGCAGGATCACACTGAGTATCCATAATAAAGGATAGAGGTGAAGTGGGGGGGGGTCCAGCACGCCAAGGGCAGTTCCGATTGTATGCATAAATGTAATACACCCGCAAAGCGGTGGATAAATGTCCTTTAAAACAGTCGCAGAACACCAAATACGTGCATTCTTTATGCAGCTTTCGCGAGATTTAATCTTCAGAGCCCCTAACTCCACCCCCGCTGGTGTTTTACCAAGAAAATGAATATGACCATTTTTGTGGGAAATTTTACGTAGAATAACTTTTATGGAGATGCTTTCCTCCATAAAGTTGAACCTTGACTCGCAAGAAGCGAAAAACTAGTTTTTAGGGGACAAATGCCTCAAAAAAAAAAGTGCCTGGGAGAATGGTGGCTCGGGGAGGTTTTTGGATACAGTGATAGAGTAAGTAGACCCTCTCCTTGGTTGAACAATTTTTCGATTATTTTGTTAGCTGTACGTCACCTCATTGACCTTTCATGGCGACCAACTATATCAAAATATTCCCCATGGAATGAACTTTTTAATGCCGATGCCGTAAACAAAAAAAGGTCTACCAATCGAAAAATGCAAAAAAAATTGACCCTTTGATCCAAAAGTTAGGCAAACGTGCCCACATTGACTTAGAATGTGTTGCATAGTAACTGGGTTGTAGGTCTTACTTCAAGCAAAAAACGCACTGCAGTCAACCCAATATTGTTTGAAAATCATCGAAAAACACATTTTTGAAAAATGGACTTCAGGGTCCTCTTTTAGGTTCAGCTTTTCAGCACAGCACGTTTTGAAAACAAACGATTCGTATTTGAAAAAGTAAATTTCTAATATGTACCATGTTTTTCGTACCAAAAAAAATACCATCAAGTAACTAAAATGTGACCGAAATTTAAAAAATTCATTCATAATATTGACTATAAATCTCAACTTCTCATCTCCATTTGTTTAGCGTATTTTCTGTTTTAGTGTCAACTCAAATCTGAAAAACATCACCCGTCCTTTTTAAATTTTTGGTAGCTTGTATCAAGGTCACCCTCTCTCCCACTACCATAAAAGAAGTGAGATTATCACACAATCAATGCAACACGTTGATTTATAAAAATAGTCAAATTTACGGCGTCGTAACTGATTTATTTTCGGCAGAAGTCACTATCTACCATACTTTTTCACCCCAATCTTTTAGAAATGATTCAAATTCAATTCTGAAAATTTTCAGCTAAGTATGCGAAAAGTAAGATCTCATTTTAAAAGAAAATTAAACTAAAATTTATCACACAAAATTTTTCGAATTCAAGGGAAACCTATTTTAAATCGGAACAATTTTTTTTTTAAAAATTCATCAAATTAAGAAGATCATATTAAATTTTTTTCACTTCTTTTATAGTATATTATGTACGTAGGAATTTAGACCAAATTCACCATTTTTTCACTACTTTTACTACCAGTTTCACACCTTGTAGTATAGGCAAATTGGACAATAAACAACATTTGTGGCCAACAAAGCTTTTATTGCGGAAAACTGTCGAGAGAGGTCCCCTAAGTAACCCCTAAAAGTTACCACCCCAGACCACTTGCTAATTTTTTATGGGGGTTCCATTCCCCTGAAAAACTATTTTTCGCTTCTATTTCCTTTGGATTTGATTTTGAGGTAAAAATAGTTCAGTACTTTTTTGTTCTACAGTCAATTTCCAACATTTTTGTGTGAAAATTTTTTTTGTACGACGATGAGCAGAGGAGATAGAGAGTCCTGAAGGAAGGGGGTTATGGGAGAAATACCATCATTTAAAAACGTGATAATAGGTTTTAAAATCTTACTAAACTGTATATTTTGGCCATGAAAATAGTAGTATTATGTAAATTTGTGGAATAAGTACCCACTCCCCCCCCCCACCTCACCATACCTATTTGTTTTTATTTTGCAGTGGCAATATGATTGATGGGTGAGGTGGGATGGACACGTAGGAGGGGGAATAGGTTCAAAAAAGTATCTTGACTCTCTCCCCCTCCTACGAGTCCATCCTACCTCACCCCTCAATCATATTGCCGCTGCTAAATAAAAACAAATGGGTATGGTGGGGTGAGCACATAGGAAGGGGAGGGGGGTCAAGTGAGTATTAATACCACCAATTTACATAGTACTACTATTTTCATGCCCAAAACTAGGGCGCTCTACCAAAACATCTACGATTTTATATCCATTATCACGTTTTCAAATGATGTATTTTCCACATAACCCCTTCCTTCAGAACTCTCTATCTCCTCCGCTCATCGTCGTACAAAAAAAATTTCCTACAAAAAATGTTGGAAATTGACTGTAGAACATAAAAGTACTGAACTATTTTTACCGCAAAATCAAATTCAAATGAGATAGAAGCGAAAAATCGTTTTTTAGGGGGTGGAAACCCATAAAAAATTAGCAAATGGTCTGAGGGTGGTAACTTTTAGAGGTTACTTTGGGGACTAAAAGCTTCGCTGGCCAGAAATGTTGATTTTTGTCTAATTTGCCAACACTATTGGCACCAAATAGGGTTTTAGAGTAAGTATATCTTTTTAGACCAGTACAGACCTACTTTCTCATTCTGAATCAGTGAAAAGTCACTAATAAATAGTCAGAATTGCAGCACAGGAAAAATCAACTGATTTTACAGCAAATTTCATACATTTTACTGACTTTTTAATGAATTTTCACAGATTTTCCAGTGATTTATCTCACTGATTTGTTTTCAGTAAAAAAAAATTCACTGATTTTCTCCTGTGCTGCAATTCTGACTATTTCCCAGTGATTTTCGATAATTTTCACTGATTTATAATCGAGACAGAAGATATTACAAATCGGTTACTGTCAACGGGTTAGAGTATCTACTTTTGCGGATGATGTAATTTGCCAAACATTTGTGCAAAATTTTCTGTAACTTTTTCAAGTAGCTGTCTAATGATGTCACGTACAATCACGAATATAATTGACATTATCAGCGAAGCAAACCCGGTATTAAATTTTATCACGCTCGCTAAATTTCGAAAATAACACAAATATGATGGAAATGCCCGCAGGAGGGACGAGAGCAACGTCAAAAGTGCCTCCACACAAATGGTACGTGGTACTTGAGTGATGATTTGAGAGAGCTCCCAACCTCAACGACTCAAAACGTGATACACAAATGGATTACATGTCTAGGTATACTCAAAACGGAGAGGAACGGAAAGGAGATACTTCAGGCGATAATGTTGGACCTTTCGACTTTGCATTTTCGATAAGCTGAACATTTCCTATCCGTAAGTACATAGAGGTAAAACTACTACCTATACATCATACTGATACATGTAAGTGGAAATTAGCGTCGAACATGAAGTCGAGCCAGGCCATGCCATCGAACCGCAGGAAAACAAACAATTTATCTCGCATTAGGTACAACAGATAAGGCAGCGCGGCGTGGCACGACAGCGGTGATAATTTCGACTTATCGAACTGCAGACACAGACGTAAGACGTATACCACATCGAATATGGTACTCGACCAACTTGGACACGGTAAAACAATGGTGTGAATTCGAAATTCGAGCTTTCGTACGTCCAAGTACGCATCTCTTTACAGCCTAATTATATTCTACGCCATTGTCATCGACAAAAAAAAAAATAGTCAACCACACACACACAGTGTCACACTTATGAAGTATAAAGTATTGCAACTTTTAGGCAGGGAGACGTCCACGTTGACGCTCGTTTTACTACGAATATTTACGTTAGTGTTAGGTAGGTATTTACTTAAGCGTTTAGTCGCATAATAATTACGCTTTTAAAGCTTATCGCCCAAACAACCAACGAACGCGTTTGTGCTTCGTGTTCGTATCGTACTCGTAGGTCTAGGTACATGTACATGTATTTGTGCAGTGTTCTAGTGTACGTAGTAAAATGATAACATTGACAATGACAACACAGGAACACATACGCTGTTCGGTGGCAAGTGGCAAGCACAGGAACACAACACAGTACTCTAAAACACTCGTGCTTCTCGTCGTGTCGATATTTTCCAGTTGATACACGTGATTCTCTGGTAATATTCGCGTAATCGTAGACCACCGCCGCATCGCGTATTCATGTCGGACGACTCGAGTCGTCAGCACGAGCGCCAGCGCCGCACGCGGACGCCCGAAATGTACAGGTACACGTATTTAATCGTTTAATTAATTCGTCGTTGGCCGCAGTCGTCGATAAATTTGCAGACTCCTCGATCGTTCGTTCATCCGCGCCTGCGTTCGTTGCCGCAAAAATGAACCAGCTCGCAGCGTACTGGCTTTTATTCGCGGCGCACCTCTACCTCGCAGTCGAACCGGTTCGAGGTAACTTTCGCCTGCAGATATTGCACAATAACGATCTACACGCCAGATTCGTCGAGACGGACGTGTACACGGCCTCCTGCCCGGACGACTTCGTAAAACAAAACAAATGCTACGGAGGTTTCGCTCGTATGAAAAAGGCAGCCGATGATGCTCGCCAGCAGGCCAACAGCCAAGGTGTACCCAGCATCTTTCTCAACGCCGGCGATAGTTTCCAAGGCACTCCTTACTATACGCTTTTCAAATGGCAAATTGTATACGAATTGGTCGATAAATTAGGAATGGACGTTATGGTAATTTTTTTTATTATGTGGATTCTCTCTAGGTGAAGGAATAATGGTCGATGTCAAAAAATGAAAAAATGGATTTTTACGAGACGTGTTTGAGACGATTTGAAAATAATTTCAACAGTCGAGAATAACTGTCCAAATTTTGCCAAAATAATTTTTTTTCGCGAAAAGCAAAATTTTGTCGGATTAAAAAATCGGTTTGTAAATGAAACTGCACGTTTGGTGGGGAAGGGGGGGGATTTGAAAAATCGAAAACAATATTGATGCATACATTTTTTTAATTGGATTTTTACGAAATGTTTCCGACACTGTTTAGGAATGATTCTGCCAGTCGAGGACAACGGTCCAAATTTCTACAAAATAATTTTCAAAATGAAAATAGAATTTTGCCAGATTTAAAAAAATTATTCTGTTTATAAAAATTGATTTAAGCGGAGCAGGGATGTGTTAATCCAGAAGCTATATGGATAGAAATATCTGAAAAATTAACAAGATTTGCCAGAAAGGGAAAATATCTTTTTACGAGATGTTTCTTGACACGATTTGGAAATAATTTGGCCAATCGAGGAAATCTGTTCCAAAACGAAATGTTGTCAGACGTTGAAAAATCATTACGTATGTTTATAAAAATTCCAAAAAATGTGAAAATATTTACAAGAGTAATGAATAATGTACCATCGAAATGCAAATAGTTGAAATATCTATTTGTACGTAAGTTTGGTTCATATTTGTTTGTAAGTAGAACGATAAAAGAATAGGTGGGGAATTCCCCAATGCAGCATCAAAGTACAAGCGCGAATGTACCGATTAGGGGAAATTCCAGGCTTGTGAATTGTTAAAAGTTATTTTTGTATTCATTTACATCGGATACCTCTGAATTTTGGAAAAAAATTTCTCAAACTATGCCTTTTTTCGATATCCCTCCCCCTCGAAAGATGAATTTATATTAATAGCGGAGGAGAATAAGGAAAAAAAACAGTTTTGCTTAGCAAAGCTTTTACTGCGGAAAATTGTCGAGAGTGGTCTCCTGAATAACCTTAAAGAGTTATCACCCCACTGACCTTACGCTAATTTTTTTAGGAGGTCCAACTCCCCTAAAAACTGTTTTTCACATTATCTCTCCAGAATTTGATTTTATGGTAAAATTAGCGCAGTACTTTTTTGTTCTACACTCAATTTTCAACATTTTTTGTGTGAAATTTTTTTTTGTACGACCATTAGTGGAGGAGATAGAGAAGTCTTGAAGGAAAGGGTTTTTGGGGAATTAGGAGGATTTGAAAATGAGGTAATAGGTATAAAATCATTACTAATGTGCATGTTGTGGGCATGAAAATAAAAGTATTTTGTAAATTAATGATAAGTATCAATACTTTTTGACCCTCCCTCCCCCTTCTATGTGTCCACCCCACTCACCCCATGGTGCAATAATAATTTTATTAAATTATAAAAATATTCTATTCAAACTTCAGTTCAGTGTTCACTCTTCTCACCCCTTTCTTCACACGTCTCTCGCTCAACTTTTTAAACATGATTTACATCTTCTTTCTCGTCTCTCCACTGGATTGGAAAATCATAAAATACAAAATATATTGAAAGTGGCAATATGAATAAAAGGTGGTGGGGGAGGGGGCGGATACATGGGGGGTTTAAAAATTATCAATACCACCATACCTATTATCACGTTTTCAAATACTCATTATATTCTCCAAAAATCCTTTCCTTCAAGACTTCTCTATCTCCTCCACTAATGGTCGTACAAAAAAACTTTTCATACAAAAAATTTTGAGAATTTAATGTAGAACAAAAAAGTACTGAGCTATTTTTATCCTAAAATCAAACTCTGGGGAGATAATGTGAAAACAGTTTTTAGGGAGTTGACCCCTAAAAAAAATTAGCCTGACGTTCATTTATGGGGTGGTACCTCATTGGGGTTATTCAGGAGACCACTCTCTACAATTTTCCAAAATAAAAGTTTAGCTAGGCAAAAAATGTTTTTCAAATCATACTAATTTGTCTCTATTATAAAATTATTCAGAATTGCTCATCTGTCTCAGACTAATAACTTACTTTATTATAGGTAGTACTTTCGATCATTCCTTAAACACAAAATAACGTAACGTCACCTATGCGATAGAGAAAATTAATTAAATTCATGTGGGACCTTGGTGTTAAATGTAATTTTAACGAATACCGCCGTAATGTGGTCTTGATAACTTCAATTAATTACCACGAATTATAAAAGTACTGGCGCATGTATGTGTGATGTGGGTTTAGGGTCTACATTGTATTTTATGCACACACTTAATCGAAACATAATACAACCACTTGGCGACCGTTTTTCGAGTATGGTCTCCTGGTTATACGTATGGCTCTCACTGATTTTAAAGAAGAAAAAAATAATCAACTTTCTAATGAAATGAAATTCTGAAAATTAAATATTCGTTATTTCGTAAAAAATTATCGAATTCATCGAACCCGAGAACAGTGAGAGCATAAAATTTCCACGAAAAAAATGTTCGAAACCGATTCTATGATTTTTTTCAATTTTCGAGCCATCGAGAAAGAATTCAGACTTCCATTATCCCTTCTTTAACGTAGATACAATGAGTACGACTCGGAAAAAAACGAAAACTCAAAAACTTGCGTTAATATGCAATAACAGTTCGGTGGGTAGGGAGGAAAGGGATCTTGAATAAAGCAAAATGCGTTTCACTGCCTCAATTTTACAATAAGAGCAGCAGAGAGAAAATTTCTTTGCCTCAGATTTCACTATACTTCATCTCGCCTGTTTACAAGTCTGACGAATTTCAGCGAGCACAATTTTCTATTTCCGGACGAGAAATCACCGCTTACAATAATTTAAGCTACGTTCGCGTGAAATCGCGTTTAGGAAGTTTTCAAAAACATCCACTATTTTCGTCGTTCGTATAATTCTACCAAATTTTACGCTGTTTGTACTCCTTCCTCTTCGCCCCCCCCTCCCCACCGGCCAATAATTTCGCAAAACAGATACGTATCTGCACTGCTACTGTACTTTCAATGTCAAGTACCTGTACGGTGCGGTATAGGTACATTTGGCATAGTAGCAACCAAATGGTTGTCCATCACTCATTACGAGATTTCAACGAGGAAAAGAGGAGGTAGAATACGCCGACGATGGTAATTTTATATAATTTATCACCGCTAGAAATAATTATTTCCCTTGGAACAAATGTATTACAGCAGTACATCGTACGTCAACATATGTAGATAGATATATGTGTGTGTACAATGTACACAGATAGCATTTTGCTTGTTCAACACGTATAATTCTTATTAGAAGAGGATTTAATTTACATTGATAAGCGACCGCGATGTCGAAATCTGATACCTTGATGAGTTCTAAGTACTTACGATTTTTTGTTAAGAAATTAATGCCCTCGTACTTACGATATAATTGTAAGCAATATATCTATCTGAATGAACCTATACGAAAATGTGCTTAACCGGATCAAAACTCCTTCATTGTAACCTTAAATCGATTAGCTCGTCAGGTCATCGCGCGAATCCGATCAACCTTCTACGAACAATACACTAAGTGGAAATAGTACTTGGAATAAAATTTGCAAATATCGTATCATCGCGTACTCTCTCCTTCACTCTCAGTCCGCAAATAAGCGAGTGTATACGTAGTCACTTTACCTTCGGCAATACACCCGTTAAAGTCGTAAATCAGCTGATAAACGCGCCTTATTACACCTACCTGAGCTTATAATATTAAAATATACGTAATATGTACACGTTTAATAAATCTTCAGTTAGTAGGTATCTACAGGCGGGAAATAGTAATGCAAATTTTCTTTGTCTAATGCTCACGCTAAATCCACCCGGCTTAAAGATTGCTTCGTCTAACAAGGGAGGTATCCCAACTCAAAGTAAAATTTTGAGCCCAAACAAAAAAAAAAAAAAAAGTACATCAAAACAGGACCCTGTTTCCAAAATTTCAGGTGCTGAAGTTCATTTCTCGATTTTTGGCGAATTTTTAAAATTTCAAAATTACCTGCGCCCGGCGCCCTGCGAAATATGAAAATTTGATCTAATGACCAAAAAAATCTGAAATTTGGTATATGCCCTATTTTTGACCCTCTAAATCGATTGGAAGCGGTTTCGAGACGTTTCAAAGCCATCAGAAAAGTTTGGAATTTTCCAGTGCAGAAGAAAAGCTCATAAAAATGGCCCATATGAACATCAGCACCTTTAATCGTGGATAACCAATATTGGTGGCCTATTTGATCGAATGAAGTAGAATTTTCCGAAATTCGCAATCTTGAGTTCAAATATAATATTTTTTGACTGATAATTTTACTGGAAAAAATTAGTTTTCTGTCAAAAAAAATATAAATTTGAACTCAAAGTTGCGAATTTTGGAAAATTATGTTTTAATCGATCAAATAGGCCACCAATATGAATAATCCGCAATTATAGGTGCTGAAGTGCATACAGGCCATTTTTATAGGCTTTTCTCCAGCGCTGGAAAATTCAAAAATTTTCTGGTGACTCCAAAACGTCTCGAAACCGCTTCCATTCGATTCGGGAGGTCGAAAATAGGGTATCTACCAAGTTCCAACTTTTTACCTCAATATATGCGCATTAGGCAAATTTTTAAATTTTTTCGAGGAAAATTTCTTGCCCAAAAATGCGAATTTGAACTCAAAGTTAAGAATTTTGGAAAATTGTGTTTTAATTGATCAAATAGGTCACCAATATGGATAATCCGCGATTATAAGTGCTGAAGTGCATATGGGCCATTTTTATGGGCATTTCTCCAGCGCTGGAAAATTTCAAAATTTTCTGGTGGCTCCGAAACGTCTTGAAACAGTTTCCAATCGATTCGAGAGGTCGAAAATAGGGTATATACCAAATTTTAGCTTTTTTCGTTGATTAGATCAAATTTTAATATTTCACAGGGCGGAGGTAATTTTGAAATTTCAAAAATTCGCCAAAATCGAGAAATGAACTTCAGCACCTGAAATTTTGGATACGGGGTTCTGTTATGATGTACTTTCGATTTTTTTTTGTTTGGGATCAAAATTTTACTTTGATTTGGGATACCTTCCTTGTAAGGAAAAAAATTCCGAAATAACTATCATAGGTACCTTAGGTAGGTGATTAATTTATTGTTCTGAACATTCCTCACGTGCGCGACATGTACAGTAGGCTGGCAAAATAACAAAAAAACTGACAGGAGCGGAGCGACCAGGGGGGTAAGGAGAGTTCTCTTTCCCCTCTTAGAATATTTTAAAAATTGAAAAAGTTGGAAATTTGTCAGTGATCAGTTGGCAAATTAAGGATCTGTGGTTTTTTGAACCGTACTTAAATCTTTTGAAAAATTAGGGAGATTTTCCTTCTCAAGTAGGGTGTGAAAGTCGAGAAATTACGAACAAGTTGAAATTTCAAAGAGCAGCTAAAGCGACGAAAAATTTACAAAATCGTATTTTATCGTAAAAGAAATTCATAAATTCAAATTTTACCTCTAACGAGACATCGATCGCCAACATTGAAAAAAAGATGATGGAAATTTCAAACTCACCTGAAACAAAAAACAAATAATTATGAATTAGTTGATTGCCAAATATTTGTAACGAGTAGATATAAAATAATAATCACGATTAGGGAGAAAAACAAGTTTAGTAGCGTTGTGCCCGGCCCTGGACGCACACAACCAGAATCCAAGTATGTAATAGGTTTTAGGCAAGTATCTATTTTTAAATCATGTACATACAAGGTGTCTCGGTCTGCCAAAATTTAGAAATTTAACCGTTTCATTCCATCAGAAATTGAATTTCTCGCCCTTTTTTCTCAACTTTTCAAAAAAATTTATTTTTCATCTTCGTCTTCCCCACTCAAAAATTCGAAAAACAAAATTTCCATTTTTTCACAAATAATTTTCCTCGATTTTTCCGAATTTTCCAAACCTCTTTTTAAAATTTTTCAGTCCCGTTTCATAAAGTACATATTTATGCCTAAGCACAATTTTCAGACCATCTAAACTTTCAGGAACGTAACTGCATAATTCAAAATGGCTGTAATAATCAACTCGATCTAACCAACAAATTTAATGTTCTAGGAACTGATTCGTATTTTAATTTACATCAACAATTCCGATGCCCTAATTTGCTTATTTGGGTTTTCTTTAAATTACATTATTTTAAGGAGTGGTATTGTGCCAGATGACTAAGCGTCCAAGTCATACATGCATGCAGTTGTAGACAACACATTTGTACCAGGCTAGGTCCTACGTAAACTCATTGTTTTACACATGTACAAGTGCTCGTACCTACATTCACATTAATAGTAAAAATTATCCCGACTTCGATGAAATATTTATTTTGAAAAATCAATCCTTAAAAAAATACGCAAACTTCAACGAAAATATAGTATATGAAAATTACCTGTACGAAAAATCACTAAACAAAAACCAGAACGAAAGGTTTGTAAATAGTAATGAACGTCTAGGTGAAATGATCAGTTCTTATAAAGAAATGTCTGACAATATTTTTGAAGTTGAGGGCACAAACAGTCAAGAAATTTGGACAGTATTAAAACGAAAATTGAGCAGAAAAAAATTAAGAGGGATAGCCAGGGTACCTATCTATTAGATGATATTTCAAATGTGAACTCGCGGAACGTTATTTTCAAGTCTGCATGGAATTTTTCAAACACTTCTACTTACAAGGGAGGTATCCCAATTCAGAGTGAAATTTTGAGCCCAAACAAAAAAAAATCGAAAGTACATCGTAACAGGACCTCGTACCCAAAATTTTAGGTGCTGAAGTTCATTTCTCGATTTTTGGCGAATTTTTAAAATATCAAAATTACCTCATCGTCCTAAAAAATATAAAAATTTGATCTAATCAACAAAAAAAGTTGAAATTTGGTATATCTATACCCTATTTTCGACCTCCCGAATCGATTGGAAGCGGTTTTATAGACGTTTCGGAGCCACCAAAAAATTTTGGAATTTTCCAGCGATGGAGGAAAGCCCATAAAAGCTGGAGAGAAAAGTCCATAAAAATAGCCCATATGCACTTCAGCACCTATAATCGGATTATCCATGTTGGTGACCAATTTGATCGATTAAAACACAATTTTCCAAAATTCGTAAATTTGAGTTCAAATTCTCATTTTTAGGCAAATAGGATATCTACCAAGTTTCAACTTTTTACCTCGATGTATGCGCATTAGGCAAATTTTTAAATTTTTCCAGAAAAATCTCTTGCCCAAAAATGCGAATTTGAACTCAAATTTACGAATTTTGGAAAATTGTGTTTTAATCAATCAAATAGGTCACCAACATGGATAATCCGCGATTATAGGTGCTGAAGTGCATATGGACCATTTTTATGGGCTTTTCTCCAACACGCTAGAAAATTCCAAAATTTTCTGGTGGCTCCGAAACGTCTATAAAACCGCTTCCAATCGATTCGGGAGGTCGAAAATAGGGTATATACCAAATTTCAGCTTTTTTCGTTGATTAGATCAAATTTTCATATTTTTTAGGACGATGAGGTAATTTTGAAATTTCAAAAATTCGCGCCAAAAATCGAAAAATGAACTTCAGTACCTGAAATTTTGAGTACGAGGTCCAGGTCCTGTTATGATGTACTTTCGATTTTTTTTTGTTTGGGCTCAAAATTTTACTTTGAGTTGGGATACCTCCCTTATTGTTAGGTTGGAATTTATTCGAAATTCGAATTTTAAAATACATATAATGCAGGTAACAAAAGAGAAATTCCATAGATACCTATACATATATGCCGGTGATAGGTATCCATTTTTTATTATGTCATATACAGTTTGTCGTTAAGTATTAATATGTAAAGCTGCAGGTACACACAAGTGCTAATTTTAATGCGTCACATTTCAGGCACTGGGTAATCACGAATTTGACGATGGAATTGACAATGTGGTCGAGTACTTGAAACACGTAAAAACACCAGTTGTTTGTGCCAATCTCAATATCACCAGCGAAAAACGATTAGACCTTCCAAGTTTGACTCCTACAAAAGTTTTAACTGTACAAGGTGTGAAAATCGGAGTTATCGGATATTTGACACCTGACACGAAAGTAAACAATACACCGATTGACTACCGCAATTGATCTTATTCTTTTAAACTTACGCATACTTATTCGATACGGGTTGTGTTCAGGATATAGCGAATACGGAAAATCTACAAATATTTGAAGAAATACCACACATACGACGAGAAGCGAAACGTTTAAAAGCCGAAGGCGTCAAAATTATTATTGCGCTGGGACATTCGGGGTTCGATTACGATGTGAAAATAGCCGAACAAGTTGAAGAGGTCAGTCTAGTCGTAGGTGGCCATTCACATACATTACTGTACACACCGTCAGGTAGGTCGTAAAAACGCTGTCGATGGAAATCGCCTTTTTTCAACCATTTGCTCATCTTGTACGTGGAATCTTGACACAGATAAACCACCGAGCGTAGAAGCAGTCAGATCTGACTATCCGACCATGGTGACGCAAAAATCTGGCAAAAAGGTACCAGTCGTACAAGCGTACGCGTATAGCAAATACTTGGGAAAACTAATGGTCGACTTTGACGACGATGGTAACGTAATAACCGCCACCGGAAACCCTCAGCTTCTCGATTCGACCGTTACAAAAGGTAAGAAACCCAACAATATTATCGACTTACAAATTTCAAAACAAACAAAAAAAACTAATCGATTAGAGCTTGATCCTAATAGAAAGTAGGTTTCCATTCAACTTGACATCTACTTTCATTCCTCTCCATACCAATGTTTTTTTTAAGGGGCACTTCATTTCCTCAGCTCACCCATAGCCCATGGGATGAGATGTAAAAAATTGAAAAAAATTCTGTGGGGTTGAGGTATGCACCAAAAAGGAATTTTTTCAGCGAATTGAAATGAAAATGTTTGAACTTCAATTTGTTGCTAAAATCAGACGATTTGGTAGACGATTTGGTCTAAGGTGGTGCATTATGCCCCAGTTTCTCTTACTTATCGTAACGTGTTCAAAACAGGCAGGCATCCCACACAAAATTTGAAAAAAAAAGTAACTTTAGGGACTTCTGATGGACGAAAAAGTAACCAAAAAAGTAACCTTTTTTTTTTTTTATTTCAATTCATTATTTAGCCCAGAAAATGTAAAAAAATTCAAAAAATATTTATTTGTGTACGTAATACATATACCTAGTATTATAAGGAACACCGAAACTATTTATTCTCATAATGAGCATAACCAAAATAAAAAATAAAAAAAAACTAAAGGGTATAGCTGGATAAGGGGTGGTTTGGCCCCAGCACCGATTTTTGATCTAATGCTCCCAGATTGTGTACCTTGATGAAAAAAAAATCTGGAAAAAATTTTGGCCCCCAACCCCCTCCCTTTCAGAGCTATGGCCGTTTTATTGCGCCATTTTCAAGAATTTTTAATTCCAATGGAAGTGAATGGAATTTTCTGTTCTTTGGCACAAAGTTACATCTCGTAAAGGTCTATTCAAGATAATTTTTTCATCAATTTTGGTGCACCCCTTCATGAGATTTTGGCCATTTGAAATTTTCAACTGTAAAAAAGATCTTAAAAGCGAAGTTCGACTAATTTTTGAAAATATCCTAAAAATGTGTTTTTTGACTTAGATTCACGTCACGTATTCAGTTTTGGCGATTGAGGTGGCGCAAGGGCCGAAAATTGCGAAAACCCGTAAAAAATGTTGTTATTTTAGCAGATTTTTCAAATTTTGAGCGTTCTGTATGGAAAGAAATAGCCAAATGAAAAAACTAATGTCGGATTCGTGTTAAGCAGGTCAAAATACCCCGATAAACACCCTTTTCGCGATCATTTTACTTTAAATGTCGAAATTCACTGTTTTCATTGATTTTTCATGACAATAAAATTAAATTTCGAGATTTAAAGTAAAATGATCGCGAAAAGGGTGTTTATCGGGGTATTTTGGCCTGCTGAACACGAATGCGGGATTGATTTTTTCATTTGATCATTTCTTTCCGTATTAAATGCTCAAAATTTGAAAAACTCTCCCAAAATAACAACATTTTTTACGGGTTTTCGCAATTTTCGGTCCTTGCGCCACCTCAATCATACCAAGAGGGTTCGTAATACTAAAATGCCACTGGTGTACGAGATTTTTTTCAACTTTTTTTTATCCAAAAAATACCAAAAATTAATTTTTTGGTGAAATTTTTGAAAAAAAGTAACTTTTTTGAGAGAAAAGTAACAAATAGTAACTTTTGAGTGCAGAAAGTAACAAGTGACTTTGCTTGAAAAAAGTAACATGGTTACCATAAAAGTAACCCCGTGGGATGCCTGCAAACTCCCACCCTGACTCCTGACTCCACCTCGACTCCGGAGTCAAACTCCCACCCTGACTCCTGACTCCACCTTGATTCTGGAGTCACTTTCACACCTCGACTCCTGACTCCACCTCGACTCCGGAGTCAAACTCACACCCTGACTCCTGACTCCACATTAACTTCAGAGTCCATTTTAGACCTTGACTCCTGACTCCTGCTTGACTCCGGAGTCAACCTGCTACCTTGACTCCTGACTCCGATGTCAATCTTTGACCTTGACTCCCTGACTCCGGCTTGACTCCGGAGTCAAGCCGGAGTTGGAGTCAATTTGGAGTCAGTTTGACTCCGACTCCGGAGTCGACTCCTATTCCCTGGTTCAAAATCTCACAAAACAGAGGAGGTAGCCGAAAATTTTTCAGACGAGTACAAATACAAAACATCTAGTTTGAATTTTTCAAACTGAGAATTGGACGTAGCGCTGCGTCACATCACAGCTCATCTAACGTGTGTTCAATTTTCGTACCGATTAGTTCGGGTAATTGGCATAGCTAATCATCACCATCCCGTCTCGCCCAACGCGCCAAAATTGACGTCCTCGAATATCGGAAACGATAAGTACTCGTACGAGTAAATAATACGTATTGTGAAATATGTTGCGACAGATGCCGATCTTGATAAAGAAATATCCAAATGGACTGTACTGGTCAACGAACGAGTTCGCGTAGTCAAAGGATATACGCGTACTTTCTTAGGCAAAGTATCTTTCAACGAAGGCAAATTAGAATCCACAATGGCTAATTTCATAACCGACGCTTTCGTCGACTTTGTAAGTTATTTATCGCTATTATTTTACATTTATCGTAAAATACCTAATTACCATTAGATATGAAATATAACCCACCATCAGTCATCAGTCAATTATTAGATACCTATCTGTATCTACCTTCTTTACCTATACCAACGTGTGGTCGAGTTTTAAAATTCAACTTAATTTTGTCACTGTTACAGTCGGTGCAATATTCAAAAGAACGAGGAATATCCACATGGACCAAAACGCCGATTGCTTTTTATCAAAACGGAGGCATTCGCGCCGTCATCGATAATAAAAAGAACAACGGTACGAAGATGCCCGAATAAATCGTACTATTCGTAAAACATTTACCATGTTTTCAACTTCAAGAGTAACCTTATCATCATTCGATTACCTACACAGCATTTATACGTCTATCCGTTTTACGGTCCTATTTCAGGTGCTTTAACCATAGAAGATTTAATGACCACAATGCCGTTCGAGAATAAATTGGTTGAAATTACCGTGCGCGGAAGTACAATCAAGAAAGCATTGGAATTTTCCGTATCCACGTACAACAGCGACGATACCAATTTCTACGCGTCTTATTTCCTTCAATTTTCAGGTAGCGTATCTCAAACTTGATATCGCGAAATTCATAAAATATCATTCTCACATTCTTATTTCATGAACAGGACTCAAAGTAGTGTATGACTTCACGAAACCATCTGGTCAACGAGTCGCATCTGTGACCGTTTTATGCAGAGAATGCGATATACCAGAATTCCGACCACTCGTAGATGACGAAATTTATAATATCATAACTGTGAACTTCTTGGCGGAGGGTGGCGATAAATTCTATATGTTCAAAGACGAACGTATCAACAAGACAACACTCAGTAAGTAAAAATACCATCGTGACAAGGCAGTGTTGACAAATCAATACCAAACACAGGTCGATATTTTTAAACTTTTGAAATGCTGTTTGAAGTTTAATGGATGACTTTTAAAGTATTTTTCACGCTGATCACGAAAAAGTAGTGAAAAAATTCCATCGTCCGAGGATTTTTCACAATTTAAATTTTTTGTTGGACATTTTTTTACATTTTTTAATAACGTTTGACACTTCAAGCCAATTTTCTGGGCAAAGGAAGGGTTCAACGAAAAAATTAATGGGACATGAATTGTAAAACGTAAAATTTATTTTCTTAAGAGTCTAATTAATTTTTTCTTAGGGGGCTTACCTTTCGAGATATTTCGGTTGAAAGTTCAGAGTACAACTTATTTTTTTATTGAAAATATCTCAAAAACTAAGCCTCCAAGGAAAAAACTAATTGGACTCTACAGAGAGGAAATTTTACGCTCTACAAATTCATGTTCTGTTCATTTTTTTTTTTTTTGAGACTTGATTTTCTCGGAAAAACAATTTTTTGTAAAGAACCACATTCTCAACACTTTCCAATCGTAACGATGCGATGGAAATACCAAAGGACGGCAAATCAATAATTTTTTTTTACATAATTGAGTTCGAATATGATTTCAGTTTTACTCCATCACGTCAGGATTTTTCATAATTGGAATTTTTTGTTGAGAATTGGTTTTACATTTTTTGATTCAACTTTTGACCCTTGAAGTCGATTTTCTGAACAAAGAAAGGGTTCAGCGAAAAAAATGAATTCAGGGTGTTCCATGAATCGTCTGCCAAACATACACTAAAAAAGAAATTGGGGTGAACATGTTGCCTGTTTTGAAAATTGAAGGGGCAAATGCTGCTTCATAAAAATGACGTCAAAAATTTTTTTCAACGCGGGAATGGTATAGTACTTTGAAAACTGAACAAATTTTAAAAAAATGACTTTTTGCCTATCTTTAAAGTTGAAGGGGCTACAAAAAAAATTGTTCAAAAAAAATTCTCAAAAAATGAACTGATCAAGAGAATGAATAATACGTTGAAAACTGAAGAAATTTTGTTCTGTACACTTTTTGCCTAACATCGAAAATAAAGGGGCTACGGATCAGTCAAAAGAAATGGGCATCCAAAAATTTTCAAATTTTCTCAATTTTTAATGACCCTTAGCCTCTTTATTTTCGATGTTGGGCAAAAAGTCTACGAAATTAAATTTCTTCAGTTTTTAACGTACTATCCATTCCCTGGGTCAGTTCATTTTTTGAGAATTTTTTTCGTAGCCAATTTTTTTCGTAGTCCCTTCAATTTTAAAGATAGGCAAAAAGTTATAAAGTAAAAATTTGTTCAGTTTTCAAAGTAAGTATTACTATCCATTCCCACGGTTGAAAAATTTTTTGATGTGATTTTTTCAACAGTACCTAGCATTTGCCTCTTCAATTTTCAAAATAGGCAACATGTTCATCTCAAGTTTTTTTTAGTGGTACCCGGTTTTATCCGAAAAAAAAATGTTTGGCAGACGATTCATGAAACACCCTGTAGAACATAAATTGTAGAGCTTAAAATTTCCTTTCTGTAGAGTCCAATTCGTTTTTTTTATTTAGTTTTTCAGATGCCTAAGTATTTTCAATTTTTTTCAAATTTGAACTTTCAACTTTCCACTAAAATATCTCGAAAGTTAAGCCTCTTTAGAAAAAATGAATTGAACTCTACAGAAAGGAAATTTTAAGCTCTACAAAATGTTTCAATAATTGTTTTCTTCGAACTCTTCATTTGCTAGGAAAATTGACTTCAAGTGTCCAAAAGTTATAAAAAGTGTAAAAAAAAAAATTTAACAAAAATTTCAAATTGTGAAAAATACTTGGGTGATGGAATTTTCTCACAATTTTTCTCGTAGTCAGTGCGAAAATACCATAAAAATTACCCATCAAACTTCAAACAGCTTTTCCTATGTCGACCTGTTCATCAAATTTATGTATGTACTGAGCATAAAGTAGGCAATAACACATCTTATGATAATTTCGCAGGTTTTACAGATATCGATCCGATAATCGCTTACGTAGAGAAGAATCGAGTCATATATCCTCATCTGGACAACCGAGTCACCGTAACAGGATTTAAATTAAGGGATCCGAACGCGCCTTCGTCTGCTTCCATGCCATCATCTTACCTACCACTTTCGTTGATCGCGATTTTTGTTTCACTACGCGGATTCGTTTTCGTACCGTAAAACAGTGTTGGAAAGCTCGCATCGTATATAGCTGATCGATTCGATCGATAATTGTAAGGGCATTCGAGTACGTATATTGGACAGATTCGAGTAACATGCCAAAATTTTCTCCTCAGCTAATATTTCAAAAGTGATTACCTATCATTTTGCGAACTAAATACACGTAGGTCTATCTAGGTTCTAGGTACCTACTACCTACTCACAGCCAAATTTTAAGGATTTGATGCAATTTTGCAAGCTAGAGGACGCCTAAAAAAGTAGTTTTACCAATAAATCAAATGTCGGTTTGTGGAGTGGAAGGCGAACGTGATTTTATCGTTCGCGAACAATTTAATCTTCAATCAACCTCGCAACTCTTCAATATTCTAAGAGAAAAAAAAACAGGGAATTTTTTTCGACTATACATTTACAACGGTCAAGTTATTCGAATCATTAGAACCAACGTAGGACGGTTTCAATGTAAACAATCCAGCCGTTCGTTCATTTCGTGTACATCGAGTAAAGAAAGAAGAGAAGTAGACTATTGTACATGTGTATTTAGGTATCTGTTACCTCACTATTGTTGTATACGTATATGCTTGTAAATATTATCGAATAGATAATTTACAAAAATTTTAGAAAAAATAATTTACAATTTAATACTCTTCGGTGGCACTCTACAAAAAGAACTCCTGCCAAACATTCCAAGTTCCTTCCCTTTTAACTTTTTGCAAATCGCTATAAATGCGAAGGAAAATACAATTGTATTCGTCTGATTTTTCGATTTCAATGAAAATACATACATGTTCTGAGGTTCAAGACGTAATTTGAAACTATTTTGACTCCATTTTTTGAGGGGGTTGCAAAATTTGTAAATATTCCATAAAATCTGAAAATATAATTCAATTTTGATTTTTTAAAGATAAACTTTAGACCCGAGGAACCATCCTAGGAAGATTCAAGGAGTCCTCCAGATCGGGTAAAAATGGCTGAAGCCTGAAATGTGTTATTTACGGCTCCAGAAGTCCCAGAACTCTCCCCAGGATTTTTCCTATGGTTCAAAGTTCATCTCCAAGAATCAAAATTGTGCCATATTTTTAGATTTTCAAGGAAAATTTGGAAAGTTGCATCATTTTTCTCATTTTTTTTTCGTTTTCAACATGTTATCCTGTATTAAATCTCACGAGAAAACGGAGGGTCCAGCTCATGGCTCCTAATTGATCTAGGGGGCTAAAATTTTGCGAATCTATTTTTTAGAAGAAAATGAATCACTTCAGCGGATGAGATTTCCAAAATTCGAAAAAAAAATTCGCCGTGTTACTATAAGAAACATCCCGGCATACACTACGTAACCTCGCATATGACAAAACCAGATGGAAACATTGATAACCGTCACGAAACGTCAACATCAACCATCGCCATCATCATCTTATTCGCTGCCAGCGCCACACACCACACACCACACAGTCAACTTGAAAACGCAACTTTCGACATTAATTTACATCAAATTACAAGCTCTACTGCAAAATTAAAAGCTAGAAATGTGGAAAAGGTTTCAATGCTAAGTGAAATTTAAATTAAGTTTAAACTTGTAGCTCCGAGTACGTTTCGAATTATACTATTTAATTGATCCGGGCCGCCCAGCCATCTCATCACCGACTCCACTTCATTCTTCGCCGTTCTCGTTCTTTTATTTATGCTCGTTCCCATTCTCTTTCGTGGCGGATGCTTTTGTAACTTACCACGACTACGATGCGACCCCGCATCGCACCGCCTCGTCGAGCCGCGATATCTGACATCCTTGTACGCTGCGCCACCGCCATGTCATTTCGCGCCCGACCAATTATATCCTCAACACGCCGTAGTTAGAAATCGTTCAACTGATTAACAAGAACAACCTATCTTGAGGCTTTGTACCTAACAATTAAAATACTACAGATGCGACTTTCCACCCCTTTATGTACTTTCAGCATTTTATATTATAATTGCAAGCACACGTATGCCTTTGCTTAAGGATCGTAGAATACTAATGTGAGAGAAAGGTTGATCTACACAATCAGTTCGAAGATCCTATTCACGTCACAGATATTAATGGATGACTTTCGAAGAGATAATCTTTACTTACGCATCGCATCAAAGATAAATTTTAACAAATACTTTACGTTACTTTTTTATTTGAATATGGCGAGCTACACCGAATTAGCAATATGAAACGAGATGTTACTATATCAACCGGATACCAGTCCGTATTCTACCCAGCCCAGTGTTACCACTTGAGGAAGTTGGGCATTTCCTCCGTGACACAAACATAATTGCAGATCAAAATGAACTGCGACTACGAGTAAGTAATTAATTTCACGGTTGATGTATTTTTTGAAAAACTCGAAGTCGTACGTAAATTCGTACTTTGTTCGATGCAGTACTTGAAATTTTTGGTACCTGCGATTCTCAAGTGGTACTTTACCTCTCTTTTTTTAGGTAAAAATATCCGCACTAAAGCCATTTTTGAAAAAAAAAATCAAAAACGTTTTTTCAAATTTTCAAATGTGAAGTAAGGAAAATGAAAATTTATGTTTACCAAGTCGTTTTTGGGATCAAAACACAACTTCCCAGCTAGCATCTCTTCAACTTTCAAAAAAAGGTAGCAAAACGATAACCTTCAGTAAACTTATCATCAAATTGGTATACCTATAAGCTCATCCAAATAGGTGCTTAGGAGGCTCAAGCCTTCTCCTTAATATCGCCAAGGAAATTTTTCATTATAAAAATGTCAAAAAGAAATTCATTTTTTTGCTTTTTAAACGTGATTTTTCAAAAAAAAAATCGTTCTCGCTTCACTCTTGTTCAGAATTTTAATTACCCAGTGTGCAAAAAAAGCAGAAAAATGGACAAAAAAGGGCAGAAATTCCCATTGTCTGCTCCTTTGGATCCCCGTTGCGCGATGAACGACCCTTTTGTTTGGAGCTGCCCAAATTGGTAAATTGATGGTTTTTTTTACAATTTTTTTCCTACTCGGCTACTTCTCGACCCCCCCCCCCCTTGACGGGACAAAACCATGCAATCCAATTTCAACTTCCTGTTCGATGTGAAAATCTTCAGTAATAGCTTATTTAAAAATGATGACTTGGACAAAAATCTCGGGGGAGAAAAATAAATTAATTAAAATTTGTCGATCAGTTGTATCGAAAATAAAAAACGAAAATTCGTGCTTTTTCGAGCTACTTTTTATTTTTTTTTACTTCTAAAAAAACTGATTCCTGAATAACCACCTCATTTCTGAAAAAAAAAAAATGAAACAATTTTTGAAAATTCCATTCGAAATGGCCACCAAGTCCTCTGATAAAGGAGAAAGACAAATTTTTTCCGTTTCAAAAATATTAAATTATTTGTAACGGAAAGGCATCATTTTGAGAATTAATTGTGTAAATTTATCGAATCCGGGCGAAGCAAGGCCAAAAATTTTTGAAGAAAAAGGCACCCAAAAGCTGAAATTTCTTCGCTTCATTGAAATTTGTGCTTTTTTGTGCAACTTTTTTGACTTTCAAAAAAAAGACATTCTTCAACAAGCTTCTCTCCTTCCAAAAATATCAAAAAAAAATTTAATTCCATTCAAGATTGTCACCAAATTTTCTGATAAATGAGAAGGACAAATTTTTTCCTCCTGAAAATATTCAATTGTCTGGACTAGAAAGGAAGAAGGTTCATACTAAGTATCATTTTGAAAATAAATTGTGTAAAGTGACTGAGCCTGAGCGAAATTTTTTCAGTTAAAAGGCACCCAAAAGCTGAAATTTCTTCATTGATTTAATCAATATTTCAGTAGGTACTGAAAGGGAGATTTTTTTCAGAACTTGTTTTGCAACTTCCCATTTTTTTTTAAGGTGCCCAACCGATTTTCGGAGCTACCCAAACAATCCCTAAAAACCCCATAGAGTACACACTCTATTTTTCAAACGTTTAGTGAAATGTTATTCGAATCGAGCTCGATATTTTCTGGGTAATTTGTCGAATTGATCGTTAGGTACCCCACGCGATCAGAAAGACAAAAAATAACGACTTATTACATCGGTCGTGAAATTACCAATTGAAAGCCCTTAAATTACGATAAATTCAACACACCCCTTTGTCTGTTCTCAGCTTTCCAATAAGTAAGAATTTTCTGTCCCAAAGGACCGTACATTTTGCGTTGTCTCGTAGCGATTTTATAGCACGATTTTCTTGTTCGCTAATGAGGTCCGTCCTTTTGCGTTGGTTCACGAAAATCGTAGGTATCATATGCGACGCAAGTGGTAGGCATTAAAAGTAAAGTATTTACCTAGATGCGCGGTAATTAAAACATGATACCGATACGTAGTAAATTCAGTTTGCCGTGCAACGACACTGCTAACTAGATGCTTGGGTATTTTTAATGTGAGTTATAGTATATTTATACTGAAGATGCACCAACATAGCCTCAGAGAAGCCTAAGCTACGTATACGAGTCAGTATAATTATATTACTACCTATTCCTAAACTTGAAACATTTCACAAAGGTATCGTGATTCGTGCCCTTAACTCTGAAATACATCGAAAGGCGTAAGAAAGAAACTTCCCAAAAAAAATTCTCAACATCTTTCGATAAAATTTCCAGTCTTGTACCTCGCTAGATGGAGCTCCACCTGCCTTCTTGGGGTTCACCACCGCTAATCGATTCAGGATGTTGAATTTAGACTCCAGATTGGCTCGAAAATAGTCTGGATCGATTTAAAGGGGGATTGGTCGATTTCTGTAGACCACTATCGAAAACGTAGAGGCGACGGATCACTAATGTTGAGAAAATTTGAAAAAAAATTGAAGCCACTTTATTTGGAATGATTCATAACTCTTTCAATTCTGATATTGGGCAAAAAATCTTCCAATCAAAATTTGTTCAGTTTTAAAAGCACTGCCCATACACTTTTGGAAACAGCATTTGGCCCTTCAATTTTCAACGTAGGCAACACGTTCATCTACAATTTTTTTAGCGGTAGGTACTCGATAATATCCGAATCTGAAGTTTAGCAGACCTTTCACCGGATACCCTGTACAAATCGATTTCAAAATTATTACCTAGTTTCATTATTTTTATGAAAAATCAACATATTCGTGGGCACCAATACGCCATTTCGATAATTTTCAAAAAAATCTTTAAAAATCGAAATATAAATTTCGGCAGTTAACGTAGTCTCGTCTCCACAATATTTCAAAGATGATTTTCCCTGACTTTTCCAGGTTTTCCAGTCCAATTTTCCAAAGTTTTTCAGACCTTTTAAAAATGATAATTTTGAACCAATTGGGTGGGGGGGGGGATAATTTTACTCGTGATGCACTTACATCCCGAAATTTTTCATAAGAATGATATGAAATGCATGGGGTTTGACGATTTTTTTTTCAAAATCACCAAGTACTTTTTACAAAATTTTTAGATTCTCCTCTTCAGGTCAAAAAAGATATTCAAATTCAAAGAGTCATTCCACGTCAGTTCGTTCACAAGGTGGAAAATGGGGTCGGCGATTTTTATAATTTTTTTCACGTGGGAAGAGCTCGATGAGAGATGACAAATGGTGCGAACCGGAGCTCCCGAAGTCTTTTTGGAGGGCAGCTATGAGCACTCAAAGTTTTGAGGCAAAATATTTCGAACGTGGATAACTCGAAAACTATGATGGGTAGAAAGTTGAAACTTTTTCTAATGTGTAGGACCTTTGAATAGTTATTTGGCGATTTTTTTGAAATCAGTGTTGCCACTTTTTTTAATACCAAAAATTAGCTAGAAAAATTAAAAAGTGGTATATTTGTATGGAGGACACCTTCAAAAATTCCCCAAAAAATATGTATGGTACAACTTTTTATGCTGAACAACATATTAAAAAACTGAGATGGCGTTTTTTTTAAACTCGTTTAAAAAAATGACAAAGTTTATGAGAAAACGTAATTTTTTACACCAAGAGCCGAAAATTTTCCAAACTGTTTAAACTACATCGTTTTTACCAAATTTTCATCATACATTAAAAATTAGTCCACAAAACCATTTTTATCCAGTCGGTAACGACAGAATTCGAATTTTAAACATATTTTAAGAACATTAAAATTGGTTAACCAATCAAGTTTCTACTTTTGAATGTTATTTTTGGTTTTTAATAATATCTGCCCATACTTATACACTATTTTTATGTAGGACTGCTATTGAAGGGAGAAGTGACAAAAAGCCTACCTTTTGGGTACATGGCATTCAAGATCAACTTGATAAAAATAGTTTTGTGGACTAATTTTTAATATACGATGAAAATGTAGTAAAAACAATGTAATTTAACCAGTTTGGGGAATTTTCAGCACTTGAGGTAAAAAATTATGTTTTCTCATAAACTTTAACATTTTTAAAAACAAGTTTAAAAAATAACGTCATCTCAGTTTTTTAATATGTTGTTCAGCCATATATATTTTTTGGGGAATTTTTGAAGGTGTCCTTCATACAAAAATACCACTTTTTAACTTTTCTAGCTAAATTTTGGTGGCAACACTGAATTCAAAAAAATCGCCAAAAAGCTATTAAAAGGCCCTACCCATTAGAAAAAGTTTCAACTTTCTACCCATCATAGTTTTCGAGTTATCCACGCTCGAAATATTTTACTTCAAAGCTTTGAGTGCCCATGGCTGCCCACCAAAAAGACTTCCGGAGCTCCAGTTTGCGCCATTTGTCATCTCTCATCGAGCTCTACCCACGTGAAAAAAATCAGAAAAATCGCCGACCCAATTTTCCACTTTGTGAACGAATTGACGTGGAATGACTCAAAGCAAAATTACCTATAAAGTTTTAAATAATGAAAAAAATATATGTAGCAGGGTGTCTATCAAATCAAGCGAATGAAAATTCGGATTTTTCTGAGCTGAAAATTCAAAAATTTCCTCAAACTTTATGACCCCCCCCCCAAACACACGTTGATTCCAAGAGAAGCGAAGGCGAAAATTTTTGCGAAAAAAGATCTTCAAAAGATGAAAACTCACACTTTCCCCCATAAAAAAGAATCAGTTAAAAGACGTAATAATTCAGCTCGAGCAGAGCGACGGCGAAATTTTTTGAAAAAATTCATAATAAAATAAGCAAAGAAACACGTTTCTAAATGATTTACCTTCCTATCCTTTTTTCGGATTTTCAAAAAATTCCAGCGAAAATTCCAAAATGTTTCGACTTTTCAAGGTTTTGCAGAAAATGGACACCCTGTTCAAGATTTGGCTCTAAGGTATGGGTAACATGAGAGGTGAACAGGCTGCGTTAGTTTTCTAGTTGGCATCATTCGCTTACATTTGCTAGGATTGCGCGTTCGTGAATATAAATACTATTGTAGGTATTAATAGGTACCTGCTGTTAATTTTAACGAGCATCTTTCAAATTTAACAATTCCTTGACGTAGAATGTGTCACATTGTTATTATCAAAAATTTCTAGTTCAAATGTCAAATACATCGTCACATAATGCAAATGTAAGTTTATATGTATGTAGGTACATTGTACGGTAAGTACATATGAGAATGTATGTAAGTTAGGTATAAGTAGTAAATAAGTAAGTCTGGAAAACAAGGCAAAACCGACATTACGCTATCGCGTCAACGCAAAGCGTACATTGTACGATATCCTACGTATACATATCGTGTATATTATGATATTTCAAACTAAAAGCGTACCATTTTCACGCAGTAAACGTATTCACAATACAAAATGCCTATTAGCGAGCGAGTGATATTTTATGATTTCAGCTTGAGCGAAACGACATCGGCATCACATCGGTCGAACGACGCGACGCGACGCGGCGGTATGTTGTGCTTTTGCTTTTGCAAGCACGATGAACGATGTGACAGTCATTTTCAGAGATATTTTCCCAGGCGTAAGCGACGAAGCCGGGTGGCGCGGCGGGCGTACACATTTATCTAGAGAAATACCAGTGCCAGGCTACGTAAACTGCTATATGCATACATAAGCGCACTTCCAGTACGTTAATAAATTGTCTACACACAGAACACGGGCACACATTCTCGTACATACGGAGATGTGTACGTTTCGTCTTTATACTGGCGTGTCTCCAGATATTTCTTTAATGAATCAAATTAACCGCATAAACATACTATCGGCACAGCGTAGTCACTTTGAGGTTATTATCTGACGTAGGTAGAAGGCACTCTTTTCGTCTCGAACGTACTCTAGCTCCGCAAGAAAAATCATCGAAATTCTCGCGAAAGAATAATTTTTTCAGAGACGTGAGATTCTATCACAGTAGGATGGATCAAAAATATAATATAATCCTGGATTTTGAAAAAAAAATCGAGGTGATTTAGGTTGCTTGAGAACGCTCCAAAAAAAAATTCAAGTCAACCTCTCTCTCCTCCGTTCAAAAGGAAACGATGATAGGGGGACCTTAAAGTGGAGCCATTTTCGAAAAAAAACGCGGTATTTGCCACTTTTAGGTAATGCCAATTGCTGGAAAAATTAATTTCAATTCATTTTATTTCCCAAAAAAAAAATGGGTTACTTTTCAAGCTACTGAATGAACAATTTGAATTTTACGAAAATTGCGATAGTATATTAAAACGCAGTTGACAGCATATTACCGTATACTTTTCTGGGAGAGGGAATATGAAAATTTATTCTAGGTGAGCAAAAATAATTTTTGGCTTTGAATTCGGTAGAAATAAAAAATAATCTTAAGATTTGCAATCTGAAACTTTTTAAATCCCTTTTGTAGAGGCCAATACATGCTCTCTCATTTTTGAATCAGTGAAATTAATCAAAAAACACTGAAAAACAGTCAGAATTGCAGCACAGTAATAAATCAGTGAAAATTCACTGAAAACTCAGTGATATTTATGAAATTTACTGAAAAATCAGTGAAATTCTTTGAATAATCAGTAAAAAATCACTGGAAATTAGTGAATTTCACCATTTCAGGGAGTCAACCGAGGTTTTGCAGCAGGTAGCAGTACCCAAAATTGGCAAAAACCGTGATTTTACCAAAATAATTTCACACCACGGAAATTAGAAATTTTTATTCATTTTCAACTTCGGATACGTACAAGTTGATTTTCTTACAGAGTATAATTACTTTCTTAAAAAGTATCTATCAGTCAATGAAAAATTCCGAAACAGTAATTTTATTTCAAAAGTCGAAGATCTTTTCACTTTGAATAAAAGCTAAGCTTTCAAATAATTATGATAAAATTCCAAACATTTACCAATTTTTTCGTTTTTCATTTCGGAGCTAAAGGTGAGCTAATACATGGTGCCTACTTGATCTGAAAAATCAAAATTTTTACTATTTTCTGGATTTTTCTTACTCAAATTTGAAAAAAGAGAACCCCATATTTAATCCTTTGATTAAAAAAATCAAGGAATAGAGGAAAATGTTGAAAATTCTTGCTCTTTGCAGTGAAATCATTAAAATTATATTTTCTGTTTTTTTTTTGCCAGTAGACATCATTTAATGGTAATTCAGCAAAATGTTTCGTTTTTTATTTAAAACTTAGCGTTTTAAAACATTTTTCAATGGTATAAAATTTACCTCGTAACATTCGAAGTAGAAAACTGGAAAGAGGTAAATTTTTTTATCGAGTTGCTTTTTCAAGGAGTTCAAATTTTTTATTGTGCATGCGAAAACTTTTAAAAATTTTTATCAATTCATTTTGAAGCCTAATTTGACCTTGAAACGTGAAGCCTCGAATTCAGAAAGTGTTACTTAAACCTTTATCACAATTTTGTTTCGCGATTCCTTTGTTGTAGTGTTTCAATAAGTGAAAATATTTATTCTGCAATAGTAGTATTTTTCAAATAGTTTAAAAACTCAAAATAAATTTTTTGAAATTTCGGCTAGAATGCTCGCTGCGGTAGTTCGGGGTGATATGCTTTGTTATTTTAGTTTGATATGGTATTATGCACATCTTGGAATTTTTTCTCCTCCAGAGTAACTTTTCTCACTTCGGAAATTTATGAAAATATTTGGATATTGTTCTAAGTGAGTTCAGATCCGGCCCAGAGGACCACGTTCTAAATAACCTTTCCAGTAGGAGAGCCAAAACTAGACTGAGCTGAGTAGCTCCGGATCCGCCGAAGATAACATAAAAGAGAGGAGGGCCACGCCCATAACCTGTTTTCCTCACTTAACCATACTGGATGGGGCTATTGTTAGATGGTGCCGAAACCAACCAGCAGGTGTAAGATAATAGGACAAAAGGCCTAAAATAGGGCAATAAAACCAGTAATTGTGCTGGTCTGAAATGACTAAGCAGCAGGTGGTATAATCTCAGATACAATAGACAGCAGGGGTATAAAAGAAATATTTCACCAGCCTACTCCCCAGCTATAGAATTCTGAACAGATATCAACTGGAAGTTTTCTCTGGTACACCAGAGAAATAAGTATACAGGTATGAGGTAAATCGCTTGGCAGTGGCGATTCTAGCGAGTAAGTTTGTAAGCTCAGCTTACATCAAAATTTTGGAAAAAGAAAAGAAAAAAATGTTTTCATTGCAAGTCGAAATTTCAAATTCAGATCTATTCGCGAAAATCAGAAAACCAGTACCTAAAAATGTAAATTTATCGCAACCCGCGTTGCAACGAAGCTGTCTGCATTCAGCTTCAACATAGTTGGTTTGTTTATGGTTGCGCATGCGCAGATGGAGCTACGCAGCATGGAATAGTAAAGGGAAGGTTACGTTCATAGCGGGTGGTTGGAAGCTGGCTTCAGAACGTTTTAATAACGATTTTTCCATGTTTGGAGCTTTATAACTCTTTCAGTTTTGACTAAAATCAAAATTTGAAGATAACTTATTTAATTTGCAATTTCATAAGCTATAAAACAAGTAATATTCATTTTTTAATAAAATTGAAAATTGAAAGAGTTGCAAAGGATTAAAACTGAAAAAAATCAACCATTTCTTATTTCACTGAAGAAAGTAATTTGACCCGTGTTTTTTTTTTTTTTTTTTTTTTATATAACACCATATACAGCAACTAAGGCTAGAGGCGTGTGGGAAAGGGGGTTACGTCAGAGTAGGGATTTTAGTTTTTAATGCAAAATGGTATTCAAAATTATATGAGAAATTACTGTCCTCCCTACAGCCCTCAATTTTTTTTTTGAATCATTATAGCATAAATTTATCAACTCTCAGCTTACATCAGATTTTTTCCTAGCTACGCTACTGTCGCTTGGTAATTTTGGGTAATTCGTTCTAGGATTTTATACTCATTGCAACCGAAGCAGAATCAATTGTGACACGTCATGAGAAACCGTACCTTAGGGTGAAAAAAATGTTTTTGAGAAAAACATCAAAATAAGTAGAAAAGTTTATTTTTATCAAAAATAATTTTTTGTCGGAATCTCGGAAATGTATTCTCTGATGTCTGAAGAACATTTTAAGCACCCCACCTACTTGTTTTCGTTGTTTTACTGCTTCATACGAGCGTTATTTTCATAATTTTTTTGAATAATAAAGTTTAAACAGTTTCATAATTTTTTTTCAACTTTTTCGCAAGGTTGGTTACACTGGGTGACAAAATATGGACCTGAAACTTGTACCATTGAATTTCTCGTGAAATTTTAGCACAGGACCACCAATTTTCCATCATAATTTCATTTCTATACCTTCCTTCATAAGTCGTAGAAATTGAAAAAATGTAATGAAAAACTTCAAAAGCTATTTTCTCGAAAAGTTGTTTTTAGCACTTCTCAACTTTAAAGTGGCATAACTCGGCGAGTTTTGCTCCGATTGAGCTACGGGTTGCTCCATTCGATTCCGCGTACATTTTTATACCAGCAAATGTCAAAATCTCATTTCGAGGATTTCCCCCCCCCCTTCACCCTAAAGTATGGTTTCTCATGTCGCGTCACAATTACAAAAGACTCGTGTTTCTCGAAGTCGAAAGTTTGATTTTCTGTAGTACCAGCAAACTCGAAACTTCGTACCCTCCCATCATTCCAATTTCCGCAATTGTAACATTGTTATCTTCAATTCATTAACTACATGGCTGTACTTTACACACTTCCAAGATAACTGAATCATTGTTAACATACAGCCTAATAAAAATTCCAATGAAAACACAATCGTGTGAAGATACACGCGACCTTCTCGTCATAAATTTTTTCTCCTATAGTTATTGCTTACGTCGCGTCGCAACGCCAGCCAAAGAAAACTACTTACACAAACGTAAATACAACATATTTATACAGATGCGAGACAAGATAGAGCAAGAGAAAGGGAAAATTTCCAGCGAAATTATTTCATACGTACGTACAAACGTACGTTATATTCGAATGATTCCAAATGAAAAACGACGGCGACAACCGTTTTGTGAAATGTACAATGCACGTAGGAACTCGTAAAAGGTAAAACGCGCGGTGCCGTTTTTATTATTCATTCGATGTAGGTAAAAAGAGCTGTTCAAGAATGAAAACGTTTTCGATTGCGAAAAGAAGGCAAACTAGAGCAAGGAACGAGAAAAGAAGAGAGGAGACTTTCATCGTTGTAAGTATACCAATGATCCGACGAACCCATACAATAACGCTAACCTAAGCTTCAACATATAAAGAATTAATTTTTTCGCGAATATCGCATCGTTGCGTATTTTGGAGGGTGATCCCGTGCTGCGCCAGCGCCAACCCCAACGCCAGGAGTCCAAATTCCATGTATACAGCCAAACGTAAGCACATGTGAGCCTGGATATAGAGACCACCCTTGAGTGTCAAAAATTAGTTTTCGAGTTGACACTGATTTTGGGCCTTTCAGAAGGAGTGGAGTAGAATAAACTCAATAACCAATTTTTGACATCTACGGGTGGTTTCTACATCCAGGCGCATAATAGGTACGTCTGCTCAGGTAAGTATTGATACTAGTCAGGTCTCAATCGTACAAAAAAAGGCTTCCGAGCGATATTCCTGTTGAAATTGATTTTATGATTGATTCTTGTTCAAGACACCAAAACGAAGAAATTAGGCCCGTATGCCCTTTTCCCCCTCCACCGTTCTCAGGGTCCACCCCAACATTTCAAACGTGTGTATCGCCTTATTTATGGGCCATAATGAAAAAATGCTCAAACAAAAGTTGTTCCTCATCACCTAATGTACATTTTCATTTCTCATCAAAATCCATTTTGAAGCAACTCCTGCCTCCCCTCCCCCCAAATTTGGAAATAAAATATGTTTTGATAAAACTTCAAAATCACGTTTTCTTCATTTTCAACGAGAAGTTTCAGAGATACGGAAAAATCCGTAATCACCAAAAGTATTTAGAATTGAATTTTCTTTCCAATGAGCTTAATCACGGCCATTTTCACAAATTTTTCCCGACAAATTGGACCTCTCCCCCTCCTTCTATCTCAAAAATTGGACTCACGAAAAAAAATTGAACGAATTTTGTTCTTCGATATCTAATGTACAATTTTACTGTTCATAGGAATTCATTTTAGAGCAAATATTGTTCATAGGTCCAACTTTTGTGATACCGGGGAAGGGGAAGAGGGAGAGGTCCACTTTGTCGGGAAAAGTTGGTGAAAATGGTCATGATAAAGCTCATTGGAAAGGAAATTCGATTCTAAATGCTTTTTCGTTTAATTGAAGAAAACGTGATTTTGAAGATTTTTCAAAACCTATGTTTTATTTTCAAATTTGGGGGGCAAGAGTTGCTCCAAAATTGATTTTGATGAAAAATGAAAATGTACATTAGGTGCTGAGGAACAACTTTTGTTTGAAAATTTTTTCATTACGACCCATAGATAAGGCGATACACACGTTTGAAATGTTGGGGGTGGACCCTAGGAAAATGGGAAATGGGGGAAAAAAGGCATACGGGCCCAATTTATTTTTTTTTAGTATCCAGAACTCCCGGAATTAATCATAAAGTCAATTTTAACAGGAATAGCGCGCGGTAGTACGATTGAGACCTGACTATACATTCTGGTCCACTGCAAAGGTAAACTCGAATCTGATCGACAGACAACGCCAACGTCGCGTCGTCACGTCGTCGTGTCGTCAATGGCTAATTATTGCACGAACGACGAAAACCGCATCACCCACGTATTCGGTAGTCGGTGATATATGCTTACGCGCGAATACGCAGCACGAAGGGCGAAACGAATTAAAAATTGTGTCACATCGACGTTTGTTTCATTACGATTTAGCATACACTGACACGAATAAGTAAATTATCAGCAATTTCAATTGGGTAGCGTACGGCGCGGCGCTGACGAGCGTTTCGTCTCATCGTCAGCAGCTAATCGCGGTCACGCCATAACCTTATAAATAGAACGCGTTGTTTGACACTGTTTATCGAAGGGCCATGATTAAAAAGAGGCACCGCCGCGCCGCGCTGCGTTGTAATGCAACAGCCAAAACAAATCAGCCGCGACTACGCGATGAACTTGAATTTGAACTTGGAAAAAAAGGAAGAATAAACGGTATTTTAAATTAAAACAAATCTACAGAGCGGCGCGGCCAGAGGCGACGTCAGGGGAGGGGGACAGCCCTATCTTGACTCAAAATGGGCGGGAGGGGAGGGGGATGAGACCCTAAAATCGGATCCTGAAAATTCGGGTCCCTCGATTATGACTTTATACCGAATTTAATGTCAGATATTATCGTAAATCTCACTTCTAGTGAAGAATTTTTTCTTGTTGCTACTGAATTGCATACAAGGTAGGTATAAATTTACGTTTTTTTATTTCTCGGGACGTCAGATTCAATTTTTTTTACAAATTTTCACCCTTTCAAAATTTTTAAAATTTTTGTGGTTTACCTATGAACAAATGGCACTTAATTTGAGGGGGAAAATTTCATTGCACCTTTGACCCTTTATTACAGAAGAGGGTTTAAAATTTTCAAAACAGTGTAACTCGACGAAAAATTAACCAAAAATTTTGAAAAAAAAAATTTTACGGTTCCGCTGGTTCTGAAATAATTTTTTTTTAAATGTGAAACTTTTATCAACATTTGTCGAAAAACGAACAAAAAAACACATTTTGTCCCCTCTTCCGAAAATACTTGCGCTAGGGATCTAAAAATTTTGTCAAAATGTTCTTTCATCATGGTTGACTTTTTGAGGTAGAAGCGGTCAAAATCGGTTTCAAGGGTAGATTCGCCAGAGGCGCCGTCAAGGGGGGGGGGGCAGACCCACCGGAAAAAATTCTGGCCTCCGCTTGGCCCCCCAAAATTTATGTTGTATTTATAAATTTACATTACACTCACATCAGTAGGATTTTCAAAGCATTAAAACATGAAAAAATGTCTTTTTAGGGCATTAAAAATCCAATTTTTTCAAATCTTCGCCTTCGCTTCGCTCGGGCATGAACAAAATCACAATGCTATGATCTATTTGAGACGAAAGGGCAGAAAAGGCTCCCTTTTGACCCCCTCCCCATTTTTAGCAGGTGAAAAAAGTCAGTCTCCACTCCTCCTCCCCTCGCTCTTTTCCATTTCGAAAAAGCAAAAAAAAAGTTGTCCAACACACGGCCCCTTTTGTGCCCCCCTAATTTTCGATTCTGACGACGCCACTGAGATTCGCCATACTTGACCGGCTATACTGAAACGAAAATCGCGCGAAGAAAAGAGTAAAAATTGAAGCTCGTGTAAAATTTCGCAAAAATTGTAAGTTCAGCATGAAAATTAGGTACGTATGAAAAATTTAGAAAATAGAACGGAATTAGTAGGCAAAATCTGTAAATAAACTGTACAATAAGAAATAGGTACCTAATTTGCATCGATGGCTAACGTTTCTTTTTGATGTTTCGTCTAATTTACAAAATTAGCAATACTTGCAATTAATGTATTCGAACATGAAACGACATAGCGCACCTGCATATCTTAATATTATTTCATCTAACCAACCGATTAAAATAAGTATAAAAGTAGTAACCTCGCTGACGACTTTTTTCATCTCACTCGAGTTTCCAAGTTTACGTAATCCGAGTAGAGTCACTCGAACTTATATTTTTGAAGTTAAACTTGTAAAGTACTAATCGAATCGAGTCTGGTCGACTTTCATTATCGTTAACGTTGGCAATTAGCAAATTAAAACGAATCCTCTCCAAGATTAGCTTTCATTACTTCAAAAGCACCGACCGTTTATTTCCCGTCAAGCGGAGAGCAGCGTGGCGTTTCTGCTTCTTTTTTTTTTGCGAAAATTCGTCTCGTTTCCTCCTTCTATTTTATCTCTCACTCTCTCTTTCTTTTCTAGAAGCAGTACCTGCGTCATCAGAAGTAGCACAAATGTAGCGCTCGAGATTCCACTTTGAAAAATTCAATTCGTATATGCAAAAGCTCGCTGTACCACAATAAGAAAGAAAAAAAAGAAACACGAACAAAAAAATTCAGAGACGAAATTTCACGTATGTCAGCACAAAATCTAACGTATGTAGGTTTACAGTTAGTATGTACTTTTTCATCTTGAAAATTTGGTATATAATTTCGCGGTACAAACATTGTGTTTTCTTCTCCTTTAAAAACAATATTTTTGCGATTCTTTCGAAACTTGGAGAATTTCTTTCAAAAATTTTACATTTTACCAGAAAATGACAATTTCACGACGACAAAATACAGAACCATTAGACCTGACCTTGAGCAAATTGCTTCGAGACGTTGTAAAGTTTGCTTTCTTGAAAATGATGACATAATATTACATACCCGTAGGTACGTGATATTATTTTGTTGTATGTACATACATACAATGTACATTAGGGTGGATCGCTAAAAAAAAACATATCTCAGATTTCAACCAAATTCGCTGGAGTTGTTGGGTCATCATCGGAGACTACCCAAAAAAATTTTGAGCCCCCTAGGTGAAGAGGGAGGGGAGCTAGGGGCTCTTAAAGGGCACCTCCTTTTGAAAAAAACGCGGTTTTTTGTGTTTTTTAGCTCGAAAATATGGCGTACGATTCACGAAAGAGCACTAAAAAGGTGCGATTTGAGTTTCTACACCCCCCCTGAGCAATTGCCGCCCCTCGAAAATGAAAACCCATTCTGCTACCCGGGGGTCCAAAAGTTGCAGATCGCGAAATTTCAATGTTGTGAAATTGTATTTGGCCTCGAATTGATTACTTTGACACCGGACAATTTTATAATTTTTTTTTCTAATTTTTGAAGAAAATTTTGAAAAATTTTTTCGATCAGTGTGACCAACCGCAAATTGTAATATTCAAATATATGGGATTCGCGTTGATCTGATCATGTATATCTAATAGGGTGGATCGAAAAAAAAAACATATCTTGGATTTTGACCAAATTTGGTGGGGTGGTTTACTTTGAGTGGGAGACTTCACAAAAAAATTTTGAGCCTCCGAGGGGCAGGGGGAGGGGAGCAGGAGGTGCTCAAAGTGCACCTCTTTTTGAAAAAAACGCCGTTTTTTGCGTTTTTTAGCCAATCAAAATTGTGTGAGAAGCCTTAGTAAGACTTAAAAGATGCGATTCGAGTTTCTACATCTCCCTGAACCATCGCCGTCCTCTTCCGATCAAAATTCTGACTGCTACCAGGGGGTTGAATTTGGAATTTTATGATTTGCTGTTGGCTGCACTGGGGTACAAAATTTTCAATTTTTTTTTTCAAAATTCACTTTTAGTGGTTGAAAAAATTTTTTGTTCACTTACTCGATGACAAAAAAAAATCATTCCAGCTTAGTGATAATTTCATATTATTGAAATATTGCAATCTGCAACTTTTCAACCCCCTGGTAGCAGTCAGAATTTTGATCGGAGGAGGACGGCGATGGTTCAGGGAGATGTAGAAACTCGAATCGCATCTTTTAAGTCTTACTAAGGCTTCTCACACAATTTTGATTGGCTAAAAAACGCAAAAAACGGCGTTTTTTTCAAAAAGAGGTGCACTTTGAGCACCTCCTGCTCCCCTCCCCCTGCCCCTCGGAGGCTCAAAATTTTTTTGTGAAGTCTCCCACTCAAAGTAAACCACCCCACCAAATTTGGTCAAAATCCAAGATATGTTTTTTTTTTCGATCCACCCTATTAGATATACATGATCAGATCAACGCGAATCCCATATATTTGAATATTACAATTTGCGGTTGGTCACACTGATCGAAAAAATTTTTCAAAATTTTCTTCAAAAATTAGAAAAAAAAATTATAAAATTGTCCGGTGTCAAAGTAATCAATTCGAGGCCAAATACAATTTCACAACATTGAAATTTCGCGATCTGCAACTTTTGGACCCCCGGGTAGCAGAATGGGTTTTCATTTTCGAGGGGCGGCAATTGCTCAGGGGGGTGTAGAAACTCAAATCGCACCTTTTTAGTGCTCTTTCGTGAATCGTACGCCATATTTTCGAGCTAAAAAACACAAAAACCCGCGTTTTTTTCAAAAGGAGGTGCCCTTTAAGAGCCCCTAGCTCCCCTCCCTCTTCACCTAGGGGGCTCAAAATTTTTTTGGGTAGTCTCCGATGATGACCCAACAACTCCAGCGAATTTGGTTGAAATCTGAGATATGTTCTTTTTTAGCGATCCACCCTAATGTACATGTACCTAACTCAACAATTTTAGTACAGCAACTCGAAATAACACATAGGTATATCTACATAGGTAATAAATCCACTAAGTACGTATTCCCAGAAAATAGGTATTTCAATTTGTTCTTTGTTCAGCAGCTCTATCACTGTAGCAATAGCAAAACCAATATCGCTGGAAGAGTTCAGTTTTCACTTTTTTTGAAAAAATTCAATCAAGCAAAAAAGTTGAACAGATTTGTTCCCTGGTTCGTTTTCAAATTTCAAATTTTCTAATCAAATTGACCTCCGATTGCAAAATTAGTCCTGCGAGGGGGAGGTGATGAATTTCAAAATTTTGAAAATTTTAATACGAGTGTCTAATAAATGTTTTTCAACTTGCAGATTTCAAATTTTTTTACTAAATCGACCTCTATTGGTTCCAAAATAAGCCTCAAGGGGGTAATAAATTTGAAAATTTTGAAAAATTCAATTACTTAGAATGTCAAAATAAAGACTCACTCATCAAGGCACAGAATTAAAATTTTCCACTCAGATTGACCCTCAATCCAAAATGGACTCTCTAGGAGAAATTTTTCAAAATTTTGAACGTTTTGACATGATATGGCTGAATATACTTTTCGTATCATAGGTTTTCACAATAAGGATACAAATTTTTCATTTAAATTGACCCTCAATCCCAAAACGATCCCGCAGGAGGAATAAATTCCAAAATTTCTAAAAATTCATTCTGAATCAAAATATTTGAAGAATTTGGGAATTTTTTATGAATTTAACGCTGTCAAATTGCCAAAAAATATGAAAAGTCGTTTAATTAAGGGTGGCTATTCTTTCACATTACCCTTAAGATCACACTGGCTCTAAATTGTTTGAAAATCAAAGAGTGGTTGATGTTGGGCAGTTATTGACACTTACACAAAGGAAAGTTCATAAGATTTTCAAACCGCAACAACGGTTTAGGTTCGTCAAGGTCGTACCTAAACATGCCCTTACGCTGTTTACAAGCTGAAATCAAAGTAAATCATCCTAATTTGTCATCTTTTCTTATTTTTAAATCAATTGTCAATTTTTTTTCATTTTTTGAAGACTTTTCCGACTGATTTTATTCATCAGTTTGCCTATTTTTTCAACCAGCCGAATATCTGCAGAAAGGCTTTTCTCTTGTTACGTCTCTGGTTGTGGGTCTTGTTGAAAAGTTCCCAAAAATGCTCCAGAATTCGTAAAAAGTTCCGTTTCTTTTTTCACCGCCACTGTTGCTAATAAAAAATGCGAAAAAAAGGCCAAGAATTCGAGAAAAAATGGAGTAGAGGGAAGGGGGTCAAAATTCAATAAAAATACAATTTTAGCTAAGAAAAATTGAAAAATTACGAGATTTTTGGTACAAACAATCAGTCAATGTATAGGTGCTTTCTAAATCAAAATCAGTCTATTTTCGTACAACTCTGCCTTTTGGAAATTGGAATCAGTGAAATAGATTATGAAAATCCGTGATTTTTCGTTGATTTGTTTCAGTCAAAATTACTGATTTTTTCTGATTAAGTGGAACATTGACTGGGAAATCAGTGATTTTTGACCGAAAAATCATTTCAAAATTACCAACTTTCAATGAAAATTATTTCACTGATTAAGAAAAACATAAATTCTTTAAATCTAGAAATAGAGTCATTAAAATACGGCCCGAGAAAAGCGAGGGCAAAATTTTTTCAAAAAATCATGCTTGATGAAAAGCAGAAAAATGTATTAAAATTTCTGAAAGTACTGAAAATTCAAAAGTTTTGCCAAAATTCCGGAAAAAGTTCCGAAAGACTCAAAAAGTTCTGTTTTCCGGAACTTATTCCGGAGTTCGGCAACACTTCACCTGTCGAAGCTGACAAGATATGATCGTTTATTTTAACTGGAATAAGTAATTTAATTTTCAATTTGAAATACATTATACGACTATATGTACGTATTCACGTCTATACGTGTAGATTATACCCACATCTGAAATCGCTTTCGCAAATTGCAATTTTGAATTAGGAAGACTATACAGTCACGTGCATATATAATGTACTTAATCAGATTGAATTTTTTTCATTCATTCGATGATTTTCAACCATTTCAATCACATTAATTGTATGCAATGTGTTTACGATTAATTCGCGATATTTCGCGAATACATTTTCATAACCGGTGCGATGATATCAAGCGACCTATAAGCAAGTTCTAATTTAGGAAAAAATTATCATAAAAAGCAGGTATGCCAACGCCACCTTCGCCCATTGATTAGTTTCGACTTTTTATCAACATCTACCCATGTATCTAGATAGCTAATCGCGTTCAGGCGTTCGCAGAACACAATTTAATAACCGATTGTATGTAGTAATATTACTGCACGAAAGTTACAGAATAAAATTGGTAATCATGTATGAGTATAAAAAGCAGGTACCTAAATTTAAATGATCGGAATCCATGAGTGATCAGGAAAAGCATCAAGAGAGGTCCCCTGGAGTAACCCCTAAAAGTTACCACCCCCCAGACCCCTTGCTAATTTTTTTATGGGGGTTCAACCTCCTAAAAAACTGTTTTTCACTTCTATCTCCTTTGGATTTGATTTTGTGGTAAAAATAGTTCAGTACTTTTTTGTTCTACAGTCAATTTCCAACATTTTTTATAAGAAATTTTTTTTTGTACGACCAATAGCGAAGAAGATAGAGAGTCCTGAAGGAAGGGGTTTTTGGAAAATATAATATCATTTGAAAACGCGATAATAGGTATAAAATCGTACTAAACTGTATGTTTTGGACATGAAAATAGTCGTATTATGTAAATTGGTGGTATTAATACCCTTTTGATCACCCTCCCCTCCCTATGTGCCCACCCCACCATACCCATTTGTTTTTATACATCAGTAGCAATAAGATTGAGAGGTGAAATAGGATGGACTCGTAGGAGGGGGAGAGAGTCAAGATAACTTTTTGAACCTATTACCCCTCCTAAAAGTTCATCCTGCCTCACCCCTCAATCACATTGCCACTGCTAAATAAAAACAAATGGGTATGATGGGGTGGGCACATAGGAAGGGGAGGGGGATCAAAAGGGTATTAATACCACCAATTTACATAATACGACTATTTTCATGTCCAAAACATACAGTTTAGTACGATTTTATACCTATTATCGCGTTTTCAAATGATATTATATTTTCCAAAAACCCCATCCTTCAGGACTCTCTATCTTCTTCGCTATTGGTCGTACGAAAAAAATTTCCCACAAAAAATGTTGGAAATTGACTGTAGAACAAAAAAGTACTGAACTATTTTTACCGCAAAATCAAATCCAAAAGAGATAGAAGTGAAAAACAATTTTTTAGGAGGTGGAGCCCCTATAAAAAAATTAGCAAGGGGTCTGGGGGTGGTAACTTTTAGGGGTTACTCAGGGGACCTCTCTCGACAGTTTCCGAAATAAAAACTTTGTTGACCAGAAATGGTGTTTTTCGTCTAATTTGCCTACACTAATGCGAGCGCACGTGTAGTTAACAGATACCTAATTCTGATTAGGTATACGTATAATTAGGCATACTTATCATCATCGAGTGAGTACTTTGATTCGTAATTAAGTAATACGAAAGCGATGATGGTCATTGGTCAATAACTCAATGACGTACAGTACACAAGTTACAGGAAACTGAAATCATTCATGACGACGATACTGCATTAAAAACGTACTTAGCAGAAGGTACATCATAATCATACATCTACTTCTATACTATATACCTAGCGACAGTTCCACATTAGTTGGTTACTGGTTGGTTAGTAAACATCGCGCGAACGTTCAAGTTACATACGCCAAGTCGCGTCGACGTCGCTGAGTCTAGGTACTATAGATATGCACCGGGTAAGATAGGTACTAGGTAGTAAAGTAGTAATAGACAAACACACCGTATAGAGAATATAGAGTCAAGGTCGTCGCATCGTCGCCGCTGGCCGTAAAATTTTCAACTATGTAATCGACCAGTTATGCTATCGGTCGTTCGTTCGCTCGCTCTCATCTTTTTCTCCTACTCTTTCTCTCTCTCGCAAATTTTTTTTTGCAATCGTGCAAGTTACGATTTGAACTACGTCACGGCTATCTCAGCTTATAGACGTCGTTTTTGCTAGAAAACAAATTTCTCGCTTATAAATTCTATTCGCATCGAACTATTCGGACGTTTTACGATGTCGTATTTTGTGGCTCGATCGTTGGTGTACGTTTCGATATTTTTATTCGTATTTAGCGTGGTCGGCAGAGTGGCAAAATGCGATTTCGAGATACTCGTGCTGCACACGAACGATATGCATTCGCGATTTGACGAAACCGATTTGAATGGCAATCCTATACAGACGCAAGGAGAACCGGTGTACGGAGGCTTTGCTCGTTTGAAAAAGGCAGTGGACGAGGCGCGAGCCGAAGCCAAATCGCAAAATATTCCGTCCGTATTTCTAAACGCCGGTGACACTTTTCAAGGTACCGCATTCTACACGATGCTCAAAGAAGAGGTCGTTGCTGCGCTGATACCGCTGATCGGTATCGAGGCTATGGTAAGATTTTATAAATACGATAAGTCAGTCAACTAGCCATGTTGAAGTTTGGGGAAGGGAGAGATTACTTCCTGAAGTGACCCCCCCCCCAAAAAAAAAATCCAAGACTGAAAAAAATACGGGGTGTCTATGCCAAATCATAAAATTCTCACAATTCATTACTGATTTCTTTCCTTCTCTCCCAAAAAAGAATAAAAACGTGTTTCGAATCTGTGAATTCTATACGCAAGCTCAGACCCGTAGTCAGGATGGTTTGGATGGGGAGGGGGGGCAATAAAAAATGAGACAAATTAAATGACCCCCCCCCCCATTTCACAAACAATTTACATTCATCTTTCATGCTACAAGAATTTCTTTTTAAAAAATTATATTGCTCACTCAAAATCATCAAAATCAAACTAAAATCTTCTTGATCATTAAGAAATTTTTTTGATGAAATTTTTCAACAAATTTTAGCCGAAATACTGCTAAGAAATTTTCAAAAAATAATTTAAATTCATATTAATGAAAAAAAATTGTGATTCACTTTTTAAACCATTGAATGAAAAACGTGAATTTTTTAAAAATTGCGGGAATCAAAATCCATAGTTGACAGAACTGCCGTGAAAATTTTCGAAAAATTTCATCAAAAAATTACATTACCCAACCAAAAAAAATTTGATTCGAAATTTTTCCACCAGCTTGTAAAGGGCAAAAAATGTATCCAATTTCGAAGTCTCTTGTACGTGGACTGGAGTGTATAGAAACTCAAATCGCATATTTTAAAGGATGGCCAATGTTTCCAGCAGGTGGTACTATCCAAAAGTTTATAAAACTGTGATTTTTTTTTCTTAATGACAAAACTTTGAGGTCTCCTAACTCCTAGTTTTGTTTTTCTCGGAGCAAAAAGAAGAGAGGACTCGAAAATTTTTGAGAAAGTCTCATATAGGACTCAAAGTAAATTATCTTATCAATTTTTGTCAAAATTCAATATCTGTTTTATTTCATCCACTCTAATTCATTTCTTTACATTCGAAGAACCGAGCAGCATTTTTGATCAATTTTCGAATTTTTAATTTTGTTTACAATGATAAAAAAGTTGAAAAATATTCCAAAGTATAAGGTCATGGTAGGCGTAATATTGCTGGTTGGAGCCCAAAATCACACTATGCTGGTTCAGAATTTGATAAATTTTCCAACCTTATTCATTTTTTCTATTTTTTAAATGTGAGTTAAAAAAAACTACCTATTGAAATATCGCCCAACCTGGATCAAAATTGTAAAAATTCATCTCAAAAGTTATTAAAGTGCCACAACATTGTAAAAAAAACACATTTTTTTAAAATAATTTATGAGAATTTTTAAGCATTTGTCAGAATTTCTAAAAATTCTGATGTTTGAAATGAGATTTTCACAAACTTGGTATTTTAATGAGAAATTTATTAAAACCAATTGAAGAATTAAAAGCGAGTAGAATTTTCAACATTTTCAACATTTTGAATGGAAATTGATTATGATCGAAATTTTGAGCGTATGGAATCATATGACCAAATGGAAGGATGCTATAGAGGCAGCATTCCCATATTTTGGTTTTTTACAAGGGGTTTTTAACAAATTTTTCCAGGGGAGGCAAAAGACTGCTCCAGGGGGACAATGCCCCCTGGCCTCCCGTAGCTACGAGCCTACGCAAGCTCCTGCAATTTTTCTGATTTGCTCCGCAAAATAGAGAATCAATGAATAATATGAGGTTTCACGAAGATAGAGGATATAAATTTTCGAAAAATATCTATTATTTTGTTGAAATACCTAATTAAATTACCTACTCGAAGAAAGATTAGAAAAGAAAATGTCATCATTTTTTCAACATTTCAGCAATCGGAGTAATTTGTGAGTTTTGTTGATTTTGGGACAAATTCATGACTTCGTAGGCCTGAAAATGCTGAAAAAGAATCTCGAAAACATGTCTGAAATCAAAAAGTCGAGTAATGTCTTCCCTGTCACTTTTTTAAAAAAATTTCAATAAACTCCCAACACATTATAGATATGAATATCAAATTTTGAGACCCATGAAAAAATGTCACTCTTATTTATAATTTGAACTGATAATTTTTTTGATCAATTGTTGCAGAATATGTCAACATTTAATTCGTTTATTTTAAGAAAAATTGGTAATTTTTTTCAAGAAAATTCCTAAAACGTTTTCAAACGAATTAGATACGTCGTTAAGGTACTACTTATACACGCAGTGACGGCGAGAGGCAAGTTGTTGGGCCCTATAGCCATAATTTTTCAAGCCCCTTTTTCAACATCCCCCCCTCAAAATTATTATTAAACGCCTGTGTGACATGTAGAATCCTACTTTTTTTTAGACATCGACTGAGAATCATTTAAGGAATAGGAGGTGGTATCTGCAACTTATTCGCGATTAAATGATAAACAGACATGGAAAACTTTAAAAAATAAAAGTTTGAAAAAAACTCGATAATTTTTCAGACAGACAAAATGTAATAAAATCACAATTTTCAGGCATGTAAAAATTTAGAAACTAAATCAAGTTCCCCAAAAATATATCCGAGATTTAAAATCACACTCCATAAAATAGACGTGTGTACTCTGTACTTAGGTACTTAATTTTTGCAAGAACCACTATTTTTCAGTGTTTTCCAAAAAAATTGAAAGACCCTCTCCCCAACACAATTTTACTTTGAAAAAATTTTACATCATATCAGTTGGGAATTCTCTCCCTTCTCAAAAAATAGGGACACTTTATTACAGAATTCAAATAAAAGAAAAATTTGTTCAAGTAATTTTTTTAAAACAACAGTGATTTGAAAAAATTTGAAATCTTTCATTCTTTGATTACTTTTCGATGAAATTGGGACAAAATTCATTAATTTTTGAGGGCGAAGCCTCGCGGAAGAGCACCTTCAAATTTGCTGCGTCGTCATGCCACGTCGTTCCCACAAAACTACACCATCAGTGGCATATAGCCAGAAGAGGCCCAGATGATACAGATGGGCCCCCTTCCTCCTGCAAGGTCAAGAAAAATTTCGGAACCACCTGCGATTCGTATCGTAATTTTTGATAAATTATTTCAAAATATAGACACTCATTCGTACGAAATCGCAATTTTTCATCATTTTGAAGGATTTTTGTCATTTTTTCCGACTTTTGTAAGGGAAGAGGTGTCAACCCCTAACCCCCCTGAATACAGGGTTCGTAACAAGCAGAGCTACATGATACTTGAATTACAAGTAGAACGTAGACAACCTCGTTGTTCAGTTCTTTCGCATTCTATTATCATTTCTTCTCCCCTCAGCCCTCAATTCGTCCCTTATAATACGAATACGAGTAAACGTACCAATAGTTAGAAGTATAATAGGTGCTGGTGCCTTCTAAACGAGATGATAAAAATGAGTTCGCTATTAACACGGTTTTAGATTTCTTTTTAACGAGCTCGCCACCCCGCCCTTCCAATCCAGCACCGAACCCCATCGCAGCACGAATAAGCACGAAAAACTTTTCCACCGATGCGAAGCGAAGATCTTCGTGCGCGATTGTTTTACTTCGCTTCTCGCATCTTAAATAACATGATTCTGCGAGTTACTTTAACCGGCTATCAGCTCTCCTTTTTTTTTCAACGGCCGCCGCGCCGCTGGCGGGTATTTTCTTCTTTGGCAATTTGATTTCATCGCCTCTTAACGTATTTTTAATTTGTTCTTTTGGCCGCGGCGTGGCGCGGTGCGGCGGCGTTCTTCTCAAAAATCCGTACACGGTGTAAAATTACTCGATTTCTTCACCGGCTCTTATTCGTCCATTCGCTCGTTTCGCATCGTGTTTTTTCTTCTTCTTAATAGCTTCGATGGGCCGAAGATGAGAAAAGGAAAACCAACCACCCTTCCCGAGTCGAAGCTTATCAAACTTTCGTCTCGTGTAAATTGTACGAAAGTCGGCGTTCGCTAATCGAAATTACGTCGAAACGATCCCTCTCCCGCCGCGTAATCGTATTTTTTTATCTACATTTATACAGCGACGAGGTAATGCAACGCGCCCTTCTATTTCTCACGTTTTTCAGTACAACTAAATTTTTTCGTTTTCGGCTCCAAACCGTACTGTTTTTTCTTACTTTTATCAATTTTTACGCTTTATTAGTGCAACTCGACGCGGATCGAGTTACCCGACTAATTGTTAATTGTGTATGTTGTATGCGGGCACGCGCGCAACATTAAACCGAATATAGGTAGGGGAGACTAGGGCAAGTGGAACCACGTAACTTTGTAGCACTGCAAAAAATTTTCTATTCACCCAATCTAACTTTTGAATGCATCGTTGGATAGAGCAAGCATTTAGCTACAATTTGGTAATTACGGATTCAAAATTAGATTGTTTTAAATTACTGAAAATTCGATTTTACAAAAGTACCTTTTTTTGGGAGTTTCAAAAATGCCCGGGCAAAAGGAACCTAAGCTTTGGGCAAAAGGAACCACATCTAAAAAATCAATTTTCACTGCTCAAAATGTTGAAAAAACTTTATTATTTCAGTTATCATTAATACAGAAGTCACATACATAAAATCCTACACAATCATAACTAGTGCACGCTTCATGTGCCCAGTTTTAGCACATATTACATTGTAACCATGTTTCTCTGGACGAAGACGTCATTGAATTACAAATCAAGCAGGGAACGTCATTTTCTTTTGAGGGTTCTTCCAGTTTCTTTGGGAATTTTTTTTTCTGATTTTTGTTTCTGGCGGTTCAGTCTTATTTTCTTTAGCGGCAGTTCTCTTCTTTTGCTTTGGAGGCAAGTTCTCCTGGACAGTTTTTTTTTCGTTAGATTTTTCTTTTCCTTTGGAAGCTGATTATTTTCTGCTAGTGCTGCTACTTTCTTCTCTGCTTTTTCCAGCTTACGTTTCGCCACTAGTTCTCTCTTCTGAGCATTTATTTTAATTCGGTTCTTCACTGGTGTACGAGTCAGCACTTCTGATTTTTGAGTTCGAATCAAGTGTGATTTTTTTGAAATCATTTTGCTTTCTGGGAGAGGTCTTGTATCTTCAGGGCTGCGTGTCAAATTTTGTTCCTCTTCAGTATTTTCAACCTGTGTATCAAGAGAATTGAGCTGAACAGTGGAGGGCATAGGCTGAGTGAAAACTTTAGTGAGGCTGATGTATAGAGGGTAAAGGCTATTTGAGAACATCATACTGGTTCCTTTTGCCTGGTTCCACTTGCCCGAAATAACACTTTTGTCATTTTCATCAATTTATCATCAGAAGGAATAAAAATTATTCAAATATCTTTACTCCATTGAAAAGAGGGCAAAATTCTGCACAAGTAGATGGTAAACTTACCTTTCTATCATTTACACTTCAAAAAACATTTCAATTTTAAAATTCGCGTTTTAAAAAATTTAACCATCACATTTCACATAACCTTTGTTAACCAGAATAAAAACAAACATGTTCCCGGTTTCACAGATGCTAAATGATGGTACGGACACTAGCTATCAAATAATAACGCTACCAGCCTCTACCCATTCATACAAGCCAAAAAAATTGAGGTGGTTCCTTTTGCCCAGTGGTTCCTTTTGCCCTAGTCTCCCCTATGCCTCTTATTTATATGTATTTCTGTATTTCCTGCTACACATATAGCCAAGTTTTCATCTAAAATAACAAGGCAAATACAAACTGAAAAATAACGACCTCTGATAAGGGAAAATTTCCACAAAACCGATGCCTACAGCCGATGGCAAAAGTAAATGAGGGGTTAAACAACAAAATAAGAAGATTTTTCGTCGACATTACACATAATATTTAGTTCAATAGGCATAGTATAATAATATACCTATTTTTTTTCTCATTTTTGGGGGTTCAGACTGCTAGGTCTATCAGATATATGATTGCGTTACTACACCGCACCGTATCATTATCTCGATCGTTGTTTTCCCATTTCCGTCAATTCAACAATCGAATGCAAGGTGGTGTTTATCGCACGCACAAAAATAAAATCGCAGAAGTAGATATTATATCTTTAAAGTGAATCGGTAACTCCGTTTCAAGTATGGAAACCTCTGGGTTCCGCCCCAAACTTGGTCAAAAAATCGTAACACATCCGATTTTTGTCCGATGAAAAAAAAAGCAGGTCTGAGTTGAGATTACGATGACCATTTTTTATTTTCAATCACCTTAATACAGAGTGTCGGGTAAGTGGTCTGCCATACTTCATTTTTGAATATAAACGAGTACCACTGAAAAAAAAAGTTAGATGAACAAGTTGCATATCTTAAAAATTGAAGGGCAAATTATGCTTTTTAAAAAATCACGATTTTTTTTTTAAACCATGGAAATGGATAGTACTTTGAAAACTGAATAAATTTTCATTTTATGACTATTTGCATAACTTGAAAATTTAAGAGGCTGCAAAAAATTTTGTTCGAAAAAAGTTCTAAAAAAATTAACTAATCAAGTAGCATGTTGAAAAATGAACAAATTTTATTCTATAAACTTTTTGCCTAGCATGAAAAATGAAGGGGCCAAGGGTCATCCAAAATTGAGAAAAATTGAACATTTTTTGAAGCCCACTTTTTTTGAATGACCCGTAGTCCCTTCATTTTTTATGTTAGGCAAAAAGTCGGTGGAACAAAATTTGATCATTTTTCAACATACTATCCATTCCCTTGATTATTTTATTTTTTTTAGAACTTTTTTCGAACAAAATTATTTGCAGCCCCTTCAATTTTCAAGTTATGCAAATAGTCATATAATGAAAATTTATTCAGTTTTCAAAGTACTATCCATTCCCACGGTTGAAAGAAAAATTTTACATGATTTTTTAAAACACATAATTTGCCCCTTCAATTTTCAAGATATGCAACTCACCTAACGTTTTTTTTAAAGTGGTACCTGGTTATATACAAAAATGAAGTATGACAGACCACTTACCGGACACCCTGTATATGTAGTTTTAATTTTTATGTTGAGGTGCGTTTTTTTCACTGTTGTTTTTCAAAACAGAAAATTGCAAAAATTACAACTTATTTCAAGTCTCACCCCATCATCCTTCCTCTTCCTAAAGAAAATATTGCCCAATTTAATTCGGAAAAAACACTAAATTAAAATTTTTCCAACATGAACACTCATCTTCCCATTATTCCTTCAAGAAAAATGTTACCAAATTCACACTCTACGTCCTTGAAAACCTAGATTTGGATATAACGGTGGGAAAATTGTAAAATACAAATTATTCCAGGCCCCACCTTTCTTTATCCCAACTCTTCATCTTGAAGAGAAAAATATTACCAAATTCGTATTCTACACCCTTAAAAACATAGATTTTGATGATAAATATCACTCGAAAAACTGCAAAATTTGAATTTTCCAAGTCTCACCCCTTCACCTCCGACCCATCATTCAAAAGAAAAAAATATTCCGAAATTCGTATTCCATGTCCTCGAAAACATAGATTTCGGTATAACATCAGGAAAAAATCGTAAAATTTCAAGTTTTGCAAGTTTTACTTTTCTTTTCCTTTCCTTTTAATTTGTGAATTTTGAGGCTCCAGTCTCGACGAGAGAAATAGAAATTTTCATCATAGGTCTCCAAATTATTTTTCAACTGTCAAATTCATTGAAATTTCAGGAATTATGCAATTTTCTTTGCTTTTCATGTAACTAATTTGCTTTTTAAAAAGTATTCGGATCTTTTGAAAGTTTCCAACCCCCTCTCTCCATTTTTACACTATATTTTAATATTTATTCTGTATCGATAATTTTTTCCCGAAAATTCTCAAAATTCGTCATTCAAGTTTCATTGCTGGGATTGTTTTGAAAATTTTATTGAAAAAATAGTAGGAAAAAGTGTTACCCAATTTTTTGCTGCAACCATTTTCATGCGGTTAAGGCGTTTTTATTGTTTAGATGTCAGAAGATGTAGATTAGTTAATTAAGATTGGTTAGCTGTTCGCTGTGTCGCATTCACGTTTCGAGATGGTAGTAAAGTAAATACATAAGTATGTGTGGAAATTGTGCGAATGTTTGAATTTTTCTCCGCAAACAAGGTTATAAAATGATGAATGAATACTGATTTTTATTTTGACTGTCTACCAAGATTTTTTTTCGAAATTTTATTACGCTGGGCGTGTATAATTTTCAGGATTTTTACGCCCAAGGTAGGAGAGAGGAGATTATGAGGAGGTTTGTTTTTTCATTATTGCATTTCAATAACAAGTCATTGGATTATACTCAACCAGCATTCTTTCACAGCTTTCAATGCAAAAAAAAGTGTTTGAAAAAATAGATTTGTGAGCCTCCTAGGTGTTGAAAATTGGTTTTTGAGTAGAGGTTCCCCCTTGATTCTACTCCTTCTAAAAGGCCCAAAATCAGTGTCAACTCAAAAACCAATTTTTGAGACTTAAGGGTGGTTTCAATATTAAAGCTCACATAATTTACACAGAAATTTTCTCAGAGGGGAAAATCATTTTTTCTAGCTCTGATTTTTTTATGAGGAGGGGGGAGAGAAAGGGCCTAATTTCAACATGTTTTCAATTTCCTTACCCCAGACCCCATTTCATGGGATGGTAAAATCCCTCCCAGAGCTTTCTCCTCCGTACATGTCTGCCGAAATTTTTGTATTTTCTAAAAGTAACAGAGTCAAAACTGATGTAAATAATGTGGAATTTCCTTCAAGTTTCCACTTTCTTTGAAAATAGCTATTTTCACCTGTTGACGGTTTCAAATTCATCGTAGAAATGAGAAAGCAATATTGTGTAAAAATTACTAAGTACGCGAAAGTGTAATTAAAAATATCTCGTTTTTGGATGCAATTCATATTTGTTACCCAGGGGGGGGGGGGGAGAGATTTACGTTATGTTTCAACTTTTTATTAGAATTTCTACAGCAAACTATTAGTCAGCGAATTAGCTATAATACACTTTCACCGTCAATTCTGCGATTATTCTCATCCGTTATTGAAAAAGTATCAACAATCCGACATATTTAATTATCTAATCGAGAATTTTTTTCAGTCCTTAGGTAACCACGAGTTTGACGATGGAGTAGGAACACTAGCAACTTATTTGAGAAACATAAGCATACCTGTCGTCGCGTCCAATTTGAATTTCACTTATGAACCAGAGTTACAACTTCCTATCCTAACCCCTTCCGTGGTTCTGGAGAAAAACAATAAAAAGATTGGCGTCATCGGTTATCTCTTACCTTTAACAAAAGTAAAAAAAACAAAATAATTAATATTACGCATATAGTACCTAAGTAAGTTATACCTATGCCTATACCTAAACTTATACATAAATACAATAACAAGTATTATACTCTCTGATCTTGAATCAGTGAAAAGTCACTCATAGTCAGAATTTTAGCGCAGGGAAAATCAGCGCAATTCTTCGATTTTCAGGGAATTTTCACTGATTTCTCAAAAAAATTCAGGGATTTTACAGACTTTCCAGTGAATTTTCACTGATTTTCCGGTAATTTTTTCACTGTTTTTTCAGTGAAATTTTCTTCGCTGATTTATTATTGTGCTGCAATTCTGACCGTTTTCCAGTGATTTTCGATAATTTTCACTAATTTATAAATGAGAGAGTAATATACTTGATCAATTATACGCGTGGAAATTACAATCGAAATTGTGCCAATAATGCTGCAGATGTTGCCAAAAAAAGAAAAAAAAACATATAATCCTACATCTGCATGGAGTGCCTACGTCATCCACATCGCGTCGCGTCGTTCGGTCAACTTAATATATGTAAGGTTATGTATGTATTAACAACAATTTTATTGGTTCAGCTCATTCAACCGGAAAGTATTTGAAAACAAGTTTTCACAATTAGCTACCTGTATCTAGGTACTTTATTTTTTCAAAAATCAAAATACATATATCTACACGCTTTAATCATACACGGACATTAAACGAAACCGTCGTGCTGTATGCTCGTTTCAAAATTAATAGGTACCAGCTCATTTGAGAAAATTTTGAAACGCGAACGATATGGTACTTTATAAACGCGACAGTAAAACGTATATTCAACTATGAAATCGCTCTAAACATAGCAAAAAATCAGAAGAAGGAAAAAATTCTCGACAATATCTTAGGCTGTTTACATAATACATGGCAACGAGCGTACAAATTCGTCGTATACAAACGCGAGTGTTACTCTCATACCGGTAGTTGCTCATAACGTCTCGTCTCAACCGCTTCACAAAAAATACCTTCCGATGAAAAAATACCATTAAAAATATGTATTTTTTACTCGCAACGAAAAATTTTTCAACGTCGTCGTCGTCGTTTGTAAATTCGCAAATATGCCGAAAATCGGAGTTGGCTCTTTTTCCCCACCCATTCATAACAAGTGACTAGGTAGTAGGTTTAGGTACACATATTTCTCGCAGTCGCGATATTTTTCACTATTTTTCAAGTCTGCTACATCGCAGATGAAAATTCGCCATGCAACGGCAACGTCGGGTCGAAACCCCAGCACGAAGAGAAGAAGCGACGAATGGGCGTTGGGCGGTTCATTGTCGACGAAATCGGGAAATTCAATTAACTAGCATATTTTATTCATTTCAGAACACTTCGAACACGAGAAACGTGATATTTTACGACGAAATCGAAAGCATTTCGAAAGAGGCTCGACGTCTGAAAGCTGAAGGAGTGAATATCATTGTCGCATTAGGCCATTCTGGCTTCGATAAGGATAGAGAAATTGCCAAATCGGTTCCAGAAGTTAGCTTAGTAATCGGAGGCCACACTAATACGTTGCTGTACAACCCGCAAGGTAGCTCTAACCTAACTAGTACCACTCTACCTAAACTGTATAAAAAATCTAGCCCAAACCTTGCGAGTAGCTATACCTAATAGTAAACATACTTATCTAATCGTACAATTGAAGCAAACTTATTCCATATACGGTGCAATATCTAATCGTTTTGGTTTTGATTATCGACACAGACAAACCGCCCAGTAACGAAAAGCCCGCAGGGCCGTATCCTGTAATCGAAGTGCAGTCAAACGGTAGGCAGGTACCCGTGGTACAAGCGCACGCTTACACCAAGTATTTGGGAAAATTATGGATTACTTTCGACGACAACGGAAACTATAAATCAGTCCGGCCGCAAAGTAACGCATTGTTGCTAAATTCCAGTATACAAGAAGGTGAGTAAATTGTACGAAGGTAATATTCCGATAAAGCGAAATTTTGAAAAAAAAATCAACATGTTAAACTCGATCATGTCTCGTATAATAAAGAGTTTGATAAGAGGCGGATGAGGAGAGGAGGAGAAGAGAAAGGTGATAAATTGTCCAGCTTCGGAGGAAATCATAATCATAACTTCTTCTACCTACGATCCCTGGAGATGCTCCAATCTAAACTCTGTCTGATTCCTGGAGTCACCTCCTACGGCCTATAATTGTCCCCAGAGGGCACTTCGAAAAGACGTATTTACCAATATAAACCAAAGTAAAACAAATACGAAAGATGAAATACAAATAAATCACGCGTTCACAACTGAATTTTTTCATTAATTACTGCGCTAAAATCCCCAAAAAGATAGTTGATAGATTTGTGTACAGTTTCGGATCAATAAGTAGATACTTTTTCACTTTTTGTTTCTCTTTGGAGCCTCTAGGACTCTGACTATGCACCTGCTAACAAGTTATTTCCAGAAATTCATGAAGTAAAACTCACTATTCTCCCCTACCGTTCAAAAACCGTTTTCAAATTTTACCCCTACCTCTCACGTCCATAATTGTTGTTGATTGTTCGGGAGTTTGTTATTTTTGGAAATGGAGAAAAACGTTTTTTTTCAATTAGGTATATGTAAAGCTGAAATCACACAGGTCAACATAGAAAATGCTGTCAGAAAATGATTCGGTAATTTTTATTGTATTTTTAGCGTTGATCACAAGAAAGATAGTGAAGAAAGTCCAACACGTTAGAATTTTTCACTATTTGAATTTTTGTTGAAAATTTGTTCCACTTTTTTTGATAACTTTCAACACATTATGTTGATTTTTTGAACAAAGGAAGGGTTCCACGAAAAAAATTAACGCATTTTTCCCTCTAGAGTAAAAACCTTAGATCATGGATATGTTCAAAGGGTATGGCCGGATAAGGGGTGAATTTGGCTCCCGGTGCTTTTCGGCTCCTAAACACCTTAAGTCGTGTATATTGACTAAAAATAATTTTTCACAAAATTTTGGACCCCTACTCCCTCTCTTACGGAGCTATGGCCATTTTATTGCATCATTTTCAAGAATTTTCAAATTCAACCGAAGTGAAGGAAATTTTTTGTTCTTTGGCACAAAGTTACATCTCGTAGAGATGTATTTTTACGATAATTTTTTCAACAATTTTGGTGCACTCCTTCACGTTTTTTCAGCCATTTGAAGTTTTCAATCGTAAAAAATACCATATAAGCGAAGAGCGACCACCCTAGAAAAATTTCTAAAAAAATACGTTTTTTTACGTAGAATATCGCTGTGTATTTAGTTTTGGCGATTTCTTTGAACTAAGGGCCGAGAATCGCGAAAAACTGCACAGAAATGTTGTTATTTTAGTGGATTTTTCAAGTTATGAGCGTTTTATACAGAAAGAAATGACCAAATAAGGAAACCAATTCCATATTTGTGTTCAGCAGGTCAAAATACCCCGATAAGCACCCTTTTCGCAAAAGTTTTGATTAAAATTTTAAAATTCACCTTTTTCACTGATTTTTCATGAAAAAAAAAGGAAATTTCGAGTTATTAAAATGTCACTGCACAACAGAATATCATCATGACAGCGATAAACTTTTTTCCAAGTTTTTTCAAGATTCACAAAATGTCATAATATAATTACGTCAATAGTGTGCGTTACGTTTTATAAAAACGTTACTTTATCAAAATTTTACAATTTTTTTTAGTTCTTAACAGAACGATCATCCAAATTTTTTCAAGTCTACCAAAATATCATTATGTCAATAGTGGGCGTTATATTTTTTCAAAATGCCAATACCTACACTTCTAATTTCCATTTTTTTTTCAAAACATTTCATAATGTTACAAATTAGAGACTGAATATCATTATATCAGTGATTGATAAAATTTATTTTTTTCCGTGATTTTCTAAGTCAAACAAAATGGCATTGGGTATGCCAAAAGTGAGCGTTAGGTTACGTTACAGAAAAACGTTACAATTTTCAGTCACGTTAACCCCCCCCCCCCCCCGGACAAATTGTAGAGTTTAAAATTTACTTTCTGCAAATTAGATTTTCTCTAGAAAGCTAAGTTTTCGAGATATTTCAGTCGAAAAAGTTCAATTACATATTATCTCGTACTTCCTGAAAATTTCTCGGAAACAAAAATTTCCAGAAAAAAACTAATTGAACTCTACTGATAGGAAATCTCACGCTCTAAAATTTATGTTGTATACATTTTTTTCGTAGGACCTTTTCTGTGCTCATAAAAAATTGTTACAAATGAGAAATGTCGAAAATGTAGTTCACAACAAAAAAATGGATATTCTAGAAAAATCAATCCTGCAAAAAGAAATATGAGTAGAACATGAATCATGGGGCGCAAAATTTCCTTCCTGTAAAGTCCAATTTGTTTTTCTCAAGGAGGCTTAGTTTTTGAGATATTTTCAATAAAATATAAAATTTGAACTTTGAACTGTCCACTAAAATATCTCGAAAGTTAAGTTGCCAAGGAAAAAAGTAATTAAGACTTTACGGAAAGAAAATTTTACGCTCTATTAATATTTTTTAGGACCTTTTTTTTGCCCAAAAATCAACACTAAATGTCAAAAATTATGCTCAAAAATGTAAAACAAATTCTCAACAAAAAATTCAAACTATAAAAAATCCTGACGTGATGCAGAAGAACTGAAATAATATTCGAATTTAGAACTGACAAGCGAGGTCCGGGGGACCTGGCAAAAGGGTTCCCGGAAAACGGAATAACTATCACAAGACACATTTTGTTTCGTTTGGGCTGTGGGACAGTAGGACACTTGTTTTTTCAAAAAAAGAAAAAATGAAATAGGTACCTAAAAATTCAAAATTAGAATAATGAATACTTGAAAAAATTCGAGGTTAGAATTCTTGGATCTTGATGATACGTATTCGAAATTGGAATAAATAAATAATTAAATACTGAGTAAATTGCATAAAATGTTGAGAAAATTCGAAAGTAGAAAAATCAGAACTTCGAAAACTTGAAAATGAAAACATTAAAAAGTAAAAACAAAAAACAAAAAACCCCAATTTTTCAAAATCTTACAAATAACGTTGAGAAACAATTTTTTGTTTTTGATTTTTATCAGCATAAAAGGTATTTAACTATTTCAACTTGATTTTCGGATCTATATAGATCTTTGGTGGGATAATGGACAACGTTATTTAAATTAAAATGTTTCAATTTTATTAAAGACTAAAAGAGCACAAACAAAAATAAAAAATAAAAAATAAATCAGAAATGAAAACCAAAAATTTTCCGTTTTTGAAACCCTGGAACCCTGTAAATTGAATGATTTCATTTCGACTTCGACTTCAATAAAAAGAAATCTCTCTTTCTCTCTTCTAATTGGTTAATTGGCGCGATGATGAAGTTTACTTTACATCGCACCAGATCGTACTGTTGTTGTGCTGCAGAAGAACGTCTGGAAGAACCGAGGTGAGTCCCCACCGGAAGGCGGGAACCCTAAAAAATACAAACTTAGATCAAAATATCACTCATCAGCTTTGATTCCGCAAAAAAATTTGAAGAAATGCTGGGCTGTATTATTAATTAGAATTTCAATTTCTAAACTTTTATGGATTGAAAATTACATTTTCTTTTTTTTTTCATCTTTTCACTACTTTTCAATCAAAATCAGATATCCGAAATTATTACTTTTATTCATTACCTAGTTTCACTATCAACTGTTCAAATCACCATAATTATTTTTACCAAGTACTTTCACCACTAGAAAACCCCTCGGTATACTTCAACAACCTCCACTTCCAGACTTCACCAATACTCCTCAACTTTCGAAACCTCCATTTCTATTCAAAAAAAAGAAATTCAGACTCCCCTCCGCCTTCGGTATGCCTTTTATCTCCTCAAACCCTACACGTTGGTCACCAATATGAATAAAATTTCTCCAATACAGTTTCGTAAAAAATCAACCTCCAGACCTCCTCCCTTCCAGATCCAGAATAGAAAGAAAGTAAAGACGAAAAACGCGTTCTACATATATTTGAACGCGATACAAGCTATAAAATGAGGCGAGGGGTTCTGCGCCAGGAGTCGGACGAACGAAAATGTAATTTAACTACCTAGGTGAATTTGTAAAATACCTCTTTTGCCGACAAGATATATGAAGGTAAACGCAGCTCCACTCGATTCGGCTCGGCTAGGCGGGCGGCACATAATAAAGCATTTCGTGTATAGTATTTTAAAGATACCTCGACGTCGTCGTCGCGTCGCGTCGGTTAGCATAAACTAGAAGGTCGTTTCCATTCCGCCGGGCCATTATTTTCATCGTCATAATACGTATACGTAGACCTACGTGTAAATAGACGTGGACGCGGGCGTACCTAGACTTTCTACCTAGCTACCTGTATCGTATCGTATCGCAATCCCACTTTTAGCACTCTCTATTCGAGCGCACAATCGTAATTCGTAACTACAGTACGAGTAGGTATTGGTAGTAGGTATTAGGTAAGTTACGTCTACGTGCGGCTCGGTTATCCGAGAGGTGAAGTGAAGATAGATTGCCAACGTAAGACATATTTATATGTAACCGAGCGCGCCGGAAACGCCAAACGTTTACTCCCTTAGCATTCATAAGCTATTAATATTTCTGCGCGGTGTACGCCACGCCACGCCACTGTACGAGCTTGCCGCTTTTGTAAAGCAGACGCGGAGCAACTTTATAGACTAACCTATTATTCTACGCGCGATTACCTAAATTACCCGCTTCATTTCTCGTATTAATACCTATTTTAACGCGCTCGAGCCCGGGCCGCGTATTTTGTCTTCTTTCGTCAAGTTGACGAGGCATGAAACAGCGTCGCCTGTATTAGCTCGCGAATTTCGACCTCGTGCGTGGACGTCACGTGAGCACAAACGAGATGGGATCGACCTTACAGCCACGTCGGTTTACGATCCAAGCGAGAGTCAAGCTCCGAAGAATTTCAGGGCTACATTGGAACAAAAAAAAGGCCAACTTTTGACTAGTCCTATTTTCGAAGGAAATTCACCTCTCTCCCAATTCCATGACATGGCATCTCAAATACTACAACTACATCGTCGGTTGTGGATGGAATTCATTTCAATCTACAGTTTTCTACAAAATAAGCCCGGATGCCTAGGATACTTACGAATTTAACAAAAAATTCACCCTACAAAGAGCTCTTTTTCTGTTCGCTCGTCGATAAACTCCGCTCGAGCGTTAAACTTTTTCAATCTTCCGCGTCTATTGCGATCTAAGCACAGCAGAAACGTATTCGCCCATAATCTGATAATCAAACGAAATCGTCGGGTCATATTCGTTGACTTTTGAAAATTTCATATTAAAATCCCGTTCGAGAACTACTAGGTACCTTTCGAAAGGAACGTAAATCTCGAAATGTCAAGCATCTCGATTTCTTTCGACTGTAATTTCTCATTCAGACTTTACAATCGCAATAGATTCCTCGTATTAAGCTATCATCTTAAGAATTCTGAAGGGGAATTAGTATTTCGCATAGTTTACTTTACCGACCATACCCGTGTTTCGGCTCCGTGCGCGAAACATCGCGCACCATTATCGAAAAACCGTTTCCACGTCGAAATAGTACACGCGTGCGGTTCCCACGTCGCAGCTCGCAGTTTCGAAAACGCGGCCAAATGCCGCGAAAGCATTTTTAATTAAAACTCCATTCAAATTAAAATCTATAAAAGCGCGAAAAAGAAAAATAACCAAGCGGAAGACAAATTGCGACGAACAAAGAAACTATATTTATGAAACCTGACGGACGCGCGGGACGGCGGGCAAAGGGCTGAGACGGCGATTTTGTACCGTTGCTCGCGGATAGCTCTCTGGTAAAGAGTATACTTCAAGTGTACCTACGAGCAAGCGAGACGAAATCGCATATAACAAACCAAAAGCGTTCTCTCCGTTCGCATTCTTCGCCATCGTCATCACATTTTGGCCCATAAATTATATACCGCAATCATTGCAATATTTTTTACACGAAAGTCTCCCCATGCACCAAAGTACTTGGAATTTTACATGCTTGCACAGTTCGTCATTTCCATTAATTGTTTCGCGAATCCAATCATCGAACGATTGAGGGAGACCTTCCAAAAAAAAATTTCAAGCCTTTCTCCTCTCAGCCCAAAGGGAGACGAAGCTAAGGCTAAGGATCCTCTAAATGAAATAATTTGTGGGGTCTTCCGAGGTTTTTTTTTGAGAATGATATGGCTCTTATTGTTTTGGCTCACTCTGAAGATGACCTGGTTACTATGTTAAATGAGGATTTGAAAGTAATGTCTAATTGGTTGGTTAATTTTGATTTAAAAGTGAATGTTGAATTAAATTTCATAGTTTTTGGGTTTTAAATTGTCATGTGTGTGACCTTTTGGGAGAAGAGTTCCTCCGGTTAATAACCTACTACATATAACTGGTAGTTTCACTAAGTAAATATTTTTTAGGTGATATTCAACAGTTGACCCGTTATTTTTGCAACCTACTAGTATGTAGTTGAAAAAACGTGAAAATCTAGTCTAAAACCGTGAAAAATGGTAAACCTAATTTGATAAAAATGACCACAATAAAAAACTGCAATTCCTTAAGCAATCATCAATCCACATAGCCAAATGTACCCAAAATCTAATATTATGAAGCATAAAAAGAACCTTGGAATTTAACTGACTTCAGATGCTCACCTAAAAAATTTTAATAAATGAAATTCCAACATTCTTTTCATGCTTCATCATTGGTCTTTTGATTACCTACACTTCGCTGAACAAGTAGGTACATAGAACTTTTTCCGGATTCTTATCATTTTTATTGCAATTGAGATGTTTTTCTTTTTGGAGGTTAACCAGCAGTAGTTTTGGAGGATAACCTGTTATTCTCCAGTAGGTTTCTTTCGAAGAAATTCCTCTGGTAGTTAATAAAATTACCTACTGGTCATCCACAACACTATTAGAGTTCTTGGGCTCCATATAGTGTTCAACAAATATCCGGATAATCGAAAATAAGGAGTTTCAGTGGAAATTCCGCCAGGAGCCGTAAATGAATTTACAAAAAATAAAAATTAGGCAACGCCCTCTGCAGGATGTGGACAAAAGTTCAAAATTTGTAAAGGGTTCTTGAAAGACTTCGGGAGCTCTCAGAAAAGTTCAACCATTTTTGGGACGTCTTCGGGAGCAGTTTGGCAATTTTCGTGATATCCGGACCCGACTGACAAATTTGCTGACGATTCGTTAGCGAGACTAGCGAAAATGTAGCTGACTCTCGATTTCTTGTCGAGTAAACGATTTTTAGTTGACGAATCGTTAACTACAGCTGGCGTTTATTTGGGAAAAATCGTTCACGAAACGCTAAGGTTTTCGTGACGAATTCGCCAGTATTATAGTTGGCAATTCGTTAGTTTGAATTTGTTTCAATTGACAAGGAATTGTAAACAAAATTGTAAACTGTTCTTGTGTTCTTAAGAAAAAATTTAAAAATCCAAAATACCGTTGTCAAATGCAAATTGATAAATAGCACTGGTAGCTCAATGGTTAGAGAGGTCGCCTATTATGCCGGGGGTCTCGGGTTCGAATCCCTAACGAGACTTAGATTTTTCAAATTTTTTTATGGCTAATAAGGTAACAACTAACGAATTTCTAACTAATATTTGATGAATTCGTTGCGAAAACGTTAGCGTTTCGTCAGCGATTTTTCCCAAATAAACGCCAGCTGTAGTTAACGATTCGTTAACGTTTTTTTCAATTTTTTTTTTCAAATTTTGTCAGTCGGGGATATTATCCGGATATTTCAATGTTTATCCAAATAGTATTTGGTATTTGAATATCCGGATATTTGTTGAACACTAGTGCTCCACTGGTACAGGTACATAAGCATAAATATCTTGTCCTTTAGGAAAAGTTATTAAAAATTGTGTATTTTTGTTGAAATATTAGTATGGACCTATGTCTAGAGCTCATCTTTGGAGGTTCTATGTGACAGTCTTTGAGGGCACTCTAAGGGATGGAATTACTGAGTGATTCATCCAATCCTGAAGCGGGCTATTTAGTTGGTAACTACAGTGGAGTGGAATGTGCCTTCCACTCCTGTGTTCTATTCTTTGGGTGTACTCAGAAGTAAGGCAAATGCATTTCATTATCGTGATTTCTTTATAGCTCTGCCATGCCATAGTCTCAATTTCAATACTTTGCCCTGAAGGCCTATAAGGCTATGCCATTGGAACTTGAAAATTTGAGTGCTCATAAATTTAAAAGGTTGTTGCATGAATAGTGAATACATTGTGACTTATAGGGTGGGGCATTAACAACACAACTGAAAGTTCAGATCCCCAACACGCCAACACAAATGACCCACCACATTTGATTCCACGGAAAATGGTAACCCTGGTCCTTCCTAAATCGCGTACACCCATCTGGCAAAAAAATGCAGCGCTACCGTAGTGTAAGGTAGCATACCGTCGCTGTTCTTGAGAAAGCTCGTAAGTCTTTTCAATTTTTTCAGGAGAGGCAAAACATTAATACGAGCTGTCTCTGGTCATGATTTTTAAGAATCGACAAACGAGTTTCCTATTTTTGTCTATAGGAGCGTTAGTTGACGATATAGACTTACGAGGTTTTCTAAATTGGATTTCTTGATTCTTTTTTCCTTAAGAACCCACTGAAACTTGAAGAATTTCCGAAAACGGACTTACGAGGTTTCTTAAGAACAGCGATGATTACACTACTTTATCAACACATTGACAAATTTCCTTGTAAATACATGAGTGATGCTTATGTTGTGTCGGTGTCTAAGTGGCAGCAGAAAGGTAGCGTATGATAGCATTCACTCCAAGCAAGTTTATAGTAACATTACCAACACACTACCTTAAAGGATTTGCTACCATGCGCTACCTCCTCACTAAGCAGGTTGACATAGCACTACTTCTACACTACTCATACACTACCAAATATGTGTCAAATATGTGTCCACTACTCTAGCACTAGCATTATACAAAAGTAGCAAGAAGGTAGCGTATGTTTCTAAATACTTGGCATAATAGGTATACCTCTGCACTACCAATAGCAAAGGTTAGTAAGTATATAACTTGACAAGAGAGGTATCCTAACCTAATGTGAAATTTTGAGCTGAACCAACAATAAATTGAAAGCACATCATAAAAGATCCCCATATCCAAAATTTTAAGTGTTAAACTTCATTTCTCAAATTTTGGAAAATTTCGAACTACTTTCCTTTTTGTCCTACAAAATATGAAAATTTGATCGAATCAATAAAAAGAGCTAAAATTTGGTATACCGAATACACTTCATGTTTGACCTTCTAATTTGGATGGAAAGCAGTTTTGAAACGTTTTCAGACAAGAGGACAAGACAGTCAATCATTGCCATGGAAATTCGAAATGAATTTCAATCATTAGAGCACAAAGAGTGTGGAGGGAACATGTTTTACATTTGAACAAAAACGTGCCATGTCTATCTAAATAGCAAATAATTTCAATTTTACACATTTATTCTGACTCCGCCACAATTTTTTTGATATGGCTACCTAAGATAGGGTTTTCTCAACTGTCTCTCAAAATTTGGATGAATTACATGCCAGAATTACAGAATAAATTAACAATATTAATGTGATAACTTTAAGATAGGTTTTTCATTTTTTTTTGTGACATGATTGTTATACTAATGATCGTAGAAGTCATTTTCAACACTAATTGAAAGTTTTTTTTTACTTTTTGATGTATATTTTTACATTTTTTGAAAAAAATAATGAAGTTTCATTCATGGTTTGAATTTTATCAGAACACGGTTGCGTTTTTAATGCCCCACCCTGTATAATTATGGATAATTGATGGTGGATATTTAAATTATTGTATTAGGTTATGCCATCTGTTTCACTGATAAGCTTCAAGACCATAACCCATCTGGCCTGTATTGTTGATATTTCCCGTTCTTATACCTAATCACTTTTCTTTTTTCAAGTACCTATTCGTTTACCTTTTTGTATGCTTTATTTTCATTTTTATATTTTTTTGTATTTGAATTCTTTATAATGTTATTCCATGTTACTCCCCCTATTCACGTAGTTTTGGGTGCTGGGGGAAATTAATTTTGTTAATCACCTTTTATTTAATACAAATACAAATCTGATAAACAGTCAGAATTGCTGCAGCACAGAAGAAATCAGCAAAATTCACTGATTTTCAGCGAATTTTCACCTTTCGACATTCGACTATAAACTATACATATACTCTCGAATTCGATTGAACGATTAATCATTTTATTATAGGATTCGTCGCCCATTAAAATGCTATCGAATCGAAATCCTATAACCTTTCTCGATCGCGCCCCGCCACATCACCGTAGACCATACACACATTCAGCCATCGCAACTTATGGTTACAAGAGCAAATAATCCGCATCAGCAACCGCCAGCTCGACACGAAGACGATTCTTAACACGTAATACGAGCAGTCTATTTTATACCATACGTACGCGTACGCAGCTGCAGTATCTAATAGTAACAACTCTTCGCGATGTGTTCTGAATTTCTAATCAGTATCTACGGATTTGTTCCCATACACGACGAGGATTATTTCAATTCGATAAAAGTATTATCGGTTTCGACGACAACGACAACGACAGCTACGATGACGACGAATTGCCCTCCATCTCCAATTCTCCATTCCATATTATACTATGAAAATTGAATTCGAATCTTACCAACTTATACGTAGAGTCTACCCCTTTATCAACCTATTTTCATTTATTTCTGCTTCACGTGCACGCGTGTTTCCCTTTGCTCTCCTTTACACACACGCTCGTACAGCTTGCCGTACAAATCATATACATGTAGGTAGATATTTTGAGTCGGACATTTGTGGGGAAGAAGTTCAATACGTTGAGCTAAATAGCTAAATCCTCTCGTTTTATAAATTATTGAAATCAAATCAAATCGGTAGACGCGTATGTTACATAATGTGCGTACGTATTTTTTCTCAAATGGTTCGGCAGCAATCCATCCGCAGATATCGTTCTACCATACAATCGTATAGAGGTACTTACTTACGTATAGAAAATTACTTCTTTAATCCAGCTACTCTATTCGGATAAAATCTTTGAAAAATTCGCGAGTGCTCGAAAAAAACCTACCATGTACAAGTTTGGCTAAATCCGCAAAATCATGCGTTTCCAGAAACGAATTCGACGCGCACGGTCTAAATACCATTAATACCGCTATAAAATGAGAAAAAAATACCTAAAATTTTGAATCGATGTAGCAACCACCCAACTAACAAAACGAAAGCAATCGATCAAAGCTGCTCAGTGCTCACTTCACTACGCACGAATACTCGAATGATTTCAACAAAAAAAACGACAATTAACCACAAGGATTCGATTTTTCTCTGCGTACAGATGCCGACGTCAAGAAAAAGGTTCTAGAATGGAGAGGTAGATTCGAGGATCGCATACACGTGATCATAGGCCGTACGAATGTCTACTTGGATGGCTGGAGAAGTGGCTGCAAGAAGAGAGAATGCAGTTTGGGCAATTTCATCACTGATTCCTTCGTCGATGCGGTAAGTGGAATTTTAGAAAAAAAAATTAAAATATTCATGTTTCATTTCACTGGTTGGCTTACTCTCTCATTTCTGAATCAGTGAAATTTATCAAAAATCACTGAAAAACAGTCAGAATTGCAGCACAGTAATGAATCAGTGAAAATTTTTTTACTGGAAGAAAACCAGTGAAAATTCGCTAAAAACTCGATGATATTTATAAAATTTACTGAAAAATCTGTAAAATTCTTTAATCAATGAAAAATCGCTGAAAATCGGTAAATTTCACTGATTTTTCCTGGACTGCAATTCTGACCGTTTATCAGTGATTTTTCACCGATTCGAAATAAGAGAGTACGTTCGACTCATCTTATCAAATTTTCAAACATTTCTACGCAAGAGCAGATAGCAGAGGTAGATACACCACACAGTGGATCAGGGGACCCTCCAAAACCCTCGTTTTGCTCATAAGCTCTGAAAAGTCGTTGAAAAAAATAGTTTTTTGAGATCGTAGATTACAAATTTTGCACTCAAAAATTGTAAGAGTTATGAAGAGTAGCAGGAAGGATTCAACTCAACATTTTACTATGGTTCCCCTACCCCTACCCCACTCCTACAATTTTTTTAGCACAAAATTCGTTATCTACGACCTCGAAAATGCACTTATATTTTGACATATTATACGATACGATACCAAAATTTCAATTTGAGCCCATCACCCCTCACCCCTATAATTTTTTTCTCATTAAATTTGAAATCCTTTCCGGGTGCAGGTGCATACTGAAATAAAAAAACAAAAATTCGCGCTTTTTTGATTTGCAAAAAATTCTATAGGTAGGTACTGTAGTCTTCCCTCCTCTACAAAAAAAAAAATAAAGAACTCCAGACGCTAGAACAAAAAAATGAAAACGTTGCATATCGTCGATATATGTTCATCTTCCATTGAATTAAATATTATGAAAGTAAAAAATTGTTCACGTTTGCCACTATTTTTCATAAATGAAGGGTTTCAGGCTAATTTTTTCCCAGATCTTTTCAAACAAAATGCCCTTGTAGAGACGAAAGCATACTTCTGTTTTAATTTTTGACCAGAATTACACCTTTTAAGAAAGGCACACATTGATTCTGTTTCAAAATAATAAAATCTTTTACGATAATGAAGGGAAGAAACGAAAGAGGGGTTCTCGTACAATTATTTCAAAACCAGATTTTCATCTCGCATTTCATAAACATTTGTGCAAATTCGTCGAGTCTGAGCGGGTCGAGGATAAAAATATTTGAGCAAAAAGGCATTCAAACGCTTGCATGACAAAATTTTTTCGAAATTTCAGTCTCGAAAAAAAAGAAGGCAGATCTTGAAAGATTCGTAATTTTCAACAACGAAATACTTCATTTATTTTTCAATAGTTCGTTGTTAAAAAAAAAAACAAAAAAAAAACGTAAAGACTTTGAAGTAAAAATTTAAAATTTTTCGACTGCGTTAAGTACCTAACTACCTATGACTTTTCCAAAGGGTATAGCCGGATAAGGGGTGCTTTTGGCCCCAGCATCGATTTTTAATCTAATCCCCCCCCCAGATTGTGTACCTCGATGAAAAAAAAATCTGGAAAAATATTGGCCTCCCAATCCCCTCCCTTTCGAAGCTATGGCCATTTTATTGCATTATTTTCAAGGATTTTTAATTCCAACGGAAGGGAATGAAATTTTCTGTTATTTGGCACAAAGTTACATCTCGTAGAGGTCTATTTACAATATTTTTTTCAACAATTTTGGGGCACTCCTTCATGAGGTTTTGGTCACTTGAAATTTTCAACTGTAAAAAAGACCTAAACAGCAAAGTTTGACTAATTTTAAAAAATATCCTGAAAACGTGTTTTTTGACGTAGATTCACGTCACGTATTCAGTTTTGACGATTGAGGTGGCGCAAGGACAGAAAATTGCAAAAAACCGTGCAGAAATGTTGCTATTTTGCCTGATTTTTCAAATTTCGAGCATTTTATACGGAAAGAAATTACCAAATAAAAAAACTAATCCCGTATTCGTTTTCAGCAGGTCAAATACCTTCGTAAACACCCTTTTCGCGATCATTTTACTTTAAATCTCGAAATTTAGTTTTATTGTCGCGAAAAATCAGTGAAAAAAGTGAATTTCGACATTTAAAGTAAAATGATCAGGGTATTTTGACCTGCTTATTGCGAATCCGACGTTAGTTTCTTCATTTGGTCATTTCTTTCCGTATAAAATGCTCAAGATTTGAAAAATCAGCCAAAATAACAACATTTCTGCACGGTTTTTTGCAATTTTCGGCCCTTCCGCCACCCCAATCACCAAAACTGAATACGTGACGTGAATCTACGTCAAAAAACACGTTTTTAGGATATTTTCTGAAATTAGTCGAACTTCGCTGTTGAGGTCTTGTTTATAGTTGAAAATTCCAAGTGGCCAAAACCTCATGAAGATGTGCACCAAAATTGATGAAAAAATTATCGTAAATAGACCTCTACGAGATGTAACTTTGTGCCAAATAACAGAAAATTTCATTCACTTCCCTTGGAATTGAAAATTCTTGAAAATAATGCAATAAAATGGCCATAGCTTCGAAAGGGAGGGGATTGGGAGGCCAAAATTTTTTCCAGATTTTTTTTTCATCAAGGTACACAATCTGGGGACATTAGATCAAAAATCGAGGCTGGGGCCAAAAACACCCCTCATCCGGCTATACCCTTCACAGGGTTCTCAGATTTACCCGAGTTTTTCAGAAAGGAACCACCATATCACATATTTTATTAAACACAAACGAAATATTATTTACTTTCGTCGCTCAATTTTTGTAAAGATTTCATAATTTTCTACGGGGTTTTTGCAAAATTTCGTGATATTACGAGTCAATACGAATTCTGCTCTTCATAATTCCAAGTTCGATTCGTTCCTCCTAACTCGCCAAAATTTTACAAGCTAAAACGAAAATTCTCCTACTCTTAGGTGGCCATGCAATACAACGCTAGTCAAGGCTGGACAGACGCTGCGATAGCTCTCATACAAGGAGGGGCTTTACGATCGGCCCTAAACCAAAACAAAACACACGGTAAGTGAATTTGAAAAAATCTCGCTCGAAACTCAAAAAATAAAAAAACACCACCAGTTTCGACTCTTCGACTACCCAGTTACGCATAGATGACATTTGTTTCAGGTAACTTCACGTACGAGGAAATTCTCTCCATGCTGCCTTATGACACCCCTTTGTTCAAAGTTCGCGTACGCGGTTCAGATTTGAGAGACGCGCTAGAACTATCGATTGCCAAACACAACCTTGTAAAGAATGATATCGACGTAACGGGGGAATTTCTTCACGTATCGGGTAAATATGTATTTGCTAATCATCACTTCATCAATCTAAAAATGTAAATCACAGATTGATGAAATACACTACGATAGGTCGCATCACTTCGATACCTACGCGAAGCAGCGATGTATCTCTGTCAAAAATTTTTGAATCGTTTGGCAGATACCTATTCGGAAACTTATGACGTGTCTGTTCGGCACCGGCATTTATATCGTTTACGGTCTCTCGCGGAATACAAATTACACGCTTTATTTTCGAAGCGAGAGCGAGGGTACATCTCATTCGCACAAGTGAAACGATACCATTAGATGATGGGTACGGAGTAAAGCAAGAATACAGTACGAAAATAGAGATGCGAGAGACAAAACGATAGCAATTTGTACAGAGACAAACGTAGACGTAAGAGCTAAGAGAGTACCGATGTTGACAAAATATGAAAAAGGTACATAACATACTCGTAGAAAGTAGTACCGCGAGTACCGGTATATCGAAAATTTTATAGGCGAATATGCGTAGGTGTGAATAAAAACACGAAAACACGCCGAACGTCGATGCGGAATTGTCTCAATTATGTGACGGCCTTATCGATTTCATAATCTTTTTTCTTCGCTCGCGAGAGTAAATTTCAATCGTAAATATTTTCACGATAACTTTCAACTTTACTACGCGCTCGACGATGGGACGAAACGCACCATAAACCTACACGAGTGCGTGCGTTCTTCGAAAATGAGAAACTCTTATGTTTTGTCATTTTCAATAGTCACGATTTTCCGCGCTTGGAAAAACTTTTTCCTCGTCTTTCCGCGTCCCATTCAACTTTTTCTTCGAGCCCATCTGTCTTTTACTTTCTGTTCGTTTGCTCCGATCCGATGTAAAGCTCGTCATCGTGTCAAATTACGTTGTAACCTACTCTGGTCAAAAGATCATTTTCACACGTTCGCTTTTTCCTCTAAAAGGGGAGAAAACGGAGTGCAAAAAAAAGTCCCAGTCTTTATTTGCGCAGTCGGCGTATTTCACCGCCGTACCTATACTACCTATTCTCGTACTCTCATATTTCTTTTTATACATATACTCTTCGCACAATAGATGGAGCATCGTACACTCGTAAAGAAAATCCCATTCGCACGTGCTGGCTAATGTTAACAATCGTACAAATCAATCAAAATATTTTTCGTAGGTAGGTAAATATTTCGAGAAAATATTCCCGCGAAATCGTATTGAAAAATTATACGCGAGTAGGTATACGGGGGTACATAAATAAATATGAACTTGCAATGAGACTATCGTATACCCTATACCTATACAGAACACAGCTAGTAGCCCATTCATTTTATAGTCCAGTAGAATTAACATTTCATAGGGAAAGCCGAGCTAGAGCAAAAATGAGGTCTATAAAACTTATTCTACGTCAAAGGGTATATCCGGTCAAGTATGGTGGTTTGGCCTTGGAAACCGATCTGGACCCCTCCCACCCCAAAAGGCCATCCATGATGAGAAACTATTGTGACAAAAATTTTGGACCCCTGGCGCAATTATTTTGGGAAGAGGGGCCATAATGTGTTTTTTTCGTCAATTTTTAAATTTTTCGTAATTTTTTGCCAAATTTTGATAGAAATTTCGCGTTTTTTCAGATAGATTTTAGAGAGTCTGAAGAACAAAACCAAAAAGGAAATTTTTTGGGGCAATTTTTCGCCGACTTATGACGTTTTGAAAATTTTGAGCCGCCATTTTGAAAAAATGGTCAAACCTACAATGGCATTTTTTTTCTCAAAAAAAGTGTTATTTATCCATAAATATACCATTTATAAATTTCAAAAATTTTGGAATGGTGGAAGATTGTCAAAAAAAATGAAAACTGGCCCCTCGCGTTGTAAAATACTCGAAATTCGCATATCTATGTACCATTGTACCTGCACAAGTTATGGGAAATTTTGCAAAAACTATTATTTTTATAAAATGATTTCATCCAAGGTCAACAGAAAATTGTATCAAAGAACCCTCAATTCCTCGACCCCCTTCGCTCCCCACTGCGGTCATTTTTGTAAAAAATTCGAATAACCGATATTGGTATCGATTTCATATGAATAAACCCTTTTGAAAACGAATCTGCAGTCGAATTTCCATTTGAGCCATTTCCTTGCTTCCTTCCATCACTAAATCAATAATTACATTAAAAAATAATTTTCAGAAATTTTTTAATTTATATCTGTTTTAGATTTCATGTTTCTTTTGCGGATAGAGATGTGCCTTGAAAAGTACTTTTCACTCACGAAAAAGTCTAAAAAACACATTTTGACCTCTCCCTCCCCCCAAAAAAAATTCCACCAGGGGTTCAAAATTTTTGTCATGATAGTTTCTCATCATGAGTGACCTTTTGGGGTAGGAGCGGTCCAGATCGATTTCCTTGGCCAAATCATCTTACTTAACCGGCTATAACCATTTCTTATCAGATGACTTTTGAATGGTATTCATAAACTTAAGGGGGCTGGAGTTATAATTGATCAAATGGGAGGGGATTTTCTCCAAAAATCTAATTTTTGGCTTATATGTGCTGAAATATTGATTCTAGTGCAAAAATGAGGTCTACAAAACTTAATCTACATCAGCTTTCCAATCATATGACTTAAGAATGATACGCACAAACATAAGGGGGCTGAACGCTGAAGCTACAATTGAGCAAAAAAAAGGGGTTTTCAATTTTATTTTAACACTAGTCGACAAAAAAATTTTTGTAGTTCTAATGCCTAAATTCTGATTCTAGGAATTGAAATACACCAACATACTTATTTGTGGCTTTCAAAATTTGCTTGGAGGGGGGGGGGTGTCAAAAAATGAAGTTTTTCGAGAACAATAAACACCAACTTGAGAAAAAAAATTCAAAAATTTTGTTTAGCCTAGTCTTATAGAAAATTTTACGGCGAATCGAATGGAACAAACCGCAGACCTCTATTTCATTTAGAAAAAAAGTTACAAACGAACTTTCTTAAATTTTGTGAAAAAATTCATTTTTTTGTGCTTTGCTTACCAAAAAGTGATATTTCTGAACAAACGAAGCATCTTACGACAAAAATGATACGAACCAAAATTGCAGAAAATAAATTTCTTATCTGGTGGAAGCAGACAAATTTTTTTAGCACGCCTAGTTTTCAAGATATTTTTGTGTAAAGTTGAACATTAGTAACTTTTGGTAGCCGAAAATTGATTTTTTTTTCTTTTTTTTCTTAATTGCCTCTACTAAGTTCAACTTTCCTCGAAAATATCTTAAAAACTATGCGTCCCAAAAAAATCTAACCGCTTCTACCAGATAGGAAAATTTATTCTCCACAATTTTGGTTCTTATTATTTTAGCAGATATAAGCCAAAAATCAGATTTTTGGAGAAAATCCCTCCCTTTGATCAATTATAGCTCCAGCCCCCTGGGGTTTGTGAATACCATTCAAAAGTCATCTGATGAGAAATTTGGCGTAGAATACGTTTTATAGGCCTCATTTTTACTCTGGCGCCAATATTTCGGCAGTTTTGGACCAAAAACATGATTTAGGGGGCAAAGATCCACAATATGGGGGAAACGAGCACACCGGACGAGACCGGGCATGAAAATAGACCATTAGAGCCAAAAATCGGTTGGCCGCTGAGTTTTTCTTTATGACCCTCTTTTCTTGGCTAATTCTACTGGACTATTAGGTGTGAATTTTCAAAAAATTGAGAGAATGCTGAATTCTACATAATTTGTGCAGAATGACCTCCTAAACAACATACTAAGACTTGCATCATGCAAGTGTCAGGCAACCCCTCACAAGAGGATAAGAAAGTTAACACCCTCAAAACTGGGTTTCAGCCTTTTTCGCCAAAATGAAAAATTTAAATCAAAAATTGTCGAGAGTAAAATTTCTTTCTACGCTACGTTTTAAATTTCCTATGAAAATCTTGTAAAAATGCTGAAAAATTTTCATTTTCACGCCATTTTTGAGAGGTTGAAAATAACGATTTCACAAAATTCATAATTTCATTCATTTTTCGGTTTTTCAGAGAAATAAAAATGATGGTACGACATATTCGTTAGGTAGCAGCGAAAAAAAAAACATACTTTGAACTTTGACAAAAATTCACAGGGGTGATTCATTTCGAGTTGGAAACTCACCATAAAAAATTTCAGCAAGGTCATTTTGAAAAAAAAAAACGCCTATAGGAAATTTCACGCAGAAAAAACTTAAACACTGGACATATCTTTTATTTTGGAGGAAAAGGCGAAAAACTGGGGTTGAAAGTGCTTTTTATCCTCTCGCAAGGGTTGCCGAGCACTTGCGAGGTGCAAATTTTAGTGTGTTGCTTGGGAGATAATTCTACACAAATAATGTGAAATTAAGCTTTCCTTCAATTTTTTTGAGCTTCAGACCTAAAATGTCTGGGCTATATAGCTATCGGTATCTGAAAAGCACATCGTTCTTTTCTTGCTGCTTTCCTCCAACGTAAGTCTGACGTCTTCGAGATAAAAAGTAAAATCCAACATTAGGTACGAGTCTTACGTCACGAGAATAAGTGAAATCTCAGCAACAACGAGAATCTCATCAAAACAAAGTGATACGTAGGTTGTAAGAGCGCTTTAGAATCAAACGATTGGCGAAGGCACGATTTAAAAACTCGACGATTTCGATATTTTCGACGAAAATTTACAACTTTTACGAGCAATAAAAATTGAAAGCGTAAAAAAAATAAAAAGAATTTACGAGTCTAGTATACTCGGATTGAAAAGGAGAGCGAAAGTATATCGAGCGTAAGGTACCCGCTACCCAGCGCTTTTTCGGTCGCAAACATCCCGCTAACCAATTATCTCAGCGTCGACTCGGATTAGATATTTTTTCATTTTAGTCGCGCGGAGAAAAAAGAAAATTTCTTGCTTGTATAATAACTTACGAATATGTTTTCGCGTTACATAATTTTTGTAGGCAATTTTCTTTTCTCTTTTCGTTTCACTAAAGATTAACTTAATAGATACCGATCTGCTGATGGAAACTGGTTCGAAATCACAGCTAATCGATTTTAATGAATCGAGTAATTTTCTAAAATCGATGTCGTGATTTTGAACCCGCACTTCCAAAGAGGTAATTCAGCGAAAATGAATGAACAACAATTCTTCAAATTACGTATCTATTACAATATTATACTCGAGTCTCATCTGAGAAAATTTTTGACAAATTTTATAGGTATTCGAGTGGTATTTGACGTATCTAAACCAGTAGGCAGCCGTATAACGGAACTATACGTACGCTGTGCAAATTGCACCGTTCCTCAATACGGTGTTCTAAATAATGATGCCACTTACACCGTCGTCATGTCCGAATACCTAAAAGATGGAGGCGATGGATATCTGATGTTCAAAAAAGGCTCCAGCGAACCAATTTTGGAAGATGGTCACGGTACGTACGATGCATTCAAGTTCATGCATATTTAGATTCATAAAAAAATGTGACCCTGGGCGAAGGAATGATGTTAGTGTTCAAAAAAAAAAATTTAATGGAAAATTCCGTGCTCTTTCCAATTCTAAAAAAGAAAAAACTGAACTTCATCGCTTTATTGCCTTTCAACAGAATAATATTTATCATTCTAATAACAATCGTATCGTAACTATGGCTTGCGCAGCTCTTTCAGACACCAATGCCGTGGCCCATTATTTCGAAAAATCTCGAGTAAATTATCCCGGACTCGATGGAAGGATTATCTTCAAGAATGATGAATTATCGTCCAAATCCTCTAGTCCGATTAATTCTTCGATAATAACGTTATTCGCATCACTATCGTTCGTTACCTGGTTTTACAATATGTTTGCGGTCAGTCCTACTGTTCATCATTCGTGATATGCGAGCAGAGCCCTGGTACCAGTTACCAGTATGCCTCATTCAGAGCCAGTGTGTCAATCAGCAGCCCCCTTCCTGCGACCAATACTCGTCTACTGTGCCATCGTAAATCATCGTTAATTTTAATATAGGGAATACTCCATATTTAGATATTAATCTTTCACTTAAAAAAGAAAATATATAGCACGAGTAATACCATAGGTACCTATATATTTCGTGAAAATCTGATTTTCCCTATTCTTTTATCGCTTTCTTGCAAAACATCAAAAAATTCCCTTCTACATATCATTTTTTTTCGTTTTTTAATTGCATAATTCATCAAGTATTTACGCGGGATACATGTCGATCCTATCGAATAATGATTAAACGTAAAGTAATAATTAGTAATTGTTCGATTATTTAATAATTTGTTATTTTTTTTACCGCAATCATTGTTATTTTCATTTGTTTTACGAGTAAACATATAAGAATTGTTATACCTCAAATCCACACTTTTTATTGAACTACACCAAGTATTCTTCAACATGAGTATAAAAAATGTCCCAAAATAAGTGATAATCGTTCTGGTATGAGCCCGTCCATCCTCCTCTAAAGTCAAAATGACTCATAATAGTCCAAAATTAGGAAACTCAAATAGGATCCAAAAAATTCACATGAATTTTTCCCTACGAGTTTTGTAAAAATTTCATTCATAAAAATTTATGAAATAAAATTTACACTCTCCAGGCAGGTATGGTAGTCTAAATAATCTTATCTGGGGTCAGAAGTGGAAAAGGATAATGAAAATGAGTCGACTAATCGTAAAAATAAAGTATTCGAGAACAGGGTGTCTACTGATTTTTAAAATTTAAAATTCGAAATTCGCGACTTTTTCGCGACCTTTTCTCAACTTTTCCTCATGGTATCTACCTCTCAATTTAACCCCCCCTCCCCCCTCCCGCCTAAAATAATGAACGAGACCAAATTTATTACAAAAAAAAAATTCAAAACGGAAGGAAATATGTATTTTAAATCAAAATCATAAAAAAATGAACGCATTCTGTAACTTTTCAAAATTCCTAAAATACCAAAAATTGGTGAAAAAGTAACATCTAGAAAAAAATTTCACTCCATTAGGTAAGTACCATACATGAATGCGGTCAAATCAATTTATTCTTGTAATGTACAGTTCGAGATGGAACAGCAGAAAAAACAAAAAAAAACTAGGATCATATGAAGAAACATTAAAAAAGACTATTTTTCACCAAAATTTTCTAAAAGTGGATTATTTTTATATTAAATAAGGTATAGTTACTGCTCGAGCGAAATTTTTTTTTTTGAAGAATTTATTACAAAAGGAGCAAAAAACATTTCCTATAGTGATGTTTCCTTCTGAATTTTTAAAAAATCTCAGTGAAAATTCCAAAATTCTTCGATTTTTCTATATTTTTTGGAGAATAGATACAATGTCCCAGTTTCCAAAAAAAAATCGATAAATTTTTGAAAATTTTTATCCTGATCGGAACTAAATCTCCCACAAAAACGAATTTTTTCCGCTTCAAATATTCAATTATTGTCTAAAATAGAAGGGGAGAAGGGTTATAATTTAAGAACGATGTATGTAAATTTATGAGCCCGAGCAAAGCGAGGGCGAAAATTTTTAGAAAAAGTGTTCAGAGATTTGAAACTTCTTTAATTGTTTTGTTTTGTAGAAAGCGAAAAAATCAAGTAAGAGCCTCTCCGCATAAGATGGTGAATTCCGCACTCTCACCGATTGAGCTGAAACTCACCCAAAATGTTAGTATTGATGTAAATTCATCCCAAAAAAATTTTTGGCTCGATCCCCCCACCCCAGTCCAAATAAAATGGCCGTAAATGTCCAAAATTCAAAAATTCGTATCTCCAAAGGGAGTGGTTCAAAAATTTCGAAATTTTCACAGAAAATAGTTAGTGGGTAGATGTATACGTGAGAATTTTTTCAAATTTTTTTTCGCGTATTTGGGGGGGTTTTGAGGGGTTTGAAAATTTCAAAAATTCGTAGAAAAAAAAATCGGGGGGACCCCCGGCTGGAATTTTTTTTAAAAAGTTGGTCCTATCCTCAGGTATAACATATATTTTTTTCAGACCCCCGAGGAGGGGTGCAACATGGTCAAAAAAAATAAAAACAACAAAAAAACACGTTTTTGACGTTTTTTTTGCAATAAGACAAATATTTTGAAAAAAAAATTAATTTTTATGGAATACATTTGAAATGAACCAGAATTACACTTTTTGATCATTGGGCTACAAACCGATAATGATAGCATCGCCGCTGCCCGTGTAGTACAGTCGCAAATTGTAAAATATTCAAGAAACGTGGCTTTTTATGAAAGAAGCATGAAAGTTGGTATGATGAACAATAAGACCAAAACAAAATTTTAGAGAACGGGACCCACTTTGTATCTACCATAGGGGGTGCAGGGGGTGGTATTTTGAGGTCCCAGCCCCCCTATGTGGCGGGGTTGAGCAAAGTCGGCGTTTTTGAACTCGATTTCATATATTTCAACCTCCCTGAACACGAATATGCCATTACTTTCAAAATCGGATAATTATAAGTGCCCCAAATTTCAAATTTAAAACACCCCTAATTACCAATATTCATGAAAAATACCCGAAAATCGTGGTTTTTGGCCCCTACACCTCACACATCGATCAGAAACGAATTTTCAATACGATATTCGAAAAATAGACCTCAAACCCGATCTATAGACTCATACAGGGTCTATAAATGAACCGGGCACCCTCAGCGCAAAAATTCCCATTCTTTTCTTTTCTTTTTTCCCATTTCGTTGCGTTGCATCACTGATATTATTGTTGTAATACGCAACGAAACGAAAACAAGATCAAAAAAGTGACGAAGTTTAATGTAAGGGATGAGTCATCTTATAAAATATGCAGGTAAAAGTGTGAAATACGCTTCACAGAGTTGAAATGCCCACACGATAACATTACATGAATCTTTTTTTTAACATCAGAATGCCGTAATCTCGAACGTAAAATTATCAATTCTTTGAAATTAAAATTTTTTATTAATTACAATTATTGACAAATAAGTGATGAATTTATCATTAAAAATTAAATTCATCAAAATTATGATTTTTTGTAATTTAAAAACTATACCCCAGACCCTTTTAACGGAAAAGAACATAAATCAGAAATATCGCTATTTTAGGTAGAGTATTTTGCGCTGAGGGTGCCCGGTTCATTTATAGACCCTGTATACCTACGAGCTTCACACGTCTTCATGGGGAGGAGTAGGATGAGCCGCGGTATTCCCAATTTTGATGAATTTTACAGTTTTTTCGAATATTTGGATATCTGTACGTAATATAAAGGATTTCGAACCATTTTGAATTGCAAATATGGCAAGTAGACACCTTGACTAACAAAACTAGGCATTTGCAAGGGTATCTAGAATCGCAGTTGAGGAGTCAGGGGGTAAAAAGTTCTGTCAAAATGGTAGGTATTTTGCAAACCTCATGCGATGTCCTGGCTGACGAATATATTACGAAATATTTGATGCCATTTATTCGATATCAAGTTCAGTATCTCGTATCTAATGGATAATATTGCAATCTAATCCCTCTTCCCCATCACTGGAGTGGAGGGTGTGGTGAAAGGGTGAGTAGTTACTTCACACATTTCATATTTCTGATGCACTTTTCAGTGAAATAATATGCACTCAAAATATTCCAAAGGGGCAACTTGTACGTAGCCCTTTGTATCTACTTGCGTTCCTTCAGAGGGGATGATGTGGGGTGTGGGGTGAAAATGCAATGGACAAATATAGCGTGCAATATATGTCTAAATCTACATTGTTGAGATCGTAGAACACAAATACGATGATATTTTTACGTTTGAGAGCAATGGGTCGTTGAAGTGGGAGGGGGGATCGAGTTGGAAGTGAAACGTGAAATTTTGTCATTCTGATATGAAAATGAGAAATCCCATTATTTTGAAGTAATTTTAAACAAATTTGAAGTCTGTTTTTTCAACTGTGACACTCTTGAAGGGATGAAAGATGAGTGGGTGGGAAACTTTATATGATGTGTAATATGAGTACATCAACATTTTAAAGGTGGTAGAACACAAATTAACATCATTTTTTGGTTGAGGAGCATCGGGGTGGAGTTATGAAGATAAAAGTTCAGAAAACTCACCATTAAAAGAAAGCAGTTCAAATTTTAGCCATAAATAAAGAAAATAGCAAGCATTCTGCCCCCCACCCCAACGACCCTTTAATCCTTTATATTACGTACAGATATCCAAATATTCGAAAAAACTGTAAAATTCATCAAAATTGGGAATACCGCGGCTCATCCTACTCCTCCCCATGAAGACGTGTGAAGCTCGTAGGTATATGAGTCTATAGATCGGGTTTGAGGTCTATTTTTCGAATATCGTATTGAAAATTCGTTTCTGATCGATGTGTGAGGTGTAGGGGCCAAAAACCACGATTTTCGGGTATTTTTCATGAATATTGGTAATTAGGGGTGTTTTAAATTTGAAATTTGGGGCACTTATAATTATCCGATTTTGAAAGTAATGGCATATTCGTGTTCAGGGAGGTTGAAATATATGAAATCGAGTTCAAAAACGCCGACTTTGCTCAACCCCGCCACATAGGGGGGCTGGGACCTCAAAATACCACCCCCTGCACCCCCTATGGTAGATACAAAGTGGGTCCCGTTCTCTAAAATTTTGTTTTGGTCTTATTGTTCATCATACCAACTTTCATGCTTCTTTCATAAAAAGCCACGTTTCTTGAATATTTTACAATTTGCGACTGTACTACACGGGCAGCGGCGATGCTATCATTATCGGTTTGTAGCCCAATGATCAAAAAGTGTAATTCTGGTTCATTTCAAATGTATTCCACAAAAATTAATTTTTTTTTCAAAATATTTGTCTTATTGCAAAAAAAACGTCAAAAACGTGTTTTTTTGTTGTTTTTATTTTTTTTGACCATGTTGCACCCCTCCTCGGGGGTCTGAAAAAAATATATGTTATACCTGAGGATAGGACCAACTTTTTAAAAAAAATTCCAGCCGGGGGTCCCCCCGATTTTTTTTTCTACGAATTTTTGAAATTTTCAAACCCCTCAAAACCCCCCCAAATACGCGAAAAAAATTTGAAAAAATTCTCACGTATACATCTACCCACTAACTATTTTCTGTGAAAATTTCGAAATTTTTGAACCACCCCCTTTGGAGATACGAATTTTTGAATTTTGGACATTTACGGCCATTTTATTCGGACTGGGGTGGGGGGATCGAGCCAAAAATTTTTTTGGGGTGAATTTACATCAATACTAACATTTTGGGTGAGTTTCAGCTCAATCGGTGAGAGTGCGGAATTCACCATCTTATGCGGAGAGGCTCTTTGGGAAAAATTCGCAACTTTTGATGAATTTTGGGTAATTTTGCGACTTTTTCGCTACTTTAGCGACTTTCGCGACCGGTAGACACCCTGGAGATGTAGATATTTGCAAAAAAATACGAGGTCGTGTAAAAATCGATCACTGAACAAAACCACCATTCGAGTTGTGTGAAATCTAAAATTCTTCAAATTTGTAACGAAGAAGTTTTACTTTCGCGAGAATATTTCAATCATTCAATATTCAACCACGTTTACAATATCTAATTAGAAAAATGAAATTTTGTACGATAATGGTGAGCTCTTCCAGGATATTACTTCGCTCTGTACTCAAAAATTAATTGAAAAACAATTAGCCGGAGGCCCCCCTCCTCACTTTAGCTCAACCAATCGTTGAAGACGGAAAAATCAAACGTACTTTATATTACGTTCGTGAATCACGGCTGAGTGCAGTTTTCCTCTCTCGAACTCGATGATGAACGCTTAAATAACACCGATCCGCGTTATTTATTTTATAATAAACAAATACGTTCTCAGGATTCGCGTTGAATGAAGTTCATACTTCATAGTATACGTTTTTTGAATGAGACCTTCAAAGGACATAATTATCTTCCAACAGCTGCGCCAATTTTTTCAACGCGAGATATTTGACTTTGTTTTCGTCTTTACAAATTCACGCATAAAGAAAACACCGCGTCGACGAAATGATTGCCTGTCGACAAAGCGTCGAGCAGCGTTGCGTTGTTCAACGACTTGTCGAAAGGATACTATCGAACGAATGATAGAGGCGTTTGTTTAGGCAACTTATTAAACACAACTACGACGTCGACGACAACGACCAAGCTTTGAGCTGTCATTCATTATATTTATACTGTACGGCTGGGCAGATCTACCAACATATTTACGTTAGACTTACATAGTACGCGTAAGAGTAGCCATAATTTACTTTGCTCGTTGGTAAATTCCATTATGTCCAGTGACAAACTGCAAGTAAACGGCGAATGATGGAAGAAGCGTGTAATTTGGTAAGGTGAACAAGGACACCGTAAATTTTTTTTTGAAGTCCAGAGAAGCCATCGCCGAATTCCAGAAGAGGGAGGAGGTGATCCGAAGAGGGGTCCAGCCCCTCATTTTTCAAAATTGGACTATCAGCCCTTTTTGGGTGTCATTTCTATACGAGTGAATCCCGCCGAGCTCAAAAATATCAGTACTTTAAAAATCTGAGGGAGAGAATTCTTTCAAAGTTGAGATTCCTTAACTCGTGTTTTTGCACTTTCCTCCAGGACCGCATAAAAATCATGTTTTTTCAGATTTGCACAACTTGCCGGCCTTTCGACCAATTTTTTTTAGAATTTTCGAACTATAGGGCCAGATTACCAGATACATATATTGACCTTTTACAACTTTCCATACATCTACTTTAAGTGAAAAGAACGGTCTAAAGTTGTTAAAATCGGGCCAATTTGTTACATTTTTATGAATATTCAATTATATACGAGATGATATTCATGGATTGAAATTTTTATGGCGATTTCTGAGTAGTACAAATCCAACGCAGTAAATACAGGCCAAGAGGCTCCCCGTATACTCCCTTTAGAGGACTCAGTGGGTCATTTTTGACTCACATTCTGCACAATTTTGAATGGATACTTCAAAACCTGAGATTAGTTTTACAACTTTTTTCAAGACGTAATCGGGAAGTAAATAAATACTGACTAATATTTTCTGGTGTTCCCGAATTCAGATGAAGTCGATAATTTTTAATTAAATTTGAGTTTGGCGAGGGTGACTATTTAGGAGAAGGAGTAATATTTTGACAACAAATCGATATATGTACATATTGAAATGTGAGTTTTCGAAGAAGCTGAATTCAGATATTTTATCGATTTCGCAATTAAAGTCAAGAGGTGAGTAGGGGTGAGCTCATTTAGGTAGAAAGGAGGAAGTTGTACACGCAAAAAAACAATAATAGAAAATGTTGAAAAAATTAGTAAATTTTATTTTAAAAAATAATAACGGGGTACCATTCAAAAAGTTGGTAAAATTTAATCTAAATATAATAATATTTATCAAGATATTTAGTAAAATTCATCATTCAATAATAAACTTTACCAAGTATTTGGTAAAATTTATTATTGAATGATAAATTTTACCAAATATCTTAATAAATATTATTATTTTTAGATTAAATTTTGCCAACTCTTTGAATGGTACCCCGTTATTCTTTTTTAAAATAAAATTTATTAATATTTTTTTTTTTGAGTGTAAAAAGTCAATTTGGTTACCTACGCGAAAAGTTCGAAAATCGTAGAAAAAATTTGGTTCGGAAGGTCGGCAGATTGTGCAAACTTAAAAAAATGTCATTTTCAAGCAGTTTTGGGGGAAAGTGCAAGTCCACAATTTTGACAAAAATTCAAAAAAATCGAAAAAGTAAAGTATCATATTGATTATTACTAATTCGAAGGCGCTGATTGCGAATATGAACTCAGTTTTTTCATTCGACCCCTCTGAACCCCCCTATTAGCCTCCTTGATAGGATCAAAATTCAAAAAAATGAAAAATAACGTGTGACCTATCGTTTGTTAGGTTTTAGAGGGTGGCGAGTTCGAAAATTTGCTTATTTTTTGGATTTGCCCCTTTAGTGCCCCTCTAGCCCCCAATTTTGGGAAAAACTATAATGAGAAACAAAAATATCGTGTGGCATATTGATTCTAACTAACTCGAAGGCGTAGAATTCGAATACCGCCTTACTTTTTGATCAGACCCCCTCCTCGTTCTGAAACTGACCCCTTCTTTCAGTTTTAGGTGATCAATACGGAATTGAATATTTCAAAAAATTATAGGGGGGGGGTGGTCGGATCAAAAAGTAAGTCGATATTCGAATCCTACGCCCTCGAATTATGTAGTTAAAATCGATATGTCACACGATATTTTCGTTTCTCAATATAGTTTTTCCCAAAATTGGGGAGCTAGAGGGGCACTAAAGGGTTAAATCCAAGAAATTAGCAAATTTTCGAACTCAGCACCCTCAAAAACCTAACAAACGACAGGTGACACGTTATTTTTCATTTTTTTGAATTTTGACCATACCAAGGAGGCTAATAGGGGGGGGGGGGTCAGAAGGGTCGAATAAAAAAACTGAGTACATATTCGAAATCAGCGCCTTCGAATTAGTAGTAATCGATGTGTTGCTTTACTTTTTCGATTTTTTTGAATTTTTGTCAAAATTATGGACCCCTGTACCCCCAGGGGTCTAGAGATCCCATCTTGAAAGTTTGTTGCTTGAAAAAAGGGTAAAAAGGGCTACTCACTGTAATTTTTTCAGATTTTTAAATGGCAGCTTTCATCTTTTGTTCTTATTATGAAAGTTGAGCTTTCACCACCAAAATTCAACTTTGAACTTTTCAAAATGTGATTACCGTTTTTAAATCTCCTATTAATTATCTTTCAGACCCCGCAAACAGTTTTCCCGCAAGTTTGACCTATCTCGAGATATGAGCCTTCAAATTTGGGTAATTTGGCAAAAAATCGCAATTGCATAAAAATTTCGAGACCCACCTCCCCGCCCCCTTGAGGGTTGGAAAAAAATTATAGTGGTTTTGTGAATAGACCGCTAAGGGAAACTCGTAAAAAAAAAATTGAGCGAAATTGAAAGACTCGACTTCATTTTTGGTCAGTCTTAGTATGGAATAGCCCACATACCATTCATTGGTGCCACAACCAGGACAATAATTATTAGAAATACACACTGCACCGTACCTATAGATAATAAGGTATGCAAAGCATCCTTTTTGCTTAATTAAAGTACCCACTCGAGTTTTTGAAAATAGACATACATAAGAATACCTCGGTACGTAGACGAACTGAAGAAACAGCTCGATGGAAAACATAAAGTAGAAAATATAGAAAAGAAGCGCAAGAAGCGTACAAAAATACCGTCACCAGGGACAGAAACGCGACGCGCAACGTATAACATTGATAAATAAACGAAATGTATTACAAAAGCGAAAATTTTATAATATTATGAAAGAAACGTCGTATTCTTATCAAGATAATGAAAGAAATATTGAAATAAAGCGTCAAAAAGAAAAGTAAATATTACCTAACGTTGGAGCGTGAAAATTGCCGACTCTTTTTTCGGCACTTTTTGTTCATTCGATGCGTTTTTTTTTTCCAACCAAGAAGAAAGGTCGCGGTACCTAGTACCTACTCGCTACTTTTTTATTTTTCACGGAAAAAAATCGGCGTAATTTTTCATCGACTTATCCGCCGAATGAAAATAATACAAAAATTCTATTAAAAGATTCCGTAGCTTTCGGGATGTTATATTAACTATATAGATACCTATATGACGCCATCGTCGTGTAAATTGACCGGAAAAGTTGATAAAATTAAAAGCGTACGTAGCACCCAAACCTGTGCGATTTTTTTTCCTCGGGTAACGGCTAACGAGCCTGGTTTTTTTTTGACAACGTACACGTAATAGGTGTACTGTGTACATATTCGTAAGCTAGATATAGGTATAGGTATCTTCGTAGATGTAGCACCATCTTTTCATGCTATACATCATAGGCGGAAGGTACGTAATAATCGTTATTCTAAATGTACAGATAAGCACAATAAGTAGAGGTACCTACATTTAAGTAAGCGTAGTTCGAAGTTATACCAAGCGAAACTTAAGGTCGATGGTAAAGTTTTGCCTTTTCAGTTCATCCAACAAGTTCTACGAAGCGTTATTCTGGGGAGAGGGGGGAGGGGAGGCAAAGACCAGATATTGCAGATAATAGAGAGATAAGGCGAGATACCTGTACCTGTATCACTAACCAAGTATATGGAATATCGAACAAGCCTTTGAGTCACAGCTGGCGTAAAAATCAACCAAGCAGTTCTATTTGCAGCAAAATGGAAAAAATCTGTTGATAGAAACCAGACTGCTCAATTTTGCGTTAGTTTCGATATTTGAGTTTACGAGGACCCCTTACGGGGTACTGGTGTACTGGTATACACATAATTGGAGAGCCCCGGCACAGCCTATACCTACGAATAACGAGAACGAGGGAAAATTTCCAAACAACAAGCTACTCAGCCGATTAATTTGAAAGTTTAAGTGGCTAAAGTGAAGCTATTATCGGCCATTTAGACCGCAATCTGTTTTTAAGCTAAACTCGTGCCGCTGCGTTGGTACACTTTCAAACGACGCGACGATAAACTACGAGTACAGGCACTCCGGTGTATTAAGCGCAGATACGTTTACGTTCGTATACGTCCTACGTAGCAAGGCTACCAGTTCGTAACTACGTACATTTATTTTTACAAACCATTTAGCACGCGTTTTCCCAAATATGTCACACGCTTTTTCTGAAGCCGGCATCGTGTATACTTTGCTTCCCTACCCCCGACCCTATTCCTCAAGATCGAGACGTCAAAAGTAAGTTCCTACGTTCGTGCCACTAGGCGCGCACAAGTACATCCGAAATTAGGAACGCCTGATCATGCCTGCGCAGAGGAGGAGGGGAGTTTCCCTCGGACTCGCTAGGGATAAAAAAATTCGGTCTCTTCACTTCGAGAGCCCTCAAACGAAGAATTTGGCTTGACCACATCGTATTGACGTTCGAAAGACTTTTTTTAAACTTAATTTAATATTTTTTCCTCTGGTCCCGATTTTCTCTGCAAGGCCCTTGCAGATGCAGATGAAATGGGGGTAACCGCCCGTTTTCCCGAATCGAGATTCCCGAACGGACATTTTCCCGAATGGATTATTTCACGAATATATTTTTCACGAATACTTTTTCCCGAATGCAATTTTCCCGAATGCTATTCTTTCTCGAATGCTATTTTTCCGAATGCTATTTTTTCCCTGTGAAGGGTAATATGGCCCGTTCTCCCTTCCACGTTTGAGTGGTAACCCTGCAGCTAGGCATGGAATCATCCCTTGAGATACCTTACGTAGGTAAGGTACCTCAGTCTCTAAATCTACGCGAGCTAGGCGCGAACGTTTATTGACTCACCCTCGCGGTGATATCGGCTCTGCCTCGGCGATGTGGTCATCCCCTTACGGGGATAGATCACCCGTATCTTTTATCCGCGAATATAATGTATGTGTTAACGTAAATGTATGTGTAAAATGTTCCGGTCTGTTTATGTATTTAAATGTATTCGAATGTCGATCTTTAAATATATTTCTTTCCGTGAGTTAAACGATGGTGTCGTATTCTAATTCCTTCGGGTCTATAATTTACTAAATGAGAATGCGAGCGGAGACAGTACTACATCGATCATCATCGTATAGTTAGCGAGTTACCGGGGTGATGGTACACTGAAAGTCGTGCACCCTTTCTGCCGTACCCTATCACCCCTAACCCTAACATTGGCGCCCAGGTAACGTGGTCACTTAAAGCTGAAATTTGAGGGTCGCAACCGAAAAATTCGCCAGCACCGAGTGCCACAGTGGAGCCCCTACGACATCCAAGGATTTCAAGGAGCAGAATTTCCAAAGAGCCAGGAGATCGACCTCAAATACATCGACGTCAGGCTAACGTACCAATTTCATTTTACCCAGACAACGGGTCCAAAGTCTACCTTTTTAAATGTAAGCCAGGCTAAATGCCTGTTTCGAGTATATAAAGTATTTTTTTTTTAACCTAACGTAATGAGTAAGCACCATAAGTGCAACCAAAGTATTTTTTTATCAAGGCTTCTGTGCCATATTAACGTAACGAGTAAAATTAAATTAATTATAAGTTAAATTATAAGTAATGACTACACCACAGATGTTCAAATTTTAAAGATTTTTCGCTGGAAAAATCATAAATGCATGAATACGTTTCAAAATTTCGACTATAAAATCATTCCCCACATAAATTAACGTAAATATACGGAAATCAGTCAAATAAATTTTCGAACCCTAAATTAATTTAAAATTACACCATGAGTGTACAAATAATATGACGTTTGACCAGAACTAAAAACTGATTTCCCATAATAATTAAAAATATACCAATAGGTATCAATAATAAATACAACTAGTTATCAAATAAATACGAATGTAAAATTAAAATAAAATATACCACTAGGTATCAAATAAACTATTTAAATGAAAAATTAAAAATACCCCAATTCCAAATTCTACCCCAATCAAAATTGACTAAAAACTCGCACCTTAAGTGCATAAATAAATAAGTATAAAATTTGTATAAATTATTTTTTTTTTCTTTCTTTCTCCTAATCATTATAAAATACACCACCAAGTGTAAATAATAAATAAACGAACGTAATAATTACGTATAAATAAATCCCTCTCGATTTTTTCAAAACAGATGTTCCAAATTATAATAAACATACACCATAGGTGTTAAAAAACGTAATTTTCGACCCATTAAATATAAAAAATTGAGAGACACTTCAACCCAACTATTAAGATCGGTATTTATAAAATTTTTTCGAATGAAGTAAAATTCCAAATTTCCTAGACCTAAAATATAAATACTGACCAAATAATAATTAAGAATAACGTAAATAATAAACGACTTTCATTTTCACCTAAATAAATGATCCAAATTAATTTAAAATACGCCACAAGCGTCAAACACAGAAATTTTCTGAAAATAAATAAAAAGAAAATTGAAAGTCAACAGTAACGTAAATATTAAAATAAAAGTAACATTTTTCGATCATATATAAACCCTCCCCCTCCACCCGAAACGTATACATTGCAATTAGAATTAAGGAAAATTCATCCAAATGGATGTACACAATAAGTAGATCGAAAAATTACACAGAAAATCGTGTACTAACGAATTAAATAATTTCAATGAGCCATTAACGTAACGTAATGAATAACCAGATCTTTGATAGAAAAAATTAAAGTCAAATACAGAAAAATTCGCATCTACTTATCCGTCAGACTATGAGGCACGATTCTTTCTTTAAACCAGAATAATCAAATAATTTCCAACATAATTTAACGTAAAAATTCAAATTAATCAACCGGTAGACTCAGTACACGTTAGCACCGAGAGAAAAATGAGATTCGCCTGGTCAAGGGATTACATCTGTGAAGACGCGAAATACAATTTCTTTCAAGCTGACTACTGAGAAATTTCTACAATATTAACGTAAATTTCAATTTCAATTTATCCACCTATATCGATATAACGTAAAATCAGTATTTTTTTTTTCTCTTTCAAACCCAAAGCCAACTCATAGAAAGTCGGCACCTATTATTTTCTCTCAAAGGATAAAGTAACGTAAAAAATACGGACTGTACAGTAAAAAGAACAATTTAAAAGTAGAACCCAAAAGTTAAAATCGTGACCATCGTATTTTTTGAACAAAAGGCTCAATTCTTTAACATCTTAAACATGCTGTTATAACAATATTACGCCAAAAAGGCAGTATTCAGAACAATCATTCCATCGAAGGTTAAGATAATAAATCGAACCATTTTCTGTCACACAGGAAACTTAAACATTATCTAACATTGTTCAACAATTACAACAATACAGCAAAACGGTATCGATTCTAAAAAATCGGCTGACTTTCGAAAACGATTCCATCCTAAAAGGAAAAAGATAGCGATCGTAAAAATGCACCGACCCGCATTCAAAGCGGCACGTACCATACGCATGCATTTAACAAAAACCAGATCAGCTTTCTCTTCTATAGAATCGATAAATAAAAAAGGAACCCTCGTATTGTGACAAGAAACAGCAATATTGACCATTCCTGCTGTCAACGAGTAAAAACATCTTGATCCTGTCAATACAAATGAACATATTATCCGCAGCGACAGCGAAATGACCGCGGACCCAAAACGCCATCTTGGGTAACTGTGATCCCTTACACCCGCTATCACCGCAGATAACGCACCAAAAGGCGAAAAGGATAATCGATTTTTAAACTGAAACCAGTCCTTCGATCCTTCAACTAAGAGTAACATCGCGAGCTCTCATACGATTTTCTAGTTCATTAAAACGTAAAATATTTCGGTCTCGCGACTTAGAATAAAAACATCGCGACCTCTTAGTGCGTGACTAATTAAAACAAACTATTTTTTCTGCTATTTTGAATAAACACGCGACAGAAGTGCGAACTACTTAAATGTAGTAGAATAATCTCGCGAATTTATAATAAATCTGTGAAAACTCAATAATTATTAAAACTTGCCGAGTAATTATCGAATAGAAAATAATTTTTTTTTTTTCTCTCTTCCCTTTTGTTCGGTGCGAATTGTGATTGACAAGCTACATCGAACCAACACCGACAAGTGTAATCAACCAATTATTCCAATACTGAAAAAGAGAACGTACCGAATCGGCGAAAAAATATGGTAAAACTAGCGTATTCCCATTAAAATATATGTCGCATGAATCGTAATTAGAAATAATCACATTTTTTCTTGATTATTTCTTATTTTTATATAATCGTTACTTAATTTAAGAATTTGTTTCTGAGGCCAACGCGTGTTATCCGCAACGGAACCAGAGACACTAATTTAATTTTTTTTTATTTATTTATTTACTTATTACGCTCCTACGACGAAAATTCGAACCAAACGCGTGTATATCCGCAACCGGTTAGTACTTCGGACGTCAGTGAACCTAATCATACCATTTATGTACCAATACCATCCAAACGCGCGAAATCCGCAACGGACTGGTATTTACTTATTGTTAATTTTATTTGTTTCGTTATATTTATTTTTATTATTTACCTGTTATTACTTTCTCTCTCCTTTTGCATTTATTGCTCTCGCCTTCTTGACTCAAATTTTGTGACAAACGTGCGCTATCCACAACCGTCGCAAAATTCTAGGTGCCTACTTGAGTTTCAATAGATAGGTCGAAATAAAGTCAGATAGGCAGATACGACAACTCGTAATATTTACGTATACATACCCGATTTTTCGTACCATTTCTTCTCGTTACCTTCAACTATCTCGCTTCAACGAATCACACGATGTCTAGCAGCGAAAACATGGAAGCGGCGAAATTCAGTACACCACCGGAAACCTCGTACGAAAAAAGCAGGCCATCAACCCCTGAAATTTCGACCTCATCTGAATTACCGCCATTCGACGTATTATTCACCACCGTAGCTGATGAAAAAATGCACACAGATTCAGAAATGCAAACTGATCAACCCCTGATACTACAACCCACGATTAAGAAGACAAACGACAAGGTGCGAATAAAACGACTAAGAAGATCGAGGCCAATACCCCTAGTGCTACCAAAAAGGACGAAATTGAATTACCGAAAAGAAAAACTATCAATCAGACGAAAACTACTCCAAGAAGGACTACACCCGTTCGACGACACCTTCTTAAAACTGAGAAACTTCGCATACAACAATACATACGTGAAAAATAACACAGAACGCCACCTGAAACCCACCTTCGACGATATAATAACAGCAAAGGACAAAACCTACTATGTAACGAAAGACTTCCAAGCCCAATTGAAACACCTACAAATAAAAACTGAAAAAACCAAAAACGAAGCTGACTGCGAAAAAATCCTAACCGAAGTCGAACCAAAATTGATGCAGGCACTCGAGTACGTGCAAGACACCGCACTGCAAATTTTCGATAATACAATGGACCGGCTAATGCTGGAGGAAGTTGTCGATATCATGGACATGATCCTGCATCTATACGAAGAATCTCACCAGCCCCTCGTGACCAGGATTGGCTGGAATATCATCAAAATTGACGACCCGACCATCGGACCATATTATCAACGCATCGGTCCGCAATCCGAGGAGGAGGACTCGGAAGCTACTACGAATACGTACGAGTCAGAATCGGACCAGTCCGCCCCTCCGGTCATCAAACTCGCCATATATGACGAACTGGAGAATCAACAAAAATGCCTACGTGAATTTAACGAAACGGAAAAACCAAATTCGAGATGCCAAAATATGTACGATGCTCTCAATATTGCAAAAGCAACAGCGGATTGGGCGGAGCATAGAATGAGGAGTTTCAAACAACATCCACCGAAACCAGGGACCATTCGCCAAAAATCGATTAAGATCATAAAAGAAATACAACCGCGAGCGGCTGAAATGGTGGCAATAATTGAACAAGTCATCCACAACGAAGCATCGGAACCCGAAAAAGAAGAATTGATGAGAAAAATCCACACGTTATCCGTATACATCGACGAGAAGTATGGAGAACATAAAAAGGAAATCAAAAAACTAGTAGAAAAACGATTAAAAAACAACGAAGCGATGGACCAATACGAAGTGTCACATGACCACCTCGACTTGACACACCTGAAGAGATCAATCGAAGCCCGACAGACATACGACGACTGGCTAAATACGCCAGAACCGAATCTGATTTGTAACTCCATTCAAGAGGAGGCAGCGATCGCGAAAAATTTGACAAAATACATTGAAAGACGTCTGGAAACACTGACAACAACACCGCTCCCTCCGGAGGACTCACTAAAGGCCAAAGCCATCGAAATGTTGCGAAAATTAAAATCTCCGGCACAGGATACCCACTCCGTATTAAAGAAATTGAAAAATGAAACGTACCCCGAAGAAGAATACAAGCGAATGAGAAGAACTTTGCTTGACCTTACGTTCCGAATGCGGACAATTTACAACATGTACGAGGAGGACGTATGGCAGCTGTTACAAGAGAAAAAAGAAGTAGAACACACAAAGCCAGCGATCCAAATAAGCCAAGATGCATTAAACAAACTACTGGGTACCATAAACTGTTCACATGAAATAGCGAAAGATAACGCGATACTCCTACGAGAAACGCTCAATTTAGTGCAAGATTTACAACACGACTGCGGGTCACAAGCTGACAGAATAACCGCCCTAGAAGCAAAAAATAGGCCACGCAGAGCAGAAGTAACCACGAAAACAAGGACTGTAATCGAAACTGTAAAGACGACTAAAGAGCCGGAGAACAACCACACAGACACAGACTTGTCACTACTATCACAGGACGAAGAGGAAAAACCCAAGAAAAAACCTAACTCACGAAAATCATCGAATCCGAAAAATGGCCAAGACCCAGACACCGAAATGATACCATGCGACCTAGATACAACTCAATCTCATAAAACATGGGATTTAGGCGAATATGACGTCGTGGGAGACGAAATGGCGCAAATTATCAATCTCCACAAGAAATTCGGTCCAAATGAGAAACCTCCGAGCAGAACGTATCTGACAATCCCAGAACTAGATGAAAATATATATCGCATGAACCTGAATACCAATAAAATCATCATATCAACTGGGGCACACGAATTAAACACGCCTCCTGGCGCAGAACCCCTCACCGATATTAGACGCCATTTAAGCGAAATAGTAAGAAAACTAGAATTTAGACAAATGGAACAAATCATATTTCTATTCCCAATAATATATCTAAGACCTCAGGGTGGTAGCAGTGTATCGAGGCAAAAGTACGATTATTTTAGAAACTCATTCGAAGATTTAGCGAAAAATATGAAAGTACACATCTGGTACGCCCCAGCGAGCTATTACCTGATGGGTAGAAAGCCGACCACGAATGGGGCAGGAACCATACAACCTGATTATATACGCTTTAAACCGAATAGAAACGGCCAATGGAGGCCAGACCCGAATACACACGAAAAATGGGTGAAAGTGATATTACGACAAAACGCGAGAAGGAAGTATACCACGAGACCTATTAAAAAATTAGAAAATTCGGAAGAAAAATCGCTCGAAACCTTAGAAAACGAAAATTCGAACTGTACCATACCGATATATATGGATAAAGCGAAATATGAAATCAAGTTAGACTCAGCCACGACTCTAAACCTTATGTCAAACAAAATGGCTAATATACTAACTCAGAAACACCCAAAACTGGCGAAATATGTAAAAAAGACGCCAAAGTCGATAAAACTCATGGACGGTACCACGATGGTGAAGGAAGCTCAGATGACGCAGGTCACATTTCAAATGGGAGATGCAACCATATCTATGCCATTTTACGCCATAGAAAACGAAAGCCAAGTCTGGACCATCGGAAGAAAAACAATGGAGCATTTGAATATATCCATAGAAATGGACAAGCAGAAAGTAATATGCTGCCCAGTAGGATCGTCTCGAAAAAATGAGATTAAATTCGCGCAAAGTAAAGATAATGCGTCAAAAGACACGGAAAAATACGAAGAAATGAAAAAATCTGACACGCAGATCAAGAAAAAACTCGAACCTGAAGATTTAAAAACTTCCATAGATTTTATCAAAAACATGAATCAACCTACCTACACCGCGAAAGATGCAGAAAACAGAATTATATTTCTACTTCTAGACCCGACTCACACCATGGTGGCGAACATAAACATCTCTACACCCGGAAACATCATTTCAACGAATCAAATTAATCTCATAATGGCCACGAACCCGAATAATGTAGAAATACATAGGAAAGAAGTACCGACTTCCATAACGTTAAAAAACCCAACTAGGACCTATACGTCAAAAAGACATGCTACCATTAAATGTCACATCGATATAAAGGAACTACGCATACCATTTTCGGTCATAGTATCTGACGAACCCATATGCACAATAGGGAAGAACACTGCCCAACTTCTAAAACTACCCGTTGCGAAATGGAAGAAAAATAGAAACCGAAACACCAGTATCGCCGACGAGGTAAAAATACCCACAGCTCAACCGGATCAAAAAACCACCGAATTCTTCAAAAAACACCTCCACGAAAACAGCGAGGAGGAAGACGAAGAGATTATAAAAATTATGGCCGGCGAATTCGATACAATTTTGAAAACCGGAATTCTGGACGCGGAAAATCCGGATGAAGAAATTGTAGAGGATGTACAGCGACACCTTGAAAACAGGTGCAAAATACTAAGAGAAGAGAAAAAGCGAAAAAATGCACAGAAAAGCGTAATAGACGTAATAGACAACGGTATCAGAAAATCCAACGATTTACTTGCCAAACTAGAAGAAATCAAGGAAAAAATAGACAGAGAACCAGAAGAAGCGAAAAATGTAGAATTAAAATCCCTACTTTTTGAACACCTCACAAACATCGAAGCCACGCAAAAAGAACTCTCAGAAATAAAAAACACCGACATCGATGAAGCCTTCAAAACTGAAATAGAACGTCAAATCAAAAACGCAGACAAAATCATATGGAATCTGTTAGAAAACATCGTCGACTTGAATAGCAAGAAAAACAAGTCAAAATCGACCACAAAATCGGACTTAGAAGAAAAAGTGGAAGAATTGCGACGATTATTTAATTTACCACGCCAAAGTGTCGAAGCAAACGACACCAGCTCGAATGAATAAATTACCTTCATCACATGTCCCATACATTTTTTTTTTCTTCTCCCTTCCTTCTCTTTTCTCTCTGTCTCTCTATCATCTTCTCTCCTCCCTTCTCCTGAGTCTAAAAAATCAAAATCCAGAAAACATATGCCCTAACTATTACGACACAATCGAATACTCACTCACGCACGTGAGAAAATTTTCACACTCAAGTTCACGAGAATTTTTCTATCCTTTTTCAATATCTATGTTTTTACCACGTATGCCTCAAAAGCTACCAACCGGTAGAAACATGTTTCCATAGATCGCACGTGCGAATATTTCGAATTTAAAAATAGCCTATAGTTAGAAATTACGACTATTATTACGATATTTACGACAATATTGAATAGGTACCTATCAGGAAAAGAGTCAAAAGAGAAGGACCGATAAACCAGATTAGACAACAGACACACCAAAGCTGCAGATAATGTTAGCTTGTTCTTTGGTAACCTTTGTGTGCACAACACGTATCGTTCGTACTTATCGTATCAATTTTTTGAATTTCCTAACGTTTTCTCTAGAAATATTTATTTTTTTCCTTTAAAAATTGTTTGTTCTCTTCCAATAAAATGGAAAACCAGATTCGTACCGTGAAGACATACACGCCGACAATACACGAGCAAGCTGTAAGTACTTTGATAATTATGTAAAAAATGAATTGCATTAAAGTCCACGGTGATACGCACCGCGGGCGAAATGGTAAAAATTATTCGAATTTTTCCTAACACAACCGGCGCGTAACACAGTAGTCAAGTACACCTCAATAAAAATTTGATTCGTTTCTTAATTACCTACGTGGTCGATAATACAGACACGAATCAAATATTTCGACATACCGAATTTTTGAGAATGCATTATTGTCTTTTATTCAACATTTACGCGTACTTAGCGCGGGTGAAAGTGGAAATGTGTGTGACTCGACAGGGGCAAGTATACGTTGCTGCTGCACCCGCGGTAAATACGCGTAAAATATCCATCATTCTTTCCTTCCCTACCAACCCTGTCCATTTCAGTAAAATCGCCAGCGATAATAACCGAACACTTAAATGCAATTAGAAATAAATATAATAACAATACAATAGTAATAACAATTAAAATAGACTAGAATAGAATAGGTACAGCTACGCATCCCACGCACCACATGCGAATTTCAACGAGCGCATAGGCGCGGTGCAGGGTACATGCAGCTGACAAACTTACACGCCGATTTTTATCTACCTTCGCACGGTGAGGCGAAAGAAATGGGCACACGCACGCGCCTCGACAGGGGCACGAACGTGTTAGCCATACCTTTCGCAGCAACAGTGCAGGTAGAGAAAAATCAATTTCAGATAACCAGACCCAAGGAATACCGTAATACTACGCTAAAAATAGACAACAACTAGAATAAAAAGAGATAAGAATATGACTAGATAATGGTAACTTTCGATAATAATTTCAACTCTCAATATTTATCTCCACTTTTCTCTCCTTAATAATTCACTCTTCTCGTTACATTCATTCCCCTTTTATCCCGCTGCTCCGCGCAAAAATCTCTCTTTTAATTTTCTCTCTGTATTTTCTTTTCTTTACCAATCTATCTCTTTCTTCCTCTGCCTCTCTTTTTCGAATACTGAAATTGTACGAAAATCTGACAATGCTTGGGAACCACTAATTTTAATTTCCTTCCTTTTTCCCCTATGATGTTTTTCAACAGGTGGAAGGCGAAGCATGCGCAATAGCAATTTGCGAAATGTGCAGCGAAAACTTATTCCAGCCAGGGCCCAAATTCGAGACGTATAAAGACAGCTGCGAAAAGGGAGAGGAGTGGGCAGTGCAAATGAACCCATGTTAGCACCCATACCACGCCTCCTGCCTCGCTAGCAGGAGGACGTTGGACCTGCTAACATGTGTCCGGGAGAACTGCAACGCCACGGCGCCGGACAACGACTTTCCCATAATTCCCTTTCGCCTGAAGACCAAGAAGTTCGCCACCAAACCTACGAAAATACCATTATGTGAAATATGTAAAGGTAATCTGGCAGAAGAAGGCCCATTTCGTGAGGAGACGAGCATCGTACAAGGAGAGGACGGACCTGTGATGGCAATAACATGCCACCACACGTACCACCCATCATGCATCGAATACTGTATGAAACCAACTTCGGACACCTGGTTCGCCTGTATTAGAGCCGGATGCGGCGAGATCATGAGAAAATCAGCGTTCTTCACCATCCCCTTTTTATTAAACGACAAAGAAAAAGACGACACGGATGACGAAATTAAAACGATCAATATTCCAATGGATAGAACGAAGAAAAACGCCGAAATCGTCGAATCTGCGGCGGAAAATAAAGAACAAAAAGTCGACCAACAAAACACAGACGAAGACCCGAATAACACCCAAAAGGAAGATAAAAATCAAAACATCGAAACGCCAGAGGAATCAGAAGCGGAGGAAGGCGAAAAACGAGAAAAGAAGCATCCCCCGCAGATTTACCGCCCCTTTCGATGTGCCCGCGACCTGCCGCGGAGAATTACGCCAGTCACAGACGGAAACCTACATTATTATTTCTACGATCAATTCTTCGCGGCGGGGGACGGGTACATCTTCTATTCAACTCGAGAGGCAATTTCGAAAACTCCATACGCGGGGTATCTCAGATCTTCGACGGTATATCAGAAGGAGGTGTCACTTTCAGAAATCCATCGGATACTAAATAGGTTCCAATCCCTCCCGCCATACCTACTACTGTCGGCCGGTATCCTGGACGCGAAAGAGGTAAACCAGTCAATGGAGTCGATGAAGGTTAAGTTCAATGGCCTGATGCACACCCTTAAGGATAAGGGTGTGCAGATGGTAGTGACAGTACCGGTCTTGCGGCAAGTCAAATGGCCGATCGCAGCGCGTCGACTCAACCAAATCCTTCAGGATTATGAACCATCGGACGACATCGCCTACAAACACATCCACGGATTTTACGAATTGCCGGCGAGTCAGCCCAAACCCTACCACACGACGTGGGAACCGAACTGGGCTGACTCGCGGATGATCCGTAATTTCATTTTCGCAAACCTCGCCAAATTGGACCTACCATCGACCACGAACGAGTAATCGGACCCACCATTACCCAGCCTATTCGAAAGCCAAGGCTCGATTACGTTAGGCTGGGTAATGAAGAAATAGGTAAAAATTTAAAATCAAATAAAAATTTGCATGCATACTCGTATATATATATTTTTTCGTATAGATTCCTCGAAAATTTTGTTTGCCTTTGTCGCTGTAATTTTGTATATTTTTCCTTTGTTGTTTTCTTTAGTGTTTTCTATTTTAAACTATGTATTTTCTTTCTCTGTATATTGCATGCACGCACGTTTACTAACTATGTTATAGAACTATTCGACACATCGTCCATATTTTTGTCCAAATCTTCAAATATAATATGAAACCCGGAATATTTTCATTTACGCAAGTGTACACAACAATCGACGGGTAACATTAATATTTTAATAATTCCACATTTTTTCACACTTCCTCATAGCCACTTTTGACTTTCGATAAACCATTTGGCAAAAATTTCTTTAAAAAAAAAAAAAAAAAAAAAAAAAAAAATTATATAATAAAAATTCAAAAAATGAAATACGGAATAAAAAATGAAAAAATTCCGACCTAAAACAAGCGTGTATCAAAATTGCTGAAAAGTTCCTGAAATTAAAAAGAAAAATACACGTAAAAAGATGGGACAAAAGATCCCCAGAAAAGAGTTCCGGTAATATAAAAAACAAAAAAGGACAAAAGAGACCAAAAAAGGGTCCAAATCTTAATCAAATTTTTTTTTTTTTTTCTCTTCTCCTCTTCTAAAATTAGCAAAATGCAAAAGTCAACGGACCGAGATCCAGAATTACGACTCAATATATAGACTAGCCAATGCATTACGCCAATAGACGAATATGATCACAACCATGATACTTCCAATCAATGGACTACGAGTATACAAAAAACAACAGCAACAAATATGAACCATGAAAAATATTAAAGACTAGAAATTGGTAACTATAAGAATGAATAGGTAAAAATACTTAAAATTAATGACTTAAAGTTAATGACTTAGAATTAGCAGCTTAAAAGTAAGGACTAGGGTGGTAATACTTCGTAAGGAAAGTAAGAATAGGTCAAATGCCTACAATACACAGACGTTACGTACTCGACGAGCACCAGGTAACTCATTGTCATGTCGAAATACAAATTCCATGTGAAAAACCACATGCATCAAACAATTATTGCATTACGCAAGTCGCATCACTGATGCATCGACGAGTACTTGGTCGCTCATTGTCTGGTCGAGAATTAACTTCCATATGAAATACATATGCGTCAAGAAAACAAGTAAAATGCGTAAAAGGTGTTCAAAGTGTAAAACGCAATGGTAACAATCATAAAGTAACGTATAACAAGTAAAAGAGTGAAAATAGGCAAAGGCAAGGTACAATGACCTAGGTAAAATTCTTACGTTTCGAAAGGCGAGTAGCGCCTAGTCACGACTAATGTCGAATTTTTAAAATTACTGACTAGATTATCAAATTATTCATTAGCTATAATTAGATTAATAAAATTCCTTTCCTCTTTACCCCTTTTTCCCATGCTCTCCTCCCTATATAGTATCTCGTTTTTCCAAAATACCTCTTCAAAATTTCTCTCTTTTCCCTTTCCTTTCTTTCTCTCTCTCCTTCTTATCTCTTTCTTCCTCCGTTTTCCTCATATGTCCCACTATATATATACACACGTATATTTTATTCTTATTCGTAGCCTTAGTGAACTTTCTACTAGCTGGTTAGAAAGTCATTTCATTTTTTTTTTTTACTATTTTACGTTGCTACGATCTGTATTACCTTAAGAGTAATGACCATATCACTGGGTATAGCCGAGACACCCCCTTGTGTTACCCCACTTTTCCCCACCTTTCTTTTTGAAAAACCAAATGTATTAATTTTTTGGATTTTTTTTGCGCCTACTTCCCCGATACTCTGAAAAGAGTATAGTTTGTGTAAAGTTCATGCCGAACTAACCCCCCTCTAAATTTATTCAAGAACTCAAAATTGAATAGGCTACAGGGCCACCACCTTACGTAGTTAAGCTCGAGGGGGCAGGGGTACGCCGTCATACTTATTTCTTCACAACTCGTGCTCATCTCCGCGCGGTGCTGTTTCTAAGCACCGAGGGGGCATATGTGAAGGGTAATATGGCCCGTTCTCCCTTCCACGTTTGAGTGGTAACCCTGCAGCTAGGCATGGAATCATCCCTTGAGATACCTTACGTAGGTAAGGTACCTCAGTCTCTAAATCTACGCGAGCTAGGCGCGAACGTTTATTGACTCACCCTCGCGGTGATATCGGCTCTGCCTCGGCGATGTGGTCATCCCCTTACGGGGATAGATCACCCGTATCTTTTATCCGCGAATATAATGTATGTGTTAACGTAAATGTATGTGTAAAATGTTCCGGTCTGTTTATGTATTTAAATGTATTCGAATGTCGATCTTTAAATATATTTCTTTCCGTGAGTTAAACGATGGTGTCGTATTCTAATTCCTTCGGGTCTATAATTTACTAAATGAGAATGCGAGCGGAGACAGTACTACATCGATCATCATCGTATAGTTAGCGAGTTACTGGGGTGAAGGTACACTGAAAGTCGTGCACCCTTTCAGCTTTACCCTATCACCCCTAACCCTAACATCCCGAATGTTATTTTCCCGAATGCTATTAGAAAACGAATATGTTACAATATTTTTTTAAATTTTTTTTTTGCCGTTCTGTTCAGTCATCAACATTGGAAATTTTTTCAAGATTTATTTACAAAACTACTTAAAGAGCATTTCCTGTTAAGATGGTGAAATCGGCCCTTGAACCGATCGGGACAAAAATCTCCCAAAATGTTGGTATTGATGTAAAACCACCCCAAAAAAATTTTCAACCCCCTACCCCCACCCACAACCGAATTATGGGGCCACTAATGCTCGAAATTCAATAATTTCTATCTCCGAAAGGGGTGGTTCAGAAATTTTGAAATTTTCACAGATTATAGACATTATATAGTAGTATATGTGAAATTTTTAATCTGATTTTTCTACTTGCGAGCGGGCACTCGCATTTCCCGGCCGCTACTCGTGGCGGTGAACTATTCGCGTACGCGCCATTTCGAGGGTTGAACGAGAACTCATTCTAAGTAACTGATATTAAAATTCCGTAAGTTTTCAACATGATAAAATTGAAAGGTTTCATTTCAATGTAAGCACATTCGAAAAATCAACCATTCGGGGAATCGACCATTCGTGAAATCGGCCATTCGTGAAATCGGCCATTCGTGATTTCTATTCGGGAAAATTGCATTCGGGAAAAAGTATTCGTGAAAAAAATATTCGTGAAATAATCCATTCGGGAAAATGTCCGTTCGGGAATCTCGATTCGGGAAAAAGACCTGTAACCTGAAATGGGAATAAACAGAAGAACAATTACGACCGAATTTCGAAGCAGAAACGATGCGATACGCGATATTTTCAACAAAACAGCGAAAATGCAAGATAAAGAAACCTGGGAAATAAATTGCGAAGAAATTGCTGATATTCGCGATAAAGTATACCTACAAATTTTATCTAGGTACGTGATATAAGAGGAGGTAATTGGAGATGAAAGTTAAATTAATCGAGTAGAAAGTAGATATATATTCGTATATGTGTGAACAACCAAACGAACATCGTAAATGAACTAAGGTAAGGGCGCGGGACGAGGGCAAGAACAAGCACAAGAATGAAGATGAAGTGCCGAGTACAGACGAAAAGATGTTTGAAGGCGTTAATAACGTGCATCTCATCGCACATATTTAGAAAAAAATTGAAATAAAATTCAAGGTGCTTATTGAGTACCTAGCCTAAAAAGTAATTCGAAATTTAGAACTCTTGAACACCCTCAAAGAAAAAAATGAGAAAGGTATCCATTTTCAAAATCAATAGATGGGGGGGGGGGGAACAGCGGTGATCGTTCTGCACTTTTTCTCGTTAATTAAAGAGAGATTATTTTCCCCGACTTTTCCAGGTTTACAAGACTAATTTTCCCCAGTTTTTCAGAATTTTATACAATACTATTTTTATGAAGCATTTGGGAGGGGGAGGGTAATGAATCAAGGTTCTGAAATTATAAAAATAAATAAATTTCCCTCATCACTGGAATGGGGACCAAAAAAATGGTGTCCAACGGATTTTTTTTTCTCTAAAAATCTCTACTTTTGAAAACATTTTCAGAACCCTCCTTTCTGGCGGCTCCGGATCATGAGAATGAGTGAAATTCAATTCGAAAATTTTTAGTCCCCCCCCCCACCCTTCTTTAAATGCACAAAAACTAGAAAACTTGAATTAATAACAGAAAATTTTTCAAATAAAAGAAAAAACTCTATTTTAAAGCAAGATTAAAAAAAAGAGTAAAAATACTTAAAACAAACTATATAGTAGGGTGGAGTGAAATCGGCATTTTTTTCAACTTTTTTTTCAAATGAAAAGCCTGGGTGTGGAAAAGTGGCCTTGTAAGGAGTATAATCGTCCTCCAAAATTTCAGCTCCCGGGGTCAATGTTTAGGGGTGCCACCACAGCCGAGAAAAATGAAAATGGTGAAAAATGTGTATGTCTCGCAATTTTATATTACTAATATTTTATCAAACGTAAAACAAACATAAAAATGCAATTATAGGTTGAACTAGGTTTTAGCATCGAATTTTGGCATAAATTGAGACGATTTTGAAGGGTGGTTCCGCGAGTTCTATCTTGCTCAAGTCGATGAGATCGCTAAAATGTTCCGTTTTAAAATTCAAATCTGTAACATATTTTAAAAACTTGCACAAAAAATACTTTTCATTGAAAATTACTGATTTTTGTTGATCATTCAGTCAAAAATCACCTACTTTTCAGTCAATTCCCAATTTTTCAACAAAAAATCAATAAGTGAAAAATTACTAATTTTCAGTTGAATTTTTTTACACTGATTTAAAGAGGTAGAATTTTACTAGATTTAATTTGACTGATTCAGATTTAGAAAGTGTATTGTTTGTTCCAAAAATCCTGAAATTTTTAAATTTTTTTTTTTCAAATCGGTGTATGCATTATCGCTGAAATAACAGATTACTCAATTATTTCACTGAATTTTGACAGCCCACCCTCATTTTAGCACCCATCTTACATAATTTATGGATGTGCTTATGGTAGGATAAAATTGAAACTGTCGAAAATTTTTGTGTCTACGGTATCAAAAAACAGCTTTTCGGCATCTTAAATACGATTTCGAAATTGTTTTCTTTGAAACTATTTTAAACGGCTACGCAGGGCGAAGGAACAAAACTCAGAATGTTGAAAATTTTCAAGTTTGATTTTAAAATCTCGATTTTTTAGCATCGTAAGAACAATTTTGATCTCTGAGCTTTTTTTGAAAAAACTCGAATGGAAGATCGGTTGAGAAGTGGTCGACTTCAGAAGTTGGAAAATTTTCATGTTTAGTATGAAAATCCAAGTTAATTGGCACCTCAAATGCGTTTCAATACATACTGTATAGGTACTAGTCAAAAAAGTCACGAACCTTTACCTTGATTCGACAATTTTTTTGGCAAAAGGAAAATTTTGAGCTTTTTAAATCATTTTTTGAAAGGAATTTCCTTTGTTTGACAAGTTTTTGTCCTCGAACGCCAAGTAATTCGACAATGTAAAATCTCATAGGTACATTGTGGGGTTTATTTATAAATCTGGGAAATCGAGAAACATTGAAATTTTTGATGCAAAATCACAGAAATTTTTCAAAGAACGAAATGTTGAAACGTCTTTCTCTCTCATGAATTTTGTGACCAGGAGACACTCGGTATTTAAACGCATTTGGGATGCCAAGAAACTTGAAATTTGATACCAAACATAAAATTTTTACAAATTTTGAAATTTACTTTTTCTCATCAGATCCCCATTCAAGTTTTTTGAAAAAATAAAACGATCGTCAGAAGTCGAAATTGTTTTTAGAATGTCGAAAAATCTATATTTCTATACCAACATGAAAATTTTCGATATTCTGGTTTTTGCGTCTCCCCCCTCCCTCTGCAGCTTTTTTAAGGGGTTTCAAAGAAAACAATCTCAAAATCGTGTTCCAGATGCCAAAAAGTAATTTTTCAAAACAATGGACAAAAAAGTTTCCGACCATTTCTGTTTTATCCTACCATAAGACCACTCGGAAATTATGTGAAGAAGGTGCTGAGAATTCTAGAGAAAATTAGGATGGTCAAAATTCAATAAAATAAACAGTGATGCAAGCATCACAAACTTTCCGGACAGGTGTGAAAGAAAAATCAACGAAAGTATTACCTAGGTACCATAATTGTCTGAATTTTGCCCAAGAAAAAAATTAGCTTACTCTTTTATGCGTATTATATGTTCGCTGAGGAAAATATACGTTATCTTGAAAGAAAGAGGCAAAAATGCTGACGAGAGATATATTTGGTTCTCTCTAAATACGTCCTCAAATCGATAAGGAGAGAAATAATAGTTATCGCGTTTTAGATTACGATTACATGCAATGTAACGCGGCAAATGACCAAACTCAAAAGATTTTTGGATTAAATCGCTCGTAAAAATTTTTCTGGTGAACCTATCGATCTGAAATTTTGGCATAGCCTTCCTTTTTGCAAACCCAAACTCCTTTTAAAATTTCAACGAAATATTTAAATTAGGACGGACGTAATCGTGTTCACAGACATTTTTTATCCCACATACATACATACATACATACATACATACGGAACATCACCTGGAAAATGGTCAAAACAAACTTGTACAAAGTCAGATTTTGTCTAAACTCAATATTGGCGAAAACGAATTTCGACCCGAAAACAATACTTTCCTTACAACGCTTCGCGCTGTCCGGAAAGTAAAAACTGCACTTTAGCAATAAGAAACACGTAGGATTGAATTTAGCAGTAGCACAGAGCTGCCAACACATGCCTAGTCCACATTGAGAGGCATAAAAACTTTGACGTTTTGGTGGCACCTCAAAACTTTTTTCAATCGATTTGAAATTTTGTACACTGGTTTCTTTCTACTAGTAGCCACTTTTCCGCACCCAGGGATTTTAAATTTTGAAAGTTGGGTTTTTCGCTCCACCCTACTATATAGTCACAGGATGTTTACCAAATTGCTAGAATGGAAATTTAAACTTTTTCGAGGTGAAAATTTTCAATTTTTTTCAGTATTCGTTTAGTGAGATTCAGCTTTTGGATTTTGGCTTTTAGATTTTATCTTTTGAATTCCGAATTTTTAAAGCTTTTATTGTTTTTTATTGAAATTTTGATAAAATTCTCTGTTTCACTACTTCAACTACCTACTTAGCAAATTTCAAAATCACGAACTTTTCTCACTACCTGTTGGATATCGCGAAGTTGCAACACAGTAGACTGGTGTTGTCGTCAATTTTCGTTTAAGGCGGTGCTTCACGAGGCCAGTTAGAATTCTCAACTGTGTCATTCCGGAATTGCGCAAAAATGAAAGGATCAAGAGATGAAGTGTATGTAATGGAACTACATGAAGTGAAACAAACATTTTTATCACTAGTTGCCAAGTACGGGAAGGTGGGGGAAGAAAATTAAATTTAATAGCGATTTAATCGGTCTGAAATAGCAAATTATGCTCAAAACGACGTGATTTTTTAAAAGTACCTATTTTCCTTAATTATGCTTTTCAGGGCGGTAAAGATCGATTTTTTGAAAGAAATTCTGAAACAAAATATACTTTCTCTGTACTTTGATACTTATAATCGCGCTCCAATTTTTTTCAAAAAATCGCTCTTCAGCACCTTGAGAAGTAGTGAAAAGAAGGTGTTTGCAAAGAATCGCACTGTTTTGAACATAATTGACCATTTGAAACTGATTCTACGTTTGAAATGCGCTATTCCCCCATTCCCACCCTCATTTTTTGTCACTTAATAATATAATCATGCTATAATAATATAACTTAGGTACATGATCACTTGAACTTTGAATTTGTAAAATATTTCAAAATTACACGAGTTGACAATTTTACAGAAGCGGCTCTGTAAAACGCAGCCTCAATAATCGGGTAAAATTTTGGAACCATAACTAGAAAGAAACGTTTAAAAGCATAATCCCCCAATTTTTAACATTTTACCTCAAACTACATACATTGGAACAGAGATCTTCAATTCTGGTCTCTTATATTTGTTGCGAGCATCATGTGCCGGAGCAAAACGAGAGCCAGAATTAAAAAAATTATAGTGATTTTCAGAAATAAAATATGTAGTCATTTTTTTAGTAATTCGTCGTTAAAAAAATTCCATAACTTTGAAATAAAAATTCCAAAATTCCCTGATTTTTACAGATTTATAAAATTCGCTGACTTTTCTGGGTTTTCCAAAAATCGGACACACCGCTTTGAAGAACCTCCTAGCTCCACTTCCTTAACAGCCAGAGAACTAGAAAATCCTGGAAAATTTTTGAAAGATTCCCCTTTTAAAGTAAATTATATCGCTTCATCAATTTTCATTAAAATTGGGATGTTTTTTTCGATCCAGCTTGATATAGACAGATATTAGATACCGATACCTAATTCCTCACCTACTCATAGGTACTATCAGTTTTGAGTAAAAAATTAGACAAAAAAAAAAACGTTTTTTCTTCATAAATTAACGATGCACGCTACAATGATGACGTCAGTCAAACCAGGTAAGATTTGCAGCAGCACGAGACGCCTCTCTACTCCGCAATGTAACCATGACAACAAAGTTTTACCTCTTTAACCGCACATATATCCTTACGTTAGCTAGCTAATAACAAGTCGCATTTAAAATAACTTTCACGTACCGCGTTGTAATTAATAATTTCAGCGAACGCATTAAAACGACGATACCTAGTTCGCTTTAAAAGTGCCCTAAAAACTTTTTATTTTGTCACTTTGCCATGCCGCATTCCGCCTGTTGTCGAGCTGTTGATACATACGATAGGGAAAGGCATCAGGGCGCAGTCGGAGTATATCTTTTCTCTACGTCTACCTATACTTTTTCTTCTGCCGGATGCCATGCCGTCTCTTCTTCGCTGATCCCAACACGCGTATCATCCCCGATGAGTTTCACATACGCGCAAACTACCAGTATTTCTACCCATACCCATCAGTACATTCGGTGAAGTATAGATGAGTGTGATAATGCGGCCGTATAGGTATCGAGATCACGAGTATATCCGTAAACTGTCATACAAAATATACGTGCGGTAACAACAAGGTTATGAGAGGGAGATTGGAAGTAGATAGGTGTACGTGTACGCGCGTATGCGCACTAAAAATACTGACGTATCAATTGTGAAAACGAATTAAAGTAATTCAAAATTCGCGTCACGGAATTTATCAACGAGAAGATGGGATGATGGGAAACAGACGCAAACGCGTACGAGTACCTATTTTTTGTTCTTTTTTTTTTCGTTTTCAACGCCTGGATACAAAGGAAGCTGTTATCTTCCCCACAAGATGGAATTTTAGGAACACGTATCGCAAACAGTTGGTTGCATGGTCGCAGGCAAATTCTCAAATCCTGGCCAAATCGTCAACCAAAGAAAAGTTCACCTGATACAAAATCCGCGAAAATTCACCTGATTGTTGTCGTGGGGCTAGCATAGGGTGTAGCCGAAAGAGCAAACTTATCTAACGTAAGCATTAGTATCTCTAAGGTCTACTATGGACATACGTAATACCTACTTATGTAGTGTTGGAATTTAAAAATACATAGAATTAGGGGTTATACTGCTACAGTAGAAACTAGAAAGTTCGAGACGTGTACTTGGGTATAACCATGCCATCTTTCTTTCAACATTCAACATGCAATGTAAAATAAAAAAGACCTCCTCCGGAAAAATTTAAAAATTTATATATTGTAAAAAAATACCGTTTTAGGATACCTCATAGATACGAGCTTCTTTTTGATTTATTAAAAGTATTACATTGATTCTGTTAATCATGAGATATTATTTGGGTGAATTGAGTAACTGTGGTTTGAATGAATTGCCTGTGAAGCAGTTTTGCTCTTACCTAGAAGGGAGGTACCAAAATGTTAGGTTGGGGACTCGGTGAATGCCAATATTCTTGTCGTTTGTGGTGTGCTTCAAGGTAGCCTCTTGAGACCCTTGCTTTTCTTGATTCAAGTCAATGGATTGTTGGGGTTACCACTTGGGAGACTGCTGAGCTTGTTTGTGGATGATATTGCACATATTGTTTCAGCCAATTCTGAAGTTGAGTTGATGGATTTTTTAATGCTGACTTGAGAATAATTGCTAATTGGTTTGTAAGTTGTGGTCGGAGAGTGAATGTGAACAAATTAGAGATAATTGTGTTCGGGTTTTAGAATCAATATTCAAATATTTGATGGGTAGGTGTTTCTGCATGGTAGTGATTATGCTGCTTCTTGTGTTTATGCACCTTTAGTGTAGGATAGAGTATAAAACGATACGATAAAATGTACTCGTAAATTGTAATCATATCGTATTGAAACGAGAACACGAGTATACTCGTGTATCATATTTATGAATACTCGTTTTGTTCAAACGATACCGGTTCTGAATGTACGAGTAACGAGTATACTCACGAGTATTATTGTATCGTGGTGAATGGAAGGATATTAGGGTAACAGGAGTAGGCAAAAATCAATAATCATTGACTGGGTGACATAATAACATAGGTAACAATTCCAAACAAAAGTAATCATGTTTTTTTGCAAACGATACCATACAAGTACAAAATGATGTACTTATATTCTCTAATTCACGATATGATGTACTCGTGTCACCGAGTATATACTTGTATCGTTTTATACTCTAGTGTAGGATCGGGAGCATACGTATTTGGGTGTGTGGGTGGGGAAATGTTTGTCATAGAGTGATAACTATACCCATTGCCTCGAAGGAAATACTGTTTAAAATTGTATACATGTTAACACATTGGTCTGTTTAGGTGTTAGAAGCTCATCTGAAGAAGTTTTACATGTCAGTTTTTGAGGGTACTCTGAGATTTACAATATCTGTGTGAGGAGGGGTAGCCCATTGGTGGAGCTGTCCTATTCTGAGGTTTTAGAAGCGGGTGATTTATTTAGTTGTGGGTGTACTGTAGGATGTGCCCTCTCTGTCAGTGTTTCAGTCTCCAAGTGTTTTTAGAGTACAGCAGTACTATTTGGCTACTGTGTTAATATTGTACTGTATACACCGGTATAGATATGCATTTAGTTACCACAAAGGAGGGAGATGTACTCAGCATTCTACATCAGGTATTGTTCTTCTCTCTAGTTGGAGAAGATCAATTTCTTGCATCCAATCTTGATACTTAGCTGCCAGGGCTGAGAGAACAAACAAGAACAAAGAACAAAGAACAAAGAACAAAGAACCAAAAAAAAACAAAAATCTTGAGAACAAGAACAAGAACAAGAATGATAAGTGAGGGATGAGAAGGATGATTTTGCATTGTTTCAATTTTTTGCTAGAAAAATGCCAATATTTTCGAGTTGTGAGAAAAATATCGAACCGAGAACCAAAAAGAACAAAAAAACTTGAAGAATGAGAATGAGAACAAGAACAAGTTTTGAAGAATGAGCGAGAACATCTTTTGAAAAAGGAGAACGAGAACGATATTAAATATTATTGAAGAACGAGAACGAGAACAACTTTCGAAGAACAAGAATGAGAACAGGAACCAAAATTTGATATAAATCACAACCCCCCCCCCCCCCCCGTAAAAGTCTAAAATCAAGATTCTTCAGCACAATTTTCAATATTTTTCAATTTCTTCTGAAGGCCTATTAATTTGACCCATTCAATTTAATTATCTTTGATCCTTCAGTCTGCCTTAAAATCACAATAATAATTGTTGATAATCTCGTTGAATTAGTCAAACTTGTATCGGTAAAAACCACCGGAGATAAAAACTATTAAAATTTTGGTAATTTTCATGAAAACTACAGGTTATAATCGTCCGGTTATTTTCCACCCTCATCTCTAGTGTGCTTCTTTTATTCATTTTTCTCAATATTTTTGTTTTCATTGTATATGGTATTTAAATATTGTTGTACTTTTGATCGACTTAAATCTTGTTTAAGAGAGAGCCACCCTATCGAACAAACTGTCTGTTTGTACTTCCCCGCTCCTACACTGGGCACCAGCTGGTGGGTAATGGGTAACTGGGTACAGTGGGTACCTAGTGGGTAAGTGAAGCAGCGAGTGCTTTTGTTGGTAAAATGGCACAAGAAGGTTTCATTAGAAATGAATTAAAATTGTCTAAACTCACGTCAAAATTCAATACTAAAAACCAGTTTAACTCATAAAATGTATTTTTATATTTAATATACCATTTTCATTTTCTTTTTGCTGCCGTAGAAGAGAACCCCTAAATATCGCACCTCCAGTGCAATAACACCACATCTCGAAAAAAATTGACCCTCATTTTTTTTTCTGAAACGTGCTAATCTTTGATTAATTTTCATTTTACACCAAAAATAAAAAAGTTTATTTATATTGAGATGTGGAGTTATTGCACTGGAGGTGATATTGACCCTCGGGAGCTGAAATTTTGGAAGACGATTATACTCCTATCAAGGCCACTTGTTCACACCCAGGCTTTTCATTTTTTAAAAAATGAAAAAAGGTCAATTTCACTCTACCTAGCCTAGGTAAGGGGGTACACTCACCCTATAAAAGAAGATATGAGAAAGTTGTTAATATCGGGTAAAATTCAGACGTTCGCTTCGAAAAAGGCATACCTGTTTAATGGAGAATTAGGTTGGTGTTCCCTTTCAGCGGGTCAGCGTAGTGTAGTATTACACAAAAGTTATTCAAAGCCACTTGCGGCCGCTTTACATTTTCATTTAGTGAAAATTACAATCGCCGATGATAGAGTACCGCAGCTGCGGCGCGGCGTGTTTTCCAGCGTGCGCGTGAATAGTTCGAAGCAAGCGACGAGAGAGAAAACGTGAAATCAGTTTGAACTTTTACCGCGTCGAGCCCGTACGTGGCGTAGGCCATAACGCTTCAACGACGCGATTACAACAACATTTTCAAGTTTCAAAATGAAAATGTTTTGTTAGAGCAAAATGTGGTCAAGAGGACGGAGCGCGGCGCAGCGCGGCGGTGGCCAATATCTAAATACCGAGAACCCAATACAAATTTATAAATAGGTACGTGGCGCGAACGTAAGGTGGGTAGGTAGGTAGGTCTCTGAATAGGGCTACCTAAGTATATTGCGAAAATGAACCAGCGAGCATACGGTTGTTGGTCAACTTCGACCATTTCGTATATCATACGTATTTACGTAAACGTATAAAATTTATCCACTTGGAATGATTTTGCAACTTGACAACATTTCGGACACTGTGTCGGGTGTACGAGCACGGAGCAGGTACCTCGTGCGAGCATAATGCGTACTTTGATCTGTATAGCGGGAAAATGGACTACACAGACTATATTCACATCTAGTAGGTAGTAGGTAGAAGGTAAAGGTATAACACACCGTACCTTTTTCAAATTTGTCGACTTTGCTGTCATAAGGGAGAGTGAAAGAAAGAAAAAATAACAAAAGCTACCCCCTCCCACTACTGTAGGTATAGCATCGCATCTTCTCGCACATTTGAATACAAATCGTACCCAGTTTTGTTTGTAATTTTCAACCAAAAAAAAAGACGAGTTTAAAGGCTGTCATTTACTCGAATTAAAACCTTTCACCTTGTAAACAAAGTTCTTTTTCAAGCATTTCGCCATACAGAGAATGATGAGTGGTTGAAAAAATTCTTTCAGAGATGCATGGGTATCTAATCCGAGCGGATTATTTAAATGACAACCTACGATAGTATCAGGGATCGTACTTCACTTTTTTCAAAAAAGTGACTCGAGTGACCCAAAGCAAGGTAAAAAGTAACCAAAAAATCACAAAAAGTAGCCGAGTCGAGTTTTACGTCAAAAAGTTTTCTTGCTTTACGCCCTTCTTCCCCACTTACGTATGAACATATTTAAATTCTAATAACCAAGACCACCGCATAGTGTCAAAAAAATTTTAATTTAAAATTTAAATTTTTTCAACTTTCCAAAAATTTACATTTATTACCCTCCGCGCCCCCTTCCCCAATCAGGTGTCAAAAATTGTTTTTCAAGTTGACACTGATTTTGGGCTTTTTAGAAGGAGAAAAATCAAGGGAGAACTTCATTTTGAAAACCAATTTTTGACACCTAAGGGTGGTTTCTATATCCAGGCTCAAACATTTTGGATTTTGGCGAAAATTTGTTTAGTAGGTTCCCTTGGGTTGGAGAACTCTCCAAAAAAATTTGAAAGCCCCCCCCCCCAGCTCAAAAGGGGACGGAGCTAAGTGCCGTATGAAAAAGTAATTTTGAAAAAAAACACAAATATTGTTTGGTCACTTAGGTACTAATAAAATTTTTCAAAAAATTTTCATCCAATTACATTTGAATTACGCAATTTTTAGAAAATTTTGGTTGGCAGCACTACTACAAAAATTATCAAAAAATTAATTGAAATTTTTTAGCACTGCAATTAATATTTTTTGAAAAATTTCATCAAAAATTATTGTATGTGACCAAAAAACAGTTCGATTTTGAGGTGTTGGAGTGAACGATTTGAATTTAGTAAAAATCAAAAATTCCCTCAAATTCACATTTCAACAGATACGTTTTTTTTTTCAGTCCACTCTAATGTTCATTTTGGGTAAAAAATATGGCCAAAAAATTTAAAAATTTTAGGTGATAAAAATTGGTGAAAATGTTGCTGTTTAATATTTTATCTTACTTTATCGTAAAAACACTTAATTCTGTCGAGAGAAGTGTTGTCGTGATTCATAAACAAAAATAGACAAGGTGACAATTTATTTTGCCTTTCAAAACGTAGATGTTCTAACTTCTAACAACTGCTTATAGGTACACCTCTGATTGTCGTTATTACTGGCTGTCGTTCTAACCTCTTTTTTTATCGCTCGATTTCTTATTTCCCTCGCGAGGGAAACAACTCAAAATCGTCGAAAATCATTTATCTCTCGAGTTGCATACGATATTTTTCGTTATAGAGGGAGTAAAAGGCGAGTTTGTGGACTCGAGGGATTCGCGAGAGGAAGTAAAAGAAGTGAAAGTAGGCTTTTACTTCCTCTACAATGAAAATTAAATTTAAGCTACTTACGAATAAGGGAATAGAAAATGCTTGAGGGAGAAATAATTCCACAGCAACTCACCTGTAAACAGAAAATCATACATTTCACATTAAAATAATGATTACTTGACAGAAAAATATGTGCTATTTGAACAACAAAAAAATGCATAAAAAATGTAGTACATGAACATTTTTTAGGAACTTTTCAATTCGCCAACTTAGGCACCTATGTACAAAGAAAAAAATTTTTAAAAATCTTACGCATCCTGCATAAGGTAGGTAACCGACTTTTCATCCATATTCTCATATAAACCAATACAACTTTATGTACGAACCAACATTAATTCTTCTCTCAAATAAAATTTAAAGTCAGTAAAAAAATTAAATAATGAAAAAAAAAATGAAAAAATGTATTTCCATTGGAATAAAAAAAGTCGATAAAAAAATTTATTTTTAATAAATTGAAAGAGGGAAAGAAATTTAAAATTTTGAGCCTCTGTGTCCTCTCATGCCACCGGAGACGTCTACGGAGGTTTAAATCGAAAAATCGAGGTCAAATTTGAAATCAGCAACCCAAATTGAATAAATTATTTCACCATTTTAAGTTATTACTCGAAATTAAAATTTTGGCGTGGTGCCCAAATTCAAAATTTTGGACTTCTATGCCTCCTCATGTCCATAGAGCCATCTAGGGATGTTCAAATCGAAAAACTAAGGCCAAATTTGAAATCAGTGACCCAAACTAGTATTCCATTTTTCAAGTTATTAGGTACTCAAAATTAAAATTTTGGGCTAGTACTGGAGTTCAAAATTTTGGACCCCATGCCCTCTCATGTCCATAGGAGTATCTAGGGAGTTGAAATCGAAAAACTGAAGCCAAATATGAAATCGGAACCCCAAATTACGTACTAGTAGGTATGCCATTTTTCAAGTTGTTACCGAAATTGAAATTTTGGCCTTTCTCTTCTCCATCTCCTCAGGCATCCATATGTCCTTAGGGACATCTAGGGTATTGAAATCGAAAAAAATTCGGTAAAACAAATACCAAATTAGGAACCAGCGACCCGAAATATGTCAGATTATGCCCTTTTACCGAATTTTTAATGCCAAAAAGCGAAATTGAGTTTTGGACCCCCATTAGGTACTTTGAGAACCGGTTTTTGAGCAAAGGAGGTGTCCCTCCCCAAAAAATCAGTAAGTATAGGAAATTGTAGAGAATTAAATTTGCTTTCGTTACTTAGTGAGTCATTCGATTTTTTTGAGGAGGCTTAGTTTTCAAGTTATTCGCGCTCAAAGTTCAGATAAACAATTTTAAAAAGCTTTTCACAAATTTTAAGTCCTTCGAGGATCGACACACCTCAACTGATTGAGCTGAAAATTATACTGTAGGAACCTCTGACCTCCCTCTGCCACTCCTGAAAATTTTAGTTCAATCAATTGAGGAGTTTTCGAGAAATCGAAATTTAAAGTGTTCTGCAATTTTTACCAATTCCAATTTTCCCGTATTTTTCAACGTTTACTTGCCAACTTTTAATTTTCTTCTGTTTCAAATAAATTGAAAAATTATTAGCTTTTTTTTTTACAAAAATTTAGGTAAACGAGTTTTATTTTTTCGTTTCTATAATCTCTCGACTTGTTAGGAACTGCGGTTGGAATTAGGAGAATTTTTTTTTTCAAAATAGCTCAGATGAAAAAAAATCACTTCAAGCAGGTAATCAAATAACAAAATCATTTATAAAAATACCTAATAACTATGTAGTACGAGCCATGTAATATAGGAAGTGTAATTGTACCCATTTCACAATTGTATCATGTGCACGAATTGAAAATTTTTCAATAGAACTAGAACTTTCACATAACAGAATAAGTGCTGAAAACGGCAGATGGAAAGTTCATAAACGATGACTCTAGAAATAAGTCATATTCGTATGTATACGCGCGGTTTAGCTACCTTTCATTCTGAAAGAACCGAACGTTAGGAACCTAATTCAAAACTGCCATTGAAAACTTCAATTATTGTTAGATCTTTTCGTCGCGTTCGCGCTTTCGAAATGGAATTACGAACGAAACACGCATACGAGCTTTTTTGTCATACATCACATGTACCCAGAACTCTGTCACCGACACTCTCGCGGATTTTTGCATCGAATCAAATTCTATAAAAAGATTTTACGCGTTATTTCGTTCGTGTTTTTTATCTGTTCAAAATTCACAGTCTGTTCGCAGCCTTTTTTCATTTCGAAAGTAGACCATAAGGATAATGTTCGTGCAAAGCTTCTTTCTTATTCGTCCTCACGAATTTTATCAACATCAATATCGCTTTGTAGTCGCTTCAAACTGAGACAACGTAAGCCCACCGCACGTCCTACATAGATGTCGTTTTCACCGAGCTTCGACCGACAAAAGAACTCGTATGTATTTACGAATCTCCGTTTTTGAAAAATGTTTCGAACATACGATTATTAGGGACACGGTTCCACACTCGCAGAGGGTGGCGAAGGGGAAGGTGGAGGGGTCAGAGAAGAAAAACATCACGGTTCTTTCTTCTTTCCATTTTTTCGGGGCTAAGATTGCTCGATGTCGATAATTAATTAACTCGACGATAAAACAACCGAGAGCTGATACATATAAGGCAGTCAACGTTGTCGATAAGCCACAGTCAGTAATGGAGGGAAAAAACATCTCGCCAACTCCCCGAACATATAATATGATATTTCTTCGTGTACCCAGGACGCGCGTAAATCTAACTTCAGCTCGCGGTTTATTGCTGCGAGTGATTTTGCTTTCTTTGCTTTTACGAGCTATTCGATACAATATTGTAGAATGTAGATACTCGTACTAGGTATCGCAAATAATATACGATATCCTTTTTAACGAGAAAATACGTGTAATGAACAGCGCGTTCGCACGAACAGAGCATACGTGTATTATGTTTCTCGGATGGAAATTTTCATGTATCCTCAGCTCTCGTATTATTTTTACCCTCGTTACTCGTACTACATACAACAACCACGAACCTTGAAACAAAAATACTGCCAAGTCTACGTAATGGAATCTGTAATTTTATTTTCACCTACTAAACGACCCTTCTCTTATTTCGCGAGGCGATTGGTGCAGGCAGAGAAGTGGCAATGGGGACGGGGGAGTCGAATCAATACTCCAAGTTGAGGAAATATCGACGATTTTATGGCTATTAATGGGGAAAAATTTACAAAATCACAATTTCGTCGCGTGTACTTTTCTTTTTTAGAGAATGAAATCGTCGGGTTCGTTTTGTACGTAGTATAACAGAATTGAAATTGTATCTGTCTTTCGACGCTTGAAATGGTGAAATTATTTCCGCTCGGTTTACTCAATCTCGGTTTTCCTTCGTCGTACCATCTCCATCCGTCGCGCTCGCTTTAATCGTTAACGATCAAAAATCTCGTTAATAAAGTTGCAGTCGAGACGCGTAAAACGAAAGGATGAAAAAAAAAACAGCAAAACATTCGGAAATTTTACAAATGAAACGTTGAAATCAAATTACACCCGAAAATGAAACGTTTCGACAAAATTTCCGCGCGTTTTACACTTTTTCGATTTGTCGTTTTCATTTTCGAACAAATTTCTCGTTATGAGCGTTCCGCTTGCCAGCCAATCCTCTCCGATGTAGCGAGCGTGGCGTTTGCCTCGACATTCCGCAATACACAAGCTGAGAGAGTGAGAGTGAGCATCGAGAAAGGGAGAGAAAAATCGTCGTAGTTGTCGCCATCGTCGTTTCCAGCTTTTTCCGCGCTCTCTTCCTTTCGTCGCTATTTTTCTTCGCTGTGCATTCCTATGATACGACGACAAACACGAAACATATTTTCCACACCCGTTCGCTGTCAAAGTATGTAATATAGGTAGGTGAAAAGGCGAAGGCGAAGGTGGGAAAGTGGGAATGTAGCAAGGTATACGTGTATATTGTAGGACAAGCAGGCGCCGGCGGTGGCGGTGGCGGTGTCGGTGGCACGTAGCCCACTACAAACGTAAGCAAATACCATTTTCTCTCCAGTCGCGTTACGTACGCTTTCGTAAAAACAAAAACAATTTGAAAAAAAAACTCTTTACACGCTTTTTCATTATCTTAATTGTTAATTTTTCAAATGTTCGCTGTATCGATTGAATACGCTACAATGGAGTGCGGTGCTTTGAACATAGGAAACGAAAAAATAAAACCGGAACTGTTCGACGAATCAAACAATAACATTTTCTCTTCTCTTCTATTTGAAACTAACAAAAAAAACACGTATGCAAAATAAACAAAGCGATAAAACGCTAAAAAAAAATTGAACCTAATCGAAGTGGAATATGTCGGTCGTCGGTATTAAACGAAATCGGCATTGAGAGCGGGGCAAATTACCCGTCGCGTCGAGTTCATTTGTAGGCGTATTTACGTTAGAATACACTAAACGATGATACATATGAAAGCTAAACGCGAGCAAATTGTAATTACCAACGTGCATTTTATAGTTCGCTGGCGCAAGTTATACATTCACATATTCACGCATAGGTGTAGTATACAAGTACTCGAATATGTATGTATGGTTCATTCCGCGATAAATACAGGGTGTTTCATACGAGGATTTATCAATAAGTAGGTTAAAAAATGCCATAACTTCCGTAAAAATGAACAAAATTCAAACTAGTTTTAGTGACTAGTATGTATTTGGTGAATTTTCCTCCCTACACTCGCAAGAACAGGTTCATAAGCTTGTTCGAACGTCAGTTGGAACACTTTTAAAAACACGGGAAAATACTCTCTCATTCCGAATCAGTGAAAAATCACTGATAAACAGTCAGAATTGCAGCACAGGAAAAATCAGTGAAATTCACTGATTTTCAGTGATTTTTCACTGATCATTCAAAGAATTTCACAGATTTTTCAGTGAATTTCATAAATATCACTGAGTTTTCAGTGAATTTTCACTGATTTCCAGTGGTTTTCCTTCACTGATTTGTTTTCAGCGAAAAAATTATCACTGATTTTCTCCTGTGCTGCAATTCTGACTGTTTTTCAGTGATTTTCGGTAATTTTCACTGATTTATAATTGAGAGAGTAGACGAACCGTTCACCATTCAGATATTTGTTTCAACCACTGCAAAGGTTTAAAACTACCTATCGGAAATTCATCGCAAAGTGAACCTCAAAATATGACAAAGTGATTTTGATTTTTTGTTGATGCCTCAGATTTGATGCATGGTGGAAACAAATGGAAACCTCGCCATACGCCCTGAAGACCCAGAAGTGCATTCGCAATGAACATTTTAAAGTAGTTCAAAATCTCGTTTTAGAGAATCACGGGATCAAACTGGGGGAAATTTGGAGGTTTATTGGTTTTTTTTTTGGTAGTGTGCAGCAAGGGTCAGCATGGGAACAGAACTTGGTATTGTAACCGGCAAGAACCAGTAAACATGGAGCTCTATTACTGGAATGAGAACAGGGGAATGGTAAAAGTAAAAACGTGATCGGAATAGGAATGGGAACAATTGAACAAAAAAAAAATCATGACCAGAATGCGACTGGAACAGTTGACAAAGGAACTAAACGTTCTACTTTACTGTTCCAAACTTTGAATTTATAGCTGAATTACAACGTATGATTTTCACAAACTAAAGAAGAGGTCCGGAACGAAACGGAATTTGGAATGGTAACCAGTAAAAACCCGTAATTTTAAAGCATAGTGACTGGAATGGGAACTGTACCTATTGCTGAAATTTACAAAATGATGACTGAAATCATAACTGGAACAGTAGAAGAATTAAATTCATGACCAGAACGAGAACAAAAAAAAATTTCTTTTCTGGACCCCTCGTGCAAGAGATAATTGGTAATCGACTTAGTTTTTAAAAGTTGTGCGACTGTTGGGTGTGCTTTCAGCTCAGTGACTCTTCATATGACAAAAAAGACTAAAGAATCACTGGAATCATTATAGAAAGGGAAGTTCAATGTAGGTAATCTTCAGTTTCAAGGGAGCTAAAACCAAATTTGATAAGATATTAGTTTTGCACCTGGACCTTTAGGGAAGGAGCGAGGGTAAGTTAAAAATGTAAAATGGGGTACAAAGTTGAATTTGGGTTTCCAGATCTACATTTTCAAGGGTTCTGGACCTAAATGTTGTGGTATGTGTAACCTACTGAAGGATAGATTAAAAAGGAAATCAATACTGTCGCATTTCACAATGACAGATATTGACTTGCTCTTTAAGTCTCCACTGGCCGGGTATAACATGATTTTGGAACCTATCTCAGGGCTTGAAGATTTGGTTGAAGGGAATACAAAAAGGCTCTACTCATACAACTCTTGTACAGCTCCTTGTACATCGAATAAAAGATGGTAAACAAAAAAAAAATAAAAATCGAAACAGAATTTTTCCTAATCCGGAATAGCTAGGCAAGGTCATTACTACAAGTGTAGGAAATCACTTTAAGACTTATCTATTTACTCAGAAGTATCTCTACAGCCTAGAGCAACTGCCTATTAAATACCTACTCAGACCTCTTGCATAACACAGCTTTAAAATGTGACACAAAATGTTAAGGGTAAAACCCCATAACAAAATCTAAGGAAAATAGTCAAAAAATTGACCGTACGAAACGGTATACTCCTGGCTCAGAAAATCTGTACTACATAGAACTCTTCTAAATCTAAATCTAAATCTAAATCTAAAAATCATTCTATCAGACCATCAGAATGGGATTTGAAAATCACCTTAAAAAGCTCTAAGTGAAACCAATCATTGGGCAAAGCTATGTCCGAAAAAGTTACCAAACTGTCTCGAGCCATACATTCAGGTGTTCTTCCTAACCTATCCCATAAACCTTCTCATGATCTGAGTAGATCTCCTACAAATCAAAAAGGTGTTAATACCTGTACCAAAATCTTGTAATTAAAAAACTTGATAATAAAATCAATAGCTGAACTGGTAAAATGGTCTTACACATATAACCAGGGCAGTGTTGGCAAAGCTTGCGAAAAAAGTGAACGAGTTTGCGTTCCCACGCTTTAAAATCGAACTAGTTCAGTTCGTGTTCTTTTAAAACGAACTCATTCGTGTTCACGTTCATTACAAAAGAACGTGTTCGCGTTCGCGTTCAAATATGTTTTTTCATAAATCAGCGATATGGGAAGGTGGAAGTGAGAACCAGAGTCCAGGAGAAAGAGAACACTTCTTTAGAAGTAGGGGCACTACCAGAGAGAGCTCAGGAGACTAAAGCCCCTTCCTTAAGCGCTGAAAGAATATTATTTTACAACAAAAATGTTGAAAAAAGGGCATTTTTTGCTCTTCCAATCATATTTTCCTCTTCTCAGAAATATTGATAGAACTTGCTCATTCAAAAAAAATGTGTTTGTGTTCTTGAAAAAAGAACATGTTAAAGGTTAGGCAAACATACATATTTGTACTCACGACCAGTTGCCTAATCACCGATTGGAACGAGGTTCGTGAGCTATGAAACACCCTGTATATGTATAGGTATTTACTATGTACAGGGTCTATAAATGAACCGGGCAACGTCTGCGTAGAAATTCCCATTCTTTTCTTTCCTTTTTTCCCATTTCGTTGCGTTGCATCACTGATATTATTGTAGTAGTACGCAACGAAACGAAAGCAAGATTTAAAAAAAGTGACGAAGTTTAATGTAAGGGATGAGTCACCTTATAAAATATGCAGGTAAAAGTGTGAAATACGCTTCACAGAGTTGAAATGCCCACACGATAACATTACATGAATCTTTTTTTTCAACATCAGAATACCGTAATCTCGAAAGTAAAATTAGCAATTCTTTGAAATTAAATTTTTTTATTAATTACAATTATTGACAAATAAGTGATGAATTTAACATTAAAAATTTAATTCATCAAAATTACGATTTTTGACGCTTAATAAACTTTCTTTTAGGGGTAATTGACGCGAAAAAACAAAATCTGAAATTTCATTTTTTCAGGCAGGGATTTTCGTGCAGACGTTGCCCGGTTCATTTATAGACCCTGTATATTTAATATTCACCCAGAACAGCTATACATTCTATACAGGTTTATTTTACCTATACCAGCAGGGGTATCTATGACTCTAGCTATTTACTTATCTGTATCTACATGAGTCGTACACCGGCCGTACGCAATACATGTACACTAAACATGAAGGTATACCCCTTAGAATGATTCGATAGCATCCGCCCGCGTGTGAGTGTGTAAAATTATAAAATCTCACCCGCGTCGCACACCAGCGAAGCTTCTGCGACCTACGAAAAGGTGTTGATAGGTACACAATACCGCACACAAACGAAAACCGCTAAAAGCAAACACGCAGGCTACACGTATTCCACGCGAGTTACTTTTTTGCCTCGCCTCACCACGCCTTGTCTATCTACACGTACGTAAAACGTACACCTACACATACAGAGTGAAAGTAGTAGGGAGCACTTGCGGTACGTAACGTACAAGTATACTGCATAATATACACCTACGCAAAATGTATGTACATAGGCATACGAGCAGGCGTCCGTCCTCGTGCATATACATATGTACTTACATATGCATACGCGGATGAGCATTGAACGCGTCGCGTCGTCGAGTTGCTTTTTACACCGCATATTCGTCGAGTAACGAAAACGAGGTTTGCCCTTCCCATGTCCAATTATGTCCGGTCAATTTTCGCTGGACGCCGCTCCGCGCCCATCTTACGGCTTTCGTTTTGGTTCTTTTGATGATGACCCGGTGGCTGTGATGCAACGTACATATGTAAAGCAGCTAGGCATACGTACTTACTCATACACACACCAATGCACTACCCTCAATTGCATTAAAACGTTGCTAGAGGTGAATGTTTTCGAAATATTAAAAAAAAATTACCACTAGTCCTCGGTTACTTTTCATCTCTTCGTTTTGTAGTTCAAAGAATATTTTTAAAAAAGAGGTAAAAGTTGGTTCTTCATCCGATTTTTACACCGGATAAAAAATCCTTTAAGGAGGTGTTTTTGGGTCCTAAAAACGTACGATTGCTTCTTTTATTCAGAAAAATTGAAAAAATTCTCCCCCTAAGCGCGTAAAATATTTCCCTCTAAATTACATTGCTTCGGATTGTTTTGTAATCGCATTCATTTCACAGTTTTGAATTTTTAAACAGAAAATATGACAAAGGTGCGATGGTTTGGGTCTTAAAAATTTCAGAATTTCATTTTCTTTCAAAATATGTCGCCATCAACCCAGCTGTTCCGACACTCCCCGAGGGGAGGAAAATCAAAAATCTGAATAAGAGTATAAAGTTGATACGGATGTCCAAATCTAAGGGTTTCAAGGGAGCTACATCCACATTTGATTTTAGTTTTGCACCTGCAGATAAGGAGCCGAGGGGGGGTCAAAAATGTGAAATGGATACAATGTTAATTTGGATGTCCAAGTCTACATTTTCAAGGGTGCTAAATCCGAATTTGATATCAGTTTTTAACATTGACCTTCAAGGTGAGGGAAAAAGTCAAAAAATGTGTTTATTGCTATTTCTACATTAGGTAGGATTTTTCCACATTCTAATTTACCAAAAATTAATCACCAAGTTATTTTTGAACTGAGTCGAGAGAACAGAAGCGACGAAGAAATTTTGTCACTCATTTTGAAAGAAATTTAATGTGAGAACCCTGAAGAGACAAGCTTCGTTACACGCTTCTGTCAACGAATTGCAGCTGGCTTGTTAAAGAAATTACCGAAACAACCCCAAATCGTCTTTCTTTCTGGAAATTCCAGGTGTAAAACTAATATAAAATTTGGATTCAGCGTCCTTAAAAATGTAGATTTGAACACCAATGTCAACTTTGTATCCAATTTCTCATTTTTGACCCTCCCCCCCCCCCATCCCCCGGGACGGTTCAGGTACAAAACTGACATCAAATTTGGATTTAGTACCCTTGAAAATGTAGATTTGGACACCCCATATCAACTATATACCCAATTTTCCATTTTTGACCTCCATCATCCCCCTCCCCTGTAAGAGTCCAGGTGGAAAAAAATATCAATGAATCAAATTATCAATTTGTCTCCTTCCTGAGACTTCGCTCTGCCACCAAAATAAAAAAAAAACACCCAAATCGTATAGCATGGCATGATCTCGAAAAACGTACATAGGTCCATTCCAAATCTAAATAAAAGTAGTCCAAAAAAACACAACGCGAATACTCGGAGTTGGCAGATTATTGAACTATACGATACTACGCGAACACTCGATTTTTTTTCAGGATCACTTGAACCAATGGCACAGATTACCACTAGGCAGGTATATTTATGTAGTAAGTACTGGCGTACTGGCCGCGCATGAAATTTCCCAAAGCGCGTTAACAAGGTAGGACTAAACCACGTTAAATGTAGTTGACTTATCATCGTATACAATATACGTAGACGTACTACGAACAACGAATAAGTACTTGTACGGCGCGCAGATGGTGGGATGACGACACTGTCGTGTGTACTTTCGCACCGACAATATTTTAATTAATCGTCAAAGTCGCGTACGTAAACATAACAAAGCCGCGTGTAATATTCGACTAAAGTGCCTTAAATAAACCTCCGAAGTGATCGTTGCGGCGGGATGCAAAGGCAACGACGCGACGCGACGCGGCGCGGCGTATACAACTTTGGTAAAAGCTTTACCTAGCTCCAAGTATTTAACTTATTTAATACAGTAGGTACGATGCGCGTACAGCAGCTAGTCGTCGATTTCACACGGTAATTTGGCCCTGCCTGTTTCCCATTTCGTACTTAGTCCTTGCTTTCAACCCGATGACGATTTAAAATACCCACCGGACGACGATGGCGCGGCGACATGAATTCTCGTCGATGTGCAAGTAGATAAATGGCTGATACGCAGATTACGAATGTCGAATGAATTCAAAATTGGTCTGGCACACTACCCATAAAAGTGGCAAAACATCATTTTTTCCGCTACTTTAGCACGCCGGGAAGGTGAATAAATCTCGTTTTTGTACAAAGTTTAAATTTTTGCAGGAAGATTACTCACTTAAAGTAAGCTCCTCCACGAATTGCTGTCAAAATCCGAATTATGTTTTTTTTTAGACTCGTCCAAATCTGCATACCATGCAAATAACAACTCTGATATGTCTCTACGTATATAAATCAACCACAATCTGCATGCATATAAACCGTATCCTTCATTTGACGCTTGCGTTTTGCCGCATTTATCGTACGCTGGTAAAGCCATAGGTAGAGGTGCTTACTAGGTATGTGTGTAAGTGTACGTAGGTAATATGTAGGATTGTAGGTGTAGGTAAATATACTCGTAAATATATTCAAGAATTGCGACAAGGTGAAAAATTGCACGCAATAAAATTGATACCTAAACTCGCCTCGGTGTGGCGCGGCGACGTGGCCGAGACCTGTAGCAAGATCATCAATTCAGCGTAATACCTATCGGCTATTATCTAGCTACCTACAACATACAAAAAATACTACACCGTAATCTGTTTAGGTAAACTTGGGTAAACTTATTACGCTACTGTAACATTCCGCAAATGGTTACGCTTATACGTAGTACCTCTACCTACATCTGTACGATTTTACGTATTTATAGCCTTAATACCTAGATCTACTCTTTATGTAACACAAAATCGGCACCAAACCAGAGAACCACTGAAATGACCGACAACTCGTCCCATCAATTTCGCAACATTTTCTGCAGGCATCAAACATCACGTAGACTAAACATTTGAAAAAGATCATTTCGTTTCGTTGGTAATTCGTACATCATCGAGATGAAAGTGAACTCTAATATACAGCAAATTGAGTACGTAGAAACACATAAAACACTTGGAAAAATGATGTGACGAGATATAAAAGGATACCATACAACATGGATCCAGGAAACCATTGAAAAGAACAAAAGTATGAAAATGATGCGGAATGATCTTAGAATTGGAAACCACCAAATCCTGGGTATAAAAGATGAAGATGGAAAATGTGTATGGAATAAAAAAGAGGTGTTTTGGTTAGGATAATCAGAGAATTTTACAAAAAAAAACTATACGATGACACCCTAAATACACAAGACCAAGAAGAAGAAAACGATGACCTCCCATACCTCCCATCATGGCTAAGGAAGTGAAGAGAAACCTAAGAAATATGAAGAACAGGGCTTTGGGAAAAGATGGAGTAATGCTAGAGATTATAAAACTGGGAGGGAATGAAATATCCGAACACCTGGCAACATTATTTAACATAGGTCTGGATGAGGGGAAAATTCCAGATAGGTGGAACGATACAGAAGTGGTACTAATATTTAAAAAAGGTGTCAGGGAAGAAATTAAGAACTATAGACCAATCAGCCTACTACAACTTCCGATTATCCAACCTCCAAATGTCGGATAATGCTTTATTATCCGACTTATTTTTAAATTTTTAGCTCCTAACCAAAGAAATCCGTAAGTACTAAACGTTCACACCATCTCGTATGGTGCTGGAAAGCAGTGGGAAATGAGAAAGCAGTGGAAATGAGAATTCGCGAGTTTTAGAAAGGCAGAAAGGTGTCCCTTTGCGAAAACTGAGGATTTTTCGCAAAAGGTCGAACTTTGCAAAGGCTCTGAAAAAATTGATGCGCCGCGACAAAAATCTACAACCGACTTTTTTTCAAAAAATTAATGATTTTGTCCTAGAAAAAGTGATTTCTTTCAAACACTTATTTCTGTTTTTAAATTTTAACCTAAAAATATCGAGGTGTTTTTTTTTTAGATTTTAGTTCTATTGCTTTAATTTTGGTTTTGAGGTTTTTTAAAAATGAATGAATGCCAAATTATTTCACCTCATTTCAAGAACTCATTTATTATGTTTTTTCTGAAAAAAACTGAACTTTTCGATTATCCGATTTTTTTGAGTATCCGACACTTCTCTGCCCCAATTATGTCGGATAATCAGGAGTCTACTGTATGTATAAACTATTCACAAAAATTATAACTACAAGGTTAACTAGAAAACTGGATGAAGCTCAATCTGATAAGTAAGCAGGTTTCCAAAAGGGATGTAGCACAATTGGCCATATACATATTAAGACAAGTAATTGAGAAGACAAATAAATTTAGAACAGGGGTGTTAACCGTAATGAGGTCTAATTCTGGTTAAGGTTTTTAGCGGTTTCTTGATGATGATAGTTATGGTTAGGTTTCGGTCCTGTTCCTGAAATCTTATGTCCAAGTGTTTGGGTCACAGTTACGGTTTTAACCTTTTTTTTTTAATGGACAATGCCATAAAATTATCAATTTTTTGACCAAATTATTTAATTTTTCTGAAAAATTGGGAATTGATTGAAAAATCATCAATTTTCAATGAAAATTATTTCACTGATTTCCTAAAACAAAAGTTCCTCAAAAACAGATTGAGAGTTAGAGAGGCATCAATGTTTATTCAAGAAAATGGCCGAGCGAAGCAAGGGTGAAAATTTTTAAAAAATTATAAAGTCAAAAATAAATTGAAATTTTTCAAAAATTATTTCGGTTAGGGGAACCGAATCAAATTATAACGGTTAGTGGTTTGGGTTAGATATTTCAAAATATCATTTTTTTTTATCAAGTTTTCATTTAGTACAGTTTTAAAAAAAAATCTCTTATTTTGGTTTCCAGTTACTGATTATGGTTTTTGAATGTGAAAATACTGTGTTACACACGGGTTATGGGTTGTGGTCAAGGTTAACACCCCTGATTTAGAATACCACTCTGCATGGCCTTCATTGACTTTGAGAAATCTTTCCAGGGACCGAAAGCCAGCCGAAAGCTAAAAGCTAAAAATCTGATTAAGCCGATAATTTGAGGCTTTTGAAAAGCTGAAAGCCAGCTCAGCTTTATAATTCAACAGCCAAAAGCCAGCCGAAAACTTCATGCTTTCGGCTTTCTTAGAGCTTTTTTTTCGAAAATTGAAATTAATGTTTCTGGGTATTGATGGAATAAAATTGTAAAATTAGTAAATTAAATTCTATTTCTGTGAGACAAAATTCAAAACACTTTCATTTTTCTAGTGAAATTTTCCAGTTTTTCCCCTCCAACTCATAGACCTTGTGAAATTAACTGGTGTTCCTTTCATTTTTTACTTTTCAGAGCTTTTGACTTTAAATTTCAGATGAAAAATTGAAACTGATTGAAATTTACAGTAATAAAAGCCAAAAGCCAAAAGCTGAAAGCCGGAAAAGGCCGTATTTTTGGCCAGCCAAAAGCCAGTCAAAAGCTAGCTCTAACAGCCATATAATTTCAAAAGCCTAAAGCCCAAGCTTTATAATTCTAATCACAAGCTAAAAGCCAAAAGCCTAAGCTTTATCTTTCGGCTTCTGGTCTCTGAATCTTGCAAAAATTCAGCTTAAGAAGGGTATAAGACATGGAGACTCCCTTTCACCAAAACTGTTCACTGCGATGCTACACAGTAGTCTATAGGAGATAGACTGGGAAAACAGAGGAGTGGAGATGGAGGAACAAATATTAACTCGCCTGAAATATGTAGACGACTTGGTACTGCTTGCTAGGGGCATAGAAAAACTCCAGAAAATGCTAGAGAAAACTAATGAGGCCTACCTAAAAGTTGGTCTGAAAATAAATAAAAAGAAAACGATAATTTATAATGGTTTTGCGGAAGTTAGACAATGTATCATACTAAAGGGAGAAATGGTGAAAATGGCGGAGAAGTTTACATACTTGGGCCAAAATCTGAATATGAACAACGACTTCAGCAGCGAAATATTTAAAAGAATACAACTACCATATTGAGAATAGGCGATGAAGAAGAAGAATTCATCGTATTCATCGTATTCACCGTCACTAACCGTAAGGCATATACGATCAAAAATACACATCCATACATATTTCTAAAATACAAAACTGGCAGAATAGTGGTGAAAGGAGTAAGTACCTATAAGCACTCCCAACGTAAGCGCATAAGGATAAGTTGAACCTGGCTAGTCGCTGCTAGCTATACGCTACAAAGTTTCGAGCAGTCTTTTATTATCTTCAATCGCATTTTAAAAGTTTGCCAGGAGTTGATAGAGCATGCCGCGAAAACTTTACTGCTTTACTTCGCCACCGGACGATGTACATTGTACCTAACTACCTACAGTGTTCTTCTACACGTACCCTTCCACAAACCTTTGTCGCATCGAAAACTACGCGTCGCATATGTGAACGTGAACACGGAGCACAAGCGATGACTTCAGTCAGCGCTCGTTTTTCGCTAAATAATAGTTAGCTAAGGTACTGCAGATAAGTGAGTTCGCGTGTACGGTCTTTTTATCGCCAAACTCTATTCCTTGCGTTAAACTTCGATTACGCCCGAGAATGTTGAAAAAAAAATGAAAATATTATTAGACAAATAACTTCTCGTTTCTTTATCGTTTCCATTCCCTCCGACTCGCGGAAAAGTTATCGTCGAGCCGATATACGCGAATGAAAAAATCATCTCGTACGATAGAAAGTTTTTTTTTTAATGCTTTCACTTATCTAAACAAAATTTTGAAAAAAACAACAAGGTAGCAGGCTGTTGTCGCCGTCCTTGCCGTTATTTTCGCTCGCTCTGCTATACCATTACAGTGGATCCGAATGAGTTACTCGTATAATTACTTTAAAACAATGCATTTCACGCAGGTATAACCAGAATATGTACATTTTGTTTGGGACTTGAAAAAATGAATTCCAAGAGAAAAAAATGCTCAAATGGAGAAACCAAAAAAATTATCATTTTTTACACTGTTTGAGCGACTATTTCACTCAAAATTTCAAAATTTATTATTTTTTTAGTTGGAAAATAATCTTGATTTCCGACTTTTAAAAAACATTCTCAAAGCATCAAAAAATGACCTCCAATAAAAAAACCAAACGCACCATAAGATTTAGCATCTTAAATTGCATCTTTTCAGCCCTATCACCCTGTGCATTCAAAAATAATAGAAATTTAAGGGATTTAAGCCCGAAAAACTAAATTTTTTTCAGAAATAGACCCTCTTTGAATCTCCTGACTCACGTCCCAGGCATCACATGGAGGAAGGGCCCCGGAATTTTCCGGATAGAGTAGTTATAACTTATAACTCAAACTACATCGCATAACAAAAATTCGCTAAGTCGAAAAACGTTTCATTTTTAGGCTCATTCGTCCAGTGTATAGACCTACGATTTACGAAATAGGCTAAATTATTGCCTAATGCACAAAATGAGGCAATTGCTCGCCTAATTTATGAATTTTTGCGATTCAAAACTTCAAATTTATTTCTGTTCAATGGGAAAAAATTTAAGATAATTCTGGATGTAAATAGCAAACTTACAGTCACATTAAAAAAATTAATCTCACTACCTGAATTGGAAAATTTTTTAATACTAAATGGAACATATAACGAGTGAAGAATTTTCTTCGTAGCATAAAAAAATTTCTATACTTATAGGTAATTTAGGTAGCGAGATGGATTTGTTTTCGAAATGTAGCTGAAAGTTTGCTCTCTATGCCGAAGTAGGTAGGTATCTTAAATATTTTCATGTGAAATTGGAAAAATGGTATAAAGGTTCGAATTAAAAAAATTCATAAATTGGACGAGTAATTGCCTAATTCATACTGTTGGCAATAACTTAGTCCATCATTTCACACATTCGGCCATTACACAAATTCGGCACGGCGGCGCGACGTAACATACATGTACAGAATACACACGCAACAACATATTTCGAATTCGAAAGGGTTTTATTTTCAAAAATAAAACACGCTCGCATACACACTCGAGCATTTTCCTAAATACCAAAGTAAGTATATTATCGCGGATAATTAAAAGTGATTCGATAATCGATACCTTAGCTATGTAGACCTAAGTACATAGTACAATTAGTACATCCACATACCTCTACGCTACGAATACCTATAGCAACACCGCACTGTGCCCGCCGTGTAAACGTAGTCCAATTTGTAAGTTTTACGTTAGATACATATACCATTTGGTAATTCCAGTCCGTTTTCCTCTACGTGTACTACGAGTAGTCGCGAAAATAACCCTAATCCGGCGAAAAAGCCCAACTTCGCAATCGAAAATTATCCGCTTAATTTCACGGCAACGTCCAAAGTCAATAAGTTATGCCAATAAGTATACAGAGCTTTAGGTAGGTAGTCTAGGTACTACCAGTCACTAGGTAGTAGGTAGATTATATTTATAATGTATTGCACGCTATTTGCTGGATAGGTACTCAACTTTATCTATTACGTACACAACACAACCCTAATTCTAATTTCTACCACACATTTAGTGCCTATATGTATTATTCTAATAATTATAAAGAAAACCGTACCAAAGTTGGGTTATTGGAGGGGCAAAAAATCAAAAAATTCCAGCTGAAAAAGACTTTCATTTTTTCGACGTAAAATGAGAATTCCCCCCCTCCCCCCAAAAAAAGGTCAGTAGTCGTCGCCTCTGAAAATTTTCCAACTCAAACCAAACGTTTTCGATTAAAAACGTTATTTTGTTATTTACATGGTGTCCACAATATTTCAGAACTGATTTTTTCTAATTTTTCAAAGTTTTCCACACCTTTTACTTATTTATGATACTTACAAAGGATGGGAGAGGGAAGGCTAATTTACTCACGTGATGTGCAACCCGAAAAGGATCAGAGGAATGGTTTGAAATAGTGTTTAGCAACGTTGCTGTCAATTTTCGTTCGCCAATTCAGGAAAAATTTCAAAACATTCGCCATTTTTTTAGAAAAAATTATTCGGGTTATTAACGTTTATCGGATTTCGTTTGAAGCACGAAATCGTTGAGCATTTTCAAATTACTCATTTTGATGCCTAATCAACAAATCCCCTTTTACTTTTGAAAAATCCACTTAAATCGCAAAAGAGGTTTTCTCACACGAGCACAGAAAAACACATCGTTCTTTTTTTCATAGTTTCTTGTACTTTTTTACGGAGCCTAGAAAATTTCTAAAACTAAATACTATTACATTTCATCAGCTTTATCATCGCATTTACATCGCCATTCTCCTACTACATCGGTGCTGCAAAATTGTCTCCCTTGCCCCCTGAAATTTAAAAAACTGTCGTCCAAGGTGCCTATACTGACCGATTTGGCCGAAAATTTGTTGTAACCTTTTGATGAAGTTTTCAGTGTCTTTTTTTTATCTTGGAAAGGAGGAGAGGTTTTCCAAAATGTGACCAATAATTTCTCTTTGCTTTCTCTTTCACTGCATATTTAAATTTAACCCGTCAACAAAAAAGCAAGGAAAATTGACACAAATATTGAAATATTAGTTTAATATCATTTTGGGGAAAAATTTTTCCATTTTTTTCAATTTTTTAATAAATGTTGAAAAAAATGGAGAAATTGATATTTTTCAAGGACCTTTGATGAAAAATTTATGCTAATTGTATTTTGGCTCGTCGTTTTAAGATACGAAGGGGTCCTCGGGCATAATTTTCTGGCTATCCATTCTCTTCAACTTTCAAAAAGAAAGGGTGAAACTATCGCCCCGAGTACCAAACTGTTTGATTTTTATTTCATACTAGATATTTAAATTTAAATTTTCAATATTTGATTTTCGAGTTCAAATTACCATTTTCGTTTTCTGATTTTTGGTATTCAATACTGTACTCAATGATTGAATGTGGGGCAGGATGCACCAGGGGGCAAGATGCAAATTGGCTTATTGTCGTCGGCGATGCGATTGAAAAAAATATTTTGGGCAATTGATGGATGGGTATCCATTCGATACAAAACAGAAAAAAATTACAGACCTGACGGATTGCTTGTCTATGAGTTATTAACTATCAATAATTGGATTTTACGTGATTTTCGTAAAATTCTTGAAATTCGATTTTTGTGAAATGTCATGTTTTCAAGTTTTGAAAAAAAAATTCAGGTAATTTTTTTTGTAATCTACATCCAATTACCTATCGAATGGTGTATTTGGTTGGCACTTTCCCGTATATTTTCTTCCCAGTAAATTGCGTTAAAGAAAAATAGTGCCCGTGGGGCAAGATGCAAATTGAAAATGGAGCAAGATGCAAACATTGTTTTTAAATACGAATTTTTCCAAAAAATCACACATGGTACAGATGGTCCAATTTTGTGATATTTTTTCCAGAATATCACATTTTTGCTTTAATTTTTAGGTAGAATATTAAAAATTGCCAAAAAAAAAAAAAAAAATAGAAAATCAATTAGGGCAGCATAAATTATGAATATGTACAAAGGTTTTAGAACTCCTTTTTTCAAAAATTACGCTTCTATTTAAATCTGTACCTAGTATCCGATTCCACCTGGAATATATGTACTTGAGTAAATTTTACAAAAAAATTCGCGATTTTTCATCATGTCATCACTGTTTTCATCTTGCCCTATGACATTTTGCATTCTGTCCCATGGGTGGGACAGGATGCAAAAAAATTTCAAAAAATTCTGTAGGGTAGAGGTATGCACCGAAATGGAATTTTTTCAGCGAAATGAAAGGTAAGTGTTTGAACTTTAATTTGTTGCAAGAATCAGACAATTTGACCAATTTGAATAGATTTGGCAGAACATTTGGCCTAGGTTATGCATCCTGCCCCACCTTCCCTTGCAATTTATTCAATTTGTATGTATCTACTTGAAAAGAAAGTGAGAATTAACAGGATGTCTAACAGAATCTCAAACCCCAAAAGAAGGACTTTGGAAGGACCTCGAAAGGACCTTCAGCATGACCTTTTCAAAATTAATATTGTACCCCCCTCCCAATCAAAAAAAATTCAAACTCATTTTATTAGGACAATTTTTTCTGTTTCAAAATATGTATTTCATTGTTTAAAATGAAAGAGAAGAGTTTTTACCATGATTTCGAAAAAAAAAGTAAATTCACTGAGCGTAAGCGAAGCGAAGGCGAAAATTTTTGAAAAAAAGGGCATCCAGAATCTTAAAATTTCTTCATTAGGTAAAATTTATGCTTTTTTCCGTGTTTTGTTTAGACTTTCAAAAAAAACAATATCTATGGACCCGTTCCTGATTTCCTTCCAAAAAATCAAAACATTTTTGAAAATTGCAATCGAGATCGTTACCTCCTTTGATAAGTGAGAAGGACAATTTTTTCACTTGAAAATATTAATTGCCTAGACTGGGAAAGGAAGAAGTTTCATACCATTACATTGAAAATAAAAAATTGTGTAAATTTACTGAGCCCGAGCGAAGCAAGGGCGAAATTTTTTGGAAAAAAGAGCATTCAAAAGCTGAACTATTTTCAGGCACCCATATCATCTTTCATCATCTCACACAAAGTTGCCACTAACGACATTTCAAATATTAGTGATTTATTTTAGCTTTTGGCGAGTGAGTCTCAAAATTTGAAATGGGAAGGACTTTTTACTCAATATAAGGACTTCGGAAGGACCGGAAGGACTTGTTAGACACCCTGAATTAATTCGTACATTCCCCGAAAAAAAATGACAATCAATTTGCTTATCATTTTACATGAATATTTCGTCGGAATCAATTCACCTACACCCGAAGAAACACCTTTCATATGATTTATTCGTTATTTGTATTTTCAAAAAATTCCAAAATTTCTCGACTTTTTCGAGGTTTTTCAAAAAATGGACACCCTGGTGACTCGCAAATTTCAGATCAACTCGCATATTCCTAAATACGTCCGAAGTCAAACGCACGTAGGTATATTCATTCGACGCGACATAACCATTTGTCATTCGCATACCAATAAACTTACACCTACATTGCTGCAGGCTTCGCTTCGTGATAAGCTAAAGTTACGTTACGTTGCGTTACGTTACGTTACGTTTAGGTACTTTATCAACACGATTCCACCGCGGACCTTTACCTACGACCTACATCAGCCTTTCTACAATATGGCATAGCGGATACAATTCGGATTTCATTTCGAACAAAATTCGTACCTATGTACTAGATATCGCGGCGCGCGAACTACAAAAGTTGCAATCATTGTCTCCATGGTGTTTTATCACCTCGTACAATACAGTACACGTTACACCACACATTATACCCCAAACAGTTAGCCAGCACCGGCGCGGAGCAACGTATAAAATCCACCCGAATAAATTCTCGTACTTTTAATAAAACCAACAATACCTGCGCCCGCGACATGTTCCGATAAACCCGCCTTTTCTGCTACATTTTTTTTTCCTTTTCAACAGAAAATATTGCTTGACCAGATGGGCGAACGAAATTTTACGACGACAACTCTTTCGCTTTTTTATAGATACCTATTACCTACCTATTTATACTCGGATGATATACGCCAACTTAAACCTACATACATATTTAAAACCACCTTAGGTATAACTTAGGTAATGTTGCTCCACCTATACAACACAAAATATCGAGTAGATAATGTACGAATACAACGTGGAGGACGTAATATGTAATTTCGGGACCTACCAAAACCTAAACCTATACCTATACATACATACAAAAGGCGAAAAACGACTTTATTACGAGAAATCTCAAAGCACAGCACATAGACGGTGGTTCGCCATACGATAGCGATACTACAAAAGAATTCTACATACATTATTCCAACCATGTACCTATACCTACTATTTGAATTAGACTTTTAGTACCTGTTGCTTTTAGAACCGCTATACGAGGTGAAATTTTCTTCTATAGAACGCAACGCGGCCGCCGCTGCCGCCACCGCCGCAGCTTATAGGTATTATCCGATTTGTTCGACGAAAAGAAAAACGCGTACGCGCCAGAAATACAGGGTATCCGAGACAGAAAAAGCTCTCGCAGCGCGGCTCACACAATGCATTTCACAAATACCGTAACGATTTTTGTAATACACACCTATCGGCCATCAATCAAGCAACGGAACGTACTTAATCCGCCAAACTTTACGCGGCGATAATTACGCGCTAATAAGCGGACATTCATTCGCGCAAACGACGAAATAGACTGAACTTTTTTTTAATTTTCACCACACAAGCGACGACGAGAATGCCTCGAAAGCGTTACCAAAGTTACGCGCACACACAACCAAATACCAATCCCCAATGATAATGATATCGTCGAGTTATCAATTTTCGCAACAAAATAGTCCAGTCATTTTAGAATTTAACCAGGAAAAAATTTTAGTTGATTTTTTTCGTGTTTTTTGTTCATAGTGGTCCACTAAACAACATATACTGAAATTCCCACCTCGAAAAGCGTCTGGGACAGAGGCGTCGTCAAGGGGGGCCCAGGGGGCGAGGCCCTCGCTTCGCTCGGGCATGAACAAATAACGATTCTATAATCTATCTGAGACGAAATTGCAGAAAAAGACTCCCTTTTTACCCCCTCCCATTTTTAGCAGGCGAAAAAAGTCAATTCCCACTCCCCCTCCCCTTCCTCTTTACCATTTCGAAAAAACAAAAAAAGTTGTCCAACACACGGCCCCTTTTGTCCCCTTAGACCATAGAGAATTAACATAGACCGCGCTACTGATAAGCGGCGAGTTCCAACATTATTTTGCATGAATTGGATACTTGGCGGATACGACTATACTCGAACTAGAAATGAAATCGCATCGTTTGATTTCGGTCCAATTGTTTCTATGAGGTCCCCTTGATAGTGCAAATTGACTTAAGCATAATTTTTCTGCATTTCTCTTGCAGGAATTGATCCAATTCAAGCAAGTTGAACTGGGTACTTGGCGGATAAATAAGACCGATGACCGAAGCACCGAACTCGAACCAAAAATACAGCCACGTCCTTTGAAATCGCTCCAATTTTTTTTACTTCTGAATTCCCCTTGATAGTGCAAATTTATTTCTCTTAATTTCCCCTGCAGGAATGGGCCCAATTCTCATAAAATAATGTTGGAGTTGGAACACGGTAACAACGTACGTCTTATGGCCGTAGCGCGGTCTATGTTAATACTCTATGGTCTAAGTTTGTCCCCCTCCAATTTTCGATTCTGACGACGCACTGGTCTGGGACCCCCAGGGGGAAGGGGTAAATGGTTTCTGAAAACCGGTTTTTCGTGAATATCTTTTCGAACAAGCCTTAAAATTGGAAAATAGTTGAACGTTCTACGTGTAATTTCCTATCAGGAAGGTTCATTTTTTTCTCAAACCCCCATATTTCTTTGGTCAAAAATTCAAGGGTAAAAACGCCTATTTTTCAAACATTTACAATATTTTTTGAAATTATCGGAACTACGTATCTAATGATAAGGTGCAGTGGGGCAATTGCAAACCACTTTTTGATTAGTGACACTTTGCCGGTTCACTGTGCCGGCTCTATGGCACCAATCAACCTGAAATTTCTGTCACACAAACTTCAAGGGGTTCTCTATTGGTGGGAAAAATTTCGTATCATTTAGTTCCTAAAATTTATGAGAAAATAAAATTTCAAAATTTTTCAATTGCGTTTTTGCATTTACCCCGCCATGGGGCAAATGCCAAATCGTAAATTATTTCTGAAGGTGCTCATTTTTTTTCAGTTTTGATGGTTAAATCGGAATCTACGTAAAATTTACTACCTTTTAATATACTCATAACCTTCGTTTGATCAAAATTTGTCGGAGATATCCGCGAAAGAAAGAATTTTTTAAGGAAGTAAAAAAATTTCATTTTTTATTTTTATTTTTATTTTTTTTTTTAATGAGCTAAAAATTGAAAACAAATGATCACTTGTGATAAGTATGACGTATTTTATTGGAAAACACAAAATTTTGATGAAATTTGAACAATATTTTGATAATAACTCCCAAAAACGCAAAAAATGGAACAATTTTGTAAGTAAATATCAAAAATTTAATATAAATTTTCACACTTTTGAAGGACTAGTATTCTTTTTTTTGTATTTTCGACCCATTTTACATCTAAAAATCGTTTAAAAAATTCTGAGAGTATAAATAAAATGATATTTTCGATTTTGCAATTGCCCCTGCATGACCTTTTTCGGGGTAAATGCAAAAACGCATTTTTCCGCTAATGTTATGAAAATTTTTCAAAAATGATAGTCTTAGCTTTAACTTAGATCTATTAGTATAATTAATCAACAAAAATCAGTTCAAAAAAATTTTACTTTGTACGTTTTTGACCATTTTGAAAAAAACTGATTCAACTTTACTTATGAGTGATTTTGACACATGTTGATAAAAACATTTCCACAAAGCAAATGCGTGCACCGGTTTCGTTCAAACTGAGTGAGTATATAGGTAATAGATGTGCCTTAACCTACCAAAAAATGGCGCGATCAAAAATTATGTTAACTGACCTCCAGAAGCTGATTTTGCAAATACCCCGATTTTGCAATTATCCCACTGCACCTTACCCAAAATTTTAACCGTGAAATGTTATTTTTTTATACTTACAATTAGGGCATTCCAAAAAAAATTCACCAAAAATTTCGAGGTTATTGAATATTACATTTTAAAAAGACACCTGATTCGGCTTTACAGAAGCAACACAATGCGAATAATTCAATACCAAATAAATTGAACGACGATATTTTAATGGCGGCTCGGAAGAGAGGGGGGAACTCAAAACTTCAGCGATTATTTCTATGGAATAAGTTACCAAAGTGCATTTTGAGTCCACGTTCAATTTTTTTCATCCCTTGTTCAAGGTAATGTTTTACAGCTGTCGTCTGAAGTTTGAATTTTCTTCCCAGTCTTCGAGCCACCATTCATTTTGAATTAAAAAGATGCAAATCGAAATTTTGAGGTTTTGCCTCTGCCTCACCGGAGCTTCTTCTGGTTTTTCGAAGAAAACAATTTCAAAATCGTATTCGGGATGCCATAAATCGTAATTTGACACACCAAAAATATGAAAATTTCAAAATTTTGAATTCCGCCCCCCCCCCACTTCCCTGACTGACTATTCAATTTTGAATCCATATGATGCGAAAAAATGTTTCGTATCACCAATGAAAATATTAAAATCTCGTTTCAATTTCCTTTTCTTTCTACAAGCTCGATTACTTACACATTTCTTAGAGTAAATCCCACCCCGAGGCTATCTCATCCTTTGGTAGCTGATATCGAGATATTTCCGCAATGAAAAAATAACATAGTTAAATTACTTAGCTTCAAAGTTTCGTTAATTTCAAAAAATATTGTAAATTTTTGAAAAATATACGTTTTTAATCTTTAATTATTGGCGAAAGAAATGAGGGTTTTTGAAAAAAAAGAACTTTTTCGATAAGAAATGAAACGTAAACATTATTATTCAACCATTTTCCAATTTTGAAGCTTATTTGAGAAGATAATCACGAAAACCGGTTTTCAGCAAATATTTACGCCTCCCCATTGGGTTCTGATCGCTCCCTGGTGTGGAAATTTTAGTATGTTGTTCAGTGAACCATTATAAACGGAAACAAGAAAAAAAAATCAGGCTAGAATTTTTTCGGGGTTTGGTACATTTTTTTTCTAATTCGACTGCAATGAAACTCGTTCTTCACCTTTTTTTCACCCCATTTTGCACCCCTTTGCCTACCAGTGGGTACCTATACGTATACGAGAGATGGGGCAGCAACAGCCATATCCGATTTCGATAAACATGGAGACGTTCTACGTATCTTATACATATTTATAAGATATCCCAAACTGAACCCAGTTTCAGCCACGCCACAAATTGGCAAAAATTATACCGCCATCCTAAAGGGAGAGAAAAAAAACATACGCACACGTCGCGTCGCGTCGCAGCCGACTACGACAAAAAAGAAAACATACTTACCTCTATGCGAGAAACATGAATCGAGTAAAAATATAATTTACCTTGTTACTCGGGGGCGATGAAAGAATTAGGTACCTCGTAACATTATTCTTCCGCTTTTTTTCTCAACTGGCAACGATGCTATTTTTTTTTCACCTCATTTCGAACACGTTTTAAAAACGATACACGATATATGTAGGTATAATACCTACGTATAGGTATCTAAATAAAGGGGGAAATATACGAGAAAGACGAAAGAAACAAGAACCAGCTAATCCGACATCCGAAGACGAAAAGCTACAGCACAGGCACACCAAACACGTAAGTAAAAGTAGCGAGCTACTAATTGGGGAAACAGCAACGCGCTCCGAATGATTCTGTAACGAAGTCGATACTGATGAGAACATAGAACATACACCATCGTACGTATCACGGCGTGGGAAAACATTTTCGGCGCTGGATAAACGATGTAGTCAAAGTTTTTCCTTCGAGAAAAACCCAGACTATAAAAATACGTACAACCCACACAACGCGGCTAAAACTTTGAAATTCTCGACGTCGCAGTCGTCGCCACGGTCGTCTTTTTCTTCTTCTTCCCTATTTCTACTTTAAATATCATAGAAATGCGCCCCAACGCGCCCATTTACTCTCAGTATGTCTATTGTCTATACCTATTACGTACGTACTACGTGGCATGTGCGAGGTTACTTAACGCAAGTTTCGAGTGAAATTCGCACCTCGCATTTAGCAATAGCAATGTTCGAAATTTTGTTATACTAACCCCATCATAAATGACTGCTATAAATAATTACTAAAAATGGATTAGGCGCATTAATTAGTATCTATTTCTGCGTATCCTTCTCTAGCTCGAAGCGTAACGAGACTTCAAACAATAAATTCATGACTTGTTAGTGTTGATAACGCTGCAGAAAGCTATCTCCTTCTTCCTATTTGACATACGACAGTATCATTCTTTAATTCTCCCCAAGCAAAAAATAGGTATCGATGCCTGCGTAGATATAGACATATGTACAGCCAAAATGTCTACCAATTTTTAAAAATCAAATTTCGCGACTTTTTCGCGACCTTTTTTTAAGGTATCTAGTGTCTACCTCTCAATTTGACACCCCCCCCACACCAAAAAATCAAAGAGATCAAATTTATTATCGAAAAAAGTTTATACACGGAAGAAAATACGTCTTTAATTTTGAAAAAAAAAAACAATTTTTCATAAAAATTTTCCAAAAGTGAGTTATTTTATGGTAAAGAAGAGAAATAGTTACTGCCCGAGCGAAGCGAGGGTGAAAATTTTACGAAAAATCATGTTAGAACGGATAAAATTGTTAAATGATTATTGAGAAATAAATTCATGGAAATTCTGAAATATTAGCAGATTTGGCCCGAGCGAAGCGAAGGCGAAATTTTTTCGAAGAATTTATTTAAAAAACAGCAAAAAAAGACATATTTCCAAATGGTTTTCTCCTTTAAAACATCCCTTAGAAAATTCCAAAATTCTCCAATTATTTTAGATTTTCCTGACAATGGACACAATATTACCTTTGAAATTCCCAATCGTGATCGCTACTTAGTCTCCTACAAGAACATATTTTTCCGTTTCAAAATATTTAATTGTCTGAAATAGAAGGGAAGAGGACGAAGAGGTATATAATTTAAGAATGGGTTTTTAACTTTATGAGCCCGAGCGAAGCGAGGGCGAAAATTTTTAGAAAAAGTGTTCAAAAAGGTGAAATTTCTTTACTTTTTCTGTTTTGTAAAAGGCGAAAAAAATGGAAGTAATTTCGGAAAAATTCGCGACTTTTGATGAATTTTGGGTCACTTTCGCGACTTTTTCGCGACTTTCGCTACCAGTAGACACCCTGACAGCTTAAGAAACAGACAAAATGAAAACGTATTCGACTTTTTTCTCCATCGTGGTTCCCACTATTTTTCAAAAATAATTTTCTCTGACCTTAAATTTTCCACATTTCGATACTTGAAGTACTCCACAGTTCTATCTTAACCAGGACTAAGCCCCTTGGAAAATAAGGGGAAAAGACACATTTTTTCCATTTAAAAATAGCTACTAAACCTTCTTGGGATATAAGAAAAAAGGTCATACAATTATTATGAGAATTAATATTTTAGTTCGTACTCGTTATCGTTAAATAAGCATGCAAATTTACCGAGCCTCGAAGAATTTTCACAACAATTCAGTCCTAAAGGGGAGTCAAAATCAGTGGCGTCGGAAGCTTTTTTTGAGAGGGTGCGAAGTGAGTACAAAAACTTGAAACAACAGACGGATTTTCGAAAGAGAGGGCAGAAAAGATATTTTTTTTCACACTGTTGACTCAAATAATTTATAGAATTGTGATTTTGTTCATGCCCGAGCAAAAGCGAGGGCGAAGCTTTGAGAAAATTGGGTGTTTAATGCCAAAAAAGGTTTTTTTTCATGTTTTAATGCTTCGGAAATCCCAAACATACAGTCTAGTACGATTTTATACCTATTATCGCGTTTTCAAATGATATCATATTTTCCAAAACCCCCTCCTTCAGGACTCTCTATCTCCTCTGCTGTTGGTCGTACGAAAAAAGTTTTCATACAAAAAATGTTGGAAATTGAGTGTAGAACAAAAAAGTACTGAACTAATTCTGCCGTAAAACCAAATCCTGAAAAGTTATTCGGGAAAAAACATTTTTTAGGGGGATGGAGCCTCCATAAAAAATTTAGCACGGGGTCTAGGGGGTGCGGGCTTATTAGAGGTTAGTCAGGGGACCACCCTCGACAGTTTTTGGTGATAAAATTTTGACTAGCTAAAAATGTTTTTTTTTTTCTTAAAAATATCGCTTATTCGCCTACAGTGTTACAGAAAAAAAGAAGAAAATTTTTGGAGGCGATTTCAACTTCACTCAAATCCACAATGACAGAGGAAACTTGTCAAAACTTCCTTCAATTATTGGCGAAATCGAAATCTTTTCACTGATTCAACTCTCTTCTTCAAATTTATATTAAAATTTGGAAATGTTCAAAATTTTACTTTTCTTTACAGCCTTTCTCTTGTTATTCATTCTATGTTTTGATACGTAGTATAAATTACTATAAGGTACTCTTTATATCTTATTTTTTCTGTTAATAATATGTACTCACTGAGAAAAATGGAGAATGAAAAATGAATAGAAAGTGTTGCAAAAAATTATAAATTTTATTCAAAAAAAAATAAATTTTATCCAAAAATAAATAAATTTTATCCAAAAATAATAAATTTTATCAAAAAAAATAAAGTTTATCCAAAAAAAATAATAACGGGGCACCATTCGCAAAATTAGCAATTTTTATCAAAAAAAATAATAAAATTTATCACGAAATTTGGTAAAGTTTATTGCATAGAAAATAAAGTTTCGTCAATTTTGCGATAAATATTATTATTTTGCGATAAATATTATTATTTTGCGATAAATATTATTATTTTTTGAATAAATTTTAATAGTTTTGTGAATGGTGCCTTTTTATTATTACGTTTAATAAAATTTATTTTTTATTTTTTTGAGTGCTGGAAATTTTCAACGCTGAAGACCTAAGAAGCCGGGCGTCGATAAATAAATATTTTTCGCTGTTAAAAAGAAGGTCAAAAACTTCAACAAAAAATTGACACGTGGATTTTGGTTCTAAATAAACGAATTACAATGCCAACCAAAAAAAAAAGATACAAAAAAGATCAACCGTGTATAGAAATATTAGCTGTACGGAATTTTAACCCGCCGACTCCACACTTAAAAAAATGGCATTTACCAATTAATTTTCCAGCGCTGGACCAAAGTTTGATACGGCATTATAACTTCTAGGGGGTGTACATAAATGTTCAACCTTTCATTTCCCTTGATGGGCAAATTGCCTACTTTCTTATTTGAAGGAGCAAAATTTTTAGAAAAAAATATCTATTTTTCGTGTTTAGCGATAATTTTTTTTCACTGAATGAAAAGTGGAGGGGATGAAATCGTCACCCGACAGATACTTGCGTATCTATGCCCTACTGGTTCGTGCACAACACTTTGCCTGTCCTTTGGATTTAAGGGGCAAAAAAATTAAAATTCGTACCGGTCGAGATTTTTTTCAGAAACGTTTGCCCCTTCAAATGAAAAAGTAGGCAATTTGCTGAATCGCGGAAACGATCGGTGGGCCAAGCGCGAATGGGTACTAGGAGGCTTTACCACCGGATCACTCGTTCCTGCCAACTTAACGCACGAAAAAAAAACCGGTCTGTGACATTTGTCACATGTGTGGAGTCGGCGGGTTAACGAAAAAAGGGTGAAGCATTTTAAAAGTAGGGATTCAAATTTTCAGAGTTGGTGAAGAGGTGGGAGGAAGAGATGGGAATGCAGAGAAGGCATTCGCATTGAGGCAGAATAAGGTTATGTGAGATTAACACAATATTCGTCACTTTACACTGATATTTAATAAAATGCACAGTGAACGTGTACAAAACTGTATTCTTCATATTTCAATATTAACAAAGTAAAACCATACAATAACAGACATTACTATCAACCTAGTGTTCTCATAGAGAAACCTGTACTGAAGTTTATCTCGTAGGTCATAGCATAGGAAACCAGCTACAAAACATCCGAAAGTGGCGCATGCCCAGAACATCAGTTCTTAGCAGTGTTGCCCAAGCTGATGGCGCAAAGTCCTCCCGCCACATTGCCCCTCGAAGGTCACAGTGGGCATCTAAGGTCACGAAGGACTTCGATTACAAAAAGTCAGGAACCGACGCATGGCGGGGGGCCTGCGCCTCTGCCCCATGAATCCTACGAGACCTGGGCCAACACTGCTGATGGTATGACATTTGAAGATTGAGGCTCATTATCTCGTAGGTTGGCATGAAGTTGAACGTTGATCTGCCCCATGGCACCAGTAATGCTTACATTTTTTTTCTGCCCCATGGATCCATTCGTAATTGTATTACACCTCTGTTTCCTCTTCCTTGGCAACATATCCGTCTGCCCCATGGCACCACTGCCACATGTATTTGGATATCTCTGCCTTGGCTTGAGCTTAGTGTCATACTGCCCCATGGCACCAGGATGTTTATTATTTTGAGACGAGTTATTTGGAGATTAGCCACTCATTACCAACTCATAAGTACCCATCGCCATTTGGGTTGCATCCTTTATAGCATCTGCTTGTTCTATGAGCCTCTGACTTATTGCTTCGCTGACTTGCTGTTGTTCTAGGTCTAGGTTGGTAACTGTGACTCTCAATTTTTTTATTTCCTCAAAAACTTTAGTTATTTGCTGGCAGGTTATTTCTCTACTGCGCTGGAATCCTGTTTTAACTCGTAATTCAGCACTTTCCATACTCTGGAGCAGCTTAGCCTGGTTTTTGAACATGGTATCCATACGACCTATTGTTTCTATTGAACACTTATCTGATTCTTTCATAAAATTAGTCTCCACTTGTACTTTGGATTGGAGAAGTTCACTTTTTGTAGCTCTATTGATGTTTTCTTTTATCATATGATTCACTTTGTCAGTTAAATTTTTTAAAATATGAGCAAGGCTTAATACCTCCTGTTCTATCTTGATAATCTTCTCAATATAGCATTGATTCATTTCAGATTGTTTTTGTTCATCATAGGTCTTTAAATTTAATGTTTTTTCTTCAAATTTTAATTTTTGACTCAAATTTCCATTATGATCTCGTAATTCACCCATATTTGGACTAGATAGGTTGTTACTGGTACTTGTTTGTGTATTAAGCACTGGAATGGTGTTTTGTAAATTTATCTCGTTTTTTATCTCGTAATTATTTTCGTTTGAGGCAGATTTGCAGCTTTTTGTCAAAAATCCTGGCAACTTAGGCTTATTTATTTGTTGAAATGCCTGGGATTGATTTTTCTCAGTAAGGTCGATATCTTTTTTACTCATAATCTTGGTTTGATGTAACTTAAACAGAGCATCACTTCCTATACTTTGGTTTATAGGTTTGAGTTGCTTTGGTGTACTTAAAGTTGTCCTCCTTTTAGAATTGCAATACCATCTTGTGTTATAAGTAATAGGTTTTCTATTGTTGGCCTGTTTCTGAGCTTCCAGTTGTCTTAAATGTGGCCTAAGCTGTTCCTCATCATGTTTAACCATTGAAAGATTATTTAAAACATCAGCATCCTTTTTTGTGGAATTATTGTAGTCTAGGCTAAGGTTTGAAGCCAGCAATTCATTAGGCCTGTTCTCTGGTAATGTCTATTTAGTTTTTTCACTAAATTGGACTTTTCCAAGATTTAGATTTACTTTTGATGGTATTGTGAATAAATTTGAACAAGTAGGCCGCACTTTACTTTGATTGTTGGCCAATTTTTCCTTCTCAGTTGTAGTAGGCAGTTGCTGTGTAAAAATTTGAGTGTCAAAAGTGGTAGAAAGTTTCCGTTGATTTTTTAACTCGTAATAACCATGATAAGTGTCTAATTTACTGCCTAAAACCAATGAGGTAGGCAACTTTAATGGCTCTGTGAACGAATTTGGATAGATAGGCAGCTATTGTGTCACAATTCCGGTATCTAATATGGTTGAAAGTCTCTGTTGATTTTTTAACTCATAATTATCATGTTGAATGTCTAATTCATTTCCTAAAACGGACAAGGTAGGCAACTTTGACTGCACTGTGGACGGTTCTGGATAAGTAGGCAGCTGTTGTGTTAGAATTCCAGTGTCAAAGATGGTTGAAAGTCTCTGTTGATTTTTTAACTCATAATAATCATGATGAGTGTCTGATTCATTTCCTACAACAGACAAAGTAGGCAACTTTGACTGCACTGGGAATGATTCTGGATAGGTAGGTAGCTGTTGTGTTGGAATTCCAGTGTCTAAGATGGTTGAAATTTTTAACTCGTAAATATTCTGCTCTGGTTTTAATTCACTGCCTGCCATGGAAGAAGTAGGCAACTTGACTGTCAAGAATTGATGCAAATCACACTCATTGGCAGCTGAGTGATTATTCATGTCAAAAAACGACTGGTTAATATCTGTCTTGATGAATCTAGCACATTTTTTAGTAGCTGTCGTTTGTGGCCACGGAAAAAAATTACTAGTCACTTTGTTTGTGAATTTTGGTAATTCATGAGTACTCACAATCGATTTTTTCTCCAAAAATTCATCCTGCAGAGTTCTAGGTTTTTTGGAACGATCATATTTTGGTACTTGTTTGGAACTGGAACATCTCTTTATCCTTGATGTGACTGAGATTGAGTCGCTGGCTTGCTGTTCAGCTTGCCTTTGTCTGGGTGGCCAATGTAAACATGTCTCATTGTGTTCTGGCTGAGTATTTTGGTCAGAAACTGCATCGACGACGTCATTGGCTTGAAATTGATTTATTTCTGCCATAATCTCGTAAATTAGGCAAAAACACAACTTAATAAATAAAACAAAAAGGGCTGTGTACTCAAACACGCGAATTTACAGGTGAAAAATACCTCGAAACTTTGCACAGAAGTGATCAAAAAGATCGCTAATTTATAGAACACAGAAAGGTTTTTTTATGCTCCGGGCGCCAATGTGAGATTAACACAATATTCGTCACTTTACACTGATATTTAATAAAATGCACAGTGAACGTGTACAAAACTGTATTCTTCATATTTCAATATTAACAAAGTAAAACCATACAATAACAGACATTACTATCAACCTAGTGTTCTCATAGAGAAACCTGTACTGAAGTTTATCTCGTAGGTCATAGCATAGGAAACCAGCTACAAAACATCCGAAAGTGGCGCATGCCCAGAACATCAGTTCTTAGCAGTGTTGCCCAAGCTGATGGCGCAAAGTCCTCCCGCCACAGTTATATGTTTTCAGAGAACAACTCAGGTGCTTGTAGCAGTATCGCAAAATATTAAACCCTCAAAAACATACAATTTCAAGTGTACTTCAATCAACGCCAAAGGGACCATCATTCAAAAATGTCTAAAAAATATTTGAAAAAAATCGACCAATTTTTCGAAAAATTCAGTAAGTTTCGTCTACAAAAAATTGAAAAATGTTTACCTATTAAAAAATAAAAATTTATTGAAAAAATAGTCACAAGTTTCAGGCATGATGATCATAATCATTACCTATAATTGAACCACATATTGCAGAAACCGCGTAAGTCGCCAAAAAACCGAAACTCATGTTTTCACCGATTTTGGTTCTCTGGAGGTAGACACACCTTCTGAGAAAAATTGGCGTTCTGGTACCGCACCCCGCACTGCCCGTAGCGGTCTAAAGTTTACCTGTAGTGCAAAAAAAACTTAACTTGGCGACTTATGGCGTTTCTGCACTACATAATGTTCTTTATCTCTTTCACGATTATAAAATTTTATCGCATTGCTCTTAAAATTTTTTTTGGACAAGGTGTATTGGATTGAAGAAGGAGTTTTCCTGTTGATGATTTCTAGGTAAATGGGTTAAAATATCGAAGAATACGCGAGTGCGGGGCCATAAAATTATAAATTCAAGTATTCTGAGTCCGCCTGGAGTGTGCTCGAGGTCTTATTTACGTGTTAGCTCGTTTAATTCAAAAATTCTGGACTCGTAATGTAATGTAGTGCAGAAACAGCGTAAGTCGACGATTTTTGAACGCGTCTGTACAGCACTATGAGGACCTTTGAAAAAAAGTTTTTTCACAAAAAGTTTCCTTTTTTTATGGTCTTTAAGATGGCGCAATTCATTTTTCCCAAAAAAATTTCATATCCAGTACAATCAGTTTTTTGTTGTTTTCTCAAAGTTTAAAAAATTGGACTTACGCGGTTTCTGCAATATGTGGTTCAATTATGTAATGGGTAGAAATAGTTTGAGTATATAATATGTTGAAATCGAGTCGAAAACATTTTTCAAGTACCTACCTACCTAGTTTGATTTTTTTGAATTCGAAAAAATTGTCAAAATATAATATCAATTAAAGTCAATTTACTCTCGAGAATTATACGTAACAAATGGTAAGTACCTACATAAGTTTTTAGCCAAAAATGGCAATTTTTCAAAATTTTCGCATCAATTTCATGTTTCGAGTATGACGGAAGAAGAGGGAGAGAAATTTTTCATAACAAATCAGGGTTAACAAATTGTGGCAAAGGTGGCCTATGATTGCTCCCCCAAACCAGTTGATCATCCACGCGTAATTTAACGGTAAAATTCGATAATATCGAACTCTCTTACCTTAAATGTGCGACTCCCTTTGGCTCTAAGTCATTTTATCTGGTCCGAGTGCTCTTTCCACATGTTTGTTTCGCTGTAACAGAAAAATAAATGAAACGTTAATAAGTAAGCGATTGTGCTAATAATTACCCAGAGTTTTATAGCAGTAGATACTAAAATAAAATCGTAGAGTATATAATCCTTTCATTGTTTGATCGATATTTCCTCAACTTTAAAATAATTATACGGGTTCGAAAAAAAATGAAAATGAAACAATTTTAATTTCTTAAATTGTGCATTTCGCTAATGAAATCTAAATAATCGTAAAGTGTTAATAAGCAAGATGGATCATTTTACCAACTCTCGTTTCCAATTTCAACCCATCGCTCATTATTTTGCGCGAACTCGATCGTCTGTCGTAAAATTTTACTGCACATACGTACGTAGCAGGTACCTATTCACTTCCACTTGTAGGTTTCTAAAAATCGTACAGTACTCTTAAACGCGAAAATCATTGCCATAAATACTCGCGAGTGAGAAACTTGGGTACAAGTTGCTTCGGCCTCTCGTAGTCGTAACTCGTAACGTATACATGTATACTAACACGGCACCGAGAAAATGGTTTCTAATACATTTAAAACACGGTCAACTTCAACCACCTCAAAGGCTCGTTACTTCCTGACTATAAATGCGTAAGTGCAAAATAGACACGGTGGCTCGGCGCGACGAGAAAATACATAAGCGGAATAAGGAAACGTAGAAATGAAATATACGCGGGTAAACGTTAAACTACGTATCGCCGCAGCTGGTTTCGTACAATCATTACACGAGCCTTTCGTATTCGCCGCTGGTAATGACATAAATATCAAATTTTCACTTCAAATTTACCATTAGCTGCCTTCCGCATGCACACCAAAATCAACTCCCGATTTATTACACTACACAGTTACACACCTACATTTGTGTACGCAGACCGCACACCGCAGACGTACGTAAAATACGTATGTGAGGTATTAGCAGCGTAGATAATGCGTACTTAGCGTACAAACATTGATATTCGGAGTAAACCATGTCCGCATAATATTATAACTAGAATTGACTCATTAAAAAGATCAACGCAGGGGGATCGAATTTTTTTTGGATTTTACGTTGAGTCCGAGATCTCCTGAACAAGTTTTGAACCTTCCTCGAAGTAATCAAAATGCAGATGTCAACACTGCCATGAAGAATTTTTTTTTTAATTTCGTCAAAAACACAGGTTGACATAGAAAACACGACCGGCGTTACTGGAGGTGCTGACGTGCTCGAGCACCTACAAAGAATTTTCCGTAGGTCCTCTGCACTTACGGGGATTTTTCAGCAGTTGCTGTTGAAAAATCTCAAAATCTACAAAAATTTTAAAACTCAATCACAACGGTACCAAATTTTCTAAAAAAAAAAAATGAAAAATTTCACACTAAACTGAAATCTAGGGATGAAAAGCCGTAAAATAAAACTTCTCCTTTTGGCTTTCGGGTGAAAATCTCAAAAATAAAACTTTTGGGTTTAGCTTTTAGCTTTTTGATTCATACAGCTAGCTTTTGGCTAGCTTTCAGCTTTCTCTTGTTTCAGCTTTTAGCTATATGTGAACAAACTTTCGATTTAAAACGTTTGACTTTCACCTTATAACTTCTGATTTTCAGCACCTTGACAACACAATGATGAAAATCATCGTTCATGCCTGTACTATTTTCTCAAAATTTCAATTTATTCAACTCCAAAAAATTCTCCCACTCTTGAAATTTCTTCCACAAAATTTTTTTCGGCTCCCAAATTTTTTTTCAATTTTTATTCACTAAAAATTTTTTATTTACTGATATTGATATCAACTATCAAGTGTATAAAATTCCATTCTTTGATTTGAAAACTTTTAAAAACTTGACATGATTTTCGTTTAAAATTTTTCAACCCAAATTTTTTATTCTAAATATTTTAGAGTAGAAAAAAAGTTTTAAAAAATTCTGAGCTAAAAAAATTAGAATTTCGAAAAAAATTTACTTAAGAGCAGCAAAAATTAAAATTTTAAGAAAAAAATTCGAGATCTAAACAAGTTTAAGAAAATATTCAACATTGAAAAAAAATACCAGAGTTGAAAAATTTTTTGACCTGAGAAAAAAATTGGAGGGAAAAATTTTCACTGTTTATAAAAAATGTTATTCTAGATGAAAAAATTTTAAAGTTGGAAAATATTTTGGGGGAAAATTTAGAGTTGAAAAATATCCTCACCCCCACTCCCGGGCTCCTCCCACCAGAGTGTGAGGAGCACCTACGGAGAAAAAAATAATCCGTCGGGTATGATAGAAAATGTTGTTTGAAGTTTAATCGGTGATTTTTATAGTATTTTTCACACTGATCACGAGAAAAATAATAAAATTATATCACCTAAGGATTTTTCACAATTTGAATTTTTCGTTGAACATTTATTTACACTTTTTAATAACTTTTAACACTTGAAGACAATTTTGTGAATAAAGGAAGAGTTAAACAAAAAAATGATTACATGAATAATTATTGAGCGTAAAATTTCCTTTCTGTATAGTTCAATTAGTTTTTTCTTAGAAGGCTAGATTTCGAGATAGGTACCTATTTTAAAGTTCAAAGTACAACTTCCCCCTTTTTTTTTTATTTATTGAAAATATGTATCTCAAAAAATGAGCCTCCTAGAAAAAAACTCATTGGACCACACAGAAAGGAAATTTTACGTTCTACAATTCATGTTCTATTCATTTTTTTCGCTGAACCCTTCCTTTATTCATAAAATTGTCTTCAAGTGTCAAAAGTTATTAAAAAGTGTAAAAAAAATCAAATTGTGAAAAATCCTAGGGTGATACATATCATTTTTCTCGTGATTAGCTTGAAAAATACTATAAAAATCCCCGATTAGACTTCTAACAGTATTTCTAAAGCTTAAAAATGTCGAGTTGTGAAATTTTGCTCAAATATGAAGCGTTTAAGTAAATAATTTATTCGAATTTAATACAAATCTTCAAATTCGAAATTCGCAACTATTTAACGCCCTCGTAGAGAGCAAAAAAAGAAGTCCAATTTCGAGGTCAATGGTTCAGGAAGGTGGTCCTACTCAAAAATGACGAAAACTTTTTTTAAAAAACGACCTTACTTTGAGGCTTCTCAGCTCTTCCCCCTACAGTTGGAAGGTTCGAATTTCTCGTTTGAAGTAAACTATGTACCTCACCAATTATCGTCAAAATTCAGGGTGTTTTTTTCGATCTAGCCTCAGCCCTCAGCTACACCTCCGCGGGGTCACAAAACAGGTAATAGATAGGCAAATATTGACTAGGAATAGGTAATTATTATGGTAGGTATATAAGTATGATCGAAAAATATCCACACCCGAAATTTACCTACATCGTGTAAGTACTTATACCGTACACAACGTGATAATATATAATTTAAAAGTAATTTTCTTCACCTACGTAAAATGCTATTTTGACGCAAAAAATTTACAAATTGAAAAACTTTTCAAATATGGCAAAAATTACACCTCCGTGGTCCGCTGTACTTGGTAGGTAAGTAGCAAGTAAGTAGATACGCTCTATACGCTATACTTTACACAAACACACACCCACCTAAACGCAACTAGAGCCAAAGAGAGAAAGAGAGAAGGCGTGTGTCTGTAATTTGAGTGTGAACAAAATTAGCTATTAGTTCGAAACGAGAATTTTTTCCCTCCGAGAAAATACTTTTCGTGTTTTTCGTTCGTGAAAATGCCTGATGTCGATGTCGTCGTTCCGCTCGAAAAATTTATTAAAAAACTATATAAATTGTTGAAAATTCTTTTTTGTTCATTTTTTATTAGACTACTTCGTTTACTACGTACTTTACTTTCTTCTGGCTCCCTTTTTCTTTTTCTTCTTCTCCTTCTCCTTTTTTTTTTGGCCATTTTACGATTTCTTTGAAAATTTAATAAACTCCGCTAGATATTACACCTTTTTCACGATTATCAATTCATAACCAACTGCTCGAGTTTCGATGCAGCCCAGCTCGTTTTCGACGAGTACTCGCTAAATAATAATTAAGTTACCTACGTGTCTCAGATTTAACGAAATTTCGCTCTTTAAACTGCCGACGAAGTTGAGGAAATAAAAAAATGATCGATACGACCAGAACCGGATTCAAGCTGGTTGGGAATTCGCCCCCCCCCCCCACGAAATTCCTCGCTCTCGAGTTTATCTTCTCGCTCATTTGAACAAGATTGTAAAACAGGATTCACTGTTCAGAATTTTCTACTAATTTATGAGAATGAAAATTCATACTATTTATGGATTTTTTTGGACTGAAAATTAAACATTTTTCTTGCCTTCTATCGCTTCCATCTCTCTCCTGATCAGATTCATGTGCTCTAAATTGATAAATTTCACATACGAAGCTGAAATTTCATAATGCCAAGAAGACAAAATGAGAAAATTTTGGACTTTTTTCTAAATTTTAGCCAAATTTTGTACTTTTAAACTTATTTGAAAAATGTTGCACTTTTTTTCGGATTTTCGAAATTTTCATACCCAGTTGACATTTTGCTTCTGAAATGTCCGGTTCCCTCAAACGTTGGTGCCCCTAGGCAATTGCCTACAGAGCCTATTCATAAATACGCTTCTGGATACGACGATAAGTATATTGATCGAATAATATAATATGTATTGGCGATGCGATGGCGTGCTGGAGGGAAACTGAGAAGGCCTTGACCCTTGAGAATTGAGAAATACTTGTACGTAGTTAGTGGATTCTATGCGTACTCGACTGTCGGCTCTAATGACCGGTAGACCGAAACCCCGATGAAATCGATATACGAGTAAGAGGCTACATTGTTGAAAATGTTGGTGCCCGTGAAATAATCTTTCTTGTAGCGATATATATTTACTTGTACCTATTTTTATCAGCACCTAATTCTTTAACCCGTTTTTGTCAGTTGAGATCGTTCAGATGACTTAGATCTATCCGTATGAATATTTTTTGCTGAAAATTTTTTTATACAGCTTCCTCAGAGTGTGACACAATGTATGATGAAATTTTGAGAACGATTTAGCCTCAAGTTTTGGTCTACATAATTGGATAGAATCCAAATTGAGGGGGAAGGGGGCTTGTTTATAATTACCTCGCACATGGGGTAAGTCGAACGCAGGTGAAATTGGCGTCCAAAATACATTCGAGCTAAAAATCAGTATTTTTTTCTGCCATTAGACACCATGTTTCCGCATTCCTCAAAATCTGAATCAGTTAAATCTGATGAATTTCTGCCTTTTCGAATCAGTGAAACGAATTCTCAATGAAAATCACCAATTTTTCAGCCAATTCACTAGTTGGTCGGAAAAAATCAGCAGATAATTTCTGACTGAAAGTGAAATTTATTTCACTACTTTAAAAAAGTAGAATTTCACTAGATATGACTGATTCAGATTAAGAAAGCCGTAATCAAAATTTTGAAAAGAATTCAATATCGTCGTTCTGATCACTCGAAGAAAGAGCTCAATTCAGACCATTACTAAAATTTGACAAAATTACACTCACGTTCATCCTTCAACATTTTGAGTCCCTTCCAGAAGAACATGCTGGACAATGTCGCTCTTTCCTCACCCGCCCGTTGATCACTTGAAATACATTATAAAACCTCGACGATGAAAAAAAAACCTCTGAATTGTAATCCGTTTCAATGAACCTTCTACTCGATGAAATCGCTCGTTTGTCGGAGATCCGAAGAAAATTACAACGAAAAATATGTACGTCGCGTCGCCGCGCCGGTATGGTATAAACCTCGGCGAAACGTCGATTTAATTTACATTAGGGTAAAACTCCATCGTGTTCGCATCGGTACGCCAATTTTCCACCAGAAACAACCGAGCCACCCCTGAACCTCACACCTTTCCTGAAATCGCCTTTCTTTTCAGGTTTATAATGCGTATCACGTCGCTTCAATTTATCCAACAATACAATCGCAGTTTGCGGTCAAGCGAAATTTTCCGAGCGCATTTGTGCGGAGGTCGCGGAGTGTTGCGAGGGAAAAAAACAGTAAAAAAAAGGTTTCTTTTGTGAGCACTACTCTGTGTAGTTTGCACTGTACACGGCACCGTGTGCAGGAATATAAATACACAGCGCATTCAGTCACGAAAGCGAGATAAGCGATGGCGGAATCGGCGGAAGAAAGGCGACGGCGGCGTAATTTTTCATCAGACCGAGGTTTTTTTCGCATTTAAGCGGCCATATTACAAGTATGACTCGAGATTTTCAACCCACATTGCGATACGGGTAGATATAAGTAAAATAATAAAAACTGGATGGCATTTTGAGACTCACGCATACGAGTAGTCAGATAACAGGGGCTACAGCTACAGGTAGTTATCTTTTATCACGTAATCGTCATTTTAAAGGTACCCACGAAATTATTCTCGTCAGTTCTTCACCTTTGTTGGTCCTTATTCATCATTCAAAGCAAACACAGAGTGTCTACTGGATCTGCAAAATGAAAATTTTTGCTATTTTCTGATTTTTCTAGCCATTTTTATAGAAATTTTTTGGCTCCATTGCGTAAAAAGATTCTCTCTCGCATATACTCGCTTAAAGGGTAATTTCAAGAACTTTTTTGGCATCCCTCTCCCTTGCGTATACTCGTTCTATAGAGAATATTTTAAGCATTTTTCTGCCAGTTTCATTCTGACGAGATATTTTTTTATTAGTTATTAGGTAAAAAACAAAGCAAATTTACAAGCACTGACGTAACTCCCTTTCCCACACGCCTCTAGCCTTAGTTGCTGTATATGGCGTTATATATTAAAAAAAAAAAAAAAAAACATTAACAAATTCTCGATTTATTTTTCAAACGAAGTTTGCAGAACTTTTCCCTTGAGCTTCTGAAAAACCTATCCTTCTTTCTACTTTCCAATATTTTTTCAACTAATAAATTTCAATTGTTTTCTAATTGCCTCCTCTTCCTCTCCTCCTCAAAATGTTGTACTCCAATTTGTCGATGATTTTGGCCCCCAGCAAAACCAGAGCAAACATTTTAGAAAATAAAAATTTCAAATACCAAAAAAGTACTCTTGGAACAAAGAGTATGGCTGGATAAGGTAAGAATTTGACCCGTTGGCGCTTTTAGACTCCTAAACACCTCAAGTGGTGTACATTGACTGGAAAAAATGTTTCACGAAAATTTTGGACCTCTACCCTCTTTATTTCGAAGTTATGGCCATTTTACTTGATTATTTTCAGGGATTTTTAATTTAAACGGAAGTGAAGGAAAATTTCTTTTCTTTTGCACAGCGTAACATTTCGTGGAGGTGTATTTATGATAATTTTTTCAACAAATTTGGTGCACTCCTTCATGTTTTTTCGGCTATTTGAAGTTTTAAATCATAAAAAACACACCTATTAGCGATTGTTTTCTTCCAAGTTTCGAAATTTACCTTTAAAAAGTGAATTTTGAAGCTTTAAGCAAAATCGCGAAAAGGGTGTTCATCGGAGTATTTTGACCTGCTGAACACGAATATGGAAATGGGTTTTTCATTTAATCATTTCTTTCTGCGTAATACGCTCAAAATTCAAAAAATCTGCTAAAATAACAATTCTGCACGGGTTTTTGCGATTTTCGGTCTTTATAATTCAAGGAAATAGTCAAAATCAAATACACAGCAAAATTCTACATTTAAAAAAAAACGTACTTTTTAGTAATGTTTCCAGGGTGGTCGCTCTTCGCATATACCTACGGTGTTTTTTACGATAGAAAACTCCGAAAAAACATGAAGGAGTACACCAAATTTGTTGAAAAAATCATCATAAATACACCTATACGAGCTGTAACTTTTAGTCAGGTCTCAATTGAACAAAAAAAGGCTTCCGCGCGGGATTCTTGTTAAAATTGATTTTATGATTGATTCTTGTTTTAGACACTAAAACAAATAAATTTAGCTTAGATGCCTATTTTCCCCCTCCCTTTTTTCCAAGGGCCCGCCCCCAACATTTCAAACACGTGTACACCCCCCCCCCCATCTATGGGTCGTAATGAAAAAATTTTCAAACCAAAGTTGTTTCTCAACACGTTCCGTACATTTTCATTTCGCATAAAAATCCATTTTGGAGCAACGCCTGCCCCCCAAATTTGGAAACAAAACATGTTTTTGAGAAAACCTCAAAGTCACGTTTTCTTCATTTTAACGAATAGTTTCGGAGATACGACAAAATTTGTAATCACAAAAAGTATTCAGAATTGAATTTATTTTCCAACGAGCTCTATCACGACCATTTTCACCAACTTTTCCTGACAGAGTGGATCTCTCCCCCTTCCTCGTTTTCACAAAAGTTTGACCCACGAGCAAAATTTGCTCTAAAATTAATCCCGATAATAAATGAAATTATGCATTAGATATTGAAGAACAAAAATCGTTCAATTTTTTTTCATGGGTCCAACTTTTGAGATAAGGGGGAGGGGGAGAGATCCACGCTGTCAGGAAAAGTTGGTGAAAATGGTCGTGATAAAGCTCATTGGAAAGGAAATTCAATTCTGAATACTTTTTGTGTTTACAAATTTTGCCGTATCTCTGAAACTTTTCGCTTAAAATGAAGAAAACGTGATTTTGAAGTTTTCTGAAAACTGTTTTATTTTCAAATTTGCGGGGCAGGAGTTGCTCCAAAATGGATTTTTATGAGAAATGAAAATGTACGAAACGTGTTGAGGAACAACTTTTGTTGGAAAATTTTTTCATTACGACCCATAGATTGAGGGGTACGCGCGTTTGAAATGTTGGGGTGGACCCTGAGAAAAAGGGGAGAGGAAAAATAGGCATCTAAGCTACATTTATTTGTTTTGGTGTCTAAAACAAGAATCAATCATACAATCATTTTTAACAAGAATCCCGCACGGATGTTCAATTGAGACCTGACTATTTGTGCAAATGAACAGAAAATTCCCTTCACTACCGTTGAAATTGACAATTTTTGAAAATAATACATAACACCGAGAGGGAGGGAGTAGGGGATACAAAATTTTTTCTAGTCGATATACACCACTTGAGGTGTTTAGGAGCCCAAAAGCACCAACCATCAAGGGCCAAAATCATCCCTTATCCGGTCATACCCTTTCATGGATTTTTTACCAATAATAAATTTTAAAGGGGAAAATTATGGGACCTATACAACACGAATGAAGAGAAAATGAAATTTTCAAAAGATAGAAATTTTAAACACGAAATGTAGACATTTAGGATGAATTTCGTGACATTTTTATCCACATAAATAATTCATCAAGAACGAAAAATAATTTGGTCAGCATTTGGAGGAAATCCTTTGATTGGAAAATTTGAAGAGAAAAATGTTGAAAATTATTGTTTTTTGTAGTGAAATTTTCAAAATTCTTACTCTTTTTTTGTTTTTTTTGCCGGCAGACACCCTGAAAAAATCCACGGCAACGACCATAAAAACCGGCTCCTCAAGCTGCACATGAATAAATCTCACGTCAGCCGCAATTTATCAATTACTTGACACTCGATCGCGATAGCGATATTGGAGCGGCCAAGATGAACGCGGGTATCGGGCACCACGCAAACAGCCAATGATGAAATTTCTTTCCAGCCGAGTAATAATTTGCTGACGCGGAAAATACACGGCGAACGTCAAAAAAAAGAAGAGTAATTACGTTCCGAGCGAAATAAGAATTTAATTCAAAATTGTCCGCGGGGTGTGTAATATTGAAATGAGATTACGCGCGCAAAGAGGCGAGAAGGGGGAAGAAAGAACAGAACAGACGAAGAAGATAGACAACTCCTCCGCCGCGCCGGTAACCATCAAAATATGTTAAAGGAAAAAAAACTACGAAAAAAGAGTAAGCGAAGGCGGTAAAAAAATATATTTACTCGATTTACAAACCTCTATATTATAATGGTTGGTTTTTTCTCGTATATCTACCCGCGCCCGTCCTGCCTTCGTTTTCGCATCTTACGGGTATACAACCGACCGAATTTTCCATAAAAATTACTTTATCGTTGTGAAAGTATAAAATACTCGAACGTTACTTTTTCCGCGAGCGACGAGCGAGAGCGAAGAGAGAAAATGATACGGGACGGGACGGAACGCGACGCGGTATGGCATGGGCATGGGCATGGGCATACACAAAGCGAGGTTTTTTCGGTGCAAAATTAATATATTTTTGTAGTTATTAAATATGGCGGCGCGAGCGCAAAAGCGCGTCCCATCCTGACTGTTTCGTTCGCCACAAGTATACTACTAAAATGTATAAGGTTTAATTAAAATTTTCTGGCGCGTCGACATCGTCGTCCTTCTCGCAGTTGCCTGCCTAGTGCCTATCCACCTATCTACCATCAAGAAAATAATAAAAATTCCACCGCTCATACCGCAAATGCCCTCGAATTTCGCCTCCTGCGGCCAACTTTTCCGCACACCACACCGTAGGTAACCTTATCGCCTATGGAAGAGATACCTACATAGGTAGTTAGGTACCTTCGTGGAGGCGATTTAACGTACGTATAAATGTTTATATTCAACCAGTGCACCATTGTGCATGTAAGATACACCAATATACGAGTTCGGCTGCACAAATACACCATACAGAATTTCTGATAAACCAAGGATACAAGCTGTACACAATTTCGCATACCATGACCGCACCCTCTCATCGAGTATACCCTTTTCAATATCGTTTCAGACAAAATATTTGAAAAATTTGGGTCGATCCATCGTTCGCGGGCTCATCATGCCACACTGTAGATACGGATAAGAAATCGGTCGATTTTTTCAATATCGACGAGAATCTGTGGTGCAGAGATTCACATCGTTGGTATCAAAAATATATGAAAGATTTTTTAAAAAATACAAATTCCAACGGACTAATAACGAACAATCCGTCTTTTCTCGGTCGCACCGTTCCATTGTTTACATCGCGGGCAAATTCTGTGCAGAATGCTTGGATTTTGAAATTTCTCATTTTCAAGATAGTTATACCCTCGCGTTTTTCCCAATTCTTCGCAAAATCTTTATTTTTCATCCCACGCTTTCTGTACTTCTCATCTCGATTTTATTATCTGTTTCCGTATTACGTCACAGTTTCAATGGAAAAATCACTTTTCAAAAACACATGCTGCTTAAGCGTTACACAAACACGTTCGTACGCGTACATCGAGGTAGACTGAAAAAAAAATACGTAAGCATCCTAGACTTTGAAGAAAATTGGTGAGGTAGTTTAATACATGGAGTGGAAGACCTCTTGAGACATTGTCGAGCCCTTCAGCCCGAAGAAAGACGGAGGAAAGGGTATAGCCGGATAAGGGGTGGTTTTGGCCCCAACCCGATTTTTGATCTAATGCCCCCAGATTGTGTACCTTGATGAAAAAAATTCTGGAAAAAATTTTGACACCCCCCCTCCCTTTCGGAGCTATGACCATTTTAATGCATCATTTTCAAGAATTTTTAATTCCAACGGAAGTGAATGAAATTTTCTGTTAGTTGGCACAAAGTTATATCTCGTAGAGGTGTATTCACGATAATTTTTTCATCAATTTTGGTGCACTCCTTCATGAGGTTTTGGCCATTTGAAATTTTCAACTGCAAAAAAGACCCTAACAGCGAAGTTCGACGAATTTTTGAAAATATCCTAAAAACGTGTTTTTTGACGTAGATTCACGTCACGTATTCAGTTTTGGCGATTGAGGTGGCGCAAGGGTCGAAAATTGCGAAAAACCGTAAAAAATGTTGTTATTTTGACAGATATTTTCAAATTTTGAGCATTTTATACGGAAAGAAATGATCAAATGAAAAAACCAATCCCGTATTCGTGTTCAGCAGGTCAAAATACCCCAATAAACACCCTTTTCGCGATCATTTTACGTTAAATCTCGAAATTTAGTTTTATTGCTATGAAAAATCAGTGAAAAAAGTGAATTTCGACATTTAAAGTAAAATGATCGCGAAAAGGGTGTTTATCAGGGTATTTTGACCTGATTAACACGAATCCGACGTTAGTTTCTTCATTTGGTCATTTCTTTCTATATAAAAACCTCAAGATTAGAAAAATCAGCCAAAAGAACAACATTTCTGTAAGAATTTTTGTAATTTTCGGTCTTTCTCCCAAAGAAACGGCCAAAACCTCTCCCACAAAATGTAACATTGTGCCACAGAACAGAAAATTTTCTTCACTTTCGTTGAAATTAAAAATTCTTGAAAATAAAATAGATTTTATGTATTTTTAGTCATTAATAAAGTTTATTTCTCGCAAAAAAATAGGTATAATGTATCAAAATGTAGAAATCATCCTTAAAGGAATTCATAAATACATTTCAGCAGTTTTATCTTTGCTTAAGAAAGCGAAATTTTGAAAAAAAATGGAAATATGATTCAACTAACGCCTACACCACGAATCCACACACCATTGTAACATGTAGTTTACCAAGTTTAATGAAATTGACTCTTTCTTCGTGTTTTATCCCCCCCCCCCCCCAAAGGTGTCCTTTGATATAAAAAAAAATTGACTTCTACTCCCTCATTTGAAATTATGGCCATTTTACTGCATTATTATCAAAAAAAAAAAATTATTTCAACGGAAACATGTACTTACTTAATGGAAGGGGATTTATAATTTTTTCATCAATTTTGGTGAGCTCTTTCACGTTTTTACGGCTACCTATCTAAAGTTTTTCAACGTGGAAAAACGCCATTTAAGCGAGAAACCACTACCCCCGAAAAATTATTTTTTGGTCGATTCATTTTTGGTTTTACCATTGTTTTTTTTTATTACAAAAATCCTTACAGAAATGTTCTTTTGGCTGATTTTTCAAATCTTGAGGTTTTTATATAGAAAGAAATGACCAAATGAAGAAACTAACGTCGGAAGGAGTGCACCAAAATTGATGAAAAAATGATCGTGAATACACCTCTACGAGATAAAACTTTGTGCCAAAGAACAGAAAATTTCATTCACTTCCGTTGGAATTGAAAATTCTTGAAAATGATGCAATAAAATGGCCATAGCTCCGAAAAGGAGGGGGTTGGGGGGCCAAAATTTTTTCCAGCATTTTTTTTCATCATATCCGGCTATACCCTTTACCTAAAAGTGAAGAAATTTTCTAAAAAAAACATGATTTTTCACGACTTTTGGATACTTAATGCTACCTGCTGGGAACCTTGATCCGTCCAAAGAAGTGTACGATTTGCGTTTCTGCATTCCTTGAAACATTAATCTTGAAATTGGACACTTGCGCTTTTCGCCCTCCAAAGGGGGATTGCAAAGTTGCCAATCGTGAATTTGACGATTTTATTTGATTTTATGATTTCAAATCGCTCACTCGAACAGGTCAAATTCGAACAAAAAAATTTATTCTGTTAGTACAGGGTGGGGCATTAACAACGCAACCGTGTTTTCACAAAATTAAAATTATGAATGAAAATTGATTTTTTTTTCAAAAAATGTTAGAATATAGGTTAGAAAGTTAAAAAAAAGTCAGAATAAGCGTTGAAAATGGCATCTATGAGCAATAATGCAATAATTATGTCACAAAAAACGAAAAACTTATCTTGAAGTTATTACACTAATATTGTTGATTTTTTCCGAAATTCTAGCACGTAATTCATCCAAATTTTGTGGAGCAGTTGAGGAAACTCTATCTTTTAGGCAGCCCCATCAAAAAAAAGTGCGACGGAGTCAGAATAAGTGTTTGAAATTGAAATTCTTTGCTTTTCTGATAGACTTGATATGTTTATGTTCAAATGTAAAGCACGTTCTCTTCCTACTTTTTGCTCTCTCGTGACGAAAATTCACTTCCGATTTCGATAGCAATGGTTTTATACGTTTTTGGAAAGACCAAAGTTACCATTTTCGGTGGAATCGAATGTTTTGGATCATTTGGGTTGTGTTGGTGGCGATTTAAACTTTCGGTTGCGTTGTTAATGCCCCACCCTGTACCTATCTAAAGTTTTTATGAAATTTTTCAAAAGATTTTCATGGAAGTGCGGGAAACATTAAAGTAAATTCAATCAATTGTTTGAAAATGTTTTACAGATTTGATGCAATCCAAATTTCATAAGCACTGCGCAAATCAAAATGCAGTTTGCAGTATTGCTTTGAAATTTTTTTCCAAGAAATTTTTTTACTTGATTTTGAAACTAGTGGAATTTAGTAAAAAGCAAACAGAAATTCAAATTCGCAATCTGCAAATTTTAACTTCCTTGTGGAAAAACAAAAATAGTATCTAATTATGAGTTCAATGGTTGAGGGAAACGTGGAGACTCGAAACGCACTTTTTTTAGGAGGGGCGGGAGTGACCAAGTTTACTAGCAGATGGCACCATCAAAAGTGACAAAACTCGCGTTTTTTTCAAAAATGACCCCACCTAGAGGTTTCCTAGCTCCGTCTCCCCTTACACAGCGGGGGAAAGGGGGGCTCAAAATTTTTTGGAAAGTTTTTTACCTCGCCAATTTTCGTTAAAATCCAGGAAATGCTTTCAATGCAGGTATACAGACGTACATCGCATGTGGAAGCGACGATACTAAGTTAATCCGAAGGTCCGGCTTGGTGGCGACCCAACGTGATACGAATTTTATGGACGATTTTAAATTTATTTAGCTTCGGCAAATAGTACGTGGTATACAACGAATTAGCTCGACTTTTCAGACTACCATAAACGTTAAATTTCCTCTTAAAAGCCTCGTATTCTCGTATTTTGCACGCATTAAAATACTAACACACGCGCGCACACTTACGCACATGTTCTCGACTAGCAACTACTCACAATACGGTATTTTCTGCGGCCAGGGCTACTTTTTCTTTTTCTTTTCATCCTCGTACTCGCCTACATACACACAAGTAAAACCGTAGTGCCCTAAAAATAGGATAAAAATGCGCAAAGTTCGCAAAGTGTGATAACAAATCGTCGCACGTGTATCGATTTTACGAATTCCGTGGTCGTTTTTGATTTACCTAGATGAAACATTAGAGTAGAGTGCCTATTTTTTTCAAAAATTATTTTTCCTCAATTTTCTAGGTTTTTCAGACCCTCCAACAATGAGTTCAAGAAAATCTCAAAAAAGGATCAATATCGATTTCTAATTCTAAAAAAAAAAATTAAAATTGAAATGAACGTCGTGTCGGGTCGTAATAAATTTTAAGCTATGATTTTTTTCGTATCAATCGTTCAGCTTTGTAATCCCCCCCCCCTCATTCGAACAACTATTTTTTGCAGTCTTCGACCTTCTGTCTTTTTTTTAGTGCGGAAAAGGAGGAAGCTAAGTACGAAAATTCAAATATTCGTTTCAACCCAAAAAATTTCAAATATTCGATTCAACCGAAAAAATTTCAAAAAAGAATTTTCAAAAATAATTCCATTTTATCGTAATTGGGCGTAACCCAATCAAAGAAAATGCGAAAATTAGCACTCATCAATCCCATAAGAAATTAATCATCTTCATTTCAAAACCATAAAATGAGAAATAAACACAAATGAGACCAGGCGTATAGCCGAGATCAAAGGTTTCGACAAATTGGAAAAGTTTGAAATACTTTTTTTACGGAATATGATTCAAAAATACTCATGTTTTTAATATTCTAGGCAAAATTCTGTGATATAGGCAATCACCTGGGTAAGTAATAAAACCATATGCAGTTTGTAGGTACCTAACTGTAACTACGCTCAATTATAAGATAAAACAGTCACCGTCACCGTCACCACGATACCACGATACCACGATACGCGATACCATATACAAGTATTTTCATCAATATCTTCCTCTCGGCGCTGACACGCGTATTTTAAACGTAGCTCTGGTACCAACTACCAACTATACCCTTGATGCTCTGCTATAGGTAGAGGTACCACACTTACTACCTGCACTAACACACGCGTACGTTTACATGTATAAAGACACATCGTTCGAAATTTTCATCTTGGGTTCGGCTGTCATTTTGAAACAATGTCATCGATACGCCATTAATATTTCTACGTATGTAGGTAATAGGTATACGAACAGAGCAGCGGAGTAGGCATATGAAAAGGTATTTTCGTTAGGTACGCTTTTACATTTAAGCGATATTTATACGAGTAAGTCTAAGCATACTCGATTGGTACCTGACATGACGCGACGAGACGAGGAAACCGAATTAAATGAGATTTTGAATCCGCGAAGGATTTGTATTTATATCGGTACTATAGACTTACACATACCTATTACCTACCTACGTTTACTTTTACTTGAGTATTATGAACCTACAAATATTCGTATCTATTTTGACGATGCCTGCCTTGGTTTTCGTTTTCGTCATATATGTATTATAGGGTTCTTTTGTAAGTACAATAGCTGATGAGACATACGTAAAAATATGTTTAATAAAGTTATCGAATCGAAATGTGGGACTTCTGCAGAATTTTTTTAGAACTTCGATAGGACTTTCGAAAAGTCACTTTCATCCCTTCTCCCTCCCAAAAAATCACGCTTGAAATAATGTTGATGCTTGTCAGACTTGCTTCAGGTAAGTATTTGATATTAACTGAATGAAAAATAAACCAAGTGTTAAAAAATCAAAATTGAATCAAATCGTATCCAGCAAACAAAGATAGAGCCAATTTTTTGAAAATTTTCAGCAAGGAAAAAAAATTACACGCGTTTTGATGTGACGATGTTGATGCGAAAATTGAATCGAGTTAATTACCATGAATTTCGTGAACAGCATCTCAAAAAAGGGTACCACAGTGTAACAAAGTTTAACAAAATCGGTACCAAAGATTTGGAACTACACTCCACCCATAAAATCTTAATACAAGAAGAAAATGTGCTTCTATTTTAACTTGAATTATATTGGGCCCTTGATAGAATTGGCGGAAAGATGATTTCTTCCCACTACACAATGTAGCTAAATTTTCTTAGGGAAGGGGAATTCGTACAAAACTTTACGTTATCCATACGATTTTCACACAAGTACATAAAGAGTGAATTATTTTGCAAAAAAAAACGTTCAAGAAGTCAAGTTGAAAATTCTTTTATTTTTCAACATGTCAGCCTCAAAAAGAAGACGCAACACACTGGGCCACAGACCCCCCAAAAACGGGCGAAATTGAAAAAAAAAAGTTTTCGGATGAACTTTACAAATACAGTATGGTATTGTATACAAAATGATGTGTAAAAAACGGGTATCGGATTGGCCGGACACCTTACCCAACGTCCGTACCGCAGTGCGAAACTTCAACTATCCAGTATGCCACTTTTTTCCAGTTTATAAGGGTGATTTTCAAACGCGCGTAGCTCGTGTAGGTTTTATTATTTTTTAAAATTCAAAATATGGAATAGACTCCTCAAAGTCAGTACTTTCACCTCCTGTGGTCGGTTTTTACTCATCATGATTATTTGATAACTTATTGAGCCTATAAACTATACCAGTTTTGAAGTGAAATGTATGTCTTTATTGATATGAAAGTGTATGCGTCCCGCCGTGTCCCGCGTTCCCTCCTGGGCCTGGAGTTATGTTTAGGTATGGTTTATCACGGAATATTTCGATTTTTGCCTTCTGAGCCCGACTGTCCTCACCAGGCTCCTTTTTCTTTCGAAAAACTAGCAATTTTGGTTAAAATCGTTGACATGATTTTTTTAAAATAAATTTTCATTCTGCAATTTATTTGAGTTATGTGCCTAAATCTATGTTTTCGATAGCATAGAATACGAATTTGGCAACATTTTCCCCCTATGGATGAAAGATTAGGATGGAGAGGGGGTAAAGCCAGGAAAATTTTCAATTTTCAATTTTCTTAAGTGATATTTGATTTTCCCCCTCCCCACGCCCACCCCTTCACTCCTACTCAATTTTTTTTTTCAGATTCGGATTCTACGACCCCGAAAACGTAAGGTGAGACTATTTTCTCAGCAGTACCATGGTATACTGAATTACGCCCGTTTTTGGGGGTTCTGTGGCCCACTGTGCGCAAGATCCTTAGCCCCCTCCTTTAGTCCTTTGCTTCACGCCTTATAGACCTAAGTGAAACGAAAGCAAAGCAATGAAATTTTGTAATTTTCAGACTAAATAATCAGTTTTTCAATGGTTCGTTATTTCAAAGAATTCTCGACTTTGATGAGAGAATTGCAAAATTTACCAACCTTTCCAGGTTGTCCAGAAAGTGGTAAGTAACCATATCACAAAAAAAAATAATGAAAAATGTGGGTAATTTCCCATTTTTAGGGTAAGGTCTACTGGATCTGGAAAAGTAAAAAATGAAAATGTTTATATTTTCTGGTTTTCTTGTCATTTTTATACAATTTTTCTTGTTCCAAATTTGCCTAAAAAGACCCCCCCCCCCTCGCATATACTGGTTTATAAAGAAAATTCCAAACACGCCCCCCCCTCTTGCGTATAATAATTTTATAGGTGGATTTAAACACTTTTTTGGAAATTTCGTTCCGATGAGATAATACTCATTAGGTAAAAAATAATACAAATTGACGATCAATATAAAAACATTCAAGGTGTCTAGCAAATTTTCGAAATCGAAAGGCAGGCCCAATCATGACAGTAATATTAAGTATGTATCTACAAGTATTGAAATCAGCTGGCAAAGGTTAGTCAGGATTTTCTAAAGAAGGGAGCTAAACATGAAGGTAACAATGGTAATTCCAGACAGAAAAATCATAATTGCAAGATTTTGCCTGAAAAATTCGAAAAATAGGTGATATTTTTAAAAAAATAGAAAACGTAAGTCCTGTCCAAACGAAGCGAGTATGGAAATTTTTATGAAAAATTTAAATTTAAAAAACGTTTAAAAGCAATCCTTCAATTGAAAAACATTAGAAAATTCTTGCCATTTTCTGGTTTTCTTACCACTAAAGTGAAATTCTCTCTATTTTCTGGGTTTTCTAGTTTTTTTTGTTAGTAGACACCCTGATTTTTAACACCACTTTATCAAAAATAAGATCTTTTCGTCATTTTCGAAACTGTAAGGGTAAAATGCCCTAATTTCGACCACCGGTCGATTTCGGCCGCTATGGATGCAATCTACCCGAAAATTTTTTTTCATGATCCTTTTTCATAGATGAACAATTTGAGACCAAAATGACAACCCTATTGGCAAAATTAGCAAAGAAAATTGAAAAAGACAAAATCGCATAGGTATAATTTTTTTTACGTATTCTTTGACCCTATATTGTGAATAACATTTGCAATAAAATCTATAGCATAATTGTGAATTGTGATGGTGCATGGTGTCAGATTTCGATAAAATCACTGTTTTTTAAAACAACTGGAGGCACGTAACAAAAATTTTCACTAAAACTCGAATTGTTTGGGGTGCCCTAATCTCGACCATCTATATGTACTATTTTATGTAATCTGTTGTTTTGAATGCAATTTTGTTTTTTCTAATTTTCTCCGCGAGTTTTGGCAGTAGAGTTGTCGTTTTGGTCTTATTTTGTTTATATGTGAAAGAAGAATATGAAAAAATTATTTTCGGGTAGATTCTGCTCATTGCGAACAAAATCAGCTGGTGGTCGAAATTGGGAACCCAAAATTTCGAAATCAATTTTTGAGTTCCCTCAGAAAAAAAAATCACAAAAAATACAAAAAATTATTGAATCGGCTCAAAATTTTAGGGGCGGTAGAGAAAGGATCGAGGTATTTTTTAAGCTATTTCCGATGTTTCTATCTCAAAAGGTCTTTGATTGGTGGAAGTTTGAAAAAAAGTGGTCGAAATATGGCAACCTTACCCTTACAGTTCCTGTCATAAGTTTAGGAGACATGGGTAAATTCCAAAAATATTCCGTTCAAAATGTAACAGTGTTTTGAAGAGAACAATTTTGGATTTATTTTTGAGCCCGGATTCTGGACCGAAATTTAACGAGGAATCCAGCCAGCTATTCAGTTTTTTGATTTGATTTGGTACTTTCCATGTATAAATTGATTTATACTGAAAAACACGTGATTTTGAGCTATTTTTTCACTACATTTTTTGATACACTTTCGTGAATTTAAAAAAAAACGAAGAGAGATAGCTAGACGAGACCAAAACAAGGAGATCCGCAACAAAATTTCCTACCTTCTACATGTATTACTTTTTAGATTTTGGTCAAAAATACGAGGTATAGGTCGAAAAAACGTTTTTTTTCAACCATGTCCTAAACTTATGACAGGCACTGTATACCCAAACAAATCCGCATCAAAGATCCACGTTTCTTTTTCGTCAATAAAAAACAAGATATGAAATAAAGTAATCTCCGAAGTTAATGAATATTGTATCTGCATACATTACCTAGGTAAAATTGAAACAGTAAGTACCTACGTCTACGAAGTAGGTAAGTGTAACCGTTGATACGTTCGACGAATCCTTTAGCAATCTAAATTACATTAAATTTAAATTCGATTTCGAACTCGTATCACTCTTTCATCCTACGTAAACAGGAAATGATACACAACACACAATGCATATAGGGTACCTACTATTCTGCAACATATAACCGTCGCGTCGCGTCGTGTATCGGTCATCCGTCTTTTCGTCCGCAATTTTCAGGGTATAATTTGTACGTCGATGTACTCTCGCTAGTCCCTACTCCCTAGCTCGCTACACTTACGCGAAAGAGGGCGAGTACCTAGCTACGTAGAATAATTTTTAAATGATTTGTCCGCGTAAACGTTCGATTTGAATTTAATATGTCCGAAACGAACCGTCGCGTCGTAACGACCTCAGTTTCAAAATCGATTAACCCGAACCGTACAAAAAGACAATTTCTCTTCTTTTCTGCGACGTCCTCCGACGTCCTCGCGCATTTCTCTCGGTTCACAAGCACGTTTTTCTCGACAGATCAACATTCAACATCTTCGAAAAAGACACTTCCGGGTTCGATGCTGGTCAAATTCATACGTGTTGGCGAAACAGCGATTTGTCTAAAATCGTGTTTCCTCGTCATCGCTGTCGCCCCCTTCACGACAACGAACGATAACTTTGGAAAAAAAATCTCAAAGCTCGATCTAAGGGTGCCTAGCGTCGTGTCGCGTCGTAAGGGTGTACAAAGCATAAGTGCGCATCGACTCCGAACTATCGAAATAAGGGAACCAGCGAACCAGCGAACCAGCGTAACGTAAACTACGCGAATTACGAATACATCGCATCGCACAGAACTCCAGCAGCGTTCCAGTAATGTGCGAAATATGTTCCGCGTGGTTGCCGGTTGGCCGGGAAACGGGCGTCGTTTGGCCGAATTCGCAACGTCCACAACACTTACGCAGCGGTACTAGAGCGCCAATTCATTTCGATAATGCAGAATAAATGTTTCGTCCGTCGTCGGCATTCCTTGCACGCGTACTCGCTTCGTGGCTGCGGGGGGAAAAGTACTTGTACGGTACCGTTGGAAATTTTTTTCGCCCCCGTATCGACGTAATTTGTTTCACCTCGAAAGTACGAAAGTAGGTATACGTCGCGTCGCGTCGACTCGACAAGTACATATACCTATATCGAGGTTTTTTTGAAAGTTGAAATTGAACACGCGTCCCAATCCGCTCACTTTCACCAGTTGCAGGGTGAGTTTTTCCACGTGCTTGACTGCCTACCGCAATATTATCGATTAATTTTCAACGCAAATTCGTTCGAAGAATCATGAAATCAGTATTTGAAACATTTCGCTCGTAATAAAGCATTTAGATAGGTAGAGGCCTAGATTCGAATGTCGTCGAAACGCCATTGCCATGCCAAGTCTTCGCTATGCGCCACTTACTCAGCAAAGAAATCACGCATTTGAACCAGGGGTGCAGCCCCGAACGATTTCGTCTTCGGGGCTCGGGTCTTGGGCTTTCCAAAAAAATTATCGGGGCTTGGGCTGGGATTTGGTCTCAGGGCTTGGGTGAAATTTTCAAGGCTTTTCAGGGCTTGCAATTTTTTCCCCTTAAAATTTTTTCCACATTCAATTTAGTTTCAGATTTTCCAGTTTTAGTTGAAAAAATTAAAATTCAACAGCTAAAAAAATTCCATTTCAGCTATTAATTTAATTTCAATTTTTTTTTACCTTTTTCAATTAGCAAACTGCCAACTTCGAATTTTTTTGCTGTTCCAATTTCTTAAGAACCTACATTGAATAAATCGGGATATGAACTGAATATTGTAATTATTCTTGATAATGAAATATTATCGGATGAGTGATCATTTCAGATCGTTTAGGATTTAGGGATATGAGATTTTTTGTATTATTAATTTTTTTTTTCGATATTTTTCATGCTAAAAAAATGTCAGTTTTATGTCACAGATAAAATCAAAGAGAATTCTCGAAAAAAAACTTGTAATTACGATTGTATTTACAAAATTCGACACTTTTACAGGAAGCCCTGAAAAGCCCTGAAACGAAAAGCCCCGATCAGAATAAGGGGCTCAGGGCTCACATTTAGGGCTTGGTTTTCAGAGAAACGGTCTCAGAGCTCGGGTCGGGGCTTCGTTAAATGAAATTTTTTGAGTTTCAGGGCTTTAATATTGGGCTTCAAGACCAAAAAATTGGGGCTCTCCGGGGCTTGGGGCTTGGGCCAGGGCCTGGACCGCCTCCTGAATTGAACCTGTTTTATTCGAGAATAACGACGTTGATCCATTACGAAGCAATCCGTCCGTTCAGCTCATTCCATCCCTAATATGTGCACCTACGCAAAATATGTAAGCATTTCAACCACAACCGTTTCTCGAAATCGTTTCAACGAGCAGCTATTTTCGTTACGTATTTTTCGAAAAAGGAGATATTTTTAATTAACTGCCTGCGCATTAAAACGCACAGCAGTCGTAAATGAAATCGTAATATTTCATTTGGTTTTTACGAAAGCCATACGACGATGAACGAACGCGATATAATCGACGTGGCGCTGCTGTGTAATGTGGAGTTTGATATCCCACGGTCAACCATAGCGATTAAAAAATTTTCACGTTGCGTTATCAAAACTCAAACGAAAGATGGGTAATTTAAAACTGTTCGTCAACTTCGCTCAAATTTCTCGATGTTGTGCTCGTTCTTCGGGTAATGTAACGTAGAAAACGCGTTAATATTAAAACGCATTTATTATACATAAACACAAACGGACACGATATTTCCATCTCTCACTGAGCTACGTTACGACTTCGAGAACCAGAATATCGCCAAGTTCGGAAATTTTTCGAATTCACGTCAGCACCCCTCCAACGCGTGGTATAAATGGCAAATTTATAAAATTGGTACCGTGCAGGGTATCCAAAATATTTCACAAGAGTTTTTCTCCGACTTTTCCACGTTTTCCAGACTAATTTTTCCAAGTTTTCCCGACCTTTTACCCGCGATATTTTTGAACCATTAGGAGGGGGAATTTTCAATTCTGTCTCATGATAATGGTGAACGGCATCCGTATGTTTCCGAAAAAATAAAGATTTTAAATTAATTTTCAAAGTGTCTCGCAGAATTGTAAAACTAAAAAGTATAACTTTTGTATGACTGAATTTCCACCAAGTTGTTTTCAAAATGAATTTTTGCGTGTTTTTCAAATTTTCCAGCCGTTTTAAATAGGTAAAGTTCTCAGGTAGTGAACAAAATGTGGTTAATTGAAATTTTTGATGAAGCGTATAATTTTTTGAAAATTATCTCCTATAAAACATTTACTTACCATGATTTTAAAAAAAATTCATGAGGTTTTTTAACAAAAAAAAAACAGAAATCATTCTGTTCAAAAGAAGCAAAGGCGAAGACTTTTTCCAAAAATCACGTTGAAAAAACTAAAACTGAGACTACTCTATTCGCCGTATTTTTCCAAATAAAAAAAGGACTAATACTTGAAAAAGTGTGATCTTTGGAGACAAATTATTCAAAGAATTTTTCTCCAATTTTAAATAAATATTCTGGACAAGTTTCTATTCGATTGTTTCTGAAAAGCAAAATTTATCCAGTCCGAACAAAGCAACGGAAATTTTCTTGAAAAAGTAGATAAGTTCGAAAGAAAAAAAACGGGAAATTTAAAAAAAAAATGAAGTCATTTTCGACGTTTAGTAAATGGATGGAAAATAAAAAAAATTACTAATTTTAGGCCAAAAGTATGACTTTTATATGGATTGTATGACCTTGTAAAATGAAGAAAAGTAAATTACCCCCAGACGCGGGGAGGACAATTTTTTTAAATTCATAAATCAATGGACGAAGACAAGCAATCAAATATCCATTTTTTTTGTTTGTTCAATATGGTTAACAATCTGGATATAGAAACCACCCTTATGGGTCAAAAATTGGTTTTCGAGTTGACTCTGATTTTGGGCTTTTTAAAAAGAGTAGAATAAAGGGGGGAAAGCTCAACTCAAAAGCCAGTTTTACCCCTAAAGATGGTTTCTATACCCAAGCTTGCAAATGTCAAATAAAAAATCACAATTTTTAAGGAATAAAAGAATTTGGTTCGAATATTTATCAGGCGAATTTTTTTTGAAAAATGTATGATTTATAAAGAGCAGAGAAACACTTTCCATGTAATTATTTTTTTTAGGATTTTTACAAAATTCAGTGAAAATTTCAAAGTTTCTGACTTTTCTATGTTTTCTAGAAAGTGGACACCCTGTCGTGGCTCGAAATGAGACAGACAAAAATCATTATCTAGTCAAGTAGAGAGTAAACGAGGTAATTCACACTGAGTGGAAAGCCTCTTTTAAAAAATTCGAGTCGCCAAGCTCAAAGAAGAACGCCGAACGGATTAAATAAACCTCAACAAAGTAGCCACATTTTCGAAAAAACACAATTTTTCATCACTTTTGAGTAGTGCCACCTGCTGAGAACTTTGGCCCCTTCCTTAAAAACGTGTGATTTGATTTTCTGCAACTCTCCGAAACATTAATTTCGAAATTGGACTTCACCTTTTGACCTCTACAATAGGGTTGAAAAAGTTGCAAATCGTGAATTTGAAACTTTTAAAATTTTCAAAAAATTCATATTGCTCACTAAATCAGTTTAAATCGAAGCAATAAATTTATTTTGGTTATCTACCTAGAATAATTTTTTATGAAAAATTTCAAAAAAATTTCTTACCTATAAGTGCTGATAACTCCATTTTGTTTACGCAATTTGCACAAAATTTCAGTTGGTGTCACTCTTACAAAAAATTTCCAGAAAAGTGATTCAATTCTATATTTAATAATCAAAAAAAATTGCTTTCTTTTCAAACCACCGAACGAGCAGCCTTAATTTTTGTGAATACTGCGTAAATCGAAATGCAGTCGACAGCACTTCCATGAAATTTTTTGAAAAATTTCGTCAAGAATTATTTTAATTGGCCAACAAAATTTCTGATTCAATTTTGAAGCATACGAGCAAGGATTTGAGTTTGGTAAAAATCGAAACATTTTCAAATATGTAATTTACGGTTTGAAGCTCATCAACCCTCTTGTCTGTAGAAAGCAATAATAAGTGATATTCAATTTTGAGGTAAATAGTTCGAAGAAAGTGAGGAAAAATAGATCGCACTTCTTTAAGGGATGACACCACCCAAAAGTAGCAAAAACCACGCCTCCCCCCCCCCGAAAATGACTCTAATTTGAGGTCTTTTAGCTCCGTCTCCCATTGGGCTAGCGAGCTCGAAATTTTTTTCAGAGATCCCACATCTAAAGGAAACTACTTTGTCTTTTTTGGTCAAAATCCAGAAAATGTGAGCCTGAATATAGAAACCACCCTTAGGTGTCAAAAATTGGTTTTCGAGTTGAAGTCCCTCTTGATTTTACTTCTTCTGAAAAGCTCAAAATCAGTGTCAACTCAAAACCCAATTTTTAACCCCTAAGGGTGGTTTCTATAAATAAGCTCAGATGTAGGTATTTTTTTCGATCCATACAACACATATAAAATCACCAATAATGTTACCCGTTTACCTGACTAGGGCTACGATAATCGAACCACGTAAAAGAACTTCCGACCGCGTTGTGTGCGGGAATAATTTAACGACTTATAAAAGAGCGTACGGCGCGACGCGGCGACAAAAACGCCTCGTCGCATCACATACTCGTATGTCGTGAAAAGTTTACGTTTCGCTCGTAATACTCCTAACGTAGAGCCCGGTTACTTAGGTAAAATAGGTATACTTATATAACTAGGTGAAGGAAGAACAGAGGCCCGAGGGCGAAGGCGCGGATACGATTACGTAAACCGCATCTTATCTCGTCACACATACTCGCTCTATTAACCGAATACCATCATCCACATTCGCAACCAGGAGACGAAGACAACGTCGAACTTCTCGCATATTTGACGCGATTATCAACGCCATTTTAAACGAAAACTTTCTGCCGAGTCGAAGTATGTATAACACAATTCGAAGAACAGCGAGAAGAAGAAGCTACATATACGGCGGGTAGCGACCTTTGCCCCCCGTCACGCCGAGACAGCAAGAAGAACAGGATGAGGAGGCGAAGGGAGGAGGATACGCGACGCCGCGAGCTAAATTTCTCAAAATTAGTTCTTTATAGCTGTTACGGAAATGTTGGCTTTTATAACAGGCGTAGGCTAGGCGAATTACATCGCATTAAAATACTCGTTCGAGAATTTCTTGCGGGTCGGTGCGGTGGCGACGACGACGGTAATGATCGCGCCCCTACGCTTACGCGATGCGGTACCGGTGGTTTACTCTTCTCAACATTCCGACGATAATGATACCGTCGAATGAATCAAACTTGTAAAGGTAAGACTGGAAATTTCATTCTAATTCACAGTCAGCAATTTCGCAACGCAAAGTCCTATAGAAAATTTTTACACCCCGGCCAACAATAAGTACATATCTATAGCGAGTAACGAACTAACGATCCACCGCGTGATACGTGTTCTGAGTAACATTTTGAAGTACTTACACGCTTGATACGATGGCTTAGGGTTTTTCCTGGTAAGGAAGGGTATTTGGTCAAAATTCATCCCAAATGTTACTTTCAATCAGAGCTGTTGAACCGAAATGGTCCGAAACATGGTCCGAAACAAGAACCGCTAAAAACCGTAATGTTCTGGTCCGTTATTGTTTGGTCCGAAACGAAACATGAAACGGTCAAAAGTCTGAAAGAAACGGACCATAATTTGAAGCGAAATCGAACCGAAACCGAACTGAAATAAATAGGTAGCGGTCCAGTTTCGGACCAGTTTCCCCTTTTTTTTCGATTTTGAAGTTTGAATATGACAGACACAGAATTTTCTAGCTTCATTTCTGTCAAACACCAATTATCTACTTGAAAACAAAATAAACTTTAAAGCTCAAAAGCTCAGCTGTCTATGTTACAGTGAGCTTTTAAAAAAATTCTTCAGAACTAAAATTATAGTGTTAAATTTTTGAAAAAATTGGTGTTAGAAGTTGGACCGAAACCTAAACTATCCACAACCTCAGCTCTGGACTGAAACTGGAACCGGAACAAAATGTTTCCATCCATTTCGGTCCATTTCTGAAAAGAAACGGGTCAGTTTTAGTTTTTTCTTGGAATATGGAAATATGAACCAGAACAAAATCATTTCGACCAACAGCTCTAAAGTAAAAAATAAAATTTCAAATAGATCTGATCTACATTTTACTGTACCTGTGCTATTATTTCCATTCATTCATAAAATAAAAAATAATAAAAAACTTATAAAAATAAAAAATTGCCCAATCACTAGTTTTCAAACTTTGAAGCTTAAACTCATTTTTCTCATAAACGGCGAACTTTTGAGAAATTTTTTTTCAGAACCAAAGTTGTAGAGCATGAAGTTCCTGAAAAAATAAATTTTGGACCGAAACCGAAACTGGTCCGAAACCTCAGCTGTGGACCGAAACAGGAACCGGAACGAAATATTTTAGTTAATTTCGGTTCAATTTTAGAACGAAACAGGTCCGTTTTTTTTTTTTTTTTTTGGAACATTGGAACATGGTCCGGAACGAAATCATTTCGGTCCAACAGCTCTGCTTTCAATATAAGACCTCCAACAAATTTTGACCTTCAACTCCCCCTCCTTCCGGAATTATCGCACCTTCAATGCCGAAAATTCAACATGTGATAACTCTGGAAAGAGTGAATAAAAAATATTGAATTTTCACAGATTACCTATACACCTTGACGGATAGTATGTATGAGAATTTTTTGAAAATTTTCGGTTCACATTTTTCCACTTATTATTTCATGTTGAAATTTTCAAAAAAAAAATTGGGGATTCCCTGGGTGGAAATTTTTTTATTGATTTTGTCAAGTCGTCAGGCATTGCATATATTTTTCTGATTCCAAAATTGAGTGCAACAATACTCAAAAAAATCAAAACAAAAAAACACAATTTTTCACTACCTTTTCGAAATTAACAAAAGCGGTATTAGTCCAGTCAAATTAGCTCATTTGAGAGCCGAACTTGGAACAAATCAGTGGAATTTTTTTTACACCAAAGTTTCCAGGAAGGGACCCTAATCAACACACAAAAACACCCCACCAAAATCTACTCGGTGCATTTTCCCATAGGTCCACATTTTTGCCCCCAAATTCAGTTTTTTACGTTTTTCTCGTTTCCTTTCGCTTATTTTGAAACTGTTGTCCTATACAATTTTAAAGAGCGTAAAATTTTACATAAAATTGATTCTATAAAAAATTTTGTACGACCCTCCCAACGCGAGATACGCCCCTCCCCATTATACCATTGGTTCTTCATTACCTAAAACTTGCTACTACCCCCCCCCCCCCCATTTGCAAAATATTTATGAAAAATATCCGAAAATCACAGTTTTTAGCCCCTACATGACAAGTCGACACCTTGGCTAATAAATCTAGGTATTTGTAAGTACGCCCAGGATCTTGGTCGAAGAGATGTGGGTATGTCAGCACCTATCTCTTCGACCACGATTCTGGGTGCACTCACACATACCTACCTAGATGTATAAGCCAAAGCGTGGACTTGTCACTTCTGCAATTCTAAATGATTCAAAATTCAGAACTCATGCCCTTTGTAGAAACAATAATGCTTTTAGCATCATATACCACACAGAAGAAATGACATTATTTTATAGTGTTTTTTCAAAAAACATCGCTAAAACAGCAAGTTTTAGATAATGAAGAACCAATGGTATAATGGGAGGGGGCGTATCTCACGTTGGGAGGATCGTACAATAATTTTCATAGAATCAATTTTATGTAAAATTTTACGATCTTTAAAATTGTACGGGACAACATTTTCAAAAAAAGCGAAAGGAAACGAGAAAAACGTAAAAAACTGAATTTGGGGGCAAAAATGCGGACTTATGAGCATTTTGGCGCAAAAAAAATTTCCACCAATTTGTTCTAAGTGAAACCCTAATTCAACTGGACTATATCACAACTCAAAGTAAAATTTTGAGCTGAAACAAAAATACATCGAAAGTATATCATGAAAAACCCCATATCCAAAATTTAAGGCTCCGAAGCGCATTTCTCAAATTTTCTCAAATTTTTGAAATTTAGAAATTACCTCATTGCCCTGCAAAACATGAAAATTTGATCTATTCAATCAATGAAAAAAACTGAAATTTGGTATATACCCTATTTTTGATCTCCCGAATCGATTGGAAGCAGTTTCAAAACGTTTCAGAATCTCCAGAAAATTTTAGAATTTTCCCACACAGTGGAAAAGCCCATAAAAATAGTCCATCCGTATGAACTTCGACACCTGTAATGGCTGCTGAAAATTTTTTCTGGAAAAAAACCTGGATTTTAACTCAGTGTTACGAATTTTGGAAAATTGGGCTATAATCGATAAAATTTCAAATAGGTCGCCAATATACAGGTAGTTTTGTAATTTTTGTACCCCCTCTCCTTATAAACATAGGTACTAAATTTTGTAAAAAAAATGATGGCATTGGTGTAAATCGGGGGGGGGGGGTGCTTGGAAAATTTTAGGGGACACTCATCGTTGACTCAGGGGGATCACTGCATCCTTGTGTATGGCGATGGCGTTTCTCTTCTTCAAAGCTCGACACAGAAAAATGCCAGTGATTCCTTCATTAGATCGTCGAGAGGAACTCGTAAAAAAATTGACCAAGGTCAAAACATGGACGATTTGAGGTGGAATGAGCTACTCGATATCTAACAGTAAAATGAATACATATTTTCTCGAATTACCGAGCATTTCCAGAACGGAGGTCAAATCTGGGTAATCACATTCCCCACATCATTCGTACCAGTAAAGCGTAAAAACGCAACACAACACAATCGCACACTAATCAATCTTTTCGCGCGTACAACGTCTGTGTAGTATGTACCTAGCCTACCTTCCTTATGTATTTACTGATTGGTTTTGCTGCAGCAAATCAAATTTCACGCAAACCGAATCGGAAAAACCATTCGTCTTCCTAATAACAGTAAGCAGCTGCTAGGTAAATGTTATCTTACATGAGCGTACACGAGGAGTTGAGGAGGACGTAATCAAGATAGGTACCGGTGCCGGTACGCGGCACCACAGAAAGAAACACAAATCCGGATAGCCGCCTCTGCGCTACCTAACGTCAAGTTCAATTCAAATGGGACCAGGATCAAAATTAGTAAAACTTATGGTAAAGTTTCGCACTGTCGTGCACCTTCTACGAGGCACGGTTCCTTTGCTGTGAGGCGCGGAGTCGCGACGAAAATGAAAAGTAACTCGTTGCATAGAGGGCTAGGTACGTGCACGTATACATACGTATAGACGAGCTAGTTATCGCAGCGAAGAGGCGTGCGAGCAGCATACCGTATGATTCCCTCCCCGAGGAATTCGCTATTTGAATTTTCCAATGAAATATCGCGCCGCTTTGCGGCATGTCGCCCCCGACGCCGTTTCAAAAAATCAACGTGACATTTCCTTTTGGCTGGTAATCGAGTTACACGTGGTTTTTCGCCTATTTAACCCAACTTTTAGTTTCGCAGTCGGCGTGCCACTGCGTAGGTACGTCAAAATCAAAAACCGACAACTCGAACGTTTTGTTCGACTTGGGAATAGTAAACCTATGTCGTCGGAGACGTTTGAAAACAAAAAACAATACAAAATACCCCGCTTGCGAATACATGTATGTGCGTAGGTGCGTACGCTGTACGTATGAAAAATTGAACACGAACCACGAGCTGAAAAGATTTTCTGAAGGGGGGAGAAGGAGGAGGAGGACAGAATTGCCGGAAATTTTCGCCCCCAGGCTAGGTATCAAGATGTATGTACTGGCCTCATATGTCCGAACGAAACCGAGGGCTGTAAATTGAATAATTGAAAATTTCAGAGAGGTTAAGCAGTTAACTTTTAAGCATTATTATTAATGATTTTCATTGATCAAATTTTGTCAAAATTCAGGGTATCTAACAAAATCTCAAATCCCAAAAGAAGGACTTTAGAAGGACCTTGGAAGGGCTTCCAGCATGACCTTTTCAAAATTATTATTGTAACACACACACCCCCCCCCCACCACCAAAAAAATTTCAAACTCATTTTAGGAGGACAAATTATTTCTGTTTCAAAATATTTCATTGTTTAAGATGGAAGAGAAGAGTTTATACCATGATTTCGAAAAAAAAGTAAATTCACTGAGCTTAAGCGAAGCGAAGGCGAAAATTTTTGGAAAAAAAGGCATCCAGAATCTAAAAATTTCTTCATTAGGTAAAATTTGTGCTTTTTTTCGTGTTTTGTTCAAACTTTTAAAAAAACAATATCTATGGACCCGTTCCTGATTTCCTTCCAAAAAATCAAAACATTTTTGAAAATTGCAATCGAGATCGTTATCTCCTTTGATAAGTGAGAAGGAAAATTTTTTCACTTGAAAATATTAATTGCCAGAAGTTTCATACCATTATTTTGAAAATAAAATTGTGTAAATTTACTGAGCCTGAGCGAAGCGAGGGCGAAATTTTTAAAAGAAAAGCATTCAAAAGCTGAACTTTTTTCAGGCACCCATATCATCTTTCATCATCTCACAAAAAAGTTGCCACTAGCGACATTTCAAATATTAGTGATTTATTCTAGCTTTTGGCGGGTGAGTCTCAAAATTTGAAATGGGAAGGACTTTTTACTCAATAAAAGGACTTCGGAAGGACCGGAAGGACTTGTTAGACACCCTGAAATTTCGTACTCTCAGATTTATTTTTAGGAAATTCGTTTGTTCTTTTGTACACCTGGTAAAAATTTTCAAAATGTTTTTACCCCCTCACATTTTTTCTCACTTTCTCTACTCCTTTTATCTACTCATTTATAAAGAAAGCCAGAAGAAACAGAGAGAAATGAGAGCCAGATGGAAAAATTTTGAAAATGGCATTTTACTCCCCTTGTCGAGTACATGAATTTCATTTTTCTTTCAGTAAAATTTTTCATTTTTTACTCCCTCGATCAGAAGGGGGTTTCAAGTAAGGGTGAGAAAGAAAATGAAAAAAGGTGAAAAAATTCTGGAAATGGCATTTTCTCCTCTCATCGAGTACAATCGATACAATTTCCTTTTTTATTTTTGATTTTTCTATATATTTACTGGAATCAGTGAAATTAATATCTCAATGAGGGAGGAAATGGGGGGGGGGCACATGAGTAACGTTCTAAAAACGCCATTTTGTTCAGTTTTTTGAGTACTTATCAAATCGTTTTTCTTCTTTTTAAAATTTAAAATTTCTCATTTTTTTGCCGTTTCTCAAATTTTCTATCCGTACATAGCACCATCATCTGTAGGACACGATCATCTGTGGGAAAAAATCTAGTGTTTAAATCACACCGTTACCGTTCCTCCATCTTTCAATACGAAGCGACACTCCGTCATCACCAAGCAGGAATAACTTGCGTACAAAACTTTTTCCGAACATGGTTGATGGGTATATTAGGTAAGTGGTAAGTAGAAACAGAAAGTACCTATTTTAGAAATCAAATTCACGTTCAAACGGCCGCAATTTGTTGCGTGAAAACGCAAGATTTTTCAAACAGTTCGACATAATTTTACGCGTCATTACCGCCGGTACAACCACGCGCGTAGTATAAATACGTACTTGATGTAAAAAAAAAAAGAAAAAAGGACAGAAAAAAAGGGTAAAACAATACGAATAATACTCGTTGAAAACCACTTAGCAAAATTTTCTCGGGGATACGAGGCGACGAGGCGGGGTCACGGTCGCTCTAACCTACAAAACAAACAATACCACGCGATTTACAAATTATATTATCGCTGCTCTTCAAAAGGCGAACGGGAACGCTGCCGAACCCAGATCTCGGGACCGCGAGCATTCGTACCGACAATTTGCTCGCTTGTTTTTAAATAAATTCGACTACGTTGCGCTGTTCGGTGTTTGGTCTAACGTATACGTAGGTATAATTAGGTATTCGGTATAGCTAAGTTCAAAATTCAAATCCAGGTATACCGTACCATGGGTAGAGAAGAGATACATAGAATTTGTACGACTGATAGCTCATAGACGACTCTGAGACTATATACTTTTCAAGAACGCGATTAAAAAGGTTCAGCCGGTCAAGTGGTGTGATTTGTCTTCGGAAACCGATTTCGACCGTTCTTACCTCAAGAGCGTCGCCTATTCCAGCAAATTGTTTTGGACCCCTAGCTCAAGTGTTTTGGGGAGAGGGTCCTAAATATGTTTTTCATTTCATACGTTTCTAATTTTTTGCCAAATAAAAATGAAAATTTTGCGTTTTTTTAGATAGCTTCTCGACGCCCTAGGACTAAAATGGTCCAAGTGCCAGATTGATTTTTTTACAAGAAGCCAAAAAACATAACAAAATTCGCATTGCGCTTATGGACTTCGCAAATTTTAAACACTTTTTTTAGGTTTAAATTAATTAAATTTACGTTTTTTTTATTTTAATCGATGCAGCTTGATTCAATAAATCCAAAATTATATAAACCTCATTTTTGAAAAAGTGGCACTTGGACCATTTTAGTCCTAGGGCGTTTTTAGTGAGTTGGAGGAAACCCAGAAATTTTTTTCAAAACTTTTGGGCAATTTTTCGCTGTTACACCTTTTTGACAAATTTGAACACCCCCCCCCCCACCACAATGAAAGGTCAAAAAAGAAAATAAATGGAACTTTTCTCCTCAAAATAAGAGTTTGAAAATTTACTTCATTCTTCATCCCTAAAAGTGGGATTCAAGAAAATATCAGACGTTCAAATTGATATAGAATCATAATTGAGGGACCCGAACACTCGGAATTTCATTTTAGTCTAAAAATCCCAGAAACTCCAAACAAAATTCATAACTTTCCGTTCCCTTCTATCAGAAAGATCTCTACAAAAAAATTAACATACAATATCAAACTACATATTTTGAACATTGAAAAATACCTGACCTCTCCTCAAAACATTCTCGACTTTCAAATCAATATTATTCTTAAACGTCATATTTCCATTACACAATTGAAAACATACTACACTCCTAGGTCCTTAAAAAATGGCAAATACGTGGGAATTTAACGGAAAAAGCAGAGATAAACCTATTTTGATCCCAAAATTAAAACCTTTTTATAATTCAACTTTTGAAACAACATTTTATTCAGCCCAAATTTTTACTAATCATGGCAATTTTCAATCATTTCTACACAAATTTAACAAATCTAACACATCAAACTGTTGATACTCACAACAAAAAAGTGAAACAACATACCATTTACTTACTGTTTTAATGTCCTTTTCCACTTATCTTCTCCCTCAGAAATATACTACAGTATGTACGTAGATATTGATATTTTTTAGGTGGTGTTTTGGTTGAAAAATCGTACGAGACACCCGAGGGCTCTAATTGCATATCTAATTTCATATTCATGCTCAGAAGGTTCGACTTTTACGAAATCGATACCCATATTGCCTACCGTTTATTGACTGAAAATGAAGAGGTGAGGGGCCTAAAATGGGATTCCGAGAGTTTAGGTCCCTTTATTACGATTTTATATCGGTTTTCACGTCAGTTAGGCACTATTGTAAATCTCACGTCTAGTGATGAACTTTTTTTTTGGTTTTTACTGAAGTGCATCATGCAACATACGCTTACATAGGTATGTACATGTTTTTTACTCCTCGAGCCGTTGGTTTTAATTTTTTTTGACAAACTTCCACCGCTTAAAAGTTTTTAAAAATTTTTGTAATATACTCATGGATAAATGGCACTTATTTTGAGGAGAAAAATTCCATTCCACCTTGACCCTTCATTACAAAAGGGGGTTCAAAATTTCTAAAAGGACGTAACTCGAGGGAAAATCACCTAAAAATGTCAAGGTTTGCTCTAACCTTTTAGAAGCTATCTGAGAAAACGCAAAATTTTTATCTGTAAGTATTTGAAAAAAATGAGAAAATTATCAAATAAAACATACATTTTGGCCCATCTCCCAAAATACGACAGGTAGGGGTCCAAAATTATTCGTCAGAATAGGCAACCTCTCGGGGTAGAAGCGGTCGAAATCGGTTTCCAAGGCCAAATAACACTATACTTAACCGGCTATACCGTTTCTTTTGAAATACATCCCAAAACATCAAACTACATAATCAACGACAAGACATGTAAATTTTACATTTGGTACAATTCATCAAGCAGGGTGTCCACTATATTTCAGAAATGATTTTCCCTGTTTTTCCCAGGTTTTCCAGAACAATTTTTCGAATTTTTCCAGACCTTTTAAATATGATATTCGTAGACGGGGGAGGGGGTAATTTTTCTTGTGATGAACTTACATCTCCAAAATTTGCATAAGAATGATATAAAAAGCATGCATGGGGTATAACGATTTTTTTTCTTCAAAATCACTGGATACCTACGATTTACGAGATCTTTAGATACTCCTCTTCGGGCTAAAAAAAATATTCAAATTCAATTCTGAAATTTTTTGAGGCTATCCAAATTTTGGAAAAATGAAACAAATCGTGCCAGGGTGTCTACCAAATCGAGCAAATGAAAATTCGGATTTTTCCGAACGGAAAATTCAAAATTTTCGTCACATAATTTTTTGAAAAAGGTATAATAAAATAAGCAAAGAAACACTTTCCTAAATGATTTATCTTTTTGTTGGGATTTTTGAAAAATTCCAGAGAAAATTCCAAAATTCCCTGACTTTTCCCGGTTTTTCAGAGAAAGGACACCCTGTCAAGTACCTACTGGTAGGTGGACTTTGCCACATATTACGTACTACAAATTGGCTATATATTCGTATTCGAGCGTAAAGAATACCTCGGCTCGAGTTCGCGCTAAAAAATTATGAATTTTTCATCGTCGTCATCATTATTACACAATAAAATGAATTTGATGTGCTAAATCACCATTCTACCACGCATAAAATCGAACAAATACGCGAAAATCTCACTCTCATAATCAGAAAAGTACATACCGAATGGATACGCGACGCGGAGCGGCGTCTTCATTTATCAATCCAACCAACCAACGAAAACTTAATGAGAAACCTACGTAACGTACGCGATTATGCCGCCGCGCCGAAAGAAATTATACGCGTGAATCGACAAAAATGACGAGTTGACGACATTCGATTGGAAATTCAGCTCCTCTTCCGCCCAATCGCTCTCTTTTTCCAGACTATTGACTGATTGCCATCGTTGCTGTGCCAATTTCACTGCGGCATGCACCGCCACCGTCGCGTCGTCGTCACGTGAAAAAAACATACACACGTTGATACTGATTTATTGTACATACACACATACGTACAAACAAGCGGAATAAATTTCGATTATCGACGTAAAAAAATGAAAAATGAAAAAAACAGCATCGGCGAGGTAGGTAGCCGAAGAAAAAGGGGAAAATGATCGACGAACGGAAGTAAAAAATAAAAAAAAGATACATCCTATAACGTACGCGCGTATACGCATAGTCGAAAAAATCTCTCCGTCTCTACTTCTTTTCTCCATTCCTCAAACCACACCACGTCGCTCTACCTCGCCCCTCCGTACCTTATCGATACTAAAATTCATTTAGACTGTAAATTTCATCGGAGGTATTCGCCGCGTCGCGTCGCCCTCGTTAACTTTAAACTTTCTCGATTCATTAATTTTACGACGCGACGTTGGTAGTCGTACAGCACGGCGAATGCGATGGGGATGCGGACGCGGACGGGATTCGAACGTATGGTCGGCGAAGACGAGTGTCGGAAGAGGGCTCGCAAAAATCACGCGCTTCTTTCTAATTACCATAATAGCCGGAGCTGTGCCGTATATTAACCGCACCGCTATCGTGCGAGCAAGAAGTTGCATCGTTATCGCGAAGCATACCGTCGCTGCCGCCATCTCCGCAACCGCAGCGACTCTCAAACTTTCTACATATTCGGTTTTCGCTTCTCTTCGACATCCTGGAGGCCGCACCACGCCGAATTTTATAAGCATCTGACTTGCTTCTTTTTTTCCCCCTTCCGTAATCTCTCATTTTTTCTAATCGTATCAACGATATAGGCGCGCGGTTCAGGGGGGATCCGGATGCCACGCAAAACTCTCCCGGTGCTCGAGCTCTGGCTCCGGCTAATTTATCACGACGACGACGCCGGTAATTATTCAAAATGCTCGATATGAGGTTTTTCAAAGTACCGCAGCCGTAAACTCTGCGGCAACGGAAGCGCGTAATACAATTTTACTTCCCCCCGATTGTCTGGAAATTTCGCCTAATCGTTAGGTACTTAATTCGTTTCCATATCTACGAGACAGAGCGCAATAAAATCGCGTAAAATTACCGCATTGCATTTTTATACTATCGTAAGCTTAATTGTCAATTTATACGTTTTCTTTATACTAATTATTAGGGCAACCCAAAATATTTATTTAAATATTTTTTTGCTGCATTCCGATTACTAAAAGTAATAAAATCATTTTCCGTTTCAGAAAATTTCCTTTAAAATAAGCCCAACTTCATTTCGAATATATTCGAATATTTTGCATAAAAATGCACATATTCACTTATTCGATTGCTATTTGAATATTTTTGCCCAAAATTACCACATATTTTACGATTTTTCAAAAAATTTTGAATATATTTAAATATTTTGGGAAATTTTGCGTTTTTTTTTGTATGGCAGCATTCATTTTAGGTAAAAAAAAAATAATAATCAAAACACAATTTTTGATTCAATCATTTGCATTTTTATGTAAATAGTGTTCTTATTTTTAAAAAAATATCAAATGATATCATAATTTTTGAATTACGCTTATTAAGGAGAGTAATTCAAATATATTTGAATATTTTCAGGATATTCGAATTTATGCCCATATTTTTGTTCAATATTTTAGCTAAAATATGGTCATATTTTGGGTTGCCCTACTAATTATTTCATCGTCAAAGCGAAATTTCCCATTCTACTAATCTAAATCTAAAACACAAGAGGTTTTGATATTATGCGGTATTCCAAATTTTTCCAAAATGCAGGCAGCAGAAAATCGGGTTCCCACCTCCTTCTGAGTACTTACTTAGTTAAACAAGAGAATCAATATTGCCGCGATTTCCAGGCAAACGCGAACTACCTCTTATTTTAAACGCATTTAATTGCGAGGCGAAGAAAAAAATCACGTTAATAAAATTGCCTAATCGGTTCGCCGTAAATACGCGACACACGCGTATTTACGGCGAACCGATTAGGCAATTTTATTAACGTGATTTTTCTGCTTCGATTCGTCGTCGGATCAGTTAAAAATGAAACATTACATGCCCGCCTGGATTATTTTAGGGTGACGGGATTCGATTTTCAACTGACCGTAGTTATTTTCAACGTCTTTATGAAAAATTAAAATCGTTCACAATCTCGCCGAAGGATCTGAAATAAATGGAAATGGTGAACTTCGATTTTGATAGGTTCATCAGATCGCTCATTACACAGCTCAATACAGGTCGACGTGGAAAACACTGTTGGAAGTTTAATGGGCGATTTTTATAATATTTTTCTTGCTAATCAGGAGAAAAAATAATGAAAAAATTCAGTACGTCAGGATTTTTCATCATATTGGAATTTTTTATTGAAAATTCGTTTTACGTTTTTCAATGTAAATTTTGATACTTGATAAGTCGATTTTCTCGGAAAAGAAAGGGCTCTATGAAAAAAATTAATAGAACATGAATTGTAGAGCGTAAAATTTCCTTTCAGTAGAGTCCAAGTCGTTTCTTCTTAATAGGCTCAATTTTTGAGATATTTTCAATTTTAAAAAAAGTTGAATTTTGAACTACAATATCTCGAAAGCTAAGTCTCCTAAGAAAAAACTAATTGGGCTCTACGAAAAGGAAATTTTATGCTCTACAATTCAAGTTCTGTTCATTTTTTTCGTAGAACCCTTCCTTTTCTCAAAAAAGTAGAAAAACTGTTCAACAAAAATTCAAATTGTGAAAAATCCTTGGGTGATGGAATTTTTTTCACTGCTTTTTTCGTGATCAGCGTGAAAAATACTATAAAAATCGCTCATTAAACTTCAAACAGCATTTCAAAAGTTTTAAAAACGTCCTCTGAAAAATTCGTCAAAATCACAAAAACGAGTTCTTCTCATATGAACGTAGAAAAACACACAACATTTGTATGTACTTCTTTTTTTTTTACTATTTCGTATCTAATTTTTCAAAGTGCCTATAACGAATTTCTAAAACTAAAAATCGCTTCGTTTCATCTCTTTCATTACAAAATTTTCATTCCCATTTCCCGCCTTATCACGGCTTTAAAATTCCCCCCTCCCCTCCTGCAAATTTTTAATTAATGCCCAAGGACATCTCCAACTAAATTGACTAAAATTTCTTGTCTTTTCTCTTGTTTTTTTTTTTTCATAAGGAAGCAATATTTTCCAAAACTTGTCCAATAATTTCTTTTTTCCTCCTTTTCCCCTCGATCCCTCTTCTTTCATCATCGTGGTTAGTGTGTTTACTGGATTAGCCTTTTGAATGTTCAGAACTTTTTTGTAGTTTTTTTTTTTTTTTCGTTAAAAATAATGAAAATTTCTCTTCAGTGCTTAAATAAAAGAGAAAATCATTGAAAACTCTCGGTGTTTTATGAAAAATGTACGACTTTTCCACTACTTCCAGACCATTGGACACTTCAGCGGTAGGTATTCCTTTTTCATCATTACATTTTAAATAAATTTTGCGGAATGAAAGACTCTCAGCAATTTTTTTGAAATCATAAATTTCAACGGACAGGACAAAGACGTACATGTGTGGGTATTTCAACGTCCAACAGTCTTGGGAGTAATCGCAGTATTCGACATTTTCCAGTAATTTCGTATAATTATATCCGCAGATCCGTACGAATCCACTTGACCGAAAAATCAAACGGTTCGCATTTACCGCAGTTAACGATAATCTTCCGGGCATTGAAGGGTACGATAATCACCCAACAGAGAGGTATTTTTCCGCAGCTAATGAAAAACAATTAGGCAGATTAAAAATTCGCTTTTTTAAACGAGACGCGAAACTAATTAATTTTATCGCGAGTTGGTCGACGTCTACGTAATGAGGTATACGAGTCGAAGTAGAAGAAAAATCGCCCGAGTCCCGGCCTATGAAAAATTCACCCGATGAAGGGTGCGAAAATTACAATTATTCGCTTGTTAATTACACCGTCGAAATCCGTTCCGCTACACGCCGCGCCGCGTTCCTAAACCGACCTATAAAAAACTGCGGAGACAATAAAACTACGCCGCGTGCCGTCGTCGACTTCTCGCACGATCGCGCAAACAATCGCCAAATTCGTCGATTCTCTCTCTTCGTAGCATTTTGTTCTCTCGAATTATTCGAGCCGATGTTGAAATAAAGTCAATTTTGCTGCGGCGAAATGTTCGCATCATTTTTCATTTTTTTTTCACTCATTTCGGGGCTGCGATAACGTCGCTGTAGCTGCATGTCGTTGCCATCAACTCGTCATAATCACCGTCATCTGATGACTTTTTTACGCGCGAGTAATTCAAAATCATCGAAAGTTACCCGCCGTTTCTTTTAGCTGAGATTATTTTTCATTTGACGCGTAGCAAATGCCTACTTACACTTTTGCAGTTGATATTCGAAGAGAAATTGAATTGTAATAAGGAACAAATCTACCATTTGAAAAAATGCTGACATGACGTTTTAAAACAGCCAAAGTATATAACTCATTCTCGAAAACCGCCATTGCCACAGAATCATCTACTCGAGTTGGATACCTATACCTATACAAACGAACTCGTATTCGTACATATTTCATCTAACGAATTATTTCGAATGAAGCGCCTAGCCTAAGCGAGTCGATAAACTTGGGAGACGGTAGTAAAACACATCTTCGATAAAAAAAAAAAAAAAAGGAAAATAAAAAGCACTCAGTCTTCATTATTTTCTTCTTCGTTTACCGCGAAATTTAACCAAACTCAATCCTTCAACGTCGTCGTCGTCGTTGCTATTTCTACGCTGCATTCGTAGTCGTCGTCGTTGCAGAACTGTAGCATTACACAAATATAAGTCTGGTATTTGCGAAACAAGATCAATGTCAATTTATCGTGAAACCATTAGAATACGTCGAGTTTACAATAAGCTCGCGGTTTTCCAATTACTCGCGTAATACGTAGGTATGCTTCTACGTACGCCGAGAACATTAACTAGAATATAATGTGGGTACTGTTAGGCTTACGTAGGTATAGCGAGTAAGAACATAATACAAGTATCGAGCTATCGACTACATTATGCACATCTTAGTACCTTTGATTAAATTGGTTTATATTTTTTTAGTTACATTATGTGCTCCGCGTCAGTATCAGTCAGATATCAAATCTAGCTAAGAGCTGAATACTAAAAAAAAATAGAGGAAAAAACTAAGAACGAGCGTTATCTCGTAAACTGCAAATTCGCTAGAACTAGGATAGATGACACTTCTCAATGAAACAAATTCTTCAAACCTTCGAAGCATTAGAAGGCGTACTCAGGATTTTCTCGGATCTATGTAAAAGAAAACATACCTTAGATTTTGACCTAATTCATGGAAAATGGTTCATTTTGAGTTAGAAAATCACCATAAAAATGTTTAGCCCTCTGGCTCAAAGTGAGACGAAGCTAGAAGTCTTTTAAGTATAAAGTCATTTTCGAAAAAATTTGAATTTTTCATAGATAGCCCTAATTAAAATGACGTTAAAAAAAGAATTGGGGCCAAAAAGGCGCACTTTGAGTTTCTACATCTTCCTGAGCCATTGACGACTTTATTTGATGCCCTTCTTACGATAGCCACTGCTTGTTGAAAAGCTACAGATCGTAGATCTTATATTCCCCCCCCCCAAAAAAAAAAAAAAAAAAATATCAACATTCTCTTAATTACCAAAACTCAACCAATATACAATAACATGAAAAATCAATTGATACAAAAAATTAAAAATTTTGCAATCCTCGCTTCGCTGTCAAATTGTAATTGTAGTAAAAATCTATTTTTGTGACGGAAAATTAGAAAATTTGGCTGGTAAATTTTTTTTTACCAAAATCGAAAGTTGGCATCTCAAAAATACAAATTTTTCAGTTTTTTCGCATCAAAAAAGTTTCTTTATATCAATGCCTAAATATTGATTGAGTTTTGGTGATCGAGGGAATGTTACTTTGTTTCTCATAAAATTAAAAATCTTGATTTTTCGACGATTTTCAATTTTTCAACGAGCAGTAGCTATTCTAAAGTTCGAATCGAATCCAACCGGTAACAGTTTAGGAAAGAGTAGAAACTACAGTTGCATTCGTCAAGTCATTTCTTTTCCTCCACGCCATTTTAAATGGGGTCAATTCGAAAAAAAAACTGTAATTATTTTGAGAAAAACACGTTTCTTGGAGAGCCTCACGCTTTTCCCCATTCGAGCTGGGGGGCCAAAAAATTGCATGGTGAATTTCCCACTCTAAATGAATCACTCCTTTGAATTTGGCCAAAATCCAAGGTATCTATGCTTTTTTCGATCCGTCCCACTGTACAATGGTTATATCAGAAAATTTTTAAAAAAAACGAGTTTTAGTGATGAAAAAAATCAAAAAATAGGATTGTTCTTCATGGAAAATTTCGAGATATACACAGCTTTTTGTACAAAATGAGACGGAATAAAAATTTTTGGAGAAAAATCATGATTAAAAAAACAAAACTTGGATGTTTATTGAACATTTGACGAAATCAGGGTGTCCACTATATTTCAGAAATGATTTTCCCTGACTTTTCCAGGTTTTCCAGACTAATTTTTCGAATTTTCCCAGGCATTTTAAATAAGATATCCGTAACCAGGGGGGGGGGGGGTAATTTTTACGTGATGACTTACAGATTGATATCAAATGCATGGGGTCCAATGATTTTTTTTTTTCAAAATCACTAGATACTTTTTACGAGATCTTTAGATGCTCTTCTTCGGGCCCAAAAAAATTCAAATTCAATTCTGAAAATTTGTGAACCCACCCAGCTCCTCCTCATCACAAATATTTGAAAATTTGAAATTTATTACCTACAGAAAACATTTCAAATACAAAGGAAAAACTAACAAAAAATTAAGTTTTGAAAAATGAAACAAATTATGCCACGGTGTCTACCAAACCAAGCGAATAAAAATTCGGATTTTTCCGAACTGAAAATTCAAAAATTTCTTCTCCATCTCCCCCCCCCCCCCCCACCCGCAATGAAAAATACAAGCCTCAAATTTATAAATTCACGCAATTATACCCTGCAATTTTCTAGTTCGTACCAATGATTAAAAAAATCGATGAAGAGGTAAAATATAAATCATGAGGGCGAAAACTTTTGATAAAAAAGATTTTCAAAAGTTGACAATTCACCTCTTTTCCCTCATTCGTGTTTTCCAAAACATGGCCAATAATTTCGAATTCTGTTCCATTCCCTCCCCTTTTTTTTCAACATCGTGGTCAAGGGCATCATCATTACAGTTCATTAAAAAGTGAGTTTCCAAAAAACGTAAAATTTTAAATAAATTCTGTAGAAAGAAATAGTGTAAATTACCCCGAGCGTAGCGAGGTAATTTTCTTTTTTTAACCAATTCATAATACATATAATGGACAAAGACATACATTTTGAATATCAATTTTACTGTAAGTACGTTACGATCAACAAAGACGTATTTAATAATTTGGCCCGAGCGGAGCGAAGGCAAAATTTTTTGAAAAATTTATAATAAAATACACAAAGAGAAAAATGAATAAATAAAAGGAAAATCAATAATTAGAAAACAATCGAAAAACGAAAAATTTCGAAAATTAATACAAATAATACCACAAAATTTTTTTTCGGAGAAAGACCACTTCATGTTCAGTGTAATTTTTTACACTTAACTCATTCAGATTTATGTAGAAAGCACTTTTAAAGATCACATAAAGGTAACTTATAGAACTCGAATTGCAGTAAATTTGTAAATTCGTAAAACTCTACTCGGTATTCATTTTCATCAGTTTTTTTTTTACTAATTCAAAACCCAAAACTAATAAAACAGCTTCTCTCAAAATATCATACTTTGACCACCATCTGAACAACTCATCGAATTTGAAATGGTCTTCAATCTTAATACACACTACGTATTATTGCATGAAATTAATAACGTACCGAATGTAAATACGAATAAAACATTAACCTAGCAAGTTACTGAATCAGCCGAGTATATATAATCGTGATGGAAAATTAATCGCGTCTCCGGAATTCCGCGGGGCACGATAGCCATCGCGATACCGTTTCGTCTTTTAATTAATTTATCGCCGAAACCGAACTTTATAAAAGCACCGAAAGACGCCATGCCACGCTGTTGAGCAGCCCTGCGGCAGCCAGTGGCGATGGCGTTAGCAACAGCGATACGGCGTGGCGCGGTGCGGTGTAGCGTACCAACAAAAAACTCGACAAAGCAGTTTTCTTCTTCAATTTACAAATAAACTCCAGACGTACCAAACTCCCAACTCTTTTGTGCTCGGCGAAGAGAGAAAAAGTTGTTTTACGCGGGTTTTTGTTTTTGTTTTTGCTTTTAGTTTTGCTTGCTGTTGGCACGGTGTGGTGGGACTTGGCGAAGCAATTCAACCAACAAGTTCCGTGTGCGCAAAATAACGATGAGACGCTTTTTACATTAATGTTCGACTACGACGTAGCACGTACGGTACTATGCACAATACATACGTAATACGTATACATATGTAATACAAAATATACGTGCGTAGATGAGCGATGCATGTCTAATTGTCTATGTAATGTAGATCGACTACAAGAACACGGAATAAAATACACATACACAGTAGCAGACGTAGGTAGGTCTAGGTACCTGTTGTTAACGAAGCTACAGCGCGGGGGTGGCAGCGGCGGCAGAGAGATGGAAAATGCGGAAAATCGCGTTAATAAAACGTTTTCATTAACGAGTAGATGGGACGAGTGCGCGGTGGCAAAACACACGTAAAAAAATACGGTCGGTTTATTATGCGAAGAAAACTCGCGAATATTTCAGAAGCAGAATTAATCGAGAACGTTTTCGCGTTGTTCTGTTCCGTTACCCTTACGATGTTTGGAAAACTGGCGGAAAATTTTCGTTTCGCTGTTTCCCAACGAATCGGTTTTCAAAGGCGAATTTTAAAATAGCTACGCGACCAAAATACATAGCTTCCATACAGACACACTACACTATACCGTACGGTTTTCTAGATCGGAGTGTCCGCAATATTTCAGCTGATTTTCCCCGACTTTACCAAATTTTCCAGACCAATTTTTCAAAGTTTTCCGTACCTTTTAAATATAATATTCGCGAACCAGGGGGGGGGGGTTATTTTCCGCATGAGGTACTTACTTACACTCCGAAATTTTGTCAAAGAATGATAAACCCCCTCTTTCCAACTCCCTCTTCCCAACCCCCTCTTTCCAACTCCATCTTCCCAACCCCCTCTTTCCAACCTCTCTCCACACTGGGCGTAAAAGTCTTGGCAATTACACACGCCCAGTATAATAAAAATTTAATAAAAAAAATAATAAAAAAAATACACGGGGTCTAACGATTTTTTTTTCAAAATCATTAGGTAAGGGAAGAAGAGGCAGGATGTACCAACCTAGGCCAAATGTTCTGCCAGATCTATTCAAATTGGTCAAATTGTCTGATTCTTGCAAAAAATTAAAGTTCAAACATTTACCTTTCATTTCGCTGAAAAAAATTCAATTTTGACGCATACCTCAACCCTACAGAATTTTTTTCAATTTTTTTCACTTTTCTTGCATCCTGTCCCATCTATGGGGCAGGATGAAAAATGCCATGGGGCAAGATGCAAACAGTGAAGACATGATGAAAAATCGCATTTTTTTTTTTGTAAAATTTACTCAAGTATATTCGTGGTAGATACTACAGATTTAAATAGAAGCGTAATTTGTGAAAAGAGTCGTTCTAAAACCTTTGTATTCATAATTTATGCTGCCTTAATTAATTTTCTGATTTTTTAGGCAAACTTTTGATATTTTTGACAGTCTATCTAAAAATTAAAGCAAAAATGTGATTTCTTGGAAAAAATAATCACAAAAATATCAATTGGACCATCTTTAGTACCATATATGACTTTTTCGAAAAATTCGTATTTAAAAACAATGTTTGCATCCTGTTCCATTTTCAATTTGCATCTTGCCCCACTGGCACTATTTTTCTTCAACGCAATGTACTGGGAAGATAATATAGGGGAAACTGCCAACCAACTATATTATTCGACAGGTAATTGGATGTACAAAGGCTGACCCAAAATGACTGAGAGTGCGCGCGCTGTGCGCGCGCAACGCGTCGCACGGGAAAACTGTTTCGAGTTATCTAAAGTACAACTAATTAGCTACCCGGGGATGTGTGTCCCATTTTTAAAAAAAAATTTTTGTCCGAGTTATGGCGCGTGCAAAAACACTACATCATTTTACCCCTACCGTTTTTTTAAACCACGCTCACGAGGTCCGCGTCGCGACGCGCGGGAAAATTTTTTTTTCGTTCGAAAGTAGACACTTTGAACTTTCTAATGCCGGGTCAACGAACTCTCCAGCTACATCTCCGGCCGAGATATCGCCTTTCAAACACACGATTTTTTTCGAAAATCGCGATTTTTTAGCAAAATAGGCCTTCTGAAGAGGAATTTTGGAAAGTCTCTTGTTTAAAAATCGATTTTTTTGTCATCTAATGTATCGCTATTGTCGCTATCGTGTATTACTATATTAAATTTAGTAAAGTAATACACGATAGCGACGATAGCGATACATTAGATGACAAAAAAATCGATTTTTAAACAAGAGGCCTCAAGTGGCCTTCCAAAATTCCACTTCAGAAGGCCTATTTTGCTAAAAAAAATCGCGATTTTCAAAAAAAAGTTGTGTGTTTGAAAGGCGATATCTCGGCCGGAGATGTAGCTGGAGAGTTCGTTGACCCGGCATTAGAAAGTTCAAAGTGTCTACTTTCGAACGAAAAAAAAATTTTCCCGCGCGTCGCGACGCGGACCTCGTGAGCGTGGTTTAAAAAAACGGTAGGGGTAAAATGATGTAGTGTTTTTGCAAGCGCCATAACTCGGACAAAAAATTTTTTTAAAAAATGGGACACATCCCCGGGTAGCTAATTAGTTGTACTTTGGATAACCCGAAACAGTTTTCCCGCGCGACGCGTTGCGCGCGCTGCGCGCGCGCACTCTCAGTCATTTTAGGTCAGCCTTTGTAGATTACAAAAAAAATTACCTGAAATTTTTTTTCAAAACTTGAAAACATGATATTTCACAAAAATCGAATTTCAAGAATTTTACGAAAATCGCGTAAAATCACATTGTTAACAATAACTCATAGACAGGCAATCCGTCAGGTCTGCAATTTTTTTCTGCTTTGTATCAAATGGATACCCATCCTCAATTGTCCAGAAAAAATGTTTCAATCACATCACTGATGACAATAGGCCAATTTGCATCCTGCCCACCTTCCCTTACTTTTTACGAAATTTTTAGATGTTCCTCTTCGGGCCAAAAAAAGAGATTCAAATTCAATTCTGAAAATTTTTGAACCCACTCAACTCTCCCTCATCACAAAAATTTTAAAATTTGCATTTATTACAAAAAAAAACTTAAATAAAAAGGAAAAACTAAGTATTTCAAAGCAAAATTATAAAGCTTTGGAAAATGAAACAAATTATGCCAGGATTATTACCAAATCAAGCGAATGGAAATTCGGATTTTTCTAGGCTGAAAGTTCAAAAACTTCTTCACTTTTTATTGCCCCTTCTCCAAATGAAAAACACATGCCTCAAATTTATAAATCCACGCAATTCTCTGCGATCTTTTCAACTTGTACCAATAAATAAAAAATTTAATAAGGAGGTAAAATAAGGTATCATTTTGTTGAAATATATAAATGTATTGAGTCCGAGCGAAGCAAGGGCGAAAAATTTTGCGAAAAAATATCTTCAAAATATGAAAATTTACCACTTTTTCCTCATTCGGGTTTTCCAAAACATGGCCAATAATTTCGAATTCTGTTCCATTCCCTCCTCTTTTTTTTCAACATCGTGGTAAAGGGCATTATGGCACTTCCTTCTCATCGCAGCTCATTAAAAAGTAAGTTTTTAAAAAACTCAAGATTCTGAATGAATTCTGTATAGTGTAAATTACTCCGAGCGTAGCGAGAAAAAAACTTTTTTGAATAATTTATAATTTATGGACAAAGACGTGCATTTAAGTATCAATTTTATTGTACACTAGCCGTATAACCCGGGCTTCAGACGAGATTTCGTTAACATTCCTGTAAATCGAATATTTTTGCAATGAGAAGACTTAAATTTTGATGAAACTGTCTTCAACAACAACAACAAAAATATTTATTTACCGACGCCCGGCATCAGGGGCCTTTAGCGTCTACAATATATAAGTACATGCTTTTACCAGGTATTAACAAGGAAACGTAAAATATAAAGAATGGCACTTGAATAACGAAACATAGTATGAAGAAGAAAAGGGTTCAGTATGAACTTATTAATAATATGTTCATACTGAACCCTTTTGTAATAAGATTTAGGATGAATACTGGGATTAGAATTCATTCCCACATTCATCCCAGGTTTAAAAATTTGTAATAAGATTTGGAATGAATGTGAGACGAATTTTCATCCCAGTTTTCATCCCAAGCTTTTTTACGAATTTTCAGACCTGGGGTTAAATTGGGATGAATTTTAAACCCAGTATTCATCCCAAATCTTATTAAAAATTTTTAAACCTGGGATGAATTTTCATCCCAGGTTTCATCCCAACTTTTTTTTACGAATTTTCATTATAATAAAATAAGCAAAGAAACACTTTTCTAAAAGATTTGCCCTTTTTTAAATTTTCGAAAAATTCCAGTGAAAATTCCAAAATTTTCCGACTTTTCCAGAAAATGAACGCCCTGCAGATATATTTTCAGCGTCCACGTTCCAGTATGAATTTCCAAATCAACGCAGATGTTAAAGGCTGACCTACGAAACGATCACATAAATGTTGGCGTAAATTTTCGTCAACGGAAACGGAACCGGAAACGATCAATTCGAAACACCTCGACGCAAGTTTTCGGTTCACTCGCGCACTGCTGCAGGTCGACAAGACGAAGGTACAGGTTTATCGAGCCGCGATGGCCCAGTGCATCGTATTTGATTACTTTTAGAGTTTTGGTCGCAGTGCGAGACCAAGTTTCATTAATTATCGCGAGTTTGCTTTCCATTGTACTCGTTCTTTCCCGACTGGGATATTTTTCCTCGCTCATTTTCCATTTTTCAGTGCCACACGACGACGACGACGAGGGAAAAACGAAGAAAATTTAATCTGAGAAAAAAGCGTTCATCAGCCCGTTCGTCCTTTCGGCATTCGGGCCACACACACACATACATACAAGAGGGGCGATGGTGAAAGCTCCAAAGACAATGAAAATGGGTCTCGCAGAACGCTATGTGCGAGCTTGGTGTGGTACGTGCGCGTGTATACGCTGCAACAGCCAAAGCCGAAGCTAGGGCGAAAAAAAAGCGAACACAGAAAAACCTAATGTGATTTTTTCCTTGCCTGCCTGGCTGGCTTTAATGAAATAGGATACGAAGAACTCGATGCTGTACGTACGTGTATCTCTTCGTCACTCTGTCTCTCCGTCTTTATATCGTACGTTCTCTTTCTACATAATACGTGTACACTGTACGACTGTACGTCTACGTATGCGTATACTCGTCGTATTAGGAAAAGTCAAGACTATTTTATCAATTTTAACGTTCCTTTCGCGTGATTGATTAGAACGAGTTTCGCTTTGTATTTTTTTTTCACTTCCCTTCGTGCAACATTGGCTGTTGTTCTCGTCGTCGATGAGATTTTTGTTTGTTTTATTCCTCTGTTAAGTTGGACGGACTCGAACGCCGAGCCACGCCGCGCCGCGCCGCAGAAAAAGTAGCCGGACCAAAGCCATACGAGCTCGTGGAAGTTTTTTCCAACACTCGACCGGTTATACTACATATAATAAGATTAACGGGGCGTAAGTTCGTGTCGTCGTGCGCACATTCCTCCGTTGACTTGCAAGTTGTACAGCACCAGCGAGTGAGTACATATTTCGGGTGAAAAAGATTTCCACGTTCACCATACCGTAATAATTGAACAATGTCATGTCGTATCGTATCGTAGGCCCATACGAATCCAACATCGTGCTCGGCTCGTTAGATGGAAAATTATTTTTAAAGAATAGCCCGCGGAGATTCGTAGAAAAGCTTCTCCCTCGACCTCGCCCTCTTCCAGTCACAAATCATGCGTTTTTCTCAGCATTATTGCCTTAAAAAATTTCTTTCATTCGATGCACGCGTGTAATATAGTATGGGCACCCAGAAGGACGCTGACCTTCTTATTTCGTGAGTATTCGTAACTTAAAGAGTGAATAAGGGCACGAGCTCATAAAATAAACCTTTTCTCGCTAATTTTAGTAGAATTTCGTAGGCTTGCGGCTTACGACGCGACACGACAACGACCCTGCTTTGATGTAGGTATGTATGTAGGTGATAGCTAGTAGCTAGAGCTAGATTCCAAGTACAAGGTAGCTATTGAAATGTTTGTCGATGTTTTTCTCTTCTTCATACTGTTCAGTTAGTAGTTGCCCTATGCAGATGAGTTCCTTTCCTTTCTGTTTCATTCTCGTTCTCTTTCTCTTTCTTTTTTCAACTAAAAAAAAAAGGTAATTAAATAAAAAACTAAACGCGTTGTGGTAAAAAAGCGACAGATTATGAAGAATAAAAAAGTTATCGAAGCATACACAATAACCATTTGCGTAGTTCAGTCAATGTTGCTTTTTTCCTCTTCGTCGGATCGTCGTTTAATAGAGTGATTGCATAGGTTTAGTAATGTAAACGATTACTATTTTTAAAAAGGGAGAAAAGGAAATACAAAAATAAAGAGAATCACTTCAAACCCTAAAGCTTCGGTTTCACTGAACTTGAAAAAATATGAGGTGTTTGCAGACTACGACGACAAATGGTGCGGTGCACAACTGCACATTGTACACAGAGCTATATTCTGTGTTGCTTTACCTACGCAATTGTTGATTTGTAACATGAAGATGCCACGAACGAGACAAGTTTATTTTCACAGACTATAATGGTAAGTATGTACTTACTATGGTGCAGCGATTTTCAACTTTTTTCGAATTTCGAAGGGCCTAACGTAAGTCAAACATTGTAGTAAAATGACCTCAAAAAGACGTGGAAAAAATTTGAAATTTTTTAGTCCATGTCTAAATCTTACTCCCACCCCCATCCCCAAACAGAAATTCAAAGTTTCAAATTTTTCTAATTTTTTGTGTTTTTTGGGGATGGTTATGTAAACGTTATTCTCGAAGATGTACCTACCTACATTTTATTTTTTTGAAAAAATTCCAAATTTTAATTGTTTCTCTTTGAGGTGATTCCACAACTATTTTTGGCATCGACTCTTTAAAATTAAGAGGGATTTTTCTTAATATTATTTTTAGTTTCGGGAACAAAGGTACCATCTGATCCCTTCGGTCAATCCCAGGCGAAAGTTGACAATTTTGAACAACGATTAAGTGAATTTAAGAAATGCAGTGTATCTATAAAAATTAAGAAACTGAATTTTTCGAGAATCCCTCCTTCTTATCAGCCTGGTTCCCACCCATTTTTCCGAATACCATTTCCCGAACGACCAAATTCCCAAATAGAAAAACTTCCAAAAAAGTTATTACCCAACCTATTTTCCCGAATGAATAAGAAATTGAAAATTACTTCATTATTTCAAGTAGGCCTATATGGACGGCTTATGAGACATTTTAAGATGTTGGAATTAAAATTAGATTCCCTCAAAACGAAAATTTTTGAAATTCAAGTCTAAAAAATTGGACTTTTGTTGAAACATTTTCAAAATTATTCATTATTTTTTTCGAAAGTTTGGAAAAATTCATTTTTTATGTACTTAAGAATGGTAATTTCATTTTCGAGAAAAACTTAATTTGGGAATGCATTTTCGGGAGTTTTTTTATTCAGGAATTCGGTCGTTCGGGAAATCGCATTCGGGAAATGAATCCGGAATTTATCAGTCAGGCAGGCTGTTTCTGTTTCAAATTTCTATGTATATTGCGGTTTCTAATTTCTAGTTTCAAGTTTTTAGATTCTAGCCATCTCAAAGGTCATCTTACGCTCAGAAAAATCATGGGATGATTTGTGAAAACTATTTTCGTCTCAGAGGTTATATCCTCTCGAAAGAACAAAAACAGTGGGGGATGATTTGTAAAAATTATGGGTGTTGGAATTTTTTGTTCAAAAATGATTTTTCAGATTTTGCTTGCAGATCTTTTACGTAAAGTACATGCGTACTTCATCAATTGATTATTATTTCAAGGCAGACGAGCTTTTGTCCCTATATCGAAATTTTATGGCGGATAAAATGTGTAGAAGCCGAAAGGTGAAATTTTCTCTGGTTCACAAGATCACAACACTCAAACTTTCTATAAGAAAAGGGAAATATATACGAATATGATAACAGTTTTGAGAATTTCCTGTTTCCAGACATTTCAAATTTTCAAATAATACTTAGTACCGAAAAAAGTACAAACAAAAATTTAGATCATCTGCTGTACTCAGTTTTTTCATTCGACCCCCGGACCCCCCCCAGCCTCCTTGATAACGTTAAAATTCAAAAAAATTAAAAATAATGTGTGACCTGTCGTTTGTTAGGTTTATAAGGGCGCCGAGTTCAAAAATTTGCTTATTTTTCGGATTTGACCCTTCAGTGCCCCTTTAGCTCCCCAATTTTGGTAAAAACTATGTTGAGAAACGAAAATATCGTGTGGCATATCGATTCTAACTAATTTGAGGGCGTCGAATTCGAATATCGACTTACTTTTTGATTCGACCCACTCCCTGCAATTTTTTGAAATATTCAATTCCGTAATGGTCACCAATGACTGGTGGAAGGGGTCAGTTGAAGCACGGGGAGGGGGATTGGATCATAAAGTAAGTCGATATTCAAATTCTACGCCCTCAAAATAGTTAGAATCGATATGCCACACGATATTTTCGTTTCTCAACATAGTTTTCCCCAAAATTGGGGGGCTAAAGGGGCACTGAAGGGTCAAATCCGAAAAATAAGCAAATTTTCGAACTCAGCGCCCTGAAAAACCTAACAAACGACAGGTCACACATTCTTTATTATTTTTTTGAATTTTGACCCTATCAAGGAGGCCAATAGGGGGGTTCAGAGGGGTCGAATGAAAAAACTGAGTACATATTCGAAATCAGCGCCTCCGAATTAGTGGTAATCGATCTATTACTTTACTTTTTAGATTTTTTTGAATTTTGGTCAAAATTGTGGACTCCTCTACCCCCAGGGGTCTATAGATCTCATCTTGAAAATTCATTGATTGAAAAAAGGGTGAAAAGGGCTCTGCACTGTAATTTTCTCAGATTTTTCAATGGTAGCTTTCATTTTGTATTCTTATTATGAAAGTTGAGCTTTCACCACCAAAGTTCAGCTTAGAGCTTTTCAAAATGTGACTATCGTTTTTGAATCTCCTATTAATTAACTTTCAGACTACGCCAACAGTTTTCGCCCAAGTACAACCTATCTCGAGATACGAGTCCTCAAAGTTGGACAATTAGGTTAAAAATCGCAATTGCATGAAAATTTCGAGGAAATGATCGTGGTTTTGTGAATAGACCACCAAGGGAAACTCGTAAAAAAAAAATTGAGCGAAATCGGAAGACCTGACTTCATTTTTGGTCTGATTTAGTATGGAATAGCCCTTTATTCTTTGTAATTTTCTTCTGTTTCAAATTGAAAAAAAAAAAACGGTAAATATAACAGGGTGTCTACCGATTTTTCAAAATCAAATTTCGCGACTTTTTCGCGACTTTTTTTCAAGGTATCTAGTATCTACCTACCTCTCAGTTTACCCCCCCTCCCCCCCCCCCAAAAAAAAAATTATCATAGAAAAAATTTCATAAGCGGAAGAAAATACGTTTTTAATTTTGAAAAAAAAAAAACATTTTTCACAAAACTTTTCCAAAAGTGAAATGGTAAAGAAGAGAAGTAGTTACTGCCCGAGCGAAGCGAGGGTGAAAATTTTTACGAAAAATCACGTTAGAACGGATAAAATTGTTAAATGATTATTGAGAAATAAATTCATGGGAAGTCTGAAATATTAGCAGATTACCAATATAATGATGCCGAAATTTTTTCGAAGAATTTATTTAAAAAACAGCAAAAAAATACATATTTTCAAATGATTTTCTTCTTTAAAATATCCCTTAGAAAATTCCAAAATTCTCCAATTTTTTTAGATTTTCCTGAGAATGGACACAATATTTCCTTTGAAATTCTCAATCGTGATCGCTACTTAGTATCCCACAAGAACATATTTTTCCGCTTCAAAATATTAAATTGTCTGAAATGGAAGGGAAGAAGGTTTAAAATTTAAGAATGGGTTTAAAAAACTTATGAGCCCGAGCGAAGCGAGGGCGAAAATTTTTAGAAAAAATGTTCAAAAAGGTGAAATTTTTTTACTTTTTCTGTTTTGTAAAAGGCGAAAAAAATTGAAGTAATTTTGGAAAAATTCGCGACCTTTGATGAATTTTGGGTCAATTTCGCGACTTTTTCGCGACTTCAGCGACCTAAATCTAAATTCGCGACTTTTTCGCGACTTTCGCGACTTTCGCGACCGGTAGACACCCTGTATAAATTTTCATTCATTTTTTTATCCAAGTTTACACTAATTTCCTATTTCTGGGTTCTTTTATATTTCTTGTACCTATAATTTCTCAACGATTCGCCAATTTTCGAATGAAAGCCTGGATTTTTTCAATCTGATTACCTTTGATATTAAATGACTAGGAATATATCAAATTTTCCAGCAGCAGAAAATACTTTCCGTTCAAACGGTTTTTTTTTTATCCATCGTCCATAACAAACGCACATTGGAACAATTTCATCGCACATTCCAAGGTAGATACATTATGTACATATCTGTATAGAATCTTCCACTCACGCACACTCCTAATTAGATAATAATTCGTACCGAAACCCATACCTAGTTAAGTATGTAATAATTTTGGTATCATTACTCTCTTCACTTCACCCATTGTCCTGAAATTGTCGCACTTCGAGCCATCGTCACTCTCGGATACGTGTAAACTAATAGGCGTTATCCCTTATCTGATGCTTGCGCTTGTACGGAGCTGAGTACGTAATGTACATACGTGTATCTGTAATTCTGTATCTAATTCTGTACACGGTGACAAATTTGAACCGTCGCGTCGTATCATCATTTAAGTCGTCGTCATCTGTCACTCTTTGCTTGAAAGGACCTAATTCTCTTATCGTACGAATAGCGTACATTTGTTGGTATTTCATTTCGTTTAAACTCGCGATAACAAACGATAACGTAACATCTTTAATGAACATTTGAAAATGTATACGCCGCCTCGCGTCTCCCTTCTTCGTTCGACGCTCGATCCCCTCCACCTACTACAACGGATTCGATTGGTGCCTGCCGATCAATGCGTTGAAAAATGATCGCAGCAAAAACGCTGACGTACTGCACGTCGTATAGGTACGATACGTCTGTGTAAATACCGCTGGTCGATCGTACCGCGGCCTCAGCTTTTCTCTAGGTCGATTCCGATGGCGATGCCGATGCCGCGGTATACGTTACAATCTTCTACGTCTAAGCGAGGACATTAAAGCGACAGTGATTAATTAGAATTGACCGACGAAATACGTGCGTACGTCCTTTTGCCCAGCCCAGGCGCGGCGCGGCGCAAGCATACGCAAAGGCCAGACGCAGACGTACCTTCTGTAAATGTAAACGGTTCGAAAACTAAACGATTCTTTACGCTGCTGGATGGCAAACTTTATCTCGTACTGGTATTACCTAATACCTACCTAATTCAGGCACAGCACGTAACAAGATAACGGTCGTTTAGAATCAACTTATTTATTTAGATAGGTATCCTTTGTACCGAGCAATACCTACGATACATTAGTAGCCTCGCTGTAAAACCTATACATATTTTACTCACTACTTACGATAGATCTGTAGGTGGATACCTGGGGTGCTGCGAAGGGGTATTCTTGACGAGCAACTCGTCGTTGAAAATTTTTTTGGGGGGCGAAAAAAATGCAAAAAAATTACAAATTTAAATTTTAAAGAGAAAAAAATAAATTAACAATAAATATTAGAAAATAATTGAAAACGAACCCCCCTATAATCACAGGACCCCCAATCAATAGACGACTCCCCTCCCATCAATGGACGGACCCCCCTCCCAAAAGTTCATCAATTTGACGCTAAGTTCGCTCATTTTTAACTCAATAATGGCAAAATTTTTCTTGGGAACGTAAAAACATGTACTAGTAAACAGGTAAATTTTCATTTTTTTCAGCAACGACCCCTCCCCCAATCAATATTATAGACCCCCTCCCCATCGATAGACTGGACCCCCTCTAAAAAAAATCAATTTCACCCAAATTTCGCTCATTTTTATACTTAATAAAAATTACCATAAAAAAAGGTCCATATTATGCACTTCAGCACTTCCATTTTAGTGACCCAAAATTGATCGATTAAAACACAATTTTCCAAAACTCCAAACTTCGTTTTTGGCAGAAAATTAATTTTTTCCGAAAAAATATAAATTTGAACTCAAAGGTTGCGAATTTTGAAAAATTCAGCTTCAGTTGATAAAATAGATCAATAATATTGGTTTTCCGCGGCAAAATTCGACAGATGCAATTTAATCCCTGAAATTTTTAAGATTTAACCACGGGAAAATTCTAGCCAGATTTTTTTTCGTGTCTTTTGTTCATAATGGCCCACTAAACAACATAATAAAATGTCCACCCCCAGAAGCGACCGCTACCCGTAAGAGAGGGGAAAGTGTTTGCTGAAAACCGGATTTTCGCGAATATGTCCTCCAGTAAACCGTAATTATGAAAAATGGTTTGAAATCGTGTTCTACGGTCAATGTCCTATTAGAAAGGAATTTTTTTCAAAAAAAAACACTCAATTCTTTGCCTGAAATTTAAGGGTAAAAAACACAAACTTTTCAAAAATAGGCAGTATTTTTTGAAAAAAATCGAAATTTTGCAAATATTTCCTCAAATATGCCTCAAAGTTGGAAAATGTTTACGAAATCGTGTTCTACGAGTAATTTCTTATCAGATGGGTTACTTTTTTTTTTCAAAAACAACCACTTCTTTGCCCAAAAATTAAGGGTGAAACGCCTATTTTTCCGATACTTACAGTAGGCATTTTTTGAAATAATCGAAATTACGAGGCAGAAAGCACCGAAAATTTTACCAGTGAAACGACATTATTTTATAAATACTAGTGGGACATTCCAGAAAAAGACCCAGCAAAATTTCAACCCCTAATACGGCTAATTATAAGGGAGGTTATTGAATACCTAATAAGTACATTTTTTCCGCATTAAGCCCTAATCGTTTGGTGGTATTGTATTTTTTTGTACCCCCCTCCTCCTTAAAGTTCGTAAAAAAATGAGGAAATTTGTGAAAATGGGGGGGCTACTTGGAAAATTGGGGGGTCCTCGTCGTTGACTCAGGGGGTTCGCAGCACCCCTGGGATACGATAAAACGTTACTCGAGTCGCGTTGCATCATGGAGAAAAATTCTTAATTTCATCGATTCGACCTCAGTCACGTTTCGAGTTCCATTTCGATTCTCAATTATTATTACGAATTATTTTTTGGCAAATCGAAAAAAAAAAAGCGTAATAATAAAACCTGAAAAATACGCGCTAGAACGTGAATTTTTTACTGCTTTGGAAGATTCAGCCAACGCGTCTCACTTGGTAATTTTTCGGTACGTACTTTTTTTTTAGCATTTGGAACAGAAATTCTCGACATCGCCCACGTAAAAGAAAGAAGTAAAAAAATAAGAAGAAATACCCAAACTCCCACTTATCCATCAAGCTTTCAAGATCGCGTTGTGCAATATTTTCAAAATTGCGAAAAATGAAAAAATGAAAGCGAAAAATTAAAACGTAAAAAACAGCGCGGCAGCTGGAATATTTTTCTGCCGGCCTTGAAATGTCAGAAAAACGAGAAAAACCAAATGGTATAAAGCGGCGCGATTTAGTATCGAGGCGCGCGATAAGCGCTCTACATTAATTCGACGCTTTAAAGCCCAGTTTCTTAAGCACCTGTAAAGTAACAAAACAGGATAAAACCAAGTTTTCGTTATAAATTATTGAAGTTTTACTACACAGCAACAGCGTTTCAGCAGCGAACGAACGTCGACGGTAAATTTAACCATAACTCGAATTCGACTTAAAACAACTCATTACAATTTACAAAAAGCTCCGTTCCCGCCGCTCGCGCCACGTCACGCCTTCCATCCGCACCCAATCTAAACACCGCGCCCTAACCGCCGAATTTACTTAAATCTGAAATACTTCTTTGCCCAATTTATTTCATTAATACAAATTTTTCACGTTCGTCTACGCTACGACAATACGACGTTGAAAAGTCGAGGTAACTGGGTACGAAGTGAATGTTCGCGGTTAATGGTAGAAGGCTATACGCGCTATTGAACTGGAACAAAGCTGACATTTATACCGCGATACATGTTCATTAAAGGGGTCGTATTTTATTTTTGCCAAAAAAAAATGATTTGAATTAGGTACCTAAATCGAAGAAAAATGTGGTTTAAAAGTGACCCAAAAAAATCACAAAAAGTCATCGAATTGCCGTCTTCCAGAAAATTGTGGTTTTGAAATATTCCACAAGACTATGTTGTAATTGTAAATATTCATGTTTCAGAAATCGCGTCTATTGTCTTCTGATTCGATCAAAATATCCGACGTGTTTCAATCTCGGCGTTTCCGGAGCTGCTCGGCGCAGTTTAGTTTTGACTATCTTACCGAAAGGTTACTTACAAGGAAGGTATTTCAGCTCTAAGTAAAATTTATTTTGAGCCGAAACAAAAATACATCAAAAGTACATTTAATAAAGGAACCCCATATCCAAAATTTCAGGCGCTGAAGTGCATTTCCCAAATTTTGACGAATTTTTAAAATTTCAAAATCACCTCATCACCCTGCAAAAATATGAAAATTTAAAATTTGGTACATATACACTTATACACCGTATTTTTGACCTACAGAATCGATTGGATGCAGTTTCAAGACGTTTCGGAGCCTCTAAAAAATGTTGTAATTTTCCAGCGCTGGAGAAAAGCCCATAAAAGTGGTCCATATGAACTTCAGCACTTATAATTGTAGATTATTCATATTGGTGACCTACTTGATCGATTGAAGCAGAATTTTCCGAAATTCGCAAAGAGTTCAAATTAATATTTTTTGTCTGACAATTTTTTTTTAGCCAACAAATATAAATTTCGAAGATAAATCAACTGAAACGATGTGAATAATTTCATTCATTAAGTTCATTTATTATTATAAGTTTCAAAAGATGGGTTAATGTGTTTCAATTTTTATATCATTACTCAGAAACAAAGTATTGACAATTGAAAGGGTGAATACCATTTCAAAACATTTGGATAAAACTTATCTTTAAATGAGGAATACGTTGAAACGAATTTTCAATAAAGGTAAAAATGAGAAATAGAACCGGTAAGAGTGGGTGGCAGGCCCCAATGCAAAAATTTTCTAGCTCCCTTTACCCTCGAAGATTTAAAATGAAAAAGTTCAACTCCCTCTTCCCTCCACTGTTTTCAAATATCAAAAATTGTAATCAATTTTCAACTAAAAATTACAATTACGACGAAAATCTGTTTTTTACTCTTTTTCTCACTACACTTCTTCAAATTAAATACTGAAATACAAGTAAAATTCTATCGAAATTGAGTTTGACGATTAATTTTCAAAATTTTGGTAATTTTTTCAAATTACAATTCAAATTTTGAAAGCGTTTGACCAATCATGGTGTCCACTATATTTCAGAAATGATTTTCCCTGACTTTTCCAGGTTTTCCAGACCAATTTTTCGAATTTTTCCTGATCTTTTAAATATGATATTCGTTAACAGGGGGGGGGAGGGATTTTTCACATGATGTACTTACATCCCGAAATTTCTCATAAGAATGATATAAAATGCATGCGGTCAAACGATTTTTTTTTTCGAATTCACTGGATACTTTTTACGATATTTTTAGATGCTCCTCTTCGAGCAAAAAAAAATATTCAAATTCAATTCTGAAAATTTTTGAGCCCATCTAACTCCCCCTCGCCACAAAAATTTGAAAATTTGAATTGATTACCTACAGAAAAAATGTCAAATTAAAAAGGAAAAAACAAGTATTCCAACGCAAAATTAAGTTTGAAAAATGAAAAAAATTATGCCAGGATGTCTACCAAATCAAGCGAATGAAAATTCGAATTTTTCCGGGCTAAAAATTCAAAAATTTCTTCGCATTTTATTCCCCCCCCCCTCCTCATGAAAAACACATGCCTCAAATTTATAAATTCACGCAATCCCCTGCCATTTTTTAGTACCTAAGTACCAATAAATAAAAAAGTCAATGAGGAGGTAAAATATAAATTATTTTATGGAAACATAGAAATGTGTTAGGCCCGAGCGAAGCGAGGGCGAAAATTTTTGTGAAAAAATATCTTCAAAATATGAAAATTCACCACGAAAAATATGAATGAGGGCATTCATATTTTTCAAAAAATGGCCAATAATTTTGAATTCTGTAAGTTCTATGCGCTCCTTTTGTTTCAACATCGTGGTGAAGGGCATTATGGCATTTCTTTCTCATTACAGCTCAGTAAAAAGTAAGTTTCCAAAAAACTTGAGATTTTAAATAAATTTTGCAGAAAGAAAGAGTTTAAAGTACCCCGAGCGTAGCGAGGGGAAATTTTTTTTGAATGAATACATGCATTTTCAGGATCAATTTTATTGTATATACATTACGGTCAACAAAAAATTACGAATAAAAAAGCAGAGAAAAGATGTAATAATCCGGCCCGAGCGGAGCGAGGGCGAAATTTTTTGAAAAATTTATAATAAAATAAGCAAAGAAACACTTTTCTGAATGATTCATCTTTTTTTTTGAATTTTCGAAAAATTCCAGAGAAAATTCCAAAATTCCCTGACTTTTCCAGACCACCAAAATTCCCTGTTTTTCCCCGGTTTTTCAGAGAATGGACACCATGCCAATTTTTCAAAAAAATTCTGTTATTCAAAGATTTTGATTTTTTTTGACATTTATGATTTACGTACTCAATTCTTCGAATATTTGTTAAATTTTTTGGAAATGTATTTTTTTGGAAATGTATTGATCTTTTAAAATTATTTAGTAAAACGTAAAGTTGAAGGGTTTTTAACAATGATGAGACACAAAAAGGAGTGACCACTGAACATCCTTTGTCAATTCGATCAGGGTTTTTACCTCATTTCATTCAATTTCACTTACATTTTTTTAACAAAGTCTAATCACTCGACAAAGAAAAAAATCAACATTAGGTGGTCCCAAACCCCCTCAAGGTTGACTCTTTCCTGACTGCCAAATTCGGGTACAAAAAAACATATCCTGGATACAGAGGAAAATTCGTGAGTAAGGTTATTTTGAGTGGGTGACCTCTCTGAAAAAAATTTTGAACTACCCACTCAAAGAAGAACAATGCTAAAAGAAAACTCAGAGTCGGATCAATTTTGAAAAAAGAAACGAGGTTTTTGCCATTTTTGAGTAGTGCCACCCGCTCGGAACCTCGATATTTCTCCCCTAAAAAGGTAAGATAAAATCACTCACACGAACTCCTCAAAATCGAGCTAAAAATTATTTTTGGTCATGGAATATCTAATTTGTGATGAAATTTATCAAAAAAATCACAACAGTGCTTCTATTTCAGGGTACCTAACAGATCTTTTTTTTTTTGAAAAATCGTTTAAAAAAGGTGACTGGGAGGAAAAAAGTGACTTTTAATGACCTTTGGATGAAAAAAGTGACGTTTAGTGACCTTTGGATGAAAAAAGTGACTTTTAGTGACCTTTGGATGAAAAAAGTGACTTTTAGTGACCAAAGTCAAAAAAAGTGACAAACGTCCTAAAAAAGTGACCTGCTATAATGCCTGTAATGTTCGTACGTTTGGTTTTTTCTCCGCCATTTCCGTAGAACGTTCGTACCTTCCTTATTCAATAACGACGACGCGACGCTGTGACACTTTTATTTTGATTTTGATTACATACGAAAATTCTTTGAAGTCAAAAATCGTAACGCGAATAAAGAAATGTCATTCGATGAAAAGAGGGATTTAGCTGAATCCTGTTCGATTTCTTTGCGGTCAGATTTTTTTCTACAGTCGGGTTGGTTTGTGTACGAGTATCGCAATAGGTACTTCTATGATATTACGAGTGCATTCGAATAAAAAGCAAGGTGGCGTACTTTGATCAATTCGTCCAACTATTTTTTACGTATAGGTAAAGGTAAAGGTATATAGGTATGTACCTATTGTCTGCTCGCAATATGCTACGATATAACATATTTACCGCTGTCGAGCGACACGCGCACACCCTTCCCAACCCTTGCGGGTCTACGCACCGACAACGAAAAGAGAATAACGTCTGTTTAACACACGACCACCTACAAAAGCTTTCCCAACGGAGTAAATTCATCTGTTCGATGCTTTTACGCAACCGTACAATTGAAAAAAGAAACTCGACGGTACCATTAATATCCAGGTAAAAGAGGTACACGTACACGACTACACGTAGGTACCTTACCTACTAACGGTATAAGCATAGGCTGCTGCATAGTATAGAAATAGATACAGCTATGTGTACCGCCACGCCGCGCCGGACGCAGCACTTCGCCACTTTCGCCAATACCGCATCTCAAACGGGATATTGCCTGCTGTAGCGCCCTACTTTCTCATAACCATAAAATAGGCGACTTGGACCGACCTTAATGGAAGTCCCTCGAAGGTAATAATTCGGTTAAATTGATTCCTTGTGTTTAGACACCCAACTAAACTTCTTGCAACTCCAAACTTTTCAACTTAACGCCGCCATTATACTTTATCCTCGCTTTTCATCGCTTATAAAATTTTACGCACTCGGTTTCGCCGAAATTTTTTACAATCAAACCAACACCGCAAAAACCCCCCAAAAAAAACTTCAGTAAAAATGAAAGAATAAAACAGCTTCCCGCGAGTACTAGGTAGAAGGCACCTAAATAAACGATTTGTACTAGTATTTTTGCATTATTCGTATTGTCGGTTTTGGATCGAAATATGAAAAACAGCTCGTATCTCTCCAAATCGCAGGGACTGCACAGACACCTAATTTTATCGATATTACTCATAAAGAATGAGTAATAAATTACGAAACGCATCGGTCGTTCAAGTTTTGCAAATTTACAACATCGACTCGGCAACCAGCGATTTCAGCACGCGGCCCGGATCACAAGCTAATCCTCGAAGACGGTACGCTAAAAAGTCCAGAAAAACGAGCTTCTCTCTCAAAACGCGCGTATATTGACACAAATTTCAACGCCGAACAGAAAAAGACACGGTTCAAAAAAAAAGTCTACCTAATTAAAACGAAAAAAATACGAGAAAAAAAGAAAAAAATGAAGTCGACGAAGTGGAAAGGAAAAAAAAGACGAAGACGAGAAGAAAATTTAATCTCCGCGTGAAAGAGTCTCGAAACACCCCGTGAATAATTTAACAGCCGCACTAAAACAGGTATAAAATCTACATAACGACTTCCCAACACAATAATACCGGAGCTATTAAAATCCTCCGAAACTACCCGCAGCTAGACGTGCCACATCTTCCGCCCTATTGTACCGATGCACGATGCCATGGAAAGTATCCATCTTGATTTTAATTACCGCCAATTACTCGGCTCGCAATAGCGCCGAAATCTCATTCCCGAATCCAAAGTACGAGCTCGAGCTACAATCGTACTAATTACGTATCAACGTACGCAGGTGTCGGTAGTTAGGTACTAGGTAGCTATAGGTATTAGGTACTTATTACTTACAAAAAAACTATTGCTCGAGGTATCAGTCTTCGATTTGAGTGAGAAAACGATTTTTTGAAAGAGCATGTCCCACAACCGCCGCAATTAAAATTTCAGCTGTACGAGTGTTTTTGATTTTCGTGATTTTTCAAAATTTTCAAAATTATAAACTTAGCAAACATGCGATAACTGATAAGTATGCAGATGTACTGAGAAAAAATTTCCCTTTTCAATAAAACTGATGAAAACAAGAAACCTAATTAAATATTCAAACTCTTTGTTCAAAATTCGAATTTTACCATTTTCAGCCATTTGCCATTCTGAAGTCTCTGGCGCGATTTTGATTTTTACCGGGATTTCGAATTTTTTCAGCAGATATGGTAGGCAATTAAAAATCGGGTTTCCATCTCCTTTTGAATTATTGGTTCATCAACAAAAATCAATATATGCCGCGATTTCCAGGCCAACGGGTAATACTTTCTCATTTTAAACGGATCTATGTAATGTAAGCAGAAGAATAAAAATCACGTTAATAGAATTGCCTAATCGGTTCGCCGTAAATACACGACATCGATTCAAGCGTTTTAACGGCGAACCGATTAGGCAATACTATTAACGTGTTTTTTTTTCTTCGGCTCCGATCCATTTATTTGTATTACGCGATGGTCTGAAAATTTGAAAATTGTGGTAATTTGATTTTAGCTACCCATGGTCATTTTCAACGCCTTCTGGAGAAGCTGAGAAATACCGAAAATGCGATCGTGATTTCGTCAGCGAATCCAAAATGGTATGGAATAAAAAAATTGTCGGAGCTACAATGCATCCTTCCTCAGTACTTAAAATCTACTATGAAAATATGAAATTGATAAGTCTTCAAACATTTTCAACCACATCCAAAAAACTCGGTAAATTCACAAAATTTTCCAAAAAAAAGTGACATTAATGACTTTTGGAAGTGAAAAAGTGACCAAAAATGATCACTTTTTCTTGAATTTCGAAATTTTCCAGACCTTTAACATATGATATAATTATGTACATTAGGGTGGAGCGCGAAAAAAAAATACTTCGGATTTTGACCAAACTTGGTAGGTTTGTTGGGTCACTATCGGGGAGAAAATTTTTCGTACCAGTGGAGTCACTTGTAAACCACAAAATCCCTGATTTTTAATTATGAAAAAATTAATTTCGAGACTTGGGGAAAATGTTCGCGGAAAGGTTGTTAAACGGGGTATTTTGACCTGCTGAACACGAATAACGAGGTTGGTTATTTCTTTTGGCCCTTTTCTTCCCTGAAAATTCGTCATTTTTTGCTCAAAATGCGAAATTTCAACTTGAAAATGACTAATTTTCAGAGAAAAAATTGCCAAATGAAAAACCAATCTCATATTCGTTTTTAGCAAGTCAAAATACTCCGATTAGCAACTTTTTCGCGATAATTTTGCTTCAAGTCTCGAAATCAATTTTTTCATAATTAAAAATCAGGGATTTTGTGGTTTACAAGTGACTGCACTGGTACGAAAAAATTTCTCCTCAGTTTGTTTCTGATTAATGGAAAAACAAAAAAAAAGTGTGAATTTTTCCAGGGATAAGATATATGTAGTACGATACATCATGATCAGATCAACGCGAATTCCAATCACTTGACTTTCACAATTTGCAATTGGTTACACTGATCGAAATTATCTTCAAAAATTTATTTTCAAAAATAAGGTAAAATTACCCGGCGCAAAAATAAATAACTCGGAGCCAGCGAAAATTTCACAATATTTGAATTTCGCGATCTGCAACTTTTCGACCCCCTGATAGCAGAAAGAGCTTTGATCCGAGACGGGTGGCAACGGTTCAGGGAGATGTAGAAACTCAAATCGCACCTTTTTAGTGCTGTTTCATGAATCTCACGCCATTTTTACTTGCCTAGAATCACAAGACACCGCGTTTTTTTCAAAAGTAGGTGTCCCCTAGCTCCCCCCACTTCCACCTGGGTGGGGGCCTCAAATTTTTTTTGGGTAGTCTCCGATAGTGACCCAACAACCTTACCGAGTTTGGTCAAAATCCGAAGTATGTTTTTTTTCGCGCTCCACCCTAATGTACATAATTTTTTCGGATGAAGAACTTACAACCCGAAATTATGTAGAAGCATGATTTGAAACGTGTGGTGTTCGAAAATTTTTATTCACAACCACAACTAATTTTTACGAGATTTTTATGTGCCTCTTTTCCAGCCACTAAAACTACTCCAATTTAATTCTAAAAAAATTTGACCCCTCTCCCCCCCTTCATAAAAACTTGAGGATTTGAATGTATTACAGAAAAAAATCTCAAATAAAACGAAAAAACTACATTTTAAATAAAAATTATAAAGCTTTGAAAACTGAAATAGGTGCATAAAATTGATGTCAAAATATCTACCAAATCATGCAAATAAAATTCGGTTTCCGGGCTTGAAATTTGAAAATATCTATACAATTCATTACCCCCCCCCCCCACACACACACACACACGCGCCAAAAAATACGTGCTTCAAATTTATGAATTCCGCGCAAGCCCTTGCAACCTTTTCGACTTGCTCCAATAAATGAAAAATTGATGAGGGTAAAATATCGATTATTTTGTTGAAATATATTAATGCGTTAAGCCCGCAAAGGCGGAAATTTTTGCAAAAAAATCTTCAAAAGTTTAAAATTCATCACTTTTCCTTCATTGAGGTTTTCCAAAACGTAGTCAATAATGTCGAATTCTCTTCCATTTCCTCTGCTTTTTCCAACATCATTATGGTATTTTTTTCTGTTTACAGCTATTAAAAAGTTCGTTTCCAAAACATAAAAAATAGATTTTTAATGAATTCTGTAGAAAGAAAAGAGAGTAAATTACCCCCAAACTTTGGCGAGGAAATTTTTTTTTTGAAAAAACCATAATTTAATGGACAAAGACATGCATTTAGATATCAATTATTTTGCACATCACGTTGAACAGAAATGACAAATAAAAAAATCAGTCAAGAAAAGTGATAATTTGATCCTAGCGAAGCAAGGGTCAAATTTTTTGGATTGTTTAATATTATTTTAAAAAATGTCAAAGTTACTAAAAGTGATCTTTTGATGAAAAAAGTGACCAAAAGTGACTTTTGACAGATTTACTTTAAAAGTGACCGAGTAAAATGTCTGTGAATGCTGAGTGAAGGAATGTACAGAATTGTCGAATACAAACCGATTAAAAAATATACAATATTATTTTTCTTCTAAAAATTCCAAAAAAAAAACAACTTACTCAATAATAAATGGATAGGTACCTATTTTCATGGTACTTCGATCCCCAAATCAAAAATTTCAACTCACCTGAAACAAAAAAATACAACAAATTGACGATTAGTTTATTGCAATCTAATATTCATCTCACAGAGAAGCGTTAATAGACGCATTAAGTAAATATACATTGAATCAGCACGACGAAAACGGATTCGTTTCTTTGAAAATTTGAAATATGGATCGAATTTTTTTCAAGTGCGGAGTGAGAGTTTTAAAGAGGTTGTAAGTATAAGCGTTGACTCCGAAAAAAAGATGACACATCGTCATTACATCGATTTCAATATTTTCGATAGCATCGGTTTAATTTCAAGAGTCTCGGGGAATGGGAAGTTGAAAAAATAAACACATTTACAACATCAGATGTTAAAAGTCGAGCACAAACTCCCACACACTATACAAGGACTGCTACTGAGATGGTAAAGCGAAAGCTCCCCAATTACGTTACCGATCCGCAAAAGTATTTCACTGTACAGGGTGGACGCGAGGCTGCGGGGTAAATATTTCGCGTCTGAAATACCGCATCCACGTTTGGACGAGTTTTTTCCAACGTACAGTTCAAGCCCATCGCAGTATCGACGTAGCGTTTACGCGGAAGAAAAGTTGGCAGAATTCTTGGTGAAACTTTCACGGTTCGTTCGAGAGGATGAACATGAATTCTGAATTCGAATACAGAACACAGCGAACGAGCCCGAAAAAGAAACAATTTTTAAAATGTAAACCGCGAGTCGAAAAAACTTACAAACTGCTTTGTATATTTCTTCGCTCGTTTTTCTTCGGGTTGTTTTCCAGATTTAAATTGAAAGACAGTGTCTCAACTCTCTGCACCACTTCTCGCTCCTCCGGCGACCTGTACGCTTTTGTAGTGTACTGTGTACGTACTTAGGTATATAAGTGTATACGTGAAACTGAGAGCGGATTAAAAGGTATAGAAATTTACGGAATGCTGGAAACTTGACGAAAAAACATTTTCTACCTAATATTTTCAGCATTTTACCGCTCTGAAAAAGGAGTAAGTATTTAAAATGAGACGGAGCGCCGAACAGAAGATGGTGGCCGAAAGAAAAGACGGAATTAGGAGGGGAAAAGAAAAAAACTTATAAATAGCGATATCAAAACAAAAGAACAGAAAGCGAAGAGAGAAACACTCGAGCAGAAAAACACGACGAAATTCGAGAAAACTGTTCTAGGTTCGTCGAACAACGATTACGCTAAGCGGCGCGGCACGGACGCGGAGCCGCGGTCGGAAAAAGAGCTAAGTAGTGAGTACCTATGTAAGTATTAAGTAGAAGAGAAAACCAACGTCAACTTTTATAATTCGCGGTTCACGTAGCAAAGCAGTGCGCTAAAATGTCTTACACTGATTTCGAATTTTTATACGCTCGATGATTACAGATACAAAAAACAGCTCCATTTTTATTTTTTAAGCGAACGACTTTGGGCCATCTACAGCAACTTAATTGGAAGATCTGTAGGAAGAATAGGTGCATCGAGTTGATCGCTGGAAAATAAATTGGTACAAAGGTTCTCGAAAGATACACATTTTCTTAAATTTTCATTGTTTTGTTTTTGAGGGAAAAAACTTTCAACGGATGAATTATTTTTAAAAAAATTTCTCCGAATGAAGACGAACAAAATTTTACCTAATTAACTGTTCCAAGTCGAAAATTTTCATATTGACTTTTTTTATTCGTATTACTGAAAATGCTACTGTATTAGCCTTATATTCTCAAGTGAAGCGAAAACCAATACTTGAAAACGTGTATTTTTTTCAAGACAATACACTGAGAAAAATGTAAAATAAATGTAAGGTAATTGTAGATAGATTAAATAAGTGAGTACCTACATTAAGTTCGCCTTAAAATAAATTTACGTTATTTAATTTATCTATTACCTACCTCAGATTTACCTTACATTTTTCTCAGTGTATATTCATTTTTTTTCAATTCTTCATCCTAATTTTGAAAAACAAAATTTATCCAGGCTGAACGAAGCAAGGGCGGAATTTTTTTGAAAAATAGGTAATGTTTGAAATCAAAAAATGAGTATTTAAAATAATATTTTACAATTCTTTTTTGGCCTTTAGTAAGCGGGAGGAAAATTAAAAAAATTACATCTCAATCAATCAATCAATCAATCAATCAAAACAAATTAATTTTTTCACATACTAACATCAAATTAAATTTACACATTTCAGTGGACATTTTGCGCGAGTGAATGTTAAAAGCAAGGGCATAATTTTTTTTTTTAATGTACCTACGATTAGATGAGCAGCGAAACACTTTTCAAATGATTAATCTTTCTGGATTTTCACAAAATTCTCTTGACTTTTCTCAAGACTTTTCCAGATTTCCAAAATTCCCTGAATTTTTTAAATTTTCCAGAAAGAAGATACCATTAAAGACCTTTGAGTCTTTCCGATTCAGCATTTCAACGCTCGCATATGAATATCCATGTACAAGTACAATATCGTATACTCAATACTCAATGACGCTACCCAGCACCTATTACCTTACGCACGAAAAACTCGATTTCAATTTCGCAGCGTTTAAACGTAGTTATGTTATCGAAGGAATAGAGAAGCAGGTGCGTCGCGGTCGTGGGAATGCGATGCAAAGGGAAAGAAAGAGTAGGAGAAAAAAAAATTGCGAAGATGAAAGCTTTAGATTTCTATGGGGATATGTTATCGTGTTTGATAATCCGTCTGCTATACCTTTAAGCGGTAAATTTTGACGTTGTAAAGAAGGGAAGAACGTATTTATCATCGACAACGCCATCTCCTCTAAATCCCCACCGCATGCCAAGTACCAGTTGCCGGTGAAAAGATGAAACTCTGGAAAAGCTTCGCCATTTATAATTATTTGCTAGTTGAATGCGTTCGCAGATTATTATACTCCTATAAAACGAATATGAAGTCAGTCTAACGTAAGAATACAGGCGCGATGTCGTGCCATTGTTGCGCGTACCTATCATTGTAAAAACCATGTCCGTTCAGATTATTCGTAGATAAAGTCGAACGCTGGAAGAACGTAAAAAAAAGGATAGCAAATTTTTCAGTACGAGAGAGAATTAGCTGAAAAATTCTAACCACGAATTCAGATCACGGTTTAGTCAATGTTTTCAAATACATAAGTATGCTGAGGGTTATGGGCCATTTTCCCGAAGACTAAATCGCGAACAAAAATTTTCCCGAATGGGATATTTCACGAAAAAAATTTTCACGAATCCGTTTTCCCGAATACCGAAATCCAGAATACAATTTCTCAAATAACAGTTTTCCCGAATTCAAAAATTCCGAGTACAGAATTTCCCAAATCACATTTTTTATGATTTCTATAGAATGGTGCCTTTAGCAAATACAGTACGCGCCGCTTATTATAATCGCTTTGGGACGGAGTCGTTTCTATGCTATTAAGCGAATTATAACAATAGACGAAGAATTTAAAAAACATGATTTCATTAAAAGTGCAAATACCTAATAGTTTTTAAAAAAGTTCATATTTGTTAAGAATAGCCACCTTCCAACTACACCTCTTGTAGATTAAGAAAATTTTTTCGATTTTTGATGAAAATTGCACAAGAATGTCAAAAACTATTGAAAACTATAAAAGTAATGACAAAATATTTTGAAAAATGTAAATATTACATCAAAATTACTCAAAATGTGACCAACATTAAATGAAATATGAGGGGCTTGGTTCCAAAAAAACTCACTTTTGCCACGAAAATTTACTACGTTTTCTTTGCGGATTTGGGTTCCGTTTTTAATGCTTCATGACTCTTCAATCTCCATTTTCATGTTAATGCTTCGACTTTGCTATAATAGACGTAAGAAAAGTGACACTGGTGTCAAAACTCACTTTTGTCTAATCGTTTTCCGTTGTTTTCTCAAAAAGTACCTTTTTGGCAAAAGTGAGTTTTTGATGTTATTTGAAGAATATTTTATAACATTAACCGAATTCATTCATGCTCAGTTATCACATTAGGCGGTGTACTTTACATGTAAAAAGATATGTAGAACTGTTCCATCTCAGGGATTTTCTATGCCATTATACAAATTATAACATTAAGCACAATTATAATAACCGGTGCTTACTATAGATCAGTACTGTGATGTAATTTTTGCATTATTAATGTTACAAACGTTATAATGGTGAGACTACATACAGGGTGGGGCAGAAGTAACACAACCAAAGGTTTAAGGCGCGACGACTGCAACCCAAATTACCTATGACATTTAACTCCACTGAAAATAGTAACACTGGTCCTTCCTAGAAGAGTACAAATGTTGCCATGGTAATCCGAAGTGAACTGTAGTTTTGCGAGCGCTTGGAGTGGGGAGAGAACCGGTTTTACTTTTGAACAAAAACATGTCGAGTTTATCCAAAAAGTAAATAATTTTTATTTTACCGATTTATTTAGAAAGTAAATCTGTAAAAAAAAAAAAAGTGAAGGAACATTTTATGGAAAGGTTTCCATATATTCCCGCCCAGTTAATTCAACAATATTGCGAATGAATATGATAATTTTGAAAAGCTTTTGTAACATGGTTTTTTGAGTTTTCTACTCACATTAATGTCCATGGTTGTCATTTTTAGCACTTGCTGTCAACTTTTTTCTTTACTTTGAGTTGTAATTTTAATAATTAAAAATTTTTTTTTGATTCTCACTCATGGTTTTGATTTTGTCAGAACGGGGTTGTGTTACTTATGCCCCACCCTGTAGAAGGGTACAAAGGAAGGGTTCTAGGAAAAAAATGATTAGAACATGAATTGTACAGTGAAAATTCTCTTTTTACAAATTCCTGAGGTTGTATTCCTAAAATTTGGCTATGAAAGTTATCAAAGCTACGAGTTCTATGTATACGTTTCTCACAGAAAAAGTATGCGCAGAGCTCATAACCTCGATAATTTTCATAACCAAATTTCAAGAATACAACCCCAGATAGTTTTTCATTAAGAGACTTGGCTGTAAAAGGGTGTGGTTAGAGAAGAGAAGGATGTGGGTTGGTAGAAGTGTTGGGAGTCACATAGTTAATTTTGGTGTTGATAGCTTTCAAACGGATGTTTTATAGGAGGGGTTAAGTAATTATTTATTAAAAAATTGTTATTTTTCTTTGTGACTATTGCTTCCCTAATGTTGAGTTGAGATGGTTTGTTAACTTTTTGTATGAGGTTCGAATTCTGGATGTCAATTTTATGATTAGTTTGTATGTGGTGGTTGTCTGACAGGGCAAATTTATTTTTAATTTTATATTTGGTGTAATAAAGATGCTCCTTGAAACTCGTTTTTACATATCTTTTAGTTTGTCCAATGTAGCAACTTCTGCAATTTTGACAATCAGTTTTGTAGATGCCACTGCAATCTTCAGGTTTGTCCTTATCTTTTATGTTTCCAAGAAGGTTTTCGATTTTGTTATTATTACAAAAAACAGGTTGTACGTTATGCTTACAAAGGATTACATTAAATTTGTTAGTGATGGGTGGGTAATAATTGGGATTCTAATTCTTTTAACATCTTCTATTTCTAGTTCAAAAGTTTTTTATTCTTATGTTTTTTAAACAGTTTCTAGATTAAACATTCTGTGTAGCCAAGGTTTTATAGCCATAATTTTTTTGGTTTCTTTTTCAACGTTATTTATACTTGAAGGTAAATTAATGCATCTATAGGTATATCAGTGTTGACAAAGTTCGCAAAAAAGTGAACGAGTTTGCATTCTTTAAAATCAAACTAGTTCAGTTCACGTTCTCTTAAAATGAACTAGTTTGTGTTCACTTCAAAAGAACACATTCACGTTCGCATTCAAACACACTTTTTTATAAATCAGCAATATTGGAAGGCAGAAGTGGGAACCAGAGTCCAGGGGAAATAACGGTTGTTTAGAAGCAGGAGTGCAGCCAGAGGGGGCTCAGGAGGCTAGAGCCTCCTCCTTAAGCTGTAAAAGAACATTATTTTATTACAAAAATGTTGGAAAAAGGACATTTTCGCTCTTCTAATCGTATTTTCCTCTCCTTAGAAATGTTGAAAGAACTTGCCTGTTCAAAAAAATGTGTTCGCATTCTTGAAAAAAGAACACGTTCACGTTCGCATTTGTAAAAAAAACAACGTGTTCACGTTCGCATTCGTAAAAAAAAAGAACACGTTCAGTTCGCATTCCTGAAAATTGAACGAGTTTGTGTTCCATGAACTTTGCCAACACTGCTGTATTTATCATACTGTTGTAGTGTTGAAGGCGGCAAATTTTTGGTTCCAAGGTTGAAAAGAATTGTGTGGGATGCAGTTATTTGTACTAGTAGGTTTCCTAAAGACGTCGAACTCCAGTTGATTTTTTACCCTTGAAAAAAAAACTTGAACGATTTTTGTTCTTCAATACATATGTGGTGTACAATTTCACTTGGTATTGGAATTCATTTTGGAGCAATTTTTTTTGGTTGGTCCAACTTTTTAGATACGGAGGAGGGGGAGAGATCCACCCTGTCAGGAAAAGTTGAGGAAAATGGCCGTGAAACAATTCATTGGAAAGGACATTTAATTCTGAATACTTTTGGTAATTCCAAATTTTCCGGTATCCCCAAAACTTTTCGTTGAAAATGAAGAAAACGTGATTTTGAAGTTTTCTCAAATAACTTATCATTTCCAAATTTGGGCGGCAGGAGTTTCTCCAAAATGAATTTTGATGGGGAATGAAAATGTACATTAAGTGTTGAGGAACAACTTTTGTTCGAACATTTTTTTCATTACGACCCAAAGATTAAGCGGTACACACGTTTGAAATGTTGGGGGGACCTGGGAAAAGGGGGGAGAGGAAAAATAGGCATCCAAGCGAAATTTATTTGTTTTAGTGTCTAGAACAAGAATCAATCATAAAATCAATTTTAACAGGTATCCCGCGCTGATGTACAATTGAGACCAGACTAATAGGTATACATGATTTATTCAAGCTAAGATTATTAAATATTTTTGGTACAGATCCTACCTAATACCTACCACATACATCTATCCGTCTATCCGTAAACCATAGTCAATTTCAGATTCGATAATAAGCGACATTAGCCTCACTAATTAATTCAGGAAAATGTATCTCAACAGCTAATATACTAGTAACCGGGAAGGGCAAGATGAAACAGTTTGCTCATCTCTTCGATTAGGGTTCTTCCTACTCGCGCTTTCTTTTTGATTTAAAAGTGGGCTGAAAACAAACTTGGTAATAGAATAGCGTAGCGTAAGTATTGTCTGCGTATCGAATTTCAGGGTTAACTATAACGCCAACGCCTACGCAGTCCGCGAAGCCAAGCCGGAGATTGCAGAAGGATAAAAATCACTTATAAACGACTGAAAACGAAGCTACGCTACACAGCACCGATACCGTATTACCTATTTATAAATTAATAATACACGCGTAAAATACTGTAAAAAGGATGGCCGATGGCGGCCGACGAAGTGTAGGTACCAGGTACGCGGGCGTTTTCTAATCGTCTGTCGACTCTACTCGACTGTAGCGAGAGTAGAAAGTTTTTGGGCCGCGAACGTGGGCGTTTTTCGCAGCGAAATTCCTGCTCCCTCATTTTTTTTCTCGTTCTCGTTCTGGCATACCAACGGTGGATACCTAGCCCTACAAGGGAACTATACTTACGCTATGTACACTATACGAGGAAACCTAAATGCTGAAAGGTGAAATTCGGACGGTTTCGACATTTTCGTAGAATAACGTAGGGTACGTAATACGTATATGTATTCGAGGTACAGCAGGCAGGCATAGGTTCAGATATCACGAAATGGGGTAGCATGTTTACACAGTGCTCGTGCAGATAGAACAGAAACCCAAATCGACGACTTCTCGCTACCCCGAGAATACAGTTTGGAAAAGACTTACACTTTTTTATTCGATTTGATGTTATTTGATCCGCGTATAACGCAATTTGATTTACGTGATTCACGCCCATACATCTGCCACGTGGCGTCATCGGTGGGGCCTTTTTTCTTATTCTCTTTTTTTTTCATTATTAAATTATATCAACTTTTTCACTCGAGCGAGTATTGGTTGATCGGCGGCGGTGGCGACGACAGACGACTGGAAGACGTTCAAACTTTAAACTTGTCGAAATTTCCTTTTTCCCGTCGTGCAATTTTTTTGCAATTTGCGACAAAATGCAATATGTCACAAATTGCATTCTGTCGCACTTTTGTCGCAAAATATTTCGTGACAATTTGCGACAGAATGCGACAGAATGCAACCATCTGCGGCAGACCACGAGTTTAAACAATCTATGAAACATACTCGTGGAAAGGACAATCATAAATACGATTTTTATATTCAATAGATAACATCAACAGTCGTTCAAAAAAAATATGTTGATATTGTTAACCAACCGTTTGTCATTGGTTCTGACTTCTGATTGGCTTTGAATTCCTACTTAATTATCTACCTAGTTGAATTTTTTTCATTTTTCATGGAATTTGGCAACCAACGATTTTTTTCGATGCCCAAGTATTTGGTTGCATTTTATCGCATTCTGTCGCATTTCACATTCTATCACACAATGTTCAAAGTAGTTTTGCGACCAAATGCGACAAAATGCAACCGAATGCGACAAAATGCGACTGGTATGTCACAAATTGCAAAAGTGTCGCAAAACTAGCAGAAATATCGCATTTTTTCGACATTTATTTTGCGACAGAATGCAACTGTTGCAAAAGATTTGCACGACGGGTTCTTTTTTTACCGCCATTTTTCTTCGGGGAATACGATATTAGGCCGGGATTCTTTTAGCGAACGAAAGCAACTAGTTTGTCGAAGATTTAGTTTGCGAGTAGACGAGCTTGGGTATACGACATTTTTAGACATATACAACGAGACGTGCGAGGCAATGCGACACTTTTCTTTTTCTATATCGACCTACGTATTTGTACAATCATATTTTTCGATTCTCTTTCAACGAAGTAATTTTTTGTCGACTTTTCTATAGCGAGGTTACACCTGGGCGAGCTACGAAACGGCGCGCGAGGCGACTTATTTTCAATGAAAAAGCAAGACGGCATCGCATCGAGTACTCGCTTATCGAAGAAATTGAAATCGAAAATTTCGAAGCTCGAGGCGCTAAAGGAATGAGCACGTGTCATCTTCACCAGAACTTTCAACTCTGTCGGATGGAAATGAATTAGAAAAACATTCGTACGAATAAAATGTTTTTTCTCTTCTTTGCGTTTTCGTGCTTTCGTGATTCGATATTCGCTCCGTTGCGAGGTAAGTATGCTGTATTTATTTTTATCCGCTGTCGCGACTACCAAAACGCGAGTATTTCTGCAACCGAATACCTAATGATTATAAATTGGAGCTATCGGACGAGTACAGAGTAAATATTTACATGCGGTACGGTACGTTCATCAAGACTTTAAATCGGCGTCGAATGGAAAAACGAGTAGACCGGGTTTTTTCATAGATGCGGAAACCGAGTAGTGTGATTTTTTGGACACGGTGTACACGAGACAGAAATTTATTCCAATTCGATCGATATCTATAGTAAGACTAAGCACGAGAAACTCGACACTGATTGCTACCGCTTCGTCTTCGCGTCAAATAGTCAAAATTATTAGAAACAGCGAAGTCCACGTGTAGAAACAAAGACCGAAATTCCGGGCGTAAATTTCCAAAATATTATAAACGCGACAGTCGCAATCCCGTTCGAATACCCAGCGCCGTCAAACTTTCGGTGGTAAACGCAATTCGTCAATTTAGACAGAGTTCTTCGTTACATGCGATAACTAGAAAATGAAAATAGGTACCTAACGAAAAACCATCGCCGCTATTCGATAAGATGACGATGGCTATAAACATAAACAGTATCGAAGTTCGAGTCGTACACCGAGTCGGTGATTAGGAAGGCAGGATTTTCATTTATTAATTAAAAACTTTGTTCGGCCGTGCGATGGTGTGATGAAATTTCCCGCACCATTATTTGCAAGGTTAGGTATACTTACCTACGAAAATGAAAACGCCGAGACTTGAAATAAGAATGACGTAGCGGAGTAGGAAGAATAGAACGAAAAAAAAAACGCCCGCAACATTAAATTCACTTCGGTACCTACAAGATTTACGACGATATTTCTTCGTAAATCGTTTCCACCGAGTGAGGCGAGCTATCGTTAATGAGAAAATTTTTCCGGCTAAACGAGTAATTACAGGGTAACATTGATGTGTTTTCATTCGAACCTGCTACAAAAATAGCGCGGCGCTGCGTCACGTTGCGTTGCTTTGCGTTGCGTTGCCTAACCCTCCACGTTGGCGAGAATTATTTCACAAAAGTTGGCTGTTGAATGAGCCCGAGAGGGGTATTGCGAAAAACGCAACGATTGTAACGTACCTTTTGTTCGGTGCTAATTCATGGGTGTAACGAACGCATTCTACAACTCGATAAGTAATAAAACCTGTTGCGGGTTAAGATCTAGATGCCTCTACCAGTCTACCTACGTCATGAAAGTGACAGGGCCGACATTTGCACTGAGCCCGTGTTTTTTGAAGAACTGCCAGAGGGCCCGAAACTTCAATTTTACGCTTCAATTTGAGAAAATATATGTGACCTTCCAGGAAGAAACCGACCTTCGGTCCGAAAAAAAATTTAAAAAAAAAGTTTCTCAATCAATCCAAAACAAATGATAATCATTGTTTTAGATTGATTGAGAAACTTTTATTTTAAATTTTTTTTCGGACCGAAGGTCGGTTTCTTCCTGGAAGGTCACATATACAAAAAAAACATTTTACAAAATTTCTCCAATAAAAAAGATGAAGCAAAAGGGACAGAAGCAAGAAAAACATGGTGTCTATTAAGGTGGATCGCGAAAAAAAACATAGGTACCTCGGATTTTGACAAAATTCGCTGGGATTGTTGGGTCACTATCGGGGACTATCCAAAAAAATGTTGAGCCCCCAGGTGGTGATGGGGGGAGTTAGGGGTTCCCAAAGAGCACCTCCTTTTGAAAAAACGCGGTTTTTTGTGTTTTTAAGGTCGAAAATATGGCGTGAGATTCATGACACAGCACTAAAAAGGTGCGATTTGAGTTCCTACATCTCCCTAAACCATCGCCATCTTTCTTCGATCAAAACTCAGACGGCTACCAGAAGTCGAGAAGTTGCAGATCGCAAAATTTCAATATTGTGAAATTTTTTCTGGCCCCAAATTAATTACTTTTACGCTATGCCGGGTAATTTTTTTTTTTTAAATATTTGAAGAAAATTTTGAGAATTTTCCTCGATCAGTGCAGCCAACTGCAAATTGTGATACACAAATTTCTGGAATTCGTATTGATTTGATCATCAATTTTTTCAATCATCAGAAACAAATGATGGAGAAAATTTGTCATACCAGTGCAGCCAATTGTAAACCAAAAAACATCGAAGTGTGGAATTTACGTTAATTTTAAACCAAGATAACAAAAAACCCTAGAAGTCCTTAAGAAAAAGTTTTTTGGCATTTTTTACTCACTCTTACTTCCTGAATTTGATTCTAAAAAAAAAAAAATTATTCACATTTTTCGCTCATTTTTCTTCCCACAAATTATCTTATTCTACTGAACATTCAACAAATAACGGAAGCGAATTTTTCGGCATTCTTGGCTAAATAATTAATAAGTTTGACTAAAATGAACAATCAATTTTCGGTACAAACCTCAGAAAAATTGTATGTAGGGCATACATACTTATATGGCAGATAGAATTTCACTCGTTTAGAATTTTACCAGTTACAATTTTTGTTCACGTTTTACTTTATTCAAAATCTTATAATATTATAATTTCATTTCAATTATATTTCCAATCCGGAGTATTGTGGTTTACAATTGGCTGCACTGGTATAAAAAAATTTCCCCATAAGTAATTTGTTTCTAATGATTGAACAAACAAAAAAAATGTGGAGTTTTCTATATAGCCATAAGATATAGTTAGCAACTTCATGATCAAATCAATACGAATTCCAGAAATTTGAGTATCACAATTTGCAGTATATTTAAAAAAATTAATAAAACCCGACGAGCGTAAAAATAATTAATTTGGAGCCAAAAAAAAATTTCACAATATTGAAATTTCGCTATTTGCGACTTTTCGACCCCTTGGTAGCCGTCTGAGTTTTGATCGGAGTAGGATGGCGATGGTTTAGGTAGATGTAGAAACTCAAATCGCACCTTTGCTGTGTCATGAATCTCACGCCATATTTGCGACCTTAAAAACATAAAAAAATCGCCTTTTTTTCAAAAGGAGGTGCTCTTCGAGAACCCCTAGCTCCCCCCTCCATCGTCACCTGGGGGCTCAAAATTTTTTTGGGTAGTCTCCGATAGTGACCCAACAACCCCAGTGAATTTGGTCAAAATCCGAGGTATATTTTTTTTCGCGATCCACCCTAATGTCCATACTGGATAAGAAAAATGAAAATTCTTCCCATTTTCATGTCATTTTTCTTGCTTTAAATTTACCCAAAAAAGAACCCCTTTTTTTATACCACGATTAAAAAATTCCAGGGCACAGGAAATGTTGATAATGATAATTCTTGCTTTTTGTAGTGAAATCAATAAAATGTTTGATATTTTCTGCTTTTCTAGCTACTAACAAGGGAAGGTATCCCAGCTCAAAGAAAAATTCTAAACCCCAAAAAAATAAATCGAAAATACATCATGAAAGAATTCCATATCCAAAATTTCAAGAACAATAGTTCATTTCTCGAATTATGGCGAATTTTTTAAATTTCAAAATTATATGAAAATTTGATCGAATCAACGAAAAAAGCTGAAGGTTGGTAGATATCCTATTTTCGACCTGCTGAATCGATTCGGAGTAGTTTCAAAACGTTTCGGAGCTTTCAGAAAATTTTGGAATTTTCCATCGTTCAAATTCACATGTTTGGGCAGGAAAATTTTCTGGAAAGTGTTGGAAAATTCCAAAATTTTCTGGAGATTCTGAACCGTCTCGAAATCGCTTCCAATCGATTCGAAAGGTTAAAAATAGGCTACCTACTAACTTTCAGCTTTAGTTGAAATACCTCCTTTGTACAGTGAAATTATTGCAATTTTTTAGTTTTTCCTTAAAAATCACATAATTTTCAACATTTTTTTTTGAAGGGAAACGGCCCGCATTCGCTCTAGCCGGCTCTGAAAAGTGATGCGTTAAAATCTTCGCTCGCTTACTGGATATCAACTCTGTAGTACGCACGTGAACATTTTATAATTCGTAAAATCCGAAATATAATTCATTCGAAAAAACAGAAAATCATCCATCCAAACACAACAGTAGGAATACCTACCTATCTGAAAAACGAACCGTTAACGAGGAGATGCGAAATTGTAATTTTTTTCTCGGTGAAACGTAGGCACTTTACCAATAGCTACACTTATTAGTTACCTACGTAAATATTTACGCTTCGTCGAATCGAATCTGGAAATGTAAGCTTTTCTCGAAGGTCTCCGCGCCGGAAAACAAAAAGTATCGTATTAGGTATCTTTGAAAATGAAGCACTCGACCGAAGTAAAACCTCTATTTGAAAAAATTCTCCTTCGACGATTGAATTGAAAAAAAGTCGAAAATTTTTTGTCGTCATCGTTGGAAAGCTCGTCCACTTTGAAGATTTTTTATTTGAAATGGATTTTTTTCAAATTCCTTTTTTTCCTTCGATAACGACGATGACGGGAAAAAACGAAGGACTAAACAACGGCGAGAAACGCGAATGAGACGATTTTGCCGTAGGTCTAGGTACTCAAAAAGTGAATAACGTTTCGGTTTCGAACGAGGTAATCCATTTTCAAAAAAAAAAAAGAAAAAAAAGATTTTCATCAACGTATGGCGACGATATAGTGAAGCAAAGTTGCTCAAAAATCTGCGGTGCGGGCAACCTACGTCGCATTCCGTCGCGCGTTTTATTTTATTAAATTAATGTTACTTTACATACGAGTGTAGGGGTATCGAATGACGGAAAAATTTCAAAACATTTCCAAACAGAAACTTTTCTAAAAAGCGAGCAAACAAAATGTTTACATGTTTTAAAATGCGGAAGATTTTGCGAGATTTTCGTAAAATTCTTTAATATAGAATATACGAAAAATCCCATAACGAGTAGGTAGCGGAAATCATAGGTATATAAATTACACGTTCACATAGATACGCAAACAAAATACCAGTATGTACGTAAACATTAAATTTCGCAAAAATGTAGGCAGATTGCAGAAGACGCAAAGATACTTGCTCGAGAAAGGTACGTATAGCTACATATACCTGTTGTGATGAAACAGTTTCAAACAAAATGGTGCGGGCAAAAATGACGGGCAAAACGAAGATTTTTTTTAAATAAAGAAACCTTGCGTGCTCGATTGTAAAAAATCAGCCAACACTCCGGGAATTCTTTTCCAATAGTAAAATTTCGGGTAATTTATCGAAAAACAAACTTCATCACGCGAGTCGATTTATGTAAAAGAACCTGGAGCATGATGCACCAAGGGACAGGATGCAAATCGGCTTATTGTCGTCTTAGTGTAAGCAAATTAGACAAAAAACAATATTTCTGGCCAGCAAAGCTTTTATTGCGAAAAACTGTCGAGGAAGGTCCCCCTGAGTAACCCCTAAGAGTTACCACCCTCCAGACCCCTTGCTAATTTTTATATGGAAGTTCCACCCCCTAAAAAACAGTTTTTTGCTTCTATCTTATTTGGATTTGATTTTGCGGTAAAAATAGCTCAGTACTTTTTTGTTCTACAGTCAATTTCCAATATTTTTTGTATGAAAAATTTTTTTGTACGACCATTAGCAGAGGAGATAGAGAGTCCTGAAAGAAGGGAATTATGGTGAAAACACAGGCTTGGGTCATTCGTTCAAAAAGTGAACGAAAGTTCGTTCATGTTCACGAACGAAACACCAAACTGAACTCGAGTTTTTGAAAATGAACTGAACGCGAACGATGAACGGTTCAAAAAAAGAACGGACATGAACGAAACGAACGAACGAGTTTTTGAAAACGAACTGAACGTGAACGGTGAACGGTTCAAAAAAAATACGAAAATGAACGAAACGAACGAACGAGTTTTTGAAAACGAACTGAATCTGAACGTGAACGGTTCATATAAATGAACTGAACGTGCCTAACGTTCATTTTTCGTTCATTTTTTCATGCAGACGCTGAAAAGTATTGTTTTCATGGAAAAAGAGCAATAAGTGATCAAAAAATTCGTTCAAGTTCTGAAGTTCATGAACGAAACGCTAAAATGAACTGAACGGCAAAGAACGAACGAAAATATTGACAAACGAACTGAACGTGAACTGAACGTTTTGTTCTTTTTTTGAACTGAACGAAATGAACGAACGACTATTTACAAAAATGAACTGTACGAAAACGAACGAACGTGTGAGATTTTCAAAACGAACTGAACGTGAACGCGTTCACGAACGACCCAAGCCTGCGGAAAACACTATCATTTGAAAACGTGATAATAGGTATTAAATCGTTCTAAATTGTTTGTTTCGGCCATGAAAATAGTAATATTATGTAAATTGGTGGTATTAATACTCACTTGACCCCCTCCCCTTCCTATGTGCCCTCCCCTCCTTACCCATTTGTTTTTATTTAGCGGTGGCAATATGATGAAGGGGTGAACACGTAGGAGTCACCGAGGGAGGAGAGGGTCAAGATACATTTTTGAACCTATTTCCCCTCCTATTTGTCCACTCCACCTCACCCCTCAATCATATTGCCACTGCTAAATAAAAACAAATGTGTAAGGAGGGGAGGGCACATAGGAAGGGGAGGGAGTCAAATGAGTATTAATACCACCAATTTACATAATATTACTATTTTCATTGCCGAAACAAACAATTTAGAACGATTTTATACCTATTATCACGTTTTCAAATGATGGTGTTTTCCCCATAATTCTCTTCTTTCAGGACTCTCTATCTCCTCTGCTAATGGTAATACAAAAAAATTTTTCATACAAAAAATATTGGAAATTGACTGTAGAATAAAAAAGTACTGAGCTATTTTTACCGCAAAATCAAATCCAAATAATATAGAAGCAAAAAACTGTTTTTTTTAGGGGGTGGAACTCCCATATAAAAATTAGCAAGGGGTCGGAGGGTGGTAACTCTTAGGGGTTACTCAGGGGACCTTCCTCGACAGTTTTCCGCAATAAAAGCTTTGCTGGCCAGAAATGTTGTTTTTTGTCTAATTTGCCTACACTATCTGTGATGTAGTTAAAAAAAAATTTCTGCATAATTGGTGGCTTGATTACTTTTAGGCACGAAACAGAGAAAACTCATACAGATCTGACGAATTGTTAAATAAACAAAGTGCCAGTGGATCAAGTTGCAAATCATCGCCGTAATGCTAAAACCTTCTTCGTGCCATTTTTTTAAATTGACTTTTTTAGTGTTTCGGATTCAGGGAATCGAGCTGCATCGATTAAAAAAAAGAAGTAAAAAAAAATTCTCACGCCTAAATCGTGAGATAAACCGACTTTTCTCGTATTTTTATGCCTCAATGTATTAGCTATCAAAGATACCTATAATCTTTCGAATCTTTCTCCAAATTAGAGGGCCAGAAGGACACTGAATAGTCGAATCGCTAAAACAAGCAGATATTTGAAATCAGCACGCCTCATCAAAAACCCAACAAAAGACACATATCAAGTTTTTTTTTTTTTTTTGAATTTTAATCTCATTGAAGAAATCAGATGAAAAAACTGCGCACATATTCTTGTGGTGATTCAGTTTCTGAACATTCTAAATTGACAGGTAATTTCAAAGACCTGTCTGCACTTTTTCCAAACTTGATGAGAACCGGAAACGATGAATTCGTCGCCTGAAGAAGTCCTTTTCAAGTGCGTCCTGTTATTCTACGATTATGTATATTCGAATGATGCCAGACTTGAAATTTTTCGATCAATTTGATTAGAAAATTTTTGCTATGCATTTTTATTGTGAGCTTTTTCGGATACCCTGAAGACCTCTTTTTTTCCAACGTTGATGGAAACCAGAAACAATGAATTCATCACATAAAAAAGACCATCATTATCGTGGGGGTCCTGTTATTCTACCATCATGTACATTCGAATGGTAATAGACCAAGACTGACGCCAGATTTAAAATGTTTCAATTAAGTTGATTACAAAATTTTTGCAAAGCATTTTAATTGTAATTTCTTTCGGACACCCTGAAGACCTCTTTTTTTTTCAAAGTTGATGGTAACTGGAAATGATAAATTTGTAACCTGTTAAGCCCATCTCGAATGGACCCTTCTTAATATTATGTGCATTCAAATGGTATTAGAACACGACTGACACCAGATTTAAAAATTTTCAATTATGTTGGTTAAATAATTTTTGCTATGCATTTTTATTGTAAGGTTTTTGGATACCCTGAAGACCTCTTTTTTTTCATATTCGATGGAAACCAGAAACAATGAATTCATCATCTAAAGAAGGCCATAGTTATCATGGAGGTCATGTTATTCTACCATCATGTGCATTCGAATGGTAATAGACCAGGAATGACGCCAGACTAGAAATTTTTCGATCAAGTTGATTAGAGAATTTTTGCTATGCATTTCTATTGTAAGGTTTTTGGATACCCTGAAGACCTCTTTTTTTTTTCAAAGTCGATGGAAACCAGAAACAAAGAATTCATCATCTAAAGAAGGCCATAGTTATCATGGGTGTCTCATTATTCTACCATCATGCATAGTCGAATGGTGATAGACCACGAATGACGCCAGATTTAAAATTTTTCAATCAAGTTAGTCAAATAATTTTTGCTATGCATTTTTCTTTTTTTTTTTTGGACACCCTGAAGACCTCTTTTCGGACGCTATTTCCAGGCAAATTCCATGAAAAAAAATCACAAAAATTCATTTTTCTCAAAAACGTTTCAACCGATTTCGATAAAACTTAAAATCTCACAGGTTCACCAATGCCCCAACAGCTCGACGTTTTCAGATTTTTCTAAGAACTTATAGTTTCGGAGTTTAATCCAGGACAAATTTCATACATATATATATATATATATACAAGGAACCCTGCCCGCTCTTCGCGCGGGAATACCATGAAATTATGTGCGTCAATTCAAAATCATATAATATGAATAAATAAAAAAAAAAATCATAAAATCTTATAAAGCAATCATTTTTTTTTCTTCTTAACCCCTTCCATTAGAATTAACAATTGAATAAATTAATAATTTAAAAAAAAATGAAATTACTAAGAGCGAATCATTGTTTTTGAATGCTTCTTCCCATCGATCAAAAATTCCACCAACCAATTTTTTAAATAACCCGAGTCTAATCAATTTTTTTGGATGCCGCTTCTTTTTAAGTAATTAAAAAATAGATTATTTGTACTCAATTTGAACCCAGATCAAGCCAATTATACCCTCTCCCATTAACTAAAATGAAGTTTTCATCCTTCTTCTGACGTTTTTTGATAGTTTTTTTGTTATTTTTTCATAAAAATATATCACTTTGAATTTGCGCCTATACTTTCATGTTCTCCGGTCAAATCATTGTTTAAAAAGAGTAAGTATCACCAGTCAAATCTACTTTTTTACCTCCACCTCCACATTAATTTAAAAATCAAACAATTGTATTCAAGTTAAATCCCAAATCTTTTTTTTTAAAGAAAAATCCCCCCCTTATTAATTAAATATCATTGTAAGGCTTGAATCAATATTTTTTAGTGTCTCTCCCCCCCCCCCCCATTAATTGAAAATTAGATCAGTTGTATTCAACATGTTATTTTTAAAAAAAATATAACCCCTTCCATTGGAATTAACAATTGAATCAAATAATCATTTTTTAAAAAAAATTGAATTATTAAGAGCGATTCATTGTTTTTGAATGCTTATTCCCATTGATCAAAAATTCCAGCAACCAATTTTTTAAATAACCCAAGTCGAATCAATTTTTTTGAATACTGCTTCCCTTTAATTAAAAATTAAATTATTTGTACTCAATTTGAACCCAGGTCAGCCAATTGTACCCTCTCCCATTAACTAAAAGTTTGATCAATAATTTAAAATGAAGGTACCTCCATACTCCATACCCACTCCAAATAAAAATCACAAAAATTACCCGAAGCTTCTCCCCGGATAAGAGATGAATTTGGCCCCCTGTCTGATTTTCTATCCAACTCCCTCCCATGATGTCTCTTGATCTAAAAAAAAATTTGAAAAGTTTTTGATCTCCTAGCCCCTCCTTTTCTTTTATACATTATTTATTTTTTAATTTCGACACGTTTAATTTTTTAGAAAATTCAAAAATAAGAAGAACACGATTTAGCTTTGAAAACATATTGTCCGTCCAACATAGCATGACACAAATTGTGTCAGTTTCCTGATCAAAAAGCAAACAAAATTTTGATTTTTTCCCATTTAACTACAGCAATTTTATTTTTGGCTTTCGAATATTGAAACTGACACAATTTGTGTCATGCTATTTTGGACGGGCAATACTTAGCATTAGTTAACTATTTGAAAAAGTTACTCTATTTTTCAAAAATTAACATTTTTCTGATTTTTATGTTTTCTTATGCATAAATCAGTGCAAATTACCAAAAATCACAGCAGAACAGTCAGAATGGCAGCACAGCAGTAATCATTGGAAACAAATTTCACTGCAAACAAACGACGAAAAAAATTGCTGGAAAATCAGTGAAATGCTTTGGAAAATCATAGAAAATTCGCTTAAAATCAAAAAATTTCACTGATTTTCCCTGTGCTGCAATTTTGACCTTTTTTTGGGGACTATTCATTGATTCGAACACTGTAGACACCTTGAATCATTTTATTCAATTGTTTGAATCCGATATACTCCTTTTTGGACAGCTCGTATTTAAGCAATACCTTATTTTTCTTTCATGTGCAGCCAAATATAATTGGTCACACATTTTCATTGTCATTTCTTTTGGACATCCTGTATAGGTACTTCTTCTTGGACATCTTCGGCAATAGTTTCTTTTTCCCGTCATGTTCATCAGAATGAGGTGTCAATGTCAATCGTTTTGTTGAGATATACTAATACTATGTAATTATTTACTGTCCCTAAGTAAAAGGTAAACCTCCGAATACTAAATGCTCACTCTAAGAAGAAAATCTCTTACTGAATCAAACTTACTGAAAATTAATAATTGCTTAGTAAAAAATCGTACCTATTCTCACCTCTGTTTTTCTGTTGAGTGTGGAGGTATACTTTTATATTTTAAAGAAATTTATCTAAAACGAAATACGAATAATATTGGGTTGCTTAGCAAAGAATCTCACCTCCGTTTCCCTCCGAAGTGTGGAAGTAACTTCAGTTTTTATTCGACTTTGAAGCTGAATTGCAGCTTTCTAGAGCAAAATTTTGAAAAACCGATGTTGAGTGGTCAATCTACACTGTGATCTGAATTTATAGCCAAAATTTGAACGAATTTCATACAGCCGTTTAGCCGTGATGCTGTGACAAAGTTTTCGAACTTCCCTTTATATAATAGACTAGACTTTCTACCCGTCCTTCGGACGGGTGGTAACATTCCAAAAAGGATTATTAATTAAATTATAATAGTAGAAAATTACAAACTTTTTGAATTTTTTCAACTTACACAGGTGAAATCAATTTTTTTGAAATATACCCCTTTCAAATCATTTTTTTTGAATATCTCTCCCATTTTTTAAAAATTCACACAATTTTTTCAAGAATACCCCAGGTAAATTGATTTTTTATTTGAATACGCCCTCCTATTAATTAACAATTCGATCAGTTCAAATCAATTTGAACCTAAGGTTGAAATAACTTTTTTTATTACCCCTCCCATTAATTAAAAATTCGTTAAATTATTAATTTTCAAAACAATTCAAGTTATTGAGATTGAATCAGTTTTATTTTCAATTACCCTTAATCAATTTTTTTGGATGTCCTTTTCCTTAATTTATAAAAATTTGAACAATTGTACCAATTTGGTTTGAACCCAAAGTCGAATCGTTTTTTATATCTTCTCCCATTAATTAAAAAAGTTGATCAATTAATAATTTTTTTGAATTATAAATTACAGGGGATCACTTTTTTCAAAAATACCCCAGATGGATTCAATTATTTTTTTGAACTCCTCTTCCCATAAATCCATAAATTGAAAATTCGATCAATCAGATCAATCAATTTTTTTATATCCCCTCTATTATTTAAAGAGACGATTAATTGATTTGACCTGTGTAAAAATTTTTATTGATTTGATCAAATTTTAAAGTCTGATCTAACATTACGAAAATTTGTATAAATAATTCAGCTGACTTATCAATTTTTAAAAAAAATTATTGATTACATTTTAAAGTAAAAAATGATTCGACATTTTGATCAGTCAGCTTCATTATCCCCATCAGTTTTGGAATTTTTTCCAAAAAGAAAAAAAATTCATCAAATGTCAGTATTAAAAAATTTAAAACTAATCAAAACACTATTTAGGATGGAAAAAATTTGAAAAACATTCAATAATTTAGTAATTCAGTTGATTTTTCAATTTAAAAAAATTGATTGATTGATCACATTTTAAAGTCTAAACTGATTCGACACTGTTTTTGAAAAAAATTCAATAATTCAATCAATTTATCAATTTAAAAAAAATTATCCTTCCCACTGATTAAAAATTTGATCAATAAATTTTTAAATAACCCAGGTCAAATCAATTAGTTCAAATGTCTCTCCTATTAATTAAAAGTTGAGTTGATTGCATTCAATTTGAACCGAAGTTGAATAACCACTCACCTCAACTAAAAATTTTTTCAGTTGTATTCAGTTTTAATTTAACTATATTAGGTACTTCAAATTTTTTCAACTTATGCAGGCTAAATCAATTTTCTTAATACCCCAGGACGAAACAATTTTTTCTCGAATAACCCTTTAAAAAAAATCAAATTAATCAGGGTAAATCAATTTTTTTTAATACTTCAGGTGGATTCAGTTCATTTTTTGAATACCTACTTCCTCCCATTTATGGATGTTCCGATTAACTAATAATTTGAAAAAAATTAATTTCGGAGGTCAATTCAATTTTTTAAAATTTATATTCAATTCAAACTCCAGGTCGAATTATTTTGTTCTGAATACCCCCTTCCATTAATTCACAATCACATCAATATTAATTTATAGGTAGATTTTTTTTTGAATTACAAAAGCTGAATCAATTCTTAGAATGCCCTTCCCATTAATTTGAAATTTTGATCAATTGCATTTATTTTGAGCCCCAGGTAAAATCAGTTTTTTTAATATCCCTTCCTATTAATAAAAAAGTTGATCAATTTTTTAAGAATTTGTATTCAATTTGAACCCCAGGTCGGATTATTTTGTTTTGAATGCCCCCTTCCATTAATTCATAACTCCGTCAATAATTAATTATGATTGGGTGAGTTGAAAAAATTTAAAATGTTCACAATTTTTTTCATGAAAAATCATTTTTTACCATTCCTTCCATTAATTAATCAAACACGGGTCAAATCATAGAAATTCGATCAATTTTTCGTAATTTAAAAAAAATTAGAATAATTAAAACCTTTGATTTGGAAAAATTTATTTTTTACCATTTCTTCCATTAATTGATCAAACACAGGAGCTGGAATATTAAAAAAAATTGATTTACCTGTAATTTAAAAAAAAAAATTGAAAAATTATTGGTCAAAAAGATTTTTAATTGATAAAGAAGAATATTCAGAAAAATAATCTAATCCACCTGAGATATTAATTAACAACTCCATCATTTTGTTTGTCAAGTAATGGGTTGAAAATTCAAAAAAAAAAAAGGTCTGGGGTTCAAATTGATTACGAAAATTAAATTAAATTGATTCGAATTCTATAATTTGAAAAATGATTAATTGATCGAACTGTTGAATAATGGGCGGCGTATTCAAAAAAACGATTCAACAGGGAATTTTTTTCAATTTTTTTTTGAATACCTTCTACCATTGATTAAAAATTTGATCAGTAATAATTTAATTTTTTTAGTTACAGAGGTGAATCAATTTTCATTTGAAATTTGTATTCAATTTAACGCCAGGTCAAATTACTTTTTTGAATATCACCTTCCATTAATTAACAATCGGAATCACTTTTTTCCAAAAATATACCAGATTTTTTAAAGTTTTCAAATTACACAAATGTAATTATTTTTTTGAAAAATGCCCAAGGCGGATTCAATTCTTTTTTTTTTGAATACTTCCGCCCATTTATGAACATTTCAATTGATTAATAAATTTTAAAAAATTAATTTTGAAGGCCGAATCAATTTTTTAAAATTTATATCAGTTCAATTTGTATCCCAGTTTAATTTTTTTCTGAATGTCCCCTCCCATTAATTAACAACTCCATTAATAATAAATTTTGAGTTTTTTTTTTTTTGAATTACAGAGGTCAAATCTTGAAAACTAATTGAAACTGTCCTCACCCATTAATCAACAACTCCATCAATACCTAAATCATCATAGAGGTACCCTCACAATCACCTGATAATTTTCGAAAATCCCCATAGAGCTCTGATAGCCTCATAATTTTCAAAAATCGCCATAGAGGTACATTCACACCAATTTTTATCATAAGGGTCGAATCAATATTTTTGAATGCATCTCCCATTAATTGAAAATTCGATCAGTTGTATTAAATTTGAATTTTATTTGAATAACCCTTGCCATTAATTAATTTTTTCAATTGACCTGGGATTCAAATTGAGTACAAATTAAAAAATCAATTTTTCATTAAAATACCCCAGGATGAATAATTTTTTCTGTGGTATCCTCTCGCATCATTAATTAATATGTTACATAGGTCAGATCAATTGTTTTCTAAAATACCCCAGGTGGAATTGACTATTTTTTTTAATACTCCAATTTGAACAATTCTATTCACTTCACCACCCCCTCCCCCTCTCGCACAGTTATTATTTTTTGAATACCTTTCATGTTAATCAACAATTTCATCAATCAATCATAATTCTAAAAAAAAAATTAACTACTGAGGTCGACCCCATTTTTTTAAAACCTAACTCAGGTTGAAACAATTGCTTTGAATTGACTAAAATTTCTATTGTATTCAGTTTGAACCCCAAATTCGACTCCCATTAATTAGAAAATCGATTAATTAATATTTTTTTCAAATCATACGGGTCTAATGCAATCTTTTTTAAAATTCGACGTGGGGTTCAAATTGATGAAGAAAAATATTGAAAAAAGATTTGAATTCGTTGATTCACCATCTGATTTAAAAAATTGAAAAGTTGATTGTTTTTTACATTGAAAAAATAATTATTCAAATCCGCCTGGGATGTTTAAAAAATATAAAAATTGATTCACCCTGTGATTTGAAAAATTTTTATTTTTTAATTTGTTACAATTGAAAAAATGATTGAAACAAATAAAATTGTTCCAAAATTGTTGAAAAATGTTTCAAGTTTTTTTAAAATTTATTTTCTTGAAAAAAAAACAATAAAAAAAATTTGCTCCCTGTAGGATTCGAACCCCTATCATCCGGAGTGCGAATCCGTGACGTAGCCCACTTGGCTATGTTGCTGTTGTTGAATAATGCCCGGAAAATTCCGCATATTAGTCACTACAGGTCTCTAATTGGTTGAAATTTTCAAAACTTCAACCGGACTTTCTCGGAGGAATATCTCGAAAACGAAGCCGTTTCAGCAAAAATCGAAGAGAACCAAAATTGTAGCTCGTAAAATTTGCTATCGTCAATGTGTCATTAGATTTTTGATTCGACGCACCTGTTTCGAGATATTCGCGAAAAACCGCATTTTCGGCTATCCGCCTTCTGATTGGCCAAACGGAAGCCGAAATTTGCCAAACTTTGGCGCGACTTTTCTCTACTTTAGAGACGACTTTTTTGAAACTTTATGCGCGCTAAACCTTCTCCTCGTCAAGGGCTATCCGATGGCACCACCCTCCACCCTCAACTCGCCGGATCTTCGGAGTTTACCCGTGACAACGAAAACACCACTTCTCTTTATATAATAGATATATATATACAGGCATGCTGCAGCCTTACGAGACCCGTTTTGGATATCTCGCTATCCTTATTAGGCCCGATTTTACCTTGCGAGGCCCGAAATCGGGTCTCGCAACGTCATGCCATATAAAGTGGTTTTTCATGATGTATGCATACTCAGGAGTCTGTAGGCAGAGGGTCTCGCAAGGTCGTTTGTATATCTTTATATACAAATTACCTCGCCTCTCTGCACACAGCAAAACTTAAAAACTTTAACCATGCGCCATTCAAATACGAATCAAGCTAAAGGGATGGCGCTTGCACAGTGAAATTCGTCTCATTTTCTATTATTTTTTCCGCTCCACACATCGGCACTATTACCCGACCCCTCATTTATGCCGATTTTTAAAGTTTCGGGCCTCACAGTGCCTGTATTATCTCCTTTTGCAAAACGGGTCTCGCAAGGTTAGTATGATCCATATATATATATATATAAGGAAAGGTGAAAATGAACCAATGGTACAGTTGTGTTCCAAATGACCCAAAACGCAAAGAAAACTCAACCCCAACCCCAAGTCTCACCGCGGCAACAAATTTAGTACCTGACTTTTCAAGAAAAGTCGGTAAAATTGATTTAAACCTAAATGCAGTGGATTTTAAAATCTGCCAAGTTCATAAGCGCAATGCAAATTTTGTTACGTATTTTAGCTCTCCTGTAAAATAATAAATTTGGCACTTAGAAGGTTTTAGCATTACAGGGAAGAAATTGAAAATGGGGCATGTTGCGAATATTGTTTTTAAATAAGTACGAATTTCTTGAAAAAGTTCAGGGTGTCTACCAATTTAAAAAAATCAAATTTCGCGACTTTTTCACGACCTTTTTCTAATGTATCTAGTATCTAGATCTACCTCTCATTTTGACACCCCCCCCCCCAACCAAAAGATCAACGAGATCAAATTTATTATAAAAAAAAGTTTATACACGGAAGAAAATACGTCTTTAATTTTGAAAAAATACAATTTTCCACAAAAATTTTCCAAAAGCGAGTTATTTTATGGTAAAGAAGAGAAGTAGTTACTGCCTGAGCGAAGCGAGGGTGAAAATTTTACGAAAAATCATGTTAGAACGGATAGAATTGTTAAATTATTATTGAGAAATAAATTTATGGAAAGTCTGAAATTAGCAAATTTGGCCCGAGCGAAGCGAGGGCGAAATTTTTTCTTAGAATTTATTTAAAAAAACAGCAAAAAAAGAGATATTTCCAAATGGTTTTCTCCTTTAAAACATCCCTTAGAAAACTCCAAAATTCTCCAATTATTTTAGATTTTTCTGACAATGGACACAATATTACCTTTGAAATTCCCAATCGTGATCGCTACTTAGTCTCCCACAAGAACATATTCTTCCGCTTCAAAATATTCAATTGTCTGCAATAGAAAGGAAGAGGACGAAGAGGTATATAATTTAAGAATGGGTTTTTAAAATTTATGAGCCCGAGCGAAGCGAGGGCGAAAATTTTTAGAAAAAATGTTCAAAAAGGTGAAATTTCTTTACTTTTTCTGTTTTGTAAAAGGCGAAAAAAATGGAAGTAATTTTGGAAAAATTCGCGACTTTTGATGAATTTTGGGTCAGTTTCGCGACTTTTTCGCGACTTCAGCGACCTAAATCTAAATTCGCGACTTTTTCGCGACTTTCGCGACTTTCGCGACCGGTAGACACCCTGACAGGGTGTCTACCAATTTAAAAAAAATCAAATTTCGCGACTTTTTCGCGACCTTTTTTTAAGGTATCTAGTATCTACCTCTCAATCCCCCCCCCCCCCCACCAAAAAATCAACGAGATCAAATTTATTATAGAAAAAAGTTTATACACGGAAGAAAATACGTCTTTAATTTTGAAAAAAGACAATTTTTCACAAAAATTTTCCAAAAGTGAGTTATTTTATGGTAAAGAAGAGAAGTACTTACTGCCAGAGCGAAGCGATGGTGAAAATTTTACGAAAAATCATGTTAGAACGGATAAAATTGTTAAATGATTATTGAGAAATAAAGTCATGAAAAGTCTGAAACACTAGCAGATTTGGCCCGAGCGAAGCGAGGGCGAAATTTTTTTGAAGAATTTATTTAAAAAACAGCAAAAAAATACATATTTTCAAATGGTTTTCTCCTTTAAAACATCCCTTAGAAAATTCCAAATTTCTCCAATTATTTTAGATTTTCCTGACAATGGACACAATATTACCTTTGAAATTCCCAATCGTGATCGCTACTTAGTCTCCCACAAGAACATATTTTTCCGCTTCAAAATATTCAATTATCTGAAATAGAAGGGAAGAGGACGAAGGGGTATATAATTTAAGAATGGGGTTTTAAAATGTATAAGCCCGAGCGAAGCAAGGGCAAAAATTTTTAGAAAAAATGTTCAAAAAGGTGAAATTTCTTTACTTTTTCTGTTTTGTAAAGGGCGAAAAAAATGGAAGTAATTTTGGAAAAATTCGCGACTTTTGATGAATTTTGGGTCAATTTCGCGACTTTTTCGCGACTTCAGCGACCTAAATCTAAATTCGCGACTTTTTCGCGACTTTCGCGACCGGTAGACACCCTGCTCAAATAATTTATTAAATTGTGATTTTGTTCATGCCCGAGCGAAGCGAGGGCGAAGATTTGAAAAATTTAATTTTGTATGTCCAAAAAAGACATTTTGCATGTAAATTTTATGATTTCGTTTTGCCATTTTTTTTGGCGAGTTGAGCGAAAAAAGTAACTTTTGGTCAAAAAAGTAACTAAAAGTAACCGAGCTTGAAAAAAGTAACCAAGTTACTTTAAAGTAACCACGGTCCGATGCCTGTGGTTGCAGCGTTTCCTCTGCTCACACTGGTCAAAAAACGAAAGAAAAAAAACGGGTATTTTATCGCACAGGCAGCGCAGCGTGGCTATTCAGATTAACCGTGCCCTCTGCGTCACTCAACGCTAAAATTTTCTCCTTTATCCGAGCGCTAATGTTGAAAATTTTTTGTAACACGGTCACGTAACAGCATCTGGTTTTTTCTCGTTTTCGCCTTTAACTGACATGGGTTACGGTTCGGTGTGGCCGATTTTTTCACGCTACGGCTGGAGTATATACGCGATAGTTTCCAGTGTACATCTACATTCGTACGTATATGTACAATAAATACGTAGATAGGGGTACCTAGCTAGCTTAATACTACGTACCTATATATCAACCAACGTGTACCAGTAAAAACATTAATTTTTTGTTAGGTCGCTAGGCGTTAGGTACTACTCCTTCGAACGATGGTACAAACATAAGTATAGATTCATTAGGTAAGGCCGGTAGAAGATAACTCTGAAGAGGGGAGAAAGAGACAAAGACAGAAGACAAGAGAGAGAAAGAAAAAAAAAGGATTCGTAGGCCCGGCCGTTGGCGAAAACCTTTTGGGATCCCACTTGATCGTCGGTTCTCTACAGCAACATGGTTCGACTCAAATTCCCAAACATCATTCGAATGTATGATAAGTATACTACGTGGATCTAGGTACCTTCGAAAGCCGAAAAACACGTACTTACAGTATGTATATTTTAAGAAGGCTACCTGTACCTACCAATTACAGAAATAGTTCACAAGTGTACGTTTAAAACTTCGTTCAGAGCCGGCAACTTGGAATTTTCCCACATGGAGCTTAGTTTTTTTCAAAGGGGAAAATGCGAAAAGTAAACCGTTTTGCATTTTCCGGGAAGATGGGATTCTCTTGAAAACTGATCAGAGTGTAGGAAAATCAAAAAATAGCTGATAGAAATGTTTAAAATAGGAGGAGGATATTGTTTGCAAAATAAAACGTAAGCGAAGCGAGAAAGAAAATTTTCATGTAAAATTTTGTTACAAAAGCAAAAAATAGCTATTCACCTATTCGGAAAATATACCTAATGCAAAAATTGAGAAATTTATGATTTATGGATCGGCTGTAGGTGAGTTGATTCCCAACGAAATATTCATGTAAAAAGATAGGCGAATTGATTCCCATTTTTTTTTTCGAGATATGTACGAGTTGATTCCCACTTTTTCCTAAAAGTTTCTCCCAGATTTTTTCAAATTTCGACTCCAATTTTCTTAGAAAGTATTTTCAATTCCAAATTTTTTTCTATATAAAATTTTTTCAGATTTTTTTAATGTTTATATTTGAATTTTTTTCAAAATTGTTTTCAATCTTGATTTTCAACTCTTAGAATTATTTCCACAGAATCAAAAAATAGATTCTTAGAATTCAATGTTGATATCTAAAAATTTCGATAAGTTTTAAAATGGATAAAAATATTGAATTGGAAAAATTAAATAAAATATATGTATGAAATTGAAAAATATCTAAGAATGTTTTAGTTGGAAAAAATTATTGAAGTTGAAACACATTTACAGTTTTTGAGAAACAATTTCAAAGTCAAAACCAAAAATTTTGATGAAAATGTAAAGGTAAAACCATTCTGAGAAAATTTCAAGTTGAAAAAATTTGGAAAAAAATGTAGGTAAGGGATTGAAAAGGGTTGGAAAAAATTTGGAGTTGACTTTTGAGAAAAAAATTCAGAGTTGAAAAAAATCTGATGAAAAATCATGAGAAATCTTGGGATTGGAAAAATTTGAAATTAGAAAAATATTGAAAATACCTCCTCGTGGTATCTCCTGGGAAACGCTAATAAACTGAAAGAGGTTCGGAATCAACTTGTATTGTACCCCGGAAAAAAATGGGAATCAATTTTTACATACCTACCTTGAAAAAAAAAAATTGAAATCACTTCACACATTTCTGAATTCAGGGAATAAATTCACTCATTCCTTACGGATCAAGTATGACATTTTTTTAGTTGATTTTTTTTTTATTTTGAGCATTCTCGGATTTTTCCACGTATAGCTCAAGGCCTCCCATGGTGTAGATTGAGCACCACAGCAGTACTGAAGTTGCCAGTCATGGCTTCGTTGGACAACGCAACGCAACTTATCCATTCATCTAAAACCTGGGTAAGTGGGCACACTAACGTAGTACAAAATATTTCAAGTTAATCAAATGAAAATCGCCATCGAATTTCGAGGAAAATGGGCAAGCAAATCTTGCTCTCTTCTCAACACGACGTTTTTTCCTTCTTTTTTTGTCAAAAGCTGAGGCGCGGCGAGACGTGACTCTACTTCTATCGTAAAAACCAACCATTACCGGATTATAAAAATTACTCGACGACAGTCGGCCATAAATTTAAACGAGGCAAAAGCCGAGTTTTAGAAATTAAATTATTTCCGCTGCCCCCTCCCGAACTAGTACCACCACCGCCGTCTTCCTGCGCTACATCTTTGTAGCATCCTCTGTATTTTCGGATGGTTCATTATTGAAAATAATAGTTTTTAGGTACGAGTTGCTGTATATTCGCTCATTTTTTACGCGGAAATTTGTCGGCTCATTTTGAAAACAACACGCAAGAATTGTGCAATGTTTTTTTGAATCGGAGCTAACAAGGGAGGTATCCCAACTCAAAGTAAAATTTTAAGCCCAAACAAGAAAAATCGAAAGTACATCATAACAGGACCCGTATCCAAAATTTCAGGTGCTGAAGTTCATTTCTCTATTTTTGGTGAATTTTTGAAATTTCAAAATTACCTCCAGCTTGCAAAATATGAAAATTTGATCTAATCAACAAAAAAAACTGAAATTTGGTATATACCCTATTTTCGACCTCCCGAATCGATTACAAGGGGTTTCAAGACATTTCGGAAGCACCAAAATTTTTTGGAATTTTCCAGTACATAAAAAAATTGCTTGCCCAAAAATGCGAATTTGAACTCAAACTTACGAATTTAGGAAAATTGTGCTTTAATCGATCAAATAGGTCACCAATGGATATTCCGCGATTATAGGTGCTGAAGTGTATATGGGCCATTTTTATGGGCTTTTCTCTAGCGCTGGAAAATTCAAAAATTTTCTGGTGCCTCCGAAACGTCTCGAAACTGCCTCCAATCGATTCAAGAGGTCGAAAATCGGGTATATACCAAATTCCAGTTTTTTTCGTTGATTAGATTAAATTTTCATATTTCGCAGACCGGAGGTAATTTTGAAATTTCAAAAATTCACGAAAAATCGAGCACCTGAAGTTTTGGATACGGGGTCCTGTTATGATGTACTTTCGATTTTTTTTTTGTTTGGGCTCAAAATTTTACTTTGAATTGGGATACCTACCTCCCTTGTAAGCATATTTACATACAGGGTGTTCCATGAATCGTCTGACAAACATATTTTTTTGGATATAACCGGGTACCACTAAAAAAAAACTTGAGATGAACATGTTGCCTAACTTGAGGATTTAAGGGGCAAATGCTACTTCTAAAAAAATTACGTCAAAATTTTTTTTTAACCGTGGGAATGGATAGTACTTTAAAAACAACAAATTTTCACTATATGACTTGTTGCCTAACTTGAAAATTGAAGGGGCTACAAAAATTTTTTTTCAACATCTTTTTTTCTGATAAATTCATTAAGGGAATGGATAGTACGTTGAAAACAGAAAAAAATTTGTTCTGTACTCTTTTTGCCTAACATCAAAAATGAAGGGGCCAAGGGTCATTTAAAATTGGGAAAATTCGAAAAAATTTTGAAGCCCACGTATTTTGCGCGAACCGTAGCCCCTTCATTTTCGACGTTAGGCATAAAGTGCACAGAACAAAATTTCTTCAGTTTTCAACGTACTTACTATCCATTCCCTTGATTAGTTGATTTTTTAAAAATTGTTTTTGAAATAAAAAATTTGTAGCCCCTTCAATTTTTGAGTTAGGCAAAAAGTCATATAGTGAAAATTTATTCAGTTTTCAAAATACTATCCATTCCCATGGTCAAAAAAAAATTTTGACGTGATTTTTTTAGAGGCAGCATTTGCCCCTTAAATTCTTAAGGTAGGCAACATGTTCATCTCAAGGTTTTTTTTAGTGGTACCCGGTTATATCCAAAAAAATATGTTTGGCAGACGATTCATGGAACACCCTGTATAATAAACCTATTTTCGAAATTGGTATTATGATGGGATGAAAAATTAAAATCATCTGCAATTCAAAAGCGAAATTTTCCATAGGAAAGGTCATCAATTTCGCGAATCATCCAATTTTTCGATTTCAGGTGTCCGTAGGTACATGGATACTTAATATTTCAGAAGCAGAAAAATTTTTCCAAGTTTTTCAAATTCAAGTATTACACGTGATATTTACGTATAACGCGTTTGAGGAATTGTTTTGATGCTGAGCAGGAAAATGAAAAATGAAACCAAAAATGTCGAATACGATTTGAATGAAGTATGTAATATGTACGTCATATTATTATACGATTTTCAAAAATCAACTTACTCAATAGGTATTTTCATGATGCTCTAATTTTCAATTCGAAAATTTGTACTCACCTGAAACAAAGTAAAAACAAGTTGGTATTTAGTATTCATCCGGCAAAGTACCATTGATAAATGGGATCAGTACATAAAGTAGCGAGATCTAAACAGATTAGTTTCTTTGAAACGTTAAAATATGGATGAGAGCTCCGAAAGGGTTTCAAAATTTCTCAACTTCTCCAGGTTTTCCATGAAGAGGATACCTCGAATTTTCGACATTCAATTGCTCACGTTTGACATTTCATTATCAATATTTAATTTTCAAATTTACAACGAAAGTACATACAATTTTTTTACTATAAAACAGCTGTCTTTCTTCGATCCTCCCTTAACCCTGTGACAAGTACTTACAGACCAAATTTAGATAACAAAGAAAGAAAATCACACTGTTGCATTGGTCTATCGGTAATTCGGACTTTCCGAACTCTGTTAGATATCTAATTATAATTTTATAAAAAATGTCGCCCTCGTTTCGCTCGTGCGAATTTTTTTCTTTCAACAGCACGTGCCTGCGAAAGTAACAAGTTCAGAAGGCTGAAGTAAATAAGCGAAAGATGTATCGCACCGGTAGGAGGTTAGGTAAAGGTACCTGCTTGACGTGACCCAATTGGTTGAATACAAAAAGAAAGGGAACTCGAAGAACGAAAAAAAAGAAAGAAATCGAAGAAAAAACATACCTACCTAGCTTACTTTTTACGCTACGTAATAAGTAAAGTAAGTACGACTGCGAAACGAGTAGTGGTATACTGATGAAAAGTTTCAGACGTTTGTGCGCACGTTGTTATTATATGAAGTAAACCGAGTAAAGATTTGAGAATTTATATAACTTTGATGCGAACTTTACAAACGTGACAAAAGTTGACGTGAACAAATTTCGCGATGGGTGAAAATTTTCCAATCTGTAGAGTTACACTTCGCCGTAGACGGTTGTACCAAAACCAATACCTGTAGGTACCTCCCGCTTAGTTTAGATGCGCGTATATACTCGTAGTATTTATACTCTTACGAATGAGGCAACATCATTTATTTATACAATTTGGAAAGTTTACTGTGAGAAAGTTTTTCAAAGCAATGATGAGAGCGGAGCAGAAAAAAGAAATGGAAATGCTAAATTAGTCGCGCTGATGAGAAATGGTCGTCGCGTCGCGTCGTATAGTACATCGTTTTCGAAAAAGAGGTAATTTTATGCTCGATGAATTCATATCAAAAGCAAAAGCGATTAAATATTTGCCATCTAAATGCGGTAGGTATTCCTAGGAGTATAATTATTATTAGTCTACCTATAAATATACTTACTGGGAAGGTATCCCAATTCGAAGTAAAATTTTGAGCCTAAACAAAAATAAATCAAAAGTACATCATAAAAGAACCCTATTTCCAAAATTTTAGGTGCTGAAGTTCATCTCTCGCATTTTGGCAAATTTTTGAAGTGTCGAAATTACCTTATCGCTCAGCAAAAAATGAAAATTTGAACTAATCAACAAAAAAAATCTTAAAATGGGTTGGGCGATGAGGTAATTTCGAAACTTCAAAAATTCGTCGAAATTCGAGAAATGAACTTCAGCACCTGAAATTTCGGATATAGGATTCTTTTATGACGTACCTATTTTCGATTTATTTTTGTTTAGGTTCAAAATTTTGCTTTGAGTTTGGATACCTCCCTGGTTAGCGTTAGTACGAGGTACAAGCTCAGCTATGAACCACGATAACGCAACGTCATTAACTTTTTTCCATACGCCTGCCTGTCCTGAAGCAGTTGTTACCGGTCAAACCCGAATTCCGGATGAACCCGAATTTCCTAGGCCAAACTAGATACAGGGTGTCCACTGTATTTCAGAAATGATTTTCCCTGACTTTTCCACGTTTTCCAGACCAATTTTTAAAAATTTTTCCAGACCTTTTGAATACATGATATTCGCAAACCAAGGGGGAAGGGGGGTAATTTTTCACGTGATGCACTTACATCCCGAAATTTTGCATCGATAAGTATGATATAAAATTCATGGGGTCTAACAATTTTTTTTTTCAAAATCACCATTAGATACTTTTTACGAGATCTATTAGATGCTCCTCTTTGGGCCAAAAAAATGTTAATTCAATTCTGCAAATTATTGAGCCCACTCAACTTCCGCTCACCACAAAAATTTGAAAATTTTAATTTATTATCTACAGAAAAAATTTCAAAGAAGTTCGAAAAACCTAAGCATTCCAACTAAAAGTTCAAAAATTTTAGCATATTTTATCCCTCCCCCCCCACAAAAAATTGAAAACTTATGCCTCAAATTTATAAATTCACGAAATCCCTTGCAATTTTTTAGTTTGTACCAATAAATGAAAAATTCAATGAGAAGTTTAAATATAAATCATTTTGTGGAAACATTATAAACATTTTGAGCCCAAGCGAAGCGATTGCGAAAATTTTTGCGAAAAAAGATCTTAAAAAGATGAAAATTCACCACTTTTCCCTCACATATGTTTTCCAAAACATGGTCTTTAATTTCGAATTTTGTTCCATTCCGCTCCTCTTTCTTTTCAACATCGTAGTCAAGGGCATCATGGCATTCCTTTCTCATCACAGCTCATTAAAAAGTAAATTTCCAAAAAATTTGGGATTTCAGATAAATTCTGTAGAAAGACAGACTAAAAATTTCCTCGAGCGTAGCGAGGGAAATTGTTTTTTGAAGAATTCATAATTTAATGGACAAAAGACATGCATTTTGAATAAAATGATGAATAAAAAGATCAGAAAAAATATATAATAATTTGGCCCAAGCAGAGCGAGGGTGAAATTTTTTGAAAAATTTATAATAAAATAAGCAAAGAAACTCTTTTCTAAATTATTTATCCTTTTCTTGGATTTTCGAAAAATTCCAGAGAAAATTCCAAAATTCCCAGACTTTTTCCGGTTTTCCAGAGAATGGACACCCTGTTAGAACGTCCTATGAGGCTCAGGACGTTCCGGTATAACTTAGGCTAAACCAGCATCTCCAATGAGCGACTGAACGAACTAGTGTGGACTAGGAAAAACCAGAATGTCCTATATGGGTCTGAGGACGTTGCAGTTTATCCGATAGAAAACATAGGAAAAACTAGTTTATCCAGTAACAATCAGTCCAAACTAGTTCGACCAACAAATATTTTTAGAAAAAAACTAGTAGGTCCGATGTGAAATTGAACGTTCTAGTTTGACCGATTTAAAATATTGCAGAAGAAACCAGATCAGCCTTAAAAAATAAAGCATCTCCAAAATGAAATAAAAATTGTGAATAACAATATAAATGTAAATAACCCAATTCAGTAAATGTAAAAATTTAGAGTTGACAAAAATTTCGAGAGAAGAGAAAAAATTTTATTGAAATTGAAAAAATTTTGAAAATATAGACTTGAAAAAAAAATCACTTTCGTAGCTCTTCATTTTTAATACAGATCGTATTGGTACAGCCTAAAATTAATCAAAATGAACTAGTTTTTCCAAAGAAACATGTCGGATATATTGGTTTGTCCAAATATCATTCGGAGAAACTAGTTTGGTCTAACAGCAACAGGATATACCAGTTTTCTCTGCGGTGCTATCGGAAAAACTAGAAAGTCTTGAGGTCCATAGAACGTTCTGGTTTAGCCTAGTCCAAACTAGTTTGCCCAGCCGCTTATTGGAAATACTGGTTTGGGCTAGGAAATTCGGGCTCATCCGAAATTCGGCATAGAATAAACATGCAGCATACTCGTACCTAGCTACGTACGTAATTATCATCTTAGCGCGCACGTGTCTGTATTTCAGACACCTTCAGTAGCAGGCGTTTCGTACCATACCGATATGATGGGGACGACGCTAATTTGAATTTCGTTTCGATGGAAGAGACTTTTTAGGCGAAAATTCCACAATTTGTATAATTTCAAATAAATACGACGGCGACGACGACGACGAATAGAAAGCGTCGCGAGAACGGCATCGTCGTCTTGTATATAATCAAGAAAGACGCTGGTACGCTGAGGGTGCGCGGGATGCACGAGAAAGTGAAACAGAGGGATGGTGAGAAGGAGGCAGAGAAAGAGAGGGACTTATTTCGACGTTATCCGACAGGCTAAATTAGTATCATCAGCCAAATGAAAAAGACGTTTTTCACAACTAATGATAAGCTTTCCATCATTTCGCGTGTTTCTGCTGACGTTGCCTGCCTAGTTCTTACTGCTTATACATAGCAACGAGGGCGAAGACGTGGATATATTGCGCGCGAGAACAGCTTTATTTCTATTTATACAAAGAATAAAAAACGAAATGATTACGTTTTTATATAGGCGCACGAACGAAATATTCGCTCGGATGATGAGCAGATACGCGTAGCGGATAGAGGAGAAGAAAGAGAAAAAACGGATCCGCCGAGTACCCATGTAAATAGGTCTTACTTGCTCGACGAGGAAAAAGGTACGAATTACGAAACGAAAATAACGCAGGCAATAACGACAATGAAGAATGAATTTTCGGCAGAATGAATCGTTGAGACCGACTAGCAGCCTAACAGGTGTCACGTCTTACACAATATGCGCACAACTTTTTAGCCTTCTTTCCACAGCAACTGTAGATCTAGCTACCTACGAATGTTACTTTCGAAGAATGCTGAGTTGTTGCCACTCATTGTCGTGTCATGCCCCCTTTTTAATTAGTCAACATTTTATCCAACCAATTTCAGATAAGTATGGTAAGTCTAAGTACATCTTTCTATAGCGATATGAAGAAAAATACTATTAAATCTCAAATTCACATTACATTAAACCAAATATTTTTTTAAAAGTTCAATTCAAGGATCCAACTCGTGGGTTTTGGTAACTCAAAAATATATTATGACACCGTGTCGAGCAACTTTAAAAAATCTCAACTGCTATTATTAAGATTAATCTAGGATACGAGAGTTTCTCGCCAGGAAATAAAAAGTTTTTTCACATTACGAATTTTTCTCCTAGCTTCCCTCCCCTTTTCAAAAATAACAGGAATTTTTAAAACCGAGAAGGAGAGAGAACGAAAGTGGTTCATGGTGTCCACCGTTTTTCAGAAATAATTTTATCTGACTTTTCCACGTTTTCCAGACTAATTTTATCCACAGAGTGTCTAACAAAATTTGCTAAGCAAAAAGCTTAACTTGGTTGACCATTTTGCATCACATTTTTCACTTTTTTCTAGGCCACCCCTTCCCTCCCCAAAAAATAAATTTTCAGGAAAAACTTTAAAAAAATATAATTCAAAAAAAAATCTAACGCCTAAACCGTGAGATAACCGACTTTTCTCGTGGTTTTCCTTTTTATGCATGATTTCTTTAAATCAAAATGCATTCCTATTAACGATATCATCTTTGTAATCAATAGCTATTTGTTGGGATTCAATTAAAATAAGCGTTACCCAGAAACTATTTCAAACAATTATTAGAAATAAATTGAAACAATTTCAATAATCATGTCACCCAAATCTTTCAATTTTTTTCCCAACCCAAAAATCTTTTTTGGAGGTTTTAAGACTGAAATAATTTTTGATGTGAAAATGAACTTCAAAAATCGTCCCACACTCCGCAATTTCGAAACAAAATAATAGCACTAACTCAATTAGTAAAATCCGAACCGAAGAGATCAACGAATTTAGATCACGAAGAACTTCAATGAAATGAAATTTAAAAAAAATCACAATGAGCTCTTTTTCATTTAAATTATTCATTAAGGGTGAATGGAATTTTTTTCAATTTTTGAAAAAAAAACTTCACCTTTGAGTCGAAAAGTTTGGCTTTGCATGACTAGCTTGACCTCTTGGTCAAAAGCTTTACTTATCTTAACCAGCTTGACTTAGCTTGATCGTTGGACACAATGGTCCAGTTTTCCAGAAATTTACATAACAGTATTTGGAAAAATTTTTTTGTGTACGTTTGAAAAGATTTTTCCATCCCATGAGTTTGACAATCAAGCAAAATTTTGGAACTAAGTAGAAAAAAGCGTTCAAAAAAATAATCCCATATGTTTTCAACATTTTAGTTCCAAGAGAGAGATGATATTTTCGACTCCTCCCTTCCATACATGTATTGTAAGCTTTACATTCCCGAGCGAAGGGAGGACCAAAATTTAAAAAATGAGTGATTTTCAGAAATAAAATAATCCGTTTTTCAATCGTTCGTCGTTAAAAAAATTCCATAAATTTTGAGTGAAAATATTCTAAAATTTCCTGGATTTTCCAGGTTGTTCACGTGGTTACATCGCGTATTTTTCCATCAATTTTCCATTAATGGTACACTTAAAAAAATTTTCATCGAGGATAAGTCGGTCTAGATACGTAAAACTTTTTGATGCGCCTTTTTTCTCTCAATAGACACACATTTCAGGAGAAAATTCGCCAAAAAATTGAAAATTTTTTGACAAAGAAGAAGAGAGACAGGCAGCGACAAAATATAAAAAAGCTCGCCACAGTCGCCGTATAAAATGAAAAAAAAAGATGATAAACAGAAGCGAAAGGGGGAAAAACGGAAATATTATTTACAATGACAAGTAAGATGTTCTTTTGTACGAAAGCACTTTTTTTCTTCGAAGCCTTTGTAGAAAGAGAGAAATACATATAGGAAAACGGGTCTAAGAAATAAGTATTTCATTTTCGTTTTGAAAAGAGAATTCTATTCTTCTCGGTCTGCTGAAGGTGGTCGGATCGTGGTTTGTATAACGAAAGAACACGCGTGTAATAAATATTGCGTAAACGTAGGTACTAGATAGGAATTGCGCATTGTGTTTTGAATGTGGCTGCAACGATCACGATGACATGACGCCAACATTAAAGAGTTTTTTCTTGCGACCGCGCGGATAACTGAAAAGCAGTTTCGTTATCGAGATAATACTGTTTCAAGGCGAATTTGATGTGCCTATTTTAAACAGAAGTACCTCTAGTACATACCTTATTTCTATCTACGTACATGAAGTGATCGCAGACAATGGTAAAAATTTAGTTAATAAAATAATCAATTACAAAGGAGGGAAGTACCGATCGTAGCCACTACCTGGTATCACTTGACTATCCACAACTCATTTGTAACATGGTCGGGGGATCTGCAGAGTACGCCTTCAACTCCACGTGACAATCGAAGTGTGAAACTTTTGTCAGCACGTTTACGCTTATCGAAATTAATATTCGGAAATTTTTCTACTACAACGATTTCTTCCACGTAATGATTTCACTGCTCGTTGCCTGTTTCCCGATGCAGTAATTTTATTCGTCTTCGTATACCCATTTTCTTCTGCGAGATTCCCAAATTCGTACACAGGAGTAGGGGGGTTGAACATTTGTAATACATAATGCTATTAAAAATCGTTCAAGTGATTCTGGCAAGTGACGATACGACACGAAGATGACAAATATTATGCCATGTTTTTCCCCGTATAGTCGAAATTGCATTCTACTCAAAACTTACAAGTAAAAACGAAAATGAAGCAGGATTTATTGAAATCAAAAAACAAACATTCGCGCTGTTTTCGAGCTACTTTTTTGATTTCCAAAAAATCCAATTTTGACCCCCCCCCCCCAAAAAAAAAATTATTCTTTGATTCTAGAACAAAAAAATAAACACGATAGATAGCAATCGCACGTTCACCTTCTGGCAAAACAAATATTCGAGAAAATTTCACGGTTGCCAACACCATTTTTCAAACATTATTTTCCCTCGATTTTCAAAATTTTCCAGATTTCTTTACGCAAAATATTTTTGCAGAAACGAAAGTGCATTTCCATCTCAATTTTTATCGAAATTAAGTCCCTAAAAATGGAGAAACATTTTTCATGTTTTCAAAATATTCAATTATATTTGGGATGGAGGGATCATAATACAATTACATATTTTGAGGGGAGATTTTTTGTCTCACACTTCTTTAAATAACGATTTACTTGAATTTATCGAATTCGAACCATCAAGCGAGTTGGAAATTTTTTGATCCAAAAGCTGTAATTTCATTGTTTTGTAACATTTTACTTCAGTCCTAGAACAGAGGCAAGATACTCATCCCTGCCTGCTACATGCCTTAGGCTACATACACTTGAACTAAGTGAAGGCAAAAATTTGAAAAAAAAATTGATTTTCAGAGACAAAATAATTCATTTTTCAATAGTTTGTTCTTTCCATAAAAAAAAAAAAAAAAAAAAAAAAACAGAAATTGGAAGAAAATTTTGAATTTTCCTGAATTCTTCGAAACATGGAAACTATGAACGTATTTTATTGAAAATAAATAAAATACCATCGCCTGATTTTTATTAAAATTTCGTGCTTTTCGAAGGATTTTTTTTACAAAATATTGTGTTTTTTTCGTTATGTCATTCTTTTCCAAACTAGTGCCAACCTTGAAAGGTTTTTTAAACCGTAGGAACCGTATTTCTTTGGTGAAAAAGACAGAACCTACCGATTGCACAATACATTCGTATACATAAATAAGTACCTAAACGCATATGAAATTCAGTCGAGTGAAAAAAATTATAAACAAAATCGTTATTCTCTCAAACGATTGCGCAAATGAGATTATACTAGTGCATGACGCATGAATAAAAAAAACAAAAAGGAAAAAGAAAAACGACGGCCAGCTCGAATACGACCATGCGGGGTACAAGGCACAAGATAACCCGCTGTTGAGCGAAAAATGACGACGGTGGTGAAAAAATACGCTGGTTGAATAATGCGCGATATCTAAATAAACCAGCGCGGTGTGGCGGTGTCGCGACGATAATGTTGAACGAACAGATTGCGCCAAGAGTATAGGCAAAGAAGGAGAAGACGGGGTTGAAATTGCATGATAAAAGTATTTTGTTATACTTGTTGCTCATCGCGTTTTCGTTTCACGCATTGCATTGCGCTTTTATCGCTCATCTACTCTATGTAGCATTTAAGGAGGCAAAATTGAGGTAATTCACGAATTACAAGTACGATAGGGTAGATAGTAACGAGGGCGAGCGAACTGAGTGAGTAAAGGGGCTGCAAAGAAGGTGTTTAGGCTGCGACAACGAGGCAATACGTTTTCTCAAGAACAATGAAAATATCCGTACCTAGGACATAGAGAAACAGATACGTGTCTTACCTACTTTTATGTCACGTTTGAACATAGGTACTCGTATAATGAATATCCGTTGCGTAGAGAAATTGATTGAAAGCAAGGAAGGGAAAAAAACGAAAAGAAGGTATACCTAGAGTTGAAATGAAATCAGCATAGAGATTGAATGTATACGAAATACACGTGCCGGTGATAATTTTAATGGAATTCAAAAATCATGATGTTTAACGGTGATGCTCATTTCGTACCTAGGCTATGTCTACTACTGCATCAGCAACAGTTTGTAGTAGGCTGGAATAAAAAAAAACATACCCTGGATTTTGATAAAAATCGGTGAGATAAATTTACTTTAAGTAAAGCATCTCCCAAAACAATTTTTAGTCCTCTCCCCAGCCCAAAAGAGGAAGGAGCTAAGAGGCTTCAAAGTGGAGTCATTTTCGAAAAAAAAAAAAACTGTATTTCACTACTTTCGAGAGATACCACTAGCTGGGAACCACAGTCACACCCCCCCCCCCCCCCAAAAAAACGTTGTGATTTGAGTTGCTATTCCTCCCTGGACTATTGACCTCAAAATTGGATAACACTTTTTGCCCTCCGCCAGCAAATCGAAAATCAGCGAATTCTCGATTTTTACCAAATTCAAATCGCTCACTCAAACACTTCAAAATCGAGTCAACAAATTTTCTTTGATTACCTAAAATCATTTTCAACGAAATTTTTCAAAAAAAAAACATTGCAATGCAGCCATCTGCATTTTGATTTGAACCCACCTAACTCTCCCTCACCACGAAAATTTGAAAATTTGAATTGATTACCTACAGAAAAAATGTCAAATTAAAAAGGAAAACCAAGTATTCCAACGCAAAATTAAGTTTAAAAAATGAAAAAAATTATGCCAGGATGCCTACGAAATCAAGGGAATAAAAATTCAAAAATTTCTTCACATTTTATTTCCACCCCCCCCCCCCCCGCCATGAAAAGAACATGCCTCAAATTTATAAATTCACGCAATCCCCTGCCATTTTTTAGTACCTAAGTACCAATAAATAAAAAAGTCAATGAGGAGGTAAAATATAAATCATTTTATCGAAACATAGAAATGTGTTAAGCCCAAGCGAAGCGAGGGCGAAAATTTTTGTGAAAAAAATCTTCAAAAGATAAAAATTCACCACTTTTCCCTCCTCAGGGTGTCACCAATTTTTAAAAATCAAATTTCGCGACTTTTTTAAAGATATCTAGTATCTACCTCTCAATTTAACCCCCCCCCCCCCCAAAAAAAAAAAATCAACGAGATCAAATTTATTATCGAAAAAAGTTTATACACTGAAAAAAATACGTCTTTGATTTTGAAAAAAGACAACTTTTTACAAAAAATTTCCAAAAGTGAGTTATTTTATGGTAAAGAAGAGAAATTTTACGAAAAATCATGTTAGAACGGATAAAATTGTTAAATGATTATTGAGAAATAAATTCATAGAAAGTCTGAAATATTAGCAGATTTGGCCAGAGCGAAGCGAGGGCGAAATTTTTTCGAAGAATTTATTTAAAAAACAGCAAAAAAAACATGGTTTTCTCCTTTAAAACGTCCCTTGGTAAATTCCAAAATTCTCCAATTATTTTAGATTTTCCTGACAATGGACACAATATTACCTTTGAAATTGCCAATTGTGATCGCTACTTAGTCTCCCACAAAAAATATTTTTCCGCTTCAAAATATTCAATTGTCTGAAATAGAAGGGAAGAGGACGAAGAGGTATATAATTTAAGAATGGGTTTTTATAATCTATGAGCTCGGGCGAAAATTTTTAGAAAAAATGTTCAAAAAGGTGAAATTTCTTTACTTTTTCTGTTTTGTAGAAAGCGAAAAAAATGGAAGTAATTTCGAAAAATTCGCGACTTTTTCGCGACTTTCGCGACTTTCGCAACCGGTAGACACCCTGCTCCGTTATATTTTTCAAAAAATAGACAATAATTTTGAATTCTGTAAGTTCTATTCCCTCTTCTTTTGTTTCAACATCGTGGTGAAAGGGATCATGGCATTTCTTTCTCATTATACAGCTCATTAAAAAGTAAGTTTCCAAAAAACTTGAGATTTTAAATAAATTTTTCAGAAAGAAAGAGTTTAAAGCATCCCGAGCGTAGCGAGGAAAAAATTTTTTTTCGAATAATTCATAATTTAATGGCCAAAAACATGCATTTTCAGTATCAATTTTATTGTATGTACATTATGGTCAACAAAAAATCAGATAAAAGATGTAATAATCCGGCCCGAGCGAAGCGAGGGCGAAATTTTTTGAAAAATTTATAATAAAATAAGCAAGTAACACTTTTCTGAATGATTCAGATTTTTTTTTGAATTTTCAAAAAATTCCAGAGAAATTTCCAAAATTCCCTGACTTTTCCCGGTTTTCCCGGTTTTCCAGAGAATGGACACCATGCGTACACACTCCCAAGGTTCTGAATGCTTCTATATCAACCAGGTTCCTCCCCCCATCCTACCCTTCACACAACAACATTTCAATCCTCTGGTAGAGGGCAAAAATTGGTACATATCCAATTTTGAGGTCAGTGGTTCAGGGAGGTGTAGAGACTTGAAATCTCAACCTTTTAGGGGTGTAACCGAGGTTCCCAGAAGGTGGTACCACCTGAAAGAGGTAAAATATAGCTTTTTATTTAGAAAATGACATCACTTTTAGGACTCTTATCCTTCTGATCCTTTTGGGCTTAGAAGGAGTCAAAAAAATTTGGGAGGTACCCCACTCAAAGTAAACTACCTCACCAATTTTTGTCAAAATCCAAGATAAATGTTTTTTTTCTCGCTCTATCCTATAGTGTGTGAGTAGGTGCATATAACGTGCTGTAGTTACCTTTGCAGATTGGGGTGACGGTAGCGACGCGCGTATATTTGTGAAAGTGGGGTGTAAATATAGGCACTTTGTTGCAAGTATTTACGCACAGAATATGGCGAAGTGCGGAATAGTTGAGCTTGGTGGCGCGTCGAAGCACAGCACAGCGATGAAACGTAATACCTATCCAACCTTTTTGGAATCTAAACACCATTTTAATTAAATCTTCTTCGAAACGCGAAGCGTAAGAAAATTAATTAAGCTCTCTGTGTTAAATCTTGTAATTAATTAACTCGCGCGGCTCATCTATTGCTCACACAGGCGCAGCCCTGCCTCCATATGTACGAGTACGACGCGACGTGTTAGCTGTTTGAGCGAGCAGCGAGGATAAACTTGGCCCATCGATGCTCCCGCGCAACGCGACTTTTTTATTTACGAGCCCGTGGATTAGGTCTCGGTAGCTACCTATTACTACCTAAATTCAATGCACCCGAGTTGACCTATGCCAGAAAAAGACAGATAAAAGGAGAGCAAGTGTTGAAACACCAAGTTCGACTCGACTATTAATTCGCGATTTGAGTGTAGTTTGCGAATTACCAGTAGAAAGGTATCGTGTTTTTAAAATGATCGAACCGGTTTGACAGCGTTGCCACCAGAAATTTCGAAAATTCTTTAAAACAGCTAAAATCCTTTCGGTAAAAATTCCTTACAGATTCCTTTTTTTTATTTTTTTATTTTACAAATAACGTCACTTATAATGTTATCTGCCACCTAATTCTGTGAAAAAATGAAATAAAAACGTAAAAATTGAGCAATTTTTATTTCGAATGACGTTTTTTAAAAAATCTTTACATTTTGCAAAGGAGGTAGAAAGCCATTTGAGATTTGGGAGGGGCATAATTTTAATTTTAGAAATATTATGGAAAATTTTCTGTTTTTGGGTCAAAATTGGACAAAAATTTGAAAAAAAAATAGGGGTTTAATCTAAGAAATGCGTGTTTCTACTCATTTTTCATATTTTTTCAAAATTTCTTAAAAATCCCTCAAATTGTGAAATTTTTAAACAAATTTTTAAAAATTTTTCACAAACCTCAAAAATTTCTCAACTTCAAGGTATTTTCCTTAAACTTGGCAACACTGCCGGTTGAAAAAAATCGTATTGGAAACGAATGCGGATCCAAAACATATTCGTACAACAACCTTTACCTTAAATAGTACATTCTTTTAAACATAAAAAATTGATGTGAACCGAGCCAATATGCTGCCAAAGTTGCGTAAGTCATACTCAGCATTTCGCAGAAAAATTGACGAAATTTCGGCGCCTAATTCCTGCACCTCCCCCCCCCCGCCCCCTTCCACCGATCGGTGGAGCCCGGCAGCGTATAAATTTACAAAAGAACCGAAAAAACAGATCTGGATTCCGTAAGCGATAGGCGATGGCCTTCGGCGGATTTAATCCGTTGTCTAAAAATTAATTCGATCTCTATCGAGGCGCGCGGTAGAGGAATAAAAAGGGTAAAAGTTTATACTAAATTGAAATAACTCGGCGAAGAAAAGTTTATTCTAGTTTAACGACGTTTCGAAAATCAACTCGAAAAGGAATCCGAGAGCATAAAAGGTGGAAAAGGAGGGAATAACGAAAAGGAAAAAGATCCATCAGCCAACTCTGCCGAGCAATTTACCGGATGAACTATAAAATCAAAACAGAAAACAGAACGCGTACACGCGAAAAGGGAGTAAGCGAGATGGCGGAGGGAGACGCACCGAGGTTCGCCGTCAACGACAGGCCCGTCAAAAAATTTCGTCGGAACGCTGTTTTTATTAGTATTTTTCCTTTTTGAATTCCAAAAATGATGATTCGGATTGAGCAGCAGAGCGCGGCGCAGCGCGCAAGCGTCCTGGTACATTTTCCATGGACAGATATTTTTAATTTATTCGACGTAATTAAAAATGTTTTCTTAATTTTTTACCGTGCTTGTTTTTTTTAGCGTGCACGCAGTTAGTTGTTTTTTACGATATTTTTTCGCTTTCGTTCGCGCGGCGGAGGTCTTTCGCGGCGCGTCGCGACCCGTCGCGGCAGCGGCGAAACGAACAGGGCGAAGCTTAATTAAAAACTCGCGCAGAAGTTATTAAACGGCAAGTTTCTCGACGGACTTTTGTACATTTGTGTCGTATAATTGTTATTTTTCTCGCTCGCGAATTCCTCCTGCCTGCTCCACCGCCGCAACTTCGTTTCGCTCTCCATTCCGCGTCTTTTCGCGTAATTAACATTTTGACGCGAAATAACATCGTTTTTGAGAGCAGAGAAACGCGCGGCTGCAAAATTTAATAACCAAATAAAACGCTAACGATTCAATTACTTTCCAAAAATAGCGAACCGTCGAGTTTTTTTTTGTCCCCTCTGGCAACGGACGTACTGACGTGCCGCGCGCGCAATTTCCAAACGAATCGACGAATTTTCTTCGAAAAAAATAGTTAGAACGATAATTCGAGTGCTTTTTCAAATTCGAATTACGTGGGATGCCGGATGCCGACCTGCTCCGCAAAAGGCATCGAGTGGAGGATGAAGTAAATACGCCGATACGCGTGGGTCTGAGTTTGGGTATGGATAGTTGGGTACTAGGCAGACGCGTATGCCTAAGCTACCGCAGGTACATATTTGTTTGCGAAACTACGAGTAAAGGTGGGAAGTAGAAGTGTACTCGTGCGAACGAAACGATATGCCCATGCCCGTACATTGCATTTAATATTTATTGCTGATGTTACGACTTACCTACGACTCGCCAGTTCAAAAGTCATCAGAAAATGGACGGGGAAAGTACAACAAAATCACATCAGGCAGTCGCGTCGGAAGATTTTTTTGGATGAGTACAAAGTGAGTATGGAGACTTGGAATACCAGAAGGATTTTAGGAGGAAGGGGTGAGAGGGAGCCTTCTCGTATAGTTACGATTTCGTTCATGCTCGGGCGAATAGGGCGATGCTTTGAAAAAAATTGATTTTTAATACCAAAACACCAAAACAAGAATTTGTGACAATTCCTCGGGGGGACGATTTTCCGGGGTCAATTGCCCACGTGCAATTTCCAATCTACGACAATTTCTTAACAGGTGACATTTTTTTGAGAGCGAAAATTTCCTTTCCGCGTGATTTCCTGCAAACAAAAATCAAATCCTCCCCTCATGAAAAGTTCAAATGAACTAATTGTTCTACGTTTTCAACAAAACAAGTTTTAGTCTACAGTCCAAAATTTTTGGAAAATATTTTAAAATTGTCCTATATTTGGGCTCAAAATTGCTCAAAAATGTTGAAAATTACATTTTTACTTACATCGTTGTGTCGCTCATGAATACCATTTTGATAGGTCACATGTCAATTATTTAAAAATACTCAAAAATTTGCCTCCGCTAAAAATTTTTAAAAATTGCTCAAAACCATTTAGGTCAACATTTCCAAGTTTTTGGTAAAATTCTACCCCACTCCCATTGGTCACGCGTCAATTTTCTGAAAATACTTGAAAATTGGCCTGATTTTGGGCTCAAAAATGCTCAAATTACATACATTTCCACTGACATCGTTGTGCTGCTCGTGAAATTTTAACCCATTTTGATAGGTCGCAACCCCAGTTTCCGAATTTTTTTGGTACCTAATTCAGTTTTGACAAAGGGAGGTAAAAATGATGCGCTTTCTTTGCTTAAAAATTTGACCACAACCTATTGTGCCAAAAGTCAAAAATGACAAAATTTTACAAAAAATCACACATTAGGGGCGCTGACACCCCTTTGTGCATGTTGCCCAAAGAAGCTGACATGACATATATTGGAGTGAGGAGATTGTCCGCTACCAGTCTGAAAATTTTTTGTCCCCAGTCAAATTTTAAAAATGGGGGAAAACAGGGGTTTTTTAGGCTCCAGCAGACTAGGTATTATGTCAAAATTCAATGAAAAAATTGAGTACTTAATCTGTTATCAGGTTGTTTTCAGTAGATGTATAATACATGTGAAGACCTCAATTCCAAAAATATTTTTTGGGGGAAATCAAAAAAAAAAATGTCCCCAGGCCCATTATTTTTTGAAAAAGCTGATGAATCGTATCTTAAACTGTAGTGCAAAGGTTTCCCTAGGTAATTTCATTTCAAAAAATCCCACCACTGCGACTTTGTCCGTGTGAGGCTGATGAAATTTGGACTAAGCACTTTTTAGAATAGTAACGATTTTTTTCGAATATTTATGGCGAAATCTCTTGCCTAAACATAGTGATGTTATTCTTTAATTCCTGGACTAAGTAACTTTTGGAACAGTACTGATTTTTTTGACATTTTTGGGGTGAAATCTCGAACTTACATAAATGTAATGAAATTATTATTAATTATTTTTTTTTTGATCATTCAGCAAATATTCTAAATTGAAACAAAAAAAGCTGAAATTTGGTACCTATACATATACCCTAATTTTGACCCGCCGAATCGATTGGAAGTGGTTTCGAAACGTTTCGGAACCTCCAGAAGATTTTAGTATTTTTTAATACTTTAGAAACGCCCATAAAAATGACCAATCTTCAGTTTTCGGCTATATAACGTCCTAAACTGGTGAGAAATTACCTAGACTATACTCGATGACGTCACTAACTCATTTTTTGTTTTTTTGGATTATGCATTTTTTGGAATTGAGGTCTTCATGTAATTGTACATTACTTGAACAAAGAAAAATTGAAAAATTAAAGAACTTTTGGAACAAATAATATACGTACCTACTTTCTGAATCTGAATTAGTCAAATTTGGTGAATTGGTGCCTTTTTTAATCAGTAAAACAAAAACTAAAAATCATGATTTTCCTCTGATCTTTCAGTCAAAATTACCGATTTTTTCTGACCAATTATAAATTGACTGAGAAATCTGTGGAAAATCAGTAAAAAATTAGTGATTTTTTGTGAAATTTGTTTCACTGATTCAAAAAGGCAAAATTTCATCAAATTTAACTGGTTCAGATTTAGAGAGTAATGTAATCATGTTCATTTAACGATGGCGATTTTTTTGGGGAAGCATCATGTTTAAAAAACAAACGATTTCACTTTTTTGACATTTTTATAATAAAAAATCACTTGTCACATTCCGAGTCGACTCCGAGTCTTCGAGTCCTTTGTAAGTCCATTTTCAAAGCAGACTATCGTCAACCTAGATTGGAAACACTAATTTTATCACACAAGAAATTTTTGCTAGAGAAAATTTTCGCCGATGAGATTGTTGCTAGGGAAAGGCATTTTTTCATGTTTTAATTCTTTGAAAATCACTACCTACCTGATGTAATTTTGAGAGGTACATTTGATACTTCGCACCACGACCATCGATTTGCTGGGGGGGGGGGGGGGGGGGGGGGTAAAATGTACCCGTTGTATTCTACTTTCCGACGTCATCGACATCAGGTACGGTAAAACACGAGCTGCTTGATTTCGGCACTCGATGCGACGCGACGTGACGGCAGTTAAGCTGGTGGTATATATACTCAGAGGTAGCAAATAAGAAAGATTTTTAAGGCTGCGCGATTTGTATTATATCGAAAAGGTATAGAAAGCTGCAGCGCGGTGTCTCGCCGAGCTTTTCTACTCGAGCCGAGATTTTGTAACGTTCGAAGGCGGTTTTGAATTTTATAAAGAGACTATAAATACCGATAGAAACATAGTAGGCGCACCGGAGATGAAGTGAGCCGAGGTAAGGGGGCGAATCAGGTGGGTCTGGGTATTAGACGACGTGAAATACGTAGAAGCGTGAACGTTTGTACAGTATTCGAGAAGGTGTAAGCAGGAGGAAGAAGGAGAGAAGGGGAGTCGTGCACAGAAACATGACCCGTGATATTCTCGGGGATCTTTCTAAATAAGCTCATTAAAGTAACCCTTATTCGCGCGTAAGCTTAACGATGCGATGCTTCTCATGGCTGCCTGGCTGTTTGCCTGCCTGCCTGCACGAAGCAGAACGAAATACGTCGATAATAATCCTAAAACCGCTCGAAGGCGGATACCCGGTATCTTTGGCAGAATTTTGCGTACATTACGTACCTATCAGTCGATGAAAGAAACCAGCTTTGACTCTTCGACGTAGCCTTACACTGAAACCTCGCTGCAGCCGCCTTCCTTTACAGAAAAGATGGGTATAGCTTTATGAGGAATACGCGACGATATTAATTGGAGATACGGAAGATGGTAAGTATAACGAAGCTAGTTTTGTGGCTTGGATATGATTTCGGGCTATACATGAATGACGAACGTGCTCAAAGAAAGCATTTCAAGGAGATTTTATAACGGTGACGTCACCACCACGTCGCGTCGCCACCAACATCTTCATTTTTTCTAATGAATTGGAGCAAAATTTTCATATTGCGAAAGGGATCCGACCATTAATGCAAATTTTACGACCGCCAGCCAGGGATTTTCCAAACTTTCGTGAAAAATGAGAAAAATCGATCGAAAATGAAATTCGCAACCCCGCATTTGGCTGCACCCTGAAATTACGATAATTTTAGCATTTTTTCCAAAGCCACTTAATATGGAAACTGCAACGCCATCGACGGTAGGTTAATTTACCCGCGATAAATTGATTCCCTCCTCGGTCTTTTTTCAAATACGAGTAACCACTACCTACTACCTACACGAAGAGGAGAAATAACCAACATCGTGAATAAGTATTGAATTGGAAAAAAATGAACGAAAACCAACCATTTTCTCGACGACGAATTTCAAAGTCGAGTGTAATGTACCAATTCGTCGGGGACGAGTAGGAGTGTTACGTCGAAATGAAAGACGAAGACGAAGCGGAGGAGCGGATAAGTATTCCAAGTTGGAAAAGAAGCCACGTCGATCAATTTGCATAATTGACACGAGCGGTAATTTGCTTCTCGAGCACAATTAGAAGAACGTGTTAATAAAATTGCATAATTTGCCGCTTCGCTTTCGCCGAACATAATACGTTAAATTAATTGGAAATCACGTTGTTGCGTGTGCTGTTTGATGACAGGTTTGGTAAACACAGCGACGACGTCTAACGTACGTAAGAAGAACTCGACAGCGAGTAGGATTTGCGCTGCGCTATGCTACGAGCTTACGACATCGTACACTCGACTCGATGTTGGGGTTTTCTATTTTCTCTTCCTTCCTCCCCACAAACATACGCTCTAGCGCACTATTTCTCGCGTTAATTGTGCGGCGATGTGAGCGAGTTTCAAATCAGCAAAATTACGATGACGCGAACGAGTTATTCTCAAAATTCACGTCATACTAATTGTCTTTTTAATCATTTTTCGAAATCGAAACCGCGCTAGTAGAGAAAAAACAACAGATAACGTCGAGGAAAATTTTCAGGACAGCCAACAAAGTTTCAAGGGCGGAATTTTTGGAGATGTCATTTTTTTGTGTTTTTGTGTTGAACTGATTTACTTGAATAATGCTGCATTGATTTTGCATGGATAGACGAAATTTTTGGGAAAAAGATGAAATTTTCCCAAGCTCCACTGTCAAGTTACAAAGAAAACGTTCACTTTCCTGAATATAATTTTTTTTTAAATAAAAATAAAATCGGTCAGGTAGTGTTATAGGAACTATGACCCTATATAGGGTGTCGGGTAAGTGGTATGCCAGTGTCATACTTCATTTTTGGATATAACCGGATACCACTAAAAATAAACGTTAGGTGAACAAGTTGCATATCTTGAAAATTGAAGGGGCAAATAATGTTTTTTTAAAAATCACGTAAATTTTTTTTCAACCATGGGAATGGATAGTACTTTGAAAACTGAATAAATTTTCATCGTATGACTTTTTGCATTACTTGAAAATTGAAGGGGCTACAAAAAATTTTGTTCGAAAAAAGTTCTAAAAAAATACAACTAATCAAGGGAATGGATAGTATGTTGAAAAATGAACAAATTTTGTTCTACAGACTTTTTGGCTAATATTAAAAATGAAGGGGCCAAGGGTCATCCAAAATTGAGAAAATTAAAAAAAATTTGAATCCCACTTTTTTGGAATGACCCCTAGCCCCTTCATTTTTTATGTTGGGCAAAAAGTCTGTAGAACAACATTTGTTCCTTTTTCAACATACTATCCATTTTCTTGATTAGTTAATTTTTTTAGAACTTTTTTCGAACACAATTTTTTGTAGCCCCTTCAATTTTCAAGTTATGCAAAAAGTCATATAATGAAAATTTATTCAGTTTTCGAAGAACTATCCATCCCCATGATTGAAAAAAAAAATTTACGTGATTTTTTAAAAAAAACATCATTTGCCCCTTCAATTTTCAAGATATACAACTTGTTCATCTACGTTTTTTTTTTAGTGGTACCCGGTTATATCCAAAAATGAAGTATGGCAGACCACTTACCGGACACCCTGTACTTCGCTTATGTGTGTGGGGATGGCTACGCCGCGACCACCCAGGAGAGGTAGGAACCTCGCGGTTTTAACCCTTCGAGCCACGGTATGCTTGGAAATGGAAACGCTCTCCAGTCTCTCAGATACCAAGGTATGGAATGCTGTTCTGGCATCTGATAGATCCGCGACTTGGCTTCTGCTTACGGGACGTCCTGAGTCAAGTAAATTTACATCGATTGGTTTAATTCGTTTCGTGTAGTTTAATAATTCAATTATCGCGTATAGTTCAACTGTGGATGAGTATGGCGGTGGGTACTTGTATTTCCGGTGTATAATACATTGGATATAACCGGGTACCACTAAAAAAAAACTTGAGATGAACATGTTGCCTATCTTAAGAATTTAAGGGGCAAATGCTGCTTCTAAAAAAATCACGTCAATTTTTTTTTGACCATGGTAATGGATAGTATTTTGAAAACTGAACAAATTTTCACTATATGACTTTTTGCCTAACTCAAAAATTGAAGGGGCTACAGAATTTTTTTTCAAAAACAATTTTTAAAAAATCAACCAATCAAGGGAATGGATAGTACGTTGAAAACTGAAGAAATTTTGTTCTGTGCACTTTATGCCTAACGTCGAAAATGAAGGGGCTACGGCTCGCGCAAAATACGTGGGCTTCAAAAAATTTTCGAATTTTCCCAATTTTGAATCACCCTTGACCCCTTCATTTTTGATGTTAGGCAAAAAGTGTACAGAACAAATTTTTTTCTGTTGTCAATGTACCATCTATTCCCTTAATTAGTTTATCAAAAAAAAAATTTTGAAAAGAAGTTTTTGTAGCCCCTTCAATTTTCAAGTTAGGCAACAAGTCATATAGTGAAAATTTGTTCAGTTTTTAAAGTACTATCCATTCTCATGGTTAAAAAATTTTTTGACGTAATTTTTTTAGAAGTAGCATTTGCCCCTTAAATCCTTAAGTTAGGCAACATGTTCATCTCAAGTTTTTTTTAGTGGTACCCGGTTATATCCAAAAAAAATATGTTTGGCAGACGATTCATGGAACACCATGTATAACGCTCGTATCGTACACACTTAGTCTACATTTATTTCGTCTATCGTCGTTATATTCGCGGGCTAGGTTATCTGTTAGAATGGTGGTTATTTCTTATTTCTATCTTTCTGCAGAAGCTAGAAGTACTACCTATCTAAATCCTAACAGTAGTTCTAAAATAAATAGGAGAAGAACACGAAAAACAAAATTTTTAAGAAAGAGCTTTCAAACGAAGAAATTTCAATTTTCAAAAAAGTTGAGCAAACTTTTCAAGTTTAATTAAAAAACACCTTTTCATCACTTTTTCCAAATTTTATTATATTTCCTTTTACTTATGTGTGCAAATGATAAGTGTAGGTATAGATTCAGAGAACATAAAAGCGTCATTTTTGGGTAGTCTTCGATTATGCTACACTCAGTGAAGTCAAAATTCGAACTTTTTCCCATCGTTACCAAAGATTAAAAAATTAATTCTCATAGCAGCAGCGCACAGTGGTCCAGGAGACCCCTCAAAACGCGCGAAATTCAGTATCATAAAAAAAGAGCAATAAAAGTGGGTAAAAATTAGTGTACATATAGTTTTTTTGGTCGTAGATTACGAATCTGGCAGAAAAAATTGATTCGGGGCAATGGGGAGGGGTAGGGGAGGTGCTGAAATCGAAATTCACCTAAAATATCGTGTAATATATCGAAATCTAGGTTTTCGAGGTCGTAGATTAAGAATATGACAATAAAAAAATTTTTAGAGGTCATGGGGAGGGGGTGGGGGGGTGCTCAAATCAAAATTCACCATAATATCGCGTAGCATATCGAAATCTTGGGTTTCGAGGTCGTAGATTACGAATCCGACAAAAATTTTTTGTGAAAGTAAGAGGGAAGGGGTGGGGGTGGTGAAATTGGAGTTAAACCAAAATATCGTGTAGTAGATCGAAATCTAAGGTATTTTTGCGATTTTAGTAATATAAATTAGACCAAAAGTATAAGTGCCACGCCTCAGCACGAAAAATGTTATAGGTGAAGTGGTAGTTTCAAGTGCCCTGAACACGATTTTCCAAATAGTTTTTGCGTCCGTCTGCGTCCGTGTGCATTATAAGCAAAAATGTGCCTTTTTCAACGATTTTTTCCCATTTTTAGTAATTTTTTTTCAGTATTGTCATTATTTACAAACCCTTTACATTCCCGGCATGTAAATAATGACATTAATAAACAAAAAAAACTATTAAAAACGGAAAAAATCGTTGAAAAAGGCACATTTTTGCTTATAATGCACACGGACGCAGACGGACGCAAAAACTATTTGGAAAATCGTGTTCAGGGCACTTGAAACTACCACTTCACCTATAACATTTTTCGTGCTGAGGCGTGGCACTTATACTTTTGGTCTAATTTATATTACTAAAATCGCAAAAATACCTTAGATTTCGATCTACTACACGATATTTTGGTTTAACTCCAATTTCACCACCCCCACCCCTTCCCTCTTACTTTCACAAAAAATTTTTGTCGGATTCGTAATCTACGACCTCGAAACCCAAGATTTCGATATGCTACGCGATATTATGGTGAATTTTGATTTGAGCACCCCCCCCACCCCCTCCCCATGACCTTTAAAAATCTTTTTATTGTCATATTCTTAATCTACGACCTCGAAAACCTAGATTTCGATATATTACACGATATTTTAGGTGAATTTCGATTTCAGCACCTCCCCTACCCCTCCCCATTGCCCCGAATCAATTTTTTTCTGCCAGATTCGTAATCTACGACCAAAAAAACTATATGTACACTAATTTTTACCCACTTTTATTGCTCTTTTTTTATGATACTGAATTTCGCGCGTTTTGAGGGGTCTCCTGGACCACTGTGCAGCGTAGAAATTTGAACCAAAGGTAAGGCAGTGTTTAAAAAAATCGATGTCACCTTACAAAGGACCTACCCGAGGTCTGACACGCCAAAAACAAAACATTTTTTACATGCGTGTAGAGCATCGCTGCCATCACAAAAAAATTCCACAGCCAAAATTTCAGCCCCAACATTGCCGGGGGAGGGGGGGTGAATTTAGAAAAATGTCCAAATACTAATTGCCATAAGTTGCGGAGTTATTTCAATTTTTCTATTTCTCGCACATATAAGGTATGAGTGAAAATTCACCCCCGAGGTATTACATGCGAATCCAGGCAACTACCCCACCTCCAGATGGCCTATACCGAGGGTAGTTCGTGGTGTAAAATTTATCCCCTAAATACCATACGGAGGCGAGTTATTTAGATTTTTATTATTTCTTCGGTGTATTAGGAGATTTTTCAAAATTCAAATCCCCATAACTTCCCCCAAGTCAACTTTAGGGGCTGAAATTTTGGCCGTGGAAGTTTCTTGTGATGCTCTACAACCCTGTAGAAACATTATTGTTTTTGGCATGCCAGACCTCGAGTAGGTCCCTTATTAGTTGCAACTTTTTCAGGAAGTTTTATTTTCTGAAATTCCCCATTTTTTGGGCTATACGTTGACTGAAATCAAGATAATTGTCGGTTTTTACGTTCATCTACTCTTTTAATCTGAATCAGTGAATTTTCACTGTCATTTAGTGAATACGACTGATACAATTGGGGAATTTTCATTTTTGAATCAGTAATTTTTTCAATAACTACTGAACTGAATCAGTTGAAATTTACATTTATTGATTGAATTAGTAATTATGGAAAAAAATTAGTGATTCAAAATTAAGAATTCACTAATTGAATCTGCAGTTTTTCATTGATTTCTGTAATGACTCAATTCCGGCTATTTCATCAGTGAATTTTCACTGATTTAATTTAAGGGAGTATGCATGACGGATTATTGCTCGCATTTTCACAAAAATCGATTTTTTCATCCCCTATAACCTACCCCTCCCCCTTAAACACAACCCAAGAAGGTATTGACGGATGATCCGAGGATAAAGGAAACCGCGTAAAAGGAGAAGAGCGTCACAAAAGATTCCGTTCAGCATTTAGTAAGTACTAATTTTTGTGGAGGTAATGTAGATGGGGTTACAGCAACGACCAAATTTTAGTAATTCTGTTAACGCCTATCCAGTGCCCAGTGAACCCACACATCTTATATGTACGAGCTCCTCGGAGACGAACAAAAAAATTCAGTCATTTTGCAAAATCACCGGTGTAGATGATTTCGTAATGTTTTTCTTTTTTTTCGTAGAAAAAAAAAACGCAAGACAAGGTAAAAGCTACGCCATCACTATTCGTCGACTCAGGTGCGACTAGATTTGAAAATGCGAAGGTTTAGACGCATGAATTATATATGAAACGAAAATGTGCCGCTTCGGATAACGCTTTCCACTCACTAAGTAAGGTATTTATAAACGAAAAAAAATCGCGCAGAGAAAACATGGCAAATATTTATCGATTTTAAAAAAAATATCCACTCGCTACGCAATTACAAGTACTAAAAGTATGCTATAAAATGTAACCGATGATGGAACCAACGTCGAAATATTGTACCAGCAGCACAGACAATATGGGAATTGGCTCGAGTTTAATGTTTTGGCAGACTGTGACGAATCGTCTGATTAGTAACGATAATTATTACCGAATTTTACGGACCCTATGTAGAAAATTTTCGACAAAATGTTGACATTTTTCCTCGTTTTTGGAACTGACAATTTGTAGACTAAAGCTTTCCTGGCCTGAAAGCCTGCGTAGTGTAAAACTGACGTCTGACAGGGTGCAACTTCAATTTTAATTTCTCAGCCCCGAGTTACCTAAGTGCTTCGAGTAGATGACTTTAAAAATTTTGATCGACTATGGTAGGAGCTGAAATGAATTTTTTCTACAACGAACAATACGAGAATTTCTCGAAGGGCAATTTTGAAAAACGTGGCAGCGATTAGAGAACGGATACTCGTCTTATTACTTTCGTCTTTTCGCACACTCGGGCTGCTTGAAACGATTAAATATTTATCACCTCAGTACGATGCGATGGTTAAAAATACCGCTGCGACGCATCGTCTCACTAAAGTACCACGTACAGTTTTAATCACATGATGTACTAAACAAACTAGGTTCATAGGTAGAGGTAGTAGGTACTAGGTAATATATGCCTAGTTAGTAGCTTCTAATACCTCCCATTATCTATTATAAACAATAGACCTGTAAATCTGTACGAAAATTCGTAGGTGCGTTCCCGTTAATGGTTTATTATTAGCGACCAAACTCGAAGAAATCCCAAAAGTATCCCGTAAATAGGTATAAGTAGCTCATAAATGTCTGTTTGAAGCGTAAGGGGAGACACCAACAAAACAATTGATGATGTAGCTTTTAACTCGTGTCTTTTTCCGCAACTATACTTGTGTCATGTCGTTTTTCTTCGATACGGCGCGGCGCGGCGGCGGTAGGCGGTATAGGCAATTAAAAAAATGTGATCGAAGAGTATCTCAGAACTAGACACACTGTGTCAAAAGAGCGGACTTCCTATTATATACAAACTAGAATTGAACTTGTGAAGCTCAACTTTCAATGCACGTATCAACTTCGAAATTTAATCATCTCTTCCTCTATACACATTCTAATTACTACGGAAATTTCAAGTCGATCGATCAACTCTGACTTGAGTTATGGTGTCACAAAAAAGAACTTTAAAACTTCAAAGCTCAGCTTTCCTTGCTCAAAATTTAACCTTAAAAAATTAGGTCTTCTTCTGCACGATCTACACGTACTGTAAAAATTTCAAAACGATCGGTTCAGTTAAACGAGAGAAATCAAGTCGGAAAAATTGACCTATTACAAGCTTTTGAACTTTGAGCTCATTTTTCTCGAAAACGTGAGATTTTAAGAAAAATGAGAAATAGAGCTTGAAATTCCTAACCATTTTTTTGTCCTCCATTTTTCTCTACAATGCACCGTTTCCGAGATATTTTTGAAAAACTGAATAAATTTGAGCTTCAAAAGCTCAGCTTTCTATGCTAGATCGCCTTCCAAATTCAATCAGATTTTCTCCTAAACACATTCTTATCACCATAAAAATTGCAAACCGATCGGTCGATTTTATTTATCTTGTCAGAGGGAGGTTTCAGAAAAATAAGCTTTGGAGTTTCAAAGCTCAGCTTTCTAGGCACAGAGTTACGCCAAAACATAATCAGTTTTTCTCCTGTACGATGTAAACTTACTGTAAAAATTTCAAAACAATTGGTTCAGTTGAACGAGATAAATTGAGTCAGAAATATTGACCAATCACAACCCTTCCAACTTTCTCGAAAATGGTGAGCTTTTAAGAAAAATTCATGAGAATCAAAGTTGTAGAGCTTAAAATTCCTAACCATCCGTTTGGTCACCGTTTTTCTCTACCATGCACCATTTTCGAAAACTAAATAAACTTTGAGCTTCAAAAGCTCGACTTTCATTGCACGGATCGATTTCAAAATTTAAGCAGCTTTTCTCCTATACACGTTCTAACCACTGTAAAAATTTCAAGTCGATTGGTCAACTCTAACTTGAATTGTAGGATCACAAAAATGAACTTGAAAGCTCCAAGCTCAGCTTTCTATGCACTGAATTGAACCAAAAAAATATCATTTTCTCTCTTGCACGATCTACACCTTTTACAGAAATTTCGAAACGATTGGTTCAGTTACACAAGAGATATTGAGGTGGAAAAATTGACCAATCACAAGCCTTCCAACTTTGAGCTCAAGCCTGATAAGGAATTATTGATGAAGATTTTATCTGCCGACCACTGCCTCAAAGGGGCCATAAAATCAGTCTTTGTGTTGGTCTAAAAATGCCGACCTAGCAGGTGGTATTGCAAGGGTTCAAAGAAAATATTTTATCTGCCGACCCATTGTTGAGAAATATGATTAAATCGCATCAGAAAAGTTGACCAATCACAGGCCTTCCAACTTTGAGCTCAATTTTCTCGAAAACGGTGAGCTTTTAAGAAAAATTCATAAGAATCAAAGTTGTAGAGCTTGAAATTCCTGACTATCCTTTTGGCCTCCGTTTTCCTCTACGATATGCCGTTCGCGAGATATTTTCGAAAAACTGGATAAACTTTGAGCTTCAAAAGCTCGACTTTCAAAGCACGGATCGATTTCAAAATTTAATCAGCTCTTCTCGTGTACACGTTCTAACCACTGTAAAAATTTCAAGTCGATTGGTCAACTCTAACGTGAGTTATCGCGTCAGAAAGAAATGTCCCAAAAATGAGCTTTAAAGTTGAAAAGCTCAGCTTTCTGTGCACAGAATTGTACCAAAATCTAATCAGCTCTTCTCCAGCATGAACTACACCTACTGTAAAAATTTCAGCTCGGTCTGATCAGTTTAGCGAGAGAAATCGCGTCAGAAAAAAAAGGCTTCAACAAACAAACAAATAAATAAATAAATAAAAAAACCCTTATGAACGCAATAGCGGATTCCCGCTAGAGCGGGAAGTCCGCTAAAAACGATCGAAAAGAACGCGATGCTAAGAATAAATCTCTTCCGGAAATGCCACAGCATTGGAAAAAGCCGCAGGTGATTATGTTCTTCTTCCATGACAGCAATTGCAATAATTTAATTAGGTACATGCATGCGCTCCATTAGAGCAGGTTTTCACGTATGTGAAGGTGTTATACGTTATCAAGCATGGAAAATTCAATAATGTTCATTATTTTTATAATAATTGCTTTTTTCCCTTCTTTCCCAGGTTCAAAAATTACACGATGAGGGGAAATTAGTCTGAAGCGCCAATTGACAAAAAAAAAAACTGATTTCGATTTCAAGTGCTACTTTTCTCATAGAGATTTTTCATCTTGTACCGGAAGGAAAGAGGGGTTTTTAAGAAAACATTTTTCAAAAAAAAAGTCAATTGCAGATCTATAGGTACCTACACCTACCTATTCCCATTTTTAAAAAAAATGAAATTAGAAGAACCGTCGTATTTCGATACATTCTTAACAATGATATCAAGTAATTGAGGGAATAAGACAAAGAGATTTTCAAGCCAAGATTTTTTCCGTGTCAATTTTTCAGCTTGTCTATAAGGACTATTGAAACGTTAGATTTTCAAAGATCGAAAAAGTTCTTTCTTTAGATATAAGACTGATTTTTTTTGTGAAATGTCGTAATTGAAAAAATTCAAGTTGAAATCCAAAAATTTGCCAACTTTTCCATGACTTCTCAAAATTTATAAAATTCTTTCACCTCTCAGGTGTTTCATAAAATGGACGGACATGCACCACGAAATTAAGTACTTCATCGCCCATTACACAGGTCAACATGGAAAATGCTGTTTGAAGTTTAATGTATGATTTTTATAGTACCTATTTTTCGAACTATTCGCGAGAAAAATAGAAAAAAAATTCCATCGCCCAAGGATTTTTCACAACATGAATTTTTTATTGGATTTTTTTCACACTTTTTGATAATTTTTGACACTTAAAGTCTATTTTCTGAGAAAAGGAAGGGTTCAACAAAAAAAATGAATAGAACATAAATTATACAGCGCGCGTAAAATTTCCTTATTGCAGAGTCCAATTAGTTTTTTCTTAGGAGGCTTAGCTTTCGAGATATTTTAGTTAAAAGTTCAACTTTTTTTTATTTTGAAAATAACTTGAAAACTAAGCCTCTTGAGAAAAAACTAATTGGACTTCACAGAAAGGAAATTTTATGATATACAACTTATGTACTATTTATTTTTTCTTTTGAACGCTTTATTTGCTCAGAAAATCGACTCTAAGGATCAAAAGTTATATCAAAAAAATCTTGAAATATTCGAATTCAGCACTAAAAGGTAAGTCAGTATCACCAATCAGAAACAATTACGTAGGAAAAAATTGTTGATTTACTATGGTCTCTATTATCTGATACTTCCATTGCTACCAGTGAGAAACGTTGAAAATGCGGTTCCTTGCAAAAAATCGATTTTCTGAGAAAATCAAGCATCCAAAAAAAATATATGAATAGAACATGAATTGTAGAGCGTAAAATTTCCTTTCTATAAAGTCCAATCAATTTTTATCCAGGAGGTTTAGTTTTTGTGATATTTTCAATAAAAAAAATAAGTTGAACTTTGAACTTTGAACTAGAATATTTCGAAAGTTAAGCCTCCTAGGAAAAAACTAATTGGACTGTACAGAAAGAAAATTTTACGCTCCACAATTTATGTTTTATTTTTTTTTTGTTTCGTTGAACCCATTCTTTGCTGAGAAAATTGACTCCAAATGTCTAAAGTTATCAACAAGTGTAAAAAAATGTTCAATAAAGAATTCAAATGGTGAAAAATCCTTTGGGTGATGGGATTTTTTCACTACTTTTTTTGTGATCAGCGTGAAAAAATACTATAAAAATAACCCATTAAACTTCAAACAGAATTTTAAACGCTTAAAAATGTCGATCTGTGTTATCAATAAGGTCACGATAACAGGAAATGGTTTGATTAATAATGTACAAGAAAACTGATATTTAAACACACGCTTTTGTCTATTGAATCATTGAGTTTTCAAAAAAAATTTCTTTGTAGAGTTTTTTTTTTTGGTGCTTTTTGATATTTTGACAAAATGTAAAGATAATGAGAAAGGAGTACCATGATGCACCTGATCACGATTTTGAAAAAGAAGGGAAGGGAATGGAAGAGATTTTGTATTTTTTTGGTCACATTTTGGGAAACTTTGCTGGGAGGATGAAATGATGAATTTTCAAGTTTTGAAGGTCTTTTTTTGCAAAAATTTTCGCTCTGGAAAATTTTGAAAAATTGGTCTGGAAAACTTGGAAAAGTCAGGGAAAATCATTTCTGAGATATAGTGGACACCCTGATTATGGTCATCAAAAATGATACATACAAAAATCAGTTGAAACAATTTGGCCCGAGCGGAGCGAGTGAAAATTTGTTTGAAAAATTTATAATAAAATGAGTCCAAAAACTTCAGATAATTTATTTTTCTTCTGGATTTTTACAAAATTCCAGCGAAAATGCTGGAAATTTTAAAATTCTGACTTTCCCAAACGGTCAAAATTCCCTGACTTTTCCCGGTTTTTCAGAAAATGGACATCCTGTATCTTGTCTTGCGTTTCTTCGAGCAAGGCTGAAATTATCATTAGAATAAGATTATGTACTTAAGGTCATTTGGGGTAATTGTAAACAAGTCGTGCTGTAAATACTTAAATGCATCTAGCGAGCTGGAGTTGCCAAAAATAAAAACTTTGAATAATTGGTCTTACTATAATAAAAAACTTCGGGTTCTTGGTGACAGCTGTGATGAAAAATTTCGCGATGAAAAAAACATGATATCAAATTTCGATTTTCACACAATTTACGTAATCTTCAAAATTCAAGAAAAAATAGAAAAAAGTAAAAAAGTTGGTGTTTGATGCATTAATTTAGTTCTACGGACATTCAAAAATGATGAAATTCAATTCTTATGATTTTTGAGGCTGAGAAATTATTTTTCTGCAGCATTTACAAATACCCATCAAATTTTTCAGGTGTGGGGTAATTGTAAACACGTGTTATTTAAATGGGATTCACAAATTTAAACACAAAATATCATTTTTTTTGGTTTTGATTTTTTTTGATTTTTTTTTACAAGTTAGTTTTTCCACGCGTTTAAATATTTAATCTCTATAATTTTTTTCCAAATTATGCAAAAAAAACCGAGGGATACGTTTTTTATGAGGCACAATGTATGCATTTACATTTACCCCACCACTGTGGGGTAAATGTAAATATTCTTGTCCAATTGTAAACGAAGTCCATAATTTCGGAATGAATAATCGAATCGATGAAAACAAACCGCCATATTACTCCTTATACATTCATTGATACATGGTAAAAATTTCAATCACTTTACTTTCTTACTTACAAAGTAAAACGAAAAAGAGTATCACAAAATCGGTTCAATTTTTCAAAAAATTTACAATTACCCCAATTGACCTTATATTTCAGAGACAACGAATTCGCATTTACGCCGATTTTTCATGAAAGTAAATAACTACTTACGTATCAGGCCACGCATATGTGAGAACACAACGTATCTAGTTGACTTTGTCTCGCAGTTTCGTATGATAAAACCATACCCACTGGAAGAGCAAGCGATGTTAGTAGCCTGATGCGTAGGAGTGGGTGTGAGAAACAACGTGAAAAGGATTTATAATTATGTGTGCGCAAAAGGTACAGGTATGTAGAATGTATAGCGAACGTGCAGAAATAGAAAGAGAAAGAGAAAGCGAAATAGAGAGAAATAGCCAAGAGCGGAACTTTCATTCGAAATAACCGCGTGTAATGCGACATCTATAGATATAGAGAAAGAGAGGGAGAGAGTATTGGACTGGATATAGGGTACCTATAGGTAATATAGGTATATCTATCTATATACTCGGTATATTGGTGGTTGTTATAGACACGTTGAACTTTCGACGATATATTTGCTATAAAGGATTACCTCGCGGAAAGTTTGATGACAGTTTTGAAATACTTGGATTTATATTGTAGCTGGGCTACTGCGACCGGTAAGCGGCGCGGCGCGGGCTACGACGGCCGTATCCATTGTCGAATAGGGAATTGTCGCTCGGCGTCGTCGTCGTCGAGGGCTCGGAATTTAGACTTGGAAAATACACCACCGAACACGCCATGTTCGCAGTCAAAGGATCCGATTTCAAAAGACGGATTACGTAAATGAAAAAAGGAAATTAAAAACGATTCGGTATGTCAAGAAACGAGAACATCGACGAGTGAAAGTTTATACGAGATGGGAAAAAAGTGGTGCGAAATTTTTGTCGTTACTGTTTCGTTTTTACCTAACTTGTTCGTATACGACGCCGAAGCTAAGGAATTTTGTTTTTTTTTTAACCTATATGTATATCGTTGATATCAAGACGCAATCGGATACGAAAATTTCTCGCTACAACTTTTCTATGTACTATTCTTCTCTATATCCTTTTAGTAAATATGCAACACGTAGATTTTCAAAGCTCGATAAAGTACTTTTTCATTTTTAGAAATACGATTCAATTTTTTTATTTGATAAAATTTCGCGATTGAAAAAATCCAAGTAAAAATCCAAAAAATTTCCAACTTTTCCTCGACTTTTCAAAATTTACAAAATTCCTTTTTTTCAGAAAAGGGACATGCAATAACGGATTACCACGCAGGAACTTGTGTCCGAGAACATAATTTCTGTCATTTGCAATCACGTTGCCAAGTGTTTCCTGTATTGACGGCGAACAGAGTAGGCAAATCTAACGCCACCACACTGCGACAAAAGACGACATATGATGACAAGGCGCGGCGCGGCGGGGTCCACAACCGACAACGAGATGATTTCGAAACGCGAGTTCGTAGCAGTTAGACTCACTTTCATTAAATAAGCAAAGAAACGTTTTTGTAGATCATTTATCCTTATTTTGAATTTTTCTAAATTCCCCCGGAAAATTCTAAAATTTCCCGACATTTTCCTGATTTTTTCACGTTTTTCAGAAAGTAGACACCCTGTTTTGTCATTTCTCACTTTCTCGGATGTTTTTGAGCGATTGCATGCGTTTACCATGTAGAAATTTGTCTGATCAGAAGCAAAGGCGCTGAAATGAAACTAGGTCAATAATTTGAGAGAGTGAAAAGGAAAATTTATCAACTTTGAAAAAATTTACTGATTTACAAAAAAAAAATTACCGACTTTTTGAGAAAATCTGCCAATTTGCATCAATACTTCCTGACTTGAGTGAGGGGAGGGAATGGATCACCTCCCACGCACCTATCGTTTCTTTTCTTCAAAGCTGCCCCTAAATTGTATTGCAGGGTGTCTAACAAAATTTGTTGAGCAAAAAGCTTGACTTACCTTGACCTTTTGAAATGACTTTTTTGAGGAACACCCCCTCCCTCTCAACAAAAATTCTATGCGTTCGTGTGTCTGGGGCTATCCCCCCCCCCCATACATTTGAAATCGCCTTAAGTCTTCCAAGAAATTAGAACGAGACATTTTTCCCATTTTAAAATATTCAATTGTCTGAGATGGAAGAGAAGAGTTTATATCATAATTTTGTAGAAGAATTGTATAAAATCACTGGCGAAAATTTTTGAAAAAAGAGCACTCAGAATCTGAAATTTTTAAATTAAAATTCGTGCTTTTTTTCGTGTTATGTTTTGACTTCCAAAAAAAACTACATCTATGGACTCATCTCCAAATCTCCTCCCAAAAAATCGAAACATTTTTGAAATATTCCATTCGAGATCGTTACTGAGCAGGGTGTCTACCGATTTTTCAAAATCCATATCCCAAATGATTTCTCCTTCTGAATTTTTAAAACATCCAACTGAAAATTACAAAATTCTCCGATTTTTTCAGATTTTCCCGAGAATAGACATGATACTCCCTTTTCCAAAAAATCAAAAGTTTTTTGAAAATCCCAATCGTGATCGCTTCTTAGTCTCCCACAAGAACATATTTTTTCGCTTCAACGAGGGCGGAAATTTTTAGAAAAAATATTCAAAAAGGTGAAAGGCTCTGGTGCAATAAGGGGGTCATTTGGCCTCAAGTGGAACTTTGTAAAAATTCTTATGCCATTCGATTTGGATTGGTAAAAGATGATTTTAGAGCGCATGAGCGAATTTTTATCTCACCCCTGGGGGGCTGGGGGCCCAAAATACGCGATTTTCAAGCTAAAACCTTTTAAAAATTCTATCTCCGCGAGTTTTCAACAGATTTTTTTCAAACTTGGCACATAGGTAGAGGTACTAGAGCGGAGTGCTCTGAAATTTTTTCAGATTTTTCCGACTACTTTAATGACCTTGAATTTGACTTTGAAAATTTCAAATCGCCCTGGGGAGCACAGCCTTGGTGCTGTCTCAAAAATTTTTTCGAATTAAAATTTCCTAATGTATTTTACACTCCTGAGAATTTTTTCAGATTTTTTCAGATGGTGGAAATTGGTCAAACATTGAAAAAACTGGTGTAATTCATCATTTTTGTTGCTTAAAATCATTGGTTTTCATCAATTTTTCATTTTATATAATTTCCTGCTAAAAATATTATAATTTACTCGCCGTGTCCCATTTCGACCTTTATTCATTAATTTCTTACAACTATGATGTTTTGAGCGAATTTAATGCTTACACCATTGCAGTAGTCCAATGTAGTCCCTGCGGTTAGCTCCGGCATAGTGCACTTTTTGAACTCGAGTTAAAACGTGGTTTTTATATTAGTGTGTGACCCATAAGGAAATTTTCAAGAAGTAAAATCATTAAAAATTTATCTTATGGGTTGAGCGTGGGGAAGTTTTAGGAGAGGATTAACCCCGATTTTTCCACAAACAAGGGTCGGGGTAAGCTTGGTGTCATTTTCATATAATTCGACCCTCTTGAACTTTAATTCAAACCTTCTGAATTCGAATTTGTTATTGGTTTCCAGATAGAAAGTGAAATACCTTCTTGATTGTCGATTTTTGGTGGCGAAAACAGAAGATTTTCGCTGAAACCGACTCGAATTCGCAATTTCTCATTTTCTCAACCAAATATGTACCTGAACTAATCCTTTTTTCAGAACTACACGAAATTGCCATTTTCAATTTTCTCAAACCGATCCAAGGCTTCTCATGCCGCTTTCGTGAAAATTTCGGCATTCACGAGCCAATGTTTAGGTATACCGAAAAAAATGCTCCAATCTCGTTTAAACTCAAGAAAGTAGTAATTGAAGAATTGAAAATGCGGTAAAAAAATTTTTAGTCACATGCTGCGCCAGGGAGTTGAGTTAATTTTTTTTGAATAACTACTTACTATAAGAAGCCTTGGATCGGTTTGAGAAAATTGAAAATGGCAATTTCGTGTAGTTCTGAAAAAAGGATTAGTTCCAGGTACATATTTGGTTGAGAAAATGAGAAATTGCGAATTCGAGTCGGTTTTAGCGGAAATCTTCTGTTTTTTGCCGCCATCGACAATCAAGAAGGTATTTCACTTTCTATCTGGAAACCAATAACAAATTCGAATTCAGAAGGTTTGGATTCTATTACAAACTGGTTTCAAATTCTAATGAAAACAATCGCAATTTTACCTTTTTTTTCTCAAAATCTGCCACTTTTCGCGACACAAATTGTACGATTAAGCGAGTTCTACGCTTTTGGTCGGAAAACTAATCGCAGATTAAAGTTCAAGAGGGTCGAATTATATGAAAATGACACCAAGCTTACCCCGACCCTTGTTTGTGGAAAAATCGGGGTTAATCCTCTCCTAAAACTTCCCCACGCTCAACCCATAAGATAAATTTTTAATGATTTTACTTCTTGAAAATTTCCTTATGGGTCACACACTAATATAAAAACCACGTTTTAACTCGAGTTCAAAAAGTGCACTATGCCGGAGCTAACCGCAGGGACTACATTGGACTACTGCAATGGTGTAAGCATTAAATTCGCTCAAAACATCATAGTTGTAAGAAATTAATGAATAAAGGTCGAAATGGGACACGGCGAGTAAATTATAATATTTTTAGCAGGAAACTATATAAAATGAAAAATTGATGAAAACCAATGATTTTAAGCAACAAAAATGATGAATTACACCAGTTTTTTCAATGTTTGACCAATTTCCACCATCTGAAAAAATCTGAAAAAATTCTCAGGAGTGTAAAATACATTAGGAAATTTTAATTCGAAAAAATTTTTGAGACAGCACCAAGGCTGTGCTCCCCAGGGCGATTTGAAATTTTCAAAGTCAAATTCAAGGTCATTAAAGTAGTCGGAAAAATCTGAAAAAATTTCAGAGCACTCCGCTCTAGTACCTCTACCTATGTGCCAAGTTTGAAAAAAATCTGTTGAAAACTCGCGGAGATAGAATTTTTAAAAGGTTTTAGCTTGAAAATCGCGTATTTTGGGCCCCCAGCCCCCCAGGGGTGAGATAAAAATTCGCTCATGCGCTCTAAAATCATCTTTTACCAATCCAAATCGAATGGCATAAGAATTTTTACAAAGTTCCACTTGAGGCCAAATGACCCCCTTATTGCACCAGAGCCTTTCTTTACTTTTTCTGTTTTGTAAAAGGCGAAAAAAAACTGGAGTAATTTCGGAAAAATTCGCGACTTTTGATGAATTCTGGGTCCATTTCGGGACTTCCGCGACTTTCGCGACCGGTAGACAACCTGCTGAGTCTTTTTATAAATGAGAAGCACAATTTTTTTCACGCGAAAATATCAATTGTCTGAGCTGGAAAGGAGGAAGGTTCGTATCATCATTTTGAAAAAAAAATTGTTTCACGAAGGCGAAAATTTTTGAAAAAAAAGGCATTCAAAAGCTAAAATTTCTTCATTGTTTTAATCGATCTTCTAGTATTAAAAGGGAGACGAAATCGTCAACCCCTATCTCTTGGATAAATTGTAGACCTTATATGCCCCCCCAAAAAAAAAAAAAATGTAGAGCCTCAAAACGAATATTACCTAACTAAAAATTTTCCATTTTAAAACTTTTTTCAAAAACTATTCATCAAGGGTAAATGGAAGTTTTTTTGATTTTTGAAAAAAGCTCGACTTTTGAGTTAATTTGAGTAAATTAGTCAAAAATCTTGACTTTTCAGTACCCGCGTGACTTTTTTGGAAAAATCTTGACTTATCAGGACCGTTAGACACCCTGTATTGTCGTTTGCGCGAAATAGGAACGGTTTGTTGTAAAATCGAATGATTTGCAGTCCGAGTGGTTTGCTGATCGGACAAGAACTCGTTGGAAGCTGCAGCTACTCGGTACTCGCATCGCATCGGTGCACAAAACCGAACAAATACGGACCAAAGCAAGCGCCAAAGTGGAAGATATTGAAAACGCAAGATAAAACGAACGAAAGGAAAGTTGAAAGGTAACATGCAACAAAAATGGTACGCGGCGCGGCATCCGCAGCTGCTTGACGCGGGCTGGAAGCCTTGTTTTAGAAATTCGGAGCTACCAGCGCGCGGCGCGACGTGCCGTTGGGGGCTTTCTTCTATTTCGAGAACAGCGAAATTTCCGACGCCTCGGTAAAAAGCACCGCACCGGGCCGCGTCTCGAGGTATCATATTATTAAAACGATTTTCTCATTAAAAACTTTCATTTTTTGCGTGTATTGCCGCTCGTCGTTTCGACTCGCTTCTCGCTTTATACCTACGGTATGGTATAAGTACATCGCCGAGCATAAAGTACATATATATATACCTATATATAGACGGGAAAGAATAACGGCCGACATTTCATTCATTTCAACTTTTCGCTATTGTAAGAATTAATTAAAGGTACGTAGCTTGTTTAAGTGCTTGTTGTTCATTTTACATTATTAAACGAAATTAAACGCAAACACGTTTTATACGTTTCACGAAAAGTTTTTTCCTTCGTGTTTTTTAGCCAGAAAAAAAGAATACTGAAGCGTGTGAGAGCGAAGGCGCTTCAAAAGCGCGCGTAATTAATTTCTCTTCCTTCAAACGTTTCGCAATCGCAATACTATAGAGTAGAGTACATACAATATACAACACACAGACAGGTAGAGCTAGTAGAGCTAGAGATACAGATACAGGTGGTTGCTGGTTGATAGAGTATAATATGTACCTATGTATTGTTCAAGGAACACGCTGCGCTGTGGGTAAGGCTATGGGTAGAGGTACAGAGAGGTCCATTTAGCCAGCCCCTCAACTCGACTTGGGGGGCTGAAATTTTGTGCAAGATTAGTGCTACGTTAGTGCCGGTTAGTGCCGTATTTATTTTCGTTAGTGCTCCCCCACAGTATGGGGTACCGTGGGGGGGGGGGGGGGGGGGGGGGGGGGTAAATTGTAGCCCCCCACCCAAATGCTGCTAGAGGCTTGAAATTTGAAGTATCGTTAGTGCTGTTTGGTGTCGTATCAATTTTCGTTAGTGCTGGTCCCACCCTAAGAGGTGTGGTTGAAGGGCTGGGTAAATGGTAGCCTCCCCCCCCCCCCATTTGTCGGTGGTGGGCTCAAATTTACTGGGTGGTTGGGTGGTTAGTGCTACGTTAGTGCTCTTTAGTGCCGTACGGTATTTCGTTAGTGCTGCTCCCCAGAGGGGGGAGGGGCAATTTTTCATCTTCCACTACACAACACGAAAGCCCGTATACACTGGATTTCAAACGAGAACGTCGTGGAAATAGCCCAGAAGAAATAGCATTGAAAATATGCTTGAAAAATGAACCTATTTTAATACCAATTTATTGTAAGTAATGCTTAAAAAGTTTCTATGTAATGTCCAGGGTCTGGGATAAAAAAAGCACCACTCAAGCCCCTATTGTTTATTGGGGGGGGGGGCTAGACTTCTTATGGGTAAAAAAATTGTTTTGCACATATTTCTCTCAAATTCACATAAAAGATTATTTATGAATAAAAATACTCCCAAAAAATTGTTCAGCCCCCCTCGACTTCAGGGAGCTGAGCCATTGCTTCCCAAAGTAGAACCTTTTTGGCTAGAATGAAAAAAAAATAGTTTTTTAAATATAAAACTGTCCCAGAATTTTATTTTAAAAAAATTTGGTATTTCTATTGTGAGATAACAGATAAGACTAGCCTAACAACTTTTCAATTCATGGTGTGTAATCCCCTCTCCCCCCGGCCTCTTTGAAAGCACACATATCGTGGGGTTTTCAGCAAAAGATGACCTCGTTACACAGGTGACTCAAAAATACCCTTTTTCAAAGTAGTGAAAATTTGTTGCTTTAAAATGTAGAAATACCTAGACCTACCTACTTCCCAAAAAATTTCAGATCCCCGCGACAGCAGGAGGCGGAGACGTTATTCCTCAAATTGAATAGTTTTGTAAAAAATGACAAAAAAACGAGGTTTTTGATGTGTTTTTGTAGACATAAAAAAATTGTTGTTCTTTAAACATTTCAAATCAAATCTCACTCATCGTTGTCTTACTGTTAAAATTTGGAAAGCCATGGCTCAGCTCCCTGTTATCGCGAGAGGGCTGAAATTTTTTTTGGAAATACTTCTACACCGAAATAACCTTTCTATGTAAATTTGAGCGAAATGGATGTAAAAAAATCATTTTTGGAAGCGAGTCTTCGGGTTTGTCATTTCAAAATGAAAATAAAAATGACAAATTTTTTAAAAATAAAATTCTGGGACAGTTTTATATTTAAAAAACCATTTTTTTTCATTCTAGCCAAAAATGTTCTACTTTGGGAAACAATAGCTCAGCCCCCTGAAGTCGAGGGGGGCTGAAAACATTTTTGGGAGTATTTTTACTCATCAATAATCTTCCACGTGAATTTGAGAGAAATATGTGCAAAACAATTTTTTTACCCATAAGAGGTCTAGCCCTCCCCCCCCCCCAAATAAACAATAGTGGCTTGAGTGGTGCTTTTTTTATCCCAGACCCTGGACATTACATAGAAACTTTTTAAGCATTACCTACAATAAATTGGTATTAAAATAGGTCCATTTTTCAAGCATATTTTCAATGCTATTTCTTCTGGGCTATTTCCACGACGCTCTAGTAAGAAACCCAGTGTTTACGGGCTTTCGCCTTGTGTAGTGGAAGATGAAAAATTGCCCCTCCCCCCTCTGGGGAGCAGCACTAACGAAATAACGTACGGCACTAAAGAGCACTAACGTAGCACTAATCTTGCACAAAATTTCAGCCCCCCAAATCGAGTTGGGGGGCTGACTAAATGGACCTGGTACAGAGGTAGGTGAGGTACCGAGGTGCGCGTACCTAGCTACCTACTTTCCAACAGATGGGAAAAATTGGACGCCAAAATACGTTTGCGGATTAAACGATTCGGGTTTCGCCTAAATCAAACGTGAATTATTTCTGTTCGCGCTAATACAGCGATAAATAACCAAACGTTTAGGATTACATTACGTAAACGTGCAGCATACGAGTAGAGCTAACAGCGCTATACGAGTAAGTATACTCGTATTTGTAGATACGCTTAACGATCACACGACAGCGATCACTCGGGAATAAAAATATTTCGGCGAAACGCGAAATGGGTGCCGATAATTTATGACAGTATAAAAAGACGTTTCACTATTATCGAACCGAGAACCAACAGGCGAATTAGGCGACGGGACGAGGCGGAATTAAGCGAAAAATTCACTTCGACGACGCGATGCGACGTCGTTATAGGGCTATAATTTATTAGCGTGCGTGATTTTGGGGGGAAAAAAACCTTATATGGTATGTATATACACGTACATACCACAAGAATCTACGGTACAACGTATCGTTAGTTCTGGTAGTGTTTCGAAAGTTAATATACATACTTAGACGTCGATAAACTATACGAATACGACACAGATGAAATACACATGAATCTCGAATGAAGCGAAACATGTGAAGTAGAATATTTTCCGGTCAAAGGAGACAAATGCTCGCATACATAGTAAAAGCAATTGATCGAGTGCATGTAGAACTACGTTCACGTACGTAGAATACCTATTCAGAAATAATTTATGAGTATGCAGTTGGAAACGCTGGTCAACCGTAAACCGTAAACGGAATAGAGAATGTATAGTCAGGTCTCAATCGTACATCCGCGCGCTATTCCTGTTGAAAATGATTTTATGATTGATTCCTGTCCTGAACACTAAAACAAAGAAATTAAGCCCGTATGCCCATTTCCCCCTCCCCGTTTCCCCAGGAACCATCACCAACATTTCAAATGCGTGTATCGCCTTATTAGCCCAGGAAAAATAGCATCGAAAAATTGGTTAAAAAAGAAAAAAATGTTAATCGCGTTTTATTGCTGAAAAAGCTTCTATATGATGTCCAGAGTCTGTGATAAATTCGCACCGCCCGCACCCCTATTGCTTTTTGAGGGGGGTGGACCCCTTATGAGGGAGAAAATTGTTTTGCACCGATTCCGCTCAAATTCGCGTGGAGGGTTATGTAGGTGTATAAGTACTCCCCACAAAATTTCAGCTGCCCCTGACCTCAGGGGGCTGAGCCAGCGCTTCCCAAAGTTGGACATTTTTGACTAAAATGCCCAAAAAACGAGTTTTTCAAGTATAAAATCACCCCAAAATTTCAACTTCGAAAAATTCCATGTTTTCTGTATACATTTTGAGATGACGAATCCGACTAGCCCATCAACTTTTTCATTTGGGGTTTTTAACCCTCCGTACGGCCCATTCGAAAGTGCATAGATCGTGTTTTTTCAGCAAAAAATTGACCTCCAAAACCACGATCTGTATACTTTCGAATGGGCCGTACGCGGGGTTTAACACCCCAAATGAAAAAGTTGATGGGCTGGTCGGATTCGTCATCTCAAAATGTATACAGAAAACATGGAATTTTTCGAAGTTGAAATTTTGGGGTGATTTTATACTTGAAAAACTCGTTTTTTTGGCATTTTAGTCAAAAATGTCCAACTTTGGGAAGCGCTGGCTCAGCCCCCTGAGGTCAGGGGGAGCTGAAATTTTTTTGGGGAGTACTTCTACACCTATATATCCCTCCACGCGAATTTGAGCGGAATCGGTGCAAAACAATTTTCTCCCCCATAAGGGGTCCACCCCCCTCAAAAAGCAATAGGGGTGCGGGGGGTGCGAATTTATCACAGACTCTGGACATCATATAGAAGCTTTTTCAGCAATAAAATCGCGATTTACATTTTTTTCTTTTTTCAAAGTACATTTCTCCTGGGCTATTATCTGTGGGTCGTAATGAAAAAAAATTCAAACAAAAGTTGTCCCTCAGCACCTAATGTACATTTTTATTTCTTATCAAAATTTATTTTGGAGCAGCTCTTGCCCTCCAAATTTGAAAATAAAACATAAATGTTTTGAAAAATCTTCAAAATCACTTTTTATTCATTTTCAATGAAAAGTTTCGGAGATACGGAAAAATTTGTAACCCCCAAAAATATTCAGAATTGATTTCCTTTCCAATGAGCTTTATCACAACCATTTTCACCAACTTTTCCCGACAGAGTGGACAGTGGACCTCTCCTCTTTCCTCGGTATCACAAAAATTGGACCCATGAACAATATTTACTCCAAAATTAATTCCGATAATAAAGGAAATTATGCATTAGATATCAAAGAACAAAAATAAATTCAATTCTGAATACTTTTGGTGAGTACAAATTTTCCAATATCTCCGAAACTTTTCGTTGAAAATGAAGAAAACGCGATTTTGAAGTTTTCTGAAAACATGTCTCATTTCCAAATTTGGGGGGCAGAAATTGCTCTACAATGGATTTTGATAAGAAATGAAAATGTACATTAGGTGCTGAGGAATAACTTTTGTTTAAAAAAATTTTTCATTACAACCCATAGATAAGGCGATACACGCGTTTGAAATGTTGGGGTAGACCCTGGGGAAAGGGGGAGGGGGAAAAGGGCAAACGGGCTTAATTTCTTTGTTTTAGTGTCCAGAACAAGAATCAATCATAAAATCAATTTCAACAGAAATATCGCGCGGAAGTCTTTTTTTGTACGATTGAGACCTGACTACTGATAGGAGTGCTGATTTGGCACTTTTTTTCGAAAGTTGGAGAAGAACGTAGCTCCTAGTGTACAGCGATTTTCAACTTTTTTCAAATTTTAAAGAATCTGTGCCAAAATTTGTTGCTAACTGACCTCAAAAAGACGCGACTAAAAATTCCCGAATTTTTTGATCCACGTTTAACCCCCTCAAAAAAAGCTCAAAAGTTTCAGAATTTACAATTTTTGAAAAAAACGGATTTTTTGCTTTTTTGGGATGATTAGTGGCATGATCACTATTGAAAAATAAAAAAAATTCTGATTTTCCCGTGTTCTTAGGGAGTATTTACTTGCATGATTTTTGTACGTCGTGTATGGCTAAAATACGCTGTTTCTGGAGATAATTCGAAAGTGAATATAGAAAAAGATTACTTGAGCTTTGATCGATTTTAAGAGTTCAATTTCGACTTGGATGGAAGTACGTGTAGGACGACTGTCAACCCCATTTAATTTTTTGGAAGGTTTTCAAACTACCGTGAAATAATGTAAAATTACATGGCAATAACGTTATTTCGAAGAATTCTAATCTTTTAAAAAATGTACTTTCTTAATTTGAATCAGTCAATTTTCACCGGTTTGAAGTCAGAATTGAGTGAAAATAACTGAATGAAATCGTCATAATCCTGTTAATGCCAAATTTTCACTAAGTATTAAAAATATAACTTCGCCGATTCATTCAGTAAAAAAAATGACTTTTGAATCAGTTAAAATACCACTGGCACCCATTTTTCATCTTCACTCTATTTTTCACATTTAAATTCTTTTAAAAAAGCATATTTTTTCATGTTTATCCAATATTCAATGAAAAATTGGAAAAAATTCCTGAAATGATGTTCTTATGAATATTTTAACCCATATAAAAATCATCGACGTAGATTTTCCATCATCACCTCACTCCCCTCCACCATCAAAAAAACATTTTTTCAAAGTAAAGAAAAATTATGGATAAAAATATTCATCCCTAACCTTATTTTTGAGAAAATTTATTCCAAAAATATAATTTTTTCGGGGCAAATACTAAAAAAACAAGAATTAAAGTAATACTTTTCAATGATCCTTAAAAATTAGAAATGAAGACGAAAAATGGGTGTCAATTGTATCTTTGGGTAAAAACTTCCTTCCTAAAACCATTCGTGAAAATAATTTCCAAAACAAGTTTTACTTTTCGAGAGGAAACAGAAGGAAATACCCGTCACCATTTCTAGAGAAAGTTTGATTATTTTATTCGATTGTTAATTTTTTCCATAAAGAAAAGAGTTCAGTGTAAAGATATTCGAATTTATTTTGAACCAGGCTAATAGATATACGTACACGTAGTACTCGTTTTTTTGTGTGCGTTTAGGGCACGTGTGATAAAATTACGACGATATCGAGAACGAGCTTCTTATGCTTCGAAATTACTAAAAAATAATAAACGATAAAGCGAAAAGAACAAAAGAGTCAAAGAGTTTGAAGAAAGGGAGAGAAAAAAAGGTACGAGTGATAACAAACGTATTCGCGAGAGATGATAAAATGCGAAACAGGGCGCTATTTATTCATTAACCTCGAAGGCCCCGAAGCAAAACACGTTGTGATTACGAGAGCTCTCGGTACTCGAGTACCCGCGCTTTTCCTCACATCCTGTAGCTGCAGCGTGTGTTTCGGGGAACGAACGAAACAAAAAACACTCGTTCAAAGAGAGAAAACTGTCTCGATGATTTAATTAAATCGTTAAATAATAAAGGATTAAATGTTGGAAAATGACGTCGTCTTCGTCGTCGTACTATACCGAGTAATGCTAGTGCTGGTGCGACGCTATATAAATTGATACAGCGTCGCGAGCGTTGAGAAATTATATAATCACCCTTCAGTTTTTCCCAAAACTACAGAGAAGGTAAATAATTTTCGATTATTTATTTTTAAATGGGCTCGAAAATGTTCGCGTTTCTGTTATGAGCACAAAGAAACACATGTACTTGAATGAAAAATGCACCGAGATGAATACGGTTTGAGCAAAAGTAATAAAAAAAACATAAGTACGAACTCCAAGGTACTTTGTTACTTACAAAGGAGGTGTGCCAACTTGAAGAAAAATTTTGAACCGAAACAAAAATTAATCGAAAGTACATCTTAGAAGAATCCCATATCCAGAAGAACTCCAGAAGTTCGTGCTAAAGTTCATTTCTCGAATTTTGGCGAATTTTTGAAATTAGAAAATTACTTTATATCGTCTTGCAAAGTACATATAAAAATTTAATCTAATTAACGAAAAAAATTGAAATTTGGTATAATCGTACGAAAAAAGGTTTCACGAGCTACCTCTCCCACTCCCTCATATCTTGAAAGTTGGACCCACGAAAAAAAATTGAACGATTTTTGTTCTTCGATATCTAATGTACAATTTCACTCAGTATCAAAATTCATTTTGGAGTACCTAAATTTTTTTTCGTGGGCCCAACTTTTGTGATAACGAGGAAGGGGAAAAGTCTACCCTGTCCGGAAAAGTTGGTGAAAATGGCCGTGATTTAGCTCATTGAAAAAAGAAATTCAATTCTGAATACATTTGGTGGTTACAAATTTTTCGGTATCTCCAAAACTTTTCGTAAAAATCAAGATCCAAATTGGGGGGGGAGCAAGAGTTTCTCCAGAATGGATTTTGATGAGAAATAAAAATGTACATCAGGTGCTGAGAAACAACTTTTGTTTGAAAAGTTTTTCTGTAGAACCCATAGATCAGGCGATATACCCCTTTGAAATATGGGGAGGGGGTGAAGCCTGGGGAAAGGGGGGAGAAAAAGAACATAAGAGCTTATCTTCTCTGTTCTAGTGTCCAGAATAAGAATCAATCATAAAATCAATTTCAACAGGAATATCGCGCGGAAGTACGACTGAGACCTGACTAATTTTTTACTCTGTGAATCGCTTGGAAGTCGTTTCGAGGCGTTTCGGAATCTGTAGAAAATTTTAAAATTTTCCAGCATTGAAGAAAATCCCATAAAAAAGGCCCATATAAACTTTAGCACCTGTAGTCGCGAATTAACCATCAATTTTGCAAAATTCGTAACTTCTAGTTCAAACCATTATTTTTTAGCAGAAAATTTTCCTGAAAAAAATTTTAAAATACGCCGACAGCGTAATAGGGTATAATACCAAATTTCATATTTTTTCTTTGCTTAAGTAGATCGAATTTTTATATTATGCAGGGCGATGAGGTAACTTTGAAATTTCAAAAATTCGCCAAAATTCGAGAAATGAACTTGAGCATCTGAAATTTTGGAAATGGAATACTTTTATTTTTGTTTCGACTCAGAATTTTACTTCGAGTCGGAATACCTCCTTTGTTAGAAAACGATTTCTGACTTGCAAACTAATGCGATGGTTCCTTATTCAATGACTCTATAACTAATGATTGTACGTAAGTACATGCACAATTTGAAAATCAATTTAAAAAGCACTACTCATTTCATCGTTGCTCCTGTTTTCTTTTCTGAAAAAAAAAAAAAAAAAAACTCTTCTAGGCACGATCTTATTTTCTCAACTCAAGTTCCACATCCGTTCCATAACTTTCCAAGTTCCATTTTTTTTTCAAGTTTTGAAGTAAATTCGATGATTTTTTCCATTATTTCAAATTGGCGCAATAATGTCAAAATCATTTTTAAAACTTTATTTATTAAAAGTTTATACTAATATAAGTACAGGCGTAACTTTTTTTTCAAGAATAAAAACGAACGGAAAGGGGATGATAAATATTTTTGAGTATGAAAAAGCAAAGAAAAAAAAATTGACCGAAATTTTTAAAATATTTCTCAATTCAAGCCGACAGATTTATAATTTTTTCAAATGGAACTTGGATTAAACCCGGTCGTTACCGCTTATCGACACATTTCCTTTTCTTACGTTTAAAATTTTGATTTGGCATAAAAAATTTTACAATAGAGATCTAAAATTTACAAAATAAAATTTCAAATAGCAACCCATTGCTCTGCTCTAATTCAACGTGCCAAATCGCACAAAAATACGACTAATGACCATTGGCGGCATCTACACTACAGCAGAGCTGCGCTTGCTGTACATGGGCAAATTCCATGTACAGCATGCTGTACATGAGAAAACTCGCTGTAAGTACATGTACAAATTTGCTCTTAGGTATCGGGGGGGGGGGACAGGAGTTTGGGGGTCTCGATCTTCCCCCACCCCCTTGACGTCAGGAACTTATGTGAAAAGGTGCTTTTTTGGAGCATTAAAAATCAAATTTTCTTAAAACTTCGCCCTCGCTTCGCTCGGGCATGAACAAAATCACAATTATATAAACTGTTTGAATCAACTATTCAAAACATGATTCCTTTCTGATATTCCAAGCAGAGGCGTCGTCAAGGAGGGGCCCGGGGGCCAGGCCCCCCTGAAAAAATTCTGGCCCCGCTTGGCCTCCCCACAAATTTATGTTGTATTTATAAATTTACATTACACTTACATCAGATAGGGATTTTCAAAGCATCAAAACATGAAAAAAATGTCTTTTTAGGGTATTAAAAATCCAATTTTTTCAAAACTTTGCCCTCGCTTCCCTCGGGCATGAACAAAATTACAATTCTACAATCTATTTGAAACGAAAGTGCGAAAGAAGGCTCCCTTTTTACCCCCTCTCATTATTTAGCAGGTGAAAAAAGTCAGTCCCCCTTTTCCACTTCGAAAAAGCAAAAAAAGTTGTCGAACACACGGTCTCTTTTGTACCCCCCCCCCCCAATTTTCAATTCTGAGGACGCCACTGATTCCCCCTCTCAAAAAAAGCTTCTGACGCCAATTCTTGGATTTGTTAAGTAAGTACCTATTTTTACTGGTTTTCAAGGCCAAAATAATAATTTGTACCTATGAAAGTTGTTTGTTCCAAAATTACATTTTCATCAGTTTTTTTCCTTAAACGTGCCTCAAATCGCATGAGAACTTTATAAAGCTTGAATTTAGTGTTTTTATAGTAAAAGGAAATTTGATGGGGGGATGGGGACTCAGTCAGAATTCCTTAAAAAATTATGAAATTTCGGACCCCTTCCATGAGAACCATGAGAAATTTCTGGCTACGCTACTGGCGGGGGACCCCCCCCCCCCCCCGTGTTTGACTACTGGAAAAAAAGTTTTGCTGTACATGGAAAGAATCCAAGTTGCCGCCCCTGCTAATGACCACACTTTCGACGACGATACCATGCGGAAATGCCGAAACATTGGTTGCGGTCGTACTGAACTGCTCATCTCAACGACGATACCTTGTTCCCTGTACACGTTTGACATATCGGGCAAGGGTAACTACAGGAAATAAATTGGAGTAAGTTACCTATCCAATATCCAATACCCATACCCATAAGCGAATCCATCGTCGATATCGCACCGCATCAACACCGAGAATTTCCTTTCACCTTTTTATTTCGGCTCTCGATGCCGATGCCGGTATAAGGTTTACTTATCTGGCTGCGTGTTGACATTTGTTACGTTTAATCGTACACCGTGCACGATTCTTTCCACTATCGCGTCGTATAGATACGCAAACCGCCGCCGCGCCGCTTTAGCGAAATCGAAAGCTTTATTAGCCGGACGGTATATCGGAAAAGTAAATATTTGTCGAACCGAGGTCTAAGACGCGATGCGATGCTATCTCGGATTTTTTCCTAGCAAGTTTCCCCCTCATCGCAACCTCCGTTCGTTCTCAGATTCGTGATTTCTACACTTTTACGGCGTGAAAATGTTTGCTACGTTAAGCTATGTGTTTGTGTATAACTGCGTCTGTAAGGGAAAAAATTATAGGTAAGAAATACAATCGAAGAAAAATAAATAAATTTTTCCAACGACCAATAGGCATCGAATACCTTACCTATCCGAGTGCGTAAATCTTAAACCTTTTTCATTTCATTTTTCCGTCACAACGTAAGTATTTACGGTGGGGTGGAAAATGAAAATATTATTCGATTTTTCCTGATTTTTCTCGTGTAAGTAGATACATAAATGAAATATTTTGGGTGGGAATCCTCGCAAACAAATTTTAGCTTCTTCGAATCTCTGACAGAAAATCTAGGAGTCAACTTTTGGAAAATAATGTTCGCAAATTTTACTCAAAAATTATCTATTTTATTTGAAAATTTAACCAAAAAGTCCCTTTTATTATGCAAAATAGGCTACATCAGAATATTATTTCGATTATACATATACACGCATAAAAATGATGTATTTAGAGCGCAAAGCTTTCCTTTGATTTTAAATCGGAAGAAATTAACATAACCGAATAACTGAGTAGTAAAAGAAATATGAACTACGTAATATTAAGAAAAATGGCTGCTTCAGCTAAAAAAAAAAAATCAACCGTGTCAAATTCAACGCAAAACACAACTAACTTCGCCACATTTTCACATCGGAAAGAAAAACATTTCGTTCAGAGTACTTTAGAAGCAGAATAATTAATAGATATAAAATCCATCATCGTGTTTTAAATTTCTGCTTTCAAGTTATTCTTACCCTTAAGTACTCGCTTTTCACAATCATCAATTAAATAGCGGTTTTTCGCGTTTCTCGAACAATTTGCTAAAATGGAGTCGAGACGTTTTACAAATTGAACCAACGATATCTCGAATCAAAATATCAATCATCCAGGTCGACGATGCAGAACAGCAGAATCTCAAATTACTCGTTTAAATACTCGCAGTAATTCGTCCCCTAGGAGTGGAGAGAGAGGGGTGAAAAATACTGAAAACTTGGCTTTTCTCTTTCAAAAAAGGCCTTGCCGAAGACGCGCACTTCGAATAAAAGCTGGTCAAAATTTTATTTTTTTGAGACGTTTTTAAAAGAGCTGATCATTTTTTTCGCATCAGAACTTTGTCTCAAAAATAAAATATCGTATCTTCGCAACTCCGAAAATAAACACAACACACCACATGGTACGATGAGAACACCTAAAAAATCTAATTAAAAACGGGCGTAGGTTTTGGGAGATGAAAAAATCGATTTTTCAAAGAATGCACAGAGTAATCCGCCATGCATAGATGAAATATCAAAACCGACAATTAACTGCATTTCAGTCAATCTATCGCGTAAAAAAATGGAAAATTCCAGAAAATAAATGATTTCGAAACGGTTTCTCGACAAAGCTGCTTCCTAAAAAAGTTACGACAGTGGTGAAATTGATTTTTTTAAATACTGCATTACAATTCCCCTCAACTCTGAGCATTCATTTTTTAATTTTTGGTAGAGATAGAAAAAGTTTGAATTTTGACTTCTTTGAGTACGGCATACCGTAATCGGAGAATGCTCAAAAATAAAGTTTCCATTTTTTCTGAATCTATACACTTAAAATTTGCACACCGTACAAGAAAATAAGGTAAAATTTTGGAAAAATGATTAAAAGGTGTTTTTTAGTCTTGAAAAACTCAAATTGTTTAGAAATTTAAATTTGATCTTTTAAAAGGTTTTTCCCAATAGGTTAGTTTTTCATGTTTTTGTCCAAAACGAATCGGGAAAGAGCTTCTAATAGAAAAAATTTAAATTTCCAAAAAAATTGAGCTTTTCAAGACTAAAAAATACATTTTCATCATTTTTCCAAAATTTTACCATGTTTTCTTGTACGGTGTGCAAATTAGTGTATAGATTCAGGAAATATAGAAACTTCATTTTTGAACAGTCCCCAATTTTTCTATACCGAATGAAGTCAAAATTCGAACGTTTTCATTGTTACCAAAAATTAAAAAATGAATCCCCAGTTGTGAAGAATTGTGAGCCAAATAAAGTAAGGCAGTATTTAATAAAATTCAATTTCACCACATTCGTCACATTTTTTGAAATCCGTTTTGTCGAAAAACCATTTGAAATCATTTATTTTCTGGAATTTCCCATTTTTATGGGTGATAGATTGACTGAAATTGAGGTAATTGTTGGTTTTAATATTTATCTGTGCATGGCGGTTTACTCTGTGCATTATTTGAAAAATCGATTTTTTCATCCCCAAAAACCTCCCCTCGCTTTAATTTTGATTATTCCTAATCGAATAGTACATATGAGAATTCCCCCATAAAGGGACGTTCTGCTGAAATGGGAAATAAACCTCGCGCATTTTCATTCTATTTTACATTTTTATTCGTTTTATTGCAAAAAAAAGACTCGATCGGTGAAATTATTTCCCAGCCGGTTGACCATCCACCCCCTCCCTCCTCTGAGATTAAATTCGAACTTTTTTCACTTGAAAACGAAATGTATTCCTCGAATCGCTAAAAATTTTAATTACATTTTAATTATATCGCTGGCTGCTGAAAGTATTCTCTTCGTAGTCACGGTTCGGGCTCGCAGTCGTCGTATCGTTTTCGAAAAATATTAATTTTTGAATAGAGATAACATAAACCGAGGAGCTAGTTGCTAGTTTTCTCCTTTTTCCAATGCTGTCGCGCGTAATTTTTTCCATTCCATCGTTATTATTTATGTAGCCGTTAGTCCATTTATAATTTTTTTTTTTTTACTTCTCAGCTCAATACGTAGGTTGTCTAGGTACCTTCGTATTCTAATTTTGAAGTTCGAACTTCGAAGTAGGCACTTCTCGTTGATTTGCAAAAAGATAGGTATCAATGTGAAAATTACACGCCAACGCGTCCAGTCCAGTGTCCATTCATCTCAATTAGACTTGTACGTTTCGCTTTTTCATTTTGATAAAAATGAAGAGTTGGTGAAAACAAAGTAAAACTTACGAACATGCGATGATGTATCTGCGTAATATCCGATAGAATACGCCGATCTATGTGTATCTGTATACCACCGTCACACACGTACATATACAATTACACATAAACGTCGGAAAAATCGTTCCGTATGAAAAGCAACAGCACAAAGACCACCTTTCGAAAAAAGGAAAGGAAAAGAAAAAAATGAGGACGAATTAAAAAAAAAAGAAGAAAAAAACATAAACCCTTTTCATCGTCGATTTATTCGACTAAACCTTCGTTGATATAAAAGAAAATCCACTACCTGCAAAAGAATTCCGCTCATCTGTACAAATAACGCATATTTTTATGAAAATTAACAAAGCGTGCCTTTTCTGCTACACATTTTTTCCGCTACATACGACTACTCATATATTTCAGTTTTCTGTTCGAGTAACCTTACTGAAATAAATAAATAAATAAAAATAATGGCGGCAGGAGGGGTGCAGGAAGTAGAAATGAGTCGAATTTGAAAGCACTTGGGCTAAAAACTGAAAAACTGAGCACTTGAGCAGACCCATAAATTTTTTTCCAAGAGAATTATCTGTAAAAAAGTATTGATTTTAAAAATAGGCTACAAATTTTTAAAAATTGCGCTTCAATCGATCAAATAGGTCATGAATAATGGGTAATCCGCGATTATAAGTGCTAAAGTTCATATAGACCATTTTCAAGTTTGAAATTTTTTTAGAGGCTCCAAAACGTCTCAAAACCGCTTCCAATCGATTCGAGAGGCTAAAAATAGAGTATTATCAACTTTTTTCGTTGATTAAATCAAATTTTCATGTACGTACGTATTTTGCAAGGCGATGAGGTAATTTTGAAATTCCAAAAGTTCGCCAAATTTCGAGAAATGAACTTTAGCACCTGAACTTTTGGATATGGGGTTCTTTTATGATGTGCTTCGATTCATTTTTGTTTCGGCTCAGAATTTTACTTCAAGTTGGGATACCTCCCTAATTAGGAAGATCATAATCACCACATCTTGGATTGTGATTACCAAAATCATTTTGGTTCGTTCGTATCCTCTAAAAAATGAACCCGACTACACTTCTGATCCAAGTGCGGGTATTATTTTTCCTTTTCGTCGCAACGCAACGTCCATCACGTAGAAAAATGATATGTTCACGAACAGCGTGAGAACTCCTCATCTTATCCCCTTTTTCTGCAGTGCCCAGCCGCCTACTCCGCCTTAAACTGGTGTTCGACAACGACAGCAACACGTACGACGTTTCATTATTCTTTGCGTACTATGCCTATGTGTATACTACATACGGATGAAAAATTCTTCCAAAGGCAGAAATATGGTAAAAACAGCACACCGAACCGAAGACGTGAAATTCCGAATGATAATATCTTCATCTTTCACTTCCGATAAATCTATACCGGTATAGTTCAAACAGAGAAATTTGGGTCAGACGTATCGCCAATAATCGAAATATAACTCGGTAAAAAAAATCTTCCAAGGTTTCAATCCTTCAATCTTCTATAGAAGCTATCCGAAAAACACCAAATTTTAATTTGTACAGGTATTTGGCAAAAAATGAGAAAATTATGAAAGAAAACACTCATTTTAGCCCATCCTCTCAGCCCTCCCAAAAAAATGCTTGAGCTAGAAACCCAACATTTTTGTCAAACTTATTTACCAGAATAGGAGACCTTCTTGGGGTAGGAGTGGTTAAAATCGGATTCCAAAGCTAAATCACGTACCCTACTTAACCGGCTATATTACCTACGCCTTACAAGGGAGGTATCCCAACTCAAAGTAAAATTTTGAGCCCAAACAAAAAAATAATCGAAAGTACATCATAACAGGACCCCGTATCCAAAATTTCAGGCGTTGAAGTTCATTTCTCGATTTTTGGCGAATTTTTAAAATTTCAAAATTACCTGCGCCCTGCGAAATATGAAAATTTCATCTAATGAACAAAAAAAGTTGAAATTTGTTATATACCCTATTTCAGACCTCTTGAATCGAATGGAAGCGGTTTCGAGACGTTTCGGAGTCACCAGAAAATTTTGGAATTTTCCAGCGCTGGAGAAAATCCCATAAAATTGGTCCACAAGCTTTTCAGCACCCATAATCGCGGATTATCCATATTGGTGATCTATTTGATCGATTAAAACACAATTTTCCAAAATTCGTAACTTTGAGTTCAAATTTATATTTTTTTGGCAGAAAATTAATTTTTTTCCAGTTAAATTGTCAGTCAAAAAATATTAATTTGAACTCAAAGTTGTGAATTTCGGAAAATTCTACTTCATTCGATCAAATAGGACACCAATATTGGTTATCCACGATTAAAGGTGTTGATGTTCATATGGACCATTTTTATGGGCTTTTCTCCAGCACTGGAAAATTCAAAACTTTTCTGGTGGCTTCGAAACGTCTCAAAACCGCTTCCAATCGATTCAGGAGGTCGAAAATAAGGTATATACCAAATTTCAACCTTTTTTTGTTCATTAGATCAAATTTTCATAGTATTTCGCAGGGCAGAGGTAATTTTGAAATTTCAAAAATTCGCCAAAAAACGAGAAATGAGCTTCAGCCCCTGAAATTTTTAATACGGGGTCTTGTTATGATGTACTTCCGATTTTTTTTTGTTTGGGCTCAAAATTTTACTTTGAGTTGGGATACCTCCCTTGTTAGTAAACGTGTATCGTTCTTTCGCCAAAATACCGTATAACGACTGACTAACGTAAGTAACTAGTGACAAGTGACTACCAAAAAATCGAAGATTGGTTTAAAGTACGGTACGATACGATGCTATCGGTATTAGGTAGGTACGTAGACATAAGCGTAAGAGTAACGAGCACATGCGGAGACGAAGAACGTGGATGATTCGAAGACCCCAAGGAATAACACTATTTTATTGTATAGGTTTGAGCGCATACAGGTGTTATACGGCGTGTATATGATAATATAATAGCGTGGTACTTTACTTTCCACAGCTGGAAGATTTTTCTGCTCTTTTTTTTCGTCTTTCTCCGCGTCGGGTCGCGTCGCGTCGCTCGTATTCGCCGATAAAAGCGTATACCTGGTACTCGTATAACGAAATACGTACTCGTACTAAGCAATACGTATGTTTATACTTGAGGATGTGCGTATGTGGATGTAAAGGATTTAGGCCGTTTGCTTGTAGCACGTCGTACACAGTATATACTATCTAGTAGGTATCTATACTTGGTGTGTATGGCCTGACTTCATCCTCTCCCCCTCCCTCTCCCTCACTATACGCACCCATCGCAAAAGGTATTTCTCAATTTTACCTACATCCGGATTTCGGAGTATATTTCCATATTTCATTCTTTTTTTCTCTTTTCTTTTCTTTTTTTTTGTAATATGCACATATATTTCTCTTCGTCTTATCTAACGTATAGTACCCAGTTATCAACGTCGAATAAAAATCTTTTCGTGCGTCGTAGAATCACTGAGCAGTAAATACACCACACACCACACATATACTATTATTTACCCCATATATGCAGTTAACCCGGTAGACAGGGTGTATATAAATCCGGAACGCTAGCGACGAGCTTCTTTTCTGCTTCACAAAGATGAAAATAAGAATCGTCGCCCAATTGAAACATGTCTTTTTGTACGTAGGTAATAGGTATAGGTACCCGATGTTGAAGTGGCATTTGGGTCGAATTCAGCGACGACGAAATGAAAAAGAAAAAGACAGGACGCGAAGGAGGAAATGATTGGTTAAATACGTAATATGCAGATAGACTACACTGAGAGAAATGTAAAGTAAATTTAAGGTAACAGACACATTAATTAAGATAAATTTGCTTTAAGACGAACTTAATGTACTCATTACCCTAAGTTCATCTTAAAGCAAATTTATCCTATTTCAATGCATCTATTTTAGGCCAGTGCAATTAGACAAAAGTACAGGAATAATTCCGATCCAAAATTTTTTTGGCTTTTTTGATTCAGGACACTTTACTAAACAACATGGTAAGACTTCCTGGTTCCTAAAGGATGCCGGAAACCCCTGAGGAGGGGTTGAACCTCCCCAAAATGGGTTTGTTGGTTAAAATTCGTAAAAAACGTCATTTTTCAAAAAATTAGTTATGTACAATATTAATCTACGTTAAATTTTCTACAAAATAGCTCTCTTTACTTTTTTGTGTAAAACGCAAACTAGGCCCACAAACGCCCCTGTAAAAAAAAAAAAACTAGAACAGGAAAACAGCCGCAGTGACATGGCGACTTTAAAATTGCGTCAAAGCTATAAAAATGAAGAAAGGACTTTCTGGTTTGCGAAATTTTGTTCCTTGTATTATTTCGAATCGGTAATACTATTTTTCATTTTTTTGGCGATGAGGGTGAACCAAAGGTGATTAGAAGTATGATTGAAGAAAAAAAACGAACAAAATTGATGAAGGTATTTCAAACCGATTTTACGGAGGAAAAAAATTAAATTAAATTAAATTAAATTCTAAAAGCTATTCAGAGGCTTCTGAATCCATTTTTGGGATCATTTTGATCTCAAACTTGAAGCAGAACCCACAGAAGCGAGGGGGGGGGGGGAGTTGAGGTGAAAAAATTTCTTAAAAATATCGAGTGTGGTATCAAAATCCATGTTTTTTTACTCGCGGAGTCCAAATATTTCTAAGAAAATTGACATATACGTCTACAGAGTAAGCATAGAGATAAAACGCTGAAAGTTGGTAGATGCCCCATTTTCGATCTTCCCAATCGATTCGAAACGATTTATCCATATTGATGACCTATTTAATCGATTAGGGCATAATTTTCCAAACTTCGTTACTGTCAGTTCAAAGTCATATTTTTTGGCAGAGAAATTTTCCTGAAAAATATGAAAAATACGTCCACAATGCGCATGCTCATCTGAGTAAAAGGCATAAAAGTTGACAGATGCCCCATTTTTGACCTTCCCTAGAACCCTACGTTTTCGGCGTGGTGTATTTTTCAATTTTCTTGCTGGAGAAACAGCAGGCTCAAAAATGTTTCGAAACGATTCGGAGAAGTCGAATTCAGGGTTTATACCAAATTTCAGCTTTTTACGTTTAATATGTCAAATTTTCATTTCTTTCAGGACGATGAGGTAATTTCAGGCATCATAGCGAAATTCCGAAGAAAAAAGTGACCATAAAGTGACCAAAAAATGACCAAAAAGTGACCAAAAGTAACCAAAAATTCGATTTTTTCGGGGGATTTTTTTTACAGTTAAAAGAGGGCTAAGAATTCCAGAAAAAATGAGCGAAGGGGGTCAAAATTCAATAAAAAAAATTAGGTAATCTAAAAATCTAATTTTTTTAGTGGCACTTTAAGAGGCAGATATACATAATTAATTTAATTTAATTTAATTTAACAGATTTGAGCAAAGAAAAATTGAAAAATGACGAGATTTTTGGAACAAACAATTAATATATGAACTATATCTACTCTCTAAATCTAAATCAATCAATTTTCGTAAAACTGTGTCTTTTTGAATCAGTGAAATGAATTTATTTGAAAATCTGTAATATTTCAATTGTTTGACTGATTTATTCTGTCAAATGGGAAATTGATTAAAAAATCAATTACTTTACTGATTTAGAAAAACAGAATTTTTACAAATTTAGAAATAGAATTATTGAAATGCTGCCCGAGCGAAGGGCAAATTTTTTTTGAAAAATCATTATCAACTTTTAAATTTTTTTCTTGAAGAATTTTGAGAAATAACAATTTTTACGTGAAAATTTGAATTTTTGTTTGAAAATGCGAAAAAAAGTGACTTTGAGAGGGAAAAAGTGACTTTTAGTGACCTTTGGATGAAAAAAGCGACTTTTAGTTGACCAACGCCGGAAAAAGTGACCTGCTATGATGCCTGTAATTTTGAAATTTAAAAAATTCGCCAAAATTCGAGAAACGAACTTAGCACGGAGAAATCCAATCGATCTACTATGAAAGAGAAAAATCTTACGAATTCGGTTCTTCGAAAACTTTGCCAAGGAGCTACGAAAGACTGGCATGAAAATCTGCAAGTTTCGCGGCACCTGCCATTTTAATCTTGGGCCAACAATTTGCGCGCCACTTTATGCCATAGAATATCAAAATTTCTACAACAGAAGTTACTTGCAAACTGTTGCCCAAGATCAAAATTGCCGACGTCGCGAAGATGGAAAACTACCACTCTTTTTATAACCTCCTCATTTATAATAAATATTGGACAAAATTCTCAAAGAACCGAATTTATATAGGAATTATTTTGCTGCTACGTAAATCGAAAGAATTTTATTAATGTTTCATAAGAATAAAAACTCAATATTTTCCTATTTACAAACCTACCCCTTCAGTTCTGAAGGTCGGTAAACCGTTATACATGCCTTCAGTCTAAGTTGCTAAATCATCAGGTATTATTGGAAATTTTCAACGAAACACCCACTAGGCGCTATGTACAGTACTATCCTGTATAAAATATGTATGCTCGAGCGAAAACATGCGTTTTTTTCTTTTCATCGCCTCGAAACTGAACGGATTTGAGGCTTCATCAACTATATAAAAACTGATGTTGACGAGCGACGCGACGTTGATGTTGAAGCGACAAAATATTCAGGCGAAGAAGAAAAAAGCGTACCGTACGCGTCGACCGAACATCTGTCGGCAACAGGTGAATACGACTCGGCTCGTGAATTCCGAGCATGCTTCCTTCTTTTCTGCGTTTTTACCGGAGGCTTTTCTTTTAATTTCGCGCACCGCGTGATTAATGCGTTTGCTCGAGCAGCAAGTTTGATAATTACTCGCGTTGTGTTTGATGGCTTTAGAAAACGTATGGGCTGACGTGACGCGTGCCGTAATAAGTGGACTCGGGATTTTACAGAGTAATCAGGCTTTACAGGCGCGCGGCGCGGATCAATTAGCCAAGCAGCAGCTACTCGAAGCTCGAACCATCGCAGAACGCAGATACCTACGCCGTTGCACAAATGCGAGGGCCAATTTTTATAAGAATTTGAAAACTAAAAGGATTTCACGGTAAATAGAAGAGAATAGGTACTTCAACACTTGGATTTAGCGCCGATTCTTAACGGTTCCGAAAATTTCATTTTCAACGCTTGAAAATGAAAATTCGCACCGGTCCCATTCGAATTTTATACCATTCAGTACCGTAGGTTTTTGACAGATCAATTTTTTTTTTTGATAATCCGAGCTACCTTTTCGTTCTCTCGAATTTAAACACTCCAACGCGACATGCGAGACATCATTTTTTTCAGCAACGCAACGCAACGTAGCAGCAGACTTGCCCAGCCCTCGCGATAAAGTTAATGAAAAACCGCTACCCCCAACTGCCGTAGTTGAAAACAGTTGATTGAATACGCTTTTATCCGGCTTTTGTTAAAACAAAAGTTGAATTATCGATTTTGCGCGCCGAATGCTGGTATTATATAAGCCGATGTAAAATTATTAATATTTCGCCGCCACGCTGCAGCAACAAGTTCGAAACTTGGTTTAAAATTTGGCTTTTAAATTCTCACCAACATCGCGACGACGACGCAGCGCAGCGTTCCTCTGTGTACGTTTTTCGCTTTCGCTTTTCGCTTCCCTCCCCCTCCCCCCGGTCCCATTTCCCATTTCCCCGTTGGCCCTTTCGGTCGCGATTCCTTTTTCACGTAGCTACGACGACGAAAATTCGATTAATTTTCAAAGTATATCTATTTTGTTGTTTCGCTTTATGGCATTTATTTAGTTTACGTATGGTATGGTATGGTACGGTACTCGTGTACGTGTATTGTGTGCGATACGTATTTACGTATAATACCGGACCGCGAACGCGCGACAACGATAGAACGATACACAATTACACATACACAGTACACACGACGCTGAAACCAAAACGTTTGCGAAAAAAAGGGCGAGGGAGCTCTCCGATTTCGATTTTATTTTGCCATAATGTAGCGGTACCGCGGCCACAGCCCCGCGCCGCGCCTCGCCGCGTCCGGCCACTGTGCCGCGGTAACGAGAGACCGATTTTAACAAAGAACGTTGAAGCACCATGCCACGCGATATGTTGACTAACTACGAGTAGGTATACGTACAATATGAGTACGAGTACGAGTAGTACTAGTAACTAACAACGGTAAACACATGGTTTTATTGACGACGCGCAAACCGCATTCTTTTTGACGCATTTGTGGAAACAAACGCGAAAACCAATTCCATAAGCACTCGCGTACAAACAATAACCATAACGTCAACGTACGTCAGCGTTACACAATATACCTAGAACCCTATATACCTAGACTTACGAGTACCTAAACGCCCGCCCCCGAGTTCCCCATCGAAACGACAATACCTTTTGTGAAATTATGTTCAACGTTGCGCGACGCTTAAAAAATAAAAACAGCAACAGTCTTACAACTAAAGAAATGAAAATCTTTTTTTTTCGTAGGTACATCGCAGATTACATCTAGAAGACTTGCACCTTCTATATTTTAATCTACGCGATGGTGATAGATAATAGTAGGGTCTCAATTTCACGAAAAAACACATCCGCTCGACTGAGCTGTAAAAAGCAATTTTATGATTGATTCGTGCTCTAGACATTACAACAAACAAATTTAGCCCAGATGCCTTTTTTTACCCCTCCCCCTTTTCCGAGGGTCCACCCCCTTTCTTAAAAACGCCTGTAGCGCTCCTCCTATGGGTTCTAGTGAAAAAAATTTCCCACAAAAGTTGTCCCTCAACATCTCAGCTACAAATTACTTTCTATAGAAAATCCAATTTGGGGCCATCGGTGCCTCTCAAATTTGAAAAAAATATTTCAAAAAATCATAAAAATCACGTTTTTTTTATTTTTACCGAAAAGTTTCTAAGATGAGTAAAATTTGTAAAAAACCAAAAGTATTCAGAATTAAATTTCCTATTCGGTGAGTTACATCACGACTATTTTCGTCCCTCTCCCCGTCACATACAGGCCCACCCCCCTCCCACACATCAAAAATTTCGGTCTTCTAGAAAAATTTTCCAGCAAAAATTATTTTTCACCACCTAATCTACAATTTCGGTCATTATAAAAATTATTTTTTGAGCAATCCCTACCCATTAAATTCGAAATATATTCCTCAAAAATACATAAAAATACGCTTTTTTGGTGGCTCCAAATTGGATTTTCTATAGAAAGTAATTTGTAGCTGAGATGTTGAGGGACAACTTTTGTGGGAAATTTTTTTCACTAAAACCCATATAAGGAGAGCTACAGGCGTTTTTAAGAAAGGGGGTGGACCCTCGGAAAAGGAGGAGGGGGTAAAAAAAGGCATCTGGGCTAAATTTGTTTGTTGTAATGTCTAGAACACGAATCAATCATAAAATTGCTTTTTACAGCTCAGTCGAGCGGATATGAAATTCAGACCTGACTATAAGGTTACTAAGAGGCTATTCCATACCAACTCAAACCAAAAGTCGGGTCTTTCGATTTTGCTCAAATTTTTTTTACGAGTTCTCCTGGATTGGTCTATTTACATAACCAAGTTCATTTCCCTCCTAACCCTCAAGGGGGCTCACCTGAGCCCCCTTGCTCTAACCGACCTCCTCCCCCAATGTTTTGTGATCAACACGGAATTGAATATTTCAAAAAATTACGGGGAAGGACATCGGATCAAAAAGTAACTCCATATTGGAATTCTACGCCCTCAAATCAGTGATGAAAGAGCCGCGAGCGAGCGGGAGCGGGAGCCTAAAAGACTGGTACTTTTTGAAAGACCGACAGTGAGAGCAAAGTACAAAAAAAATTGAATTCTCAAAACTAATGAGAGCGCTTCTAAAAAAAAACTACCAACTCATTTGAAGAGCATTCACTATAAAGAGTGATTAACCTGAGAAGAGCGGGAGCGGAGCGAGAACCAGCAAATTTTTGCCTTGAAGACTGTAAATGCAAAAAATAGTGAAAAATGAGAGAAAAAAGAATACTTTTTGAGACAACTTTGAATAAAAATTAAATTTCATACGTGATTTTCATTTTTTCGGGCCCATTTCAGTCATTTTTGTCATATCTCATGATCCCATCACGAATAGAGCATTTGCCATTCTATGTTAGAATATAGAAATTTTCAATTTTAATGAAGAGCCAGAAATGGGAGGGAGAGTGGGAGCGAGAGCGGAAAAATTTGAAGAGCGAACCAGGAGCGAAGAGCAAGAATAATTTTAAAAAATAGAAGAGATGTAGAGCGAGAAGATTCATGATTGAAATTTTCAAAAGAGCGAGTGAAGAGCGACAGCCTAAAATAACAAGAGAGTAAATGAGCGAGCAAGAGTGGGAGCGCTCTGAGCAAGGCTCTTCCATCACTGCCTCAAATTAGTGGGAATGATACCTCACACGCTATTTTCATTTCTTAGCATGTTTTTCACCAAAATTGGTGAGCTAGGTGGGCATCGAAGGGTCAACTCCAAAAAATAAGCAAATATTCGAACTCAGTGTTCTCAAAAATCCAACAAACGACAGATCAAACGTTGTTTTTCATTTTTTTGAATTTTGACCTTATTAAGAGGGCTAATAGAAGGGTTCAGAGGGGTCGGATGAAAAAACCGAGTACATATTCGAACTCAGCACATTCAAATTAGTGGAAATCGATGTGTTACTTTATTTTTTTGATTTTTTTGAATTTTGATCAAAAATGTGGACCCCTGTACCCCCAGGGGTGTGAATATTCCATCTTAAGAATGTATTAGCTGAAAAAAGGGTAAAACAGGCTACTTATTGCAATTTTTCCAGATTTTTAAATGGTAGCTTTCATCTTTTGTACTTATCATGAAAGTTGAACTTTCACCACCAAAGTTGCACCTTCAGCTTTTTAAAATATGATTATCGTTTTTAAATCTCCTACCGATTTTCTCTCAAACCCTACAAACAGTTTTCCCTCAAATACAACTGATCTCGAGATATGAGCCATCAAAGTTGGGTAATTTGGTAAAAAATCGTAATTGCATAAAAATTACGAGGCCCACCCCCAGTCCCAATGATCGTGTGAATAGACAATAGACCATCCAAGGGAACTTATAAAAACAAATTTCAGCGAAATTGAAGACCCGACGTTATTTTTGGTTCGAATTAGCATGAAATATCATACATTAAGTATTGAAAATTATGTAGGTCATTTCACGTCAAGTACATACATAGAACATATCGATAGAACACCGTGAAAATTGTGAAACAATTTTGTCAAGGTATCAAATTTAGTCAAATGTTACCACCTTGATAATTTTTTTTCGAAAAAAAAATTTAAAAAAATGCGCCGCCAGTTTTTTTAATATTATTCTACATAAAAAGAAGCACCAGGGTGTCCACAAAATTTCAAAAATGATTTTCCCTGACTTTCCAAAGTTATCTAGGCCACTTTTTCGAAGCTTTCCAGATTTTATACATATGATATTCATGAAGCATGGAGGAGGGAGTAATTTTTTCGAGTGATAAGCGATTTACAACCCAAAACGGTGCTGAATAATGATTTGAAATAGATGGGTGTCCAACGAATTACGAATTCCTTTTACACCTCTACTTTTTACAAGATTTTTAGATGCCCCTTTTCCGGACAAAAAACGACTAAAATTCAATTCTATAAATCCCCCCCCCCAAAGTACAAAAAATGGTGAATTTGAATTTATTACAGAAAACATTCCAAATAAAAAATTTTTTTTTTTGAAACAAAATCAAGAAGTTTTGAAAAATGAAAAAAATTATGTCACGTTGTCCATTACCAATTAATGTAAATGAAGACACATGCTTCAAATTTATAGATTCCACGAGAGCCCCGGTCATCTTTTCGGCTCGCCCCAGTAGTTGAATGAACAATCGATGAGGGGGTGAAATATTGAGTATCACGTCAATTTCCCGCGGACAATCCCGCGCGGGGACAATTTCTCGCGATTGAATTTCGTACAGTGAAAATTGCTCGCAGAGAAATTCGTCCAAGTGGAATTGCTCGCAGCAATTGACTGAAAAGTACCTCCCATAAAAAATTTGAAATTTTGGAGTATCTTAGAACCTATCCGCAGACAATTTTTAGATTTTAATCCACGTAATATTTAAATTTTCAAGCGAGAATAAATTACTTTGCACAGAAACTTTAAAAACATTTGAAAATTTATGAAGTGGCCTATACACAAACAGGATATGAAGGTGGCATTTTTACCCGCCCTTTTTTAAAAACTTTTTTTCTAAAAAAAAAAAAACTAGACTCGAAATATTGTTGACTCCCATTCTAAGCCTTGAAAAGGTTGAATTACAAACACGTTGCTTCTCGCGAAGTACGATGGAAATAGATGACATTCCTTTAACCTACTTTCTAAAAAAGAAAACTTCGAACAAATTTTAATTTTTTTAAATTTTTCTTCATTTCAGAATTGAAGGTTCTGCAAAACTTTTCGTGGCGCCTTAAATTTAGAACGTGAGCAACAAATCCATAGAAGTAATGCCTCAAAAATTCTACAAAATGATGAGTAAGTATATTTGTTCAAATTCGAAATTCAATATTAAGATGCGAAACTTGCATTCCGTTAATTTTGAAGTTGTGGAAAATGCCACAAGAAAAAAATTCCCTACAATATATTGAACGAATTTAACCCTTTTATCATAATTTCAAGAATTACAATACGTAAAAACAACTCATTCAAGTTTCCAAATGAACGCCTTCAATGTCGCGAATCGGCAAAATCTCGTACATGAGTTCGATTAGAGTTGCTGCATTAGTACGCGAAGGCGAACTATTTGAACGTTCGACGAAACACAAAATACCCATAAAACTGCGCCATCGAGTTGGCATTACCAAGTTAGGAGCGCGAATACGAAAAACGATCGAAAAAAACTACACTGATCTGGACTGGAGCAAAAAATTAGCGCTTTGGCGAATGAGAACAAGATGAGAAGAATTGAATAGCGCAACGAGCGAAGGAAACGACATTGTCGCCGAAAATAGAAATCCTTCAAGAAAACCCGTTTCAAAGGATACAAAGACGGAAATGATTTTTCTCATTTTAAAAAGCCGCAGAGCGTGGAGCTTTTTCTGTATCGACAAATAACATTGCCAATTTCTATATCTTTACTTTTAAATTCCGATTTAGGCGAAATTCCGAACAGATATGTTACTGGAAACAGAGAGAAGAATATTACTATAGCTCTCAGCGGTGTGCACTGTGTATTTAGGTATTTCGTATTCAAATACCTTTGCGTAATTAGAGAAAAAGGCCGTAAGCTTCGAAATTAAATCCTTCATTCAACATAACGAGAAAATGACTAAAAAACTCATCCATTTCTAGAGGTTTTAGCTAAAACCAAACAAAATTGTTCCTTTGATGAAAGAGTGTAAAAACGAAATTATCCAATTCTTAATAAAGCTTGCAAAATTTCAATCGCGAAAAGAGCAAAAACAATGAGGATAAGGGTGCTATAAGATGAAAAAGAATAACAAGTACCTACAAGAAATCTATAAACAAGCATCCATTTTTAAAACCTTTTTCAAAAAAAAAACCAGGTATTCATAATTATTAAATAGAAAAAAGAAAATTCATTTCTTTTTTGTTGGTTAGTCAATTACATTTACGAAAATGATTCCCTATTTTTCAATTCGTCAGCGAATACTTCTTAATAATTAGAACACAAAATAAATACTTAAGTAGGTAAGCAATTTCAATTTTGTTAAAATTTTAGGATTGTTTTTTCTAATTTAAATAATTTTATAAAAATAATTTGGGTTTGTAATTAATGTATGGCAATCACGATAAACCGTGCGGAGGTCAGAAATCAAAGAAAAAACTAAAAAAGTTAGATCGACAAATTAGTAGCACGAATTTTTTTCAAAAGAAAAAATATCGAAACAGAAGGTCCACGATATTTCAGAGATGATTTTCTCTGACTTTTCCAGGATTTTCCAAGCTGAAAATTCAAAAATTTCTTCACATTTTATTGTCCTCCCCCCCCCCCAAAAAAAAATGAAAAAATAAAAACCAGATGCCTCAGTTTTATAGATCCACGCGATTCCCTGCAATCTTTTCAGCTTGTACCAATAAAAAAAATATTGAAGAGGTAAAATAAAATCATTTGTAGAGACGTGGTGTTGAGCTCGAGTGAAGCAAAAGCGAAAATTTTGCGAAAAAATATCTTCAAAAAAATGAAAATTTGCCACTTTTCCTCTTTCAGGTTTTCCAAAACATGTCCAATAATTTCGAATCTTGTTCCATTCCTCCCCATTTTTTTTCAACATCAGGGCATCATGTCATTTCTTTCTCATCACAGCTCATTAAAAAGTAAGTTTCCAACAAGCTTAAATTTTAAATGAATTCTGTAGAAAGAAAGAGTATAAATTAACCCAAGCGTAGCGAGGGGATTTTTTTTTTTTGAATGATTCATTATTTAATAGACAAAGACATGCATTTAAATATTAGACAAAAAATGATGAATAAAAAAATCAGTCGAAAGATATAATATTTTGGGGCCAAATTTTTTGAAAAATTCATAATAAAATAAGCAAAGAAATACTTTTCCAAATGATTCATCCATTTTTTGCATTCTCAAAAAATTCCAGAGAAAATTTCAAACTTCCCTAACTTTTCTAGGTTTTCCAGAAAATGGACACCTTGTCGAAACAGGCGACTTTTTTATATGTACGACTAATTGGCATGGCCGAAATTGTTATTTGGAATTAAGTACGTACCTATTACCATGTTTATACTTATATAATATAGGTACCTGATAGGAATGTAAAAAAGTTTGAAAATATTTAAATATTTTCGTAGTTGTACGAAAAAATTTGAAATGAGAAGCAGCTGTTGATAAAAAAAAAGTAAAATTTCAAATTGTTTCCAAATTTATAGAAAATGTAAATAATTTCGTACTAAATAATCAAGACACGGAGGTCGTAGTAGTATAAATGCGAAAAAATATACCCATACGAGTAAACGTACCGTAGTACTTCATCGAATAAAGAGCAGCGCAGCTTGGTACTCGAACGTGAGAGCAAAACGCAGATGACTTGGAAAAAAATATCATGTCATTAAATATTCAACAGTAGCTCGAAGATATTATCATTTCGTTTTACTTAAACACTAAAGAGAATTTCCAACGTGGTACGAGAAAAGACGACGATAGGGTTCAAGCTTCGAGCTCATAAATCATAATCGTTAAAATGTGGAAAATTAAGTACATCGGAATGTTGTCTTGCCGCATCGGAGCCGATCAGACTCCGCGCCGCTGAAATTGTGAATTTTTCAAAAGAACGAGAAAGTTAAGCAACGAAATAACGACGCGTAGGTACCTATATAAAATCAAACCGAGGATTTTGTTAACTTGTACGTCAATAGGGTGTGTTTACCTGCAGAAAAAAAAGAAGGATATCAAGCGTCAAAATTCTTCATCATTGCCCCCCCCCCCCCCCCCCGATGAAAATGGACCACTACCAGGGTTTTCGCTTTTCGCAAATTTCACCACAATAAACCGCGTCTGGCTTTATCGTGTAAATTTACTTAAAGAAGCTATGAAATTTTTATTAGCTCTATAAGGCCCCTACGAACTAGGTCATTTAAGCGAGGGAATTTTTTTCTCTCTTTGATACGCCAGATCAAACGTAAGTATAAGTATTCTGCTTCATAAATAAAGGCTGACTATTAATGTTCGTCCGGTTTAAGGGTACCCCATTTCAACGGCATAAAATTGCGGTTGATTTCAATATCATTTTTCACGTACGTAGTGAAGATAATTATTTACTCTTTTAAATTCTTTTCAAACTCATTTTTTTGAAAACCGTTTCTACGTACGTGAATTATTCGTGAACGATGCGAAAGTTCTGTAATTTATAGGAATTGAAATAACTTTTACGTAATATTGAGACCCAGCATCATCGACATGACACTCCTTTATCTCTCTCTCTCTTCGTCTTTTCATCAATCAACTTTTTAAATATCTATTTCGATGCACTCAATAATCGAGATACCTTGCAAGTTTCGATTTTTTTCAGTTTTATAATCATTATTATTTTAGGACAACGATAGAAATCTTCGGTATTCGCACAGAATAAGCTACTGCTCGTTAAAAGCGATTGATTCGTCCCTGGCAAGAGAAAGAGACTGAACAAGTTATCATGTAAAGTATCGCTCCGCTCCAGGACAGACTCACTAATCGTTCGCAAACTTATCCACGAGTACAAGAAAAACTTACGTAGCAAGAAATTCACGAATAGATACGACAACGGTTTTGCAGATGCACGAATTCGATGTAACATCATTTGTACGAAAACTTTCAGCAGTTGAAAAAATACACGAAGATAGTAATAATAAATTTCAAATAATTCTGTTTCGCGATAGAAGACCGTGTCTCATTGACACCGCGGCTGCTACCATCAGTATTGTATACTTTTGCATTAAATCTCGAATACGACGAAAGTTTCCATTACTTCGAGTTTTCCTTCCAATACATATTAGAATGTTTAGTTCGCGTTTTATAGGTCGTCTCACGTCTCGACACTTCACCGTATAGTCACCAAATGCTGTACAGTAGGAGCACTCGTAATCGAATAATAAGTACAAGTATTTGAATCGAAACACGGAAATTTGATGGTAATTATTCTATCGTGAAACACAAGTCGAAAATTCAATCGTTAAATAACCCTTTGCGGGTTTTTAAAAATAAACAAACGAAAACGGCGCAGATATAGGTACCTAATGAATAAAATATAAAAATATGTACTCACCTAATGTTAACAGGTTTCACAAACTTCCAATCGCGAGAGGAGATCCTTCGAGTGATACTCTGGCAAACCGCGCGATGAAAAACTTCGCAACAAAGTGTTGCGCGTGCGAAATTTCTCGAGCCCATTCAGCAACCCCGCGATTTTCAAGAGGCTGAGCTACGTATAACGACAAGCGCAAAGCCAATCCGTAGGACACCTGTTCGCATCTCAGCTTTACAACACTAGCGAGGATAATCAATAGGCTTTTTGCCCAATTTTCTCATTTCGCCTCCCAATGTACCTATAACAAAACGACTCGTTTAATATGACAATTTTTTCCTTCCCTTTTTTTTAAACATAGATATACAAAACGCGAACCTGCCGCTGTCGTTTCTTTTCAGCACCGCTTTACCAAATCGAGAATGAAAATCGACGCCGAAAACACCTTCGGAAGCAACAGCAACAGCCGCAGGCACGCAATGAGAATGAGAAACAAAAAACATTTAATTAAAAACGAAATATACCTGAACGTGCACTTTGAATAGATGAAAGCTGCGAGTACACTTATACATTTTATTTAATGCGACGATGATTATCGAAAGCTTCCGCAGCCGCCAACGTCGCATACGCTTCGGAATTCGAAAAACTCAAACCAACAACGAAAAAACACGCACACGCGTAAGTACCTACGTGATTTTCAAACTCGCGAATTCAGTTAATTTGATGATTCGTATAAAAATGAATACATAACGCGCATACCAGATAACAGTAATATCGACTACAATATATTTCTTCAACAAAACGATCAACGAAACACCAAGAAATAAGAAAAATCACCGACAGCGACATTTCTGTTCGTTGTTGAACACAATACGCTCCAATAACTAACTAACGAAACGTTGAAAAACTCGGAACGTAATGTTTTGGAAGCTCATCTATAACGAAACTGATTATTCGTTGTTTTATAGTTCTAATTAATACATTAATAATTAAACATAACGCGAAATAGTTAGATTAGTCGAAAAGCGACGCGAAAACCACGAACAAACGCAAAATAACTGAACGGCCATTTTAGACGCGCATTGAACACAAACGAATACAAAATCACAAATAAAAACACTACGATCAGAATCTTTAATGATCTTAGACCATATAGTATTAACATAGACCGCGCTACGGTCCATAAGACGTATGTTGTTACGGTGTTCCAACATTAAATTGGGTCCAGGGCAGAAAACGCGGAAAATGATCTAAAAACGAACTCGCGTCATTTGATTTCGCTCTAATTGTTTCTATGAGTCTCCAATGTCTCCATTGATAGTACAAATTGTTTGACTATCGATTTTCCGAATTTCGTTTGCAGCAATGGTCCCAATTCACGCGAATAAATATTGGGTCCAGGGCGGAAAATACGATCAAAGCACCGAACTCGAACCAAAAATGAAGTCGTATCCTCTCATTTCGCTCCAATTTTTTTTTATGATTGATGCAAATTGTCTGACTGCTGATGTGGTATCATTTCTCTTGATTTTTCCTGTAGAAATGGGCCCAATTTATGCAAAATAATTTAAAAAATATTGTTGGAACTCGCCGCTTATCAGTAGCGCGGTCTATGTTAATACTATATGGTCTAAGTTAATGATGTTGATCAGTGTCGCAACAACACAATCAAAAAATTGGTAGATATTGATTTTATTATCGATCGTGATCATAAATTTATATCTTTGAAATTATGGCGATTAAGGAAAGGATAAAAGTAAATTATAATCAATAATTTACACATTATCATCATAATTTACAATTTAATTTGTTTCATTGCTCAAAATAAGTAAAAATTGAAATTGAAAACGTTTTCGAGAAAAAAAAATTTGGACAAAAAATTACCGTACTTACCTATTACAATATTTTTACTGGTAATTAATAATTTCATCTTTTTTTGATAACAATTAATAAAACGTTGATAAGCCGTGATAAGCAAAATCCAAAATCGAAAAAATTGAAAATTGAAAAAAATTGAAAAAAATAATTGAGTAATTAATTTTCAATTCAAAGTAGGTTAATTAATGATTATTACAAAATTATATCGTTTGAGCTTGAGCTCGGAGAGCTCTATCTCTATGCTCATGTTTGATTTTGATACCGCTTTTGAAACTTTTTTTCATAGGTAGATACATTACCTAAACTAGAAGTTCGTTGAACGGTCTTATAATTTTCTATCTTGAAGATGATTTTCTACTACGCTACCTATTAGCGTTAAGTTTACTTATTTCGTAGTGAGAATATCGCATTCGTTCTTCGAATTTATTACTTAATTTAGAAGTCATCAATATGCGAGTCGAATGAGAAACGACTACCTACGAAAGAATAAGTAAGTATTTGATTACGTTATAAAGTGTTACAATTTACTCCCGCAGTATTATTTTATTGATTCATTTGGAACCTACTTCTTGTTCTCTCGATGACAACGGAAGAGAATTTCATTTTCAAGTTGTCTCGAACACGTACATCTACCTCCCCATGCAACGTAAGCAGTAATAAAACTTTTTCGATTTTCAGTTTACCGCATAGTTTTATTGTTTTCATTTTCACTGAACCTACTTGAAAGAAAATTCATTAGTACGAGTGAGTACAAATGAGTATAATTTCTCTGTGGTACGTCATTAATCATTTCTTATCCGATTGATCTTTTTTCAGGTGCAATGAGAGAAGCATGAAACATAATTTTACGACCTATTCGTAATATTGAAATTCGTAAACAATCTGATGCTACTGAATTGTAGGTAATTAAAAACTAATAGACAATTTTTGATCGAAGATTGGCATTTGTGGAGAATTTTGAGAAACTACCGTATGATCTGTGTATTTTGCTTCGAATAGGTACCTAAATCCAGCAGTTAGCATCGGAATTTTGCGTATTTTGCGACAGCTGCGTAAATTTCGACGGTAAAAGAGCATTATGGTACACGGAAATGATTTTAACCTAGTTGCTGGGATTCATGAAGTGTGTATTATAGAATAAGCCTGTTTCGGCAACGCAAATGCGGCGCGAATATTTAATTTATATCATTTTTCGAAGCAGCTGGATTCTAATGAAGCAAATTTTAATGGAACAATCTCCTCGCTAACGCTGTTTCACAGATGAAGACAATTCGCCGATGATTGAGGTTTAAATGTAGGCAGCAAGGCATATGTCGACGATGGTTTGATTACTTTTAACAATTTACACCCGTAATTATATATATATCTACGTATCACATCAATTGCTTAATTTTACCTTACTGAGAGTTTTAATTTATCGAGTTTCGAGAATGTTTTTTTCGTAGTTTAGAACGCTGCAGAAATCAACAACAAAAAGAACCAGGGTTTTTCATCGGCTGTTAATATTTGTATTATGTATAGAATGGCGAATGTTTCTTATGGATTGCAAATTTCTCGAATGGCAGAAAAAGAAATGAATGAGCTGAATCTAACATATGAGATTAGAAATAGTAAGTTGAAAGAAAAATCGTGGTAAAAGATTTTATTCGATGTTATTTTTCATTTTCTTAAACATTTTCATTATCAAATGAAATAGGTGATCGAGGTCTCCATTTCATTTATCAATTACTTATGACTTAACACATGATTGTACTAACTTTGATTTATTTTACTTAGCAAGTACATAAACGTATACAGATACAGGTAAACGAACTGTAGAACAATCAGTAAATATCCAGAATCATTGTGCCCGGGCTACTATTAAAATCTGCAATTCGCATTATTGAAAAAATGTGGTTTTAAGAGAAAAACTAGATACCTATTAGCACATTTTGTTTTCGATAATGAGATAACTGAAATTTTTTCGTTGATAAAAAATTAAACCAATTAAGTAATAACTTGAAAATAATTTATTTAATACTCGAATTACTTAATGATATAAGTAGGTATCTATTAATTTTTGGCTATAGTAACAGCAATTTTTTTTTCAGGGGTTATTCGAGGAATCGACGAATCGTTGCTACTATATAGTGAACTAGTACGTACTCACTACTCACCGCTTTGAAATAGGAAATTCAAAGTGTTCTGGTATTAACTGTGGATTTAAAATTTTAAAAGTTAGTCGTACTATTCTCAAATTCTTTAATGTCTATTTTCATTTTTTTTTTGAGCAAAATTTGCGAAATAGGTTGCAGATAAGTGCAACTGTACGTTCGTCTATTCTATATTTATCCCAAAAAAAAATTGAATAGAATAAAATGTCATCTTTGCTTTATCGCACTGTTCAATATTTTATCTTTGCCGGCTATAAAGTTTAGTGTTCTCATTCTGAGAAGAAAATTGCTTTTAGGTAAAAAAAACAGCAGAGGGACGTATGCAGTTACATATAAACCATCGCTATCACTCGAAACACGTCAATCCAAACATCCCTTCGGGCATAAAATACAAACGCATTACGTCCCTGTTTTGTTTCATCGGTGGATATGTTTGAAAATTGGCGATAAATAATAAAATGCGTCGTCTGTAGATATTTGTCTTCTTGCCATCTGGCTTTCTTTATTCCAAGGATAGCCTTTTTTCCATCCAAAATGAAAAGCTTTTTTTATTATTATTATTTGTATTTCCAAAACGAAGGTATTATTTTGAATGAAAACTTTACGACGTGTTTTCTACGATAAGTGTTTTTCTTTCTGATTATACCCGATACGTTTCTCGTTCTGTACCTATTCAGTTTTAGGGGTTTATGCGTGTGTGTTTGTAGTTTTAGCTTTCAGCTCGCACTTCCTTCTTAAATTTCCAAAGTTGGACGACGTAACGCGACGCAACGCAACGCAGATATGGACGTATCGAATAAATATCAATACTTGAGAGTGAAAAATGGCAGAGATTGATTCGTAACTTTCAGCTAGGAAAATATCGACGAATAAAATGGCTGATATAATCAATTTAAATCGCACCTTTGAAAATCAACTGAAAGGAATAGGTAATGTTTAAATTGCTCTTTACAGTGCCTATAAACTAGGTAGGTAGTAGGTACATAACAATATTCTGTTCGCTGTGCTTCTGCTTCGTCATGTAGTTTGACATCGGTAGAATTGAACGAATGTATGTAATTGTGTCGAGTAGACAGCGTAGATATACACCGCACCGTGAATTCGAGTGAAATATTACACTTTCTGATGAAATCTTAACAAAGAAAGTCCAAAAACATTTTCATTTCACGACTCAATGATTAATTTTTTCTTAGATGAGAATTTTCCAGATGAGGCGAAATTCTTTTATTTGAAAAATGAATTTTACGTGCATTTTTCGCGACCGACGTAGGTATGTTAACAAATCTTTTTCATTGGTTTCATGTTGTATTATTCTTTGTTTGTTATTTTGTTTCTAAATTTAACGTCAAATTCCAACTGATTTATTTACAAATCACCGGCTTTGTCCAATATTTGAGAAATATTTTACCTTCAATTTTTGGAAAAAATCGTATATGATTTGAAAATCCACGAACTTTTGAGCAAATATTCAGTTTTAAGAAAAATTTTTGAATTAAAAAAAATCCTACTTACGTAAATACTAAGTGTATAGGTAAGTAGTCAAGTACCTATTCTAGGAAAATGAGCATTGAGTAAAAAAATGCTTAGAATTTTTAACTCGACCAACAAAACTGTATCTACCTATTCTAGTTCCAGGTAAGGTACATTTTACCATGGGTAAGTAATGTAATTTTCAGCGACCGAACGAAGAAAAAGCTTAGATAATAGTTTCGGTGTAGGTAAAGCTGGTGGTATTTTAAAAACTCGTATTTTATTTTCTGATTAAGTTGCCGGCAAACTTTCACTGCACACGTCAGTTACACTTTCACATGTGGCCGAAATAAGGTACAGTTGATTTTATTTCTTTTTCCGCTATTTAATTCCGCGCTCCAGGGAATAACTTTTCAACGGTCTTATAATTTGGTCTTTCTCTACCTATTATTGTTATTTTTTTTATCTCGTCGTCGCCGATTTTCTCTTATTTGACCGAGTAATACAGCAAAATTAATTGGATTTCTGAAAGGGGTTTGAATTATTTGCGAAATTAAATATTTACACGTTCGAAGTAGACAAGTAGTTATTTCGTAAAATGTTTCTGTAAGTATTTATACGAGTGTACCGAATTAGAAAGATGCTGCTGTAGCGATGTACTATTACTACATAAGTACGTAGCTACCAGCTAGCTAACTAGCTACCATACCTACTCATTTCATTTTAAGAAATTATCGTGCATAAAAACAAAAATAAAATGGGTGTTCTTTAATTTTGGAAGGAAAGATACTTAATTTTGAATTTTCCATGCCGATCTTTTGTGAAATATCATCTCGAATTTATCCTGGAAATAGGATAAAAATTATGTTAGGTACCAATAAATTATCCAAAGATTAAAAAGATGCAAATTTAATTCAAATAAGTAATTTCAATCTTTATTTTTACACACCATTCATTCTTAGTAGTAATATTATTTGAACGCAGAGTAGGCGGGGGGTCTCAAGCCCCCCAAATGTTGAAATAGTCCCCCCCCCCAAATCATTTTCGTGTATATATTTCACTCAAAAAAAAATCGCAAACACCTAATTCTCAATGGATTAACGATTAACTATCAATATGTGACGAATTTCCTGATTTTTTCAAGTTACTACAATGGCTTTTAGATGAAGAAAATAATTATGTGCTTTCTAGCAATCGATCAAAAATGATGTACAATTATCGATTGTTGAAACATAAATTTTTTCAAAAATTCTGTAAATGTTGTTTTACCGTGTAGCAAAAAAATACGAAATTTCGTTTAAAAAAAACTTCGAAAATCACGAAATTTCTACACCAAAGAAATTAAATTTTTCCAAACAACAAAATATTAAAAAACGAATTATTTTCTTTCTAAAAATCATGAAATTTTCAAATTTTAGCCCTCGCTTCGCTCGGGCATATGAAAATACAAATATATTTAGAAATGAAAGGCAGAACGTAGAAGATTTCGCCTCCCTTTTAATACTGAAATTTGATTAAGGTAAAGAAATGAATAAATTTAGCTTTTGAATTTCCTTTTCTTCAAAAATGTTCGCAAATTTAATTTTACAGAATTCATCCTCAAAATGATGGTATGAAATCATATTTCCTTCCATTGATTGTTCATATTGAGAAAAGGTTGAGTAAAAATCTCGTAATGATAAGGATAGAATTTTTTTTGAGAGGGTCGAAAATTAACTTTTTTTATCTAGGGCTCAACCCCCCTCTCCCCTCCTCCCAAAAAAAGGTTACGGTCCATTTCCGCCTATGGAACGAAGACTGAAAGTTACCACCACTTGGATAAACAGTTTATTGGTATGGCTAATTAGCCAAACGATCGAAACCTTAGGTACTTTGGTACATGATAAGACTGTACCAACGCGCGTATAGATAGGTACATGTATTACCCTCTTCTAAAAATGGTACAGATAGGTACTTACATTTTGAACAATAGTGTCATATTTTAAAAATAAAACTTTAGCCGAGCCTCGAAGAATAAATTGGAAGGAAAAATCGAAATATGTAAAACGAAAAAAAAAAACGATCACTCGTGTATTTCACACTGCATTACCTTAATTTAAAAATTGAAAACTTTACTCGTTGGATAGGCTATCGGGCGTAAAAAAAAAAAGGGTAACCCTACTAGCTGCTGGTGGTATAAGCTATGCTTGACATTCACCTTCATTTTTAGGCGAAAATATGGTAAAAACAAAATGACCAAAGTGCTTAGTAATTTTTTTTCCTAACAAACAAAACTTTTCGATTTTCAAGTTTGGAAATGAAATTAAAAATGGTTATTTTCAAATTTTCTTTTTTCTAAAACTTAAACTTAATACCTACCTACGTAAATATCCTTCTATTAGATACCGTCGTAGGTTGCAGATTTTCACAAATTTGCATAGATAAGTACCAACAGTAAGTAGGTACTTAGCCTACTTACCTTTACCTGCGTAAGGCAAATGTTTGGGATGAAATACTTAGTTAGGTAGGTACATGTGATTTCAACGCTCAGCTTAACGCATTTGTAAAATATTGTATTTATGAGAGTTGTCTCCTCGCGTCCTCTCACATTGAGCCTCAAAGTCATTACATAATCAAGATTTTTCAAAAAATCAAAACTCATGTAAGTGGGTCAAAGAAATACTCTTAAGTAGGTACATAGGTAAGTACTCGACCAGATACTCATTAAAGTGAATCGAAAAAAAAACAATTCTAGATTTTAACGAAAATTGGTAACGTAATGTGCTTTGATTGGGCGGCCCATCTAAAACAATTTGAGTCGCCCTAGTCATTTTCAAAAAAAAAACAAAAAAACGGGGTTTCCTCTTTTAGTTGATGCCCTTTTGCTCGGAATTTTGGTCTATACCCTAAAAAGATGCGATTTGAATTTCCACACCTCCTTGAACAGTTTCAGATTTTAAATTGAAAGATTTTTTTAATTTTTATCAAACTCAAATGATTTAATCAAAAACTCCAAAATCGAGCCAAAACGTTTTATGGTTGCCGAAAACAATTTAATGGCCAAAAAAATTGTGGCTTATTTTTCCAGCCACTGAATGAACAAATATTAAATTTAATGAAAATTGCGTTAGTGAAAATGCAATTAGCAGCACCGCTATGTCATCAAAAATTATTCCAGGTGACAAAAAAAATTTAACCCGTTTTCAAAGTGTTTGAATTTGGTAAAAATCAAAAAAATCTTCAAATTTTTGATCCCCGACTTTTCAAAATCCTTATAGAAAGCAAAAAGTATTATAAAATTTCAAAATCAATGGTTTAGTGAGACGTACGAGTAACCAAGGCCGGACCGAAAAGGAGCAGGGGCAACATGCAGCTGCAATATTTGAAAATTTTGGTTTAGTCGAAAACTTGCAACTTGTCTCAAAAATCGAGATTTTTGATAATTCAAACTAAAAAATCAATTTCAAATCGGTAATCTACAGTACCTAATGATTTAGGCACTTGCCTACTTGATTAATTTTGTCGGTATTTAAAGTTTGAAAAATGAAACATATTTCTAGTTCAAATTGGATAAATCCTGCTTTTCTCCTGATTTTTGCTTTCGCGTCCCAATATCCTGTTTTTTTCTTTCTCCTTTTTTCAATCAAACTTGAAACTTTTAAATATGTACCTACATGTTCGTTCCTTCCTTCCTTCTTTGTAAAATTCAAACAATACATTTATTCGTTCATTCGTTCATTCTTTTTTTTGGAATTTTGAAATTATGGCTGCATAAAATACCTACTTTATTTTTTTAATATTGATTCTTTTTATCCGTTGTAAAAAAAAGTTATGTAAAAAGAAAATATTTTTTCTTTTACCAAAAAAATTATGAATTGTTTTAAAAAAACATCCTGTTAAATTCCTACTTCATAATTATGAAGTTTTGTTAGACACCTTGTGAGTCCTCATGTAGTCAGCTCGTAGTAGGTATTACCATCAAATTTTTATTTTAGCCAATCAAAAGACTTTTTGGTTTGATTTTGAGGTGATTTTTGAATTTCATAAAAAAAAACATAAATCTTCAATTTAGTCATCTGCAACTTATCAACTTCTTAAATGAGGCAGAAGGCTATAAATAATAAGTACCTAATCCATTTCAGGGTCAGTTGACTATATCACGCTCGTGATACCACCAAAAAGTAAAAAAAAAACTGTGTTTTTTCAAAAATGTCATTTTTTAAGGTTTCTTTTGTTCAACACTTATGTGCTCAAAAGGCTGAGTTCTTTCTAAAAAGTCTTCCATTTTAAGAAAATTAACCAACGAATTTTCGAATTAGAGAATTTTTTTCCAATTTCCTATAATATCTATTCTTTCCTCTTTCCCACGCATCCCTCTCAGCACTTTACTAGAAAATGAACCATTCGGGAGTTCGCTTACGATTTGAATGAGACAGCGAATTCTGGAAAGCGATGGCCGACCCTCTCCTCTCAACGGATCAATGTTTTAGCTGGTCGAGTTAATTTTTTGGGAATTTTTAAAAATTTGAAAACAGTGATTTTCTTCAGCAAAAATGTGTTTTTTTTCAAGGGCATACCTAGTTCCCAATTTCCCATAACTTTTTTCATACTCTTTTGTCTGTCAATTTACATTATGCTTATGGGACTTTACAAAATTGAAGATTACTCGAAATGAGACTGACGAAATTGGCTCAAATTTGAAATCTATATTTTTTGAGATGGTCTGTAATATCGTATGCATAATTTTCTCATTACATCGAATATTTTACAAAAAAATTGAATTTGAAAATTATTGAATTTTTTTGTGAAATGTCCAAGATTTTTCAAATTCAATTTTTTGTAAAATATTCGATGTAACGAGAAAATCATGCATATGATTTTACAGCCCATTTCAAAAAATGTAGATTTCGAATTTGAGCCAATTTCATCAGTCTCATTTCGAGTAATCTTCAATTTTATAAAGTCCCATAAGCATAATGTAAATTGGCAGGCAAAAGAGTATGCAAAAAGTTATGGGAACTATGCCCTTAAATATTGTACTTTTTTTAGAAAGAATTATGAAAATTAGTTTTCTACCTAATATCGCCCCCTTGCAATTTTTCAGAAAACATGAAAATTAATTAGGACAGCTAGAATTCGAGTTCTAGATTTCTTTCGACTTGCTTAAAAACATTTTTCACGGGTGGAAGGGGGGTTCCCCCGGGCGCCCGGATTTTTTCTGCACGGCCCTGACGATTTCAAAACGGGCTCTTTGATCTGGGTGTGTTTTTTTACAAGCTTCTCAAGTAGAGGAGAATAAAATGAAACATCGAAAATAGTTAAATAAGAAAATCACCGCCACGCTGCAGCTGGCAGAAATGAACGTTTTCCATCCAATACAAACCCTCTGGACCTGAATTTCGCTATCCACGGATATTTTTAAACCTTTATTCATCAACTGTGCTATAGGTATACGGTTTTACAAAGTGCGACTGAAAAGAAAAAAAATCAAATTTTGATAAATATTTATCAAGCACATTTTTCGAGGGGAAAGAATGAAAATTTAATTCTAGGGGTATTCAGAGCATCCGAATCCAGTTTTGGGGTCATTTTGACTTCGAACTACAACCAGTACTCAAAGTGAGGTGGGGGGGAGTGAAAAAATATTTTGAAAAAATCGAGTGTGGTATCCAAATCCACATTTTTTACCTGCGAAATCGGCTTTCGAATGTTACACTATCAAAACCACCAAAATGGGTCCATTGGGGAGGTGTCAGGGAAGTGCCAAATTGAAAATTTTTCATAATAATCGAGTGTGGTATCAAAATCCACATTTTTTACCCGCGAAATTCTCTTTCGATGTTACTCTATCAAAAGCTCCCAAAATGGACCCATTGGAGAGGTGTCAGGGAAGTGCCAAATCGAAAATTTTTCATAAAAATCGAGTGTGGTATCAAAATTTACGTTTTTTTTTTACTCAAAGAGTCCGTTTCCGATTTTCCTAATCAAATCCCTCAAAATGAGCTCATTTGGGAGGTGTCAGGGAAAGGTCAAATCGAAAACTTTTCATGAGAATCGAGGGTGGTATCAAAATTCACGTTTTTTTTTTACCAAGAGAGTCCGTTTCTTATATGTCTTTATCAAGACCCCCAAAATAGACCTATTGGGGAGGTTTTGCCAGTTTCCATCTTAAAACAAATTTTAATATAATAATGAGAAAATACACGATTGATAAACTGCTTCAGAATCACAAAACACTGAATTCACCAATGACAAGGAGACATGGAAGAGAATATTCTTACATTGAATAAGAGATAAGATAATGTAGTGACGGCAAATGGTTAAAGAAAAGATAAGAAGACAACAGCAAAATAAAATCAGATTTCATTATAAGTGCAACAATTCCGGGTAACTAACATTTGCATCTGCTCAATTACGCATTACACAGGGCGACACGAATTTTGTTTTTGGGTTCTCATTGCCAAATTTGGGTTGCTTTTATGTAACTAATGAAGGAAAAAATATTTTTTTGACCAAAGTTTGCTTTGGGGGGTGGGGGGGGCAAAAAACTGATTTTTCGAGGTCAATAAGCCTGAGCATTACAAAAAAAAATGAATTTTTTTTTTGACTATTCTTGTAGGAAATTTCACGGCGAATCCAATGCCGCAAACCGCAGACCTCCGTCTCTTTTTTAAAAAAAGTTACAGCTCATTCTTTCCAAAATTTTGTGAAAAAATCGCATTTTTTGTTGTTTTTTCGCAAAGAAGTGAAATTTGAGAGAAAAGTAAGGATTTTAAGGCCATAATGACCATGATGAGAGTTGTAGGAAATTTCACGGCAAATCGAATGCCGCAAACCGCGGACCTCTATCTCTTTTTGAAAAAAAGTTACAGCTCATTCTTTACAAAATTCTGTGGAAAAAATCACATTTTTTGTGCCTTTTTCGCGAAAAAGTGAAATTTGAGAGAAAACTAAGGGTTTTAATGATGAGCTGTAACTTCTTTCAAAAGGAGATAGAGGTCCGCGGTTTGCGGCATTCGATTCGCCGTAAAATTTCCTACAACTCTCATCATGGTCATTATGGCCTTAAAATCCTTACTTTTCTCTCAAATTTCACTTCTTTGCGAAAAAACAACAAAAAATGCGATTTTTTCACAAAATTTTGGAAAGAATGAGCTGTAACTTTTTTTAAAAAAGAGACGGAAGTCTGCGGTTTGCGGCATTGGATTCGCCGTAAAATTTCCTACAAGATTAGTCCAAAAAAATTTTTTTCAATTTTTTTGTAATGCTCAGGCTTATTAACCTCGAAAAATCAGTTTTTTGGCCCCCCACCCCCCAAAGCAAACTTTGGTCAAAAAAAAAATTTTTTCTTTATTAGTTACATAAAAGCAACCCAAATTTGGCAATGAGAACCCAAAAACAAAATTCGTGTCGCCCTGTGTAATCAGTGAAAAATCAGTGAATTTCACTGATTTTTCCTGTGCTGCAATTCTGACTGTTTTTCAGTGATTTTTCACTGATTCGGAATGAGAGAGTAGATGATTAGAAGATAAGCTGATACGAAAATACAGAGGTGCCAACTAGGAATTTTTTCATGTCTTGCCCAAATTTTCTTTCAAAATCCAAGGGGCATGTAATGATGTCACCCAGAAATTATTCAAGGAAGGGGCTCAGAATTCTGAAAAAATAGGGAGGGGGTGAAATTTCAATAAACAAATTCAGTAACTTGTTATTTCAGTGGCTCTGGCATAGTCAGAGTTTGATAATTCATAAACGGATTTGTGCAAAGTAAAATTAAAAAATTACAGAATTTCTGTTATTTTTCACTGATCTTTCAGTCAAAATTATTGATTTATGATTTTATTCTGATAAACCGGGAATTGATTGAGAAATCAGTGATTTTTGACTGAAAGATCAGTAAAAAATCGTCAATTTTTAAAATAGAAGGATTAAAATACTGGCCGAGCGAAGCGAGGGCGAAATTTTTTGAAAAATAATGTTTCAAGAGCAAAAAATTTACTTTTTTTTCACATTTTTGTAATAAAAAAATCACCTGTCCGAGCTTAAGGGCGGTTCTTCATGTCTTGCCCAACACAGCTCATGTCTTGCTCAAGCCTATGGGCAATACAATAGTTGCCACCAGGCCACCACTGCGAAAATATGTAGGACTACGGGCTGATCCATACCTACTTGGTAGCTCCATGCTCCATCCATCCTATAACGGATATTGGCGTTGAACAAGTTGTCTATCGTCGCAACATCAAAACAAACCGCCACAATTTAGCATTCCTTTGATGTTGCGAAAATATTTCTATTTTCATCCCCGGGGTGATTTTATAAATTTAATTTTATGAAAAGGGTTACGCTGATATCGACGTCTTAGCGAACCGCAAATTCGAAGGAAATGCTAAAGAGATTTGCGTTCGAATGGTTATACATACCAACGTACGTCTACGTGCGCATTATGATTTAGTTTACACAGTACATCTACATCTACATATATACCTAGTATATACTATATAGGTCTAACCTCGTTTGAAAATGTTTTCAGCAAATAGGCCTCGGTATAAATAACTAAATATAAAACTAAAACAAGAAAACTTCTTTGAACCACTTTCCGCGTTCCTTTCAGTTTCACCAACTCCAACTCGTACCACCTACCGCAGCCGCAGCCAGCGTGCGATGGCAAAAGCCAAAACCGAACAACAATCTACCTATTAAGAATCGATTCGCGACCGCTCGCTTGCGCTTTGCCGAAAAAATTACATTTTCGTAATCGTAACAAGTTTTCCTATTAAAATTAATGTCGAATTTCTTCATTAAAAATATTTCGTAGTTTTAAGTTTCTTCTCGAATACGCAGTTGGCCCCGAGGCCCGACCGCGACCCGGCCCGACCGCTTGCTGCTTGCTGCTTGCTGGCTCGACTCTTGTTTTTTAACGTCTCGTACTCCAGTTTAGCTTATTACAGCGTTGATACGCGTACAATTTTCGAATGAATTTCTTTACTTAACGCGGTACCTACTACCTATCTAATGAAAATATCGTTACTTCCAACGTAGACGTACCTACTAACTTAAGAAGCTTTCCTTTGTTAAGGCTAATTTAATTTTTTTAATGTCTTTCTATATCTGTTATATTCCGTATAAGTTAGCTGTTCTTTTCACCTTAGATAGTATATTCCACTCGCAATCAACCAGGCATGTATTTTTCACTTTGTTAAGTTGAAGGATCGTGGATCAAAATTTGCCTACCTATCTAAATGAGACGGAAATTGGAAATTTTTTGCAATGACTCGTTAGTAAGTTTAATGGAATTATTTATGAATATGTAAGTGTTCGGCGTTGGCAACCTCTGTAATATGAAATAGGTACCTAGGCCATGCTTTCAGAAAATTTCTCCATGTATAGCGTTAAACGAGGTTTACTTATTGAACTACTTAGATACTTTTTGTTGAAATGATGAGTGCGCGCTCTCTGCATAGACTTGGCACATTTACTTTAACAGAATTACTATTTGCAGGAATTGCTAGAGTTGGATTTTTTATAAGATTCAGTCGAAAGTATATGTAAGTATAACGTTTCAAGTAGGTACCTATTTATAAGTAGGAATTTATGATTAGGCATTTCTTAACCTAGTTAAAATTTTTTTTGATAAAAAATTAACGGAAAAATGGTAAACTTCTCCATGTAGGTAGGTATGCATCACAAACAACATTTCGTAATCCTGAAGATATTCGCTGACGAAATAAATTTCAAGTTTCTTTCTCCGTCCATTTTTTTTTTGCACTGTATCAAATTTACGTAGACGTTGGATGGAAAATGCGAACCCTCATCAATGCAAATAGACACATATCGACATGCGGCAAGTTTAATTTACTACCCACTGTGCGCTTATTTTTCAAGTTGCCCTCAAATTGTTTTCAACCATGCATACTAAATTAAGTGTTTTTTTCTCCTGTCAAGCAAAGTTGACCTACCTGAATTTCACAATTCATCAGCTGAACTGAAAATCCAGATGATTTAGGTAAGTAAAAATCGTTGATTATCGACTACCTACCTAAATTAAAAATCCAAGATCAAGATATGTAGTTAGTATCCTGAGATTAAAAGGAAATATATTAAAATATAATTTACCTATAAGAACGTCGAAGGTCTGTACATAGATCTAATTTCTAGTTTGATGGCCGTGGTATTCTCAACTTTTGTTAAAGGCATTGGTGAATCCAGCCATAAGCCCAATATGCTGTGATACCTACAGCTGTTTATAAATATTAAGTTTTAGACCATGTTTCCTTTTGAAATTATTCAATAAGTACCAGATCAATTATAGGTAGGTACGAGTATTAATAAAATTAAGTAAAAGAAATTGTCATTTAACATTTTTATAAATAAGTAATGTATCTATTTTGAACTTCGGTTATATTTTTTAAAAAATACGTCCAAAAACGAAATAATCTCGGTTAAGTATTTGATGTTTCAGAAAAAAAAAAAGGATTTTTTCAAAATTACTAAAAAAAGACTTTATTGTGAACTGAAGATTATTGTTTTTGAGACGCTACTCAAGCAATAATTTTTCAACTGAATCTTTTTTTTTTGGTGGTCTCCATTCCCACAGGGTGGAATCAATTTATTTAAATTGCATACCTAGCCCCTTGACCATGCTAGGTAACAAGTTGCATAAATAATTCAATTTTATACACAATGATACAGAGAATTACGTCATAATGAGACATAATGAAGTTCAAAAATGATATGTATTAATGGTCACAACAGATTTTAAATTCAGGATAAAAGAGGAATGTTACAGTAGGTATTGCAAAAGTGATAGGTAGGGAAGATGGGATATTGGAGGGAGATAATTATCCAAGTACCTATATCGTACTGAATTTGTCACGCGTGAAAATTTTACTTTAAAACGGCCTCTTCTCCGCACAAAAATTGAAAAATGCCCCCCCCCCACCTCGATGAAATCATTCCATGCGTTACGTAATTGTATCTACACGAAGTAAAAAGAGGGGATAGGAAACAGGAAAGGGATTGACAATTACAGTAGAAAACACTCACCAACAGAAAATAATTGGCACAATATTAGTTTATGTATTTATATGTATAATTTTTTTATGTGAAATTTAAAGAATTTCAAAGTACCTAAGTAAAAAAATGCAAATTTTGAAATTTAGTGTAAATTTTAATCAATTTTTTTTACATTCAAAATTATGGCATCGGAATTTTTTTCCAACTTGTCAAGAACAGGACATCAAAGAAAATTGATAATTTGGCAATTTAATTACTTATCAATTTTTGTTTTCTTTGATATTTTTCGAGTTGAGGAAAATTTAGATTTGCAAAAAATTTTAAATTTCAACATTGGGTAATTAATTTATGTCTTTCGTCTTCGTATTGTATGTAAGTTACCTATAATAGGTACCTATTTTATTTAGATATGTATGTGTTTGCATTTCTACCAATGTTCTCATTCTTTTGTTTTTGTTGGATTTTATGATAATTTAAAAATTAATATTATGCATTGATGTTCCTGTTAGATTTTTTCTACTTCGATAATAATTGTCAAGTGTCAAGTAGTACTAGATTTTATAGTTTTTACTTTCTATTATTTTTTTGTTACAATATTGTTTTCGATACTGAAACATTTTGCAACCATCGATGTTTGCAACACAACAGATGTGTTTCTATTTCTAATAGGGATAGGTATTCTAAACCTTAAGGCATTTAGGAGGAAGGTGCAAAATCTGTATTTAACATAGGCTTTTCTCGAATTTTTCAATCAGAATCAACTTTCAGTTTTCTATAGAAATGCATAAAAGGCGAGAAAATGATTTTTGCAATTTCTTCTCCCCTTTTTCAGTTGAAACAATGTTACAAAATTAATACGCAGAGGCAGAGTTGCTTTGCTAAAAACCAAGATATTTTGTCAAAAAAGAGGAAATTATTGTTTTTTTAAATTTATTATTGAAAATTAAAAAAAAGAAAAATTAAAAAAATAGAAATAGTACACTTAATAAACGTTTGGAGCGCTAATTAATGTTTCTTCAATTTTTGTAGTACTACTCCGTTGTTTTATTTCAAAAGTCAAAAAAGTTTTGTAAAGTTCAAAATAAAATGATTCTGCAGAAACTAGGGTACTAAAGAGGGGGGTAAAATACGTGGACGCCATATTTGATTCTACGAGGTTGGTTTACACCAGTTTACACACTACTACAGCAATTCAACGTCGTAGTATTGCAGTCATATTGCAGTATTCGTGTGTAAACCAACTTCGTAGAATCAAATATGGCGACGACGTATTTTACCCCCCTCTTTAGTACCCTAGCAGAAACAGAAAACTTTTTATAAAAAATTTCGTTCTCTTCTTTTCTTCAAAGTAATTTAAAAGCTTTCTGTTTAAAAGTTGGTAATCTTTCATATTCGTGTGCCATTCTTAAATTGTAACTTAACGCATAGGACCTTGAAATAAAAAATGGTGAGCATTCTACATGCAAATTACGTGTAACTATAGATATTCAGTGGAGTGTTTTTCTTTGTAAGTACATTGTATTAAATAATCCTTACTTTGCTTTAATTAGGGTCAAAATCACTCGGGAGCTTCTGGAAGTGGTAGCGGAGGTGACAAGAAAGATGATAAAGATAAAAAGAAGAAATACGAACCTCCTATCCCGACTAGAGTGGGCAAGAAAAGGAAGCGTACTAAAGGACCGGATACGGCTTTGAAATTACCCCAAGGTATTAAATATTCTTTAATTTTGCATTATCGTTACATTTACATCAATTGTTGGGCTTGTTTTCAGTTACTCCTCACACCAAATGCAGATTGAAATTATTAAAGTTGGAAAGAATCAAAGATTATTTATTGATGGAGGAAGAGTATATTCGTAATCAAGAAAGACTAAAACCTCAGGAGGAAAAAAATGAGGTAGGTTTCGTCAATTTTTGATGTATTATGGTCGTTTAGTTTGACCAGCGTTAATCATACCTACTTTTAGGAAGAAAGATCGAAAGTAGATGATTTAAGAGGTACACCCATGTCAGTTGGCACGCTGGAGGAAATTATCGACGATAATCACGCTATCGTATCAACATCGGTAGGAAGTGAACATTATGTTAGTATACTTTCATTCGTAGATAAGGATCAGCTAGAACCAGGATGCTCCGTTCTTTTGAACCACAAGGTAAATCGACGTTTGTTCACAAATAGGTTAGTGATTATTCGTTCGAGTTCGCGTAACTAATTTCAGTTTTTGTATACAGGTTCATGCCGTTGTTGGGGTACTATCTGACGATACCGATCCGATGGTAACTGTTATGAAATTAGAAAAGGCCCCTCAAGAAACGTACGCCGATATAGGAGGTAATTATACCCTAATAATTGAAACCTATTTTATACATTTTCTTCGTCGACTATTACACTTTCGTTCAATTAGGACTTGATACCCAGATTCAAGAAATCAAAGAATCCGTTGAATTACCTCTGACTCATCCAGAGTATTACGAAGAAATGGGTATAAAACCACCCAAAGGTGTAATCTTATACGGTCCTCCAGGAACGGGTAAAACGCTATTAGCTAAAGCTGTAGCCAATCAAACGTCTGCGACATTTTTGAGAGTAGTAGGTTCGGAATTAATTCAAAAATATCTCGTAAGTTTCTTTTCTCTTTCATCAAATGTACACCATATGCGTTTTACTAATTAATACTAATGCCGAATGCGATAACAGGGTGACGGGCCTAAGTTGGTTAGAGAATTGTTCAGAGTTGCCGAAGAGCATGCTCCTTCTATCGTTTTCATCGATGAAATTGACGCCGTCGGTACTAAACGTTACGATTCAAATTCGGGAGGAGAACGTGAAATTCAACGTACTATGTTAGAACTATTAAATCAATTAGATGGATTTGATTCTCGAGGAGATGTTAAGGTATATATTTTCGCTGATCTTGGTAAACTGATTCAAAAACTTGTTCAACTAAATATATACCATCTTCTAGGTTATAATGGCAACTAATAGAATAGAAACTTTGGACCCAGCATTGATACGTCCTGGTAGGATAGATCGAAAAATTGAATTTCCTCTGCCTGATGAAAAAACCAAGAAACGTATTTTCAATATTCATACTTCGCGTATGACATTAGCAGAAGACGTTAATTTACATGAATTAATTATGGCAAAAGATGATCTGTCTGGCGCTGACATCAAAGTACATGATTTTGTTTACTTATTCATTTCAAGAAAACTGTACCTGGAATATTCATTGCTCTTACCAACGCGTGTAATTTTTTCAGGCCATTTGTACAGAAGCTGGTCTGATGGCTTTAAGAGAGCGTCGTATGAAAGTCACGAACGAAGATTTCAAGAAAAGTAAAGAAAATGTTCTCTATCGTAAGAAAGAGGGTACTCCCGAAGGCCTCTACCTATAAGCTCATGTTTTTCTTGCAGTGTATAATATAACCTTGTCTTTTGTATCATATTATTTTATTTTGGAAATAAATTTGCTACGTGAAATTGCACAGTTTATTTCAATCTAATTTGTGTACTTTTCAACATACGATTATTCATTATTAATACTCGACGCTTTGTTTGTCATCATATTTTATTGGTGTCATTTACTGTTACAAATGGAACATAAACGATCCAGCGAGGTTTGGAATTTTTGCATCGTGTTCGAAATACGATCCTTTTTCAGAAGGAATAATTGAATCCTAGTTTAAATAAATAATTATTAATTCAAAGATATAACAGTGAAGCCATCGAATGTTTTGAATACGACATATTTTACCTCTCCACTCCACTATTATGGCCCACTTCGAAAGATTTTTGAAAAGCCGACGCATATCCGCCATCAAAACTTCGTTGATATTGCATATCTTTTCCAGCGATAGCACCTTCACGAAAACCATCCTGAAATGGTAAAAGTAATTGTGAGTATTTTATATACCTATTACCTACGGCAAATGAAACGTAGGTAGCTAGGTACTTACAGTCAGATGTATATTCTTCATTCTTTTCCACGACAATCTCATTACTTTCTTTTCATCGTCTGAACTTTCGTTACCTGAATTATCCATTTTTGCGTAAAAAAAATGTTGGTTTAAAATGTATGAAATATATTCGAAAAGTATTGAAACTAAAAATAACAGTTTTTAAGGGAAAATGAAACGATCGTTTCATTACAATATAAATATTAAGATTTTCAGTTGAAACTGCCGGAATTGCTGTTAAAATAACATAATATGGCCATAATAATTCAACCTAATAAAAAAGTTTAAAAAACCACAAAATCCTGTTTCATTTCACAATTCACATAATCATGCTGATGGCTGATAAGTGATAAGAATTGTATGTAGATGACTGGATCGAGGCACAACTTGAGCAAACGTTCATGACGTCACTACTCTACAGTGTTTACGTCATTACGTCGTAGACTCGTAGTTCGGTTTTTTAATTTTTTTTTTAATTTGTCATAATATTATTATTCGTAATCGTAACGTTACAAAATAAAGAAACAATTAGTCAATTACATATGTACATTAAACAGTAATCTAGGACTTTAGGAAACACTGTAAAGCTTGGTTTATATAGTATAATCAATGAATTTTTAAAGAATAAATCAAAAGATATTATTGAAGAAGTTGGTGATCAACTTTGAGTGAGAACTGAGAACAATATTTAATATACAAATATTCCAAATCAAAATTAATATATTTTGTGTGAAAATAATATAATATTGACCCACCTTTTCTCTCTGATTTTCTGGATTTGAGCTGGGTGAACGGAAGATGAACTTCTCTAAAGCAATTAATTCTTCCGGGGTGAAATCCAGGGTCCGGAACCACTTGGGAGAACAACCAAAAAAAGACCAGGGGAACCACTTTTTTCGAATTTTCAAATGAGAACCAGCACCAGAACCAGTTGAAAAAATTTATAGAACCATTCCCAATAAAGGGAACAACCAGGGAGAAGTAATTTTGAAACTAACCAGAACCACCAGAACCAGTTTTTATCTAGATTAAAAATTAAAATTTAGATTCAATTTCAATTATTTCACAAAAATTTGAAAAAATTACAAAACTATTCGCAGATCTTAATTTGACTTCTAAATTGAAGTTTGATGTGTTATTTTGAAAGAAAAACAAAAAAAATGACTGGAACTGGGAGCACCAGAACCACTTGGAACCGGGGGAACCAGTACTAATTGGAACCACAACCAGGAGAACCATTAAATTTTCTTGACTCCTGGAACCAGAACCAGAACCCCTCCCCCCAAAAAACTGACTATGGAACCACTTTGGAACCAGAACAGGAACCATTTCATCTCAAAGGTTAAAGAGCAGAGCCAGAAGCACCAGAAAAAAAATTTCAAATGGTTCCGGACCCTGGTGAAATCCTTGGCCTAAGAAAATCAAATATGAGAAATTAATATTAGCATCTGAAATGAAATTTTCAAAAAGGGTTATTATTTTTGAAGTAGTCCTTACATGAAGCATCTGCTGGAATATAAGAGCAGTTTCGTCGCTACTATTTGCTTTTGTTTCAACGGTTGACTGATCCTACAAAATTCAATTACATAAATCAACATTATTCAATGTACTATACGTATTACGTACTAAGAACAACTAAGAAGGTTTTTCAACTTACTATGTTCGAATAGCCAGGTGGGAGGTGAGTTCTTAAGTTAGATTCAATTGACCCCCGACAAAATTTGGTTATCAGTTTCGAGAGAACCGTCTTGATCATTTTCTCTCGATGATATATCCTGAAACCATACAAAATATTTTATACTTGTAAATTTAACTGGATTATTACGAATTTACGATTGATTCAATTTACCACAAATAATGAGGGCTAGATTTGATTAGTAAGTAAATGTTGTAACACGTTAACATTACTCAATATACTATGCGTACTAAAAATTTTCAGAACGTTCAGGTTGGTGATGTATATCTACATTTGTAATATTAGGATCATCAAAATCAATCTCTTGATCACTCCCTCTCGATGTTATACTCTGAAACCATGCGCAATATTTAATATTTGTAAATTTGAATGAATTTGATTTATTTAATTTACCGCAGAAGTAGAAGCAGAGGTAGATTCCGTTGAGATGTTTCCAGATCGTTTACGCTTGAGTATGTTTGAACAAAGTCCTTTCAATCTGGACCAAATCTTCTTGGTTATCTTTTCCATTTTTGTAAAGTAATCTTCTTCGGTATCTTCACCGAGTACCGGCATCTCATTTCAGTTGACACAGACCATAAATCCATCTGTGTTTTTATCTTCACGACGAATTTTCTGTTGACACAAAACAAAGTTGTAGGTTGGAAATATTTCACATCATTTGCTGAGATTTACTATACCTTAATCCGAATTTCGTATGCACCATTCACGTCTTTCCAAATATAAGCTTCGAAATATACTTCCGTCATTACTTTATACTGATAACAACATGAACTTATACTGTCTTCGAGCAAAATACTCGGTACTTCTTGTTTTTGTAGCCTGTCGTTGACGATTTCAAAAAAACACTGGAGGCTGTAATCGGTAAATCCTTTGTGGACGGCACATTTCAAAAATCTGAAATGGAGTGTGTCTTCTGTCGTTTCCTCAGTCTGAATTTCCATTAGATGAGTGTACCAAGTTTGAGGCTGCACATCCATTTCTACGGTACAGATTTAAATAATCTAAATGGCACAATTACTCAAATTTTTTAAAATTTCTTATTTAAGCAGGTTTAATAATTTTTGTGCGGTAAGGTGCTTTATTCATTGGCTTACTAGCCCTGTACAGAACACAATAATGTACTTCACGGATTCTCAAGATCGGGGCTCAATCGAGACGCTCGTATTTTACGTATTTCGTTCATTATTTTTTGTTGTTTTTTCAAGTCAAATAAGAGACGGACCCGAGCCCGAGTGGGTAATGCTTAGAGTTATATTACTCACTTTCACAATGGTATAAACTAAGAACTTCAATTACAGAGTTGAGCAAATCCGTGGTACTTGGCATTCCATAAGTTTGATAAAATTTTCTCATGAATCAACTCAGTGAATTATAATCAAATGGAATAGAAAAGTTAATAAAAAAAAAAAATTATTTATTAAACACTGTAACTGTCTGTAACTGAATATAAAGATGGAGATACACTAAAATTGTTCAAAAAATGAATGGAATAACACTATAAACACCACAAAAAAGTTTTGAAATACAATAATTATTATTGATTTAGAAATTGTAAATTACTCAACAAAAATATAATTTGATAAAATGAGCATTCAAAAATAAATTTCCACTGACTGGCTAAACGCTAGAGTTCGACCCTTCGACCCGCTTCGACCTTCGACCCATACCCAAACTAGGACCCAAACAAACAATTCTCTTATCACCAGAGATGACGCGAAGTCGCGATTCGAATCGCCGAACAGGAGAAAAGCGGCTGGAAAATGCCTTGGAATTCATTAGTGTCTTTACTCTTTATTGATTTCCTATTAATATTGTGACCATGAGCGATTATCTGGAAGAATTCGAGCTCCCTGATAGTATTGTTACTGTAAGTAGGAACATATACTCTAATCTTTTTTTTGCTTAAATGTAATATAAAGCTGTTATCGAAAATGTCATAACAATTCGTTCGCTATTGGATGAGAAATCCCGATCCTAATTCGTAATGTTCATTTGTATCGCCTGGCTGGATAATGGTGGCTGTCATTACATGTATTTTGAATGGTGATAAATTGTAATATTTTTCCAGATTCTGAAACAAAAAAGCGCGAATAAAGAAGATCTGAAGAAAATCGATTCAGAGCTGAAGAAATTCTTCCGCAAGATCGACGGAATCATGACACGCAGATTCATCGTCCTTGAATCTAGGAAGGAATTTTTAGCGCAAGAGAACAAGGAATTTTTACAAGAAGTTAAAAGTATAGCTTCGAAATATGGCGAACTACTAGCTGAAAAGGTAACTTACATTTATTGCGAAATTTGTTCACAATTATTAACTAAGTTTGAACTGTGAATTCACTCGCGTTCGTATAGGTTTTATGAATTAACTTTGAAAAATATTCATAATGCTCTCCAGTGTATAGGATCATACAATGTGAAGTTGGGAGTGCTTGTCTTGAAAATTCCCTAAAATTGAGGTCTGTTTCGATGTGATAGGCTGAAAATTGATTATAAAAGCTAGCTTCTATGATGCTTTTAGCTTCGTAAAGCAGCTTCGATTATTGAGTTTTTGTATCGTTCGCTTTCTATTGCTAATAGACAATAATTATATAATATTGGTCGATGTAATGATGTAATGTTTATAAACGAATAATTATTTTTTTTCTTAGGAAATCAGCGATGTTCGCGCTTTTGCGTTGCAATTAAAATTAGGAGGAAGACGCACCATCGAAAAAAAGGAAGAAGACGTCTTTACGGATTGGTTATTAAGAAACCAAACTCTCTCGAGAAGCCAAAAATGGTCTGTTGCATTATATTTGGAAGTAACACCATTGGCGAAAGCTATTGCGAAGAAACTAACAGAATCGAGTTTGAGCATTGCTACGTTTTCTCGTCTTATCGAAACGTTTTATAACACTTGGAGTCATCAATTTTATGAAACACCCTTGAAGCTTCCCCTTGGTGAATATTACTGGAACGAATTATGCTTCCAACTTGAAATCTGCGGCGATTCGGAGAAAATTGCGTTAAAAACTATATTTTCGGAGTACAAGAAAGAAGGGGAAAAATCGGAGGATAAAAGTAAGCTTACTATCGCAGAAAAAATTTATTATATTTTCAGTATAAATATAATCGTTTTTCATGTTAATAGATACCGATAATTCGACGGAAAGAGTTGATGAAAGTAATGCTGGAAAATCATCGAAGAATCCAGGGTACATGATTTTAGGAAACGTTAATTTTAATGCGACATCTGAAGAGGTATATATCTTATTTTATATCCTGCCAACTAGTGATAGTACGTCTCTTTTCCAACCAAGTATTGTTCAATCCTTAGATCCAAGAATTCTTCGATGAGAAGCAGGTCAAAGTTTTTATCGCAGAACGTCTGTACACCCACGAACAAAAATCGAAGAAAGCTGGAATGTTAGCTTTATCTGTGGATGACATTAGTCTTGCGTCGCAGGTTGCAGAACAAATACCGGAAAAGTTGGCCAATACGAACCCTAAAAAGGTTCATATTACAGCGAAGCACTCTAAAAACGAGTTATAATTTTAATCATTGGAAACATTAAGTGTACAGCGAAACTTCAACAGGTATCTAGCTTATTTTATATCCTGTAAACTAGTAATAGTATGTTTTGTTTTCTGACCAAGTATTGCTCAATCCTTAGATCCGAGACCTCTTCGTGGCTGAGCAGGTTATGGTTAACGTAGCAGAACACACACTTGTATCGTGATGAATTGAAAAACGAAAAAGCTGGGATTATTGCATTATCTGTTGATAATATCGAACTATCTTCTAAAGTTGCCAGAAAAATGCCGAAGACTTTCACTGGTTCTGCTCCATATCAAGTTATAATTTTAGAGAAACATTCCAAGTTCGAATTATAATTTTTAGTGTTAGCTACGAGTGATTGATCAAGTTGATTTTTGTATCTGATCAGTTATGTTGTATTAATGGAAGTAATTACGTCATTTTGATTTTTGCCAAGGGTGTCGAAATTTTCTATTAGAATTTTATAAATCAAAAAAGAAAAAAAGTCCTTTGTTATTGGTTTTCTTACCTTTGATAAAATTGAATTGCGAAGCCGATAAACCATGTCGTGATTAGGTAGGGCAATCGAACATCAAAAATACTCAATAAGGGGATAATTTCGGACCAATTCAAGGTCGTTAATTACGAATGTAGCATCGATTTCTATTTTTACATATCTTTGGACGATTTACTACTCAAAATTGGAGTCATAATTTTGACATGTTCTCAACGGTCAAGGAATCTTACTTGAACCAATTCTAATCAAAATTCCTTCGTTTCACCCCTCCTTACGTTATCTACTATTCTCCCGATGTCTTGTAATACCTATGCTCATACAGGAGGATAAGATTTGTACGTTGACATCTCCGTGGTGGATATTTCTTTCAATTTATTCACATTGCACCAATCGGAATTATCGTATGGAATCAGGGTCCATTTGCGGTCGTTTTTCATGGATTTAGGTTTGTTTTGTATGGTGAAGTAGTTTAGAGGAGCGATTTCTGGCTCGATTGCGCATCTCAAAACGCTGAAAAAATAAAACTGTTCATAGGGCAAGTAGAAATCAGGCATACAATCGAAAAAGAGATCGGTAAACGTTGCAGTTCCATTTTGTTCTGAGCGTTTCCTTAATTCTCTGTTCACTTTATGATGCAGGAGGCACATCATCTTGTACCCTCTTGCCATGAAGGCGGAAAATCTTTTATAAACCGTGGCCATGTTCTCATACTTATCGATATTATCATGTTGGAATTTGGTCAGTTGTGATTGGATTCGGCTAATATACAAAGGACACCTACTTCCTTCACATGTCACGATGATATACCAGTTCTTGAATGCTGTCGTAATGAATTCCAATAATTTCCGCATCGTGTCGGTGGGGGGATCGGTAGACGCACTCTCAGGGCTTTCCGTATCTCCATTAGCAATAACTTTGGCTTCGTAGAAAGGAATCCAACCGTCGTTGTTCGTGATCATGTCGTGGATGTCTTGAGGTAGGATGAAATTTTCTATTCCCTTTTCCCGGAGTATGTTCTTTTTTTGGTATAACATTTTTGTTACATCATCTCGGTATATTTTTAAATCAGTTTTTTCACGATTCACAAAGCACTCGAAAAATGGTATGAACTGTAATAATTGTGAACGTTAGAAACGAAGTTTTAACTTGGTAGAATAATGTTATTATTGTTTAATTTTCTTTACTTGTACTTACAAATTTTGATTCAGCGTCTTCATAACCACATTCATAACCACATCCATAACCACATCTATAGCCTTTGTTAAGTAGGCCTCGAATAAGCTCTTTAAGATGCGCTGGATTTTCTTCATATTTCTGTTTGAATTCTTTTTCCTCAGCGTCTAAATCAGCCAACACTGAAACGCAGATCAAAATTCATCATCAAAAATGATCAACGAATTCGTTAATAAAATAAACTATCTTGATTCAATAATAATCTACAAGAAAAAAGTTACAGACAAAAATTTAATCCAAATGAAAAATACTCACTCGTTGGTGTTTGTTGGGTTGCTTGATTGCCTTTTGTGTTAGTACATAAAACAGAGGTTAAGGCATAAGACATCGAAAGAAGTAGTAACGATTTGTTCATAATGAATTTGTTGGTACAGTCTTTGTATCCAATTCTGAAAAATATATGTAATGTAAGTACCACGATTTTAAAAATGTCTGCTGCAGATTTGTATAAGTAAGTCTATCTCCATATTTTGAACAATAGGTACCTATTAATAGGTACCAATTGAGGAGCGTTTTTTCAAACTGAGATAGGTATTTACAAAAACCTTATACGAGGAAAGGGTCTTAGGTGTACTTAATTGAAATTTTTTTTTAAAGGCCCTTTCCTCGTATAAGGTTTTTGTAAATATCTCAGTTTGGAAAAACACTCCTCAATTGTGGGTTGCCAAATGCAATGAAACTGGATAGGTAAGAATAAAACGGACTAGGTACTTAATTATTCGTTTTTATAAATCAAAAGGTTGTTTGAAGGTTATACCCAACGCGTAATGTTGATTGGATATTTCATGGAGCAAAACCTGAAATCTAGAGGTAATAAAAAATAATAATCTTTACTTCTTTATTTACCAGAAAGCAGATTTTTGCTTACACGAATACTTAACTATGAAAATTTGACAAAATTTTGAACAACGTTATAGATTGATAGCTGATCAAACGAAATGTTAAATCAATAGTAAGTAAGTTTTCAACATTCGAACGTTCTACTTGTGCCTATCGCAGAATATCTGCATATTTATCATACGATAAGGCAACTTGAAATACCTTCAAGTTCTTGAAACAGTTTCGAGGATTTTTCTCATTCCTCAAAAATTAGACCCCTAAAATTGGTAAAAGCAAACAAGATAATATAACTGGTATCTTTCAGTAGGTACAGTATTTCAAATATCCTAAAAAATTCTGGTCCGCCTGATTAAAGTTTTCATTCAGATAATTTATTTTCCGATTTTATTGTAAATTCTTTTGAAAAAGTTGCCAAATAAATCATAATTTGAAGTCTTTTTTCATTGAATAGGTACTTGAATGTTGTGAGACCCAACGTTGGAAAATTTTTTCCTGGTTTCGATTTATTACCTAGGTAGTAGGTAGCTAGGTACTTATCAGCTTCAAAATTAGTAATTGACGAAAACGTCTTGATGAATTTGCTGCTATATTACTTACAAACGATAGCATTCATCTAAGATGTTACCAAATTCGAATTTTTCAATATCTTATATCTAGGTATTATACATGATTTTTAATCGAATACTTGCCAAATAATCTATTCGTCAAAGTTCTTGATAAATTCATTGAAAATTCATTAAACGGATATTTCATAGATGTTGCTGATGAAAATAAACAGTGATGCAAGCATCACAAACTTTCCGGACAGGTGTAAAAAAAATCAACGAGCGAAAAACGTAGGTACCTACTTGTCTGAATTTTGCCCATGAAAAAAAAATTAACTAAATCAATTTCGTGTATCATTATTTTTGCCGGGAAAAAATATCAGTTATTTTGAAAGAAAAAGACAAAAATGCTGACGCGGGATACATATGTTTCTCACTAAATACGTTTCTCCATCGATAAGGAGAGGAATTATTATCGCGTTTTAGATTACGATTACATGCAATGTAACGCGGCAAATGACCAAACTCAAAGATTTTTGCATTAAATTGCTTGTAAAAATTTTTCTACTGAACCTATCGATCTGAAATTTTGGCGTAGCCTTCCTTTGTTCAAACCTCAACTCCCATTTTAATTTCAACGAAATTTATCAATTAGGACGGGCGTAATCGTGTTCACAGACACTTTTTTGTCCCACATACATACATACATACATACATACATACATACATACATACATACATACATACATACGGAACATCACCTGGAAAATGGTCAAAACAAACTTGTACAAAATCAGATTTTGTCTAAACTCAATATTGGCGAAAACGAATTTCGACCCGAAAACAATACTTTCCTTACAACGCTTCGCGCTGTCCGGAAAGTAAAATAAACAGTGATGCAAGCATCACAAACTTTCCGGACAAGTGTAAAAAAAATCAACGAGCGAAAAACGTAGGTACCTACTTGTCTGAATTTTGCCCATGAAAAAAAAATATACGTTATCTTGAAAGAAAGAGGCAAAAATGCTGACGCGAGATATATTTGGTTCTCTCTAAATACGTCCTCCCATCGATAAGGAGAGAAATAATTGTTATCGCGTTTTAGATTACGATTAAATGCAATGTAACGCGGCAAATGACCAATCTCAAAGATTTTTGGATTAAATCGCTCGTAAAAAATTTTCTGGTGAACCTATCGATCTGAAATTTTGGCATAGCCTTCCTTTTTGCATACCCCAACTCCTATTAAAATTTCAACGAAATATTTAAATTAGGACGGACGTAATCGTGTTCACAGACATTTTTTATCCCACATACATACATACATACATACATACATACATACATACATACATACATACATACATACATACATACATACATACATACATACGGAACATCATCTGGAATTTGGTCAAAACAAACTTGTACAAAATCAGAATTTTTCTAAACCCACTATTTCCGAAAACGAATTTCGACCCGAAAACAATACTTTCCTTAACAACGCTACGCGCTGTCCGGAAAGTAAAAAAGCGAAATATTTTATTTATCTGCTTATATTGTAGAGAGTTGGAATACAACGACACTCAGTTCATCTTTTACGGCACAGCAGATCAATATTAATTGAATAGTGTAAATCGACGCTCTATTAATTTTTTTCGTAGGACCCTTTATTTCTCCAGAAAATCGACTTCAAGTGTCAAAAATCATCAAAAAAAGTAGGAAAATTGTTCAACAAAAAATTAAAATTGTGAAAAATCCTTAGATGATGAAATTTTATTACTTTTCTACTCGTGATCAGCGCGGAAAATACTATTAAAATCACTCATTAAACTTCAAACAGTATTTTCTAAGTCGACCAGTGTAATCATGCCAAATGACTGTCGAAATCAAAACGTTCACTTCTTGCCCTTCTCTCCTCGCCAATTTTTATTCTTCCCGTCAAATGTACCGGCTAAGGGTTAAAAGCAATGGTATCAGAAGAGGGAGGAAGTAAATAAGTAAAAACAAATCTTTTTCTTACAGTTGTCTCAAATGTATAGTTCATGTAATTATGAAATTGTTTATGCCCGAGCGAAGGTTTTAAAAATATTCTTGACCTCATATTGTCGTAATATCTTATCAAGAGCAATGACCCCCATGATTTTCAATTTTTATACGTCATTCGCATTTACCGTGAATTTGTAAAACTGTTACAGAGTGGCCAAATACATTACTACAGACTCGTACCAAACATCTATTTACATTTTTACACCACCAACTAAGTACATTAAATTAAATCCGCATTAAAAAATTGATGACACTCAGTATGCCGAAAAAATCGCGTTATGACATAAACAAAAAGCAACGAATTATTCTAATTGGTAGCAAGATGAAGGATTCGAATCAACGCTGCGACATAATTATTTTCAATACATTGGAAAATTTTATACAAAAAACAGACTTAATTTAACAATTAAAATAATGGTAGAACAACTCGTCATTATGGCAAATAAAATACATTTTCCACAAAATAAAAATAACAAAGCTCCTCTCTAAAATTATTCTCTATAGAAATGAGAGGAGATAATCACATAATTTAATTTATAATACTTTAGATTTCGGTTTTTTGACTTCTTTACTCGGCGGTACAGTCTTTTCAACTTGCGGCAAATCGGGAATCTTCAGTTTTTCGTTCAAGCTTTTTTTGTCGTCGATATTCGAGGATGAAGATGCAGTGTTGGAGTACTGTTTTTCCAAAGCTTTCTCCACTTGTTCTTCAACTTCTATGGCAGCTTCTTTTTCCAACAAATCAACTAATTCCTGGATTTGCGCTGATGATAATTGTACATTTTGTTCGTCGATTTCTTCTAAAACCTGTAAAATGAATGAAATCATAAATTACCAAAATAACTTAGTGTTCGAATGAATATTTTCCCAATAATCGTAACTTTCGAATTTAATTGGCAACAAACATTACACATGAACATGTTCGCGTTCTATTTTTAACCCTTGTCGTGCATTATGTGATTTTTCATATTGGTTGTCCTTTATGGACTGCCAATGTAATTATGTGAAAAATCATATAATGTTGCCATTTATGGTATGTAAATTTACACGGTTATGTGATTTTTCACATGTTGCACTTCAAGGGTTAAAGACGAGTAAACTCGAAAATTCCGAACTTCAAAAATGAGAAAAGCTTTCAATTTACGATAGATATTGTTTTCAAGTTACGCCAAATGTCCTGCGCAGGAACTTAACTCCATCAACACGAATAAATTTAAAAAACGTTTGTTCTGAACAATGTCTGAACCAACATCGAAAAGTATCAAATCGAAGAGACATTGAATTTGATTGAGAGGTATATTCACTCCTTAAAACGTGAAAAAATACACTATCCGTGCCCTATATTTTTACAATTTCAAAAAATATATCACCCAAGATACGAATATCGGTAAAAAATGATAATTACTTTCAACACTGTATCAACGCGGATTGAACCATCTCGATCTTCGTCGATTTTACCCAACACAGCGGCAATTTTTTCCAATTTGGCCTCATCGGGAATTTTTTGTATTTTACGAATGGCGCCGATCAGTTCATCAATTCGCAATAATTCGTCGTGATCTTCGGATTTTTCTTCTTGACTTAACGTATCTTTAATATCCTTTTCTTTCTTTTCCAATTTCGTAACAACTTCGTCCATTTTCTGAATCATACTGTTGACTTTCTTGAATAAACGTTGCGCTGCTTTAGATTCTTTAATTGTAGTATCCGCCGCTTCCGATGTCTTAATAACTTCTTGCAAATCTTCGACGTCCTATAAATAAACACGAATAAATAAATATTTGCCAAAATTACCCACGTATTTGAAAAAGCGGAAATAACCTCTTTATATTCGGCTAATTCTTCCTTAAGATCTTGCAACTCTTCTTTTTCCAATAACAAACTCTTTTTTTCACTGGCTAAAATTTCCATAGCATCTTGCAACGTTTGAATATCTTCCGAAGACACTTCCTGCAACCATAAATAGGATGAGAAATATTTTCACGAAGAATATACGTACATTACATTGATTAACGAACGAACTTGATCTTCTAATTTTCTCTTAACGTGGTCGATCGATTTTAAAGTATGTTGAACTTGATCGGATAACATATCCGGTTCCAATTCTTTAGCTTTATCCACAACTTCGAAGGCTTTGTCTACCAATAATTCAGCTTCACGACGTAATTTCTCTTCGTCCAATTTTTCCTACGATGGAAAATGAACGGTGAACGTGATTCAATTGCAATTTCATACTTGAAGAAGTGAAAAAATACCTGGGCTTGGCGTTTTTCTTCGAGAACTTCTTTCCTTTCTTCTTGTATTTTGCGTTGTTCTTCCTTGATGATTTCGATTTTAGTTTTATTATCAACTTTACCTTCTCGGTCACCGATGGCAGCCTTTGTGCTCACAGCCTGTAAATAAATTTGGCTTAAAGTCGATTCGAAGATGATTTGTCTTTTTTAAATATAATACATACCACAGTTTCGGGTAATGCGGAAATAGTAGCTTTTAATTTATCCGTAGTAGGAATGGTTTCTGGTAACATGAATGCTCTCGACAATAATAAAAGCGATGGCGGTACTTTCTTCAGCAAACTCAGTTCTAGCCATTGAGATAGCTGGTATTTCAATCGATCCATTGATAAACCATACGCACGCATTCCTCTCGCACGACAAGCTTGCTGCAATTCGGTCAACGTTAACGTATCTATGCCCTCTTTTTGGATCATCTGTACGCAAAAGTATACATTTCCAGTAAGTGCCCGTTCATTCAGATATAATCGATTATCGATTTTCAACACTTACGACGTCATCGGCAGCCAAACTTCGTAATTTCATGCGAAGTTGAAAACGTAAGAAATTCGACGTGCCAATTGGCTTCAATTCAAGCACTCGACATAACGCTATCAACTGAGGTCTAGGAAGCGAATCTAATGTTATTTCATCTTCGAATAATTTGGAAAATTTCATCACTTCCTCGCTCGTACACAGACCACCTTCTGAACGCACCTGTAATTTTTAATAATCTTAGTTAACCGAGACAATATAATTATAACAGCTGAAATCTGTAGAGGCTAGAGGGACAGATATCTATTCATTTATTTTTCCACTAGACTGAAAATAACGTACTTTTACGAAAAATTCTGCGAAATCTTTCGCTGATTGTGAAGAATGCCCGGTACCTTTGAGCGTCATGTTATCCAACGTTTCTTGTAAAAATTTCGCCATTTCCAACTTCACTTTCAACGACTGCTTCATTTTTTTATCCTAAAACCACGAACGAGAAAATTCCCACGTTAGTTACACAAAAGCCGGCAAAAACGAGTCGAAAAATTACTTGTTACTTTTTCAGAAGCCGTCTCAAATGTAGTAGGTAACATTCCGGGAAATAATTTGATAAAAACAGGTAACAGTAATTCCATAAAAGGTACAATAATGAATACCGAAAATGGTAATAATCTGAACAGATCCGATGTAGTTCGAACGAGCTGAGAAAATTCAAAATAAAAAGGTGAACGATTAATTCACGCAAGAATTATAATACTAATCGCGGTATTATTAAGTAAGCGATAACGTAATGATAAGCTTATCAAAAATGGTGAACACTTGTTCTCAAGTTGAAAAGGCAAGTTACCGAATGTCTTTTTCACTAGGTCACTATGGCATCGAGTACTTATTACTTAATTAACAGTAAAATAGCTGGAAAAGACTGATGCAAATAATTAAAAAAATTACCAAATTGCGTTCTCTTCTGCTCAATTGTTTCCCCGCTAGTATTCTTCCAACCAATTTTACCGAAACCGATATATCAATGAATAACAGCCGGAAACCGTGATAATAATGTACAAGCTCATCGACGATTTTTTGTTTCAAGGATTTTTTAACGACAACAGCATCTTTCGGTTTGTTTTCGCCATTTTCGTGAGATTTGGCTTTTTCTTTAAGAGCGGTTACAGTTTCCTCAATCTTGGACGAAGGCTTATCAGCAAATAACAACGCGCTGCTGTGAATAAATCTACCATTTTGGATGGAATTATTAACATAAATCGGATAAAATGAAGGATCGGGTGTGGAAATAAAGTTTCGAGAAAATATATCACAATATGAAGCTACAGAACGTTTCGATGTATGCATTATGGAATTGATAAACAGCTTAGAATGTGCGGTTTGCGATATCGCATTAGACGATTTGGATTTCCTTTGTTGGTATCCGACATTGCCGTACGATCGACCATGACGCAATGTACCTGAAAGTTGACCATTAGACATAATTAATTCATTAAAAATATTAAATCAATCAATTTCCGTTCAGGTATTTATCTTTCAAAGTGCGGCATTACACGAGGATGCAATGCATTGAACTACTTATGCATCACTCGAAAGCATTACGTCAGAAATCATATAATTTTTGAGTTGTAACAATCTACCAAATACTTACATTTTATTAGCACATCTGGTCTGTTTTGTGCAATAATACGTTTGCATATGAGCGGATACATATTGATAAACCGGAGTATACCGCGGCAAATGACGAAGCAGAATTGTGTCTTAAAAATGTAAGAATATTTTGTTATTTCAACGAATAGATAGATTAAATCAATTTGAAATCACAATCGGTAAACATAATAATTATAGAGCTGCAGAACGTAATCAACGAATCACTTTATTAATTACAGTAATACATCACGACCATTTCACTCGCAAAAATTCTTTCTAATTTTATGCTGAATTGAATTGAAGCTGATAATCAGAAGATGATAAAAAATACGTCAGAGAAAAATTTGATAGCGTGGAGATGAAAGTTCAAAACTGGAAACTGGAAAGTGTTCAATATCACATTCAACGATAGATGGCGCTTGCTTGCAAATAACTGAAACTGTAACCAAGCTTGAATTATTCAAGCAATTTGATTGGTCAAGCTTAGAGAAAAGTAATTCGATCAATCGATGATCGAAGTTATCGAAGTTCAAAGATCGATACTCGCAACTTTTTTATCATTATCAATTTTTCAAAATTTATAAAATTGAATTGGGTTGTCTTTTCATTTTCATTTTTCCTGGCTTATGTTCAACTTATTTTTAACGAATTGATTGAATTTTCCTTCGATGAAGACCCAAGCTTTCGCTTTTGTTTTCTTATTTAGGCATTAAAATATGCGTGTGAGATAATTTCGTAAGTAAGATATCAGTTTGTACGATTTGTATGATTTGCTGTAATTTATCGTAATTTTGTATCACGAATAATGATTTAATTCGAATTACAGATGACTATATATTTTGAAAAAATGAGCCTTATTACTTTCTACTATCTGAAATAGCTCATTTCAATTACCTCGTATATGTTCTATGTTTTCAGTTTCAATCGACACGAAACACATTCCAAATGAATTACCAGTCGTAAAATTGGTATGCTAGACAGCAGCTCGTTCAGGAATGGCCGCAAACGATGCAGAAACGGATAGTAAAAAGTATAGAACTATAATATTGGGTGCTGGCATAGCCGGCCTTTCAGCAGCTAAGCATTTCATCAAGAATAATATGCTAGATTTCATTATTCTCGAAGCCAAGGATAAAATCGGTGGAAGGATCTGCGCGTTGGAAAAAGGTACTATTGCTTGAGAATAATTTATATCTCTTTCTAAAGAACATTGATCACGTCTCGCTCTTTTTAAAAAGATGGCATGACATTTGAAATTGGGGCCAACTGGATACACGGAGTATTGGGTAATCCGATGTACGAAATCGCTATGGCTCACGGTTTAATTAATATCGTTAATACGGCGAAACCTCATAAAGTAGTAGCTGCTACCGAAGATGGCAAGCAAGTTCCTTTTACAATTTTGCAAGTAGGTTATTTACTCTCTCTATCGATTGAGAGATAAATATAAAAATATATCACGTCTGATTATTCTGATGTATTTTTATTTTCTTAGGAAATATACGGCGCGTACATGTGTTTTTTGCATCGCTGCGAGGAATATTTCTTATGTCAGTATTTACCTCCTGATGGAATACAAAGCGTTGGCGAGCATATTAATCTAGAAATAGAATTATACTTGAACCGGATCTCGGACGCTAGTCAAAAACGTCTAAGACGATTGCTATTTCAATGTTTGCTCAAAAGAGAAACGTGTATCAGTGGTTGTGATTCGATGAACGATATCGATTTACTGGAATTAGGAAGTTATACCGAACTGCAAGGCGGCAATATTGTATTACCTTCTGGGTATAGTAGTATTTTGGAACCTGTTTCTCATGGTAAGCGCAGGTACGAAAATAGTCGAACAAAAAAATGAATAATCCTCACTCACGCATTATGATTTTCTAGGTATCCCTAAAAATTCTATATTACTCAATTCTCAAGTTACCGAAATTAGATGGTTCGGAGTAGATCATTTCGATAAATCAGAAACCACCAGTATTAACGAATCCGGTAACGAATCCGACGATTCCAGCAAAACCGTCATAGATATATCAGAGGACAAGAAACCTACTCAGAATCTGCTCTCCGTATCGACTTCGTTTGATGTTAGCGCGAATGAGAGTGGCGTAGAAATAGTGTGCGAAAATGGAGTCAAATATCGCGCTCGAAGTGCAATCTGCTCCTTACCTTTAGGCGTACTCAAGGAAAACGTTTCAAAAATGTTTATCCCATCGTTACCAGAATATAAACTAGAAGCTATCGATCGACTGCTATTTGGAACCGTTGACAAAATATTTTTGGGCTATGATCGGCCGTTTCTAAACGTTGATGTATCAGAAGTTCTCTTGCTATGGGAAAATGACTGTGATAAACCAAAGACTGAAAATGGTGAGTAAATCGAAAGCAGGGATATGATTATCTATAAGTGAAGGGGGAGAGGAGAAGTGTACTTTTCTGTTCTACGTTGAAGTGGACAAATCTTGAAAGTTGACACAAACATTTCTCAATATTTTATGAACTTTTCGACGTTTTACTAGTTTGTATGACTTTGTGTGAATGTTCGAAATTTTATCATTCAAAAACAAAACTTGAAGAAATGTTTGAACCCTCTAAAAATGAAAAAAACGTAGTTTGTATTACGTTTTCATAAAATTCTCGTATTTTCGGAAACGATGTAGAAAATTTATCGAGAAAATAATATTAAATAAATACAAATACAAAATAGGGCTATCATTAAGTCAAGTTGCAATTGTTAAACTTTATTAATTTCAGTATTTCATTTTTTTTCACAGTTGATTTAAGTAGCTCTTGGTATAAAAAAATTTACTCGTTTTCCAAAATATCGGAAACTTTACTACTCGGTTGGGTATCCGGTAAAGAAGCCTTATACATGGAATCACTGCCCGATGACGTTATTGCTGACACTTGCACTAAGATTTTACGTAAATTCCTCAACGATCCGTTCGTACCTAAACCGAAGTTCATTCATTGGTAACTATAGTTTTATCTGCTTGAAAAGAATATTCATACATTTACATTCGTTTTTAATTCTTTTTTCGATTATATTTTCCAGCACACGTTGGCATTCGGATAAAAATATCCGTGGTTCGTATACAGCCATCGCCGTAGGAGCTAGTCAATCCGATATCGAATGTGTTGCACACCCACTGTACTCTAAATCTAACGCTAACGAGGTAAATTTCCCTTTAAATTTTGTCACGTACTTGTACCTGCATTTTTTTTTACAAATTTGTATCCTTCATCCCTATTTCTTTATGTTATAGCCTATATTATTATTCGCTGGCGAACATACGCACTTGAATTTCTACTCGACCGTTCACGGAGCTTATCTTTCCGGCCGAACTGCCGCTCAGCAGATTTTAGACGCTGATCGAGAATCAGAGATTGTATTAGATTGCGAAGGAACCAGTGACCTGAGTACGTGGATTCGTGGCATGTCTCTAGAAAACTGAGTTTTATAGCTTGTTCGAAGCCAAAGATTTAAAAATTGCTAGAATTCGCCATTTACTTACATTTTTTTGAACTGAAGTCGTTTCGTTCACACGCGCCTATAGATCTTTACCTTACTTAGTAGGTTTAGGTACTTATCAGGTTTAGTTATTAGTAACTAAACTTTTTTTTTAAGAAATCGTTTTTTTATATCTTTTATAAGCCCCGTAAGTAACGACATATTTATTGATCATTTGCTATAAAACGTGAACAAATTATTTACCTCTTTTTTTGACAGATCAAGTAAGTAGTCTTTTTTAATCTCTTTGTAACAGACTTCATTCGTTGCATTTAATTATTTGGCTTACGTTGTACTAGTCATATTCGTATAGGATTAGTTAGTCACATAAAATGTACAATTGATATTGCAATTTCAGTTTTTTTTTGTTTTTGTTACTTCATTCATTTTTACTTTTCAAAATTTTATTAAGTTGTTGATTTGTTGAGATGAAGTTGTTATTGCAAAACTTTTCTTTACAATTAAAAATATAATATTTCGTTATATAGAATTTAATTTTTGCCAGTTATTTCCAGGATCCTATACCTGTTCAAACGCCTATTGCAGCGTACGAGTGAAACGTTGAATGTTGGATTTTTGGGAGCAACCGTACAGTTTATAGTTCTATTTTTTAAAGAGCCTTTCCAGATAAGGGTCAAAAACGGCCCTTGGCCCAGAATTGGTCAAAACTGACCCAAAATGTTACTCCTAGCCTAAAACCATCCTAAAAAATTGATCCCCCCCCTTCTGGAATTATCGCACCCTAATGTCGAAAATTCAACTCGTGATATCTCTGGAAGGGGTGGATGAAAAATTTTGAAATTTTCAGATTATACATCTTGTCGAGTAGTATAGATGAGAATTTTTTGAAAATTTTCGGTTCAAATTTTTTCAATATTTTGCATTTTGAAATTTAAAAAAAATTAAAAATTTTTTTTTTTAAATTTGGGGGTGCCATGGCTGGAATTTTTTTTATTACTTCTGTTAAGTGGTCATACATCACATATATTTTTTTCAGATTCCGAAACTGGGTGCAACATGGGCAAAAAAATCAAAACCAAAAAAAAAACGTGTTTTTCACCACTTTTCACAATTAACAAGAGAGGTATCTCAACTCTAAGGGAAATTTTGTGCCGAAACAAAAATAAATTGAAAGTACATTATAAAAGATGCCTATTTGCCAAATTTCAAGTGCTGTAGTGCATTTCTCGAATTTTGGCGATTTTTTTAAATTTCAAAATCGACCTATAAATCATAAAAATTAAAAATTTGATCTAATCCTAACGAAAAAAACTGAAATTCAGTATGTACCCTATTTATTACCTCCCGAATCGATTAGAAGCGGTTTCGAGACGTTTCAGAACCTAACGAAAATTTCTGATTTTCCCAACGCTGCGGAGAAAATCTCATACAAATGGCACATATAAACTTCAGCATCTATAATCCGAAGTACCCATATTGGTGACCTATTTGATCGATTAAAACACGATTTTTCGAAATTCATAACTTGCGAGTTCAAATTCATATTTTTCAGCAGAAAATTTTCCAGCAAAATATTTAAAAATTCTCTCATAGCTCACGCATTGAGGGAAAAGGTGAATAGTGGTAGCCTATGTAGATTAGGCTGGAGCACGAAAAAAAAACTCGGATTTTGACCAAACTCGGCAGGGTTGTTGGGTCACTATCGGAGACTACCCAAAAAAATTTGAGCCCCAGGAGGAAGTGGGGGGGAAGCTAGGGGTCCCCGAAGGGCACCTACTTTTGAAAAAAAAACGTGTTTTTTGTGATTCTAGGCAAGTATTTTTCAAAATAAATTTTTGAAGATAATTTTCAAAATTTTCTCGATCAGTGTAGCCAATTGCAAATTGTGAAAGTCAAATTATTGGAATTCGCGTTGATCTGATCATGTTGTATCTTACTACATGTATCTTATCCCTGGAAAAGTTCACAACAGTTTTGACCAATTTTGGGTCAAGGGCCGTTTTTGACCCTTATCCGGAAAGGCTCTTTTAAATATTTAGCTCTCTGGTCTTCGTCATCGATTGATGGCGAATACGTGGCCAAAATTCGTTTACGCACATAGGCAGATATAAATATCAGATCGATAAAACAAACAAAAATTGAAATAAAATTTTTACTGACAATAACGAACTTCACAAATAACGTATAAAAATAAAACTTTACAAACTTTTCTCGCATATTATACCTTACACAGAAAAAAAATATATCACCAAAAACTGCTCAAATCTTTCTGGTAACTTGACAAACGAAAAAGAAAAAAAAAGAAAATAACGGAGCGTATTGTAACAGTGGAAATAAATCAAAAGTCAAACACACAGCGTACTTATCAAATAGGTAGTACGTAAAAGTATTGAAACAAATATATGTATAGAAATATGTATAATGTTAAAAGGTAATCAAAAAAGAAAAAAAACACTGTATGCCTACACATTAGAAATATATGTATCATTATATAGAATTTCAAATAGACAACTTTTTTTTTAAATACGTGAGCAAATAAATTTAAAATATCACAAATAAGCTTCTTAGAATAAAAGAAAAAAAAACAAACAAACAAACAAACTGAATACAAAAATAAAAATTAATAAAAAAATTATAATCGAAAGCGATTAGTATTAAAGAAGTTCGGAAAAGCGTTATGTATTTATATGTAGGTATTTTATACGTATTAATCTACTGAAATTAACGTATCTAATAAAAATTGTTGCTTTTAAACGATACCTACCTAAACTATACTTAAACGCAGCCAAAAAGAAATATGAGAATACCTATGTGATCTATGTACCTAAATAAGTAAACGCTAAGTTGAACCTGAACACAAGTTTTTTTTTCTCGATGTAACAACTACGAATGACGAAAGAGCAGCAATTCGATTCCTTCAAAATGTACAGGTATTTAAAATGAATTTTCGGGCAATTTGGAAGGGGATGGATTTCAATCACATACCATTTAATTACGCGATGAAATCTTCTGCTTGTACCTTAATAAATAATTATATAATACTAACGCTTAATTTAAATTTATGGGGAAAAAGACATCTAAATCCGAATAAATAAGAATAATCCAGAGAGCGCGTACACGTTTCATTATTGCAAAAAAAAATCGCGCCGCTGGAACTTAAAATTCAATCCATACAAGACTACATTCGTAATTTGAAAAAAATAAGCAGATTGGCAATGTGTTGTGAGAATTTCCAGTTCTTTGTAATTAAAAAAAAAAAAACTACAAAAATAAAGAAATATGTATGTTTTCATTTAATTTTGGAAACTTTCAACTGCCTTATAGGTTGCGAAAAAAAATAATAAAAATTTATTTGATCCTATTTGTATTGCTGAGAAATGACTAGGTAGCATCTAAGATAACATCTATCATACAGTTTGCTTTTCAAAACGCTTAAAACCTCATACAACGAAGCTGAACACAAAATAAAAATGTACCACACGTAGTAAAGATATGTTGGTATTTAACCAATCTCGAGACAACATTCACCAAAAACAAAGGAACTAATCCGTATACACTTGCCAATAATTTTGCCTCTGCGTATCTCCCACTTCCTTTCCTTATGTACCTTAATTGTAGTAACCGCGCAGTAGGTACTAAATATAAATAAATTTACAAAACTTACACTGATCACACAAATATACGATCAACCAGAAGAAAAAAAAACAATAAAAAACATATGTATACAAAAAAAACAACCACGACAAAAATGAACAATCAGAAAAGCCCCGTACCATAATAGAGCACTTCTCTGCGGTCATAAACGCGCGTAACTTAGAAATTAATTTTTACAAACATATTATAATTAGCCTTAGGCGGCTAAACGCAAAGCTATAAGTAAAAATAAGTAGTAAGTGAAAAGGGACACCTGTTTAGACATTCGAGAATATTATTTTGAAAAATGATAAATTCGAGACCGATTTCGCGACAAAAATGTGCATTCAGAAATTGGTAATAAAATGCCTACCAGAGCCAAAAGGGTGGACTTCATAAAGACAACGAAATCATTTCTTAGGATATTTGGATTTCTTACGATGGCGGACACTGGTCGAATGATTTTTCGAGAGAAGCGTCAAAAATTAAGGGTGCGGTGATTCTTTCAAGTCAACGAGTGCTCTCATTCACCCAACAGCACCCAATATCCTCAACACCTCTCCTCGTCTCCTCACAATGCGAAAATCTTTCCAAATTTTTTTTAACATTTTCTCTAAAAAGCAGTACACACCTGAGATTTTTAGAGGGTTGTTTTGCGTTTTAATGGGTTGATAAAAACGCTACATTATCCCCACAGGCAATGGGAATTTTTGAAAAATATCTCCGTCATTCGCATCGATTTTCAAACAACCAAGGCAATATACCTGCGTAAAGTATAGCACAGAAGTCTTGTCCACTTGAAACACTTCTCAATACCTCAAAACGGAAAAAATATACCAACACGATTAAAACGGCATTGTGTTCCTGGCGACGAGGACATAGAAGATTGATAATCAAAATTTCAGTCCTACCCATAGGGTGTCCACAAATTGAGAAACCGGGTTTAGTCAAAAATTGGGGTTCGGTTTTTTTTTATCGAAATAGCGTCTACGCACTGATGCAATTAAAATATGGTATGTTTTTTTGAAACCGGTTCAGCAGTTTTGAACCAGTCCTCAATAATATCCGAAAAAGTGGAGTTATGGAAAAAAGTTCGAGACAAAAGTTGTAGAGAATTAAAAAATAATCATTTTTCATTCCATGACCTTTTTTTTCATCTTGCAATGGAAAGAAGTTATGGTACAAAGAACTAGAGTATAATTTTCTCTTTTTTAAGCCATAACTCTTCTCCATTGCTAGATGAAAAAAAAAAATACAGAACATAAAATGTTCAGTTTTTAATTTCCCACAACTTTTATTTCACACTTTTTTTGATATCTCCACTTTTTTGAAACCGGTGCCAGATGAACCCATCTTTTTTTAAGTTTCTTAAAAAAAAACGGTTGTCAAAAAGTGGATATTAAAAAAAAAAAAGTGAAATAAAAGTTGTAGAGAATTAAAAACTGAACATTTCACATTCGGTAATTTTTTTTTCATCTCGCAAAGGAGAAGAGTTATTAGCTTGAAAAAGAAAAAATGAGGTATACCTACTCAAACCGGTTGTGCAACTTCTTTCCATTGCAAAATGGGGAAAAAATTACGGAACGAAAAATGATTATTTTTTAATTCTCTACAATTTTTGTTTCGAACTTTTTTCCATAGCTCCACTTTTTCGGATATTATTGACGACTGGTTCGAAACTGTTGAACTGGTTTCAAAAAATAAACATTTTAATCAGATCAGTGCGTAGACTCGTATTTCTATAAAAAAAAAACGGACTCCATTTTTTTGACCCAAACTGGTTTCTCAATTTATGGACACCCTATGGATAGGACTCAAAGTTTGATTATCGATCTTCTATGTCCTCGTCGCATCTCCAGGAACACAATGCCATTTTAATCGTCTTGGTATCTCTTTTCAGTTCTGAAAGATTGAGAAGTGTTTCAAGTGGACAAGATTTCTGTGCCATACAGTGAAATTGGGAGGAGGGTGGTCATGCCAATTTTGACGGTTGTTCCATATTTCAGGGAGCACAGAAAAAAAATGAATATTACAAAAATTCAGTTTTGAAGGCTTGATTAAAAATCTCATTAATTAATTATTTTTCGTTCGCGCAGGTGAATTAGTCAACTACATTTTTTTTTTTTTTTAAATCAGGGCATACAACTTTCCCTCGTACCTTTAACGCACCTCTGTTGAAAATCGATCGCTTTCTAATCTATTCAATCTCGAATGATTTCAATTGAAAAAAAATTTAACGTCTCTGGCACTGTACATAGTTAAATAAATAATGTAACTATTTCTCTTAAACGAAGAATCAAAAATGGAGGAAAAAATTATTACAAAGTAGGTACTACGTACAGCAAGTTATACAAAAAACACCGATTAAAAAAATATAACACGCTTTTTAAAAAAAAATCCTGAAATCGGTACGGTACACACCGCGACTTAAGGCACCGTTCAAAAGCGTTTTTATATAGTTAGTTTTTCAATTTACCCCTTAGGTAGTAATACATAGACATAGGTAATTAGGTAGATAGGTACCTATAGGCCACAAAGTACCTATACCTACACTAAATACCTATTATAGGCATACGTCTATGTACTTATTTATGAATTTCTGTATATACCTACGATACACGTACAGACTAAAATTACGTAAATGCGGGTGATACGATCGCAGATTACTGGTGAAATGATTCGAATTTCCAACAAAGTTTTAAACAAAGTTTCAGTTTTCTCAACGTGTTCGGTGACGTATTTGAATTATACGTAGGTAGCTAGGTACTAAGGTAGCAAAAACCTAGCGACGACCTCGATTTACGCAGGAAAAGAGGATGTTTCGAATTTTGAAACGTCATAAGCATCGTTACATTCGCAGTTACCATTATTCGAGCCTTAGAAAAATCATTACACGAGTAGGTCCTAGATACAACATTTTTCGAATATATAATTCAATTTTAAAAATTTACTTAAAATAGACGTTTTTCGGAAAATATCAAAACGTAGAAGACAGTGGCGATTTTGGAAGGGAAAATCTGAGAAAGTCAGAAAATTTGAAGAAACTGAACATTTTTTAGAATCTTTCTAATACGAATTTATCAAATAACCACACTAAATAAGAATAGGTTCACGCCTGTTGAATTTTTATTACCTGTTTTTTAAAATTTATTCTATAATTACTCATTGAGTTGAGAAAAAATTTTGAAAAATGTGAATTTGAAAAAAATTTAATACGGGTTGAATTCAAATTTTCTTGAAATTTTTTCAATTCGGATTTTTTTCAATTTTTTTTTTACCAAATTGGAAGGATTTTATTAAAGATTATTAAACTGAAAAATATTGAAAAATTTTGTGGAAATGTAAGTTTGAAATAATTTTACTATTGGAAAATTTTTTAAATTGGATGTTGGGTGCAATTTTGAAAAAAAAAGTCATAATCAAAGTAACTGAAGAAATTTACAGTTGAAAAAATTGGAACTCACGAGATTAGAATAAATTTAGGGCTATTGAAAAATGAAAAATTTCGAAGTTCAAAGTCAAAAGAATGGTACAGGAAAAAAAAACTTGTTTTAGGATGGAATATAATTCAATTTACATATTTCTGGACACATGACATATTTTACCAAAAAATTAGTACTTATTTGATAAAATCTCAAATTTTGAAAAAAAAACAATGCAAGTTTGACTTCCCTAACTTCCCTTGGAAAATCGCCTCTGGTAGAAGATTTCTTGAAATGCTCACCATTTCGCACATGCTCGCGAAGAAACTGCTTTAGACGCCAGAGATCAATTCAAGACCAGAAATAAATTTCGCAAAAAAAACCTTACTCGCTTCACTAATAAAAAAAAACAGAGAAATAGAAGAATAAAAAAAATAATTTCATTTTCATCTCAAAAAGTAATCTCACTTTTCATTACAGACAGCACTGCTCGTTTCATATAGGTTCGGACACAAATGGCGATGATAAAAATATTACTTACAACGACTACCTAATTGAAAATACTTATACGCAGTTTTTTTTATAACATCGTAAAAAAATCATCAACCTTCGAAAATCTTATTTTTAAATACTCTCAACTCGAAAACAGGCGAGATTTTCAACATACGCCGAATCACAACAATCGACTATCGAAAACGCAACAAACGCGATGGGAGAATTTTCGAAATTTCGATAACGGGCGCTCGTGTTTTCCCAATCACATCGCTTAGGTTTAGCCGACATAGAAAAAAATTGCTTAAGCTGAACATGAAAGGTTACAAATAAGTAGATGGCTAGGCACAATGTACATATTTTACACAATTGGTCTGGCAAAATGGTCAACTTAAATTTACGTAGATATTCTATCACCGCTACATAGTGTATAAGCACGTTAAAAATCGAAGCGAACTGCGAATGAAAGAAATTTTCAATTGAACCAAATCTCTCGACACCGACGTACCGACGAAGTTATACAAAAGGGTTATCACAAAGCACACTTGGTAACTACACACTCGTCGTAAAATCTACGTACATTTACAATTATAAAAAGTAGGGACAGAGAAGGCGTGAGCAGAATGAATAAATTATTCCGTTACGATGCCAGGCCATGAAGAAAAATCCCGATAAAAAGAAAGGTAGATAGACAGATAGATAGATAGATAGAAGGAAAGAAAAACAAAAATAAAATAAAATAAATCGGTAACAAAATGCTGAAAATTGACTCTAAACTTTTAAAAACAGGTACATAAATAACATCAGTTCTTGGAAAAAAAAGTAAAAATTTAAACGCTACGACACCTAAAAATACGCAATTATATAAAAAAAGACATTACACATAAATATTTTTTGATATAAAAAAAATGCATCTCAGTATATTTTACATGGACCTGTAAACTTGATTAGAAAATTTTGTACTTTGTCGCATCACTTCGCACGTGTAATTAATCAAAATGCATCGTTGAGACTTTCACATAACAAAATCTTCGTCAAAGTTAAATCAACCGATTCGAAAGTAAAAGCTCAAACTCCGAGAAAAAGTAAAAGTACAAAATGGTGAACTTGTAATATCAAAATTTTTAAATCTAAATTTAAACGTTTTTTTTTCTTTTTTTGGAACTTTTTTGCAGCAAAAATATATGTAACTTGAAATGGTAATAGAAACCCTTACATTCAAAATGAAAACATAAACCGCAGACGTCGTGCATACAGTAACGGTACTGGTACACTATAACACCGACCACACAAACGTAAAATAAATAGTATTATGCGCGATACCATAACGCTAAATATTGCTTCTTTTTTTTAAAAAAATAATAAAGAGAGAATAATAGTTAAGACAGAAAAACGAACTCGTAAAACGATCTAACTTCGCCATCGATGGTTAATGCGCTTATTTATGAACGAAAAAAAATTCAAGTACAGAATACATTATAAAAATAAAACAAAACAAAAAAAGCCTCGTATCTACGAATGGCACACGAAATTTCTTCTGTAGAAGGTTTAAAAGCAAAAGGTCTAATTGTAGCTACCACCACTCGTCGAGTACTCCTCCAAGCCACCATTCGGTATACCTGCTTTCACCTTTTCCAATATTTTGTTCACGAATTCTGTCGATTGCCCGGCTACTTTCACTTCTGTAAACAAGAAACAAATAGATTTTAGGAATTTGCCGAATTTCAAAAATGAAAAAATGATTTTTCATCATTCTCATTTTTTGTCGAATCGCATTTATTTATAAACGGTACTTGATATAAAAATAGACGAAACTAATTAATAAAATGAAGCAATATTCGAGTGATTCGATAAGAGACCGCTAGGTACAAGACGCATGTGAAAAGTTCCCATTCAAAAGACGTTTTCAGACAATTTTACATTTTCATCCATATTTATTTAATTGGTTGAAATCAGTTATTTTTGGACGCCGAAATGAACGTTTTTAAATTTCAGGGGTTTACAATATTCTAAAAATGACTTTCTCCGACTTTTCTGGATTTTCCACTTCAATTTTTTGAAATGTCCAAAACCTTTTACATAAAATAATTACGAAGTGAGAAGGGCGATAATTTGTCTACGTAATCAAGGCAAAATTCTGAAATATTCGCCAACTGTAAAAAAAAATTATTCAGATTATGGTACTTTCGAATTATTCTTTTCGTTTTTTAATCAATACGTCCTTCTTCCTCTCTGAAAATCTCACCACCAATTTTACCAATTTCAAATTTGTTTTACCAATCCCACAAATTTTTAGTGTATTTAAGTAAAATCAATAATTTTTAGTATATTTTACCAATTATGCCAATTTTTAGTAAATTTTACTAATTTTCAATAAATATTCAATTATGCAAATTTTTAATAAGTTTCAATAATTTTGTCAATACTTAGGTAATAAATTTTATCAATGTCACTACCCACCTACTTAAGTGATTGCTGTTGGGCTACCTATTCCATACCAACTCGAATCAAGAATGAATTCGGGTCTTCCAATTCCGCTTAAATTTTTTTTACGAGTTTTCCTTGATGTCTGTTTGCATAACCACGATCATTTCTCCTCTGACCCTCAAGAGAGCTGTGGGGTGGACCTCGTAATTTTTATGCAATTGCAATTTTTTGCCAAATTACCCAACTTTGAAGGCTCATATCTCGAGATCGGTTGTACTTGGGGGAAAACTGTTTGCGGAGTTTGAAATAAAATTGATTGGAAATCCAAAAACGAAAATCACATATTAAAAAGCGCAAAGTTGAACTTTGGCGGTGAAAGCTCAACTTTCATGGTAAGTACAAAATTTGAAAGCTACCATTTGAAAATCTGAAAAAATTACAGTAAGTAGCCCTTTTTATCCTTTTTTTAGTTTTTTTAATCAACAAATTTTCAAGATGGGACATCTACACCCCTGGGGGTTACGAAGGTCCACAATAGAGATCCCTTCTTGAAGATTTGTTGGTTGAAAAAAAGGATAAAAAGGGCTACTTACAGTAATTTTTTCAGATTTTTAAATGATAGCTTTCATACTTGGTACTTATCATGAAAGTTGAGCTTTTACCACCAAAGTTCAACTTTGCGGTTTTCAAAATGAGATTTTCGTTTTTGCAGGCATCATAGCGAAATTTCAAAGAAAAAAAGTGACTTTAGTGACTTTTTTTGAGAAAAAAGTGATCAAAAAGTGACCAAAAAGTGACCAAAAAGTAACCAAAAGTAACCAAAAGTAACCAAAAATTGTATTTTTTCGGAGGAATTTTTTTACAGTTAAAAGAGGGCTGAGAATTCCAGAAAAAATGAGGAGAGGGGTTAAAATTCAATGACAAAATTAGGTAATCTAAAAATCTAATTTTTTTAGTGGCACTTTAGGAGGCAGATGTATATAATTAATTTAATTTAACAGATTTTTTTGAAAAATCATTATCAATTTTTAATTTTTTTTCTTGAAGAATTTTGAAAAATAGCAATTTTTACGTAAAAATTTGAATTTTTGATGAAAATGCGAAAAAAGTGACTTTGAGAGGAAAAACGTGACTTTTAGTGACCTTTGGATGAAAAAAGTGACTTTTAGTGACCTTTGGATGAAAAAAGTGACTTTTAGTGACCAACACCCTAAAAAAGTGACCGGCTATGATGCCTGTTTTTGGATTTCCTATCAATTCCTGGGACTAGGAGTCAGCCAAAAAGTTGACTCCTGACTCCACTTTGACTCCGGAGTCAATCTATGACCTTGACTCTTGACTCCGGAGTCAATCTTTGTCTTGACTCCCTGACTCCGGCTTGACTCCGGAGTTAAGCCGGAGTCGGAGTCAATTAGGAGTCAGTTTGACTCCGATTTTGGACCAGGGAATAGAAATCAGACGAAAAGTTGACTTCTGACTCCACATCGCCTCCGGAGTCAATTTCAAATCTTGACTTCTGACTCCTGCTTGACTCCGGAGTCAACCATTTACCTTGATTCCTGACTCCGGAATCAAGCCGGAGTCGGAGTCAATTTGGAGTCAGTTTGACTCCGACTCTGGAGTCGACTTTTATTCCCTGATCAATTCTCTTTCAAACTCCGCAAACAGATTTCCCCCCAAGTACAACCGATCTCGAGATATGAGCCTTCAAAGTTGAGTAATTTGACAAAAAATCACAATTGAATAAAAATTACGAGGCCCACCCCCAGCCCCCTTGAGGGTTAGAAGGGAAATGATCGTGATTATGCAAATAGACCATCAAGAAGAACTCGTGAATAAAATTAGAGCGGAATTGGAAGATCCGACTTCATTTTTGGTTCGAATTGATATGGAATAGCCCTACTTTTACCGATCTAGGACAGATTTCTCAAATTTCACCAATTTCACTCGGTAATGTCACTCATTCTTGATAAATTTCATTAATTCTGCCATTTTTTAACAAAGTTTACGAAAAATTGGCGAAATTGGTAAAATATACCAAAAATGAATGATTATATAAGCTCAAAATTACCTCAATATCACTAATTTTTCACTACTTTCACCATTTTGGTGAACAGCTTGATCAATAAATTTCCAAATCTGAGCTTTTTTCATTGCAATTTTTTTACATCACCTAAGGACTCCTCTAACAACTTTAAAAAAAAATCAAATCAAAACATCGGCGGGAAATAGCTATTAGCTACTTGCAACCTACACATCAAAAAATTCAAAACATGAAGAAATAGCGTAGGTAATTCCAATAATATAAGCCCAACAAATAGATAATATTTCAAACTCCATAATTTTACCCCAGATACCAAGTGATAAAAAAAAATGCCTTCAAGATGTTTCGGTCAGGAAACAATTACTAAAAATTTAAACCAAACGCCGCCAACTCAAAAATCGATCTCAGCGGATTTTCGTTGATTTGCTCGATCAAAGTTCAATTTTTCGAACTACATACCAAATCTTTGCAGAGAAATACAATTAAATACTTACTCGTCGCATGTTTGACCATTTTATCGATATTTTTAGCCGATTCGGCGCATTCGGCGGCTGAGTTGGGAACAATTTTGGAAGCGACTACTTGTTTCAGGTGATTTATACAGGTTATCAAACGTTCTGCGGCAAAAATACAAATTCAATTAGCATTTGATTGGTTAATAATTGAATAGCGCATCGCCGAAGAATGAAAATCAAACGGCGCCGCGATGCGACAAAGAAACCGCCTTTTTACTATTTAACAAAGTATTCCAATTATATAGGTTAAGTAAATTGTAAGGAAAATATATTACTATGTTCGTGCTCCAGTCCAACTAATTTGATTTTGTTAGCTTCGTGCTGAGCCTTCTTCTTGAGACGGCAAGCCCTACACAGAGAAAAATACATTCAATACATCGCATTACGCGAACAATCCTCTTACGTATCTACGAAATATAAATACGTAAGGAAGAAAGGAGTACCTACGTAATTATGGCTATTAGTATCTATATGCAAAGCGAGGTAGACAACATACGAAAAAAGCTGCCAAGAAGAAAGGAAAAAAGTACACGCAAGCGTAACGACGTTCAACGCCAAAGAAGAAATTCGATACCTGGAAGCCAATTTGTTTTTTTCTTTACGCGTGTGAGGTCTGACATTAAATGGTAGTTCACTGACCGGTGTCATATCGTTAATTACGCGATTCAATTTGTCCAATTCTTTGCCAATGGCGTACAATTTCTTCGGATTTGGCGTTAGATCATTGCCATCGCCTTTTCTCGCCTTTCCACTGAAAAACAAAAAACAAAAATATTACCTATTTGGTAAAACAGAATAATTACTACCTATCCCCTCCCTTCAGGCTGAATTTTGTTAATCTAAAATTTTTACACCTTCTCCGGGGTGAATTTTTATGTTTTCAAAGTCCTCCGGTGTCCTTCTACAAAATAAATTTTTGGTAAATTATCTTTCAGACAGAATTTTGGTATTTTCTAATTTCTACTGTGCCTCATTGCCTCCTTCATGCTAAATTTTTCCAATTTTCAATTAATCCTGAATCTCTTTTCAGAATTTCAGTTCATTTCAAATTATCAGACTGATCATTGAAAATTTTGAGTTTCTCAGGCATCATAGCGAAATTTCGAAGGAAAAACGTGACTTTTAGTGACTTTTTTTGAGCAAAAAGTGACAAATAAGTGACCGAAAAATGACCAAAAATTCGATTTTTTCGGGGGAATTTTTTATAGTTTATTTGGGGGGAAATTTTTTTGTAGTTTTTTGCAAACATTCAAAGACAAATCAACTGCAATGACGTGAATAATTTTATTCCAGGTATCATAGCGAAACTCGCTCAAAATTAAGTAACTGTTACTAACTTTATTCGAACAAGAAGTAACCAAAAAGTAATCAAAAAATGAGCAAAATGTAACCAAAAATTCAATTTTTTAGATGGGGGGGGGAGAGCAATTTTTTTGAAGTGTCCTGCAATCATTTTAAAGATAAACTGAAACGACGTGAATCATTTTATTAAATTCCTTCGTCAAAACTACAAACAAATAATAATTTCATCGGTTGTAACACGCAGTGTTGCCGAATTCTAATGTTGAAAAGTTCCCAAAAATAATCCGGAATTCGAAAAATGTTCCGGTTTTTTATTTCACCACCACTATAGCTAAAAAAAAAGGCTGGGAATTCGAGAAAAAATGAGGGGAGGGGGTCAAAATTCGATGAAAAAATTAGGTAATCTAAAAATCGAATTTTTTTTAGTGGCACTTTAGGAGGCAGATATACATAATTAATTTAATTATACAGATTTGAGCAAAGAAAAATTGAAAAATGACGAGATTTTTGGAACAAACAATTAATATATGACCTATATTAGGTATTAGGTATCTACTCTCTAAATCTAAATCAGTCAATTTTCCTAAAATTGTGCCTTTTTGAATCAGCGAGTTATATCTATCTGAAAATCTGTGATATTTCAATTGTTTGATTGATTTATTTCAGTCAAAATTATTGATCTGACTCAAAAATAAATTACTTTACTGATTTAAAAAAACAGAATCTTTCAAATTTAAAAATAGAATTATTGAAATACTACCCGAGCGAAACAAGGGCAATTTTTTTTTGAAAAATCATTATCAACTTTAATTTTTTTTTTTGAAGAATTTTGAAAAATAGCAATTTTTACGAGAAAATTTGAATTTTTGCTTGAAATTTCGAAAAAAAGTGACTTTTAGTGACCAAAGTCGAAAAAAGTGACTTTTGTGACCAAAGTCGAAAAAAGTGACTTTTAGTGACGAAAGTCGAAAAAAGTGACAAACACCCTAAAAAAGTGACCTGTTATGATGCCTGGCCTCCTGCAGCTGAATTTTGGTAAATTCTCCTGTAGGTGCTTCCCCCAGGCTGAATTTTTGTGATTTAAAATTTCTTTTGTATCCCTTTAACGCATGAATTTTTGGTAAATCAGAATATTGGAAATTTTCGATTTCTCCTGCAACCCTCCTTCTATACTGATTTTTGTTAATTTCTAATATCTCATGTACTCCCCCCCCCCCCCCGCAAGCTGAATTTTTGGGAATTTTTTTCGTACCTCCCTTCAGGCTGAATTTTGTTAATCCAAGATTTTTCCGTACCCCTCACCCTACTCCCCCATCAGAACGAATTTTATTAGTTTCAAATTTTTCTTTAGTAATACAGATGTACTCGTACGTTCTACGTTGTGCATTATTCGACTCCGAGTACGTCTCGAACTAATGCAATACTTGGTACGGTACAAAGAAACGAAAATATTTTTTCATCGCAGTTTCGAAATTACTCTATTCAGAGCAACAACAATCGGAATATTTTAAAAATAATCGTGAAAAAAAATGCAATCGTCGTCGCTCCGGCGGCTCCAGGGCGAGCACGTCACAGCAGGTAGCATTTGCAGGCTGCAGCTTGTACAACCCTTAAGATACTCAGGACCTGCATAATTGCAGCCAGAGCTCTATACCTGTCCAATTTTTCTTCGATGTGACGATGCGAGACAGGTCTACGAATGATAATTAATTAAGTAAAGTATCCCCGACAATGAGCAGAAAACTTTCGATTTTGCCGAAATGTCTTATTTTTTGTTAACCGATTTGCCAGCATAATTGCAGCCTATAATGCGACCGACAAATGTGTAGAGAGACAAACCTGTGTTTTATTCCTTGAACGGAGCAATCCGGACTGAAAACGGGATCGGTGATTTCGTTCAGACAATGCGGGTCTTCTTGTTGGGTTTTCAATATTAACCTTTGTCCTTTGGGTCCTTTCGACTGAACGTTGTATTGCCAGAAATACCGTTCTTTTTTTGACTGTTTCGAAGACGAACCGTTTTCTCCGTCACTTCCGGAATCTGCAAAGCATTTATCATAATTAGTTACTACCTTTTTTGAATACGTATACCGACGAGTTATATTTAGGGGGTCTAAAATATTTAAGAAATTATTTTCCCTGACTTTTTCAGGTTTTTCAGACCAAGTTTTCCAAGTTTTCCAAGTTTTCCAAGTTTTCCATACCTTGGCCTTGTATGAAACGGGGGATTGTCTAACGGACCCTAATTAAACATCAATCACTACTTTTACAAAATTTTCACCACAAAAATGACTCAAATTCAATTCTTAAAATTTTTGACCCTCCCACACACAAACTTGAGAATTTGATTTAATTACAAAAAAAAAGAAAAAAATTATAAATTTTTGAAAAATGAAACAAATTGTCAGGGTGTCTCCTAAATATTATGCAAATGAAATACGGATTTTCTCTGATGGAAAATTAGAAAATTTCCTCACAATCTATTACTTCTCTCACCCCTCTCCCAAAGGCCACCAAATTTATTAATTCCACGTAAGTCCCCGCAATCTTTTCGGCTTGCCCCAGTAAATAAAATATTAATCATTTTGTTCAGTTCAGACATCTATGTTGAGCCCGAGCGAAGTGAGAGCAAAAATTTTGCGAAAAAAATACATTCAAAAATCAGGATGTCCACTATATTTTAGGAATGATTTTCCCTGACTTTTCCAGGTTTTCCAAACCAATTTTTCGAATTTTTCCAGGCCCTTAAAATATGATATTTTTAAACCCGGGGGAGGGGGGGGGGGGTAATTTTACACGTGATGTACTCACATCCCGAAATTTTATATAAGAATGATATAAAATTCATAGGGTCTAACGATTTTTTTTTTCAAAATCACTAGATACTTTTTACGAGATCTTTAGATGCTCCTCTTTAGGCCAAAAAAAGATTCAAATTCAATTCTGAACATTTTTGAGCCCATCCAGCTCCTCCTCACCACAAAAATTGGAAATTTTGAATTTATTACCTACAGAAAAAATTTTAAGTAAAAAGGAAAAACTAAGTATTCCAACGCAAAATTAAGTTTTGAAAAATAAAACAAATTATGCCAAGGTGTCTACTAATACTAAATTAAGCGAATGAAAATTCGGATTTTTTCGGACTGAAAATTCTAAAATTTCTTCACATTTTATTTTTACCCCCCTCCCCCCAATGAAAAACAGCTGCCTCGAATTATTAAATACACGCAATCCCCTGCAATTTTTTAATTTATACCAATAAATAAAAAAGTCAATGAGGAGGTAAAATATAAATCATTTTACGGAAATAAACGTGTTGAGCCCGAAAGAAGCGAGGGCGAAAATTTTTGCAAAAATAAGATCTTCAAAAGATGAAAATCCACCACTTTTCCCTCATTCATGTTTTCCAAAACATGGCCAATAATTTCGAATTCTGCTCCATTCCCTCCATTTTTTTTTTTTTCAAAATCGTGGTCAAGGGCATCATGGCATTTCTTTCTCATCACAGCATCACAGCTCATTAAAAATTAAGTTTATAAAAAACTTGAGATTTTAAATAAATTCTGTAGAAAGAAAGAGTGTAAATTATCTCGAGCAAATCGAGGGAATTTTTTTTTGAATAATTCATAATTTAATGGACAAAGACATGCATTATGAATATCAATTTCATTGTACATTACGATAAAAAAAATGTTGAATAAAAAAATTATGTAAAAAATGTAATAATTTTGCCCAAGCGGAGCGAGGGCGAAATTTTTTGAAAATTTTATAATAAAATAAGCAAAGAAACACTTTTTAAAATGATTTATCCTTTTTTTGGATTCTTAAAAAATTCCAAAATTCCTTGACATTTTCCTGACTTTTCCAGACCACCAAAATCCCTGACTTTTTCCGGTTTTCCAATTTCCAGAGAATGGACACCCTGAAAGTTGAAAATTCATCATTTTTCTTTCATTGAGGTTTTCCACTCGGTTTACTCAGAAAATTGACTTCAGGTGTCAAAAGTTATTCAAAAAGTGTAAAAAAACGTTCAACAAAAATTTCAAATCTGGAAAAATCCTCGAGTAATGGAATTTTTAATCACTATTTTTTTGTGATTAGCGCGAAAAATACAATAAAAATCACCCATTAAACTTCAAACGGCATTTTCTACGTCGACCTGCGAAATTATTGAGGGGCAATTAGCCCGTCCCGCCCCCTACCCCGTTGGTCCCAATTCGAGGCTAACTCCCGATTTTGACCTACTTTTTTCGCTCAAAACTGTAAAATAAACAGCTACAGAAAACTAGCAACTCATGTGCTCGTATTAACGTAAGCTCGCCATCAGATAGAAACACCAAAATTAAGTAATTTTCAGCAATTAAAAACAACCTATTAATCGGATTAATTTACGAGAAAAAATTTCTGGTCCTTCGTGGTCGACAAAGCCTCGAAATAATCACTAATTGGCAATCAGTTAGCAGCTTTTCGACCGAATTCAGTCAACGTAAGAACTCGACATCAGTTCGGCTCAGGAGTCAGAATTTCGTTACCTACATACTTACATCATTGTACAAAAATCGATACGCCACAAAAAGACCTTGAACTAGGAACCAAATTTAATAACAACGTTTCTTCGCGAAAAATTCTAGAAGATTTTTCATTTCAGGAAAAACACGTTGTCACGTCAAAATCTACCCGTTGCTTTTTCAAATATTATTAAAACTTGGAATTTCGATTTCGAAAACAAAAATTGAAATTTTTTCGAAAAAAGACACGTCGCGTTGCGGGTTGCCACCAAATAAGATATGTAAGTAATGTATCCATCGACCACGTGCGTCGTGCTTATTGAATTGACAGGTCGATCCAGTTATTCCATTGTTTGACAATGACGATGAAATGAACATCGTACACGCCACAAAAACCACGACCTATACCTATTGCTACTTTGCCAGTTGCCCTCATTGCGCAGAGTGCAGACATGCCGCAATAAGAGGGGAAATCTAAAGCATGAAATTTCCGCAAAAGTGGAAAACAGCCACCACAAAAGTACTCAGTACTCACAATTCGGAATTTTAAATTTATACGTAATAGGTAGGTATGCCTATTACTTAGACCCGCGACTATAAGTAATAAATAAAAATGACGGCTCTATAACAACGTCGATGTTATCCATACTTAATGTGTACAACGTGTCATACTTAATTTATTTACAGTAGCTCGACCTTGTTTTATATTTCAAATCAACGCTTTTAATTTACTGTCTTCGCGAACATCATACACAGACGCGCGCGCATTGCATTAAACCACCATCGACACCACCACCGTTATATGAAACGTCAGTATAAAATATACAACCGAACCGTCACTTGCATAAAGTTTTTCACCAGCACACATCAAGCTGATCAGGCAACAAAAATTGATCGAATGTAGGTATAAAATATGTATTTTAGTATGTAGGTATATAGGTAGTAGGTAGTAGGTACCACTACCTACTTCGAAAGTCGAAACTCAACTCGGTGGCATCGTCGAAAATGTGTCATATTACTGGTGCGACCCGCGACCGCGACTCGGCGAACCGACAAACAACTGGTTTTTCCCAACAACTTTTTAACTCAAGCGCTATGCCAGATAAATTAGCAAAAGGCTTTTACCGATCGTCAGGTATTGAAAACTACAAAATTGATGAACTTGTCTTTTCTACACTGATTCACTGATTTACGAATTTTACAGGCATCAAACACAGATTTTGGGAAAAAATAGTGACTTTAGTGACTTTTTATGAGGCAAAAAGCGGTCTATTTTGCGAAAAAAGTGACAATTTTTCAATTTTTTTCTCATAAATAACACCCCCCCCCAAATATTTTTTTCATAACTCAAACAACCTAGTCAAAATTTGAAAAAAAAGTAACTTTAGGAACCTCTGACAGTCGGAAAAGTAACCAAAAAAGTCCAAAAAAGTAACATTTTTTTAGAAATTTTAATTGATGATTTCACCTAGAAAATGTAAGTAAAAAAGTCATTCGAATTTTTACTTGGAGGGTTCGTAATGCTAAAATGCCATGGTATACTTTTTCAAATCATTTTTTAAAGCAATTTTTGATATTTTAAGCAAAATTTTTTTTAAAACAATTTTTTTTTTAACAAAAACCAAAAAAATTGATTTTTTGCTCAAATTTTTTAAAAAAGTAACTTTTTTGAATGAAAAGTAACCAATAGTAACTTTTGAGTACAAAAAGTAACTAATAGTGACTTTCTTTGAAAAAAGTAACAAAGTTACTTTAAAAGTAACCTACTGGGATGCCTGCAAACTGTATTTCTCTTTGTGATAATGCTGAAAAAACGTTTTTTCTGAAAATTTTTTTATTATTAAATCTTTACTTGAAACTACGAGCTTAAGAAATCAATCAACAGTTGGTGAACTAATAAGTAGCTAGGTAAAAAAGATTTGATAGGACTTTTTTTCAGAAATATCAGCATTTTATTCAACTTTATGCAAGAGCGGTAGGCTGTTTGAATGAAAAAAGTGACTTCAGAATGAAAAAAGTGACCAATAGTAACCTTTTGGCAAAAAAGTGACTTTTAGTGACCAACCTTGAAAATAGGGACAAGTCACTAAAAAGTGTGACTCTGTTTAATGCCTGATCTTACTAAACGAAAGTATGTGTAAATAAATTAAAACCTCATTTGGATACCAAATTATTATCCCTCCAACCACGAGTACCGCACAAGATGCTGACGCTAACATGAACGTGCCAAAAGAGAACCTACTTATTCTGAAAAAAGTCGAAATCGATACCATCGCGTAGAATTTTTGTAAATAGCAATTACCTATGCAAGAATTGTAGTCAATTCGCCCCCCCCCCTCCCCCAAAGGATGACTCTGGCGACTATAAACGAGAAAAAATTCCAAAAATAACCAAATTTTACTTTAACCAGAGAATTTTTTTTCATAAAACAATGGAAACACTAAACAAGAAAAAGTATGATTTTTGTACGAATGAATTTCCTTGGGGGGGGGGGGGAGGGGAAGATTGCAGGGGATGGTAATCCGGATGCGGCATGCTTAGATACATGTCAAAATTGACGATTATCAGAATTTCGGTCAACCTATTGCCCAAAAAATGGTAAATTTCAGAAAATTTACAATTTCTTGATAAAACTACCTATTGAAAAAGTTTTGATTTTTTTAAAATACGGTCTAACCTTTGGCTCAAAATTTTACACTATTCTGAACATTTATTTTTTAATTTTTGATAACGATGGGAAAAGTTCAAACCTCGACTTCACTGAGTACAGCATAAACAGACACTGTCCAAAAATGAAGTTTCCACGTTTTCTGAATCTGTACACTTATCATTTGCACATTTGCACACAGTAAAATGAAATGTGGTAAAGTTTGGAACAGGTGATAAAAAAACGTTTTTGGTCTTGAAAAACTCAACTTTTTTGGAATTTGAAATCATTTTTTTCACGAACACTATCTTTAAAAGTTTACTACGCACTTGAGGAAAAAAAGTTGAAACAAAAATTGTAGAGCATAAAAAACGACCATATTTTGTTATTTACAATTTTTCCCTGGAACGTCATGAGGGGGAGCTAGGACCTTCAGAAAAATCAATTTTGAAATTTTCCCATTAACACAAATGGTTACCATAAATCGGGTTAATAGACTCTTAGGAGCGGTTTTTTTGCATAGTACATCATATTACTATGTAGAATAAGAAAAATGAATAACGGACTCTTCATCTCTACGTAAGGGGTGGAGGCGGACCTTCTGTAGAAAAAGTCGTATTTTCCCCTCCAAGAGTAGCTCAGCTGGCTCATTCCATGTCAACTCGACCAGGTTTTGACCTTGGGTCTTCCGATTTCGCTCAAAATTTTTTTACGAGTTCTCCTCGATGGTCTAATGGAGGAATCACCGCCATTCCGATCCTAATCCTTCAGGGGGCGGGGGCGGGCCTTGTAATTTTCGTATAATTAGGATTTTTTGCGAAATGGCTCAACTTTGAGGGCGCATATCTCGAGATCGGTTAGGTCCAAGATGAATCTGTTCATGAGGATTTGTAAAGAATGGAAAGGAAATTCAAAATTGATAATCACATTTTGAAAAGTTCAAAGTTGAACTTTTGTGATGAAAGCTCAACTTTCATGATAAGTACAAAACATCAGGGCCCCCATTTAAAAATCTGAAAAATTACCATGAAGAGAACTTTTTATATATTTTTCAACTAATTACTTTTCAAGATGGGATCTCAATACCCCTGGGGGGCACAGGGGTCCTAAATTTTGGTCAAAATTCAAAAAAATGGAAAAAGTGAAGTGATACATCGATTTCTACTAATTCGAAGGCGCTGAGTTCGAATATGTGCTTAGTTTTTTCACTTGACCCCTCTGAACCCCCCTATTAGGCCCCTAATGAGGTCAAAATTCAAAAAAATGAAAAATAACGTATGATGTGTCGTTTGTTGGGGTTTTTAGGGCGCTGAGTTCGAATATTTGCTTATTTTTGGGATTCGACCCTTTGGTGCCCCCTAGCCCCCAATTTTGAAAAAAAGACGTGCAAAAAAATAGAAATAGCAGGTGTCATATCGATTTCTACTAATTCGAGGGTGCTGAGCTCGATTATCAACTTACTTTCTCGATCCGCCTCCTTCGCTTCCCACAATGACTCCCAAATTACTAAAAAATTTAAAAAATCAATGTGTTTTTTCAAAATTGGGGGCTATGGGGCCCCAAAGGGTCGAACCCTAAAAATAAGCAAATATTCGAACTCAGCGCTCTAAAACCCCCAACAAACGACACATCATACGTTATTTTTCATTTTTTTGAATTTTGACCTCATTAGGGGCCTAATAGGGGGGTTCAGAGGGGTCAAGTGAAAAAACTAAGCACATATTCGAACTCAGCGCCTTCGAATTAGTAGAAATTGATGTATCACTTCACTTTTTCCATTTTTTTGAATTTTGACCAAAATTTAGGACCCCTGTGCCCCCCAGGGGTATTGAGATCCCATCTTGAAAAGTAATTAGTTGAAAAATATATAAAAAGTGCTCTTAATGGTAATTTTTTCAGATTTTTAAATGGGGGCCCTGATGTTTTGTACTTATCATGAAAGTTGAGTTTTCATCACAAAAGTTCAACTTTGAACTTTTCAAAATGTGATTATCAATTTTGAATTTCCTTTCCATTCTTTACAAATCCTCATGAACAGATTCATCTTGGACCTAACCGATCTCGAGATATGCGCCCTCAAAGTTGAGCCATTTCGCAAAAAATCCTAATTATACGAAAATTACAAGGCCCGCCCCCCGCCCCCTGAAGGATTAGGATCGGAATGGCGGTGATTCCTCCATTAGACCATCGAGGAGAACTCGTAAAAAAATTTTGAGCGAAATCGGAAGACCCAAGGTCAAAACCTGGTCGAGTTGACATGGAATGAGCCAGCTACATTGAAAAATTCGGAAAATTGGTTCAAACAAGAGTTGTGGAGCATTAAAAGACGAATATTTTACTTTTTAAAAATTTTTTCCACGTGCTCATGCGGGGAACTATTGCAAAAAGAAAAAAAAACAGCGTTCGAAAAATTTTCAACTCAATAAATTACGCATAATCAGGTAAGCCTGGTACAAATAAAAAAAAGCATAGGTACTTAAAGTCGAAAAAGTGGAGTTCTCGGGTTTTTGTAGGTTCTGAACTCGATTTTTATAATAATTTGACCCCCTGGGCCCAAATTAGGCATCAAAAGGGGAGGAGGGTTCAAGATTCGAATTTTCGAACACCGCTTTTTTTTCATTTTTGCAATAGCTTGCTCCCATAACCACCTAAAAAAAGTGAAAAGTAAAATGTTCGTCTTTTAATACTTCACAACGTTTGTTTGAACCAAATTTTCGAATAAATGCGACTTTTTCTACAGAAGGTCCAGGTCCACCTCCCCCCCCCCCCACTTTGAGATGAAGATTCCGTTATACATTTTGTAATTGGGTGTACTGTGCAAAATAACCGCTCATAAAATCCGATTAACCCGATTTTTGGTAATTATTTGTGTTAATGAGAAATTTTCAAAGGTGATTTTTTTCTGAAGGATCCAGCTCCTCCCCCATGACGTCCTAGAGAAAAAGAGTAAATAACAAAATTGTTCGTTTTTTTATGCTCTACAATTTTTGTTTAAACTTTTTTTTCTCAAGTGCGTAATTTCAAAAGTTTTAGCCGAAAACCCCAAATCTTAACATCCTCGCCTCCCAAAAGTGGACCAAAATATCCGCTGTTTTCAGGGAAATTCGGGCATGTTCAAATACACACTCTACTGCTACTGGGCTTATACGAAACTCCCTCTTTCTGCCATTTTTGGGGGGGGGGGCAAAACCTAGATTAACTGTACTACATAGAATGTGAATTTCAAAGAAAATTGATCGTATCTAATAAGTACATACTTATATGTATTAAAATAGTCGCGAGTCGATTGATTTTTCCCCCTACTTTTGGTCCATTTCGCTTTTTTTGAGAGTGGATACTGAGAATCATCAATTGCGATGCTTAGGTAGATACTAGGTAGCGTCAATTTTTTCACGAGAGCAGAAATTTATTTTAACAGTGTCTCTTTTCAAAGGACATCAAAGGCATATATAATAACTTTCTTTTTATTGTTATTCTTTCTAAGACAGATTCTTTTTCCATTTTGACAACGAAAATTTCAACAAACGATCTTTTTGAGTCGAGCTTTTTTTCGATGCTCGGTTATTTGAAACCGATATTACTGACATAAAAACTTCGAAGTGCGTAGTATGAACTTATCAATTGGAAAAAAAAACTCCAACCAATTGGTTTATGGCAGAGACAATTTTCAAAAAAAAAACCTCAAAACTCCAGAAGTTCGTGTTTTGCAAATGTTTTGCTGTGGTAGATCAGATAATTGTATCCAATTGATTTTGGTACCGCATAAAGCAGAGAAAAAAAACCGAGAGTTGAAATTTTTAAAATGGATGGAGTACTCTCTCATTTTGAATAAGTAAAAAATCACTGAAAAGTAGTCAGAATTGCAGCACAGGAAAAATCAGTGAAATTCTCTGATTTTCAGCAGATTTTTACTGATTCTTCAATGAATTTCAAAGATTTCACCGACTTTCCAGCAATTTTCTCACTGATTTATTACTTCGCTGCAATTCAGACTGTTTTCCAGTGATTTTTAATAATTTTCACTGATTTATAAATGAGGGAATACCTACAATTAAGAAATTTTTATACTTTACTCAAAATTATAAATGATACAATGGATTCATTTCGTTCCAAAATTTTTTTTTTTCGAGGATCACCGAAAGGTTCAAGAAACAGAAATACTCGATAACGAGAAAAATGAGTGCCCTATACTTCGAAGTAGTCGCATTTTTATGAAAGATCATCGGGAGGGGAACGAGCGAAAAATTGATAAATTTCCCAATCCGATACAATCTCACAGTCAGTGTAAACTTGACGAGTTCAACAACCGCGGAAGGGTAATAATAATTGGCGAAATGGACTAAATAAAACTGTACTCTTCTAGATTTCTGCCTTACAATGTTCATCTCCTCGCCGATAACAAAGCATCGTTTGTAATACATATGAAAATAAATGTATGTACTCTACTACTCGTACACGAATGTATGACGCTAGTTAGGGAAACCTATTGCATCAGCCATTCGATCTCAATTTATTTTCAGACTACTTATTCATTATTTTTACGAGTCGATTAGCCAATCAGTACCTAATTTGATAGACCACCGGAATGGACCGGGTCGATGAATAAAAAAATTAGGAAGTTGGCGATAATTCGAAACAATCGTCGAAGCATTGAATTTTCTATCGCCGGAATTGACACAGGTATATCTAATTTTGGCGACCACTACAAATACGAAACTAAAAATATACAAACACAGCTGGTAACACTCAAAATGATAATAAAAAAAATCGTTATCACGTCGAATGTACAATACGTGAGCATTATCAGCTATCTGATAAAGTATTTGTCATTGAGAGAAAGTAATAATTTTTGGCAAAATCTTCTCTAACTAAGAAGAGGTGTGAACGACCTCGACTTTCCGCGATTTTCCGGCAAGGCATTTTGAAAATCTTGGAATTTTGTACAGGTAAATTAACATACGTACGAATAAGGAAGAATTATGATTCACTAGAAGTTGGAGCTGACTCAAAATCGAAAGTTGTTGTTAGCCACCACCTCAGCCGTGAGAAGTAAATGATCATGTTCATATGAGTAAACGATCTTGCCCAACCTATAGTTTTTCTTTCAATTTACGTTTTCATAATTTCTTACGCTTTTATTTTTCAATTTCTCATACGAATTATTGAAATTGAAAATGGATCCCAAAGATTCAAATCAAAAGCAGACACTATAAGAAAGTTAAGGTCTTTCAAGCGCCTCTGAGGCTCTAACAGCAAAATGAGCGAATATTGTTCATACAATTCGCATTGAATATACTCTTCGCTAGCTCCTTTAATTTTGCCAAAAATGGGATTTTGACGATCCAAATTTTTTTCAATTTCTTCAATTTTATATTCTTTATCAAATCCCCTCCAATTATTGAGCTGAAAATTTTTTTGAAAACATGAAGTTGAATTTTTTTTTAAATTCAAAGTTGAAAAAAAACAAAAATGTTTTTCCAATAATTTTTAAATGTTACCTCAATTTTCTTTCGACTTGAAAATTTCGCCATTTAAAAATTCGTTAAAATTTTCCCAACTTTGAATTTTTTAAATGTTTTCAAACTTTTTTCCAAGTGATTAATTATTACCTATTAGAAGAAATCTTCAAAAATAATAAAAATAAATCTTAATTTGAATCTTATTGTTTCTGACATGATTGATTTGAAATTGTTAAAAATTAAACTAATCGAATAATTGTTTTTTTCATTTCTTCTCTGTTATAATATTTATGTGATTGAGAATGCTTACTGAAAATAATAACAGAGGTCGACATTTTTAAGCTTTTGAAATGCTGTTTGAAGTTTAATGAATGATTTTCATAGTATTTTTCACACTGATCACGAAAAAAGTAGTGAAAAAATTCCATCACCTAAGGATTTTTCACAATTTGAATTTTTTGTTGAACATTTTTTTACCACTTTTTGATAACTTTTGACATTTGAAGTCAATTTTCTGAACAAAGGAATTGTTCAACGAAAAAAATGAACAGAACATAAATTGTAGAGCGTAACATTTTCTTTCTTTAGAGTTCAATTAGTTTTTTCTTAGGAGGCTTAGCTTTCGAGATATTTCAATTGAAATTTCAAAGATCGACTTCAATTTTTTTATTGAAAATATCCCAAAAACTAAGCCTTCTAGAAAAAAACTAATTGGGTTCTACAGAAAGGAAATTTTACGCTCTACAATTCATGTTCTATTAATTTTTTTTTGGAAGCTTGCTTTCCCCAGAAAATCGATTTTCTGTAATGAATCACATTTTTAAAATTTCCCAGTTGTAACAATGGAAATATCAAACACTGGCTCTGGTCCACTTTACGGTGCTGAGTTCGAATATGATTTCAGTCTTACTCCATCACGTCAGGATTTTTTATAATTTGAATTTTTTGTTAAAAATTTGTTTTACATTTTTTGATACAACTTTTGACCCTTAGAGTCGATATTCTGAGGAAAGAATTTGAACTTTTGACTAAAATATCTCGAAAACTAAGCCTCCTAAGAAAAAACTAATTGGACTGTTCAGAAAGCAAGTTAAATCCTTCCTTTGCTCAGAAAATTTACTTCAAGTGTCAAATGTTATCAAAAAGTGTGAAAAAATGTTCAACAAAATTTCAAATTGTGAAAAATCCTTGGGTGATGGAATTTTTAAATTATTTTTTCGTGATTAGCGTGAATGATATCTACTATAAAAATCACGCATTGAACTTCAAACAGCATTTTTAAAGTCGACCTATGTAATTATGCATAATAGGGGAGGATTATAACTGCATCACAAAGACGAACGATTTCGTGAAACAAAATTAAAAATTCAATACTTTCATTAATGAAATTGAAATCAATTAAATTGACAAAAATATAAAAGACAATGGACTTCGTTAATTTATTTCAAATACTGGTATGAAAGAGAATCATTCGAACGAATTTGGAATCGCCTCGTGACCGAGGTGGCAAGTAACAAATCCCTCAAAATTATGAGAAAAAAAAATACAAACGCGAGTATCGAGTAAGTCTAGATACGTACCAGCATCTGAAGAAAAATCATAATCTTGTTCGCTATCATCTTCGGAATCGCAAGCTTCATCTAGGGAATAATCGCAAGCATCCGGGCTCAAAACGCCTCCTTAAAAAAAATCAAAACAAACAAAAAACATATTATTATTCGACGTATCAACAACACAGTGCGGTGTTATCTTGTAGTCTGTGAAAATCGGGTGCAACTTTGTCGTTTACTCGAAAAAAAACACACGTAGACGTACATCGTATACGTACCTACTACCTACAATAACACACACACACACAAAGACACAGGCATACACACTTTAATATCAGCATCGAATACAAACAAAACATTTGCTAATAAAAAACCGGAAACGTTCATTCGTCGAATTTCAAACTCTCGCTCAATTATGCGACCAACAAGACGAGCTCGCAAACGTTTAATTACCAGGATTATTAAAAACTTGTCCTAGAATACTGAAAAAACCACACACGCACTTTCTCATATTCGAATGATGTCTACTCCAGTATTTTTTGTCGTCTCTCGTCTTCTAGTCGCGAACCTGATCGATGTTAATTTGTTATAAAATTAAAATTTTTATATCTATGTACAATGTACATACATACTACATACGAGTAGGTATGTAGAAATACCTATTGATTATTATTGACCCAAAATACCTCGACCGTATTCTCAAACTTGAAATCGAAATTTCGATGCAGAAAATTTTGCAAAACGTTGACACGATACTTTTCGCTACAACAACTCGCGTAAACCATACGCTAAATCGGAAAATCAAGGTCGACCGATAATAGGAAACACTTTGTTCTGTAATTAAGATAATTACCCAAGTTTTTGCCAAAAAGCACCGTTAGCAAGAAAAACGTCGTTTACGAAACCATACATAAATCCAATAAAAACGAACCTTATACGAATTTTAAAACTTCAATTTATGGAAAATTCTCCCCCTCTCCCTTCCCCACCTATAGCAAAGCCCGAATATACCCAGAACCTGTAACATTGAAATGAAAAGAAAGAACCAAATAAAATTTCGATCAAAATAAAAACAAAGAGAGAAAATATTTTCCGAAATTAAAAAAAAATGAAATCGTTTCATCTACGTACCTGGACCTACATATTACGTACATAATTTCACCCTTCCTCAACACCTCCTCGCGGATCCTTTTGGGGTTTTCGATGAAACGACCTCGGAAACAGACTCCACGGGTAAAAAATCATTGATTTTGATACCACACTCGATACTTTCAAGAAATTTTTTCACTTCGACCCCACTCCCTCGCCCCTGTAGGTTATGGTTTGAGTTTGAGGTCAAATTGACCCCAGAAATGAATTCGGAAGCTCTGAATACCTCCTGGAACCATGTTTAAATTTTTTCCCCTGTAAAATCTGCTTGAAATATTTTGGTCAAATTTTGCTTTTTTTTCTTTCAGCAGGCATGCCACACCGATTTTGGGGAAAATAGTGACTTTTTATGAGCCAAAAAGTGACCAATTTTTCATTTTTTTTCATAAATAAATACACCCCCCCCCCCAAAAAAAAAAAATCATAACTCAAACTGTATTTCTCTCTGCAATAGTGCTGAAAATACTTTTTTTTCTGAAAAATTTTTTCATCAAGGGTAAGGGTGCCATATTTCGACCACTTTTTTTCAAACTTCCACCAATCAAAGACTTATGGAGGTAAAAACGTCAGAAATGGCTTAAAAAATACATTGATCCTTTCTCCACCACCCCCTAAAATTCTGAGCCGATACGATCATTTTTTGTGATTTTTTTTTCTGAGGGAATTCAAAAATTGATTATCGAAATTTTGGGTTCCTAATTTCGACCACCAGCCCCCCTTTGAGATGAGGGGTCGGTTGTACATTTTTCTTATTCTACTTAATAATAGGATGTAAAAAAAAACGCTCCTAAAACTCGATTAACCCAATTATTGGTAATTATTTGAGGTAATGGAAAATTTTCAAAATTGATTTTTTTCTGAATGCCCTAGCTCCTCCCCATGACATCTTGAGAGAAAATGGTAAATGACAAAATTGTTCGTTTTTTAATGCTCTACAACTTTTGTTTCAACTATTTTTTCATTAGTGCATAATTTCGAAAGTTATCGACGAAAAAACAAAATTTGAACTCCCTTACTCCCCAAAAGGAGGACTAAATTATGCACCAATTTTAGGGAAGTTCAGGAATCTTAAAATACATACCCTACTACGAAACTTCCCCTTTCTGCTAATTTTTTTGGGGTTAAAACCTAAAATGGCTGTACTACTATGCTATTTCGTTTTTTTCAATTTTCTCCGCTAGTTTTGCCTGTAGGGTTGTCATTTTGGTCTCAAATTGTTTATCTGTGAAAAAGGAGCATGAAAATTTTTTACCCGATAGATTGCGGTGGTCGAAATTAGAAAGCGGTCGAGATTAGGCCATTTTACCCTTAATAAATCTTTAATTGAAGCTACGAGTTTAAAAATATGTTTCAAATAACTGAAAAAAAGAATAAACTTTTTTTATAAATAAGTTTTTACTGAAAAAAATCGTAATATTCTGCATCTAAAAATTACGAGTTCTAAAAAATAAACTAGTATATTTTTTAAATTTTATGCAAGAGCGGAAGGCCGTTTGAATGAAAAGAGTGACTTTAGAGTGAAAAAAGGGACCAATAGTGACCTTTTGGCCAAAAAAGGGACTTTTAGTGACCAACCCTGAAAATAGGGAACAAGTCACTAAAAAAGGTGACTCCGTGGCATGCTTGTTTCAGTCACACTTCGTAATCACCTTTGGCTCGCCCCCCCCCCCCGCGGGCGCAAAAATAAAAAAGATAGCTTTTCCGACTCGAAATTCCACAAGGATTTAAATGTCGTAAACCAGGAAGTTCTATCTTTATTTGGACACTTGGCGTAATTTTAAAGTCTCCGTGTCACTGAGACTGTTTTTCTGTAAATCCTGTAAAAGGGGTATTTTTGTGGGGCCGTTTGTTGGCTTAGTTCTTGTTTTACACAAAAAAATGAAGACAACTATTTTATAGAAAATTTAACGTAGATTAATATTGTGCATAGCTATTTTTTTGAAAAATACCGTTTTCATTGAGTTATAAACAAAAACCCCATTTTTGGGGGATTCAACCCCCCAAAATGGTCTTCAGCACCCCTTGGGTTGGAGGAAGTCTAGAAATATTGTTCAGTGTAGTATTCCGAGTCGATTGAGCCAAAAAAACCGTCGATCGGATTTTATCCTGTACTTTGCTATTTTTATGTCTAATTGCACTGGGCTAATACGTATATTTCACTATTCTCGCATAAGTTACCGACACCTGGAAGACCATTGAAACACACCAAATCTATTAATTTTCAACATTTTGTCCCTTTCTTTTGGGATGACCAGCCAGATCAACGAAAATTTCGAATCTTTCTCGAACTTCGTCGATAACATTCAGGGATTTCCCCATTCTTAATACATTTGGCGAACGAATAAACACTCCACTATCTGATGAAATAAAACATTGTCGAGATACCCGCGCATCACTCGAGATAAAAATTAATATACGACGGGTTTTTATTTAGTTTTCAAACGTTTATATGTATTGCCAAAATTTCCCTCCCACAACATAACATTTTGATTTAATTGTCCCCTCCTTCCCGAAGATAAAACCATGAAATATTAATTTTCTTCGCCTTATCCTAAAAAAATTCAAGATAGCCTAAATATGTAATATGCATTCATCAACGAGATCCAACGATCCGAAAAAGTAGATAAAAAGAAATCACCTTTCGTTTGATAAACAAACAATTATTTTCATTCAACTTTAGAATGGAAAATTTTTCCATTTTGCTGAACAATGAATTGAAAATTTCTGCACAAACCGGTTCCCAGTTACATACAAAGCACGCCAACCACAAACGTTATTTTCATTTTTTTTTTTTTAAATTGCCAAATATGAATAATATCGAGTACCAAGCAGTATTCATTCTCTGTTATTTTTATTACATGTTTCGATCCAAATATTTCGCTTTTTCGCTCGGTGGTTATTAATTTTTAAGAAAATAAATTATCGAGAGATTGAATTTTGTTTCAAACGAGGTGTTTTGTCTTTCTGTCCTTAATGCTACGCTTCCACGATATGGCAACAGCAAAACATTGAAATTTACACAAATATTACTCCGGATAAGGCGAAGACGAGCTGATAAGTAAATACAAAAAGAAACTTATCTGCGACCTTCAAAATAAGTATACCAGAAGGTGTGGTTAAGTTAAATTATTCAAAAGTTACATTATTTTGCATTTCCCAGACGAATTTTTATCAAAGAAAGTACGTACATCGATGCAAGAAAAAATGGATATTCTTCATGGTAAGAATTAAGAAAGTATCTTTTTTACAGAGAAATATTTAGAACGGTACTTCTCCAGAATAAAACGAAAAGATGGCATAATACCAAACATCATTCTTCCGGTGTTTATCAATTTTCTCGCCAATTTACATAATATTGGCTGAATTCAATAAACATTTCGATTGAAATTATTTCAACAATGAGTTATGAACAATAAGCATAACGTTGTTGATATTTCGAAGGAAAAACTTTAATGGACGGGGATTGCGGTAAACAATAGAACTGTACATATCACTCACGGCGTTCTGATAATCGTTTATTTCTTTCCCTTTCTTCTATTCTTTTTTTTGACAATCCGAGTACCTATGAAAAAATTATTCGAAGCCCCATGTTATCATAACCCAGTGAGGGGAGGGGGGCTGTCATAACAAAACGAAAAAAACAACGAATAAAATTCGTAATTTTCTCGACTTCATTTCTTTCTTCGCTTCTTCGGTGTAAAATTTCAAATTCGATATTACGAACGCAGCGCAACAAAAAAATATGGCAAATGCTTCTTTTTACGATGAACGAATACTAGAAATCATTTTCATACGATGAATCATCAACGATAAGTAGCGATTTCATCGTTGAACAATAAGACTGACAGAGGTTCGTCGACGTCGAATGGAGAATCAGACAGCGCCGACGGAGTAGATGGATTTTATATACAAATATGTACATGTAGCGATTTTTCTTACAAGGGAGCTACCCGAAGTCGGACACGCGGAATGAAAAATTTTTTTCACAGGCTTGTAGGGCATCACCAAATACTTCCACAACCAAAATTTCAGCCCCTAAAGTTTATATAGGGGGGAGCTATGGGGGTTTGAATTTCGAAAAATCGCCTAATACACCGAAAAATTACAAAAATCTAAATATGTAACTCGCGTTCTTTTGGCGTTTAGGAGATGGATTTCATACCAGGAAGGCCATCTGAAGATGGGATAGTCACCTAGATTCGAGTTTAACATCAGGGGGGGTGGGGGGATTTTCACTCATACCTTTTATGCGTGATGTAGAAAAATTGTAATAACGACCACTGTATGAGTGAAAATCCCCCCACCCCCTGATGTTACACGCGAACCTAGGCGACTATCCCGTCTTCAGATGGCCTATACCGAGGGCAGTTCGTGGTATAAAATCCATCTCCTAAACGCCATAAGAACGCGAGTTATTTAGATTTTTGTGATTTTTTCGGTGTATAGGCGATTTCTTGAAATTCAAACTCTCATAGCTCCTTCCCATTTCAACTTTAGGGGCTGAAATTTTGGTTGTGGAAGTATTTGGTGATGCTCTACAAGCCTGTGAAAAAAAATTTTCATTTCGCGTGTCCGACTTCGGGTAGCTCCCTTGTTAGCTCGATTACGTGATTTAAATATACTCACCAGTAGACAGAGAAGATGTAGATCCAGCTTCGACCAAAGATCCGGTGGAAAGTAGATGTTGCCTGGGCTCCCTTCGTTGCCAAATTTGCTCCAATCCAAGGTGAGTGGGTGCCGATGAAGAGAGACGAGAGGAAGGACTAGTTCTAACAGCACTACTACGGCTGACAGTTGTTTGCAAAAGGCTGGGACCGGGTACAGATTGGCCCAAATTTTTCGGCGATCCGGAGCCAGGAGACAACAAATGAGGATCACGTTTCATCAACAGTTCGTGCAACGAACTCGGCTTCTGCGGTGTGCTGGAGTTCGAAGGCGATAACAAAGTGGGCGAATTTAACGACGGAGAATTCAGATTGCTGTTGCTTTCTAATGACAGATACGTCTTGGTGTTGCTCGTAATTATATTCAGAGGACTAGACGGGAAGCTGGAGGATTCGAGCGAATCCTTGTAGAAACTCGCATTCTCGGCAAGAAATGGCGAATAACTCGAATCGAACGAGTTGGCTGGTGTGTTGGTTAGAGGATGGCCGGGACTGTGTCTTTGCAAATTTGGCACATTTATGCAGAATTCACTCGGTAACATTAAATCGTCGAAATTCAAGTCGTCCAGTATGTCGCGATTCGGATTTATATCGGTTAATTGCGACAGACTGGTGTCTTGAATAAGATCCGATTTGTCGACTTGAAATATATCGTCGTCTTCCATTTTTGTAAATTCAACGTCAACTCCGTTGATTCTGGAAGACCATAAATCGTTGGTATTTATATCGGTGTACTTTTCGTGATCCTGTATCATGAGCGGAGACGCATCGTGGAAATCCAAACTGCAATCTCGTATCTGAGATAGATCTAAAGTTCGACGACTTGGAATTGGCATACATTCTGAGATGGTTGGAAACGTATCGTCGTTCGGCGACGGCTCCTGCTTAATGAAAGAATTGTCTTTGAAGAAATCTTCGGAGAAACTCGGATCAGTCATTGTGATTTTTTTCACGCGTAAGTAATTCGTATTATATCATTTGAATTTCATAACTGAAAAAAAATAAACATTACTTATTAATCGGTTGTCGTTGTCTTCTAGTTTTCTACAATAAAAAATTACTCTCTGCTAAACACAATGTAATGTATTGTACAATGTAATGTACTTGAACAACAAGCGTACGCAGAAGGTAAACAAAGTGTACTTGATATACACCGTATGGTCGTCGTGATAAAACGTGAAAATAAGCGCGAACCTAGTAAACAAATAAATAGTGACAGCGTTATCGTCTTACACAGAGTGCTGTAAAACCCAAAATCCAGCTTTTGAATTGACCAAAACTAAATCACACGAATCAATTATTTAACCAATTTTGATAAGATGAAAAGCGCAGCTATCGCAATCAAGGTACTTGCATCAGCCAAAATATCGATATTTTTTCAAAACATACCGTAGATGTTGAGAATTAATTAATTCTGATGCCAAATTTATCGTTATCAATACGAAATTTCGATTAATGAAAACGTAACCCTTTGTGTACGACAGCTAGTTCGATGGTATGGTAAGACTTTCGAGAGATGGTATGTTACCATCTTCGCGCAAAGCAGTATGACGAAAGTGAATATTTTACGTAAATATTAGGACGACGTACGACATAACAGCGTAACAAAGAACGTAAGCAAGCAGGAAAATAATCGAATATATTATATTTAATTAGCTCTGGGCAAGCATGTGTACCTGATTTAGATGACCATGACAATCAAAACAAAGATATCACTTTTAGGCCATGTTGTGCACGTGTTTTAACACAAATCAAAGTGTCTACAAATGATAAAATATCATGCCTTCAAAACGCGTATCACTTCAGCGAGCTGCAACCGTTGTACACCCAAAATTACGAATTTGAATATAACAAAAAACAATATCAGCACCAACAGTTATTGTTTACAAATAATAAAATCTACAAAGGTCACCAGAAAACGATCAATACTTCATAAAAACACACGACATGAAATGAAAAACACTGTTTCTCTAGCATTAATTTCAAAAGACCTTGAATTACGCCTAAAAAAAACATGTAAACAAAAACAAAAGAAGTCACAGATCAAAATATTGCGAATAGATACTTCGAAATTTTCTTTGTTTGAAAAATTTTTGAATCAGTGCATCCAAGTATAGAGATTTTAACTGGAGAGAAATTTTATGCCGTTTTGAATAATCGTTGGTATGATTGAATCAAAAATAAATCATAGACCTTTTAGTATTAACATAGACCGCGCTGTCCAATGCTAATTATAAGGTCTATGAAATAAATAAATAAATGAAAACAAATAAATTGATAAGAAAATGAATAATTTACTAAAATTAACGGAAAATGATGCAAAATTAATTTAAAAATTCGATTAAATTAGAATCGTTTGAGTGAAAAACAAATACGCAAACCTGTAAGTAATTCACATCGGATAAAATCTACTTAATTACCGTGTGAATAGTGTAGTACTCGAATAATTTGCGAGTCGTACGTAACGTATATAAATGTAGATTGTGTCTATTTGCCTTAATTCAGATTTTCAACTATTTTTCAGTCTTCAGTTAATATATCATATTCTAAAACATATTGGATTGAAGTACGCATGGCACGAACGTTTGGACCATTTTGTTTCGTTATTAAAGATTATTCGGTATACATTCCCAAAATGTTAGATTATTAAACTCGAGCAACGTCAATCTTCATGGGAGGTAAGTAAAAAAAAACACTCCAAACTATATTTGTAATTATTAATAATTTAAGAGCATATTTCACATTTTATTTTGCATAATTTTGCCCCTGCCAATTATACTGGTATTGTGGGTATCTTTGATTGAACGTTACTCGAAAAGTAACGTATTGAAAATTGCATTTTTTTTGTAGGTGCTAAAAAATCATCGTTTTGGGAATTTATCGGCGCTGAGGTAACAAGAAACTATGTTTTGGAATACGACGAAGAACAGTACTCGGCTGTTCGCAAGAAGGTGTACCAGTTTATGAAAATACCCTGGGAAGTGGAAAAATTCATGTTTTATGGCTTCCTACAAGTATGTCCGAAATTCGGATACATTTTAACAATTATTATCATTATAGAAGTGTTAAAATTTTACAATTTTACAGTGTGCCGATTCTTTCCTGTTTGTGTACACTTTTCTACCTTTAAGGTTTATATTTGCTGTGTATGGATTCTTTTCAAGATTTTTTTTCCGTACATTTGGGTTAGAATCTTATGTTTTGCTTTAGTTATATCAGAATGATCATAAATTAACCATATGTACTGGTTTTTGTTAAATTAGATATGAACAGAAAAAATTATTGAAACCAGCTGAAATATGTGATATATTGAAGATCAGTATTCTTGTGATATGTAGCCTTATGATGTCGTACGTGGACACTTCCATGTTATACCATTTGATTAAGAGCCAGTCTGTTATCAAGTTGTATATTTTCTATAATTTATTAGAAGTGAGTACCTATACTTGTTGAACGCTATAAAAAATCTAGATAGATATTGAAATACTTTTTAACAGGTCGGCGACAGGTTATTTTCTGCTTTCGGTCAAGATATTATCGACGCTTTATTTTGGACAGCTACAGAACCTCGCAATTCAAGGATCGGCTTATTGAGAGCGACTTTTCATTACATTTGCGTTATTATTTATGTCTGTATCCTTTTTTTATTTCTTTAAATTTTATGTATCATCTTCTGAATTCGTATTCCAGAAAGATATGTTTCTTAATGCGTTTTACAGTTTTACATAGTTTGCTTGTGCTTACGCAAGCTACTATTCTTAATGTAGCTATTAATTCTAGTAATAGAGCTTTACTAGTCATCATGATGTCAAATAACGTAAGTATTCAGTTGTTCACCGTCTGCTTTTCATCCTCTTGTTTTAGATATTTGTTTCGATATTCAACAACAAAAAATGTTACTTCAGTTTGTAGAAATCAAAGGAAGTGTGTTCAAAAAATTCGATAAAAATAATCTATTTCAAGTATCTTGTAGCGATGTCAGAGAACGATTCCATTTGCTCGTTTTATTATCCATTGTGGTTCTGTTAACGATGAAGGAGTACGCATGGGCCGACGGTAATGGCTTTAATCTTTGTTTTGAGTTCTTAAAAATCGTATTCGCTTTATAATTATTTTTGGTTTGCCATTTTCAGATTCGTTTTGGTCTATGTTAATGGATTGTATGGTTGTAGTAGTATGTGAAATATGCGTCGACGGAATAAAACACGCGTTCATTACTAAATTTAACGAACTACCATTGGACGTTTATAAAGATTACATCTATAGCTTAGCTTACGATATTGCTCAAACTCATCAAAAACACGTATGTGTAGTTACGAGTAGCCAACGTTGCAAGAATCCATTTGAGAAAGAATGGGCAATATTTGATTGAAACACGATCAAAATTTATTTCAGGCTTTCACCGATCATTCAGATCTTGTCGCTCGAAGAATGGGATTCATTCCTTTACCCTTAGGAGTAGTTATCTTGCATGTGCTGCGTCTAGTAGTATCAATTCAAGGAGTACCAGAGTATGTTTTATTAGCTCTGGGTTACTTTTGCCTCGTAACGTTGAGAATATTGAATAACATTCTTATATTGGGGAAAGCCTGCAACTATATCGAGCAGCATCAAAGAGTAAGTAAAAACAAACGCAAATTAGCAAATCTCCAGATACGTGATCGCGTGTTGATTGATTCATTTACGACGCGACGTGTAGAAAAAATTGCCTACTCGAAACGCCGTTAATACAAATACTTACGTTGAATTTTAACGCGAATATGGAACGTATTCGTAACTCTTTGGAAACTCAATTAACTCAATGCTGCTTTCTCGTATTATAAAATTACAGGAACGTTCGCAAAGTACAGCTCAAGAACACAACAATATAATGAGACGAGCTTCGAGTACGGATTCCGCTACCACGCCAACTCATCCTAATACCCTCTCTTTGAAAAAACGTTCGATTTCTATTGAACTTTCGAACACGTCTAATTTGCCAAATAAAACTGAAAACTGTCCTCAGCTTCGTTCACCGGCGATATTTTCCAACAGTAATGTGAGTATTGAGATTAAATGGATGGAAAACGGTTCATCGATAACTTGATTCTAACGTTTTCAATTCTAGGTAAATATCAACGAAATCTCGCTCAATGAAGAAGTGCTGAAAACGTCGCCTATCAACGATAGCAACGATTCGCAGAAATTGGAAAGTATCGGTGAAAATGATCTCGAATACGTTACAAGAAGTGAGCCAAACATACAAAGTGAAATTCATAACGACAATGTTGAAATATTGAGTGAATCACTAAGCACTTTGAGTATTTCCGATGATAATTTGGCAAAAAAAAGAGCCGAATCGGAACCCTCGGTTTATCATCCGGTTCCAAATTGAAAATTGCCGTCTCTCCTTTTCTACCTACCCCACCCGGTTGGCTCATGAAACTCAATTTTTGTATCTACACACTTAAAATTTGAGCGATTTTTTACGGGATGAATTTTTCGATGTGAACATTTTTCTAAAAGGTTGTTTCTAGTCTATTAATTCAACAACACTGGTCATTGTCTAAAACGGCGGATAGTGAAATACATTTAACTGAGCTTACAATAAGTTTACAAATCTTGTTTTTATGAATTTTTGTCGGTTTATCAATTTAAAAATTACAATTTTTTAATTTATGTACTTTTTTTTATTTTAAAGGGATCTTTAATGAAGGGAAGTTCTCTCGTTACCTACGCTTAATTTCAATTCGCAATGGTTTTCAAAACTCCTCTAATGATCTGTTATTCAATCATTTAAAGAGCCCTAACGAAAATTCAAAGTCGCTTCGCATAATTCTGAATCTTTCAACAAATTTTATTTCATTATCCTAACGGAGAATGCGGATACGTCAGCACCGCAGGAAAATATGAGTAACCTGATGAAGTCTTCCCGTAGATTTTTTATCATCTACGTCAAAAAATTATCAAGCCATGTTTCCTCGAGGCGTAGTGCAGCTAATGGTAATTTAGGTCAAAATGCTGGTCATATTTCGACTTCCGATATCCACTGACGCGCAGCTTAAGGGAAAGTAGCTAGGTAGTAGGTACTAGTCTGTTATTATTTTATTATTGAAAATCAGTTATAAGTTTTCTTTCATCTGTGTCGCACATTGAAATACAAAATTAATTTAACGGAATTAGGTACTTTCGCAAAATGAACTTAATAATGAAAATTCATTGCACCTTCACAAAGAAAACACGTTATGAAAATTATTTGCTGTATGCTGTATTTTCGTACAAGATAGCCCATTATATCAAAATATCTACGCTGCGGTTTATTTTTACAAATGGGAAAAGAAACCTTAGAAAAACTTAATCTAAACGACAATACACTTAGGTACCTAAAAATAAGGTTCGTAATCTTTTAAGGTATTTTTGTATTTTCGCGATTATTTTCAGCTCGTATTATTTTTTACGTTGGCAGCTAATTTTTCTCTATAAAAATAGTTCGCCTATAAATGTAATTTTCCGCAACGAACGTTCAACAGTTGAAAAAATTTTCCCAATTGGATTATTTTTAAACCACACTATGACGTAAAAGGAAATACTCGACTGATTAAAGTAGTTCGCGTGAATGGAAAAATTAAGCACGTAACGTGAATGATAACACGTGACTGTCAATCATATTTCTATTCACCCCTTTGTTACAGGAAAAGAGGAAGCACATACGTAGACGTAGGTACATATAAGTACCTACGTGGTAGAAGTACTACTTGGCTTTAAAAATTTCACATTAATTCGTTGCACGGCATTTTGAGCTTTTTTATTGAGTTTTCAAAGAATCAACGTAAATTTCTCTACTTTATGTTATACTTTCATGGAGGTACCTAGACAATTTATTTACCTAGGTACTTGGAAATAAAAATTTATCTACCAAGTTTAGTTTCAACTGCTGTTCGGCTCAAGTGAAAAATATCATTTCATCGCTGAAAGCTTGCTTTCCTTTGCCTTCTCAGAATTCTTCCGAATGGATTTTTATATTTGTTTAATCAAGTTGAAACATTAAGAACTTACTAGATACTTATACTACCCAGACCCAGACCTACCCTTTATACGTATGTATATTTAGGTAACGTCAAGTTATTTTTGTTCTACTATGTATGCCTGCAGGTTGCGTAATATTTATTTTTGGCCACAATAAATGGGCACTTCCCATAAAGCTTACTTATTGTTTCTATTTTGATCAATTATAAAAGCTGTGCTTTTATAAAAGGATTACATGAATTTCCACGCAATCCCTTCTTAACGTAGGTACCTAAATGAGTGAATCAAAAATAAAAAAAAAGATTAATATTGCTAATAAATTTTACGCCGTCGGCTAATTCTGCAATTTTTTCATATTTTCCACGTATGAACTGAGTAGGTACTTGACAAAATTGTCAAATAAAAAAAAAATGGAATTTGAAAATAATTTCAAGTGAAAAAATGAATAGGTAGACGTATGTACCAACTACCTAGGTATAAGCCATAGGCGAGACTGGGCCTTCTGAATAGGGTGTGCCAAAACTTTGAGCCCTCCAATAAAATCAAAAACAATATCTATGTCCAAAAAATTTTATCAAAAAATCAGCAGTTTTCTTCGTGTTGCAAAAACGAAGTTTCAAATTTGATTAGGTAGGTACCTACTTTAAAATGTGTGAAAGTGCTGAGTTCATGGATCATTTTTATGGGCTTTTCTGCGGTTCTGGAAAATTCCAAAATTTTCTGGAAGCTCCAAAACGTCTTGAAACCGCTCCCAATCGATTCGAGAGGTTAAAAATAGGGCATATACCTACCAAATTTTTAGATCAAATTTTCATCTTCTGCGGGGCGATGAGGTAATTTTAAAATTTCAAAAATTATCCAAAATTCAAGAAATGAACTTCAGCTCTAGAAATTTTAGATATTCCAATTTTGAGCCCAAACACAAAAAAATCGAAAATAGGTACATCATAAAAGAACATCATATGCAAAATTTCAAATGCTGAAATTCATTTTTCAAATTTTGGCGAATTTTTGAAATAAAAATTGAGCAAGTGACTTCTCATTGAAAAAGGTAACTTGAGGGCTTTTTTCACATGACCAAAAATATCCCATTAGAAGAATGTATTAGCATTCAGCGTTATTTAAATTCTCAGAGATTTTGTTCTCGATTTTGAATGATTTCTCTATAACTTACGATGACTTTGCAAAAACTGGGAAATTATTCAATGCTTCGCATAATTTTCCAAAAGTAGAGCAACTTTTTTCCACAGCCTGAACGATTTCCCCAAAAGCGAGGAACCTCCCAAACCTTGGACAATTTTCTAAAAAAGAAAGATTTTTTACAAATCATGAAATTTCCATAATATCATAAAAATTGCAAAGTTTTCCAAAAAAATAATAATTTCTTAAGAAATTGGGCTGTAGGTGAGTTTATTCCCGACGAAATACCCATGTGAAAGAATGGGCGAATAGATTACCATTTTTTTCGGGGTAGGTATGCACGAGTTGAATCCCACTTTTTCACAAAAATTTCTTTCAACTCTGAATTTTTTTCAAATTTCAACTCCTACTTCTCCAGATTTTTCAATTTTTTTGGTAAAATTTGCTAATGTGCCCTGTTGGCAATTATTTTTTAAAGAAAATTTTCAATAGGTACTGAAAACTATTTTGGGAAAAAATTCAAAAAAGTACATTTAAACATGGAAAAATGTGAGAAAGTCTAGGCTGAAAAAATTCTAGTGTTGGAAATAATTGTAAAAAAATTAAAAGTTAAAAATAATTTTTAAAAAAATTGGGTCCGGCAGTCACGCCTATGGTATAAGCAAAAAAACTTGTGAAAATTGCACTTATTTACAATTATATACAAATGTGCGGCATTTTATCGTTCACTGGTAGTTTTTCCAATAAGCGAATGGAGGAATTCAGATAGGTACCTACGAAATGTAAGCTTTTTCACAGCGTGCGACCGGATTTGAAATAATTTATTTGAATTTATTACCCTTTTAAAAAAGAGACAGAATTGCGAAATAAACAATGGATTTGCTGAAAACCTGCAATAAAAAAAAATTGTCAGTGTTTTTCAATTTTTATTTAAAACTTGATAGCTCCGTTGTAGTATGCATAAATAATCAAAATGATTTGAACACAGCTAGATACTCACAAATGGAAGTTTTCTCACTTTTATTGACTATACTTATGTCCTTAGTTATTTGAAATTGAACGGGGAGATACATACGAGTTTTCTGCGTATTTCAACCAGGTACCTGTAACTACGAAAAATAACATAATGTGAGCCTGGATATAGAAACCACCCTTCGACGTCAAAAATTGGTCTTAGAATTGACCCTGATTTTGGGTTTTTCAGAAGGAGTAGAATCAAGGGGGAACCTCACTTCAAAAACCAATTTTTGACACCTAAGAGTGGTTTCTATATTTAGGCTCACATAACTATATCCATATGTAGGTAATTAACAACAATAGTAAGATATGAGAATGGTATTCGATATTGAGTATTTATACGCGAGGTTTCGAGCTACAATAGTATTAACCTATACGCCAGGATACACAATATATTCTCCCCGAAATGACGTCAGTTAAAGGATAAAATGTGTATGAATACGAGTATATAGACGAAGGAGTTCACTGCGAGGAAAATTTTGCGCAAAACATAGCGTATTATATTCGATGAACGGATTGTAATACGAGTAAAAGCGTCAGAGACCATTCATTAGCCGCAATATCAGTTTTTATACGCCATGCATATAAAACAGTTAAGCATAGTATGAAAGTTGTATTGAATCGTATTTCGATGACGCACTTACCAAGGATTACTGACGTCATTGTTGAACGCAACAAGTTACCATGGTAACCACGTTTTTCGCAGTACAACTCCATCGATTTTCATCCCTTACATTTTATGAATGAAATACGGTACGATTCTCCCGAAAGACTCTCAGCGCGCAGTTTCCTTCAATGGATGTGCTTTCTCAATGAAAAAAGGTCAAAGGGACGTGGAAGGATGTTCATTCAGAAAAGCTCGACTTTTCTCTCCACCCCCGCCAATTCTCTGTACGCTTTCATTCATTTTCAAATACTTACTCTAAAATGTGTGAAAAAACCACCGTTTCCTTGTTTACCCCCAGGCTTTCGAGTTTCTTTCGACTTCAATTAGGTACATCAATATTGTAAGCTTGAAACTTCTTCTGCGGCTGAAAACGTTTTTCTTGCTTGAACAAGGGTGTGTCTTTCTCGTGGAGCAATTCTATTTTAATACGAGTATTCCAAGTTATTTATGCGGAACTGCGAATAGCAATGATAAATGTAAAATGAAAAATTATCACTTGTATGGCACGTTAGCGAACAGCAAATGTACGAAAATTAAAGTCGATAACAGGTACCTACTACCTAGCACCTACTAAGTATTTGATATCCACAGTAACTACGTTTTCGGCTTCTGCTTCGTCAAAAATCACGTTTTTCATTAATTATGCGCGTTCCTGCAGTTTTCAAGATTAGGCAACTTCAATAACAATTTATTTTCATGTTCCAATTTACAGCAGCCAGGGACAAGTAAAATGTGTCTACTTATCTTCATTTTGAACAACTTTTGACATCTGACATTCGATAAGTTAGAAGCACCTGAAACTGAGCACGTAGTCGTAATTTTAAAAAATTCGCCCACGGTTGTAATATATAATTACATTACCCTCTATATGATACAGCCGGGAAGCATGAACCGGCAACATCGCAAAAATCGCGACTAGTGGTCCTATTTTAGCGTTGCGTTATATGACGCGCGCGATATTTTTCCTTATATCTCAAAATTTTGAGTGAGCACATAGGTGTTTGAGACATGAAAAATTATCTACTTTTCACGGGCTACAACTTGGTTTTTGTTCCAAAGCTCTATCCTCACCTGATCAAAAGTTATAAAAGTTTGAAACTCAAAAAATTTCATGTTCGACTTTTCAAATTGAAATTACTCAAAATTTTGAGTAAGCACATAGGTGTTTGAGACATGAAAAATGATCTACTCTTCACTGGCTACAATCACGTTTTTGTCCCAAAGCTCTAGCTCAAACCGATCAAAAGTTGCGAAAGCTCGAACTTTGAGCTTTTACAATTTTTGATCGGTTTGAGCTAGAGCTTTGGGACAAAAACGTGGTTGTAGCCAGTGAAGAGTAGATCATTTTCCATGCCTCAAACACCTATGTGCTCACTCAAAATTTTGAGTAATTTCAATTTGAAAAGTCGAACATGAAATTTTTTAAGCTTCAAACTTTTATAACTTTTGATCGGTTGAGGATAGAGCTTTGGAACAAAAACCACGTTGTAGCCCGTGAAAAGTAGATAATTTTTCATGTCTCAAACACCTATGTGCTCACTCAAAATTTTGAGATATAAGGAAAAATATCGCGCGCGCCATATAACGCAACGCTAAAATAGGACTACTACTGCTGCGTTGCCGGTCCGTGCTTCCCGGCTGTTTCATATAGAGGGTAATGATAATTATGAACTTCGTTTACGGAAATCAGGTGTTGACAAAGGTTCCCTAATCGTATTATCAATAAGCATAAGCGCACCCGAAGGAGAAGGCCTCAGGGGGCTTGAGATCCCCCACCCTTAAGATCGGACAGGAGATTTTTTATAACAAAAAATGTGAAAAGTGAATTTTTTTGTTCTTGAAACATGATTTTTCAAAAAAAATTCGCCCTCGCTTCGCTCAGACAGTATTTTAGTCCTTCCATTTTAAAAATTGATGATTTTTCACAGATCTTTCGGTCAAAAATCACTAATTTCTCAATAAATTCCCAGTTTGTGAGAAAAGATAAATAATTCTGACTGAAAAATCAGTGAAAAATAACTGAAATTCCGTAATTTTTTTACTTGGCTCAAATCCGTTTATGAATATCAACCTACTAACTCTGAAAATACCCTGACTACGCCAGCGCCACTGAAATAGCAATTTACTGAATTTTTTCATTGAAATCCCCCCCTTATTTTTTCCCGAATTCTGAGCCCATCCCTTAAATAATTTCTGATCTTAAACAAAACGTTTTCAAATGTCTACTCACAAATTAAAAATTTGTAGATTGTAGAAAATTCGAGTACTTGTGCGGTGCTGTGCTGGTTTTTATATTAAATAGGTAAATGAAGAAATGCTGATAAAATCACAACACATATCTTATCTACCTACCTATACAATATTTGTGAATAAAGGTGGAATTAGTGTCCAGTGTGAATCTTCAACTGTCCGTAGTCCTACAGAGTATAGGTTGTTTTCGCAGATAGAGTAATGTCATTCGATGATCCGATGATCCATTGGCAATCACCTATCAAATCAATTATGAACCGAGATAGAAACAAATTAAAACCAGTTTACTCAGGGTCCGCAAAAGGGGATGCGGAGGGTGCATTTGCACCGGATCCGCATTTTTCGAAGGAAAATTTCTTCCATCAAAAAAGTAAACAAAAGGGATAGAAGTCACAAAAAGGGATTAAAAAATTGATTTTCATCATTTTTGAAAAGAAAAATCTCAAATTTTTGTTGCATTGAACTCGGACTCATTCTCACCAGTTTTAAGTTTACTTATTGACTTGGCAAATGCTGGCAAGGTTTCCGATACTAAATTTTCACAATGTATTATACTTACTCACTAATTTGACCAGACCTAATGATATCTGATGCGGCATGCAGATGTACGCATTTTTATAGTTGCTGATCAAGCGGGAGATCAAACCGGTTGATAAATTTTACCAGAGTTCTTCTCTATCCATATGGAAAACGTTTACATAATCGTCGCGCTATTGATCCATCATCATTTCAATACGGTATACCATACCACAATCCATTCGCTAGGAACACAATGGATATATGTACCTATCGTAATCGAACAGCAAGTAAATTAGAAATTCCCCAAACATACGTAAATTTAATCGGCAAAATAAACAACACGTTTTGAGTAAATAAATTAGGGGAAAAATGTAAAAGACGCCAAGTTTCTATTCGTTAATCATTTGTTACACACAGATGAATAGGTATTTACATGCGTCCCGTACGCAGTATACGAGATTTTAGACCGGTATTAATCTCTGTCTCTAGTATACGATGCTGGACCTTGATTGACCTTCAATTTTATTATCATATAACCTCTTTCCGTTGGGACTGCGTTATTTTACCGCAAATATTCGAAATTGGGCGAAATAAGGGCAAAAAAGACGTCAGACTTCGATCGAATTTGGATATCGGGATGGTGTCAACATTGGCTCATATCGAGGTGTTGACCGAAATTTAGTAGCATTTGATTTGGGGCAATTATCCGATCATTTGGTGACCAGATGGCGATCACACCTAGCCTAGCTCGTAGATAATGAGATGCATCGAATGCTGGACCAGGGAAGACCACTCCTTGTATTTAGTTCCGCAGCAACCGAGAGCGAGAGGCCCCTCCTTAGATCGTTTGTGTATAATATACTTACAACACTATATGTTTTCCCGTTCTTCGTCGTTTTCATTCACTAAGGCGTTCATCTATTCGATCTTTTACTAGCCCGATAATCTTTTGTTTTGGCTTACCATCTTCACCATTACTGGAGAGTTTCGTTTTATTCATACGAACGGTGCGCCAAGAGGAAATATAATTGTTCGCTTCTTCGCGCCATATGGTTCGGACTGAATGATGCACGCTCTATCAACCTAATGCACGGTGTTCAATAAATCCTTACAATGAATTATTAATTGTCTATTTGTCAATTTGTCATCAACCGGAAAAATGAATATCTTACCTTGTCGATTTTCAGTCTCGCATCTTCCTCATTTTTCAAGTTTTTCTTCCGATGGTCTTCGCTTATTCGCTATTGGGCTCCCGGTTCCTTGTACTTACTTCAATGATGCGTTTTCACTTCCCAGATCTAGAATATAGAATCATGCAAACGCAGGACGATGACATTTTCTCCATTCGTATTATCAAAAATATTTAAAAATTTAAATTTTTTGATAAAAAATATAAAAACTGAAAAGCGCCAAAAGCCTCAATTCAGTGTTGCCATATGCCCATGCGCTTGTGTAATGAAATAATTTTTGACTTTTTTTCGTTCTGTTCCGTTCCGTTTTGTTCCGTTCCGTTCCGGATTAATGTTATAATGTTGGTGAAATTTTTTTAATTCCGTTCCGGTTTGGTTCCACTCCAGGTTTGGCAACTGGAAAAATAAAAATGAAAAAAATTACTGAGATATTCAAATGTTTTATCTGTGCTTTTGCCTTTGATTTTCCGTTTTTCGTTGTTTTTGTTTGTATTTTTAGTTGTCGTACTTTGTATTTTTTTGTTGTAGTAAAAAATAAAATGGTGGCGATTTCAGTTTGTGTTGTAAAGTTGTATTTAGTGTAAACCTTTAAATTTTATTGTGCCGTAAGTTTTTAATGTAAAACTTTTATCCGACGACGAGAATGTATCAAGTTGAGGTACCAAAAATACTTAAGCTTTTATCCGACTACGGTTTCTAGCGTGTTATTTCATTAGTGTACTTTCGCTAAAAAGATCGGTTATTGTTTTATCTGTAATGGTGTTGTACAGTGTACACTATTATCGGGCTTCGCGTTTGTTTACTCATTTAGAATATTATTACTCACCAACATTTCCAGACATCTAGGTATTACTTATTGCCGAAAGCGATAACGAAGTACTGTAGCCGTCGGATGAACGTAGTACCGCTTTCGTATGAGCTGTTGTCTTGTTTCGTGGTGGAATTTTCTCAAGAATACGCCAATCGACGATTCCTCAACTCAACGAAATTGAAGCGGAATCGTGTCACCGAAAAATAGCTACAAATCTTCCGAATTTGAACGCTGCCATCGCTTCTCATCGCTCCGAAAGGTATGTTTATTTATCAACTTGCTATTTCGAGCTTTTTTGGTTTTCTATTTTCCATTTTTCGATTACCTTGTACCACGTTCGCGTTGTGGCGGTTGTTGTTTCGGGCGCAAGCATTTCGCTATGCTACAATCTTGTCGCTGCGCGCCGTAGACCGGTTTGTTTACTTAACACGCGGCGATGATTCGAAATATCGAATGCGAATTTCAAGACCATTATTTATCTTAATTGGCTTAGCAAAGTACGTGTAACCGTTCAAATACTCGACGCCTTGTATTCGAGGAGCTCGCGAAGAGCGTCGTCATCGTCAACGTAATATATATATAGTTAAATCTCGCATAAGGTATGTATTGTAAGAGCACAGACATAGGCAAAGATATAGGAAATGCGTACTCGCCAATATATCGTTTTCCTTCATCGCTAAAAGTTTTCATACGCGTGTATCTATGGTGGTTAGCCCCTCCAATACCTTTGTTATCAAAAATTACCCCGCATAAATATTGGAAGTTGAAACGTTTTTTTCCCTCTTACCCAAGAATTACCTATGGTCCCGTAATAATTCTTTGAACATCGTGAAAACTCCGTATGGTCACATCCGGTATCGTGACCGCGCCAGATCGGCCTTCTAGCATTCCCATAATTCACTGAAAGCGCATAACTAAACCTAGTCCAGTTTTTTCTTCATCTGCATTTTAACTCTTCATATTCTTATAAGCAAGTAGATAATTTTTTCTGTATTCTACTCCCTGTGCTTCTTTTCTGCGCGTGTATTCGTAATCGAACTGTGTAAGACGTCGTATTGTTGCATTTCGTTGGTGTTTTCGCGCCGTATAATAGGTAATAGATAGGTATCTTTTTTGTCCGGTCCTTCAATTGCAAATACCTATAGGTCTATCAGTCTCTGCACAGTGACTGACGAACCAAAAGTTCTACTCTTACGGGTTTCCTTTATTAAAAATTACGTAAATTATTTCAGTTTTGTTTCACTATGAAATGGTTTTCAACTTTTTACCTATATTCTAAATCACTGTTCGAGAGAATTATTTTAACAAGCTTTGTTAATTATAATTACTATTACCTACGTGTATTTTTTTTGTGGGCTCGTTGTTCACCTATTCTGCTTTTGTTGTACATAGCTACAGACTCGTTTATGAAGATTAGATGGTGCGATGAACTGAGTAATATGCAAAATTAATTCGCTCGATCGTTCCGCGAAAAACATACGTTACAGATTCGAAATCCATTTGTCCTGCTTCGCGGTCAAATTTTATTCTCTTTCCGTTGTTTGTACGGCTTGTACCCAGTAATATACCTAGACCTGCCTCGTTTTTGCAGCACGGTCAATGAACTCGAATACTCGAGCCCTTTGCACAAACACGAAAAATGAATGTAGGAACGTTGTGTTGCGAAAGCCAACCTCCCAGTACCGTGTTCCTTTCGCAAACTGCGTGCTTATATCGCGCTGCCGATGCTGCCGGTAAAGGAACTTTTGGAACACGTTACTTTCAAAGCTCCATTCAACAGTTCAACCAACGCTCATTCATAAAACGAAGTACGGTATTTTTTTTACTGAAGCCGGTATTCTGTTAGATTAAAAATTTATAAATTTTTCTCGTCCTAGATTTCCCCTTACCCTTCAGTGTGTTTGCTTTGTACGCCATTTTGACGCTAGTTGTAACAAATTTTAGACGAATATTATTTCTTAAGGCGTACCTACTTTTTAATTCCTGAAATCGGAACATCAAATTGAATTTTCATTTTTTGGGAAAAAATCTTATTTACGTAGTACCCAAAATTCTTTTTTGGGCGTATACTTACTTTGTCGTGGATATTTTGCCACGATCGATAGAAGAGCAAATTTCGGAATGTGATTTAATTTTTTTTAGGTAGGTACTACTTACATAGCTTTCTGAACTTTTTTGAATATTTTTATTTTCGACGAAATAGGTATATTCCTGTATACTCAGTATGCCCATAAGTAGGTACTGGTACATAGTAGAAATTGCTTGTAGCGAGAATAAACTTTAAAATAGATACTTACTCACATACCTACCGTAAGTTTTGTTCGCTTCAGTCGGTGGCTCAGTATGGCGGGTAAGAACTTCGAAGATTGACAAGATTCTCGTGATACTCACCTTACTTACCCTGATTTTGAGTATGCTTTCGACATTTCCAAATAAGCTCTTTGTTTTTCGTTCAAGTATTCAGCCAAGTAGTGAAAAAGTAAACTCGAGCGAAGCGAGGGTGTTTAATTTTAGCAAAAGATAGGGGTTAAAAAGACAAAATTTGTCAGTTTTTTCAACATTCCAATCCTTCTAAATACACTGTGAATATATATATTTTTTAAAACACAATATAATGCCTATACGTAAATATGACCGTGTGTATGTCGACTTTGATTTGAAGAATTTGAAATTTATTCAAAACTGAATACGTCTATAGGCAGGTATAGGTTCTTGTAAGTACATAAAGTGTTCACTCGAAAGCAAATTTGGTATGAATGGAATAAATATAATTTTTTCTCCAATCAGGTTCTTTCTCAGTTCCAGAAACAAAAAATTTTTCAACAAAATAAACACAAATTCAAATTTTTTATTACATTTATTGTAATGTTAATCATTTTTTAATTAACACAGATACATAAAACAAATAAATTAAAATACACAGCGATAGTACAAAAGATCAATTCTTATTAGAAAGATAACTTGGTAGTAGTCTTTTTTATTTTCTATGTAAGAAAAAGAAAAAAAAATACTGTACAAACGTGTTCGAAGTTAATTTTTTAAAATTAATTTTGTTATATTAAATTTGCTAAAAAAAAAATCATTTTGAAATATTTTTATAAAATGTTTTTCTTTTCTGTTTTTTCAAAAATAATTATGAAAAAAAATAAAAACTCAGCTAACTTTAAAAAAAAGAAGAAAAAAATAGTCTGAAAAATACAAAAATGAGATCATTTTTCATTTTAAATTAAACAATAGGTAAATACAATACGAAATAGTTTGTATAATATGGTATTTAAAAAAAAGAAAACTACCTATATAATTTCAAGAAATGCTATATTGGTGAAAATTTTTGATTTCTTTTCTGTCTTAAATATGGTACCTAAATTACCTATACACGATTAAAGAAAGTAAACGTAAAATGAAGAAAAAATAAAATGGTAACTTGATTTTTTTGATTTACTAAGGATATTTTTATGTTTGAAACGTTGATGAGAGGGAAAAGAAAAAAAAATTGTATAAAACGTTGGGAATTACTGAATGGCATAGAGCCCAATCTTTGTATAATAATAGAAAAAACTAACCCAATTTTACTCGGCGGAGTAAATAATTCTTTAATATTACAAGTTCTTACTTTAAAATTCAATAACAAATCTCGGGTAATAAAATCCAAAAATATTTTTCATGTAGGTACTCAGTATAGGTATCCGTGTTATCTTTATTTTTTTCTCATCTTTTTTTTTTTTGTGTTGTGATGATGTGTTGTAGGAATAATTTTGTAAAATTGTGAACCATGAAAAGAGATGGGGACTAGTTACATTCATGTATAGGAAGGTAGGCAAGTAGTTAGGTGATAGGTTCCAAACTATACTTGGACCTATGTACCGTATTTAGAGAAATTACTCTTCAAATAAATTTTTCTGAGTCTTTTAGAATCAAAACAATTATTTTTCAAATATTTACATTTGCTATGCTGGGATTATTATTTTTCTTAACGATCATCGCATGCGAATGCATACAATGATCAATCATCGTGTAAATCAAATACTTTTGTTAAAATGAAAAAAAAAAAGTTAGAATTAAATAAAATGAATTCTAAACATGAAAACAACAACAAAGAAAAAAGAAGAAAAAGCGAAACAAAAAACGAGAAATTACTTATAATATATGACACACTGTACACGTATATGTACACACCATAAATTTTAGAAAAATATTAAGTGGATTAAAAAGAAAAACAAAGAAATTAACGAAGGAATGTGTGCTGACGTAGAGGTATCGAAACTGGAACTGTTTATGAAGCACAAAAGACAAATTTCCTACAAAAGCCAAAATGTTGTACAAAATGCTTATTTACATTGAAAATTTTTTTTGTTTCAACAGGAAGTAGAAAGACACACATATATATAAGTGTCATGGAGTGAAAAAAAATTGAACAGTGATTAAATTAAGCAAACAAAAAAAAGGAACATAAGTTCATCTTAAATCATTACATACATTGAAAAAGAAAATGAAAAGAAAGTAATGAATGGTTAATTTGTGATAATATTATAAAAATTTGAAAAAGCTGGCAGGAAACAGGGAAACAAGGAAAACAAGATGTAAGATTTAAACGTTCAAAGGATTCAAAGCAAGATTTTATACCTACAGTAAAAAGCTATGTATTCAGATATTATATTCGACTTGAATCTGTCTTCCTCATATGACTATGTAGGAAGCCCAACCCACTTTGGTACATCTACATACCCATGTAACATACCAATTTAGCATGATAAAAAACAAAAAAAATTGAACAAATTTGAGGATAGGATTGGTAAAAATAAGAAGACACCTAATCATGAATATTCAAAGATTTAGGAAGAGCTTGATTTGATCGACGAATGAGATCATGTGAGTACTTTAAAAAAAATTACCAATTGGTACTTAATCGTATAGAGAGATCCAAAGCTTGTGATAGATTGATCTTGAATTAAATTTTGTTGTGTGTACTTCTATTTTTTGTTAGTCTTAGGTTTGATAATTTTGAAGTTTGAGTTTATTTGTTTAAAAACTAAAAGAATTGACTTTATACATATTAACCTACTAGAGAAATCAGAAAACAGAACGTAAATAAAATCATTTCAAAGATTGTAGAATTTTGCTATTGAATCCATTATTAAATAATCCAGTTTTGAACACAAGTATGTAAAAAAAGGTGAATAAATCTTACATCTTATATCATATAAAATGTATAGTGGTACTGTGGCATAGTATATTAGCCATGCATGTAACAAGAATATGTATCAATGTACGTATATGTATAGGTACAGGTATAGGTATAGGTATAGGTATAGGTACATATAACTAACGCATAATGTAACAAAGAGACAAAAAAAAACAATCACAGACGACAAAGTAAAAAAAAAGAAAGAAAAAAACAAAAAAAGAAACACAAGAAAAAAAACGAATTCGTACGAAAATAAAAAATGAAAATTTTTACGTCGATTGATGCATAATAGATATTTTTGAAAAAGGAAATTTTCAAATTGAAGTAGTTACTACAGTCAAGGTTAGCGAATCGTCGCCATGGTGAATAGGTGTTGGGGTACCTTGATTGTGCAGAGCAGTGTGATGCTGATGATGATGATGATGATGGTGATGATGCGAATGTTGATGTGAATGCGGATGGTGCTGAACATGTTGCGGAGTTGGCGTTCCAGCAGCAGATGACGGTGAATTATGTTGAGATTGTATTTGCTGCTGCTGCTGAGTAGATAAATGTTGCTGTTGCTGCTGCTGTGAAGAAGATGAAGAGGAGGATGACTGCTGGCTAGACTGTTGCTGTTGAGCCAGCACAGCAGCCATTTTGGTTTCCTTCTTGGATTTCTGTTTTAGGTGAACTTTGGCGTGTCTTTTTTTCTCATCGCTACGGGCAAATTTACGCCCGCAAATATCGCAAGAGAATGGCTTCTCACCAGTGTGGGTTCTTATGTGTGTGGTGAGATGGTCAGAACGCGAAAATGAACGCATACAAATGCGGCACTGGAATGGCTTCTGACCGGTGTGGATGCGAATATGTCTGGTTAATTCGTCACTGCGAGAAAAACGACGATCACAATTCTCAACCGGACACCGGTATGGACGTTCGTGAACTGGGGTCTTACTGGGCCGGTTTGGATATTTGCGCGGCTTGACTGGTACTAGTTTCAGTGGCAGAGGTGACTGTTGGTATGCCTGCTGGAGTATTTCATGGCCCTTGCTGGTGGAAGTGTCGTATTCAGCAAGCTGCACATAGGCCTGGCCAGTACCTGGAGTTGGCTGTATGTCAACAACATTGATGCCGCTACATCCAGCCACTGGAGAGCCATAGTTGGGCTCTTGCTTTGGTATGATAATGCCGGATGGACCGGGCATGCTAAGTGGTGAACTGGATTGATATTCAGCCGGTGAGTCCATCCACTGGTATTTTTGTACTGGTGAATTTTGTACTAGTGATTGGCCGACACGGGAATAAATCAGCTCCTGATCGGCACCAGAGCCTGTGCCGCTGCAGCTGGAATAAGATGGCGGCTGCTTTATTGATATGTTGGTATTGCTGGCACCAGGGCCACCACTTCCAGGGGCGCATTCGATGCTTAGACCTAATAATTCGACTTGTTGCTGAGATCTGTCATCATACTGTTGCCCTTGTGGTCCGACCGTCGATGGACTAGAACTAGTGGATGGGTACGATTGATGTGATGGCTGAGTAGCCTGCTGAGACTGCTGTAACAGTCCAAACAGCGGAGGAAAGATATTCTTATCTGGACTAGGCAACAACCAGTGACTATTGCTGGAACTCGTCGAGTTGGGTGATGGCAGACTGGCGCTGCCCACCTGAACAGAGTTTGAACTGGACGTTGTGAAAATGCCGCGATAATTCAGCTTACCATTGTTGGTCGTTGACTGCGGAGTATTAGGGTACATAGTAATTGTGCTAGCACAGCTGATGTCGTCGTCGTCGTGGGATGCCTTTGACGGACTGTCATTCAGTGATTCGACTTCGATTTTTGTTTCTGCCTCTTCTAGTTTTAATTCCAAATCGTCTTCGGTAGTGTTGGATGTAACTCCTCCTGATTCCAAAGATCCTGCGACACACAAAAGTAACCAAACATATTCTTTAGTATTGGCTTATTCCAACATATTATTTCAGTACATTATATAAATATGTGGTATATGAGATCAAGGATGATATGCGCCAATTATTTATATGTATAGGTAAGGTACTGGGATTAGGATCAGTGAAAAAACAAGGTAGGAAGGCAGGAAAGAGGGTGGTACTTGACAGTCGACACTCTTAACAAATTTATATCTGTGTGTTTGATTTTGGTAGGGGTATCTTTACCACGACTTCAGACCCGTGCATTGGGTGGTGAGAGAGAGAGAGAGAGAGAGAAGAGAGTTCCCCTAGGGCCGTCCAAGTTTTTGTTAGGAGACCCACTAGGGCGCATAAATGGAAAATTTGGCTTCCAACACTTTTGCTACCACACAAATGTATGTATACTTGTAACTTGGGTTTGCCTTATTTTATGCAGTATGACACAGAATTCTCATTATCTCAGAACTGAAAAGAGATACCAAGACTTGTGTGTCATACTGTAGTCTTAGTCTTTCTTGTGTTCTGTGTTCGAAATGTGCAATTAAGAGTTTTTTTTTACTCATTACATTTTCCCTCTGAGTCCCCTTTTTCTCTGCATGGCCCTGCACGACTCGAGAATTGCCAGTATATTTTTGGTCGAAGAAACTTTCGAATGCTCATCAAGGTCAATTCAGTTGTCAACCAAGGAACTTAAAAATTCGATCGAATTGTTTCAAAATGATTTTTAAGTGAAGATTCTAAGTACCTACATATAGGCTATGCTGTATGGGCAATGGTATGTAAAAGAACGTCAGCAGCTGCTCTGTGCTTACGCATGTACCTATACCATACAATACGATTAGATACGTGTGATTTAATTTCATCGCATTAAAAAAAATTGCTGACCCGAACGTTTTTTGTAATTAATGTGTATGTATTCGGCGGTAGTCTTATAGGGTTAGCTGCAAATATCCTAACGGAAATGTCGACTCGGTATGGTCGCAATTGCAATCGCAATCGCAGTCGCCTTCGCCTTATAACCGCGTATTCATGAAATCCAGACGACGCCAAAACAAACAGATAAGAAATTCTCTCCGTGTACATCGAGATGTTGATAATACTAATAATACTCGTAATTATGAAAATAATAATTAACGACGCCGATCGACTCGGCGTTCGTAGTATAAGTGCAATCTGCTGACTGGTATCCGCTATGTGGATATACCTAAACTATATCTACATATGTGACTCTGTGTCGGACGATGAGTACCGTACATTGGATTTGGTATACGTATTTATGTATAAGATAGAGAGCCAAGTCGAGCCATGAAGATCGATCTATAGCGTTGCGTAAATATGCTGTGCTGCCGCCATGTAACGTCGACGACAAATCGATACGTTACGACACGACGACGGTACGAGTCGAATGCGCAGTGTCGTTGAAATTTTTTTCCATCTTTCGCGACTCGATTTGCATTTCAACAATCGAAATTCGAATGCGACTTTATCGACGATTCTGAAAGATTCTTCGAATTCGATTCGAATCGAATGCTTCTGCAATGTCGAGAGAGTACTTACAGTAGGTAATTGTTCGAAGGTGTAAAATCCGAAATTCCGCGAATATCAAACGACACGATTCCGACGATTTCGAGTGTTTTTTTGTCAGTTTGTTTCGTTTTGGTTTTTTTTTCTCTCCTAAATATTTGCTCTTTTTTTTTAGTACACCGAGTCCTCGGTACGTAGAAATTCATTCTACTCGGCGGAAATATCAACTCAACTTTGATAATCGAGAACGATGCGAGATATGTACCTCTACCTATATGCTATGTGGTGGCACCAATAGTATCTAGTACTTGCGAATTGAATTTTTCAGAAGAAAAAAAGTCTGAAAAGTGAAAATACATTCGCCTTATCAAGATTGGCCGTATACTGGAGCACGAGTCAATTTGAGATCTGTAGATCTATAGCCTGAATTTCTTTCCCTACCCTGTTTATTAATTCGATTTTCGGGTTAAATTTTTGAATCGATATTCCGTTTTATGGGTTTTACAGTTTTTTAATTCCACGATTGTTATTGACGCTCGATCTTTGTTATTGTTATTTTAAAAGTAAATTTGAAAAGGCTATCAGCGATGCTTCGGATACGTTACTTTTACGTAGTGCTAGCCGACTTACATATTTCTATTCTTTGCGTGTAGTTCACAATTGGGTGAATAGGCGAATACATTTTCTCAAAAAGTTGAATCGTTTTAATAAAATTGCTCTTCGCCTCTTCGGTTCCATACTAAACATCGCGTCGCGACGCATCGTCGCTCGCACTACGTATAGCTACGGTAAGAGCTTTTTTCAAAAAATGTTTGCATTGGTCATTAAAATGAAGCGGAGAATTTCAGAAAAAAAAGAGGCGTAGGCTCGGTGCAAAAAATCAATATGGTCGAAAGATGAAAATCTTTTATTTGTTTTTAAGCGATATAGTAGGAAGCCTTTTTGTATGCAAAAGGCCTGTGGCTTGTGGCTGGAATTGTATACAAGTCGCGTCGCCTTTTATATACGTAGAGACGCTGTGTCTTTACGAGGCAATTTTCGTCGATTGTATAGTTAATTTGCGGTGATCAATTTCAATTCGGCGATTGTTTCGACCTTGGACGAATTTGAAACGGGGAAAAAAGCAAGGTATGTGACGTAAACGAAAAATTTCACCCTTATAATACAGGCGACTTGTATTTTTCGATTATTTTAAGACGAAGTCGATTGGTCGCGTCGATGAATATCTTCGGGAGGTAATTTTTCAGAATCGTTCGTCGTTACCTACTGCCGTAGCTGTAATGTAATTGTAATGAAGTTTCGAATGAAATTTCATTTCGATTAGCAGTTTTTAGCTAGTCGGTCTCGGAAACAAAGTGGAAAATGAAAAATGGAAATGAAAAGCGAGAAAATCTCGATGAATCGTAGTTTTTAAAAATTACAGGCTATCAAAATTTATGCCTTTTTTGAAATTTACGGGGATGAAAAACATTAATTTACTATTTTCAAAGATTAATTTTAATGAAAAATTTTCAACCTCGTTTGTTTCCTCAGCTTCGTATAAAAACAGCAAAATTTTTACTATACTTGAAATTGGAAATTCAATTCGGGGAATGAAATTTTGACATACGTACCTATGGTACCTACCGCAATTCAATTTATGATGATCCCACTTTCACCTTTACATTGAGACCTTGATCACGCGAATACCTTTCTTACTTGGTGATTAATTTTATCTCTGATTTGGGCTGGTTACTGTTTTTAGTATGTGAATTTTTCGCAATATAAGTCAGTGGGTAACTCGGGTGTGTATTCTCCTTTTTAAAAAAATTCTTAAATTTGTTTTTTAAATTTTAGATTTTTTGTTATTCAACCATCTCCAGTAGCGCATCCAAGGGGGAGCCCTTAAGCTCGAAAAGGAAATTTTTCATCACAAAAATGTAAAAAAGGTGCATTTTTTTGCTCTTAAAAAATAATTTTTCAACATATATTCGCTCTCGCTTCGTTCGGGCAATATTTTAATCATTCTATTTCTTATGAATGGAATGAATATATAACTCTAAATCTGAATCAGTCGTTGATGAAATTCTGCGCTTGAGAATCAGTGAAACAATTTTCATTGAAAATTAATTCACTGATTTTTCAGTCAAAAATCACTGATTTCTCAATCAATTCCCAATTGGTCAGAAAAAATTAATAATTTTTTGTCTGTAGGCTCGGTGAAAAATCACTGATTTTCAGTAAAATTCATTTTAATGATTCAAACAGGTGAATTTTACTAATTCAGATTTAAGGAATCTATTGATTGTTTCTTCCAAAAGTTCTGCAATTTACCAATTTTGCCTTTGCTCAGATCTGTTTATGTAATCAGCGTACAAAAAATACGCCAGCGCCACTGTCACTGAAATAGCAGATCACTCAATTTTTCATTGAAATTTGATCCCCCCTCCCAATTTTTTCTCGAATTCTTAACCTTTCCCTTAAATAATTTCTGGATGTGCTTATGCCTCTAATGCAGAAAAAATCAAGAGTTTTGAAACCTAGTTTGTTTAAAATTTAGCCCTCCCCATTGGAAAATTTCTGGGTGCGCTAATGACCATTTCTGTTCCAAAATTGAAATTAAACTGCAATTAAATTCGATTCGATCGGCCAAACTGAAATTGATGTTGAAAAAAGTGACAGCTTCTGAAAGTACTCTCTCATTCCGAATCAGTGAAAAATCACTGATAAACAGTCAGAATTGCAGCACAGGAAAAATCAGTGAAATTCACTGATTTTCAGCGATTTTTCACTGATTATTCAAAGAATTTCACAGATTTTTCAGTGAATTTCATTAATATCACTGAGTTTTCAGTGAATTTTCACTGATTTCCAGTGATTTTCTTTCACTGATTTGTTTTCAGTGAAAAAATTTCACTGATTTTCTCCTGTGCTGCAATTCTGACTGTTTCTCAGTGATTTTCGGTAATTTTCACTGATTTATAATTGAGAGAGTACATTCTTCTTCTGGAAAAAATTCGACTCGATTGCTTTCAATATTTTCTTGAAAAGCGAGAATATTTATGACTCGTTTCAATTCACTTAAGTTATTTTTCAAAGGTCACTTCACAATTTTCAACTCTTCGTGATTTTATTTGAAAATTTTTCGCCCTCGCTTTGTTCGGTTCATGTATACTCGAAGCTTGCTTAAAAATGCCACTTTAGGCATTGAAAACTGAAAGTTCTTGCCTCTCTAAAAATTCCATAGAACGTCGCTAACGTGCGACTAAATCCTTCCACGCTGCAGTAAAACTGCCTGCGAATGATGGAATCGGCGAATAAATGTGAAAACGATGTACGAACACCTGTATTAGGCACCGAATGTAAAAAGTACGATAATATTCCTATCTTTTGAAAAATAAAGGTTTCTTTGCGCGGTGAAGTAAAACTTAACGCGATGATGTAATTGACAGCATAACATACGCCTCGTCGAGTCGATTATTCTGTAATAACATTCAACCGAAAAGATTTCAGAATTGAAAATTTTCGCAAGTCAAAATGAAGTTATATGGGTCACATCTGAAAATGATGGAGGTATCGAGGCAATCTGCGTCGTATTAGGTCTGGATTGATAATTTTCGATGAAAATCCTGCTCATGGTGATGCTACCTGTACTTACATAACGATATAGCTGTGCTTTGAGCTCTGCAGAGCCAACAGGTAGCCCGCAGAACTATCGCATCGGTGGGTGAGGAAGTCTATATATCTACGAGATTTGATACCATCGGCATCGATTCATGATAGCATCGGCGATGTGGCCGAAAGAGAAAAACGACGATATTCTTCCGTTATTCGAAGGAAATGTACTCGAAGCATGGCCGAGGATACGCGGACCTAGCGTCTGTGCGGTTTTTGTACCCTAATGTATACGAGACGAAAGGAGCTGTAAGCTCGCGCATGAGCCATGGCTGGGTTCGCCTGCAAAGGCGAAAGCCTACATCAATGTGTAAAAGTACGCCGCGCCGTGCCGAGAACCGGCATCTCGGCATTTGCGAGGCTAGATCGTATGTATTGTGTGTGTATGTAGATGTAGATGTACGAATATACGAATTTGAAACAAGGTACAGGGTACAGGGTACGGTACAGCACAGATACCTATGTATAATGTTGAACGTTGTCGACTCGACGCGCGTTATAGGCTAAACTTGGGCCAAATGTGCGATTCACTTTCAGCGTTCGTTGAAAGTTTCATTGAATAAGCACACGGCTGGAACGAGGCGGCCGGAAAGTGAAAGGATAGGCTTTTGCGTTGCGTATCTATTGATCGAATCGGATTCGGCGACGTGTAACGATTCCGCAGTCCGCACCATGTATACCGAGTACCTACTACCTATTACCTACTACCTACCTATCTAGTCTTTAGATTCTTCAATGTGATTCTACTTATGCACCCTCGGTCGGTACGTGTTTACTTTTTCATTCAAGAAGACAGGCGAAACGAAAAAAATGAATGAATTTTGGCGATTCGCTCTTTTTTTTTCTTTTTTTCTTTTTTGAAAATACAAGTTTTGTAAGAGATTGATTTTTTTTTTTTCAAAAATTGTCGAGGTTAGATAAACGTATCGTAAATAACCCTACATTACCTACCTACTTGTTAAGGTATGCCCTTGTTCGCGTACCTACTACCCTTTTTTTTTTTTTTTTTTTTTTTTTTTGAGGGCCGCCCGATCCAGGAATGGTAGGAGAAGTATATTGGAATTAGCCTAACACAAGGGTACCTAGATATTTTAGTTTGGCAATCGGGCTCCGGCGCCGGCGCTTCGATTAAAATACGTGGTATGCTTTAAAAATTGCAAATCAGCACTAACGTAATCGCGAGAAATAGGCGAATACTTGGAAATGGTACACGAGTGTACTTAACTCTAACTTGGTACGATGATACTTGCGTGTGTAATTGTGTACTGCGTTGTGTACATCTATTCTGTAGATATAAGCATGCATTACAAAGTAACGATCGTGGAATGGAGTGGTGTAATTAGCGAGTTTTCTTTGACACGTTTGTATGGTACAGGGTGACTGAAAATTACTTCCCCCAAAAAATTTAAAATTTCGGTAAAAAATTATTATTGATAGGGTAAATTTTTTTTTGGTCATATTCTACTAATATAGATCGTCTTCTAATCTCTGTATAATTTATAACCCGAAAAAATTCAATATTGCGCAATTTTTCCCTTAAACCAGAGCATTAATTCAATAATGCTGAATTAAATCACCTGACTCCAATTTGTGAAGCGCTGAAATGCAATCCTCCTTATTTCAAAATTGAACGCACTGTTTTTAGATTAACAGGGTTCAATTCAAGATTTTGAGGAACTCGTCACCTATCCACAGAAATTCCTAGATTTTATTCCACGCAATTTTTAAATTTCGTTCGACCAGGTTTAGCTATAGCATTGTAAACGAAAATCAAATTATTCTTCACAAAAAATTCAAAAATGATTGAGAATTTTTGAAGAGGCCTGTGTTCGAATAGTAATGGACCGAGGATGCTGTCACGAGTTGAAATTTTTTGGAAAAGTTGATTATGGAATTTTTGCTAAGCATTTTTTTTGGGGGAACTACTTTTCGGTCACCCTGTAGGTATGTTGAGATGGCAGAGACGACGCGATACGCGAGTTTGCCGTTCTTTCTACTTTTTGTCTGCGTATTGAAATTTTTCTCAATTATCTGACTATCGCTATGAGCTACCCGCTACCGTACGTATTTTTATTCTATAGTCTGTTCACTTTGAGAAGGCAACATCTAAAAGCGTCAAATTTCTTTTTCCTAACAAACGGTATTTGTTTTCAAGAAATTTTCCTACTTTCGTGATTAATAACCGCATACCTAATTGAATTACTTAAAAATAGAAAAATTTTCATGATTGTGAAAGTGGTGTTGACGCACCAACGCACCTTTATTTTAAATAGGAAATTTTCTTGAAAACAAATACCGTTGGTTAGCAAAGTGAAATTTGACGCTTTAAGGGGTTCCCTTCTCGAAGTGAATAGACTACACGATGAGCACACCCAGAAATTATGTAAGGAAGGGGCTTGGAATTCAAGAAAAAAATGGCAAGGGGGAATCGAAATTCGATGAAAACATTGGGATTCGAAGAACTGTCCTAAGGGGGCCTCAAATAGGTAACACATTTTAGCCTTTTTAAATCTAATTTGAGGGTGCCCTCAATCCCTCAAAGATAGTTCCTCGGGTCTAATAAAGTTCATCTCTAAAAATCAAAATTGAGTCATAGGTATTCAAATTTTAAAGGAATATTTGGAAATTTTGCATTATTTCCCTCCCTCTAATTTTCTTTTCGTTTTTAGCTTGTTATTCTACATTAAATCTCATAAGAAAAACTAGGGACCAGCACATGGTTCCTAATTGCCATTAGGGAATCTCATTTTTATAGGAAAAAGAACTATTCTAGGGGAGGGGACCTCCAAAATTTGAAAAAAAAATTTCATAGTGTTATAAAAAACGCAATGATATGATATACCTAGATTAATAAAAATACTGACCAAGCGAATAACAAGGGCGATTTTTTTTTTGAAAAATCATGTTTGAAAAGCAAAAGAATGCACTTCTTTTTGGCATTTTTACCATAAATAATCTCCTTGGTGAGCTTAAGGAGGGGGCTCGAGCCCCCTGAGCATCCCTCCTGGGTGCGCCTATGGATTACACGCAAATAGGTGCCATCTAGCTAGATACCTATGTAATGAGATTGAGTAGGTATGTGCATGCGATTGTCAAAAGTACCCCTCGAATCATGTGTATAGGTATTGAGTCTAGAAATGTTACCGTGTAACTATTTCGTGTACAGCAAAAACGCGAGCAGAGGTTGTATGTAGTACTATAGGCGACGTCAATTATCCGCATGTTTCGATTAGAAGCGCGTACTCGATTCTAGGAAAAATCCGATACGAATGATTTATTTATAGGATATTCGCTTTTAGACCAAAACTTTAAGTACGGAGAGTCGAGTCGTCGAGAGAAGGTTGCTCTTTCTCCACAGCTTGAACCGAACTGCGGCCATTCTTGCCCCTGCTCTGCGCGCCGGAGTGTATAAAAAGCCATTACAACGATTCGACCTTGAAATATATTACCGAATCAATGATGAAAATAGCAAATGGGTTTAAATATGTTTGTGTCTATGGACGCGGCGCGGGGCGGCATAATGCCACTACCCTCCTCTTATTCTGTGTGCTCTACCTAATCGTACTTTCCCAAAATCTTAGCCTATATGGGTAGATCTATGTTAGTACATCTCTTAGATGAGCACTTGCTCCTGTTATATCAATCGAAAGATGGAGGTTTTTCGATGTTCTGCCGAAGATTTTCACCCGATTTGATAATAGGCGTCTTCATATTTCATTACGCTTTTGCCAGAAAATGCTCGGCTTCAATAAGTCCCAACTTCAACAGGCCCAAATACGACGTTTCTGATCGAATTCCTGTACACTTGTCCATAGCTTGGCTCAACAGTTGAAACGAAAAATCGAAAAATCAGCCCTTTGATTACTCGACGAGGTTGAATGATGGGTTAAAGAGAATACCTAAGCAGATCGACTCCCAATCACATCAACAGATAACACGAAGTTGAAACCTAAACACGAGAGTTTTTTTGTCGCATCATCCACTTTTTCAAACTGATAAGTACGTGGGTACGATTTCCTAGTAAAAATATTCCCATTTTAGAGTCCTGCAAAGGCAACGTGATATCGAAGCTTCGTAGTATTACGATAATGATTCGGTAAGTACGAGTGTCGAGGTTTCGGTAGCGGTGGCAGTAGAAGGGGTGAATTCGATGCATCCGAAATTGGAACCGAACGCGTAGGAGTACGTATGGCCAGGGGCGGGGGGGGGGTCGAGAGGAAGGAAAGTAAGTAAGTATTCGATTAGGTAGGTACGTAGATGGATATTTTTTGCATCTCTCGGAAGTGTCCGGCAAAGAAAACAGCGAGAAAAAGAGAGCACACGCGAGAGTGAGTGTGTGAGAGAGATTAGAACTTACCGGTTATCGGCGGAGGTTCGACAACGGTGGAAGGCCCGAAGAAAGAGGATACGTCGGCCGAGGTGGTAACCGGTGTATTGAGATCGGCCGGAGTGGCGTCGGAGGTGTCGATGTCTTGGTGGGTATTATCGGGTACTCCGGAAGCCGGTATGGGGCTGGTGCCGCAGCTTTTCGGATTGGTAGATTCGCCGGCCCTGTATAGCACCGAGTCGAAGCTGAGCACGCTAAAGTGTCGGGCGGCTGCGGCGGCTGCTGCTTCGGACAGTAGGAATTGCTGATGCGGATGTACGGTGCTCAGGGTTTCCAAGCCGTCCATGATCATTGTCGCGGACGAGCCGGTCTCAGTGGGACACCTGGCGGTGTTGCCTCCTGAGGAAAGAAAATCCAAAAAACAGAAATTACTATCGAGCGCTGCCGCGTCCCGTTCTTCGAGTATCAACGTGGTCGAATCCGAATCTACTTTGCTCAAGTCCGGCTGCTGGCGTAGCGAACCCAATCGAGAGGCGGACGGGTATGGGAAGAGTATAACGCAATCGGATGCCAGGATGTAAGCCTGTAGGTCCACGTTTACGAACGACCAAAAATTTATACTTTTATCTCCGGAAAAATTATCTAACAATCGAGTACCGAAATCGCGCCACGAAAAACGATCGAAATTTTTTCAAAAAAAAAATTCAACGACGAAAAATTTGTCGAGGTCGCGGCGACCGCGATAGTATAGCGTCCGCGTCCGCACAAATTCACTCGGCTAAAAAATTAACAATATTCGACTAGTAAACGAATAAATATTGTGTGTGAAATAGCGCGCGTGTTTTTACCGATTTAATTTCTTGTATTCGGATAACCGTAATAGTTCGCGGATCATTCCACACTGATCTCTTCTATCTCGAGTAAGTTTTATGAATGAAAAAAGGCGCTTCTGCGTTGCGGTAGCGGCGACGGAGTCGGGTGAATCGACGACCAATCGCGTAGCATTTCGCCGTAAAGCGTATTCCCTGCGCCGCGCCGATCCTAGCCAGCTATGACGTCAAAATGACGTAATCGAGCTGGCGTTATACGTTACGGCGGGCTGCGGTGAGATGACCCCGCCGCCGGAGCCGCGAGAGGGGATCCTAATTATTACTTCCAAGTCTCGGGCCTCGATAACGGATCGCCGCGCCGCGCCGTATAGACTGTTGCTAGGAATTGCGCAGGGATTCCCTTCTCCTTCTCCTCTTCGCTTTTCTTTCTCGTATATTTTCTTCTTTTTTCTTCCCTTTTTCCGTTTTTCCTTTTTTCCTCCTTTCCCTACCTTTTTTTTTGTTTCTAGAAACATTTTCCGTCCAGCACCCTGCTCCTGCTCTCTCGACCACCCGCCGCGCCGTATCGTTTCTTTTCTCTCTTACACCGAGTACCTAATTCAATTACCATCTGTTTTTATCTCGTTCGTCGTTACTTTTCTTCATTCGGCGCGGAGTCTCGTTTCGTATATCTAGTACGCGTAGAATAGGTACAATTCAAAATTACTATCACATAGGGATTTCATTTCTTCGGATGTTGGACTTGTGGCTGGGCAAGAAGGGTCGGGGTTTTGAAGATTTTACTGTGGGTACACAAGTGCGGACGGGTCGAGTGTTTTTTACTTTTCTTCGTCGTATAGGTTTCCTTTACAAGGGCGCAATCAAGGGAGGCTACCGGGCTAAACCTCCCCTTCCCCCCCAAAAAATCGAATGTTTTTAAAGATCAGTAAAGCGCACCTAGATAGTTTTTTGCGACAATGTGAAATGTTTCATTTTTATTGTCTCGTCGGTTTTTAGGTATAGACGCACCCAAGGGAGAGGCTCTAGGGGCTCGAGCCTCCCATTCTCTTAAGCTCAGCAAGAAGATTTTTTACTTAAAAATGTCAAAAAAGGTGCATTTTTCGCTCGGGCAGTATTTTAGTCATTTTATTTCTTGAATACTCATATAATTCTCTAAATTTGAATCAGTGAGATAATATTCATTGAAAATTATTGATTTTTCGCTGATATTTCAGCCAAAAATCACTGATTTCTCAGTCCATTTCCAATTTGTCACAAAATCAATAATTTTGACTAAAAGATTCAAAAAATTCAAATTTTACTGCATTTGATTAATTCGGATTTGGGAAGTACATTGGATGTTTGTTCCGGAAATCCCGCAATTTTTCTATTTTCCTTTGCTCAAATCCGTATAATATTGTATTATCTACCTAATACCAAAAATTCCCGACTTCGTCAGCACCACTAAATAAAAATAACAGGTTACTAAATTTTTTCATTGAATTTCGACCCCCCCTCATTTTTTTGAATTTTTACCCCCTCCCTTGTATAATTTCTGGTTGCGCCTCTGTTTCTATACCTACTTGCTTGTACTTGTGCATTTTACTTTTTTGAAGATTTTCACTGCAAATGAAATCTTAAAAACAGTATAGGTCACTGAATCGGGTGCAGGTAAGTACACTGTATACTGGCTGTAGGTATGCTATAGATTCAGATACATTATCTGCTTCTATAGTCGCATAAAGATCAGGTCTGTTCACTCTGCAGTGGGGTTTCCTCCCGCCCAAGATTTTTCAAGGGGGAGGGGGGAGGCGTGGGATTCTCTAGGGCTAAAAAATTTTGTCTTTTCACTGCGAAAGCCTTCAAACCAGGGAATAGGAGTCGACTCCGGAGTCGGAGTCAAACTGACTCCAAATTGACTCCGACTCCGGTTTGACTCCGGAGTCGAGCCGGAGTCAGGGAGTCAAGGTCATAGATTGACTCTCCGGAGTCAGGAGTCAGAATCTGAAAATAACTCCGGAGTCAAGGTGAAGTCAATGGTTAGGTGTGAGTTTGATTCCGGAGTCAGAGAGTCAAGGTCATAGATTGACTCCGGAGTCAGGAGTCAAGACCTGAAAATAACTCCGGAGTCAAGCAGGAGTCAGGAGTCAAGGTCTGAAATTGACTCTGGAGTCAAGGTGGAGTCGGGAGTCAACTTTTCCCCTTGACTCTGGGAGTTGAGTGGAGTCAGAAGTCAACTTTTCGGCTAATTTTTATTCCCTGGTCCAAAATTGGAGTCAAACTGACTCCAAATAGACTCCGACTCCGGCTTGGCTCAGAGTCGGAGTCGGGAGTCAACTTTCTCCCTTGACTCCGGGAGGCAAGCCGGAGTCGGGAGTCAACTTTTTGGCCGACTCCTAGTCCCTGCTTCAAACGAAAAAAATGTTTTAATCACGACGTATCGACGTGCTTTGAATAGGTACCTTTTTTTTGCCATTTTACCATTTCTTATCCCTAGGCCCCGATTTCCTCTACATGGCCCTGATAAAGATATGCAATGCATATTTGGTGTCCCGAACTCACAAAGCCCGTTCTGAAAACTTTCCCATCGAATTCGTCGACATTATTAATTTTACTTATACTACGGACATGTGTTCGAGGAGGTTGATGCCTAGATGCATTTTGCATTCATTTGCGCAGTACTGCGTTGCAAGGATGAGACTGGGAACTGGGAGTTCCCACACAGTAGCAGTACTGCATGAATAGGAATTATGTACGTACAATATCGTAATCATAACTACCTAGTACCTATGTAATTACAATTACCAATAGCCATTAAGCCATTTGATTTACCTATTCCACCGTCGCTAGACCTACGCGTTAAAGCTAGCTACTTTTTCAATTTTTCGACCGACTTTTTCAATTTCAAGTGTCGCGTCGTTAACGAGATCGGTACGCCGGTTGTGGTGCTATTTCGAGGAGGCGAGCAGGCGAGCCGGCGAGCCGTATGCTCCGCGATAACACCTGATTATACAAGTTCGCAGAAATCGTCGAGTTTGAAGTATTTTGAACGCTCCAATATGCGATTATTATTATAAACCATTTGAAAAATTGATAAAACGAAAGGAAAACAGAATTATTTAGAGATTAGTTGCTCTTTTCGCTGGCAACACAGACATATCAATCGAATGTCGCTGCTCGATGCTTATTGCTCGCTGCTCGTTATTGAGTCGAAATCGCTATGTGCTATGTGGCGAATGATTCATACCTAATTCCAAGTATTGAGTTACGCGCGTAGCGCTATTTCAGCGTGTCATGTGCTCATGTGTACTGTACGAGTAGATATAAATTGAATTTTATCATTATCACACATTCGACGATTCGAACACTCGATGTTCGCAACTTATACTGTACGGTATAGAAAAAATTTTTCCTCTCGATTCGTTTATTATAAGCAAGTACGAATATCCGTTCCGGGAAATGAGGATACTGATATGTGAAATTTCAAGTTTTATACGATACTTACGTATACTCGAGACTTCGCGATAGGTATAATTTTTTGTAGCACGGATTTCGAAAATACAAGCGAGCAGCTCGAGGTAAGGGGACATTGGATGAAGTATGAAGTAACCTGTTTACAGGAAGCAGAGATTAGATGAGGAAACGTGTCGAGAACGTGATTGTTGACAGTTTTTACGACAAGTATTCGCTCATTCCGTTGACGATGATACGTTTTGGGGAAGCTATCAATTTTTATTGTGCACAGTCGATGAGGATGAGCGGAGACGAACTTGGGCAAAAATCTCGACAGGGGGAGGGTGAAAATGAAAAATTTTCCGATCAATATTATTTTAAAAAATTGATGATTTTCAGAAAGAAAAATATGATTTGTTTCCTAATAGTTTATTGCCTGAAAAATTTTATTATTTTGGTGTAAAAATTTCGTGCATTTCAAAGTTGATTTTTTTTACAAAATTTCGTGCTTTTTCGTGTTTTTTTTACTGCCTGATAAAAACCTGTGTTTTTATTGTATTTCGTGCCAGTTTGTAATAAACTTTTCTCAAAAAGTCGATTAGATGTGGTTGTAAATCGGCACATTTTCAAAAATAAGCCGATTCACATTGAAGTTTGCCTATATTTACAACAAAATTTTCCAATTTATTACAAAATTTTCCGACTTTTTGAGAAAATCTGAGTGGGGTTGGACTACCCCCGGTTTCCCACATCCTCCCATTGTTTCATCTCTGTCAATGAGTCGAGCTCGAGTGTAATACATTCGCAGATAATTAGCTACCAGGATTAGGTGTTAGATACTGGTGAAAATTGACGTAGATTGTGGACAAGTATAATTTAACGAGAACCAGTAAGTGGTGTAGCCAGGAATTTCAATCATAATTTTTTGAGAAATTTTGAGTTCAACCTTCCCCCCCCCCCTTCCTAATCTTCTATTACCATAAAAACACTAAATTCAAAATTTGAATCATTTTCATAAATATCAAAGAGTTGCATATAGATGTTATAGAATTCTTACATGATTTACATAGAATATTTAGGAAAAAGACTGAAGAAAATGTAATTTTGGAAGAAACAATTTCCATACTAATTATTTCGACATTGAAAACCAAAAATTATTACAAATCCAAGTAGTGTCATCAAAAGATTTTTTGGGAGGGTACAAAAAAGGAATGATACCAGAAGGGTGAGAAAAAAGAGAGCCTTTTTTCGCATAGTCACCTCAAATAGTTCATTGAGAAAATTTGATTTTTGATGCCCCAGGAAGGCATTTTAAACGTAAATTCGTGATCTCATGGGCGATTCTGAACCAGGGCCCAGGGCTTCGCCATTGACAAAAATATGAGACACTTGACACTCAAATTCGTGAAAAATATGGCCAAAAATAAATGTGTGATTCCAATAGACAAGATAGGAGGTAACTCTAACGAGGGTCTTTGAGAGTCGAACCGATCTTGATGAATTTTTGCGAGTGATGGCGAAAATTTGTCAAATCAAATAATTTTGAACTTTTGACTCTGACAACTGAACATCCGCCGAGAAAATACCTAAGTAGAAATATGTATGTCATAAGGTTCCCTACGTACTGTTTAATTATAGCAATCTGTCGAGTATATGAAATAAAGTTTACTAGTTCTGAGGTTAAAGATCAGAACGAACGTTGCTGTAATCAATTATAGAGGAAACGAAAAATATTTCAACGGTTACTCCGGAATTTATGCGCACTCATAATTGAACTCGATGAGAAGAGTTGCCAACCTTAATAAGTATATAATACCTACAGTGAAACTTGAATAACTCGAAATTCTTTTACTCGAAAACCTCTGTTAGGTGCTCAAAACTACCGACTCTATGTAAAATTTACTTAGGATAACTCGAATAGACGTTTTTGCCAGAAAAAGGAAAAACACCTCTACTAGTCGTACGTTGTTGGCGAAACTTTCGGTTAATTTTTTTCGATTTTTGAAGTACTCATCCCGAGAAATTATGTACGAAAAAATATGTTTACGACGACTGCGATGAAAATTTACAAATGAATTCGATTTTACAAATCAGATCATTTCGTATTTCGTTCCGTATCGACTATCTACTTTCTCATTTCGAATTAATGAAAAGTCACTGATAAAATAGTCAGAATTGCAGCACAGGAAAAATCAGTGAAAGTCTTTGATTTTCCAGTGATTTTCCATAATTTTCACTAATTCCTAAATGAAAGAGTATATAGTATTAGGTAATAGGTACGTACTCATTTTTATCATAAACGTGGTTTATTTTTCATTAAATTCATAAAACTCTGTAGATGACTCGAAATTGTCAACAATTTATCTGGGTAACTCGAAAGTACACGTAGGTACGTAAAATACGTACAGTTAGACGTACGTTTGTATTACCCACGAATCGTCATCGTCACCGTCACATCGAATGAATGGAAGCTATTTTGATAAACTGGCGAAAAACTACGAGCGAACAACTTTTGGAAAAAAGTAGTGAATTTTTCCATTTGTGTATATTTTTCCAAGTATCAACGTAGTTTGTAGTTACATTGTACGTGTTTTCATATTGTTATTTCCGGAATAATGACGTTGACGTTTACCTGTGTAATTTCGATAAAATTCCATTTTATACGTGTGAAATTAAAAGTATTACGATAGTCATTACCTATGCTTCCATGATACACTGATTATTATCAGAGATTTTAAAAGAATACATGTTTGATATCCAGGGTGTCCATTTTCTGAAAAACCGGGAAAAGTTGGGGAATTTTGAAATTTCCGGCATTTCCGCTGGAATTTTGTAAAAATCCAGAAGAAGAATAAATTATCTGAAGTTTCTGGACTCATTTTATTAAAAAAATTTCAAAAAATTTTCCCTCGCTCCGCTCGGGCCGTACTGTTTTAACTGATTTTTGTATGTATCATTTTTTGTTGACCATAATGTACAAGAAAATTGATATTTAAACACACGTTTTTGCCTAATGAATCATTGAGTTTTCGAAAAAAATTTCTTTGTACAGAGTTTTTTTTTTTGAACCCAAAATGTAATGAGAAAGGAGTACCATGATGCCCCTGATCACGAGTTTGAAAAAGAAGGGAAGGGAATGGAAGAGAATTTGTATTTTTTTGGTCACATTTTGGGAAACTTTACTGGGGTGTAAAGTGATGAAGTTTCAAGTTTTGAAGATATTTTTTTGCAAAAATTTTCGCCTTCGCTTCGCTGGGGCTAGGGCTCATCGCATTTGTATGTCTCATCAAATAATTGATATTTTACTTCTCATTGATCTATTATTTACTGGGCTAAGTTGAACAGATTGTATTAGGGACTTTCATAAAATTTATAAATTTGAGGTACGTGTTTTTTTTTGGGTGGGGGAGAGTATTTAATTGTGAAGAAATTTTTGAATTTTCAGACTGGAAATATCCAAACTTTTAGTGTCACGATTTGGTTGACACCAAAGTTTTTCCTTTTTCTTCGAAATTTTTTCTGTTATAAATTCAAGGTCTCAAGTTTTTGTGCCGAGTTGAGAGTGAAGTGGCGTCAAAAATTTTCAGAATTGAATTTAAATCGTTTTTGTGGCCGGAAAAGGGAGTTTTTAAAAATCTCATAAAAAGTAATGATTTATTGTTGTACATTATGCAATTTAAATAATTCTTCTGTATATTTAAAAGGTCTGGAAAATTTCGAAAAATTGGTCTGGAAAACCTGGAAAAGTCGGGGAAAATAATTTCTGAGATATAGTGGACACCCTGATATCGAGGAAGCAGTTTGAATCCCATGAGGGTACTACATAGCATCCTCAAAAGCCCCTAAGACCTTGAACGCGACAAATCTTTCTTCTCCCATAAAGTACAGTGAATATTGGCGAGGAAACGGGAATTCTCTTCATGTATGGGTGCATCCATGAAAAAATTTGAGCTATCCGTCCAAAGGGAAATGGAGGTAAAAGTTCTTAAAGTAGTGCCACTTTTGAAAAAATTCAATTTTTTGCCACTTCCGGGTATTTCCTTCTGCGTGCTATTTGATTCACTTTCCTGATCCATTGATCTTGAAATGGGATACCTATTACCTACCACAATTTGCTTCCTTTAAAAGGATTGAAAAGTTGCAGAATTCAAATTTTCCTACGTCAAACATTTTCAAATGGAGCGAAAAGTTTTCAGTCCCGTAGAATAAATTTTTATGAAAATTTGCGTGGGAGTGGCGTCTGCTGTATTTTGACTAATGCATTTTTTTCACAATTTCAGTTATAGCTGTACTACTGCAAAAAAATTCAACAAGGTTTACTTTTCGAGGAGGCAATGAGTGAACGACTTGAATTTTATGAAATTTTCAAAGACAGAAAAATTTTCTACCGTTTTTAGTGATTTGAATTTGGTAACAATCTAAAAATATTTGAATTTGCGATCTATAACTTTTTAACTCCCTTATAGAGGGCAGAAAGTGATATTCACTTTCAAGATCAATGGGTGTAGACATGAAGAAACTCAAATAGCCGGACTGTCTGACGAAGGCAAAACCCGAAAATGGCAAAAAATTGTGTTTTTTTCCAAAAGTGGCACCCCTTTGAAGATTCATAGAACTTCCCCCACTAAAAGTAAACTACCTTAGATCGAGCAAGTACAGCCACTTTTTAACCTTGGATCTTCAAATTTTTTCTAAAAAATTTTTACGAGATTCTTCCATCTCAGCAGCGATAAGAAAGCTTCCGTTGTTTTGGTTCCAGCCACCTTAGGGGTTTCAAGGGATGTTGTTTTTTTGACTCGGCGATTTTTCATGAAAGTATCCGGGATTTATGAGCCGAAGTGTAGGGATGCAAGTTGCAATTTCATAAATTAGATATTCTGTACATAATACAATATTATGTGTAGTACATGTAATTGAATGACAATGTGACTATGACTGATAGTTCGAATTCGAATGCTTCATTCTGAAAAAGAAAGAAGCGTTATCTCTTATCGGTAGAACGGATGAACGGAAGGAACAGTATCACTATCAGCTTGTGTTGTGTTGTGTTTTTTTTTTTTGGAAAATCACAAAGATACCGTCATGCATATCGCGTATCGGTTAATGCGAAGCTCATGCTATGTACGTTTCCGATTCAAGCTTCGTCAGGCAGCCTACTACGCGACAAATAAGCTCGACGCAATTACGAAGCGAATAAGTACTTCTACTTAGTACTTACTCGGTTCCTGTGTGTATTGTATACGCGAGGCGACCAAAGAATTCATATATCTCTCGACGCGGCGTAAACGATCGGTAACAATTTAAAAAATTATCGCTCTCGAAAGTTTCTCGAAAACGTTGCCAAATATTCGGTCATACAGTCGTACGCTCACTGCTTATGCTTATTGCTTACCTCCTATGGTTACATCCCACGAAAACCAAACGAATGCTCTATTAATAGCGCGGTCTATTTTTGTTTTTAAAGCGAGGTTTGTTTTCTAAACTGCGAGAGAATCCGACGTACGAATAGCGCGGTGTATGCCCCATCTGCTGTGTGTCGATGCCGGCAGCCAGCGGCTTGTACATTTATTTTGCCCTATTTATTGAGAAATGTGCAAGTATGTGTACCTTTGTACATGCATGTGTATCGTTTTTTGGTGAATTCCATACTGCATACTACGTAAACGTTTTTGTATACCGGGTGTACACGATCAAACCGAATTAAAAACCTAAATAATTGCCGTCCTCTTTGAAATTTAAGAAGTATAGGTCGATGTAGGTCAAGGTGTGTTTGGAAGGGTGCGCATTTCGTTTTCGTATTTGAATATTGCTGCGAAAGTCTCATCCTCATTCAGATTGGGGTTTTATCGCGTGAGATTACTCGAATTCGAATGAAATAAAATGGCCTATCGCCTATCGTCGTTTTAATCAGGTCTTTCGATTTTGGTACAAAAACAATAATTAATGAGAAAGTCCCATTTCATTTATGTTGCTGCCCAATTGCTATCTGTGGAAGGTGCTCTCCAAATTTGAATTAGTCAAATCTACCGAAGACCGAAAATTACAAAAACCCTTACAGAAATGTTGTTCTTTTGGCTGATTTTTCAAATCTTGGGGTTTTTATACGGAAAGACATGGTCAAATGAAGAAACCAACGTCGGATTTGTGTTAAGCAGGTCAAACTGCCTCGATAAACACCCTTTTCGCGATCATTTTACTTTAAATGTCAAAATTCACTTTTTTCACTGATTTTTCATGACAATAAAACTAAATTTCGAGATTTAAAGTAAAATGATCGAGAAAAGGATGTTTATCGGGGTATTTTGACCTGCTGAACACGAGTACGGGATTGGTTTTTTAATTTGGTTATTTCTTTTCGCATAAAATGCTCAAAATTTGAAAAAAATCTGTCAAAATAACAACATTTTTTACGGTTTTTCGCAATTTTCGACCCTTGCGCAACCTCAATCGCCAAAACTGAATACGTGACGTGAATCTACGCCAAAAAACACGTTTTTAGGGTATTTTCAAAAATTAGTCGAACTTCGTTGTTAGGGTCTTTTTATAGTTGAAAATTTCAAATGGCCAAAACCTCATGAAGGAGTGCACCAAAATTGATGAAAAAATTATCGTGAATAGACCTCTACGAGATGTAACTTTGTGCCAAAGAACAGAAAATTTCATTCACTTCCGTTGGAATTAAAAATTCTTGAAAATGATGCAATAAAATGGCCATAGCTCCGAAAGGGAGGGGGGGGGGCAACATTTTTTCCAGAATTTTTTTTTTCATCAAGGCACACCATCTGAGGACATTAGATCGAAAATAGGGGCTGGGGCCAAAACCACCCCTTATCCGGATATACCCTTTGATCGATTCTCAGATTTAGAGAGTGGTAAAGGCGAGATTTTTCGGCTTTTCAGGTATGATTTTTAGGAAATTTGTAGACTCGGTTGGAGTTTTGTTGTTGTCGAATAAAGAAAATCTCACGTTTTAGTCGAATTATATTTCGGATAAGTATACTGTTGTTTCATGGTACTTACTCTCTCAATTATAAATCAGTGAAAATTACCGAAAATCACTGAGAAACAGTCAGAATTGCAGCACAGGAGAAAATCAGTGAAATTTTTTCACTGAAAACAAATCAGTGAAAAAAATTACTGGAAATCAGTGAAAATTCACTGAAAACTCAGTGATATTTATGAAATTCACTGCAAAATCTGTGAAATTCTTTGAATCATCAGTAAAAAATCACTGAAAATCAGTGAATTTCACTGATTTTTCCTGTGCTGCAATTCTGACTCTTTATCAGTGATTTTTCACTGATTCGAAATGAGAGAGTATAACTTACAAATTTTTTCGACGCCCTTTCATTTTGGATTGTTTTTTCAATACTTAGGAATATTTTCCAGGCGTGAGCAAGATTAAAAATTGACCTAATCTCGAACATGATGTTACTTTTCAAGTTTTTGTTACGTTGATCTCTAAAAATTGTGTTTTTCCCTGTTCATGATGTTGCTTCGCATTGTTTTTGCAAAAAATTCTCCAATTTTTGAATTCTTATTCGGCAATTTTGAATTTTTTAGTCGGCATTTTTGATCCCCATAACCCCCCCTCCCCCCTCGACACAAAAAATGGGTGCTCGAACCGCCTCTGTATACCGTTGATCCTTAGTTGATTTCGAGTACGTTTGATTTACATAATTTGATGAAGGAGCAACAAAATGATTATTCTATTTTAATTGGATGTAGGTTATCAATCCAGCACTACATAGTCGCGTGCTACCGCGCGTCGCGCCGCGCCGCAACCCTACGCTTCGCATCGCAATTTCAAAAATAATGACGCGATATTTTTACGTTGTGACTAATATCGTACCGCGTGATTTGGCGTGTTCATTTTTAAAACGAAAACGACCACTGTGACATTTTCACGCGCATAGCAGAGATAACGCTGCTGCTGTTTTTCTACGTATACGTATAGGTTCATGTTCATAAGTACATAGCTACATACTGTAGTGCTGTATACATACATTACATAAGTTTACGCAAAACATGTGGATTTCGGATTGTGGATTGTGGATTGTAGAGTGCTTCGCTAGATGTAGATACATTTACATACTTACGTATGTATATTTTGAACGAATTAGAAAAGTTACTTTATTAAAATTTTGGCTGGTTGACAATTTTTCTATACGCACCGAATACGTTAAATGGGCTGATCTTCGTATGGTGCTGCTCTATAGTCTATAGCGAACCCAAAGACCAAAACATCGAGAAAATGGAAAGAATCAGTGAAAAATTGCTCGTTTTGATCTCGAGTCGATCGGCGGCACGGCGACTCTGAAATCCATTATCTATTGATAGGTACGTAAACATATTCGTGATTGGTGTGACGAAATACACAAAAGTTAGTACTCTGGGGACATGCGGGGTCATCTGTCGATAAAATGGTACTGAATGACTCACGCGGTCACTTCGGTCGTGTTGAACGATTTGCATGCGTGTTCACTCGCGAAGGCGCCACGCCATTCGTATAACTACGACTACTTACGTAGAGGAAGATCATTTTGAACACCGCCCCAGCCTCTATTAATTTTTGCGAGGTGGAACCCTTATAAGGGAGAAAATTGTATTGCACCGATTTCGCTGAAATTCATGTGGAGGACTATTTAGGTGTAGAAGTACTTCTATTAGAAAAAATCACAGCCCTTTTCGATCTCGGCAAACTGAGCCATCGCTTCCCAAAGTCGGATATTTTTGGCTAAATTGACAATAAAACCGCTCCAAAATTTCATTTTTTGAAAGTTTGGTATTCTCTGTACACATTTTGAGATGACGAATTCGACTACATAACCTATCAACATTTTCATCCAAAGTAAGCTCCTCCCCCCAGTCTCTATAAAAGTATACAAAGTGTGTTTAGCAAAAAAGTATTTAAAAAACCACAATTTGTGTGCTTATGGAACAAAAATGATTTTTTCAAAAATTCTCAACAACTTTTGTTTCAAACTTTTTTTGATATTTCCACTTTTTAATAATTGATTATCGAGTTGAAAAAAAAACACCCAAGAAACTTGGAAAAGTTGGGTTCGTCTTGCACCAATTTTAAAAAGTGGGGATTTAAAAAAAAATGTGAAATAAAGTCGTAGAGAATTGAAAACTGAACATTTCATGTTTTGTATTTTTTTTTCATCTAGCAATAAAGAAGAATTATGTAGGCTATTGAAAAATAAAAAAAATTTCTCAAACCTTTTGTACGAAAATTCTTTTCATAACTAGATGGAACAAAGTTATGGAGCAAAATATTTTTGAGTAACTTTTGAGAATTTTGAGCTTCAAATAGGGTCAATTTCTGAGTATTTTTCAAAAAATTAACATGTAACCTATGAAAGAGGGGTAGAATTTCGTAAAAAATTCAAAAATGTCATCCAAAACTTTTTTTGAGCAACTTTCAAAAATTCTGAGCCTCAAATGGAGCACATTTTTTAGTATTTTCAAAAAATTGGCATGTTATTTATGAAACTGGGGCAGCATTTCGTCAAATATTCAAAAATGTCATCTAAAACTATTTTCGCATGATGGGTTTTCGAATCTATCCAAAATATTACTGAATCAAAGGCCCAAAATTTTTGAAAGTTGCTCAAAAAAAGTTTTGGATGACATTTTTGAATTTTTTGCGAAATTCTACTCCTCTTTCTTAGGTTACCCATGAAAAAATGGCTAGATATAATTTGATAAAATTTGATCACAAAATCTTAGATATAATTCTATATGTCAGATGTGTCTATAGAATTTTATCTGTTTATATCTGTCTAGATATAAATATGTCTATTCGTATTCAAAATAGATTTTGTGATCAATTTAGAACTGGTTAGATATGTATGCATAGAATTTTGTAGACACATCTGACATATACAATTATATCTAAGATTTTGTGATCAATTTTAATCATATTATATCTAATTAGATCTAATTTACCTCCTTATTGTTTATTGCTTTATCCATGTTACTTCATGATCTTGATTTAGAGGAGCACGCCACCACATCGGGTTGAGAATTAGAACTAAAAGTGTTATTTAAATTTCAAGTGGGTAAATTTTTTTTCCCCAATTTTAATCAAATTGGAATTTTTTTTCACTTTCTTGATACATCATAATTAATAAAAAAAAATAGAACATGTTTGGCGAAATTCTATTGCCCCTCTCGGGGGTTGGAGCCTCCAAATTTACATTTTAAGAGGAAATGGGAAATCAATTACAACTATATAAAATTATATCTAATCATATCTGATCACATTTCATTATATCTATTCTTATTGAAGCACTGCTAATCTCAATTCCATGAAATATTTTGTCATGAGAGATAGTTTCATCCAAAGATGTAGCGTTTTATCTAATTGAATGAGAAGGGATTTCATTTACTTTTATATAAAATTGAACAATTTCATTTTTTTTTTATAAAATTGAAGATAATTTCATATAATTTGGACTAACATTTATCTATTTAGATAAAATTCTACATATTTTTGATAGAGCAATCTTTTATATAATTGCATATAAAATTATATAATTGGATGGTTTATATAAAACTATGTATAATTTTATATAAACCATCCAATTATTTAATTTTATATGCAATTATATAAAAGATTGCTTTATCAAAATATGTAGAATTTTATCTAAATAGATAAAATGTTAGTCCAAATTATATGAAATTATCTTCAATTTTATAAAAAAAAATGAAATTGTTTAATTTTATATAAAAGTAAATGAAATCCCTTTACATTCAATTAGATAAAGTTTGATATAGGAAGATATAATTTGATCTGTGAAGATATAATTTGATTTGCGAAGATGTTTTTTAGATCTATTTATATCAAATTTTATATGATATAGTGATCAAATTTGATCAAATTTCACCACATCAAATATATTTTTATCAAATCATATCTAGCCATTTTTTCATGGGACATGTTAATTTTTTGAAAAATACTCGGAAATTGACCCTATTTGGGGCTCAAAATTCTCAAAAGTTACTCAAAAATTGTTTTGGATGCCATTTTTGAATTTTTGACGAAATTCTATCTCACTTTCATAGGTCATATTCCAATTTTTGGAAAATACTCAAAAATGGAGCTCGATTTGAGGCTCAAAAAGAGTCAAAATTGCTTAAATCTAATTTTCACTGATAATTTCGTTCTGCTTGTAAAATTTTCACCCATTTTGATAGGTCGCAACCCAAGTTTTAGAATTTTTTTGACAACTTATTTCATGATGAAAAGGGATGAAAATCACACATTTTCTCAACTTTGAAATTCCACCACGGCGTATTGTGCAAACCGTTTTCCTTAAACTTTTGCTTATTGCATGCAGAATGAATCTGAGTATACACTGTGTTTGAATTTTTTTTACGCCCTGGACCACATGTTGCATACAGAGGCATTACAGTGCCAAAAATGGTCAAATTTGACGAAAAATCGCACTTTGGGAGGCCTAGCGTCCTATTGTGCAAGTGGCCCAAGGGTTGTGACATATATTTGGAGTCGGGGGAGTGTCTGCTATCACACTGTGAAATTTTTTTTTACTCCCGGTCAAGTTGAAAAAATGAGGAAAGGGGGGGGGGGGGGTAGTCCTCAGCTCCCTATTGTGCAAGGGTAAAAATCCAAAATACACTTTTTTCATACTACGGGACCCATACCCACAATAAGCCAATTGATTTTTTTGCGACTGAAAAAAGCATGCTCAATGAACACTTTTTGCCAGTTGGACTGTAGACTAGTATTGGTATGTAGTATTTTTCAAGAATTTTAGGTAGGTAGCTAACTTTCTCTGCGTTTGTATCAAACGCCGAGTCACTGATAATGTCACAAAAATATGCGGACTAGATGTCTACCGAGTGGCAATGCTAAAAAGGAGCAACTATCTTGAGGAAATTTAAAGGTCTGCTATTAAAGAGTAAAAATTGAAAATATGTATGTATGAGTGAAAATGTTCTTTGAATCTGAATCAGTCAAATTTGGTAAAATTCTGTATTTTTAACCATTCACTGAAAATCTGCGATTTTTCATCCATCTTTCAGTTCAAAATCAATGATTTCTCAGTCAATTCCCAATTTGTCAGATAAAATCATTAATTTCTAACTGAAAGATCGATGAAAAATCGTTGATCTTCAGTAAAATTTATTTCATAGCTTCAAAACGGCAGAATTTTCCCAAAATTGGCCGATTCAGATTTAGACAGTGATGTTCCGAAAATAGTACAAAATGAGTACAGTAGACATACTTGATTGTTTTAAAAATGTGAACATGATGTCCAGTTGTCCACCTATTGAGAATACTGATAAATAATAAGAGAGAATGCCGAGTCGCTTAAAATTCTGCAAAAATAAGTGGATTTCAGGAATCTGGATACTGTTTACTAAGTACATAGACTAAAACGTGGATTCAGTATACATTGAATAATTCGATCGTATTCGTAATTTTTGTGACCACGACTCGACTTGAAATAACGTAAGAAATATTGAAATAGGTACATACAATGTATTCGTTGCGTATGGGCGCGTGCCTAGTTTTTTTTTTAACTTTGGCGTATTATGTATACAGCGACTTTTCGAACACTAACATTAATATAGGATAGTTCGTGTAGGTCAAAAAGATACTGTATATAGATTCATTGTAGCACTTGATATTAATGTATGAGCAAAGTCGAGAGCCTCGTTTGACGAGTGACCGCACGAGGTGAGCGTGAATGGTGAACCGCCTCCGCGCCCACCACCGCCGATCGGTGCTCTGTCATCTGCCTCAAGTGACTCGCAAATATCGTCGTTTTAAAGGTCTTTTTTCGTTTTTTACGTATCAAGTGCTAACATAGGTATTCTTCAAGAGTCAAACCGAACCTGAAAATAACATGCGTACTTGGAGAAGGAAAAGTATACGTTTGTATGTGTGCGTGTTTCTTCCCCTAAGTGGTGTACCTGTATAAATACTTACTTGTACCTATTTAGACGGAGGTCGTGTGAGAGAATTTTTTTTGAATGGCACCTCTCGAGCATTTCAATACTTTACCCCCGAATTCTTCTCATACTGGTCGGTTGTACTTTTCAAGTTTAAAATAACTCGCGTTTGTTAGACCAAAGTATCCGAGTTATTAAAAAAAAAAAAGTTCAAGGGTAAGAACTTCTTGACAATTTACTCGCACATACTACATATACATAATAGTGTATATGTGTAGGGTGTGGTGTACTATACATCTATTCCTGGAAATGGAATCGCCATTGATGAAGTACTTTTTTGGGGTTCATTCAAGTGCGATTTGTGAAAATTACGCCGGTTTTACAATTTATCGAATCACAAACGACATCGACCTTAGTCCATGACTTACGAGTGAAGACTTTGAAATATGGTGCGTTTTAAAATTCTCAAATGTCGAGTCATCTTGTTAGGTTTTCATATTTTATATTATTTTGAAATCAGGTACGATAGTCCAGGCAAATAAGAGAAAAAATGTACCAAACCCTCCAAAAATTGAAGCCTGATTTTTTTTGCGTTTTACGTTCGTAATTTCCTATCGGAAGGGCTTTTTTCTTTTTCAAAAACACTCACTTCCTTGACCAAAAATTAAGGGTAAAAAACACCTATTTTTCAACAATTTACAGCATTTTTGGAAAAAATCGAAACTTTTGGGAATATCTCCTCAAAAAAGCCTCAAAATGGAAAAATGGTTATGAACAATCATGTTCTACGTGTAATTTCCTATCAGACAGGTTCGTTTTTTTTTGAAAACACCGGCTTCTTTGTCCAAAACTTAAGGGTGAAAAACACAGATTTTCCCAATATTCACAGTATTTTTGGAAATTATGGAAATACGAAACTAAAAGTACCCAAAATGAGTATTTTTTTATACATTCCGATAGAGTATTCCAAAAAAAGTCACCGCAAAAATTTCAACCCCTACCGTTAATTATAAGGGAGGTTATTGAAATTGAATACTGCATTTAAAAAATCGAAGTTGTGGAAAGAAAAAGTACTATAAACGCGATGTTATTCCTGATTATTGGTGATACGGAACATTTCTTTGCGTCGGTCATAAGGATTCAAAAACGATATTTTCAGCTTCGTATTTCCATCATTTCCAAAAATACTGTAAATATTGGAGAAATAGAGGTTTTTCACCCTTAAGTTTTGAGCAAAGAAGCGGGTGTTTTCGAAAAAAAACGAACCTATCTGATACGAAATTACACGTAGAACACGATTGTTCCTAACCATTTTTCCATTTTGCGACTTATTTGAGGAGATATTCACAGTTGTGATTTTTTCCAAAAATGCTGTAAATTGTTGAAAAATAGGTGTTTTTTACCCTTAATTTTTGGTCAAGGAAGTGAGTGTTTTTGAAAAAGAAAACCCCTCTCCGATAGGAAATTACGCGTAGAACAAGATTGTTCATAACTACTTTTCAATTTTGAGGCTTATTTGAGGAGGTATTCACGAAAACCCGGTTTTCAGCGGACGTTTACCCCTACCCTGGGGTAGCGGAGGGTTATGGTGTCATTTTTATTTCAAGTTCGAATCTGAGCAACCAGCATTTGCCAACTTTCGAAAAAATTGCAGACTATTCAGTCGACTTCAGGTAGTTCTGGCACAGTAAGCAGTGCAGCCAAATATCATAACGTACGAATATCAGAGTCGACTTGATCTAAACCACGTCTAAAAGCTGAAATAGCCTATTTTTCTTTCGTTTTTTATGAATGAGCACTCTTGCCTTAGCACAGCGGGCATACGCTCGGCTATGTCAATGGGGCAGTGGATACATGTTGCGAACTTTTTTCACATGGATTTTTATCTAGTGTTAGGCAGTCTTTCATGTCGTGATGGTGTAATTTCGATAGAACGATACAAAAGTTGATTTTTTTGATTTTTGAGAAAAACGAATTTGAAGTGTGAAAAAAAAATGATATTCATCAAGTTCAGAAATCTCAGAAATACTGTTCTGTGATGTTAATTTAGTAAAGTACAACTAAATTAATATCGTGGAACGTTTTGCCGCGATTTCTGAACTTGAATATCATTTTTTTATTTTTTTTCATTTTAAACTGTAAGTTTGTTTTTCTCAAAAATCAAAAAAATCAAATTTTGTATAATTATATGGTACCTAATTAAAACTTGAAAACGCTGCGCAGAATGAAAAATGCGCCTACAGAGCTCGTTCTATTAGTCTCATTTTGAAGCCCATTGATTACACTGTCACAAAAGGTGGTCTTAACTCAATACCAACCAAATGAGTCCTTTTGCCATGGAACACCAAGTATATTTGAATCCGATTGATCAGATTTTCAATTTTCTTATCAGCTTCGTAAATTAAAATCAATTTGGTACTTCTTTAAGTAATAAAATAATGTTATGTTTGAATTTTAAAATATTGTATAGGTTATCTGGTTAGGTATACTATACTTATGAGTTATGACATGTTTCTATGCCATGTTTGAAATCATAAGCGCACCGGGGGGGCTCAGTGGTCTCAGGGGACTCGAGTCCCCCTCCCCAGCTCGGACAGGAAATTTTTTTATTACAAAAATGTGAAAAGAGGAATCGTTTTGCTCTTGAAACATAATTTTTCAAAAAAATTCGCCCTTGCTTCGCTCAGGCAGTATTTTAGTCCTTCTATTTTAAAAATTTATGATTTTTCAGTGATCTTTCGGTCAAAAATCACTAATTTCTCGATCAATTCCCAGTTTATTACAATTAATCAATAATTTTGATTGAAAAATCAGTGAAAAATAAGTAAATAACAGAAATTCAGTAATTTTTTAATTTTACTTGGCTCAAATCCGTTTACGAATTATCAACCTACTGAAAATACCCTGACTACGCCAACACTAGAATAACAAGTTACTGAATTTTTTCATTGAATTTTCACCCCCCCCCCTATTTTTTTCGTATTCTGAGCTCATTTGTTTGTTTTTTGTTTTTGTTTCAGTTCATCGATACGACTGGGAAAATCTGCGTTTCATGTTCTGACTTCATACTGGTAAGAAAAAAAGTGACATCTAATAGGTATAGAAATTTCTTTTTTGGTGATGGATTTTAAGTAACAAGTATGCAATACAAATAAGTGGTACCAAACGATATAAAAATAAACGCTCATATCAAATACTGCAAATAATTCAATCGCACCCTCATAAAATTTCAGATTTCTTCAGTAGATTCTTGTAGATGAAAATTCTATGTACATGAACATATAAGAAAATGTGTTTCCGAATGTTCCAAAAATAGCCACTCTTGCCTTTTATAACACGATTTTTCAAAATGTCACCCTACTCCGCTTAGACATTAATATTCGCTTATAGTACGTTTTGTCAGCTGAAAATTTCTTTAAAAAATCGCAGGTACTCATTTTATTAGATAATTTCTCTTTCAAACTTTCTTTTTGCAGTTTTCAACAAACTTGCGTATACTTACCTACACGAGAAAAGTCAATTATTGAAATCATCGGTGCCGCGAAGTAAAAATCTTTAGGGTCTTTTTGTCTTTTAAAATTATTTTAACTTTTCAATTAAAAAATTCAATTCATTATTTGAATTTGAATTAAATGATATCTACCTGCACAGTGCACACCTGTTACAAACTTGTTTTGTATCGAAAATATACGTAATTTCGCGTAATATTACCTTTTGTAATGACGGTAGAGTTTTCTTAGATGAAAATTTTATTTTTAGAAGAAAAAAAGTATTTCTGCATTTCTTTTTTAATTTAAAGTTGAGGTGATGTAGCATGGCGTACCACCGCGCAACACGAATTGCATTTCGCATCCACCGTGCCAAAATACTTGGACCGTAAACGTTCTCAGGGTCTCGTCAACGAAACGTAATTAAATTGCGAAAATTGTTGAAGAATGTACAATTGTACAAATTATGTGTTACCTGAAGGTATACAGAGAGAGGGACAGGGATAAACTATCGTAACTATGTATTTAGGTAGCTAGGTACTACGAAGGTATTTTACAAGAGTTTTATTGTAGTACATAGAATCTCCCATTATCAGTAGGCCTAGGCCTAGTGGTAGGTATATAATTTTTTTTGTAACTTGGAAAAGTCGATTTTCGAGATCATTCAACTGTTTATTTTACAACTTTATATTCGGAATATAGGAATCTAAAGTATATAGGTACTTAGGAATCTATGTGATAGGTTTCTCGTGGTTTCAGAGAGATGCGAAGACTCGGATCGGATTGTATATTTTTTCGAGTGTCTCAGCGGCTGAAAGTTTTCACGTGATGTAATTTTTTTTCCGTGGTTTACTTAATTACCCGCTTCGTGTTTAGAGATATATTCGAATTAATGGAGAATTTAATTCGACGAAATATTTTACTTTTTTTTTCGCGTGTACTTTGCATATATTCGAATGTACATCCAGTGTAAAATGTTTGGCCAATTACGTAGAACAGGTTTTTAATTTCTACGTACCTACGTATTTGACATGCAACGCTGCGTTGGAAATTTTCATTGGCAGAAGATTAAGAATTTGGTTCCTCCTCGTGTGATTGCGACGAAGTGGTGCATCCGCAGCGACTGTGGAGTGAGGGAAATAAGAGCAACTGTCGAGTGTCGATGAAACGGAGGTGGGAGATCTTTACCTGACGTGACAATTATTTAGTCTAGCGTTCTTAATTCCACTTTCCAGCATTGAGTAGCAAAAAATATTCTCTTTTGTATTGCACTTAATTCCTACTTTGCTGAATTCCCTCTTTAATTTCAATAGTATACGGGTATCAGATAAAAATAGATAAGATACATATTCTCACTTGATCTAAAGGTCTAAACGCGGTATGAATTTAGAAGTGAAGTCCGTGCGTATTTCAAAGACTCGTGTTTTCGAAAGCAGTTTTCGGTAATTTTTTCCAAAAATTGGAAACCCGAAGAATTCTTGATTACCCAACTACATATACTAGGCGAATGAAAGTTTGTACCCTTAGGATGTTAAAAACAGACTGACAATTCATTACACCTTTCACGACTTCTAACAAAATAAAACTGAAATTTACAGATAAATCAATACAAAAAAACAAATACGTAGGTAGGTATAATTTTCGTTTAGAAGATCCTTTTCGTGTTCAAAATGTGAGATAGTCAGTTTGATGGCAGATCAACGATAGTTACCAAAAGGGGGTTCGAGCCTTCTCCCTCCCCCCCGACACTCGGAAAGGAGATTTTTTTATTATAAAAATGTTGAAAAAGTACGTTTTTTTCTTCTTCAAACTAAATTTTTTAAAATTTTCTTAGTCATTCTATTGTTTTGAATAAACATATATATAACTCTCTAAATGTGAATCAGTCTTTGATGAAATTTTGTGTTTGAGAATTAATGAAATGATTTTCATTGAAAATTAATGATTTTTCATACTGATATTTCAGTCAAAAATCACTATTTCTCAATCAATTCTCAATTTCTCAAAAAAAATTAATATTTTTGACTAAAAAATCAGTGAAAAATCACTGATTTTCAGTTGAATTCATTTCACTGATTCAAACAGGTAAATATTATGTACTAATTCATATGGTATTTAAGAAGTGTATTGTTTCTTTGTTCCATAAAATTCCGCAATTTTCCAATTTTTCTTCGCTCAAATCTGTTTATGCATTAATAGTCTATACTGAAAATACTCTTGACTACGCCATCGCCTCTAAAATAACAGATTACTCGTTTTTTTCATTGAAATTTGACTCCCCCTCCCCTTGTTTTCTCGAATTCTCAGCATCTCCGTTAAATAATTTTTGTGTGCGCTTATGAAGTAAGGAAACCTGGGACATGATGCATCATGGAGCAGGATGCAAATCGGCGTATTGTTGTCTTTGATGTAGTTGAAAAAGATTTTCTGCGTGATTGGTGGGTTCATTAGCTTGCGGCACGAAACAGAAAAAAACTTGCAGATCTGACGGATTGTTTAATACTGTGATTTTTGTGCTATTTATGTGACATTTCAGGGTGTCTAACAAGTCCTTCCGGTCCTTATATTGGCTGAAGGGTCCTTCCGGTCCTTCCGAAGTCCTTATATTGAGTAAAAGTCCTTTCCACTTCAAATTTTGAGACTCACCTGCCAAAAGCTAAAATAAATCACTAATATTTGAAATGTCGCTAGTGGTAACTTTGTGTGAGATGAGAAAGATGATATGGGTGCCTGAAAAAAGTTCAGCTTTTGAATGTTCTTTTCTCCAAAAAATTTCGCCCTCGCTTCGCTCGGGCTCAATAAATTTACACAATTTTATTTTCAAAATAATGGTATGAAACTTCTTCCTTTCCCAGCCTAGGCAATTAAGATTTTCAAGTGAAAAAATTGTCCTTCTCACTTATCAAAAAAGAAGGTAACGATCTCGATTGCAATTTTCAAAAATGTTTTGATTTTTTGGAAGGAAATCAGAAACGGGTCCATAGATATTGTTTTTTTTGAAAGTCTGAACAAAACAAGGAAAAAAAGCACAAATTTTACCTAATGAAGAAATTTTTAGATTCTGGATGCTCTTTTTTTCAAAATTTTTCGCCTTCGCATCGCTTAGGCCCAGTGAATTTACTTTTTTTTTCGAAATCATGGTAAAAACTCTTCTCTTCCATCTTAAACAATGAAATATTTTGAAACAGAAAAAATTTGTCCACCTATAATGAGTTTGAATTTTTTTGGTGGTGAGGGGGGGTACAATATTAATTTTGAAAAGGTCATGCTGAAAGTCCTTCCAAGGTCCTTCTAAAGTCCTTTTTTTGGGGTTTGAGATTTTGTTAGACACCTTGCATTTTCGAAATGTGTTTTGAAAAAAAATTTAAGTAATTTTTTTTGAACTGCATTCAATTACCTATCGAATGGTGTATTTGATTGGTGCATTTCTTCATATTTTCTTTCCAGTACAGCTCCGCGCGTTAGAAAAACATAGTGCCGGTGAGGCACAGGGCCATAGCTACGGGGGGGGGGGTGTGTCGCTCGCCCCCCTGGCGTCAGGAACTTGCGTGAAAAAGTGCCTTTTTGGGGCATTAAAAATCAAATTTTCTCAAAACTTCGCTCAGGCATGAAAGAAATCACAATAGTATAAACTGTTTGAATCAACTATGCAAAAAATAGTTCCCTTTTGATATTCCAAGTCTCCTACCCACGTTGCACCCTCCCAAGAAAAGCTTCTGACGCCAATTCTTGAATTTGTTAGGTATTTTTATTGGTTTTTAAGACCAAAATAATTAGTACCTATGTAAGTTGTTTGTTCCAAGATTACATTTTCATCTGTTCTTTTTCTTAAACGTGCTATGCAAAGCGCATGAAAACTTTATAAAATTTGAATTTTATGTTTTTATAGTAAAAGGAAATTTGATGGGGGGGGGGGGTGAACTTAGAATACCTCAAAAAAATATGAAATTTCGGACCTCCTTCATGAGAAATTTCTAGCTACGCCACTGGTGAGGCAAGTTGCAAATTAGAAATGGGGCATGTTGCAAACAATGTTTTGAAATACGAATCTATTGAAAAAGTCACATATGGTACTAATCATGCTTCAGTTTATATTTTTGTGATAATTTTTCAAGAATATGACATTTTTGCTTTAATTTTAAGATAAAATATCAAACATTTGCCAAAAATAGGGAAAACCAACAAAGACAGCTGAAATTTTGATTACCTACCTACGGAAGTTTTAAAACTCCTCTTTTCAAAATTTACGCTTTTATTTAAATCTGTGATATTCTCCTCGAATGTATTTTATATAAATGAGTGAATTTGACAAAAAAAAAAAACAATTTTTCACCATGTCTTTACTATTACGCTTGCTCTGAAGTATTTTGCATTTTACACCACTCACGATAAGATATGTACAAAAAAAAATTCAAAAAATTCTGTGAAGTTGAAGTAGATAGGTTAGGTAACTAGGTATGCACCGAAAAGAGGGATTTTCTGCAAAATGAAAGGAAAATGTTTGGAATTCAACTGTTGCAAAAATCAAACGATTTGGCTAATTGGAATAGATTTGGTAGACTATTTGGTCTATGGTGGTGCATCTGGTCCCAGGTTCCCTTACATATTAATCTGCGTATCCTTATATTCCTGCTGAATGAATTGGTATGGGATAGGAGGGTAGGTTGGTAGATAAGTGAAGATATGGTTCATCTCGAATCTCGAAAATTTCATTGACAAGTTGAGAACGAAAGAGGCATCGAGAGAATTTTTTTGCTCAGGACCCCAGCGGCTGCTGCGATGGCGCGGCAGCGCGGCGGCGGTATGTACGCGGTACGCGGTGCGCGATAGCGGCTGATGTGACATTGAAAGCACGTGCCAAAAAGGATAAAAGAAAAGGGTGTAGGAAGGAAGAGAACGATGGCCTTGGCCATGGTTTTGAATCGATATTAATGTATGAATGAATGTTACGTCACGGTTGGCCCAAAAGCGCAAGTTGGCGTTTTTTCCTTCTTTTCCTCCTCCTCCTCCTCTTTCTTCTTCTGCTCAAACGGCTCCATCTACTTCTTCTTTTCCTGCTGTTATCTACTCGGAAATTCATCAACGAACACGCGAGCAAACGTAGCCCCAGCCAACGTAGACCATTGCGCCGTGAGTTTGAGGAAATAGGAAAAAGGAAAAGGCTTTCCTTTTCTCGTGCAGCAGCTGAGCCGGGCCCTCGTCTCCGTAAACGGAACGTTTGTTTTTTTCGCCGACTCGAAAGCGGGTTACTTGTTTTTATTTAATTTGCGAACCGAATAATTAACCGCGTTTAGTCATTGCTGTGCCGCGGCGCGGCGGCGAAACGCGGTACAAACGTGGGCGAGTAACGAGAAAGTTTGCGTTTTTTTTCCTCCTCAACTTTTCTCTCCAAGGCGGAACTCGCTTTTTGGCGACCGATTTTTATCTTCGTAGTTCTTACCTGTAGCGCGACATTCAATATCGTGTCGAAAACTTGGAACCTTGAATTGTCGCTATCGTTCGTCGAAAGCACCAACCAAGTTCAGGCTACAAAAATGAAAATCAAGACCAGCATGACTTGAAATGGCGACGGAAGACTAAAGAGGGTAAAAAAAATGTCTTGTACGCGCATCTCGTGATTTAGAATTAGAGCGGAAAACTATCTTTAGGCTTGATACGAAACGGTTTGAAGTCTCGTAGGCGGCACCGCGAAACTCCCGCTTCAAATTTGAACCTTCAGCAACGTGCGTAAGGAGTGAAGGTCGTTTGAACGCAGAAAAAAACCATCGATCGCCTGTTGAATGAAAATGCCTGTACCGATACGGTGTCAGTTTTACCGGCTTGAGGCTCTTACGTACTATAATTACAAATCGCACGTATTGCGATATTACCGACGAATTTTATCTACCGCAATTTCTCGTTTTCCGCTCGTCTAAAAAGGTGAAATGTATTCACGAAGAATTTTCCAGATTTTTAGCGCACGTGCTTTCTGCTCGTTTAGATGCGCATCACCTTCGAATACCCGAACAAAATGCTCGATCTCTGACAAAAAGTTGAAAGCTCGTCGCTATTTCGTCTTATTTCATAGATAGCACTGCTAAGAAAAATATTCCTTGTTCGAGCTGGTGTACGAGTTTTCATCCAGAAGTATGACAGAATGCGACACTTCACGATGGCAAAATCTGAGCTTTTCCGCGAGAAAGGTGTATTTTCATTCCAAATCGTGCCTATAAATCGCGGTGGCTCGCCCAAATAGTAAAGTATGATAATCTGCTAGGTGCCTGCGGAGAACAGTTTCAACTTGTACCTGGTTTGTCATCTTCAATTTATTGAAACGAGGATGTTTCAGTTTTTTTTGATTTGTGAATTAAACGTGTGTATACCAACGACCCCATTAAAGGCTAATTTCCACCAAATGTACGACAGGTACATCTGTTGGTAATGAATCAATGAGAAAAAGTAACTCAAAATAAGCCTTCTTCTAAACATTTCTATTTCAATATTCGCATAGTATGAGAGGCTTGGTTCCAAAACTCACTTTTGCCACGAAAATTTACTACGTTTTCTTTGCGGATTTGGGTTCCGTTTTTAATGCTTCATGACTCTACAATCTCCATTTTCATGTTAACGCTTCGACTTTGCTATAATAGACGTAAGAAAAGTGACACTGGTGTCAAAACTCACTTTTGTCTAATCGTTTTCCGTTGTTTTCTCAAAAAGTACCTTTTTGGCAAAAGTGAGTTTTGGAACCAAGCCCCTCATAATGTCAGATTTTAAAGTGCCAATTCTTGTAAAGGGGCGATACGACTCAAAAAATGCTAAAAAAACTCGTTTCAAAACAGCGTCCACTTTCTGGGAACCACGAAATTTTAATCGAATGTGCAGGAACTTAGGACCCTGGTAGAGTCATTCCACGTCAGTTCGTTCACGAAGTGGAAAATAGGGTCGGTATTAAAGGGAGAAATATATGGCCACCTCAAAGTGTAAATATATGGCTACCAGGAATAGTGAATTATCTAATCTATAATATTACTCAAACGTAAATAAATATATTCCGACTTGGTGACTCTTTGATATTTATTATTCTTCTTCTCTGTTTAAGATATATTTATTCTTTTATGGTAGCAGTCGCGTAAATGATATTCCAAAAGTTTTAAAAAAGTATAGGAAAGTGATGATCCAGAGAATTTTGTTCACATGTTTGGTGAAGATCAATGATGACGAAAATGTACGAAATTTCCATGTTTAAAGGAAGAAATTTTTGTTTCACCAACTAAGGATGTCAAAATATCAAGTTTTTATCATAATTATTAATTTATATTTTTTGTAGGATAGATGGTTGTATATGGAAGTCGAACCAACAATTTATTTATAAGCTGTGGGCTTGAATGATGGTGATGGTATGGCCATGATTTAAGAAGATTTTAGTAACCAAAAACTTTTGAACTCTCATATTCAAATTGTAAAAAAAAAAAAATAAGGGTAGTATTAAAGGGAGAAATATATGGCCACCTCAAAGTGTAAATATATGGCTACCAGGAATAGTGAATTATCTAATCTATAATATTACTCAAACGTAAATAAATATATTCCGACTTGGTGACTCTTTGATATTTATTATTCTTCTTCTCTGTTTAAGATATATTTATTCTTTTAGTCGGCGATTTTTCTGATTTTTTTCACGTGGGTAGAGCTCGATGAGAGATGACGAATGGCGCAGACCGGAGCTTCCGAAGTCTTTTTGGAGAGCAGCCATGGGCACTCAAAGTTTTGAGGTAAAATTGGATATGGTAAATTTCGAGCGTGGATAACTCGAAAAGTTATGATGGGTAGAAAGTTGAAACTTATTCTGATGTGTAGGGCCTTTGAATAGCTTTTTGGCGATTTTTTTGAAATCAGTGTTGCCACTTTTTTTAATATCAAAAATTAGCTAGATAAGTTAAAAAGTGGTATTTTTGTATGAATAAGGACACCTTCAAAAATTCCCCAAAAAATATATATTACCTATGGTACATCTTTTCATGCTGAACAACATATTAAAAAACTGAGATGGTGTTATTTTTTAAACTCGTTTTAAAAAATGTCAACGTTTATGAGAAAACGTAATTTTTTACTCCAAGAGCTGCAAATTTCCCAAACTGGTTAAATTACGTTGTTTTTACTACATTTTCATCGTATTATTAAAAAATTAGTCCACAAAACTATTTTTATCAAGTTGATCTTGAATGCCATGTAAGCAAAAGGTAGACTTTTTGTCACTTCTCCCTTCAATAGCAGTCCTACATAAAAATAGTGTATAAGTATGGAAAATCAAAAATAACATTCAAAACTAGAAACTTGATTCGTTAACCAATTTTCATGTTCTTAAAATATGTTTAAAATTCGAATTCTGTCGTTAACGACTGGATAAAAATGGTTTTGTGGACTAATTTTTAATGTACGATGAAAATTTGGTAAAAACGATGTGATTTAATCAGTTTAGGAAATTTGCAGCTCTTGGAGTAAAAAATTACGTTTTCTCATAAACTTTGAGATTTTTTTAAACGAGTTTAAAAAATAACGCCATCTCAGTTTTACTGATTTCAAAAAAATTGACAAAAAGCTATTCAAAGGCCCTACACATTAGAAAAAGTTTCAACTTTCTACCATCATAGTTTTCGAGTTATCCACGCTCGAAATTTACCATATCCAATTTTACCTCAAAACTTTGAGTACCCATGGCTGTCCTCCAAAAAGACTTCGGGAGCTCCGGTTTGCGTCATTCGTCATCTCTCATCGAGTTCTACCGACGTGAAAAAAAATCAGAAAAATCGCCGACCCTATTTTCCACTTCGTGAACGAACTGACGCGGAATGACTCAGCACCTATTCAAAATTTCAAGGTGGAAAGGAAGAGAGAAAATTTTGCAGCCTCAAAGAGAGAGGGGAATGTAAATGTAATGATAGTGGTGATGAAATGTAGTAATTTTTAGTTTCAGAAATTTGTTAGGCACTGTGAAAAAACTGGAAACTGTGGGGGAAAAGTACAAAGTCGTATGCTTATGTGTTCATATGTGAGAAGAACTCATCTTGTGATTCAAGTGGATTTTTCATCGGTTTAATGGGATGTGTTGCGATTATGGAACAAAGTTAATAATTTGAACTATTTCAACCCATTCTTCTGCACCACCTAAGGCTGTATACAGGGTGTCCCGTCTCAATATGGACACCCTTCAACCAGTAGTAGTGCAACACATACTGAGTCGATGTAAGTAGGTTTGCCTACCATTGGGATTGAAGGGGCAGAGTTATGCACATCGAAAATTTTTTCATTTTGAATTTTGCTTGGGATTTTCAACCGTGCGCTATTCAACAACCAAGATAGGTAGGAGGTTGCGCTTTGCGGCAACGTGTAGCCCACTTTCTCTAGAATTTTTCTATGCGATTGATAATTTTTGTAGGTGAACTAGGGTGGGTGTACCGCACCAAATATTTGAAAAAATCGTGTCAAAAAGTTGATGATTTTAAAAAAATTTGGTAATTACTAAAAAAGTTTCCCTCTTTTACTGTCATTATTAGTAGTGTTTCAGGAAGAAAAAACTTCGATCTTTCCAATGGCGCTAACCCCACTCTTCTATCATGCTCCAATCAAAAGTTACGAGCGTCTAATTTGAATAAAAACACAAGAAAAACTTCATTTTTTTGATTTTTCAAATTTCAAAAATTTATATCTTTGTGACAAAATGAGATAAGCTGATGGGGTTTGCAGCATTGAACTAACCAAGTATTACACCGCACAAAATATTAATAGGATTTTCAAATTTTACATTAAAAAGAGTTTTCATAAGAAAAAAATTGGAAAAAATTTTGACAAAAATTTTTTTATTTGTAAAATTGAAAAATATCATTCCTACAATGTGTAGTGTGATGCTTGGTTAGTTCAATGCTGCAAACCCCATCAGCCTATCTCATTTTGTCACAAAGATATAAATTTTTGAAATTTGAAAAATCAAAAAAATGAAGTTTTTCTTGTGTTTTTATTCAAATTAGACGCTCGTAACTTTTGATTGGAGCATGATAGAAGAGTGGGGTTAGCGCCATTGGAAAGATCGAAGTTTTTTCTTCCTGAAACACTACTAATAATGACATTAAAAGAGGGAAACTTTTTTAGTAATTACCAAATTTTTTTAAAATCATCAACTTTTTGACACGATTTTTTCAAATATTTGGTGCGGTACACCCACCCTAGTTCACCTACAAAAATTATCAATCGCATAGAAAAATTCTAGAGAAAGTGGGCTATACGTTGCCGCAAAGCGCAACCTCCTACCTATCTTGGTTGTTGAATAGCGCACGGTTGAAAATCCCAAGCAAAATTCAAAATGAAAAAATTTTCGATGTGCATAACTCTGCCCCTTCAATCCCAATGGTAGGCAAACCTACTTACATCGACTCAGTATGTGTTGCACTACAACTGGTTGAAGGGTGTCCATATTGAGACGGGACACCCTGTATAGTGTGAAAAAATTAGTCTGAAAAAGTCGAAGAAAATCGAATTTTTGAAATATTGTGAACACGCGACGAAAAAAAATGGATGATTTCTTTCAGTTTTTAATGTTTCGTTGGACAACATAAAAGATTATAAAGAATCGCGATTCTCATATCAATGTAATTTTATTGATTTGGGAATGCCCATTGCCCATTTGTTTTTGTACTTTCCAAATTTTGTAGTTCTGCCTGTTTTTTTTGACTTTTTTTTGCTATTTTATGAGCGTGGGCCTCACCTTTGAAACTTGAAAACAAATAGGCGTAGCAATTTCATATATTTATTTTATGAAATTCTCAGATCTCCGAGATTAATGGAAAATATCATGCGAGTGGGTATAACCTGTGTCAATAGCCTTCCGATGGTACGTAACACATAGTATTTTTTATGTGCAACGTACAACGTACTTGTCTTTTCCACCGATTTATTTTTGCAAAACTAAATAAGATATTTCAGATGTAGTTGGAACGGCTGCGTACAATGCTGTTCAATTTAGACCTTATCAATCACGTGAAATAGATATACTTTCGATTTCACCTGACAATCGTAATGTTGGTTTGCAGATATAGGTTTAGGTACCTTACCTAGCTATACCTACTTCATCCGATTCACCCACTGTAATAAATGGGGGTGGTCAAAAATAACGCCGACGTATTTGATGGCAAATGAGCGACTTTTGCGGGACGATTCGTTCAAAAAATAACGCTATAAAAAGCAGTCGAGGAAATTTCCGTTAACAGGGTGTCTACTGGCAAGAAAACCAGAAAATATCAAGAATTTTGATAATTTTCCTACGAAAAGCAAGGATTTATAACAATTTTCTATTTGAATTTTTCAGTTGCCTTTAATGCTTTTTCAACATTAATTTTTCATTACAATTTTCGCCCTTGCTTCGCTCGGGCAAGACTTCAATCTTTTTTTTCTTTAAAATCATTATTCGACTTTTTTAGTCAAAATCTCACAATTTTGATTTTCCTGTCTGAAATCACCACTTGAGTCGCCTACATGTTTAACTCTCTACTTTAGGAAATCCTGACTAGCCTTTGCCAGCAGACTATATTTACTTGTAGATATAGATATACTGTATAACTGTCATGATTGGGTGAGGTCAAATTCTTGAACTTTGTTAAGAATTGATGAATTTTGTGCATATTTATACAAAACTTTTCCAGATTATTTTCGATTATTAAAATACCTATTAATGTTTAGCTCTTTCTTGCGTGTATTTGATTTTTCGATTTTCAAGCATTTTTGCCCCGACTTTGCTCGGACTAAATTATTTTTCTTTTTGGCGTTTTAAATTTTGATGAATTTATATAGATAAAAATGTCATGAAATTCATCCTAAATGTCTATATTCTGTGTTTAAAATTGGTATTTTTCATTCGTGTTGAATATTTTTCCCCTAAAATTTGATATTGGTGAAAAAATCCGTAAAATTCGTTCTAAGAGTTTTTTTGTATTTGAAATTTTTAATTTTCAAACATTTTGTCCTAGTTACGCTGGGGCGGGCTAAATTCATAGACGAATTGGAATACAACAAGCCGAAAAGACTGTATTAGAAACTTTCGTAAAATTTATAAATTTGAGGTGCGTAGTTTTTTTTTGTTGGGGGGGGGGGGGATTGAATTGTGAAGGAATTTTTGAATTTTCAGACTGGAAATATCCAAACTTTTAGTCTCACGATTTGGTTGACATCTAAGTTTTCCCTTTTTATTTGAAATTTTTTCTGTTATAAATTCAAGGTCTCAAGTTTTTGTATCAAGTTGAGAAGTTGGTGACGTCAAAAATTTTCAGAATTGAATTTAAGTCGTTTTTGTGGCTGGAAAAGGGAGCATCTAAAAGTCTCATAAGAACTATCGATTTTTGATGAAAAAAATTGTTGGACATTATGCATTTTAAATCATTCTTCTGCACAATTTCATCACGTGAAAAAGCCACTCCTTCTCCATCCTTCAGGAATAAACATATTTGAAAGGTCTGGAAAATTTCGAAAAATTGGTCTGGAAAACCTAGAAAAGTCAGGGAAAATCATTTCTGAGATATATTGGAAACCCTGTAGGAGGAGGAGGCAATTAGAAAACAACTAAAATTTACGAGTTGAAAAAATTTTGGAGAGCAGGAAGATGTGTTTTTCCGAAGCTCAGGGGGAAAGTTGTGCAAAATTCATTTGAATGGTCCCGCTAAAATCCTGTTTATTTATCTCGAGAATTTGTTAGACACGTTGAATGTTTTCATTTTGCTCGCCCCTTATCTATTTTTTACCCCAAAAGTAGTATCTCATCAGAATGAAGCTGCCAAAAAAGTGTTTAATATTCCCCATAAAACGAGTATACTCGTAGGGAGGGGGGGAGGGGGTTAAAATTCTATCTGAGAGTATTCCAAGTAGGATTTTTTTCGTAATGGAACACGAAAGAGGGAAAAAATTGCACGATTACTGTCACATGTCAGACGAAGTAACCAGAGCTACATTTCTAACTTTAAGAAGGTGAATGAAAGTTTTATTTAATTCACGTAAGGATTACGCGTTATCGATAATATTCCTGGTGGTGATTGCTGATGAAGCATTAATACTGAATTTTCCTTCAAAATGAGTATACTCGAGAAAAGGGGATCTTTTGGACAAATTTAAAGCAAACAAAATTGTATAAAAGTAGCAAAAAAAAAACAACAGAAAATAGCAAGAATTTCATTTTTAAGATCTAGTACAGTAGATACAGTACGTCTCTTTAATGCTAAAAGCTCGTAACTCCAAAATTTAGCAATTTTTGTTTTTTTGCTGAAATGGCAACTTTGGGTCGTCCTCCATCTGGTGATAGCATCATTTCAACCCAAAAGTGAAACAAATCCTTAAAATTAAAAAAAAAAAAAATGTTGGTGTAACTCCATATTATAAAAATTTGAAAACTTTTTGGTTGTAACTCCAAAACTTCACTTTTTACAGGAGTGATAAAAAACTGTATTATTTATGATTTTTGAATTTTGTGGAGGAAGTATTGATTTTAATATGCTTTTTCAGTGTTATGAATGAATTTACATTTTTTTTTTTTCAAAATACCAATTTTTAATTTGGCGTAACTTCATAAGTTTTCTGTGTTTAAGTATAAAAAGTCGTAACTCCATTTTAGAAATTAAAAATCGGTATTTAAAAAAAATTATTGAAAATTCATTCTAAACACTAAAAAAACATATTAAAATCGACACCTCCTCCTCAAAATTCAAAAATCTGAAGTAAAACAGTTTTTTAGCTCTCCTGTAAAAAGTAAAGTTTTGGAGTTACGTCCTTTTAGGGAATCATTCAAATAGGTGAGATGTCCGAGTCTATAAGTATCTGTTATTGTGCTAAAAATCAAAATTTTTTCTTTGAAGCATATTTTGGCCTCCATAATACATTTACATACGTATATAGATGTGTACCTAATACCTATACCAATATTCATACTTTTACAGGTGTACTTTGGTGTACAGTTGGTAGTCTTGGTACATTCTATAATGCAGCAACGTCGATCGGGTTATGAAAGTGTAAAAAATTGATAATTAGTAGGTATTTGGTGTTTGGAGCGACGAGGCGCATTTATCATTTTATGAGAACGGAGCGGGGGACAAGTTTACGGACATCTCGCGTAAACCATATCTAAATAAGGTAAACTCCATAAAGAATCCAGATTTCAATCGAAAATTAAAATGTAAATTAAGCACGAATCGCAAAATATGGTACCTCTTGCCGCCGCCGCTGCCGCCGCCGCTGACTCCGCCGCGCCGCGCCGCCACATACCTATCTCCTTCTCTCTTTATTGCTCTTTTTATACGGTACGCTAGCGTTTTATTTAGGCGCCTTTTTACACGGTGAAAGTGCAGAAATTACCATAAAATAGACGATACACCCACCTATGGCCAACCATCGAGGAGTTAATGTTGTTGTTGTTTTTTCAATATTCGAGATTCGAGATTCGAGAACGATCGCGATGCGAAGTCTTGATGTGCGCGCCAGCAGATCCATAAGGAGAAAACCTGCACCACGGTGCGGTGGAGCGTATATAATTATTGTTTTATGTATATGATTCGTCGTCTCCATATATAGTATAAGCATTTAGTTATGGGTGTACGAGATACGGCTGCGTGCTGAAGAGGGTGAAGCTTACGTTAGCTTACGTGTACCTGGGCATATCATCCATATGTACAACTTTTTTTATCTCGCGCCAATCGTTTCATCAATAGACTAGTTATAGGGTTTGATTGGAATTATCAGTTATCGCCGTGGAAGTTGTAGTAGTGATGGTTGTATTTGTGGTGGTTGTTGTTGTTGTTGTTGCGCATATCTTTCTCACTTTATTTTTAATTTATTCCATTTTTCTTTTTTTTCTCCCCTCCTCCCCCTCCCCTCGCTCCCCGTATTGTAGTACATCCATATGGCTTCGTCGTCAACATAGGCTACATCTAATCGTTTCGCTTTGTAATTTAACCTATCTATCTCTCTCGGCGCGGCGTGTGTTTATCATTTTCCACTCGAGTCAAAAATTCAAAATTTTTGGGAAAACTGTGGTTAAGGAACGGCCAGTTATTCTGTCATTTAAAATTTTTTTCATCGTGATTTTGCAATGCCAGCTTGAACTTTGTTCTAGCAAGTATTTGCTACAGATTTAATAAATGATGATAAAAATAGGTACCTAAAATAAAAGATCAAACGAAGCACACGTGTAATAAATACCTATCTACACTAAGTAATGGTAAGGTAAGCCGAAGGCAGCTCGACATCAGCATCGGCATGCGCCACTGACGGCGAAAATGCAATTTGCATCGTCATTCGGCAATTTAAAATGATAAAATTCTTCCAACGTTGTTATCAATTAAAGAAGGACAAATAACCGGAAATCGTTCATATCGAGTTAAATTGTTTTAAACAGGTCGCCAAGTAATGAATCCTAGTTGAATTCTCTCCCAATGAAAATAAATGTGTCTACTTTTTTTTTTTACATACCATGTAGCATCAATGTACTTCGTACAATGTGCACGTAAACCGCCTCTTTTTCTGTAATATGTTTGCTGCTCTAATGTAGGCCTATTGAAAAAATTGATTCTAACCCTGTTAGGTACCTTCTTCGTTGCTGATAAAAAGTAAACGTGTTGTCATTTACAAATTTTTTATAGAAGTATTTTTCCGTTTATAAGTTACACCTACCTAGCTGTGCTGTTGCTTCAAGAGGAAGGAGGATAAAAAAAGGGAAATGTTAGAAAATGTGGAAAATTTTCGAAAAATAATGTTAGGCCAAAATTTCAGTTTCGAGTAATAGCTTGAAAAATAGCGTATTATTATGTAATTTGGATTGCTGATTTCAAATTTGGTCTTAGTTTTTCGATTTGGACCCTCACCCCCACCTTAGATGCCCCTAGGAATGTGAAGAGCATGGTGGATTGGTGATCCAAAATTATTTCAAATTCGGTTACTAATACCGACTTTTCCATTTCAGGCATGAAACAGTCACCTTTTTTAGTGACTTGTCCCCTATTTTTAGGGTTGGTCACTAAAATTCCCTTTTTTGGCCAAAAGGTCTCTATTGGTCTCTTTTTTCACTCTAAAGTCACTTTTTTCATTCAAACGGCCTTCCGCTCTTCCATAAAATTAAAAAAATGCTAAATTTCTAAAAAAAATACTAGCTTATTTTTTAGAACTCGTAATTTTTAGATGCAGAATACATAACCTTATTACGATTTTTTTCCAGTAAAAACTTATTTTAGACGAAAGTTATAAAATTTCAGAAAAAAAGTATTTTCAGCACCATCGCAGAGAGAAATACAGTTTGAGTTATGATTTTTTTTTTTTTTGGGAGGGGTGTATTTATTTATGAAAAAAATTGAAAAATTGGTCACTTTTTTCGAAAAATAGGTCGTTTTTTGCCTCATAAAAAGTCACTAAAGTCACTACTTTTCCCCAAAATCTATGTTTCATGCTTGCCATGTATTTATGGAAAAGGGGACCAAGTTTTTTTTTACGTTTTGGGATGTCCTGATCTCGAAAGGACCTAGGGTTCAGAACGATGTTTTTTCAAATAGGTAGTGGTACCAAACTACCTATCCGTACATGTCAACCAACATGTGGCTTATTTTTTGCAAGTGAAGTCAACCACCTGTTTTCACAAATTTTAAAATAGTCACAAAATTAATTATTTTTACATTTTTATTGGTTTTACCGACATATCCATTTATAAAAAAGACATTTTATTATTTTATCTTTCATTTTTATCAACATTTTTATCACAATTTTTTGGTTTATTTTACTGACTTTTCCATTTATGGAAATTCATTTTAAAATTTGTTTTCATTATTTTATTTTTTACTGATTTTTCCCGACTTTTATTTTCACTTGAGGGAAGAATTTATTTCAGTTCGTACATTAATGAAATTATGCTATAGTGTGTATATGAGACAATAAGTTGAAAAATCGATAAGGTGTTTTTTTTTTTTTTTGCTTTTCTGATAAATCACTATTTCTTTCGAGGTTTTCCTACGCTTTGCACCTCCACCCTTCGCCGTGAATATTTAATATCCATTATCCACTAATATTCACTCGATAGAGCAATTTTTAAAATTACATTAGACATCGCCCAAGCGATGTGCTTCCATAAACGAAGACGTGAAATATTGCATACATAATATAAATGCATGTAAACTGGAAATCTAACGAAATTTATTTTGGAAAATTATTCTCGCGCTGTTTATCGAATTATAAGCAAAGTAACGCTGTAATAATTTGAAATAGGTAACTTCGTTCTCGAAATATTACTAAGAAAATCTGAAATACTCGCTTTCGTCTATTTTAGATAGGTGTATAGGGACACACGTTGATGGAAAAACTAGTATTATTAGAACGAGAAATTAATTAAGACGAACGTGAAATGAAATTGTGTGCATGTGTAACTGCGTGAGTGTTACGAGAAAGTCGCCGAAATTCCGGAAAATTCTACGCTTTTTCTAGAAAGGTAGAATGCTCATTTCCAGGGTTTTCGAAAGAATTTCAAAATATTGCGATATTGAAAATCGGAGGTTTGGACTCGCGATTTTTAAAATAACACACTTCGTAGGTTAGGCACCTATATTGCTAATCATTTCTCATTTGATAAGGTTTCTTTCATTATTACGAAGTGCTCCAATGCCAAATACCATTTTATTTCGAATTTCGGAGCCTTGAACATTTATAAATCAAAGTATCTTTAATTGAAATTAGTACACGACTGAAAATTAGTGAACATTAAGACAATGGCTATAGGTAGATACTTAGGTATAGTTATAGCGAATAAAACGTTTTTAAACATAATTTTCCAACTCGTTTATATAAATAATTAATTTAGAGACTATGTTTCGAGAGAGGACTGAGTTGATTTATCAAAATAATTTAATTTCCTGGTGAATTTAACGCGGTTGTTCGTTGTTTGTTGGTATATTGATGTGGTTTCTAAATACAAGTCTGTTTGTTTTCATTAATCTTAATTTCAAAGTGATTCGATTTTTCCAGAGAATTCTACGCGACTAAAACGCTTTTCTCATTTATAATTCGACGGCTGATTTGCGAAACATTTCAAATCTACAGATTTCGTACCTATATTCGTTATTTTTTTATCGAAAGACAAACGATTCCTTATTGGGAAGGCAAAAACACGAGCTGAGCCTATTTTTAAATCTGTTGATTGATTTTACTGGAAACTTTTTTTCTAGTTTCAACTTCTTCGAATTAAAAAAAAGTTTCTCAGGGTTAGTTCAATCTTTTCAAACTTCATAATTACTGATTTTTAAAAGATCCGATGTTGGTAAAAAAAAATGTTTCTTCTTTATACCTACCAATGAAATTTATTGAAATAAAAATACTGGGAGATGAAAATTTTTACGCTAAATGAAGCGATATTTATAGCTGGTTTTATGTAATAGCTACCATAGTACAATTAAGTATTCGGAAGTCGCTGGAAATATTCCAAAAATGTGGAGAACAGGATGTCCTATTATTTTATTGGTGCCAGTTTGTGTTTTTGATTTTGAGAGGAGAAGACTTGCCGAAATCTTACACTTTCATCTTCTAGGTATGCACTATGCAGTACTTAGTTGGTATAGAATATTTATTTTTCAATAATAAATTAGGTACCATATATTTCATAATCATATTCGTTGGTAGGGACTTCGATTTGAACGAGAATGCCATTTTGTTATACCATATTTCAGGGTTGGGCAAAATCCGGGATAAAAGGATTTCAAATCCGAAATCCGAAATCCTTGGCAAAAATGTATTTCAAATCCAAAATCATTCGTATAATAAGATTTAAAATCTAAAATTCAAAATCCTTTCAGAAAGTGGATTTAAAATCATAATCCAAAATCCAAAATCTAAGTAAAGATGATGAAAAATAATTTTTAATCATTCTGAACTTCGAAACGTTTTTATTATAAAAGGGTATACTTAGCAGGATAAGTATGGTGTTTTGGGCTTGGAAAGGGATTTTGATGAAACCTACCCCAAAAGTTGAGTCATGATGAGAAAAAATTCTGACAAAAATTTTGGACCCCCAGAGCAACTATTTTCGGAGGGAGGGACCAAAATGTATTTTTCAAACTTTATTTTTTCGTTTTTTACCAAAAGTAGATAAAAATTTCGTGTTTTTTCTAATTAAATCTAGAGGGTCAGAGGAATCCTAAAAAAAAAATTCAAAATTTTTCATCAATTTTTCATCGAGTTATGGCGTTTTAAAAACTTTGAGCGGCCATTTTAAAACGAAGTTTCAGAGGCACAGTCGCCACTTTTTTTTTAGAAAATGTGTTATTTAGTGTTGATTATACCACATAAGTTTCAATGAGTTTGAGTTGGTGCAACATTATCAAAAAAAATGAAAACTGACCATCAGTCATGAGGAGCCCGAACGTTCATGTCAGTTTCCCACGGCGCGGCGCTCTGGTGGAAAGTACAGTGCTCGCGCGCGCTATGTTTGATAACCTCTGGATCTTCCCCCTCCCCCACCAATGAGATTTGGCGATGATTCTCCGGGCTCAAAATTTTTTTTATGGTGTCCTTCTTCGTTATGTCAAATTTTATACCTCTATCGCCATTTGCGTTCATATTTGAAAACATGTAATCCGCCTCTGGATTAGAATAGCATTTATCAAACATAGCGCGCGCGAGCACTGTACTTTCCACCAGAGCGCCGTGGGAAATTGACATGAACGTTCGAGCTCCTCATGACTGATGGTCAGTTTTCATTTTTTTTCACAATGTTGCACCAACTCAAACTCATTGAAACTTACGTGGTATAATCAACACTAAATAACACATTTTCTAAAAAAAAATGGCGACTGTACCTCTGAAACTTCTTTCCAAAATGGCCGCTCAAAGTTTTTAAAACGTCATAACTCGACGAAAAATTGATTAAAAATTTTGATTTTTTTTTTAGGATTCCTCTGATCTTCTAGATTTAATTGAAAAACACAAAATTTTTATCTACATTTGGTGAAAAACGAAAAAATAAAGTTTGAAAAATACATTTTGGTCCCTCTCCCCGAAAATACTTGCTCTGCGGGTCCAAAATTTTTGTCAGAATTTTTTCTCATCATGACTCAACTTTTGGGGTTGGTTTCATCAAAATCCTTATCCAAGGCCAAAACACCATACTTATCCTGCTATACCCTTTATTACAAAATTGGACATAACTACGAAATGAAATGTTGTGATGTCTAAACCTAAAGCCTGAACACTAATCACCTGATCACGAAACATGAAAAATTTTGAATTTTAAAGTACATAAAAGATTTTGAAAAAATAGGATTTCAAATCCGAAATCCGTTATTAGAATGGATTTAAATCCAAAATCCAAAATCCGGATTTTGAGATTTTTTGGATTTTAAATGACGAAGCATTTAAATCCTGCCCAACCCTGCGATATATGAACTAGAGTGATTATCGTTTTCGGCTTCGCTCTCACAACGATCAACTATTTTAATATTCGGGGATTGAAAATTTTATGCTTCCTTTCTGGAAAAAGTAATTTTCAAAATTTCAAATTTCATCTCATCAATAGGGGTTTATTGTTTTCCAGCGATTTGATCATAGATGCACACTCGCACAGATTTAAACATGTTATGATACCTTAGGCCTCGAGTATTCGCATGAGCGATATTATTTTTTCTACTTCGTTGAACAAACTCGACAATAACTTGAATTTTTTAAGCCTCATAAAAATTGCGGCGTTGGTGCAAAACATTTTGTGAATATTTTCATTTTCTACCTTATTTTGCGACCGGAAAAGAAATGTCTAAAAATGTTGAAGCCTGCATGTTTACTGAAAAGCGTCATGATGTAGCTTGCGGCTAAGGCTTTTCGCTAGTTACCATTATTTTTCAGAATGGTCAAATTCGAATCAAATCCGGATTCAGTTTCAAAAATAGAATAAGATATTTCAGAAATGATGCAATAACCAAATAAATTGAAGTTGATGAGAACCCGTTGCTTTTTCCATCCCCCTCCTCTCAATAAGAAGTACGAAGAATGTTTTTAATATCAAAAAAAAGACAAAGCCAAAAGAAAGCTTTCGAGACTTGGGTAAAAGTTTTCTCTGACTGTCCTGACATTGGCTCCAGTCTCAAAGAGTTCTTAAAGTCTTCTTGAAATTTTTGATACCTAGTAAAAGTGGCTAATAGTTAACAGATGAATTTTAAAATTCAAATGTTTAGCAGGTTTGTTTAAGCACTCAAAAAAAACCAGTCAAGACATGTAGGTCCGTATAAGTTTGATAATTTTAGTGTCGAGGCTAAAACCGCGGCATAAAGTCATCGAAATTTCGGATGAACTTGGAAAATTGGCCTACCAAGTTCGTGCGAATATACGTGTTGCGTAAAACGTGCATTATGAAAATTGGGCTTTCGGGTTTCGGTGTTTTAACGATACGATTCGGCAATTCGCGGGTGTATACGTTCACGAGTACGAGGTACGAACGCGTGAAGAATGTTAGTCCTGGCCGGGAGAATGAAAGAAAAAGGCATCCGTGCATTTTTATTACGAATACGGGAAATTTAGTTTCAGAGTTCGCTATATTTTCGTACGAGTGAGTAAGTACGAGAAAATCAGTGTATGGTGCGATCTTGGCCGGCATGAAAAAATGAAGCTACGTTGGAAAATTTGATGTATGAAAGAACTCACCTGTAATCGTAGCGGGTACAGTAGTGGCAGAAGTATTATTAAACCATCTCGTAAACCAATCGGATTCGTTAGCTGGTCCGGCGCTGGTGGATGGTGTGGATTGCACATTATACAAATAACCAGCGGCAGAAGATTGATAAGACGCTTGTTGATGACTTTGATGTCGTCGATTAGCGAGTAAACGGTTTTGCACTTGTAAAAGGTCCAGGTATTCGGCTTCGTTGGGGCCATACGCGGGCCTTCGTCTGTCATCACCAGCAGGACTGTCGTCTCTTTGCATTTCTAGTAGCAACATTTTGCGGCAATGTTTCGGTCTTGCAGGCTGAATCCATGTCCATCCGATGTTAACCGGTTTCAAAACACAGTTGCGATACGTAGCATACCATTCGGATTCCTTTTTTCGGCCTCGTGATGTAAGCAAAAAATTCAGAAAAAACAAAAAACAAAAAAAGGCCGAAATGACAAAACACTATACCGCGTTCACTTCAAGTGCGAGAGATGGATTGCCGAAAAAAAAAGAAAAAAACGAAAACAGAAACAAAAACAAAAAATCACACAATCACGATCGAGTACGTTCAGAACACAAATTGCCGATACCGGCGAAGGAAAAAAATTAATCGCGTCGAAAAAAAATTACCGAAATACAAATATTCTTGCTGATCGGAAATTAAATCGATTCGACTGGAAAAGACGAACATAAAAATGGTAAAAAAATCGCGAAAAATTCTTCCGGGTAAAAGTTTAATGTTACTCTGTTACTTGTCTGAACGTGTGTACATTGAAAACTACCGCTTTACAAACCATGAATGAAGTATCTTAGCCATGAATGAAATAGTTCGGTGATAGTGGGTTTTAGTACCGCGCGCCGCTTAGGTAGGTGGCGAATTCGCCTCACCGTCGGTTATCTCTCTCTCTCCGCATAGGTCTGTATTCACGACCTCACAACTCCAGAGAATCCGTGACGTCATGCAGTCACGAGCCGCGTTTATCAAATGCCGTCGCCGGCTTATCGAAGTACCTGTCGCTTGTTGCACGTGCGAAATTCGCCGCCCGCTTGTTGCAGGCTTATTCGAACGTGTAATAATTTCCTCCTAATACGTACAAATTACGAAAAAATGTATGTAGATGTGCGCTTGCGGGGAAAAAATGTGAAATTTTGAAGCTACATAAGTTCTCCCTCGCCCCCTCACCAATTCTTTGAAAAATATTTCAAAATGAAATTGAGTGGTCTTTTGCTGTACAAATTTTTTCGAATGTGTTACGAAATTTAAAAACAAATCGGGAAAAATTTTACTATATTTCAATTCAACTTATCGTAACTACTTTTAAAGATCTGGGACCGGATGTCCGGAAAATAGATTATGAAGAAAAGGGGTGGGTTTTAGGGGGATACTTGTATCTTAGCGCTGTTCAAGGTATCTCAATTTAAAGTAAAATTTTTGACCTGAAACAAAAATAAATCCAAAGTAGATCATAAAAGAACCCATATCCAAAATTTCAGATGTTGAAGTTCATTTCTTGAATTTTGGTGAATTTTTAAATTTTCAAAATTTCCTCATCGCCCTGAAAAATATGAAAATTCGATCTAATCAACGAACAAAGCTAAAAATTGGTATATGTGACCCCGGCAGACAAAACCAACCTTAGGTGTCAAATTTTCATTTTTCACTTTTTTCCAGATTTGGGTTCCCTGAACCCAACCTTCCCGAGCTCCCTAAGTGATTTTTTTGATACTGTAAACAACAGAAGAAATGTACATGCACCTCAAAAAGGAAATTTTAAAAAAATTGACTTTTTTCAAAAAATTATATTTTTTACAAAATTATATTTTTTACAAAATTACGCAAAATTTTACAAAAACGGTTTAAAAACTTTTAACGCGATTATCTCGGAAAGTTGTTTTCGGACATAAGGGTGGTTTTGTCTGCCGGGGTTACATATATTCTATTTTCGACCCCACAAATCGATAAGAACTAGTTTCGTGACATTTCGAAGCCTCTGAAAAATTTTAGTATTTTTCAGCACTGGAGGAAAACCCATAAAAATGGTTCATATCAACTTCAGCATCTACATATAATCGCGGATTATCCATATTGGTGACCCATTTGATCGATTAAAGCACAATTTTCCAAAATAATTTTACTGCACGAAAAATTTCAAAATTGTTTTAAATTTTTTCCAGGAAAATTTTCAACAAAAGATATGGATTTCAACAGGAAGTTTCAGAAAATTAGGCTTCAATCGATCAAATCAGTGTTGTGAGAACCTAATTATTTGGTTTCCGTTCGGTTCTGTTCCCAAAGAAAATTTTGTTCTCGGTTTTGATTTTTGGGGTTTGTTCTCGTTTTTGTTTCTGTTCCTTTCTTTTCTTTTTTAGGATCTTTTTTCAGTTCTATTTCTGTTTTTCTTATGTTTTTGTTTTAGGTTATATTCCCGAACTGTTCTTTTTCATTCTTTTCATATTTTTGTATTTGCTAGTTAGTCCTTATTAAATTCCATTCAATTAAAAATGAAAATCAAATCTTCACTTCACCCTTCAAAAAATTAAATTAAATTGAATTGAAACGAAAGTAAGAACAAAAAAGAACAGAATTTTTTATTTTTCGTTCCCGTTTTGTTTCTAAGTAGTTTTTCTACATTTCAATTTTTTGTTTTGGTTCGGTTCTCAAAGAACACAATTTTTTGTTCCGAGTTTTCGGTTCTGGTTCCGGTCTTTCATTTTTAGGTTTCAGTTCTTTTTTTGATTTCGTTCATCCTAAAAATAGCGTTAATTTCGTTCTTGGTTCCCCTTTCCGTTTCCGTTCTTTTTAGTTCTCACAATACTGGATCAAATAAGTCACCAATATGAGAAATCCGCGATTATAGGTGCTAAAGTTAGTATGGACCATTTTTATGGACTTTCTTTCAGTGCTGGTAAATTCTAAAAATTTTCTGGAGGCTTCAAAATACCCCGAAACCAGTTATTATCCATTTGTAGGTCGAAAATAAGATAAGGTATAAACCAAATTTCAGCTTATTACGTGGATTAGATCAAATTTTCATATTTTGCGGGATGATGAGGTAATTTTGAAATTTTAAAAAATTCGCCAAAATTGGAAAAATGAATTTTAACATCTCAAATTTTTGATATAGGTTTTTTATGATGTTCTTTCGATTTTTTTTGTTTCAACTCAAAATTTTACTTTGAGTTGGAATACTTCCCTTGTAAGTGATATTCAATGAAAAATTTGTTGAATTAAATTAACTAATCGCCTGTTGAAAGTATTAGGTGCAAGTATTCGTTCTACTAATTATTGTATGCTTAAAAGCGGAAAAATGGAATGATATTTTATACTATACAAAGATTAGGTTTATCTGCATATTTTCAAGCGTCGAATTTGGATTGAATTTTATATTTTCGGTGTTGTAATACGAACGCGCGCGCTCGTATTTTACGTCATAAAAAAGCTACACTTGCCAATAATACGCGTAATTATATTTATGGCTATGATGTGTTTTATTGATTGCGTAAAAACTCGCCGCCGCCCCGTTACATTTGACGTAATATTTTGTTGCTTTGTTTGAGATGAAAAGGTGAAAAATGTTGATGCACTTCGTGCAATTTCCTCGTTGAAAGAAAACATTACCCTCTATATGATACAGCCGGGAAGCATGAACCGGCAACATCGCAAAAATCGAGACTAGTGGTCCTATTTTAGCGTTGTGTTATATGGCGCGCGCGATATTTTTCCTTATATCTCAAAATTTTGAGTGAGCACATAGGTGTTTGAGGCATGAAAAATTATCTACTTTTCACGGGCTACAACTTGGTTTTTGTTCCAAAGCTCTATCCTCACCTGATCAAAAGTTATAAAAGTTTGAAGCTTAAAAAATTTCATGTTCGACTTTTCAAATTGAAATTACTCAAAATTTTGAGTGAGCACATAGGTGTTTGAGACATGGAAAATGATCTACTCTTCACTGGCTACAACCACGTTTTTTCCCCAAAGCTCTAGCTCAAACCGATCAAAAGTTGTAAAAGCTCAAAGTTCGAGCTTTCGCAACTTTTGATCGGTTTGAGCTAGAGCTTTGGGACAAAAACGTGGTTGTAGCCAGTGAAGAGTAGATCATTTTTCATGTCTCAAACACCTATGTGCTCACTCAAAATTTTGAGTAATTTCAATTTGAAAAGTCGAACATGAAATTTTTTAAGCTTCAAACTTTTATAACTTTTGATCGGTTGAGGATAGAGCTTTGGAACAACAACCACGTTGTAGCCCGTGAAAAGTAGATAATTTTTCATGCCTCAAACACCTATGTGCTCACTCAAAATTTTGAGATATAAGGAAAAATATCGCGCGCGCCATATAACGCAACGCTAAAATAGGACTACTACTGCTGCGTTGCCGGTCCGTGCTTCCCGGCTGTTTCATAACGACTCTATCATAACAACCCGCACCAAAGTATCATTTTGTGTTTTTCATCACTGCGCATGCGTGCGAACTTGGTATTTCAGTCAGGTTGCTTCGTTTTTTTGATTTTCGTGGTTTTTTTGCCTTTTTTTTTTAATTTTTTAAGTTTTGTTCGTCCGTTTTCCAACGTTTCGTTTTGTAAAATCAATGCAAATAAAGCATGCAAAATTATTTTAATAAAAAATTTAAAGATTTTATTAATAACAATGTATACTGTGCTGACTGCTGAGGTAACGTCTCAGGGTAATCTTTAGATAAAAAAAGTCTATACTACATACATACTAAATCAACGTTAACAAAGTCCTAATTACCTAAATGCAATTATAATGTTATAATTTGCATTTAGGTAATTAGGACTCTGTTAACGTTGATTTAGTATGTGTGAAGTATAAACTTTTTTAATCTAAAGATTACCCTGAGACGTTACCTCAGCTCAGTATACATTGTTATTAATCATAATTTTTAAATTTTTTATTAAAATAATTTTGCATGCTTTATTTGAGGAGCTTGGTATCAAAGTGAGACATACGCCAGTGACACTACGACAAAATAGACCTTATGTGTCAGAATTTTTTTTCTATTTTCTTGTTCTCTAACAAGTAACAAGAAAATTGAAAAAAAATTTCTGACACATAAGGTTCATTTTGTCGTAGAGTGTCACTGGCGTATGTCTCACTTTGATACCAAGCTCCTCATTTGCATTGATTTTATAAAACGAAACGTTGGAAAACGGACAAACAAAAATTAAAAAATTTTAAAAAGGCAAAAAAAAAGAAAATTAAAAAACGAAGCAACCTGACTGAAATGAAATACCAAGTTCGCACGCATGCGCAGTGATGAAAAACACAAAATGATACTTTGGTGCGGGTTGTTATGATAGAGTCGTGTTTCATATAGAGGGTAATGAAGAAAACCTTTACGTGAAACACGCAATGTTTTGTTCGAAAGAATTACCAAGGGAGCTATAGCTATATGTAAATGTACGTAAACCAACTTGTCTGCATAAGTTTAACTAAAATTTGTTACCTATACATATGTATAGGTATCTAAGTATCAACATTTGTGAATAGATGTTAGATTTAGATGGAAGTATTGTACATCTTTTCATCAAGTAGGTACCTATACCTACCTCCGTAAATGCAATTTGTGTGATTTATTGTGTTCTTACATACCTACTTATGCATATGCATGTATGAAGATTCAATTTAAATTGACCCTCATCGACTTGGACGAATTATAGTAGGTACTCTCTCAGTGAAAATTTTCGAAAATTACTGAGAAACAGTCAGAATTGCAGCACACGAGAAAATCAGTGAAATTTTTTTTACTGAAAACAACTCAATGAGAAAAATCACTGGAAAATTCGTGAATATTCACTGAAAGGTCAGTGAGATATATGAAATTTGCTGAAAAATCCTGAAAAATCAGTGAAAATCTTTGAGAAATCAGCGAAATTTTGCTGAAAATCAGTGAATTTCGCTGATTTTTTCTGTGCTGTAATTCTGACTATTTATCAGTGACTTTTCACTGATTCAGAATAAGAGAGTATATCATTCTAAAATACAATTAACCGTGTTATTGGTCGCCTATACGATCGACATGTTGTGTTACGTTGATTTCAACCAAATTATTGAAAAGGGTCGTGTATGCCTATTGGCACCTACCTATATGTACATGTATTAATTAGGATGAATTGAAAAAAAACTTTCTGAATTTCGATCAAATTTGGTGAGATAGTTTAGTTTGAGTGGGGACTTTCAAAAAAAAATTTAAGTTCCTCAGCCCAAAAGGGTACGGAACCAGGGAACCTCGGAGTGGGACCATTTTCAAAATAATGCGTTTTGTGCTACGCCAAATTTGTGGCATCTGCTCAGAACTTCGATTACCGCCTAAAGAGGTGCGATTTGAGTTTCTGCGCCCCCCTGAATCATCGACTCCAAAATTATATGCACTTTTTTTGTTTTTTACCAAATTTAAATCGCTAATTTCAACATCTTTAAATCAGGCCATATTTTTTTTTGCCACCAGCTCGATTTTGAAGTGTTTGAGTGAGCTATTTAAATTGGTTACCAATTGAAAAATTTTCAAATTCGCCATCTGCAATTTTTCAACCCCCTTGTAGAGATGGCATCCAATTTCGAGGTAAATCATTCAGGTATGGTGAAGAAAATCGAATCACACCTTTTTAGAGGAGGAGGGGATGACCGAAGTTCCCTGCAGACGGCACTACTCAAATTATGTGTGTAGCTATCCAGCTAGCAATCGTTTTTTTAATGACTCCGTTTTTGAAGTCCCCTATTTTCGTCTCTTTTTTGGTTGAAAGATTCAAAAAAATTTTGAGAAGCCTCTCACTCAAAGTAAACTATCTCACCAATTTTCGTCAAAATCCAAGATATATTTTTTTACCCACTGTATGCAACTGAATGCAATTTTAAGGCGCTAGGCTGACGAGAATGGTATAGTGGTGTAATTTTATTTGTGAAATTTCACACAAGGCGACTTTTCGCGGTGCCCTGAGATTCTTAAAAATTGTTTTCTGTCGGCTCTTCTCTTGAGAAAATTTAATCAATCTCCGTCCTCCTCCAACCTTAAAAATCAGGCGAAAAAGATAGAAGCATGTAATTATTTGAAAGAACGGTATTAATAAAATATAAAATTGTTTAAAACGTAAGTACTTACTAGTTATACCGTGAAAAAAAGGTAAGCTATTGAACCTGAATGAAGTGAAGGTGAGAATTTTGCCAAAAATAGTTCCCAAAAAGCTGACCTTGAATCTTTTTCTTCACATTTTAGTCAGCAGGAAAGCTTAGATCAATTTTTCACTGAACATAGGGCATTTCTGCTGTCGCTACCGCTATCAGCAAAAAATTATTCACATTTGACAAATAAGTCGGTGCGTTTTGGTAAAAATAAAACGATGAAAACGCGTTAACGTCGCCGTCCGCCCCTCTCCAAAGTGACCTTCTACTCGCGAACATACCATCGGCGTTTGATAATGTTTTACTTATAGTCCGCCGTTATTTTTGTTCACTTTGAAACATATTATATGTACTTACTATTTCAACTTAAAATAGCAGAAGCGCGTACGTCACGTATTCGAATTATTCTAGTTCTTTAGTGGCAAAAATACGTACGGAGTACGAAATGAATACCGTATGAGCTGTAAAGAGTATGAGTAAGGTGTCGTGTCGGTCCCTTACGTATTATTACGAGAATGTTATCGTTTCTGTCGTTTTTCTTTCGCTTCTTCAACTCATTGATGAATTGAACTTATACTATACATTAGATATTGGACAAGAGGTGTTCTGGAGCTTCTAGAAAAGGTCAAAAATAGGATATCTGCCAACTTTCAGCTTTCTACCTCGATCTTGGCGCACGATGTAGGCGTATTTTTAAAAATGTTCCAAAAAATATAGATTTAAATCGGCAGTTACGAATTTTGGAAAATTGGGCTTTATCGATCGAGCAGTTCACAAATATGGAAATCGCGTTTTTAGGTGCTATAATTCATACGCACCATTTTTATGGGACTTTCTTCATTATGCTTAAAAATTCCAAAATTTTCTTAGAGGCTCCAAAACGTCTCAAACCCGCTTCCAATCGATTCGGGTATCTACCAACTTTTAGCTTTTTACCTTGATGTGTACTCCGTAGGCGTATTTTTTAATTTTTTTCAAAAATTTTTGCCTGAATTTTTTTTACAAAATGTGTTTTTATCGGTTAAATAGGTCACTAATATGGGTAATTCGAGTTTTTAGATGCTAAAGTTCATATCGACCATTTTTATAGTTTTTCTCCAATTCTGGAAAGTCCCAAAATTTTCTAGAGGCTTCAGTCTCGATGCCACTTCTAATCGATTTGAAGCGTCAAAAATAGAGTATACCTATATACAAAATTTGAGCCTTTTTTCGTTGATTAGATCAAGTTTTCATATTTTGCAGAGGATGGTATCTTAATTTTAAATTTTTAAAAATTCGCCAAAATTCGAGAAATGAACTTCAGTATCTGAAATTTAGCATATGGGATTCTCTTATGACTGATGTAGGTACTTTCCGGTTGGGCTATTCCATACTAAAACAGACCAAAAATGAAGTCGGGTCTTCCAATTTCGCTCAATTTTTGTTTACGAGTTCCCCTTGGTGGTCTATTCACAAAACCACGATCATTTTTTTCTAACCCTCAAGAGGGGTGGGGAGGTGGACCTCAACATTTTTATGCAATTGCGATTTTTTGCCAAATTACCCAATTTTGAAGGCTCATATCTCGAGATAGATTGTACTTGGGGAAAAACTGTTTGCGGGGTCTAAAAGATAATTAATAGGAGATTCAAAAACGATAATCACATTTTGAAAAGCTCAAAGTTGAACTTTTGTGGTGAAAGCTCAACTTTCATGATAAGAACAAAAGATGAAAGCTACAATTTAAAAATCTGAAAAAATTACAGTTAGTAGCCCTTTTTACCCATTTTTCAACCAATAAATTTTCAAAATGGGATTTCTGGACCTCGGGGGGGGGGGTCCACAATTTTGACCATTTAAAAAAATCGAAAAGGTAAAGTAACACATCGACTACAATTAATTCGAAGGCGTTGATTTCGAATATGTACTCAGTTTTTTCATTCGACCCCCCCTGAACCCCCCTATTAGGCTCCTTGATTGGGTCAAAATTCAAAAAAAAATCAAAATAACGTGTGATCTATCGTTTGTTGGGTTTTTGTGGGCGCTTAGTTCGAAAATTTGCTTATTTTTTGGATTTGACTCTTTAGTGCCCGTCTAGCGCCCTCCTCCAATTTTGGAGAAAACTAAAGGATCAAATCCAAAAAAATAAGATAATTTTCGAACTCAGCGCCCACAAAAACCCAACAAACGATAGGTCAAACGTTATTCTGAATTTTTTTGAATTTTGACCCTATCAAGGAGGCTAATAGGGGGGTTCAGAGAAGTCAAATGAAAAAACTGAGTACAATATTCGAAATCAACGCCTACGAATTAGTAGTAATCGATGTGTTACTTTGCTTCTTCGATTTTTTTGAATTTTTGTCAAAATTGTGGACCCCTATACCCAGCAGGGGTCCAGAGATCCCATCTTGAAAATTTGTTGGTTGAAAAACGGGTGAAAAGGGCTACTCACTGTAATTTTTTCAGATTTTTAAAGGGTAGCTTTCATCTTTTGTTCTAATCATGAAAGTTGAGCTTTCACCACAAAAGTTCAACTTTGAGCTTTTCAAAATGTGATTATCGTTTTTGAATCTCCTATTAATTATCTTTCAGGCCCCGCAGACAGTTTTTCCCCAAGAACAATCTATCTTGAGATATGAGCCTTCAAAATTGGGTAATTTGGGAAAAAATCAATTCTTAGCACCTATTAAAAATTTTTCCAACTTCAATTTCTTCAAATATTCAAATAATGCGAAAGAACGCTCCCTTTCACTCCATTTCCCCTAACTGTAAAATTCTTATGGTTTTCTAACGTAAGTCACCATAGCACCTCTGTACACTGAGAAAAATGTAAGGTAAGTAAATAGATACATTAAATTAGGTAAATTTGCTTTAAGGCGAACTTAATGTTCTTAAGCTCGCCTTAAAGCAAATTTGCCTTATTTAATGTATCCATTACCTTAAATTTACCTTACATTTTTCTCAGTGTAGCCTCCCAAAAAAATGCTTCCAACGCCACTGAATGGTTTTCAATTGATGCAACAATAATTTCTCCACTTCCAACTGGTTACTTTTCAGAAAAAATTGTCTTTCCAAGTTTTTTTAAACTCACAAGTTTAAATCCCGGTAGTTCCAAAATTTCCTTTGAATAACCACTGACTTGAGTAGGTACCTTTATTATGTCACATGCGAGAAGACCGTCGATATAGGTACGCGCTTCAGTAAAATATCCCTTTTGAATTCGAATTTGAACAGGATTTTAATTAAAATTTCCATCACCTGTGCATTCTTTTTGTTCGCGTCGAATAATTCTCTCGTTTGTGGGCACCTTTGATGAATGAGAATCTCTTAAGTCAGCGTACTCGTTACTTCTTTCATACTTTTTTTGTTCAAGTGTATCTCTCGAGTCTGCGTCTGCTGTGCACACCTGGATTCCGGACTCCTTTGCTTCTTGCGATTATTCGGGCCCCGGTCGTCGACGCGACGTTAAGTTGCGAAATAAAATGGAAAACTACCCGAAGTAGAGGGTTACAAGAAATTGACTTTTCCCCGGCTAAATTGCCTGCGTTGAGCTTATTGCGGGCCGTCGATGTTGAGTGGCGAAGTAAGATGGAAAACTACCCGAGGTATGGGGGTTGCTATAGTCTGTATTGTTCGAAACTCGAGCTTTAAAATTATCACCGATATTTATAATTTACCCTCGAACGGAACATAAGCTTTTTTTTCATCTTCTTTACCCACGAAACGAATCTCGACGCGTGGATAAACGGTATCTTAGGTAGATGAGGTAAGTACATATTTCTACCTAAGTGATATACGTGTGTTTTATTTGCGCGGATTGCGAAGCATTCGAAGCACCCAAAGGAAAATTACGTTCGCGATGTTTCTAATTTGTGGCTTTTTTGCGGTTTATCGCGAATATACTTTCGTATGTTGTACGTATACGTATACGTAATGATATTTTTATACTTGGAGGTTGCGTGCGAAGAATTAAAGATGGAGGAAAACGCTGGAAAATGGGGTAAAATACTCATTCGTGTAAAATGTATACCTAGTTAGGTTAGGCAGAAGGTAATACCGTACTCACTAGCATGCGTTAGCGCGTGATGTATAAGTACGTTATACTGTACGTATTACGTACGTAGTCGAAGTTGAGCACAAATTTATGTAGGATAACGACGTTGATGATTAGATATACGTTTACGTATAGATGTACGTGTACAAATGTTTCTGTGTCCCTAGCTCCCTACTTCCTACTCCCTACTCCCTATTCCCTATACTTCATACCATATCTAAAGTGATGTATTTTGTATTAAGTATAAATGTACGAGGAAAGCGATCACGATCAGGCCAAGTTTGACGACGCGACGCGATAAGTATAGGTACCGTTGCGGCGCGCTGGCAGCGACCGCGGCGTCCGCGGTCGTATTAAAAGTTGAACGCGTATAAACGCGACGTCTAATTAATGAATCATTGTTCGCGATGAATTAGATGAATTGACCTGTGCTGCGAAGCTCGAGCTTAAACCAAATGATTTGGCCTTGTCTTCGTGTTGGTATATTACAGGTCGTTAAAGGATGCTACATGCTACGTTGCTACGTTACTACGTTTAACCGGGACCTCGCGCCGCGTCCGCGTCCCGTCACGAAAGTTAAATGCTGTAGTTGGAATATTTTGTATTTATGCATTCAATACCTAGGTATTTACTAGCGAGGTATCCCAATTCAAAGTAAAATTTTGAGCCGAAAGCCGGAACAAAAATGGGTAAAGAATTTTTGAAATCGCAAAATTACCTCATTGCCTTGAAAAATATGAAAATTATCTGATGTAATCGACGATAAAAGCTAAAATTTGGCATATTATGTCCTATTTTTGATCTTCCGAATAGATTGGTAGCGGTTTTGAAACGTTTCGGAGCCATGTATTGGAAAATTTTGGAATTTTCCAGCGCAGGAGAAACCGCCATAAAAATGGTTCATATAAACTTGAGCACTCATAATCGCGGATCACCGGAAATTATGTAAAATTTTCAAATGTTATCTAATCTAAGACTATGGCTCAGTTTTGATTTTTAGAAATGAAAGTTGAACCCGAGATATCACCTCTAGGATGACCCTTTACCCTTTGGATTCGAAGTTGATCCCTAAAAATCAAAATTGAATTATATTTTCAGTGTTTTTTTTTCTTATCAATAATTTGAAAATTTGATGAATTCTTTTCCCTAGGGGAATGAGACTTTCAAAAGGATATGGCTGGATTAGGGGTGAATTTGGCCCTCGCTCCGATTTTCACTCTAATCCCCTTAGATGGTACCCCTTGATGTAAAAACATTCTAGAAAAATTTTGACCCCCAACCCCTCCCTTCCGGAGTTATGGCCAGTTTATTGCATTATTTTCAAGAATTTTTAATTTCAACGGAAGTGAAGGAAATTTTCTGTTCTTTGGCACAAACTTACATCTCGTAGAGGTGTCTTTATGATAATTTTTTCAAAAACTTTGACGCACTTCTTCATGTTTTTTCAGCTATTTTAAGTTTTCAATCGTAAAAACCACCGTATAATCGAAGAGCGACCACCCTGGATTTTTCCTTAGGGCCTTTTCTTTCTGTATAAAACGTTCAAAATTTGAAAAATTTGCTAAAATTTCAACGTTTCTGTAAGGTTTTTCGCAATTTTCGGCCCCTTAAATCAAAGAATCGGCCAAAACCGAATGCACAGCAAAATTCTACATGAAAAAAACACACTTTTTAGCAATTTTTCCAGGGTGGTCGCTCTTCGATTATATGGTGTTTTTTACGATTGAAAACTTCAAATAGCCGAAAAAACGGGAAGGAGTGCACCCAAATTGTTGAAAAAATTGTTATAAATGCACATCTACAAGATGCAACTTTGTGCCAAAGAACAGAAAATTTCCTTCACTTCCGTTGAAATTAAAAATTCTTGAAAATAATGCAATAAAATGGCCATAACTTCGGAAGGGAAGGGGTTGGGGGGTCAAAAATTTTTCTAGAATGTTTTTAAATCAAGGGGTACCATCTATGGGGATTAGAATGAAAATCGGAGCGGGGGCCAAATTCACCCCTAATCCGGCCATACCCTTAAAAAAAAAATCGCCGTGTAATAAGAAACACCCTAATAAATGTGTGTACTTACGTAAGTACATATGTTGCAGAGTATATGTCCGAATGGTACCTAGACCTACTACCTAAGTATTCGCGATTCGAAACTATAACTTGCTTAGGTTCGTTGTTACCGATGCCGATGTCACGCGGTACATTTAAAGAGAACATCTCTTTTCCCTCGACTGTTTTTTGCCATGCTGCTCCTTGATCTTCCATTTACGTAGGTCTATGAAAACGTACGCTGCTCGTACGTTGTTCGTAATATTCTTTTAACCCGAGCTATTTACCGCAAAATTACTTATTTAGTTTGTTATGATTGCATCATTCTTGCGTGCAGGTTACTCTTCCAATTTATTGGGGTTACGACCCGACGAATATTTTTATTATTGAACTTTAACGTTACCTTGTTCTCTCGAAGTGGATTGCTTCTGCGAACTATTATGTTACGTACATAAGAGGGCTCAGGGGTGGAGGGATGTTAAACTACGCGCGTAGTTTTTAGCGCAATTGCTTACTCATCTATTAACGCGATCTTTACTTAGGTAGGTAACTAGGTACTAGGTACCTACCTTCCCATTTTAGGTTGAAAAAAATTAGAATAAAATGTAGAATATGTAAAGTAAAATAACCATTTGTAAAATGTAAAATGTAAAATGTATGTGAGCCTGGATATACAATATGTAAATCACCCTTAGGGTTCAAAAATTGGTTTTTGAGTTGACACTGATTTTGAGTCTTTCAGAAGGAGTAGAATCAAGAGAGAATCTCAACTCAAAAGCTAATTTTTGACCCCCAAGTGTGGTTTAATTTCTCAAAATATGTCGAAAACTGAGGAGAAAAATGTCCATACTTCTATCTTTAGTCATGGCTAAGTAATTACTAATTTATAATAAGTATTATGAATTAGTTTTTTATAATTAGGTACTATACGTATAGCATAACCTTTATTCAGAGAAATACCTTCACAAGGGACAGAAAACCGGGGCTAGTAGAACAGAACAGAACAGAACAGAACAGATCGTTTAAAAATAGTAAGTAGGTAGGGGAGGAGGAGGAGGAGGTTTGAAACGACAGTCTTCACAGCTACGCAAATTGATCTCAGGATTAAGTAATTAGTGATCCTTGATCAGTACATCACCCTAAGTCCATTTGGCCCACTCCCAAAATTTTCGGCCCTATTGGGCCCAAAATGTACCCCCCCCCCATCTTGAAGGGGACGGGTTCGAACGGGTGGAGGATTAGAACGCCATTGGTGGAGGTTTTGAATGATAGCTTTCTCAATCATACAAATTGATTTTGGGATGAGGTAATGATTGATCCTTTATCAGCATGTCAATCTGAATCCATTAAGCCCTCTTTTAAAATTTTGGGTCCCATAGGGGACAAAATGCACCCCTCTCCCATTTTCGGGGGGGGGGGGGTTGAACGTCATATGTAAAACTCCTACGTTCCACCTCTCAATTTCGCAAAAAAAATTGAAAAATTCTCACGTATACACCTACTCACTGATTATTTTATGTGAAAATTTCAAAATTTTTGGACCACCCTCCAAAGATATAAAATATTGAATTTTTGGCATTTACTGCCATATTACTCGAGTAGGGGTGGGGGATCGAGCCAAAAAAAAATTGGGGTGGTTTTACATCATGACTGACCTTTTGGGTGAATTTCGTTCCAATCAGTGAAAGGGTGGATTTCGCTACCTATCTTACCCGCAGAGGCTCTCTCGAGGTTTAAAGTAAAATTATCGCGAAAAGGGTGTTTGTTGGGGTATTTTGACCTCCTGAACATGTTTTTTCATTCGGTCATTTTTTTCCGTATAAAACACTCAAAATTTAAAAAATCTGCCAAAATAACATTTTTTACGGTTTTTTGCAATTTTCGGCCGTTGCGCCACCTCAATCGCCAAAACTGAATATGTACGTGACGCGAATCTACGTTAAAAAACACGTTTTTAGGATTTTTTTACAGTTGAAAATTTCAAATAGCCAAAACCTCATGAAAGAGTGCACCAAAATTGATTAAAAAAATTATCGTAAATAGACCTCTACGAGATGTAACTTTGTGCCAAATAACAGAAAATGTCATTGGGGGCTAGAAGTACACTAAAGGGCCAAATCCAAAAAACATGGAAATTTTCGAACTAAGCGCTCTCAAAAACCCAACAAACGACAGGTCACACGTTATTTTTCATTTTTTTGAATTTTGACCCTATCAAGGAGGCTAATAGGGGGCTCAGGGGGATTGAATGAAAAAATCTGAATTCATATTCGAAATCAGCGCCTTCGAATTAGTATTAGTAATCGATGTGTTACTTAACTGTTTTGATTTTTTTGAATTTTGGTCAAAATTGTGGACCCCTCCTCCCCCATCCCCCCAGGGGTCTGGAGATCCCATCTTGAAAATTTGTTGGTTGAAAAACGGGTGAAACGGGCTCCTCACTGTAATTTTTTCAGATTTTTTAATGGTAGCTTTCATCTTTTGTTCTTATCATGAAAGTTGAGCTTAACTTTGAGCTTTTCAAACTGTGATTAGCGTTTTTGAATCTCCTATTAATTACCTTTCAGACCCCGCGAACAGTTTTTCTCCAAGTACAACCTATCTCGAGATATGAGCCTTCAAGTTGTGTAATTTGACTAAAAATTCCCAATTGCATAAAAGTTTCGAGGCCCGCCTCCCCGCCCCCTTGAGGGTTAGAAAAGAAATGATCGTGGTTTTGTGAATAAACCACCAAGGGGAACTCGTAAAAAAAAATTGAGCGAGATCGGAAGATTCGACTTCATTTTTGGTCTGTTTTAGTATGGATGAATAGCCCAGACTCTTTTATACTTGGTGAAAAAAATTTCGAATTTTTTTTTCTCCAAGTATAAATGAGGACCACCCTAAGCCCAAATGAACAGTTACAGCGCTTGTCCTTACTATTTATTATTAGTAATTACTGATTAGTAATTAGTCACCCGTAGATGGTCAAAGAATCATTGATAACGCCAAACGCTGCGTCGCTGCCCGCACTACGCAGCTTGCGGATGTATCTATATAGGTATATGATATACCTAGACCTACATGGCGACTACAGTACATCTACATACCTAGTTATAGATAGTAAGGTTCTCATCGAACCAATGTTACATGTTACTATTACGTTCGAGTGATTCCGATTAACAGATTATGTAAAAAATGAAGACGAAATATTATTAATAGGTAATCGCATTAAATGTTACAACGCAATGACAAATCGAAATGTACATATACCTATGCGTATTGTTATCTATACATTGATACGTATGTAATAAACCTATACGTCACATATTAAGTACATATGTACGTCTACGTATGCGTAATTGTGTAGGTAATTAAATAAGTATTTATAATGTACGTATTTAACGTGTAGTTGGGCAGAAGCGCGGATACATTTTGTGTACCTAGAATTTAGTGGCATGACGCTGGCGTAACTAAAATATGAAATTGAACGGAAGCGGAAGGCGGCCAACTTGTGGAAACCAAGGGTTCCCTGAAAAAAAAAACTTTTTTTGAGAAAGCTAAACCTTCGCGAATCCCTCCTTCGTTATGTCAGTGATAGAATGAAAGAGGCAGCGATGGTGAGACCAAGGTACATATACTTATATTATATGTACCTACATATGAAGACCTCAATTCCAAAAAGTGCATAATCCAAAAAAAAACGAAAAATGACTTAGTGACGTCATCGAGTAGTCTAGGTAATTTCTCACCAGTTTAGGACGTCATACAGCTGAAAACTGAAGATGGGCCATTTTTATGGGCTTTTCTAAAGTGTTGAAAAATACCAAAATCTTCTGGAGGCTCCGAAACGTCCCGAAACCGCTTCCAATCTATTCGGCAGGTCAAAATTAGGGTATATACCAAATTTCAGCTTTTTTTGTTTCAATTTAAAATTTTTGCTGAATGATCAAAAAGAAAAGAATAATTAATAATAATTTCATTACATTTATGTAGGTCCGAGATTTCACCCCAAAAATTTCAAAAAAAATCAGTACGCAGGCATGCCACAGAGTCACCTTTTTTAGTGACTTGTCCCCTATTTTCAGGGTTGGTCACTAAAAGTCCCTTTTTTGGCCAAAAGTCACTATTAGTCCGTTTTTTCACTCTAAAGTCACTCTTTTTTCATTCAAACGGCCTTCCGCTCTTGCATAAAATTTAAAAAAATACTAGTTTATTTTTTAGAACTCGTAATTTTTAGATGCAGAATATTACGATTTTTTTCACTAAAAACTTATTTTAGACGGAAGTTATATTAATTATAAATGTATTATTATAAAAAAAGTTTATTCTTTTTTTCAAGGGTAAAATGCCCTAATCGCGACCGATTTCTAAATTCGACTACCTGCCGATTTCGGCCGCTATAGACGCAATCTACCTGGAAAAAAAATTTTCATGCTCCTTTTTCACAGATAAACAATTTGAGACCAAAATGACAACCCTACAGGCAAAACTAGTGGAGAAAATTGAAAAAAACGAAATAGAATAGTAGTACAGTCATTTTAGGTTTTGACCCCAAAAAAATTAGCAGAAATGGGAAGTTTCGTAGTAGGGTATGTATTTTAAGATTCCTGAACTTCCCTAAAATTGGTAAATAATTTAGTCCTTTTTTTGGGGAGTAAGGGAGTTCAAATTTTGTTTTTTCGTCGATAACTTTCGAAATTACGCACTAATGAAAAAATAGTTGAAACAAAAGTTGTAGAGCATTAAAAAACGAACAATTTTGTCATTTACCATTTTCTCTCAGGATGTCATTGGGAGGAGCTAGGGCCTTCAGAAAAAAATCAATTTTGAAAATTTTCCATTACCTCAGATAATTACCAATAATTGGGTTAATCGAGTCTTAGGAGCGGTTTTTTTACATCCTATTACTAAGTAGAATAAGAAAAATGTACAACTGACCCCTCATCTCAAAGTGGGGGGAGGGGCTGGTGGTCGAAATTAGGAACCCAAAATTTCGATAATCAATTTTTGAATTCCCTCAGAAAAAAAATCACAAAAAATGATCGTATCGGCTCAGAATTTTAGGGGGTGGTGGAGGAAGGATCAATGTATTTTTTAAGCCATTTCTGACGTTTTTACCTCCATAAGTCTTTGATTGGTGGAAGTTTGAAAAAAAGTTGTCGAAATATGACACCCTTACCCTTGATGAAAAAATTTTTCAGAAAAAAGTGTATTTTCAGCACTATTGCAGAGAGAAATACAGTTTGAGTTATGATTTTTTTTTTTTTGGGGGGGGGGTGTATTTATTTATGAAAAAAATGAAAAATTGGTCACTTTTTCGAAAAGTAGGTCACTGTTTGCCTCATAAAAAGTCACTAAAGTCACTATTTTTCCCCAAAATCTGTGTGGCATGCCTGGTACTGTTCCAAAAGGTACTTAGTTCAGAAAAGAATAATATCACTACATTATGTTTAGGCCTGAGATTTCGCCATTAATATTCGAAAAAAATCGTTACTATTCCAAAAAGTACTTGGTCCACATCAGCCTCTCACACAGACAGAGTCGCAGTGGTGGGAATTTTTTAAATGAGATTACCTAGAGGAACCGTGGCACTGCAGTTTAGGATATGATTCATCAGCTTTTTCAAAAAATTGTGGGCCTGGGAACAATTTTTTTGATTTCCCCCAAAAAAACATTTTTGGATTAAGCACTTTTTGGAATTTAGGTCTTCATATGTAAGTATACTTGATTGAAGAAAGTTCATCTTCAACTTGAGATTTAATTTTTCTCAAGCCTAATTTTTTTGGGATTGATGATTTCGTAAGTGAGTGCGGTCGCGGTCGAACTGAAATTGGAATGCCCCTTTGTACTGTGCTGTTGATGGGTAATATGACTGTCAGCAGTGTCAGCAGAAAAGGGATGAGAATACTTCCAGTTTGCGCGGCGCCTCGCTACGTCCATACGTTACGAAGTTATGTAAAGGTATTCAGTTTGAGATCATCGCTATGAGGATTTTCAGTCGAATCACACAGTGTTAAAATTCCGAACTCGTGTGATTTTTTTTTACCGATATGCCGATAGCGATAGTACCAATTCCTGGTGCAAAAACCAGATCAAGTTACTCGTCGAACGTTCCATTAGGTACGATCGCGTTGCAGCTGGAATAAGGTGGATGTGGTATCGACTATCGAGGACCGGGGGTAAATTCTTACACTCGCACTCGAGCTGTAATACAGCGAAGACGAAGAGATGTCGACTTGACGAACAATACGAGTACCGAGTACCGAGTACAAATTGTGCATTCCAACGTTGTTCGTTGGTTGAATACGAGTTCGATATGAAGATGTAAGATAGAAACATTAAGCCACATAATGAGACACTACCCGAAGACGTGATCTGCACTTAACCTGAACATTATTAAAAGTTTACATAATTCAATGATGCCGCCGCTTCTACATTGTACCGACTTGTTAAATTATTTTTCGGACTACGAAAAAAATAAAAGTAAACCGACGGCGCGGCGAAGGAAGCGACAACAATGAGAACACCGGCGAATTTCAAAACACACGGCGACGCGACGATGGGAAAAATGGGTTTGCCGACGAGACATAAAATGATACGGTTCATTTTTTCAAATCCAAATCCGCGTCACGTCGCGACCGTTGTTAAAATTTCTATTCGAATTTTTTTAATACGTTTTGGTAGCAAATCTACTCAGTCTCGATTAATTGGTTCATCGTGTCAATTGTGCCAATACTCTTTCATTCTGAAATTCCTGATAAACAAACGGAATTGCAGCACTGGAAAAATCTGAGAAGTGAATTGATTTTCTGTCAATTGAAGGGTGGTTAGTATAGTATGTCCAAATGTTTTAGAAGATTATGCTTCAATTGAGTTTATTTTGGAACACTATGTCCAAGTTTTTTTTGACGGACAATTTGAGGGTTTTTTTGGAGCAATATGATAAAAAAAAGTACAAATTCAGGTTATTGGAACATCATTTCCAAATTGGAAGTTTTGGAGACATCATGTCCAAATTTTTGATTTTAGGGACACCGTGTGTGTACTAAGGCGTCCCTTATTTATACTTGGTGAGAACAAAAAAAAATGGATTTTTTTCACCCCCCCCCCCCCCTCCTAGTTTGGTGTTGCTTCATGAGAAAATAACACACAAAAATTGTCAGCAGTTCTGAAGTCATATTGATTTCGAACTATAACCAGGACCCGAAATGGGCCCATATGGGGAGGTACTTGCAAACTTTCCATAATTATCGAGGGGGTATCAAAATTCGTATTTTTTTACTCGGGAGTCTGTTTCCCACACGACGTCCTTTCAACAAAATCGTCGATAGGAGAGGTGGTGGGGAGGAGTCAAATTGAAAATTTCCCACAATTATCGAGTGTGATATCAAAATCATTGGTTTTGTACCTGGAGAGTCCATTTCCAACGTTCCTTCATCATAAGACCCCAAAATGAGCCCATAGAGGAGGTGGTGGCGTGGATCGTGGTTTGCGTTAGGGGTCAAAATGACCTAAGAAATTGATTCTGGAGGTCGAAGTCGAAAAACATATATTTCGAGATCTCACTTGATTACTATGAAAAATTTTCAATTCGAACCTTCGCCGCTACCTCCCTCATGAGCCTATTTGAGGTTTTTGTAGAAGGGACGTCGGTAACGGACTCTCCGGGTAAAAAACCAATGATTTTGTTGTAACACTCGATTATTATGGGAAATTTTCAATTTGACTCCTCCTCATCACCTCTCCTATCGACCCATTTTGGAGTTTTTGTTGAAAGAACGTCGCGTCGCGTCGGAAACAGACTCCCGCGTAAAAAAACACGAATTTTGATACCACACTCGATAATTTTGGAAAGTTTGCAAGTTGGCCCCTCTCTGCCACCTCCTCATACAATATGAGCCCATTCTAGGTAGGGTTCAACAAAATATCCGGATAATCCGAATGCTATCCAAATATTCGGATATTTGGAAAATATCCGGATAATCGAAAATAAGGAGTTTTAGTGAAAATTCCGTCAGGAGTGCTAAATAAAATTTCAAAAAATAAAAATTATGTAACGCCCTGTGCAGGACGTGGGTGAAAGTTTGAAATTTGTAAAAGGTTCGTGAACGACTTCTGGAGCTCTCGTGAAAGCTCAACCATTTTCGGGACGTCTTCGGGAGTTGTTCGGTAATTTCCGTGATATCCGGATATTTGGATATTTATCTAAATAATAGTATTTGGTATTTGGATATCCGGATAGTTCGAAGTCAAAATGACTTCAGAACTGGATTCAGAAGCTCTGAATACCTCCTGGAATTCTGTTCCTCCGAAAAATCTGTTTGAAATATTCTAATCCGATTTTGTTTGTTTTTTTCAATCGCTCTTTTTAATATCCTCGCGCTTTTCCCCTTGGGGGCACAAAAAATTTGAAAAAATCTTACTTATCTGATTTGAAATTTTATAAGGAATGGAATGCCGCAAACCCGAAAGTTCTATCTTCATTTGCATGCCTTCGGCGTCAGTTTGAACCCGCTGTGTTTTTAACATTTCGTTGCCGCCTGCTCGTAATGGAATATAATGAGCTCGGCTGAATCTCTTTAATTTTTCAAAATGGGCTTTTTGAGGCACGGGTTAATATGCATCAATCGGGCTGAAATTTCATATGTGTTATTTTCTCATGAAGTGGCACAAAACTAGGGGGGTCCCGAAAAAACTTCCAAAATTTTTTTCAAGGGACCCCCTAAGTGCAGTGTAAATAGCGGAAATTTGTGGAACACTGTATACAAATTGAAGGAGAGATTGGTGTACTCTGTCCAATTGAGTTTTTTGGAGAGAGCGGAGGGAGTGTACCATGATCAATTTTTTTGGCATTTTATCTAAATTGTCAAATTGGATTTTTTTGAGTTACCTTGTTCGAATTGAGGGTTTTGAGATATTATATCCATTGGCATTGGAACAATGTGCCCAAAATTTGTTTAGAAGACTGTTTCGATTAAATTTTTTGGGAGGGGGTGAGGAAGGACACCGTGCCCAATTTTTTGCAGGACATCGTGTTTCAATTGAGAGGATCTTTGGGGCACTGCGTCGAAATACACAGTAATTTATCGTTCATTTCTTGGTGATTTTTTGACCGATTTTCTTTCAGTGGAAACTTTTCATTGGAGTTACATATTTCTTCCTATTCTGCAGTCTTGGCTGTTTATCATTGATTTTTCACCGATTTCGAATAAGATTCTTTATTTGTCATCGTTTATCATTTTTCTTATAAATGATCACGTTTCATGTCGCCACCTCGTCACGGAAACACGAGATAAGTGATTTAAATTTTCTGCATATCTGCAAAAAAGAGCAGTCGACGCGTATCTAGAGAAGTTGTACTTACATTGTCGACGATATACCAAGCCATTTAGTAATCGTTACAGCGAAACAATTTTTTTTTATGAAATCGAATTCTTCAACAGCACTTCCATTTTACTTGTACCTATTTTTAATTAATTCCGACGAGTGGTATTTCGCATCCATAATAGACAGTCGCGATTAAATAATTTACCTAGTATTCCGCATTTTCATACCTATGTCGATCGTGCATAAATAAAACGATAAAAACCGTGGGAAAAAATGGCAGAATTTGCGGAATGTACATCCACGTGTCAGATTGCAAGCTAATTTGTATGCAGGCCAGCTGTGAGCGTCACAGAAGTTATCGATGCAGTGCATCCCAATGATTTACTTTACCGTCTTTAATCATCGCACGTTATAACTTACTAATAGCGAGCAAGTAAATACGTAAGTAAAGTACTGTACATATAGGATAGGTATGTGTACCTATCTGAAATTCTGTGTACTACCTATTACGAGTATGTATGTACATATTTATAGTATACGGATACTTACATTCGATTATAGCGATGTGCTGTAAATTGAACATAACGATGGGCATAGCGCGATACGCTGCGATCAGAACGTAACCACCAACCCGCGTCGAAGCCGACCAAGTTTTTCTCGCAGTCTGTTCCATATTCACCGTTTTCAGCAGGGGCACCAAATTTTCTTCTTCAGTGGAGGGAAGATGAAGTTGAACTTTTTCATTTTAAATCTTCGAGGGTAAAGGGAGCTGGAAAATTTTTGCATTGAGGCCTGCCACTCGCTCTTACCGGCTCTATTTCTCATTTTTACCTTTATTGAAAATTCGTTTCAACGTATTCCTCATTTAAAAATAAGTTATCTAATTTTTTTGAAAGGACATTCACCCTTTCAATTGTCAATACTTTGTTTTTGAGTAATGATGTAAAAAATGAAACACATTAACCCATCTTTTGAAAATTATAATTTTAAATCAATTTAATGAATGAAATTATTCACATCGTTTCAGTTGATTTATCTTCGAAATGTTTGCAGAAAACTATTTTAAAAAATCCCCCAGAAAAACTGTAAAATTGCCCCTCCTCCTCAATTGAATTTTTGGTCAATGTTTGGTCACCTTTTTCTCAAAAAAGGTCACTAAAAGTCACTTTTTTCTTCGGAATTTCGCTATGATGCCTGCATTTAATACGTTGTACCCCGACCACTGATGGAGGGATGGTGGTGGTACAATATACCTCTTGTACTCTACTTTTCGATGCGATTGCTCTTCGGTGGCGCTGGGATGGCGTGTGCCACAGCACAGCTTTTCTGCCATCCTCTATTGCCATTTCCGTGTACGTTAGCCTTTCGTACGATAATACTTATTTGAGCTGCGACCGCCACAATGAACCTTTCTTCCCTGCGCCCACCTCGTTCCAATATCTACATTTCCTGTATTACGTATCCGTCTAGGTGGGCTGAAATTTTTTTCCAACGAATTGTTTATTCGAACGATCAGTGTAGCTATAAAGATGAAAATTCAAAAAAATCAAATCCCATTGACGTCATGTCGAAAGAGAGAGGAAAAAGTTTAATTTAAAAAAGCGAACAATTAGGTATTAGCCGACAAACAAATAAATACTCTCGCGTATCAACTTGCCTCTGACGAATGTACTGTTTTTCTTTTATTTTTATTCCGTTGTATGTTTTCCCTCTTTTTGAAATCTCTTTGCCGCTCTTCTTTTGTATCAGACGCGTAAAACATCATTTTTCTCCACTCGAGCGTATTAAATTAATTCGTCGAAATTGGCGAATTACTGCGCGGCGCGGCGTCTCGTTTTCCTTCCTGCGTGGTCTCGTATCAGCTGAAAAATTCTCTCGTTGCTCTTCTACGTCGAACCGATGACGTCACTCGAATCCATTTTCCTCGTTCTGGGCTCATAAATAGCGCTGAAATTGACGATTTGATCATGTTGACGTAATAAGTGCTCAATTACTACGTAAATGGTGAATGGAAATTATTTTGAATTTGGCCATATATTTTTATTTTTTCATCTGTTGCTCTACTTGCCTTTTTCTATATTTCTCTCATTCCTCCTTTTCAGCGTAAATTTTTCACAATGTACCTAAACACTCGAGAAAACATCGAAAGCGTTTGGTCTTGTCTACCTAATTCGGTTTTAAGCCTAGGAATTCCTACGATTCGAGACACAGCGCGACAACTTACTGTTTCAAAAATTATTCAGGTGGAATGGCATCTATTTCATGATGAACAATACATTTTTACTAATGAAATAATTTTTGCTGATATGCAAAATGAAAATGTGAAGAATAGTGAGATATTTTGACATTGCATCGTTTGACAGTCTTCTGGGTTAAGACCTGGAGTTCGCTTGTTAGTTGATGTTTTCTTATTTCAAATGATCATTTGTCGTCAGGCTTGCCTTCGAAGTCTAATTACTTCTCGTTTCTTACGGAGAGAATGGTAATTCTAATTGGGAATGAGATATTGCAGAAGGATATTACATACAGGGTGCTTCATTGAAAACGCAATCCAAAAAATCTAAATCTGATAAATATTTCTTTATTTGGCTCAAAATTGACGAAAATTCAATGTAAGTAACCAAAAACTTCAAAAAAAATTGTGCTGCGAAACTGACGACTATTTTGAAATTTTATCATTCGGATATTTTTTATGAACTCACTACGACACTTCGCATACGATAATGTGCAAAAATAATTTTTCAATAGAACGTTACGTTGCCTGAGAGTTGCCATTTTCACGAAAAAATAATAAAGTTGAACTTTTGTTTACGCGAGCTTCATGACTTTGGTTGACAAAAATTGTGATAACTCGAATTGATTTCAACGTAGCAAGGTCCGGTTTGAAATGTTCGGCTTAGGACAGTATATAGTCCAGTGGCAGATTGCATTTTTTTGGACATAAACTGCAAAAGGTGATAGAGGTGTGAAATTTGGTATGGTGAACAAGGACATTATAACAAATTTTTAGAGCCCGGGAGCCCATCGCCAAATCCCATAGGAAGGGGTGGGGGGAGGTTTTAAGGGAGGTTCCGCCCCCATTTTTCAAAATTGGACTACCGACTATTTTTTGGTGTCATTTCCAAATGATTGAATCCCGCTGAGTTCAAAAATGCCATTACTTTCAAAATCCGAGTGAGAGAAGTCCCTCAAATTTGAGATTCCTCTACCCGTATTTTTGCATTTTCCCTCAAAACTGCCTAAAAATCATATTTTTCCAACTTTGCACAACCTGTCGACCTTCTAACCAAATTTTTATTACGATTTTCGAAATGTACGGGTAGATTACCATATAAATTGACCTTTTTCATCTTTCCATACCCCTGCTCTGAGTGAACAGAGGGGTCTAAAGGTACTGAAATTGCACAAATTTTTCACATTTTTGGGTAAAAATCGCAATTACTTAATTATATACGAGATAATGTTTATGGGTTGAAGTTTTTTATGCGATGTCTGAGTAGTACAGGTCCAAAAGAATAAATGCAGGCCCAGAGGCACCCCGTGTACCCCTCTAGAGGGGTGAGGGGTCATTTTTGACTAGCGTTTTGCCCGATTTTGACCACTTTGAAAGTGAAATTAGTTTTACAATTTTTTTCACCACCTAATCGCGGTGATTAATGTTTTCTGACGTTCCTCGATCCAGATCAGTCGATGATTTTTTATTAAATGCAAGTGGTAAGGGTGACTATTTAGGGGAAGGGGTAACATTTTGACAAAAAAAATCGACATACGTATCGAAATCTAGGTTTTCGAAGGCGCTGATTTCAAATACGTTATCGATTTTTCGATTAAAACCAAGGGGTGAGCAGGGGTGAGCCCATTCAGGGTGAGGGGTTAACATTTTTACAAAAAAATCGACTTACATATCGTAATTCAAGTTTTCGATAGCGCCGATTTAAAATGGGGAAAGGGTAACATTTTGACAAAAATTGTTACCTGAATGGGCTCACCCCTACTCACCCCTTGGCTTTCATCGAAAAATCGATAACGTACCTATTTGAAATCAGCGACTTTGAAATCCTAGATTTCGATACGTATGTCGATTTTTTTGTCAAAATGTTACCCCTTCCCCTAAATAGTCACCCTTACCACTTGCATTTAATAAAAAATCATCGACTGATCTGGATCGAAGAACGTCAGAAAACATTATTCAGTAATTTAGTCGGCGATTAGGTGGTGAAAAAAATTGTAAAACTAATTTCACTTTCAAAGTGGTAAACATTATCTCGTATATAATTAAATAATTGCGATTTTTACCCAAAAATGTGAAAATTTTGTGCAATTTCAGTACCTTTAGACCCCTCTGTTCACTCAGAGCAGGGGTATGGAAAGATGAAAAAGGTCAATATATATGGTAATCTACCCGTACATTTCGAAAATCGTAATGAAAATTTGGTTAGAAGGTCGACAGGTTGTGCAAAGTTGGAAAAATATGATTTTTAGGCAGTTTTGAGGGAAAATGCAAAAATACGGGTAGAGGAATCTCAAATTTGAGGGACTTCTCTCACTCGGATTTTGAAAGTAATGGCATTTTTGAACTCAGCGGGATTCAATCATTTGGAAATGACACCAAAAAATAGTCGGTAGTCCAATTTTGAAAAATGGGGGCGGAACCCCCTTAAAACCTCCCCCCCACCCCTTCCTATGGGATTTGGCGATGGGCTCCCGGGCTCTAAAAATTTGTTATAATGTCCTTGTTCACCATACCAAATTTCACACCTCTATCATTTTTTGCAGTTTACTTGCTGTTTGCCACTGGACTAATACAGATGATGTTAGAGCTGTTTCACGTACCTACGGTTGGTACTCCAGGCCGGAGCTGTGCGCACATTTCCCTTGGGTTGCGTTTTGAATGAAGCAGCCTGTATGTTGTGTAAGCTAGAAGATTACCCAGGAAAAAATTGTCAGGCATGAGCAGGCCAGAAAAATGGCCGCGATTGAGCAGGTATGATCATGCCTGATCAGGCATGATCATACCTGCTCATTTGTGGCCATTTTTCTGGCCTGCTCAGGCCTGACGATTTTTCCCTGGGTCTCTTTCACTTATAAATTTGTGAAAATCAATAAATTACGAGAGAAAAGGGTATGGGCATACTGGCGTATGGAGAAATTTCAAATTACCAAATTCGGTTGTAGAGAGGGGTATAAGAAAAATTCAAAATTTCCAAAATTCTAATCTAAAAAAATGTGCTGGGAAAAATAATGAATTCTCCAAATTCTATTCCGGAGGAATGTTTTGAAAAAAACTGAATCACTCAAATTCGTCTCTTGAGAAGGTTGGTACAAAAATTTCAAATTTTCAAAATTATCAGGGATGCGGTCCCGAACGATTTCGTCTTCGGGGATCAGGGCTCGGGTCTTGGCTTTCCAAAAAAAATTTATCGGGGCTTGGGCTTGGGTCGAACCCTGAGAATTTTGGGGTTCGGTCTCAGGGCTTACTGTTCGGGGCTTGGATCAGGCTTGGATGAGATTTTTGGGGCTTTTCAGGACATTCCAGGGCTTTTCAGGACTTTTCAGGGCTTTTCGGAGCTTGCAATTTTTCCCACATTCAATTTATGTAGTTTCTAATTTTTCAGTTTTAGTTGAAAAATTTAAAATTAAACAGCTAAAAAATTGTATTTCAGTTAATTTAATTTCAATTTTTTTTTACCTTTTTCAATTAGCCAACTGCCAACTTCGAATTTTTTTTGCTATTCCAATTTCTTAAGAACCTAAATACATTGAATAAATCGGAATATGAACTGAGTAATGAGTATTGTAATCACTCTTGATTTCATAGTTATTCGGTCGATGTGATTTATTCATTTTTTTTAAAAATATTTTTCATGTTGAAATATCAGTATTATGTCACAGATAAAATCAAAGATAATTCTCAAAAAATAACTTGTAATCACGATTGTATTTACACAATTCAACACTTTCACAGAAAGCCCTGAAAATCCCCGATCACAATACGAGGCTCAGGGCTCACATTTAGGGCTTGGTTTTCAGAGAAACGGTCTCAGGGCTCGGGTCGGGAGTTTTTTGGATTTCAGGGCTTGAATATTGAGCTTCAAGACAAAAAATTGGGGCTCTCCCGGGCTCGGAGCCTGTGCCGCACCCCTGAAAATTATTTTCTGAAAAGGTTTGCTGAAACATGGTTAGAATTGAAACACAGGATGAGAAACCACTGAAAAAATTTTCACTAATAGACAATTGGCAAAAAAAATTGCTGAAAAATCAGTGAAATTTGCTTTTAAAAAATCAACGAATAACACGCTAATAGTTATAATTGCAGCACAAGAAAACTCAGCTGAAGAAACTTTTTTAAAGCGAATTTCATTAAATTTTTCAATAGATTTGTAGAAGGTTTTTTAATGATTTAATTTAGTGAACATTTTTTCAAGTAGGTACCTAAAACCTATTCAGTTTGACTCTTTGCTGTATGTGAACAGATGCCTTGATAGGTGTATGCGCCATCTTAAAATTTACCGTTCGCAAAAATATGTATTGTTGTGTAAAAAATATATGTACAACGACACCGGTACAATACATAGGTATGTTTGATAAAATAATAAGTACAAATAAAAAGGAGGGATGAATTAACTTTATTATTATTAAGCTGGTTGCGATTGCGGGACAAGCAAAAGATACGGTGCTGGTCTCTGGTACCAGATTTACGATAAGGATCAGCGTTTTTTTCTGAACAAATACGAGCATAAATGTACGATGCGCCTATTATAATAGGTAGTACACATGGAGCTAGAAGTTTAGGTATAGGCAATAGGCATTGGGTAGTGGGTCTGGGTACTAGGTAGTTGGGTAGATGGGTACGAGTTCTAGATATGTAGATATTTAGATGGTGTGGTACTCGATAAGAAATCTTGTTTTTTAGTATAAATTTCGCTAGTGTGTAATAATATAACCGCGACGACTATGCACGCGGCTATTATTTTCGATGACGGAATCGTTAAATGTGGACCAAAAAGCAAAAACGCAGTTACCTTCTACAGTGTTCAAGTGGTTATTACCTGAATGGTATTAAGAATCACAAGAAGTTCCGCCTTGCGCATATCCAAAAATGGATGAAGTACCAATGCGTGTAGGTGATATGGAAACCTACGCTAGCACATTTCAAGTTCAGAGACCCTTTTGCTGAATTAAACAGCGATTAATTCTACTCGGATTTACGCACTAAATTATGTTGCAAGCCGAAGGCATTTTCTATATTATGTACCGTCTTACATATAGTACGTACGTACATAATTAAGGGCGGTTCTCCACCAAAAAAAATTTCGCGAAATAATTAATTTTTGTCTCACATCGCGTCGTCTTCGCCGGAAAAATTAATGGGTTTGAATTAAGGAGGATACAGATTAAAAATACATAAAAGTATCGTGTATTTAGAGAGACCATTGGATATGGGAGTATAAATTATTTAACAGGAGGCATAAGAGTGTAAATTGCAAAAATTCCGATTACCTAAAAATGTCAAAATTTTACAAATTCCGGGTGAAATCTATAAGTACATACGATGAGAATGGGACAATGTTTTTGAATAATTTTTCTCATCGCATGATTGTCTACAATGGTAAATCTGGAAAACTAAAAGAAAAAAAGAAAATCAAAAGTTGATATGTTTTTTTGAAAGATTTGTTTGAAATACATATTAACGATATTTCTACGAAAATGAAAATGTATATCAAGAGTGATTTTTTTTTGGAAAATTATTTTAAATTAAACAGGAAAAAGCGTTATTTTTGAGCATCTTTTAATGGCTGAAACAATATGAAAATTGAAGATATGACCTGCAAAGTGACCTAAGTGCAAAAAGTTGATTTCGAGAAAAATGAGAAAAAGCTGTCCTATGGAGGGGAAGCGAGAAATGTAAAATCTGTTTTACGGAATGGGGAGGGTCAACCTTCACTCACCTGGTGACATCATCTTTTTTTTTGAAAAACAGAAAATCAATGTTGCTGCAGCACGCTAAAAAAAAATAATGCTGCACTTAGGTCACTTTGCAGGTATAAAAAGGTCATTTACTGATAAAATCAGGTAAAATGTGTTTAAGCAAAAATGAAAATTAATTGTGATCTAATGAGTAATGAACAAAAAAAAACTGAAATTCGGTATATATCCTATTTTTGACATCGCAAATCGATTGGAAGTAGTTTCAAGATGTTTTGGAGTCACCAGAAAATTTTAGAATTTTTAAGCACTAAGTATAGAAAGATCTGTAAAAACGGTCCATATGAACTTTAGCACCTAAAAACAGATTATCTGGTGCCTCACATATACTAATAGATGGCCCCACAATCTCAAAAATCACAATTTTGCAAAATGTGATATGTTTTTTTGGAACCGGTTCAGCAGTTTCGAACCAGTCGTCAATTATATCCAAAAAACTGGAGATATGAAAAAAAGTTCGAAACAAAAGTTGTAGAGAATTAAAAAACAAGCATTATTTGTTCCATAATTTTTTTTCCATCTTGTTATAGAAAGAAGTCATGGTACAAAGAACTCGAGTATAATTTCATCATTTTTCACCCATAACTCTTCTCCATTGCTGGATGTAAAAAAAGTTACAGAACGTGAAATGTTCAGTTTTCAATTCTCTACAACTTTTATTTCAAACATTTTTTGACATCTCCACTTTTTTAAAACTGGTGCAAGATGAATCCAATTTTTCCAAGTTTCTTGAGTGTTTTTTTTTCAATTCGATAACCAGTTATCTAAAAAAGTTTGAAATAAAAGTTGTAGAGAATTAAAAACTAAACATTTCACGTTCTGTAATTTTTTTTCATCCAGCAATAGAGAAGAGTTATGGCTTGATTGAGAAAAAATTATACTCAAACATTTTGTACGACAACTTTTCTCCATTGCAAGATGGGGAAAAAATTATGGAACAAAAAATGATTGTTTTCTAATTCTCTACAACTTTTGTTTAAATCTTTTTTTCATATCTCCACTTTTTTTGGAAATTATTGACAACTGGTTCGAAACTGCCGAACCAGTTTCAAAAAAAAACATATCACATTTTGATCGCCCAAGTGCGTAGACTTTATTTCAATAAAAAAAAACGGACCCCTATTTTTTGACCTGAACCGGTTTTCCAATTTGTGGACACCCTATTGGAAGGATTAGAAGTTTGATTATTGATCTTCAATTTCCTCGTCGCCAAGAATACATTGCTGTTTGAACCGTCTCGGTATCTCTTCTCAGTTCTGAGATATTGAGAAGTGTTTACCGTTGACAAGTCTTCTGTGTCATACTGTACAATTATTTGTCTTCTGGAAATACCCCAACTACCCCAGCCCCACTGAAATAACAGTTTACTTCATTTTTTCATTCAATTTTGACCGCCTCCCCCGATCGAAATCTGAGCCTCTCCCTAACACAACAAATTCGGACAATTTTTATAGACTGAATTTGTGTTTAATTTTATCCTCACCTTTCGACTGGAATTCATGGATAATACCTACTATGAAAAACTCGGCGAGTAGAAAATTAGAAACTAAAGTATACTTAATGCTGTATTAGAGGCACCTATACGTGACCCTAGAGTTGGCAAGAGCAAATGCGGGCCTGGTGCAACTAAAATCCCTCTCCCTCCCCTCCTAAAATGTTGGCCAGTCATTTTCAGACCTCTTTTCGAAATTTTTTCCCCATCCCTTTTGCTTAACCTTACTTTTTTTATGGAAAAAATTTTAAAAAATTGCAATTGTAGCAAAATAAAGTTTTCACTGTTCTCTTATGACGTATTTTCTCGTAATAAAACGTTAAATTGAAATTCCCCTCCTCCCTACCAGTTGCCAGTTCATTAAAAGAAACGAAACCGGCGCGGCGTATACTAATCGAATGATTCTTCCAAATTGGTATATTTAGATACTATTTACGTAGGAATTAAAAATGTTTCTAGAGCGGGTGTAAGGATAAAAACTGTTGACGAAGGCTGCTGAAAAAGCTAATACTACTTGATTATTTATGTCTGGAATACGGATCGACGATAATGATTTCATTTTTTTATTTCATCAATAGATAGCTTTTCTGTACGTTTTAGCTGTGTATAGTGTAGTAGGAGCCAGCAGGTAATGGTACTATGGTAGTTAGGGTGAAGTGGAAAAGAAAAGAAAGAAAACCCCGAAACGAAACATCGCAGAGAAGACCAAGCAGTCGAGTATTTATTTTTCAGTTGGAATATTTCAATGATCAAAGCGCTCATTGGTGGTAGGTATTTGTACGCGGTTTACAAGGGGGCCGGTATTATCTATTCATTAGGTGTGTATAGAAATTTTCTCCTACGCGCTTCAGCTTTTTCAACCAAGTATTTTTTCTTCTCTCTTACGTCTCTCATTTTCTCTACTTTTCTCCGGCTCAATTTTTTTAACGTAAAATTTTTCTGCGATACCTACATAGGTAGGTTATCCTTATCAGCTTACGTCATTTGTGGCGGCGAATTCGTTGAACATTTTTCACGTTAAATAAATAATTGCCCCCTCGCTCGTCCATCTCGAGTTTTGTGATTTTGAGTTTCGAATTACGAATTACGGAGGACGGAGGACGGACGCGATCGAATCGTTAGTCGATTGACGATGGTTTTTCGTATAGCCTGTTCGGCCAATTTAAAGATGGGTTGTTTCCGCGTTCACGGCGCGGCGCGGCGCCTGTTTCTCAAACGTACCAGATGGTTTGCTTAATTTTCAACACGATTAGACAATAGATTAGGATCTGAATGTGTCTCGGCGACATAGTCATAATGGCCGTAACGGCCAATGAAGCAACCGTCATACCATAGTTGGCCGCGGATGCTGCGGCTATTTCAACTCCGCGTCGGAACGGATACGTTTGTTTGGCCTAATGTGTGGTGCGAACTGCGAAGTGAGTGCGCGAGAATGAGAAGATCGAAGATCGAAGACGAGCATTTTCGATGACTCGTCGTTGTCGGCGGTGTGCCCTGTGCCCTGTACCCTGTACCGTGTCGGTGTACCGTGTACCTATTTGTATACGTCTAGTCCTCTGTGTACTTGTGCCAGCGAGGCGCACATATTACGAAATATTTAACCTTGCGCCGATTATTAAAAAATAATCAGTGACACGGGTAAAAATAAAATGAAAAAAGAGCTCTCGGTTTTCTTTTGTTTGTTACGTTCATGTTTACCGAATAAAAAACTAGTTTTGTATTGGTCAGCGTATGCATCTGTCAAGGTTTCTCTATACTCCATTTATGGACGTACGAAGAAGAAAAACAGAGGGAGAAGAGAGATAAAATATGTGTATTTGTATATGTATATAATGTAAAATGAAAGAAAGAAGAAGAAAAAAAAAAATAGAAAAAGAAAAACTGTAACTCCTATCCGGAAGAGACCTGTCACTTAGCGTACGGTACGGTACGGTATGTCATCATTGGAATTGGATTGTCGTATGCGACAGTCGCGGCCGCGGCAATGGCAACCACAGTTATGAATATGCATGAAATTTACCGCCGTTCGAGCATTGTTTAAATTTAAGAGCCCCTGTTATTTTTGAGTTTTCTTAAGCTCGTACGTGGCAAATTTGTCAAGTGTCATCGTCCAGTTTTGATGGGCTACTTTTTCCTCGCTTCAACCACCGGAGCATCTTTCGATATCCGCTTGTAGATATATGTACGTACCTAGACCTACGTAGCTTAGTAAGCAAAGGCTAAAGGTACTTATTTCACTGCCCTAAACCCAGTTCCGCATATTGGTCTCGATAAATGTCCTGCGAGCAGTTTATAGCCCAGTCATTTAGGTCTGAACCTCAAAAAAATTCTTGGAAAGCTGAATTTTACATTATTTGTGTAGAATGATTTCTTAAACAACATACTAATATTTGCACCCCACAAGTGTCCGGGAATTCCTGCAAGAAGGTAAAACCCACCCTCAAAACCAGTTTTTTGCGTTTTCCGACGAAATAAAAGGTTTAATCAAAAAATGTCAAGAGTAAAAGCTTTTTCTACGTTGAATTTCCTATAGAAATGCTACAAAACTTTTTTCAAAATTTTCATTTTCAATCTATTTTGGAGGGGGTTGAAAATTACGAGTTTTTAAAATTCTTAATTTCTTCCATTTTATGAGATTATTCGATCTTTTGGAAGAAAAAATATGGGAATAAAATTATTTTTACATCGAATTTCAAATAGAAGGCATTCCTCAGAATTTACGAGCAGGCAAATGTGGTGCGAGGAACAGGGTAAGGGAAAAAGAGGATGTTTTTCATGGAAATAACAAAATATTGACTGCTACCGTATGTGCAGAAAAGAAATTTAATTTCTACAATTAGGTATGGTTCCTGTCATTTGTTTCGTAGAACGCTTTATTTGGCTGAAAATGTTACTTTTTTGGAGGCAAGTCTTCAGAAAATGAATTTGATTTTGCAAAAGTGACGAGGTTTTTCAAATTTTTTGCCTATTTGAATTGATTTCGATCATATGAAAAACCACCTAAAATGTTCCACATTTTCATTTTAAAAAAATTCAATTCGACTCAATTTTCAAGGAGCAATTGAATTTTCATTTGCCTGCTCGTGAATACAGAGGGATGCTTTCTATTTGAAATTCGATGTAAAAATAATTTTATTCCCATATTTTTTCTTTCAAAAGATCGAATAATCTCATAAAATGGAAGAAATTGAGAATTTTGAAAACTCGTAATTTTCAACCCCCTCCAAAATAGATTGAAAATGAAAATTTTGAAAAAAGTTTTGCAACATTTCTATAGGAAATTCAACGTAGAAAAAACTTTTACTCTTGGCATTTTTTGATTAAACCTTTTATTTCGTCGGAAAACGCAAAAAACTGGTTTTGAGGGTGGTTTTTACCATTCTTGCAGGGATTCCCGGACATTTTAGGGGTGCAAATATTAGTATGTTGTTTAGGAGATCATTCTACACAAATAATGTAAAATTCAGCTTTCCAAGAATTTTCTTGAGGTTCCGACCTGAAATGACTGTATTATTTAATGCAATTTAAAATTCAAAATTCGCATTCAACCAACCCGATCGTTATGAAGATTTTCCGTTGAATTGCAAACAACAACAAAAAGGTACCTACCTATTGTTCCAAAAATTTTATTGGCAAGTTTATGTCAAAAGTGAATCCAATTCGTTTAGGAATTCGTTAAATTATCTTTTTTATGATTGGAATCTTGAAATAGAGCAGCTAGCAGCGAGAAAAAAACACGTGATGTGGCAGATACTTCGCGCCGCGTCGCGTCGCCGGCGGTTGACGAAAGAAAATTTCTGCAATATGAAAGAGAAAAATTATATACGAGAACTTTCCTAATTGAAATGCTAATTTTGCCAATTTTCCAACTCAAATCAACCTTTTGAAAATTAAAATCTAATTTTGTATAGCGGTAGCCACCCATCTACTCCACACCCTCATTTTTACTGCGTCATTTAGAGTTCTAATGGTCATCGTATTGAGCTGTAGATCACTGGTCACACGATATAAAAATAAGTTCAGGCAAGCGATAAGGTAAAGTAAACGTCGCAGGTACAAAATGAAAAATGATGGCGTAAACAAGACGGAAGTTTTTTTGTGCAATTTTTTTCACCCATCGAATTTGATACAAAGGACGGTATAGAACGCCTGCTCACGAGAAGAATTAATTTGTTGGCGCGAATTTAAATGCTGTTGAGCTGCCAACGCTAAATACTTTGTTATCCGTTCGACCGAAAGGTCACAAAGGAATTGAAAATTTGTCAGGTCGAATGGAAGACGGTAAAAGAGGTGAGAATTAACGAGTAGTTCGGTGCGGCGCGGCGCGGTGCGATGTCAAACACGTCCTGTCGCACGTCTTTTGCAGATTAAGACAAAAAAGATAGGTAACTGCTAACTGAGTATAATGGAAATACTGAAATACGTTCATTCTGAAACGCCGTTGATGAAATGATGATACACTGAAAATATGAAAAATGAAAAAGGAAAAATATATAAAAAGTGTTGAAAAAATGATAAATTTTATTCAAAAAGAGATAAATTTTATCCGAAAAAAAACATCCAAAAAAATAATAACGGAACATCATTCACAAAATTGGCAAAATTTATTTTTTCACAATAAATTTTGCCAATTTTATAAACGGTGTTCCGTTATTATTTTTTTGGATAAAAATTATTTATTTGTTTTTTCAGTGTACCTATGTGTCGCGATTCGCATTTCGCGAGTGCTTGATTAAAAAATCAGCGTAGGTACCTATACCTACTACCTACCTATATCATGGTATCATCTACTGGTACGAAAAAGACACGAAATCAAGACGAAATTTTAAGAAAGGAAATTGTTGGCTAAAAATGCAGTTTTTTCAATCAAAATTGTTATTTTTCAAAAAAATTTCCTCGCTGCGCTAGGACTCTCTTTTCATTCAGCAATTGTCAAATCTACAATTGAGTAATGCAGGGTGTCTGCTGGTTCGAAAATACCTACTTAGTACAAAATTTGATCGAAAAAATCAAAAGTTTTCAAAAAATGCAATTGTAATGCTTTAAAAATGAGTAAACTGTACATTTTATAGTTTAAATATTTTTTTTGACAAATAAATTTTCGAAATAAATTTATTCATTTGTTTGTATCAATTTTTTGAAAATTCTATAAAATCAAACTTTTATGTTTGTTTTTTAAAATTTGTAACTTCACATTCAAAAATATGTTTCCTTTTTAAAAAATAATATTTTTTTAAAAATTGACCTAATGAGCCATGAATTTTATCCATGAATGTTGAGTACAAACTTGAGTTTTTTAGAATTCAAACATTGAAAAAATCAATACGCCTCTAGCCTTAGTCGCTGTATATGGCGTAAAAATTTTTTGTAAGTGTTTGTATCGAATCTCATGGGATGGGGGGGGGGGGGGGTTGACCACGGTTCAAATGTATGTAAATATAATTATGTAATACGAAATTTTGCTGTTTCGCGATTCGCGATGATTTTTATCTTCTTTTGCATTTTGCTTCGCATTGTAGGTAGTATAGCCACTTATAGGTAGTAAGTAGTTGGTAGTTGATAGCAGGGAACTACTAGCTAGGTAGTAGATAGATATTGCGCGCGTACGTGTGTGATATGCATTTACCTTGCGAATCGAAGAAATCTTTACCTAATCCATGTAGGTCAGTTTCGATTCAACTTATTTATCGTTGAGAAAGAATGAAATATCACGTTTAGTGTGGAACCTATTAGCGAACACGAACGCCACCGCGCCGCCGTACTACGAGTATTTATTTCCTTGAATACAAATTAGCGGTATCCGCAAACCGCGCGGCAGCTGGTTAAAATACTCGCCAATCTTCCCGTTCACGTTCCAGATAAGGATTGGTTGTATCCCCCTACCCCTTTCGATCTCTATCCGTATCAATTTATTGTTTTACATACGTATACTTATACGACATACGTACCTACTTATCGTTAAGACTTACGTGTTACGCCGCACTAGAATCGAGGATAGGTATACTTTACCAGATCGCAGGAAAATCTGCAAGTACAGACTTACAGAGGTACAGAGAACAGATGCACACTGCAGTCAGATTGTCGACTTGAATCTGTTCTGCAAATCCCATCGCTTCCCATTATTGTTGTTTGTTTATTCAAACGATCTGTACTGTTGAGCTACTTGCCCAATAGTTGCAGAGAAAATTAATTTTTCATTTTATGAAATTTGGTCAATTTTCATATTTTTTGTTTGAAAATGAGGAAATTTGTACAGGAAATAGCGAATGTGAAACATTTATGAAAAAAAGAATAAAAACAAAAAACTGTGGTAAAACAAAGTTTGAGAAATACAAAATAAACGGGTTTTAAGCCGGATTACAATAAGAGTTTATTGCTAATATTTTGTCAAGGTTGCATTTGACTTCTTCAGAGCATGGTTTCTTCTCAAAGTGTTCCATGTAAAAATTGGCTATTACTGGGGAGAGTGGCGAGCCCATGGCGACACCATCTTTTTGTTCATAGAATTCTCCATTGTACTGGAAATAACTGGTTTCCAGATTGTGTTTGAAAAGGTTCATTAGGTCTTCAAGGAACAGTTCTTCCAGGAATTTCATAGTTTTGATGATGGGTACCTTTGTAAAAAAGGATTCCACACCAAAACTCACCAGAATTTCTCCTTTTCTGGTTTCAATGCCCTCGGTTTTTTCAATGAAGTCTGCTGTGTTTTTGATGAAGCTTTCTGTGTTGCCGATATGTGGTGCTAGATTCCTTTGCCAAGTGTTTTGCCAGTTTATGTGTGGGTCCATTTATGCTCGAGAAGATGGGTCTTAGTGGTACATCCTTCTTGTGTATTTTTGGTAGGCCTCAGGCCTCAAATATTTTCAACTTCAAATTTTTTTAGCCTGCAATTTTCTCAGATTTTTTCTCATGCCTTTTTTGAATTCTTTCTCAATTTTTTTCAATCTTTACACTTCTCTTAACTTTCTTCCAAATTTGAATTTTACATAGAAAAAGAAAAATGTATAACTGACCCCACATCTCGAAGTGGGGAGTAGACCCTTCTTCGTAGGAAAAGTCGCATTTTTCCCCCAGCGTAGCTTAGCTGCAATGAAAAATTCGAAAAATTGGTTCAAACAAACGTTGTAGAGCGTGAAAAGACGAATATTTTCCTTTTTTTATTTTTTTTCTACGTGGTCTTGGAGGCGAGCTATTGCAAAAAGAAAATCAAAGCGGCGTTTGAAAATTTTTCATTACCTCAATAAATTACACTATGGTACTACATTTTTCTTATTCTATACATATAGTAATAGGATGTACTATGCGAAAGAACCGCTCCTAAAAGTCTATTGACCCGATTTTTCGTAATTTTTTCTGTTAATTGGAAATTTTCAAATTGTGATTTTTTTCTTAGGCCCTAGCTCCCTTCCACGACATCCTAGGAAAAAATTGTAAATAACAAAATTGTTTGTTTTTTGATGCTCTACAACTTTTGTTCCAACTTTTTTTTTAATAAGTGCGTAATTTCGAAAGTTGAAGGCGGAAAACTGATTTTGATGGTCTGAGGCCTCAATAAAAGTGATGGGGGGGGGTGTCAGGGGGGTTTTCAGTATGTGATAAGAGTAGACCCTTTTCTACAGAATAAACCAAAAAACACTTTAATAGCAATTTGTTGGGGTCGGACTTTAATTCTATACTGTACTATTATTGCATCAAAATAAATTTTACTGAATTTCGCAATAAATATTATTTTTTTGGAATAAATTTAATCAATTTTATGAATGGTGCCCAGTTATTATTTTGTTGGAGAAAATTTATTCATCTGTTTTCTCAGTGTACACTGGATGATGAAATAATAGTCGCGATTGCGGGTGTAGGTAGTGCGTTACATTGGTAATGGACTGAGCGACTTGGTAAGGGACTCAGTACCTTACCATTTTTCCACGACTTTGTCATGCGTGATGTGGTAGCTAGTAACAACATGTGCGAGAATTCTTCACATGCACGCAAGTGACAGACTACCGCATACAATGTTTTTATTTGGAATAATAGTGCACTAGGTACTATACTTTCTTTAGTTAATGACATTGTGCTAGAAGTATATAATCCTATTGCAGTACGGGACTGAATACTATGAATTTTATATTATTACGTTCACATCAAGTATTAGTTACCATAAATGCATGGAAGCAAATTATAACATTAATGTAGTCAATCCCAAAAAAATGGTAAAGAAACCATCACTAACTCATTCCATTACTGCAAGGTACTTATTACATGAAATAAGGGACAGTGTCTTAGAAAAACAGTACTGGTTGCATGATTTTGCTGTAATTACCTAAGTTACTGTGAAATACGGTACCTAGTCCCATGATTTCAAGTAAAAAGCTTGTCATTTATAAAATCATTTTTTCAGTGTTCCTTTGCCAAGTGTTTTGCCAGTTTATGTGTGGGTCCATTTATGCTCGAGAAGATGGGTCTTAGTGGTACATCCTTCTTGTGTATTTTTGGTAGGCCTCAGGCCATATAGCTTTGGGATTCTGGAGTCCTGGGGTATGATCCACCTCTTTATCGTATCTGTAATGTTGATAGATTCTTTTATTAATTTTTTGGAAAATCACAAGAGAACAAGCCAATAGAACAGAAGAAAAAGAAAAACAAACACATGAAAAGAAGTACCAAAACCTGACACAAGAATCAACAACCACTGAGAAACAAACAAGCAACCAACCAAGAAAATAAATATTCCACAATCTCACCAAAAAACAGATACCAGCAGCTGGCCAAAAAGCCTTGGAGAAAGGACAGAATTTAGCCATAGTACCCAAAATTATACCTATAGAAGACATCATTACAGAAGTAGAAGCCACCATCAAAAATTTGCAATAGGAGGAGACAGAAGAAATCAGACAGGAAGTAGTGAAAGTATTAAAGAAAGCTAAACCACTGAAAACCAACATAACCCAGGAAGAATAAACAGCTCTCAACACTGAAAAAAGATCAAAAGATTGTGATAACAAAAGCTGATAAGAGAAATGCTACAATAATCATGAGAAAAGAAGACTACAACATAAAGACCAAGCAATTTTTAATAGAGGACATATACAAGAAAACCAAAAGGAACCCTACTTCTCACATAGAAAACCAAACCGAGAAATTAATAAAAGAATCTATCAACATTACAGATAAGATAAAGAAGTGGATCATACCCTAGGACCCCAGAATCCCAACGTTGTACTGCCTACCAAAAATACACAAGAAGGATGTACCACTAAGACCCATCTTCTCGAGCATAAACAGACCCACACATAAACTGGCAAAACATTTGGCAAAGGAACTAGCACCACACATTGGCAACACAGAAAGCTTCATCAAAAACACAGCAGACTTCATTGAAAAAACCAAGGACATTGAAACCAAAGAAGGAGAAATTCTGGTGAGTTTTGATGTAGAATTGGGAATTGCTTTTCAAGAAGGTACTCATCATCAAAACTGTAAACCCCTGGAAGAACTGTTCTCTGAAGACCTAATGAACCTTTTCAAATACAGTCTGGAAACCAGTTATTTCCAGTACAATGGAGAATTCTAGGACAGAAGGATAGTGTTGCCATGCTCGCCACTCTCCCCAGTAGGCCAATTTCTACATGGAACACTTTGAGAAGAAACCATGCTCTGAAGAAGTCGAGTGCAACCTTGACGAAATATTGGCAATAGACTCTTATTGTAATCCGGCTTAAAACCCGTTTATTTTGTATTTCTCAAACATGACTAGCCGAATTAGTTTCAAAACTTTGTTAAAACAAAGTTGGCTATTCTGGGGGCAAAAATTGAAAATTTTGGAATGAAATGAAATTTTTTCTGATTTTTTTTTCCTGCTGAAGTACGATTTTTTTTCGATAAAATGAAATTTAGGTGTTGCGAAGGACAAGTTACATCTTCCGCCTGCTTTTGGTTCAACCCTGAAAAAATGTACAACTTGAGCAAACAAGAAACTTGTTACATGCTACTATTGATTTTGATTTTCGCTTTTGAAGTTGTAAAAGAACTTATGTTTCTGCTTCTGTTTCGAAAATCTTCCAAGTTTTTTAAAATTATTATAATCATCTTCACGTTGGTAGATATAGGTATCAGTCGGTAAAAAGTTTTCTGAATTTTTCGAGTCTTGACAGAATTTCAATCTGTTTGATGATGAAGTTAGTGTAATGACCCCAAAATTTCAAATTCAATCTAACTTAAAGACGTGTACAGCCGTATAGGCAACATTGTCGTTATAAAAATTGTATAGTTTTTTCAACATTTAACGTCCCATTTCCTCTTCAACCAGTGGCGAGAACTTTCGTGTCACACGTGTCATATTTGTGACCTGTACGATTTTTAGGACAGGCAACCTTAAGAAGTTGAAAAAATTGAAAATTTTTATTCTACCTATTTAGTATGATTTTCATTTCAAAGTGATGAATTTTTTTTCTGACACCCACCACCTATTGTAAAATTAATTAGTTTGTTATTAAAAGTTACAAAATTTTCAAATCTTAGCCCTTACTTTGCTCGACCATTCAAAGCCTGAAATGTACATAATGTCGGTATAGAAAACGGCTATTATTGAAAAAGAACTAAAATGTTGAAAAAATGGTAAAATTTCAGCATTTGAACATTTTTTTTTTTACAAAAAATTTTCCCCTTGCTCTGTTCGAATATTTATTTACCTATTAAAAAGTGAGACAAAAATTCGTCGTCAAAATACGTAATTGTCGTAAATTGCATGATCTTTCTCTTTCCATCCCACCTCAGAAAATTTGAAACCTTTAATATCTGAAGCAGAGAAAAATTGTACCCTCTATTTTTCAGGGACTTGTCCGTCAAAACAGAAGAATAGAAACGCATAATTCGTCTCTGCAAAAGTATTTCGTATAAAGGGATCTTCATAAGGTGGAAAAAAGAAATCGGGATCTGGTAAGGGGAGGGATCTCTTTTGGAACATTGGAGGATTTGACAGTTGCTCAGAAAGAGGGAACTGTTGGTAGCCAGCTAGGTAGGAATTAGCATGACTATTCGTATAGCTATTACATGTAGCTGTACCATACCCCTACTCGCTTCACTTGTGTTACAGATTTCACGAGACGATTCGATGCGACGCGACGCGACGGTGAAATGTAACGATTTCAACGTTTAGTATTTAAAATTAAATTATAATACCCGAAAAAGTGAAGCAAAATGAGTTTGTACTCGTAATATAAATTGATTAACGATTACGTATGGGTAATGTGTGTTTGCTACATGTATGTGTATCGTGCGAGAAGTTGGCTTTTTACCCCGATGCGTCGTATTATCATATTTATCCGACGATAGGGTGCTGTGGTGCGGCGCAATGTGGTGTCGAGTCCACGATAAACGCTTGTCTAATACGCCAAGAATGATGAATTATGACAATGAACTTCGGCGTAGGATGATACCGACGAGAAGTTTGATCTTAATTGCGAATATTCCTTATGCGGATGAGTTATCGATTGGTGTGTTTAGGAGAGAACTTGCTCGAGACATTTTTATAGGTCTGCAATCTGCATAGCTGGGGAAGGGAATCGGGTGAATTTTTTCCACGTCTTGCTTTTTAAAAAATTACTTTGTAATGTTTCTCACGAAAAATCCAGCTCGAAGTGTGATATTACATTGCCATCCTGATTTGCTTTGAGCTTGGCGTTCCTCTAGCATGCTTCTTGAACGCATCAATTGCGATGGCGTGCGTGCTTTGATAGGTACCTAGTAGGTACTCAATTCAAATGTGGTACGAGTGAAAATATATTAAAATATCGGGAAAATTGCAAAAGTATTGTTCGATTACTCTCAGCGATGGCAAACTAAAATGATATCAGTTCCAGTTTCAGCTCTCAAATTTTTTTTGTTCCAGATTCAAGTTTTTAAATTTTGGGGGGGGGGCAAAAAAACAAAATTTCCGACTAACATTGAACTCATTTATTATCCCTTTCCGTTTCGAATTACAATTTTTCCTATTTCAAGGTCAAACCAAACATTTCCCAGAAAAAAAGGATCATCAAGTCATCTGTTTCAAAAATTTTTCGGCTCGACCCTGCATTTTTCGACAAAAAAATTCAAATTTACTATTTATTATAGGTGAATAAAAAGAGTGAACAAACTTCCCTCACTACACCCCCCCCCCCCCCACGCCGCCTATTGATCCAGGACTAAAAGATTTATTTGTTATCATTTCTGAAATTCTGATGGAATTCCATTGTGATTGTGGAATAATGTAAATAAGGATGACGTTCGATTTTGCATGATTCGTATCGAAAATATGTTTTCTATGTGAATTCGGAAAAATTTCGCGTTATTTTTTTTCACCACAATGCTCATTTTCCTTATCGCACAACGCCTCATATTTCTTTCTAATACCTAAGTAAAAAATTTCAGTTTTGCGAAATTTATAGATTTTGACTTCAAAGTAGTGAATAAAAACTGCAGCTGGGAGAACTGATCCAGTTCCAGTTTTCAGTTCTCATCATTTTAGTTCCAGATTTCAGTTTTCCATCCCTGAATTCTTTCCGAATATCGAGAAAGTCAACTATTCCACATTGAAAAAGACTGCATAATTTTCAAAAATAGCTAATATGGTACTCTCTTAATTTGAATCAGTCAAAATTGACTGATTTAAATCGACAAAATTGAGTCATTGTAGGAATCAGTGAAAAAATTTACTGATTGAAATAAGTAAATTTTTACTGATTCAATAATCAAAATTCACTATTTGAATGGGTAATTTTTCACTGATTGGCAGTAAAATGTCACTGATTAACAGGGGAATCAGTGGAATTTGACTGATTAATCCGTGACTTGATTTTCTCTATTTCATCAGTCAACTTGACTGATTCAAATTAAGAGAGTATGGATACAACAACTACCTACTTTTTTCAAACAGTTTTTATAATTTTTTAACAATTTCGATTTGGTTTGCTCATTCGGACCAGGGCCAGTTCTATGTTTTTTAAGTACATACTTAATTCTCTTGATGGATGCATGGATAGTATACGGTCGGTGTGTGAAAGTAAATTGTTTTTAGAAGAGACAATAATCGCAGTAATCGATCTCATGGATCACCCTGCTGTCCAAATTACATAACTGGAAATCGTTGATTGAGAACATTAGATTTCAAAAACATTTCCTCGACAATAACCAAAATTCTCGAGTATACCGACGTCTGTTAATCATTTTGACTATTCCTCGCGCTATGCGAACTACCTTTAAATTATTTAACCGCTGGGGCTGTATATGCGTTTAGCGAATTGACATTTGTGTAAGTTTGCCCTTCGGCCTCGCCGCGGCGATTTTTTAAGGATGGACCATCTGACCGATATTTAAGAGAAGATTGATCCATAGGTATTTGGAAAAAGAATGCAACGATGACTGCAGCGCAGATGATTGATGAAGGCTATTTTGTTTGGTGGACGACGATGACGACGATGACGACGATGACGACAATAATGAAAATGTAGATACCGCGCCTTTCTCCTAATTAACGGCTCGCGATAACCATCGAATCGTCGGTAAATCGAAGCGAGTTATTAAAAGAGAAAAAATTACGTATTAGGTACGCACTACGTAACGTACGTAGTGCGTACCTATACGCATATAATTCGATGTTATAGGTCTAAAATAACGTAACTAGATATAATAAGGTCAACTGGGGTAATTGTGAATTTTTTGAAAAATTACACGTTTTTGTAACACTCTTTTTCGTTTTACTCTGTAAACTAAGAAACCAAAGTGATTGCAATTTTTAACATGTAGGTATCAATGAATGTATGAGGAGCAACGCGGCAGTTTTATTAATTACTGGAGTTATGGACATCATTCACAATTGGACAAGAATTTTCACATTTACCTCAGGGAATAAAATCATACGAATTACATATTTAAACAATTAGAAAAACCTTAAATTAAAAAAAATTGATCTTGTGTGTTCAAATTTGCGAATCCCATTTAAAAACATGTGTTCACAATTACCCTAGGCTACGCCTGAAAAATTTGATGTATACCTATTTTAGTCCAGTCATTTTAGGAGTTCACCCCCAAAAATTAAATCCCGATTTTTTTTGCGTTTTACGTTCGAAATGGTCCACTACACAACATACTAAAATGGACACCCCATAACCCTCTGCTACCCCCAGGAAAGGGGTAAATGTCTGCTGAAAATCGTTATTTTGTGAATATATCCTCAAATAAGCCTCAAACTTGAAAAATAGTTATGAACAATCTTGTTCTACGTGTAATTTCCTCTCAGAAGGGTTTTTTGTTTTTTCAAAAACACTCACTTCCTTGACCAAAAATTAAGGGTAAAAAACACCTATTTTCAACCATTTACCTACAGCATTTTTTTGAAAAATCGAAACTTTTGTGAATATCTCCTCAAATAAGCCTCAAAATGGAAAAATGGTTATGAACAATCATGTTCTATATGTAATTTCCTATCAGACAGGCTCGTCTTTTTTTCGAAAACACCCACTTCTTTGCCCAAAAATTTAAGGTGAAAACGCCTATTTTTTCAATATTTACAGTATTTTTTTGGAAATTATGGAAATGCGAAGCTGAAAGTACCCAAAACTATGCCAGTGAAGAGTAATTTTTTTATACATGCTGGTAGGAAATTCCAAAAAAAAAATCACCGCAAGAATTTCAACCCCTACCGTTAATTATAAGGGAGGTTATTGCATATCTTCTAATTAACGGTAGGGGTTGAAATTCTTGCGGTGATTTTTTTTTTTGGAATTCCCTACCAGCATGTATAAAAAAATTACTCTTCACTGGCATAGTTTTGGGTACTTTCAGCTTCGTATTTCCATCATTTCCAAACATACTGTAAATATTAGAAAAATAGGCGTTTTTACCCTTAATTTTTGGGCAAAGAAGCGGGTGTTTTCGAAAAAAAACGAACCTGTCTGATAGGAAATTACATGTAGAACATGATTGTTCATAACCATTTTTCCATTTTGAGGCTTATTTGAGGAGATATTCACGAAAACCCGGGTTTCTGCAGACATTTAATCCTCCCCTCGGGGTAGCGGAGGGTTGTGGGAGTGTGCATTTTAGTACATATGTTGTGTAGTGGACCATTACGAACGTAAAACACGAAAAAAAAATAAGGATTCAATTTTTGGGGGGTTTGGTACATTTTTTCTCGTATTTGCCTGGACTATTTATGAATGTTGCAGAAAATTAATTTTTTCAACTTTGTGAACCGTAGAAACCGAATTTTATTACTTTTGAATGTCCGTAGAACTGAATCAATGCATCGAACAAGAACTTTTTTGCTTCCTTCTATTTTTTCTTGAATTTTGAAAATTACTTAAAATGTGTGAAAACCAAAATTTGACATTATGTTTTTTTTTGCGAAATTTTTCATCAAAGCTTTTATTAAGAACTCTTAAGTTCTATATTATAGTAATAGCAATGCTTCAAAGTTTTTATTACCGGTAACACCAGCTCGCTACATGCATTTAGGTATTTGCAGGGCGACTTGTTCACAATTACCCCAAATGGCCTTATATTCTGTAATAATGTGGCTGGCATGGCCGAGCAAAAATTCGTATACCTACGGCATAGGCACGGCATGGCATACGAGTACTTATCGTTCTGTGTACATTAGATACCTATTTGTATGTGTTACCTATATCGGTCTACCAAATTTCAAGTTATGTAGGTAGAAGGGCGAAATTATCGACGCGCTATTTTCACGGACAAACGGTTCGAATTCAACTTTCCGCAAAGGTTAAAAGTTAACGAAATATCGACGTGTACGTTGAACTTGGTAAAGGGAAAGTTGTCAATTATTGAAGCCTACTCGAAGTTGAACCGAAAAAGGAAAAAAAAGAGGGGTACTCGGTTAGAAGTATACTTGGGACAATAATTTTAAAACGGGCACGATGGTAGTCGTTCCAAAAATACCGGGTCGTTAATATTTAAAAACTCGGCTAGGCATAAAGGCCTCTATTATCAAGCAGAAATAAATTGACAACCACGTGCGCGCCGTCGTTCATTCAAGTTTCCAAGGTCGTAATTGTGTGATGAAGTGATTGAAAATGGGAAATTTTTAACTAATCGATTTTTCGCTTCGGTTACTTTTTTTTTAACCGCGCGAGGGCGGGATGGGACGGGAGGGGCGGAAAACGAGCTGGAAACTTGTTACTCTTTTTCCTCGCCCTAATCTCGGTTTTGTACTTCGTCGTATTTGAGTTTCCGTTTTTGGCGAGTATCTCGAACCGAAGTGAGTATTCGTGCGATGCGAGACAAATTTTGAGAGGACAAAAAAAATGTTTATAAAGTAAGGAGATCTTGGCACGAAAAAACTTTTGAATATTTTTGCATATTGCATGGATATCCTGAGCGAAGTACCAAATGGTCAAAACTGTGCTCAGTGTTATCCTCAAGGCGATAGGTCAGCTTGGTTTTTACAGCCTAAGCTATGCCTATCATTCGTTTTACATAACTTGCGTGAAATGCATTTTACGCTGCCTATTTTGCTCAGTATTTCAAGAATGTATCATTTTTTGACCTTTTTTATTTTTTTGTTTGATAATTTCAAAGTTGGATTTAAAATTTTGATGCTTGAGTAAAGCGTGGTTGCAGTTTCCGACCTACATGCGCATACTACGTACATGGTACATTAAGGTGGACCAAAAAAAATAGATATTCCGGATATGGGCAAAAATTGGCGAGGTAGTTTACTCTGAGTAGAGAGCCTTCCAGAAAAAATTTGAGCTTCCGAACCCAAATGAGGGTGAGCTAGGGGTCCTCATAATAGGACCATTTTCAAAAATACGAGGTTTTTTGACCATAACACCTCAAAAACTTCTTTAGGAGTTCTAAAACGCCACTCAAAAAATACATTTTGAGTTCTTGAATTCCCCTGAGCAGGAGCTGGGTCGATTCGATGCCACTTTCATCAGGCTACCAGGGGGTTGAAAGCGCTCTAAAACATTAGATCATCGGTTTTTTCATATGCGGCTTCGTTTGCGCGTAAAACTTTAAAACTGTTCATAATATCGAAAAAAATTCCAATCTGCAACTTTTCAATCCCCTGGTAGCCTGATGAAAGTATCATCAAATCGAGCTAACTCCGGTTCAAGAAAATGTAAAAAGTCAAATCGTATTTTTTGACTTTGAGTACCGTTTCGGAACTCTAAAGGAAATTTTTAAAAAATTGTTGTTAGAAAATCGTGTTTTCTTTTTCAAAAATGGTCTTATGTGTACTTTGAGGACCCCTGGCTCAAACTTCCTTTGGGCTAGGGGTCTGGAAAATTTTTCTGCGAGGTCCTCCTCTGAAACTGAAAGTAAACTATTTCGTAAAGTTTTGTCCATATCGTCTGCATTTGTGGAAAGTTTGCAAGTGTGAAACTAAAATAATTTTTGACAGTTTAGAAATCTTGTTCACGTGCTCGCTAAAAAAAAAAAGTTCTTAAACACATGTACATATATGTAGAAATGCGTTTTGAATTTTTGGACCACACATCAGTCAATAAGTTAAAGTTGATGTTGATGTACGTATGAAACCGGTACGCGCAAAGAAATGAAATTGAAAAATAACTATCATTATGCGAGGCAGGCTTACAGCCCATACCTCCGCCTTGCTAGCATGCGTTACTCGAGGATAGAAGCGCTTGATATCATAAATGCACCAGTACCAGTATACGTATAATTGGTTTAGTAAGCAGATCTATGTGTTTAGCTGTAATGTACAATGTATTGTACAGTGCAGTAATAATGTATTCTTAGATAGGCTCGTAGTTATGTTATAGGTATTTTTAGTGTTTATAAGATGGATACAATTGACACTGATTTTGGTCTTTTCACGAGGAGTAGAATCAAGGGGGAATCTCTACTCAAAACCCTTAGGGTGGTTTCCGTTTCTAAATCCAGGTTCACGTATGTTCATTTTATTTTTGAAAATATATTCTGACTACCGCCTCCGAAATAACGGATCACTACATTTTTAACATGGATATTTTGTAGTGTTTCGGAGTCAATCTGTGAAACAGAAGGGACCAAATGTTAGCCTCCAATTTTGGACACCACTGACAAAATGGCATTACTTGTTAGACTTGAGAAAACGAGAAATTTTGGCAAATTGATACATATTTATGGCATTTGGTGAAAAATAAAAAAAAATTTAAAATATGAAATTTATACTTACTTATTGCAGAATTTTGTGAATATTTTTTTGGGACATCATGTCCAGCTTGATGGTTTTTGGGACGCTGTATTTAAAGTGCAGATTTTTAGGATGCTGTGTCGAAATTGAATTTTTCAAGAGGCACCTTGTTCAAATTATTATTATTACTTGAATACTACGTTCAAATCGTTTTTTTCCTTTTTTAGGATATGTTTCTAACGAGTTCTTTTTGGAACACTATCCATGCCCAAGTTACCAAACTGAAGTCTTTGAGACGCCATGTGCAAAATAGACGTTATGTCCAAACCATAATCATACTAAATTAGATTTTTTGGGACACAATGTCCGAATTGGGGTCTGAGACATTTTGTCAAATAGCATATTGTATTTTTTTGGATATAAACAGCAAACGATGGTAGAGGCGTGAAATTTGGTACGGTGAACAAGGACGCCATAAAAAATTTTTTGAGCCGGAGAGGTTATCGCCAAACTCTATAGAAAGAGAAAGGGAAGGTTCAAAGGGGGCCCAGTCTTCCATTTTTCAAAATTGCGATATCGGCTCCTTTTTTATGTCAATTCCATATGACTTAATCCCGCTGAGTTCAAAAATGGCATTATTCAAAATCCGAGGGAGAGAAATCTCTCAAATTCGAGATTTCTCAACTCGTGTTTTCGCATTTTCCCTCAAAACTGCCTAAACAGGGTGTCCATTCTCTGGAAAACCAGGAAAGCCGGGAAAAGTCTGGAATTTTTCAAAAATTCAAAAAAAAGATAAATCATTTGAAAAAGTGTTTCCTTGCTTATTTTGTAATTTTTTTTTAAATTTCGCCCTCGCTCCGCTCATTGGGCCAAATTATTAAATCTTTTTAAATTTTTCCTCTTTATTGACTTTTTTATTTATTGGTACGAACTCGAAAATTGTAGGGAATTGCATGAATTTATAAATTTGAGGCCGGTGTTTTTCATTTTGGGAGAGGGGGATTGAAGAAGTTTTTTAATTTTCAGTCCAGAAAAATCCGAATTTTCATTCGCTTGATTTAGTAGTCACCCTGGCGTAATATTTGTTTCATTTTTCAAAACTTAATTTTTCGTTGTAATACTTGGTTTTTACTTTTTATTTGAAATTTTTTCTTTGCGTAATAAATTCAAATTTTCAAATTTATGTGGCGAGGAGGAGTTGGGTGGGTTTAAAAATGTTCAGAATTGAATTCGAATCTTTTTTTGTCCCAAAGAGAACGATCTAAAGATCTCGTAAAAAGTATATATCTAGTGATACTGAAAAAAATTCGTTAGACCCCATGCATTTTATATGAATTCTTATGCGAAATTTTGGGATGCAAGTCATTACGTAAAAAATTACCCCTCTCCCCCCCTTAGTTTACGAATATCATATTTAAAAGGTCTGGAAAATTTTGAAAAATTGGTCTGGAAAACCTGGAAAAGTTAGGGAAAATCATTTCTGAAATATAGTGGACACCCTGCTAAAAATTACATTTTTCAACTTTGCACAACTTATGAAAAATTATTCACTTATCTGAATTTTGGAACGCCGAAATAGTATATTATGCAACTAGGGAAATAAAGTGATTTTCGACGAATTTTGAGGTTTATTGCCCGAGCGAAGATTATTCAGTAATTTATTCCTCCATTACGAGGTGGAAAAAGTTGTAAACCTAATTTCAGTTCGAAAGTAATCAAATTTGGACAAAATTCTGATCAAAAATTACCCCCCCCCCCCCCCCCCCCCCCAGGAGTATACGGAATGTTTCTTACAGTTAGTCTGTATTTATTGTCTTCGATCTGTACTATCTTAGAAATCGTGTCGGAAACTTCGACCGATAAATATTCGTGATTTTTCCCAAAAATGTGAAAATTTGGAAGAGAGGAAGGACAGGCATGAAAATTGAAGAATCAAAAAGCGAAAAACTAGAGCTATACGTACATACATATCACTTATAGATCGTAATATAATGTACAAAACTGTATTAGGTATTAGATAGATAGATACATACATAGACGATATCTACGAACGCGTCTATCTAACGTAAGTAAGTATATTATATTTATTACGGCTATTACCGAGTACAGAGACGGGCTAAACGAACTAATTGAACGTAATTGCTCATTGTGTAGTGTGTACGTACGGTATAACCACTCCTGGGGCCATTTATCATTGCCAAAATGTTATTTGATATCGCATCGAAAGAATAGGACGTGGTTTTTAATTCACGTTAATTGCGTAACGCGCGCAGCTAGAATTGGTTTTTAACGTTTTCATCTGTTGTTGGGGAATTTTCGAATCCGAATCGGATGTCGAGATGTCGCGTCCTACACGTATCTATTGGTATTATTGTACCTCTACACGTACATTGTATGCATGCACTTACCTATACCTACCTAATTCCTATTACCTATTTCTATTTGCACTTCTCGTTCGCTCATACACGACAAGGTGTCCATTTTCTGGAAAACCGGGAAAAGTCAGGGAATTTTGAAATTTCCGGCATTTCCACTGGAATTTTGTAAAAATCCAGAAGAAGAATAAATTATCTGAAGTTTCTGGACGCATTTTATCATAAATTTTTCAAAAAAATTTCACTCGCTCCGCCTGGGCCAAATTGTTTTAACTGCTTTTTGTATGTATCATTTTTTGTTGACCATAATGTACAAGAAAATTGATATTTAAACACACGTTTTTGTCTATTGAATCATTGAGTTTTCAAAAAAAATTTCTTTGCACAGATTTTTTTGAACCCGTTCTATTTGATGAAATGTAATGAGAAAAGAGTACCATGATGCTCCTGATCACGATTTTGAAAAAAAAAGGGAAGGGAATGGAAGAGAATTTGTATTTTTTTGGTCACATTTTGGGAAACTTTCCTGGGAATGTGAAGTGATGAATTTTCAAGTTTTGAAGGCCTTTTTTTGGCAAAAATTTTAGCCCTCGCTTCGCTCAGGCTCAACGCATTTATACATCTCATCAAAATAATTGATATTTTACTGTTTTAAATTTGAGGTAGGTACGTGTTTTTTTGGGAGGAGTATTTAATTGTGAAGAAATTTTTGAATTTTCAGACTGGAAATGTCCGAACTTTTAGTCTCACGATTTGATTGACATCAAAGTTTTTCATTTTTCTTTGTAATTTTTTCTGTTATTAATTCAAGGTGTCAAGTTTTTGTACCGATTTGAGAGGGAAGTGGCGTCAAAAATTTTCAAAATTGAATTTGAGTCGTTTTTGTGCCCGGAAAAAGGAGCATCTAAAAATCTCATAAGAAGTAATGATTTTTGAAAAAAAAATTATTGAACATTATGCAATTTAAATCATTTTTCTGCGCAATTTAATCACGCGAAAAAACCACCTCTTCTGCATCCTTCAGAAATAACACATTTAAAAGGTCTGGAAAATTTCGAAAAATTGGTCTGGAAAACCTGAAAAAGTCAAGGAAAATCATTTCTGAGATATAGTGGACACCCTGTACAAGAAGTATGCAATAATTCGAGTGTATCTTCGTATGTATAATGTACATACGACATACGAGTGCATAATGTTGTTTGTAGTTGTAGCAACAGTGTTGAACTGTTGATAGACAATAAATAGGAATAGGTAAGGTAGATTAGGTAATAGGTAATTAAGTATAGGTACCATCGCCACATTGTCGACCAATGAACATAAGCGCACCCAGAAATTATTCAAGGGAGGGGCTCAGAAGTCTAGAAAAAATAGGGGGGGGGGGTGAAATTTCAATGAAAAAATTCAGTAACTTGTTATTTCCGTGGCGCTGGCGTAATCAGGGTATTTTCATTAGATTGATAATTCATAAACGGATTTGAGCCAAGTAAAATTAAAAAATTACGGAATTTCAGTTATTTGTTGCTGATTTTTTAGTCAAAATCATTGATTTGTTTCTGACAAACTGGGAACTGATTGAGAAATCAGTGATTTTTGACCGAAAGATCAGTGAAAAATCATCAATTTTTAAAACAGAAGAATTAAAATACTACCCGAGCGAAGCGAGGGCGAAAATTTTTTGAAAAATCCTGTTTCAAGAGCAAAAAAATTCACTTTTTTTTACATTTTTCCGATAAAAAAATCTCCTGTCCGAGCTTAAGGGAGGGGCTCGAGCCCCCTGAGGCCCCCCTTGGGTGCGCTTATGCCAATGAACATTCAATTACGTTCGCTACAGTAAGTATTGGAGTCGACGCGATGTACGAGTATACAGCATTGACATCATACCGGCTACCTGGTGTACCTCTACTTACCTCCTAGCCATAGACACCTCGTCAGTAGGCAGCCTACAGCTGTGCAAAAGTGTACCTACAGTTCGTCGACGCACTTCGCTATTTTTCGTTTTCACGGTATAGGCTAGGCTACAGGCTACAGGCTACAGATACGCAAATTTTATAATGCGAATGCCGTACCCTTACGATTGTGATTCCGGCGCGGGCGGCACGATACGACGATGCCGTGCCGCATGCCGGACAACGGACATACATTACGTATGTGCGGCGCGGCGGTAATAATTTTTTCATAAAATAACCACCACGGCCGGTACCGTTCTGCGTTATCGGCCAAAGGGAAAAAGGAAATTAGTATGACGTGCGATAGATAATCGCGTCGTTATTATCTATCTGTCATCGTTCAACTGTTTCCCGAAAGATAACTGCGAATTGAATTGCGCACGAAATTAGAATGAAATATATTTCAATTCGTCTTTCCAGCCAAATTTTTTTAACGGCAAATTCGACGAATATTATCGTTTGTGAGGATCCTGGGGGAATTTGAAATGGTACGATTTTTTTTGAAAATTCCCAATCGCGATATTTTCCCTCGTTCCTCAAAAGATTGCGTCAATTTGTTTCGTAGAAATGTGAAATAATGGATACTGGACCATGATGAGCAGCAGATGGGGTTTTCAAAGTCCTTTCTGACTCATGGAAAATAACCTATGGCTGTGAATTGAAGTCATTCGAGGAATAACGAATGAGGGGCGGTTTTGACATTTTCATCTCACCTCTTCTTGTTCAGATAATTTTTACGCTTAATAAATTGAGTTTTTTTTTTTTTAGAAATACTATCTGGAAATTTTTATTAATGACTTAAGATCGTAAGAGGGTTAGTTGCACCATCGCTGCAATTTATCTGCAGTTCGATGAAAATTCACAAAGGCCAAAAAACGTTGATAGATTCTTCTCAGGGGCGTAGCGAATGGGGGGTTTGGGGGCCGACTCACCCCCCCCCCCCCACATACAATGCTAGTAGAAAAAGTTGGCAAATTCGTCTCAAAATGAGAAAAGTTGGCAAATTTGACCAAAAATAAGAAAATTTTTGGGGTAAATATCGCTTTTTCAGAAATTACCAACTCTGGAATTATACCTCCCAATTCTAAAATTTTCAAAAACTTTGGCCTCGCTGCGCTCGGCTTTATTGTGTGTGTTTTATCTACATCATGCAAAAGTGATTTTGTTCGTATTTTTTCTCAAAATTATTTCTATTTACCTAATTTTATTGTATTTTTTCTCCTCAAAACTCATTTTCGATGTTTGAAAAAAATTTTTTTTAAAAGCTTTGGCCTCGCTGCGCTCGGCCTTATCATATTTCTCTCTCAATAATTTCAAAGTAAAAGTAGTAAATTTTTTACTCAAGTTTATTAATCTAAAACATTGTTTTATTTCGCCCTGAACTTGAGGTTTTATAAAATTTTCGCCCTCGCATCGTTCGGGCCAAATTTATTTCGCTCGCATTTCCATTGAAATTACAAAATTTTAAAAGTAAATGTATTTTAATTTTATACGATCGGAAAATGAGGCCTTTCCTACAATGCTTTTGTTTTGGAAAATAAGATTTTAACTCTTGGACGTGAACGGGTGGAAAATAAATGTAAACAACCGGAAAACAATTATTTTCCGCCCCCTGCAATGACAAATACGTGGCCACTAAATGTTTTGTTGTTAAATGTTGTTATCAGTTGTTACAAAAATGGTTATGAGTCACAATTTTTTACCAATTTTTTAAATTTATTTTTCTCTCGTATAAAATTAAAATAGCATACGTAACAGAATTGGTAAGTAACTCGACCAACTCGTACGATTTAAGTCGCTCAGCTTCGCCTCGCTCCTCAAACTTCGCACTCGTTAATCGGTTACTTTCCTCTTCTGTTACGTAATATACTAATAATTTTTCTCGAACTTTTCCACCCTTACTTTGTTAGGGACAAATTGACCATTTTCACTGATTTTTTCAACTTCTAGTAGATACATAGATACATTGAAATTACACAGGGAAAAGCTATGAATAATTGAATGAGAGGGAGAAGCGGTCAAAAAATTTAGTTCAGTCTGAAAATTTGTGCCATCCATCCCCGCCCCCAAAAAGTCAGTCTGTTTCGTGCTTAAATAAATTGGTTTTCAAAATTTTTCAAAAATCAAGCCAGAAATTCTGAGATTTTGCCCCCTCAATTCAATATTCAGACTTCGGTACGTCACTGCACACTTTGCAACACCATTTTATGAAACCTAGATTTTACTTCAATTTCATTACGTTCATAAGGCGCACCCAACGGGAAGGCACATAGGGCTCGAGTTCCCCCCCCCCGCTCGGAAAGGAGATTTTTTATAAAAATGTGAAAAAAGTGCATTTTTTTGGTATTCAAACATGATTTTTCGAAAAAATTTTAATCATTATTTTCTTAAGCGAATCTGAATCAGTCTTCGATGAAATTCTGCCTTTGAGAATCAATGAAACGATTTTCTTTGAAAATTAATGATTTTTCATTGATTTCTCAATCAGTTCCCATTTGTCAGAAAAAATCAATATTTATTTTAACTCGACTGAAAGATCGGTGAAAAATCACTGATTCTCAGTTAAAGTCATTCCACTGATTCAAGCAGGTAAATTTTACCAATTCAGATTTCAGGAGTTGATTGTTTGTTCCTAAAAATTCCGCAATTTTCAAATTTTTTCTTTGCTCAAATCCGTAAGTCTCTATATCCACTTTGCACCATCTTAAAAAAAGCTTCTGACGCCAATTCTTGGATTTGTTAGGTATTTTTATTGGTTTTTCAGGCCAAATTAATTAGTACTTATGTAAGTTGTTTGTTCCAAAATTACATTTTCATCGGTTTTTTCCTTTTTTTTCCTTAAACGTGCTATGCACATCTCATGAGAACTTAATAAAGTTTGAATTTAGTGTTTTTATAGTAAAAAGAAATTTGATGGGAGGGGGGGGGGGTGGGTGAACTCAGAATTCCTCAAAAAATTATGAAATTTCGAACCCCCTCCATGAGAAATTTCTGGCTACGCCGCTGGGCAGCTTGCAAAGATGATAATCCCAAATATTTACTCGAGTGTGTTGAGACTAATGCAGGTAATATTTGGTGTTAACATCGGGAAATCGGGATGTGTGGTCTTCATGAGGGCGGCGTGCTTTAAATACCCATGGAGAACGTAGATCTCGATTTCGTGCATGCGTTATATCGTCTTTTTTCATTTTTATTTTCCAAACTTGAAAACATGAAACTATGTGACAAGAATGCTGTGAAACGATCGAGACGATGATTTTCATTGCATTAACTAACGTTAAGTGTACATTTTATTGTATGGACCGGACAAAGAGCGAAAGGAAGATGAGGCTAATATGGAAAATTATAATGTATTAAACGTACGCCACACGGGCTCGCGCACAGAAAATAATAGGTAATTAAAAAACGACATACGAGGAACGAGGTCATTTCAATTACGTACCGTACCTATATTCATCGACTCGCGTTAACGTAGAATTACGTAGAAATACGTTTGTTTGTAGTATAGTACCATGTATAGTACTACGTACATCTATACATTAGGGTGGATAAAGAAAAAAACATACCTTGGGTTTTGACGAGAATTTGGTTTAAAAATTTCGAGTCCTTTAGCCCAAACAGGGGCAAAGCTCTGATGTGAATTGTATGTAACCATATCCTGAAAAGATGCGAAAGTAAATTTCTAAACCTCCGTAAACCATCGAACTCGAAATTGAATACCATTTTTTGCCTCTACATACGAAGAGGTTAAAAGATTGCAGATCGCGAATTAGAAGATTCTTTTAATTTTTACCAATTTCAAATTTCGCACGCAACACCTCAAAATCGAGTCGCAATTTTCAAAACAAAAATTTATGGACGTGCCGGCAATTGCATTTTTATTCGCGTAATTTTCATAAAAATCAAGTTTCCCATTCAATAACGCATAAAGTAAGCCAACATTTTTTTGGTCCTTGAAATGAATTTAAATTATTTTTTCAGAACTTTTTTGTAGTAGTATTCGGGATCGACACGGAAACGTGGCGTGGTGCGCGAAGTGAAGAGGGGCCAACTTGAAAAAGGTGTACAAAATAATTTTTATGTCGTTTATATGGGAGCGTTCTGTTATTTTACAAATTTCTCGAAAACAATGCCAGATGCATAATTTTTTATAAGAACTGAATTTAAGGTAAATTAAATTATCTTTAAAAGCTATTCAGACAAAAAGTTACACAAATGTCGTCGTTTTCGAGAAATTTGTCAAAACAAAACGTTCCTGTATAAACGCTATAGGCGATTTCTTCTACACCGTTTTCAAACGAGCGCACACTAGCGCTACCTAGGTACTTGTCGATTCCGAATTTCTAATTGAAATTTTGTGAAAATTGCCTCAAACAAAATGCGGTTGGCAGCACTGCCATACATTTTCCTTGGAATATTCTAGGTATGAAATCTCAATTTGAAAATGTTTGAGTGAGCAATTTAAATTTTGGTAAAAAATATTCGAATTTGTGATCTGCAATTTTTTTAACCCCGCTCTAGAGGATAAAAAGTGGTTTTCAATTTTGTGGTTCGCACCTTTTTAGGGTGTATCCGAGATTCTGAGCATGTGACGATGACTTGACCCAAAAGTGTCAATAAAACCGAGTTTCTATTGAAAATGACCCCACTTTGAGATGTCCTAGTTCCGTCCTGCTTTGCACGAGGAGGGGGAGGGGAGATTGAAATTTTTTTCGCGGGGTCTCTTACTCAAAGTAAACTAACTCGTTAATTTTCGTCAAAATTCAAAAAAAAAATTCGATCCATAGGTATCCATCCTAATTTACATAAGGGTAAAATGCCCTAATTTCGGCTACTTCCTGATTTCGACCACCGGCCGATTTCGGCCGTTATGGGTGCAATCTATCCGAAAAAATTTTCATGTTCCTTTTTCATAGATGAACAATTTGAGACCAAAATGACAACCCTACAGGCAAAATTAGCGAAGAAAATTGAAAAAAAAGAAATCGCATAGGTGAAAATTTTTTTATTGGTAATAAATTCTATCGCATAATTGTGAATTGTGATGGTGCGTGGTGTCAGATTTCGATAAAATCATCGTTTTTTAAAACAACTGGAGGTACATACGTAACAAAAATTTTCACCAAAGTTCGAATTGTTTGGGGTGTCCTAATCTCGACCATCTATACTATCTTATGTAATCTGTTATTTTGAATGCAATTTTTTTTTCTAATTTTCTCCACGAGTTTTGGCTGTAGAGTTGTTGTTTTGGTCTCATTTTGTTTATCTGTGAAAGAAGAATATGAAAAAAACATTTTCGAGAAGATTCCGCTCATTGCGAGCGAAATCAGCTGGTGGTCAAAATTGGAACCCAAAATTTCAAAATCGAAATTTTAGTTCCCTCAGAAAAAAAATTACAAAAAAAACAAAATGATTGTAGGTATCGACTCAAAATTTTAGGGAATGATAGAGGAAGGATCAAGGTATTTTTTAAGCTATTTCCGATGCTTCTATCTCAAAAAGTCTTTGATTGAAAAAAAGTGGTCGAAATATGGCAACCTTACCTTTATATAACTACTTTTAGATATATATTTTGTAAATCGCATTTATTTTTGGAAAAAATACGTATTCAGGAGGTATCGACTGAACAAGTGAAATGAGATATTTTTGAAAAAGTTTCTATATCCACGGCCAACGCACTTTCGCTGCGGAATTTGATAAAATACAATATTTTCGGACGAATACGACACGACGCGACGTTTTGGCAGATTATACTATGTGAAGAATAGGTACCTATTTTTATTACATTTTTTCCGTTTTCTTTCTCTGAGTTACCCGTAGTACCTGTACCTGATGAAGGTGTACATCTTACATACCGTTTACCTCGACTACAATCGTATTTATACGTCCAAAAAATTTTTGTGTTCAAGTTGGAAATATCGAATAGTATTAATTCCAACCACTTCCCGATGTCGACCACTGGCCGATTTCAGCCGCTATGGACGCAATCTACCAATTTTTTTTCATGTTCTTTTTCCCAGGTGAACGATTCAAGATCAAAATGACAATCCTGAAAGTGAAACTCGCGGAAAAACTGAAAAAAAAAAAAAAAAATCGAATAGGCGAAATTTTTTTTCACGTATTAATTTTTTGATCGCATATTGTGAATATGGATAATAGGTACATATTTGTAATAAATGCTACAACCTAATTGTGAATTGTGACCAGAGGCGGTTTTTCAAGGGAAGTTAGGGAAGTCAGACTTTCATTGATTTTTTCAAAGATTGAGATTTTTTCAAGTGCTAATTTTTTGATGAACGTATCCAGAAAAATAGGTAAATTAAATTAAATTCTATTATAAAACGAGGTTGCTCGGCTAGCTCCTAATTATTTTTGCCATAAACTGGATTTCAACGATCTAAGTCCAAATTTATTCTAATATCTGAGCTCAAATGTTTTCAACTCTGAATTTCTTCACTTTTTTTAATTACAAATTTTTCTCAAAATTGTTCCTATTTTCTATTTAAAATTTTTTCAACAATAAACAATTATTTCAATCCTAAATTTTCTCAACATTTTTACAATTTTGATTTTTTCTACTTTTTTAAAAATTTTATAAAAAACATTTTTAAAAACGTAAAGTTGAAATTTAAAAAAAAATTGAAAAAATTTGAAATTATTGAAAAAAGTTTTCGAATAAGAAGAAATTCCAAGAAATATGAATTTGAATTTTTTTTAAATTCCAGTTGGAAAAATGTTGAGAAAATTTTAATTTAAAAAAAATTTGCAGTTGAAAAACATTTTGGTATGTAAACATTTCCCCACATTTATTCAAATTTTATTCAAATCCATATTTTTCAAGATTTCATCCAACTTGAAAAAGATGACTGAATTTTTTAAAAACTGTTTCAACTACATATTTTTCAAAATTTCTTCCCAGCACAATGAGTACCTAATTAAAAGAAATTTCAAAAAGTAATAAAAATACAAAAGACATGAACCTATTCGAATATTTTGTGGTTTTTTGATGAATTCGTAGTACTTGGAAAGACGTTGAAAAATGTTCAGTTTCTTTGAACTTTCTGACTTCCTCAGATTTTCCCTCCCAAAATCGCCACTGATTGTGATGGTGTATGGGGTTAGATTTTGATAGAATCATCGTTTTTGAAAATACCTGAAGGTTGGTACCAAAAATATTCAGCAAAAGTTCGATTTTGATAGAATCATCGTTTTTGAAAATAACTGAAGGTTCGTACCAAAAATATTCAACAAAAGTTCGAATTGTTTGGGGTGCCCTACTCTATTTTGATTGTGACTTTGTTTTTTCTAATTTTCTCCGCACGAGTTTTGGTTGTAGGGTTGTCGTTTAGATCTCATTTTGTTTATGAAAGAAGAACATGAAAAAATTCTTTTTGGGTAGATTCCGCTCATGGCGGACGAAATAAGTTGGTCGTCGAAATTAGGAACCCAAAATTTTTAAATCGATTTTCAAGTTCCCTCAGAAAAAAAAAACACAAAAAATATAAAAAATTATCGTATCAGCTCAAATTTTTAAGGGGTGGTAGAGGAAGGATCAAAGTAGTTTTTGATCCATTTTTGATGTTTCTATACCGCAAATAATCTTTGATTAGTGCGTGGCATGGAAATTTGAAAAAAAAAGGTGGTGGAAATATGGCGCCTTTATAGCAAAATGAAGACGTTTCGTCGTGTCGCAACTTTTCCTTTGAAAAACAGGTGTAATACTTAAGATTTGGATCTTTGCTGAATAACGAGGCAGCTCCGCTCGCACCGCCTGCCTGTCCGAAAACACCCAGACTACGTAGTACGTACAGGTGTGCGAAAATCCGTACATATCTGTGCTCTGCTACGAGTATATAGAGATGGCAAGCAGCTAAGACGCTAGGTAGATAAGATACCATTACCAGGCTCGATGCGCGCGCGCGAGCGTGTGTGTGAGGCTGCGAGTGTAATTAATAATTTAAGCCATGTTCGTGCTCGCGAAGATACCCCCTAGGTGGCTGCGATCATTAATAGCGTATTTACGGCGAAGCGTGAATTTTATTATGGCCAGATAAAAAACAAAAACGATGCGTGCGTATGTCTAGATTACCTATACTCGCGTAGATCTGACTGTATAGGTAAAGAGCGAAGCTGACCATTCATAAACTCGAACTCGATGCTTGGCTGCTTTACGTATACTTATATCTTATATCCGAAGCCGAAGACGCTCGGCGTGTGTGTTGTTTTAATCATTCGTATTTTGTAGACCATCATAATGTATGTATTACGATAGAAGATTACAGGTAGTGTCGGCGCGGCGTTATCTTTTCCTTCCAGCTTCTTTCTTAATTCAAAAATACTCTTATACGTTGCCATAGGTCGTCTTCATTTAAGGCGGTGCGCGATACGTAATCTGTTGTACGAATCTTTCGACTTTACGTACTTATTAATTGAATTGATCGTACCTCGTAAGTAAGAGATCCAAACTTACTACCTGCCGGAGTAATGGTATTGTAGAAGAGTTGGAAAAATGATCTCCTGATCAGTATAATTATTCGTTCATTCTCCCCTCTCCCCTCTCCCCTATCTCTAGAATGTGTACCTCCGCATCGAAAGGACCCATTCTGTCGGTATAGAGTTGAGACCAGGGGGCAATAGTAGAATAAATTCCGGTCACAATGGCGCAAACCAGAGGTCTTTTGGTGGAAATCTCGATTTTTTAAATGAAGTTTTGAAAATTGATAAACTGAAAAGTTGATCACTATGTAAAGTGGTCCAGAGAAGGTGTCCAGCTGAAAAATGCATACCAAAGTGCATTCATTGAGTGCATCTATGGCAGCTATCACGAAATTGAAACGAAGATTTTTATTTTTATTAATGCAGTGAAATAGGTGTACCGACAAAGTGGGTCCTTTCAATTGTCACAGATTTTAGTCGTACCTACGTAGGAAAAAGCGTTGAAAACTTGGTATCGACAAAGTGGGCCCTTTCTCATCCGCGATGTTTTTCGCGATATCTCGCCTAAAAACCGCGAAATCGAAAATTTTTCAAAACCAGGTGATAGAGCAGGCCTTCAGGTATACAAAGCGAGAATTTTTTTTTGACATTTTTGACCATTTTTCACAAAGACGGTTGTATCTTCGCTTCCTGGATCGACCAAATGGGCCCTTTCGATAAGAAGGTACACAGATAAGGTTCAAGTGCGGTCGATCTGGATAAAAGGTTGCGGAAAAGAGGTTCCCTCATATCTCGGAGCCGAAAAAAAGGTAAATTTTGCATTTTGTGTGATTTCGAGGAAATTTTAAAGCATCGCCGGTTGAAAAAGTTGGTGTGATTAATTGCACAGATTGACGGAAAATGTTTGAAGTTTAATGTGTGATTTTAATAATATTACTCGACCGATTCAACTTGAATGTCTACTGTAAGATCACCTAATTCCCCCACCACCTAGAATGGAGGCCAAAAAAAAACTTCCTTTACCTATATCGGAAATTTCACCTTGATCACTCGAAGAGTTTTCGAGAAATCGAATTTTAAAGTAGGTATAGTATAGGCGCAAAAAAAATGAAAAAACCTTAATATTACGATTTTTTTCAATGTCTGGCAGTGGACGAAAATTCTCCAGCACCCTTGGTGGACCGCATGTTAGGCAACATGTTAAACACATCATACATTATCACTATAGAGAACTTTGGGCAAAAAGAATTTTGAAAAAGAATGGTGAAAATGAAAATTTTGATTTTTTTCGAATAAAAAGACATTCGTAAGTACATACAAGTAATTACTAGTCCAGGCAAATAAGAGAAAAAATGTACCAAACCTCCCAAAAATTCAATTGTGATTTTTTTTCACGTTTTACGTTCGAAATGATCCACTTCACAACATACTAAAATGCACACCCCTAACCCTCCGCAGAGTGTCTAACAACTCCTGTTCGTCCTGTTTGTACTGTTTTGGGCTGAGTGGTCCTGTTTGTCCTGTTTTTGTACTGTTTTGGGGCTTTTTCAGTGAAAAGTCCTGTTTTGTAATAATTTTGAAATTCCACCCGCCAAAATAGAAAAAAATTTCAATAAATGATCGTAATTGAAAAAAAATTTAAAAATTTTTATATACAGGATAAGCTTTGTTTTTATTCTATCTTCCTTGTCCTTGAATTTTTAAAATAAATTTTTTGCTCATTTCTAACAATTATTGAAAAAATTCGTTTCAATTTTTTTTTGCCAGAATAGGATTTTTTTTTTGGGGGGGGGGTACAAAATCGATCAGAACCGATTTTTTAAAGGTCCTGTTGAAGGTTCTGTTTGTCCTGTTTTGGGGTTTTGAAATTTTGTTAGACACCCTGCTCCGCTACCCATAGGGGAGGGGTAAATGTCTGCTGAAACCTGTTTTTTCGTGAATATCTCCTCAAATAAGCCTCGAAATTGAAAAATAGTTATGAACAATCTTGTTTCACGTATAATTTCCTATCAGAAGGGTTTTTTGTTTTTTTAAAAACACTCACTCCCTTGACGAAAAATTAAGGGTAAAAAACACCTATTTTTCAACAATTTACAGCATTTTTTGAAAAAATCGAAACTTTTGTGAATATCTCCTCAAATAAGCATCAAAATGGAAAAATGGTTATGAACAATCATGCTCTACGTGTAATTTCCTATCAGACAGGTTCGTTTTTTTTTCGAAAACACCAACTGCTTTGCCCAAAAATTAAGGGTGGAAAACAACTATTTTTTCAATATTTACAGTATTTTTGGAACTGATGGAAATACGAAGCTGAAAATATCGTTTTTGAATCCTTACGACGCAAAGAAATGTTTCGTATCATCAATAATAACTAATAAGCCAAACATCACGTTTAAAGTACTTTTTCGATTTTTTAAATGCAGTATTCAATAATTCTCTTATAATTGACGGTAGGGGTTGAAATTCTTGCGGTGATTTTTTTTCGGAATACCCTACCAGCATGTAACGAAAAATTACTCTTTACTGGTATAATTTTGGGTACTTTCAGCTTCGTATTTCCCTCATTTCTAAAAATGCTGTAAATATTGGAAAAATATGTGTTTTCCACCCTTAATTTTTGGGCAAAGAAGTGGGTGTTTTCGAAAAAAAACGAACCGGTCTGATAGGAAATTACACGTAGAAAATGATTGTTCATAACCATTTTTACATTTTGTGGCTTATTTGAGGAGATATTTACAAAAGTTTTGATTTTTTCAAAAAATGCTGTAAATTGTTGAAAAATAGGTGTTTTTACCCTTAATTTTTGGTCAAGGAAGTGAGTGTTTTTGAAAAAACAAAAAACCCTTCTGATAGGAAATTACGCGTAGAACAAGATTGTTCATAACTGTTTTTCAATTTTGAGACCTATTTGAGGAGATATTCACGAAAAACCGGTTTTCAGCAGACATTTACCCCTCTCCTGTGGGTAGCGGAGGGTTATGAGGGTGTCTATTTTAGTATGTTGTGTAGTGGACCATCACGAACGTACAACGCGAAAAAAAATCAGGATTGAATTTTTGGGGGTCAACTCCTAAAATGACTGAACTATACACAGAAAGCGAACGGTGTGTTTATTTTTTATTAGGTAAGTATAAGTGATTGATACTTGGATATGATTACTTTTATTTGGAGTTGGCTGTCAGTGTCATCTTTTGATTTAGGCCATTCTCGTTCCAAAGAACACAAAAAACGTGTCATTTCCTTTCTCTCTTTTTTTTCTAATTTTTTTTCTAATTTTTTTTCTAATTTTATGATTCGAAGGGCACCGTTGAAGGCCAGAAACCCATTAGTTACAAGTTAAGGGCTACGATATGAACGATGTAGTTAAATACCCATTACCCTGTCGCGTCCTAGGAGCAAAATGTTCAACGTTCCATATTCATTCGGTATAAATACGAATACCTATGTAGCTACTAGCTAGCTAGCTAGTACCTAAGAGTACGTAGACGTACCATACTTACCTAGCATAGGTAAAGCACATGCGTAAAAATATATCGATGAAAATGAGCCGTTTCCGAATTGCCTTATACCGGTACTCTACTTACGTACTTATACGTTAGTTGGTTGAACTTGAAAAATGGGTCAAGTTCAATGTAACGTGGCGTTAATCAATACAAAAAGTACGTTATCAACGACAACGGCACGCACCGCACCGCACCGCACCACGCCGCCTACAATGCCTATGGTTGGACGGTATCGTGCCGTTTGTAACAGTGTTTTAACGCAATATTAACGACTGCGATTCTCGTATGAATGGCAAGAATACTACTGGGGTGGGTAAGAATTGTGGGCGTTATCGGTTCGGTTTTCGGTATAGAAGGGAGTCGAATTGCACCTACGTGTTTGCCACTAATACCTGATAGGAATTACGTCCGATTGACGACGCTGCGCTGGGGCCCGCAACCTCTCCATCTGCGTAAAGTCGAAGAGTCGACCGTTTCACAAGTTTCTCTCGAAATGTTCGTCAGGTGTCTGAAATTAGACGATTAACGGTGTTAGCAGTACAACTAAGCTACTGTATCAACTATCAACTAACTATTTTTCAAATATGCACTACCTACATACATTTTCTTCCTATTTCTGTCCCAGCGACTTTGATGTTGAAAATGTCGAATGCGAATTTTTAGGTGTCTATAGAGTTGATTCATTTCGCGCAGAGCTTATTCCAAAGGATAGTTGTAAATTGTAAAATGCACAGACTAGTGAAAATAAGAAAGATCAAAATTGAAATGTGTAGAAAGTCTTACAAACCTATCCATTTCCAGCATCCCAGAAGGCTGTAGCATTCTTCTTATTGACCTCAAAGCTTCAGATGTTTGGAGAATTTTTGAAAAAATCTTGCAAGGAAACGACTCTATATACCTCCTTTCTGTTGGCTAAAATGTTAGATGTCCTAGATAATTGAATTTTTAAAAATGTGTAAAACTGGGTTTCAGCAATTTTTTACTTCGTAAAAGAAGCATTTTTTGAATCATATTGTATAAGAATTGGGCCTCTACCTCCCCAAAATCAAAATTGACCATTTCCGGGCATTTTAGAAGTACTGAAGTATAATTATTTGAAAATTAGCTAAAATAATCGCCTGATATATCAAGGTGTATTTTTTCGTTAAACTGGTTGAAGGAAATCTAGAGCTTGATTTTTAGCTGTTCGAGTTGATTTGGACGCCTTCTAGAGAAAATCAAAATTGCGCTAAAGGTTTCAGAATGACTAGAAATGCTCAGATTTAGGTTAGGAAGATCGGTAATGTAGGTCTATACTCTCTCAATTATAAATCAGTGAAAATTACCGAAAATCACTGAGAAACAGTCAGAATTGCAGCACAGGAGAAAATCAGTGAAAATTTTTTCACTGAAAACAAATCAGTGAAAGAAAATCACTGGAAATCAGTGAAAATTCACTGAAAACTCAGTGATATTTATGAAATTCACTGAAAAATCTGTTAAGTTCTTTGAATAATCAGTGAAAAATCACTGAAAATCAGTGAATTCACTGATTTTTCCTGTGCTGCAATTCTGACTGTTTATCAGTGATTTTTCACTGATTGGACTGCGTTATCATTTAGTTTGTTGGAAAAGTACTTCTTTTTTTGCTGGAAAAAATGATTTTAAATTTTCTAAAATTTTCCAAAAATCGAGAAATCAACTCGACGTTTCGGCTATTGTAATGAAAATATGGGGGAGGGGATGGTGGGAAAAGTGAAAAGAGGTACGTGAACAGGGTGTCTACCGGTCGCGAAAGTCACGAAAAAGTCGCGAAATTGAACCAAAATTCATCAAAAGGCGCGAATTTTTCCGAAATTACTTCAATTTTTTTCGCCTTTTACAATTTCACCTTTTTGAACATCTTTTCTGAAAATTTTCGCCCTCGCCTCGCTCGGGCTCATAAATTTTAAAAATCTATTCTTAAATAAAATTATTAACCTTCTTCCCTTCTATTTCAGACAATTGAATATTTTGAAGCGGAAAAATATGTTCTTTTGGGAGTTGTGGGAGACTAAGTAACGATCACGATTGGGAATTTCAAAGGAAATATTGTGTTCATTCTCAGGAAAATCTAAAAAAATTGGAAAATTTTGGAATTTTCTAAGGGATGTTTTAAAGGAGAAAATCATTTGAGAATATGTCTTTTTTTGCTGATTTTTAAATAAATTCTTCAAAAAAATTTCGCCCTTGTTCGCTCGGGCCAAATAATCACATCGTTAAATTGGTAATCTGCTAATATTTCAGACTTCCCATGAATTTATTTCTCAATAATCATTTAACAATTTTATCCGTTCTAACATGATTTTTCGTAAAAATTGTCACCCTCGCTTCGCTCGGGCAGTAACTACTTCTCTTCTTTACCATAAAATAACTCACTTTTAGAAATTTTTGAGAAAAATTGTATTTTTTTCAAAATTAAGGACGTTTTTTCTTCCGTGTATGAATTTTTTTCTGTAATAAATTTCATCTCGTTGAATTTTTTGGAGGGGGGGGGTCAAATTGAGAGGTATATACTAGATACTTTTAAAAAAAAAGGTCGCGAAAAAGTCGCGAAATTTGATTTTGAAAAATCGGTAGACACCCATGGTGAATGAGAATGGTAATTTTTTGTGAAGTGTGTTTCACACAAAAAATGTGTATCTGCACCAGAAAAATTGAATAAGTAAACATGGTATGGACTAAAATTCATTTTTTCAAATTTTATTCATTGTCGAGGACAGAACTACTTATTTAACATCTATTGAGCCAAGTTTCTTTTTCATTTTTTTTTTTTTTTGGTTCGTTGGATACTGGGTTATCAATTTATCAAAGAGTCTGGCTGGATAAGGGGTGAATTCGGTTCCGGCTCCGATTTTCGATTTAACCCTCCCAGATGATGCCCCTTGATGTAAAAAAAATTCTGGAAAAATGTTGACCCCCCTCCCATCCCTTTCGGTGCTATGGCCATTTTATTGCATTATTTTCAATCATTTTTAATTTTAACGGAAGTGAAGGAAATTTTCTATTCTTTGCCACAATGTGTCTCGTAAAGGTCTATTTTTAATAAATGTTCACCAATTTTGGTACACTTCTTCATAAGGTTTTGGCCATTTGAAATTTTCAACTGTAAAAAAAGCGTTGATGGCAAAGTTTGGCTACGTTATGAAAATATCCCCAAAACGTGTTTGTTAACGTAGATTCACCTCACGTATTCGTTTTTGGCAATTTCGATGTCGCAAAGGCCGAAAATTGCGGAAAACTATGCAAAAATATTCTTATTTTAGCAGATTTTTCAAACTTTGTACGTTTTTTACGAAAGGAAACGGCCAAATGAAAAAACTAACGTCGAATTTTGTGTTTAGGGAGTCTAAACCCTTTTTGCGATCATTCTACTCGAAGTTTCGAAATTCACTGTTTTTGTCATGAAAAATCAGTTTAAGGGAATAAATTTCCTTCACTTTCGTTGAAATTTAAAATTCTAAAAAATGGATAATGCAATAAAATGGCCATAGCACCGAAAGAGGGAGGACAGGTAAAAAAAAATTCCAGAACTTTTTCACATCAAGGTACACCATGGGAGGGGGGAGGGAATCGAAAATCGAAGCCGGTGCCAAATTCACCCCTTATCCGGCCAGACCCTTTAGACCATTCTACAGAAATCCAGTAAAAATCGAATTCAATAATTACTCGTGCTTCCTTATTTATTATTATTACCTAAAAATAATCGTTACCTATTTTCCATTTCTTTACGCGCCACAATACCTCAGACAGAAAGAATTTGTGGCTCATGTCAAACACAACATTTTTTGTTCTTATTGATTGAATAGAATACCTACGTGGTTTTGATGTTTCACACCTTGACTGGATCACCCTGTACAAAGGGTACGTATTGGTCAAAAATTTCTCGGAAGATGTTTGAAATTTCGAATTTAGGGTTGTTCTGGAGAACGCGACGATGCTACAGGTATGGTGGCATTGTTGCGTTCCTAACTACCTACGTACGCTCGTGTTTCTTTCCCTTCAGCCTCGCAATATCGTAATTACAAACGACGCGTCCGCAAAAAAAAAGAAATTAATTGTTTGCAAAAGTCACGCTGAATGGAGAAGAACACTTTTCGACTGGGTCGCAAAGAAAGGAGTAAATTATTTTGAAATTGAGTGGGTACGAAACGTAAAGCGTTACCTGTGGTGTAAAAATTGCCCAATAAAAATTAGTCGTAACGATGCGATGTGAATAATCCGATAAAAAAAAGGCCGGCTTTCTTATCTAATGGCGTAAACGACGACGGACGTGGCAAAGAAAAATATTTTTTCGCCAAGCGACACCGCGCGTTCAAGTTCAACTTTGATGTGGAAAAGAACTCGGAGTAGGGGTAACTTTTCAAAGGCAACCCAACCGACAGGTATGCCTACGAGGGATTACAAAAATTACGAAAAACAAAAACACAAACAAAGTGTAGGTTGTTTTTCGTTGCGTATTGATTTTCCAAACGATGGTTCTCGGTTCTCGCTCTCTTCTCTTTTTTTTTGTGTGTGCGACAAATGCCGAGCCCATGCCATGGCAGCTTTTTCATTTTGTCGAGAGATGAACTGTCGTATGCGCCGCGCCGTGTCATTGTCTGATAAATACGAAGGCGAAATTTTTCCGTTTCACCCCGCCCGCGACCGTTCGCTTTCTCTTTTTCCTTTTCTCGTTCCTTCTATACCTTTTCAACGGTTCCTTTTCCCTCTTTCTCACGTGATGCGCAGAAAATGAATGATGTATTGTGTAATGTACTTATCCCGTATGTCGTAGGTAGTAAGTTAGGTACATCCTTCGTAGATATTAGTATGTACTTGGCTACATATTATGTATCTATCAGTTTTCTTTGATGCTGATCGAAATCCAGCTTTTCGATCCAGTGTCAGTTGCTAATTTGATTCTCGCTGACGCACTCTGTTGAATCGAAAGTACATTCTGATGAATATGCGTTGCTTTTCAAGCATGAATTTAAAAAAAAATATATGGGTACAACAAACCTCTCCCCTCATCACCCAATCGGTGGCTGAAAGCAGGATGGGTAATTTCAGTCGGTACCTATTCTTTTAATTTGAATTAGTTAATTTTCACTAGTTTGAAGTTGAAATTGAGTGAAAATTACTAAATGAAATCGTCAGAGTCATATACGTATTAATGCCAAATTTACTGTAAAAAATATAACTTTACTGATTCATCTGGCAAAAAGAAATAATTACCTCCGAATCAGTAAAAAAACGACTAGAATTTCAGTAAATTTCACTGATTCGGTAGTAGTTTTTTTTTTCATTTAACGGATTCAACTGGTGTTTTCTCCACGGTAAATGTTCCTACCTTACTTACGCTTACCACCTGTAAATATCTGGGTAATTTTTATGTTCTACCTATAATGTAAATCTCGCACAATGTGGAGTTTTCCATTTCGCATTTGCCATAAATAAATAGGTTGTTGAGTCCTTATTTAAAAGGGGCTCGTTCGTGAAAATTATGTGGAAAATTTTCGCCTTTTTAAAGATTTTTTATCCGTTTGAAAATTATTTTGTAGAATGAAGTATCTGATCTCTAGTTCCGTCGTTCTGTTTCGTACTTTCGTTACCTTGAAAAACTTGGGCGTTCGGCGAAAACATTTTCAATTAGCTTTTGCGGCTTTTTCCACGTGCTCGGGCGTTTTCTTTTAGTTTTATACGAATACTATAGGTGGCGCTCTGTTTTATTCCTTTCCTAGTTCAAAATGTTGAAAGCCCGAGGCTTTTTGAAAAATTAGTTACCGAGTACCATTTTACGCAATTTGGCAAACCATGTCATGTTTTGCGAAATTGCGTAAAATATGGTAAAATGATAATATTAGATTTCAAAACTACATTGTAGTTTTGAAATTTAATATTCTCGAAGCAAATATTTATTCCGCATGATAAGTATGCTTCTGCTGTGGCGTTTTCATACAGGCTTCTGGTGGTTCGACACTGCTCCCTAGAAAAGGCTAAAAGAATAATGAAAATTGGGGTTAATACCTGAAAGTGGGGTAGTGGACGAGCCAATTATTTTTTGCCTCGCCATATTTTGACCTGAAATTTACCTATTACGGTACTTTTTCTCAATTGAGGAGTGTTTTTCCAAAACTCGTCTATAGTCCAAATCGGGTTTGGAGCGTTTTAGAATAAATAGCACTCCTCAATTATGCATAATAACTTATTTCTACCAATTGGTCGGTATTTTTCAAAATTTTACGCGTATGAGTTCTTGATTTAAGTATAGATTTTTTTTGTTCACTCCAGATCTTCTCGAAAACGTACATAACCTACCTAGCTTGTTACTTTACTGGACCATAAGCGCATCCAAGGAGGGATCAGGAGGCTCAAGCCCTCTCTTAAGCTCGGAAAGGAGATTTTTTATTACAAAAATGTGAAAAAATGCATTTTCTACCCTTCAAACATGATTTTTCGAAAAGTTTCGCCCTCGGTTCGCTCGGGTAATATTTTAATCATTTTATTTCTTGAATAAACCTAACTCTCTAAATCTGAATCATTCTTTGATGAAATTCTGCCTTTGCGAAAATCAGTGAAATGATTTTCATTAAAAATGAATGATATTTCACTGATCTTTCAGTAAAAAATCACTGATTTTTCAATCAATTCCCAATTTGTCAGAAAAAATCAATAATTTTGACTGAAAAATCACTGATTTTCAGTTAAATTTATTTCACCGATTTAAACAGGTAAATTTTACTAGTTGGGATTTAAGGAGTGTATTGGTTGTTCTAAAAAATTCCGCAATTTTCCAATTTTTCTTTGCTCAAATCTGTTGGTGTATCATCAGTGTACCGAAAATACCCTGACGATTACGTCAGCGCCAATGAAATAACCGGTTACTAAATTTTTCATTGAAATTGGACCCCCTCCCTCTCTCTCACCTGCAATATTTTTTCTCAAATTCTCAGTCCCTCCCTTAGATAATTTCTGGGTACGCTTATGTACTGGACCTTTGTTAATTGTTATGCATAGCAATACGCTTATCTACCTACTTATTACTTGAGTAAGTATGTGGGTAGGGTTTTTAAATTGGGGTTTTATTTTTGTTTCTTTTAGATCGTCCTAATTCGCAAAAGTGTATTTGGAAATAACTCGATATTCTTTTGTAGTTTTCCATTTAACTTTAAAAAAGTAAAATATTTTGATGTTTGATATAAAACTGTTGGATGTTATTTCTGCTTATTATTATCGTCATTTTTTCCAACGACATAGGTTACTCTGTACAGATGTTTTCACAAAGTGTTTTTTTCACTTTTTATTCGGTATTTGGTTAGAGCTTCGAAAACGTTTTCTTTGAAGGTTCGACGCTTTCAACTTTTAAGAAATAATTCACGATATTATAGTTGAATAAAATTCTTTCATATTTCGTTGATCCTTTGTGCGGGCAGATTGTATGTACAGCACAACTCTGTTGGATGGAAAATCTCATCCATGTTGTGAGACAAGGTAGATGTAGGTGGTAGGTTAGGTAGGTAGGTAGCTAGGTACTAGGTAAGTCTAGGTACGTGCGAAAATATATCGAATCTGATGGGTAAAAAAATAACGGAGAGGTAGTTTTGAAGCCCTCTTCCCGAAGATACTTTTTTCTTTCATTAATTTATTTTCGGGGAAACTAAATTTCAATATCGAAGACCTTGGGGATTGAATTATTGGTGATGCTGACGATATTCGCCTCGTAATAAAATACACGAGCGACCGACATCGACAGCACAGACGACACGTTAATCAAATCTCATGTAATGTCTGGTTTCGTAGAATACATTCTACATCGATTTTGAATAATTGCGAAAACGAGCCGAAGGCCTGACGCCTGATGAAAATTAAGCCAGAACAAATCAATTTGAGAAAATTATGTTACGTCGCGTCGCGTCAATTCTATGTTCGTGTGGATTAAGGTTCACCAGTATTTGATTTTAGGTTTGTAGGTAGTCATTCGTAATTTCTATTACAAAAGTAACGATTTTCTTAAACATTTGGTTTCAAACATTGGAATTTTTTTGGTTGTCTGCGAAAATGAAAAAAAGATCCCACAGTACAACAAACTGACATGTCTCTCCCTTTTCAAACATGTGCTGTTCTTAGGGTTCGTATTGGCACGAAAAAGTACAAAATCACGAAAAAAACACGGAATTTCTCGAAACAAAGGTTTAATTCAGCAAAAAGTTTAAATAGAAATTTTCATAAATTTTTCGACGTTTTCGGGGGATCATCAATTCGGGATCGACAAGTACCTTAGGTAGCGCTAGTAGTCCAGGCAAATGAGAGAAAAAATGTACCAAACCCCCAAAAATTAAATCCTGATTTTTTTCGCGTTTAACGTTCGTAATGGTCCACTACACAAGATACTAAAATGGACACCCCACAACTCTCCGATACCCCCAGGGAAGGGGTAAATGTCTGCTAAAAACCGGTTTTTCGTGAATATCGTCCTCAAATAGGCCTCAAAATTGAAAAATAGTTATGAACAATCTTGTTCTACGTGTAATTTCCTATCAGAAGGGTTTTTTGTTTTTTAAAAAACACTCACTTCCTAGACCAAAAATTAAGGGTAAAAACACCTATTTTTCAACAATTTACAGCATTTTTTGAAAAAATCGAAGCTTTTGTGAATATCTCTTCAAATAAGCCTCAAAATGGAAAAATGATTATGAACAATCATGTTCTATGTGAAATTTCCTATCAGGAAGGTTCGTTTTTTTTTCGAAAACACCCACTTCTTTCCCAAAAAATTGAGGGTGAAAAACGCATATTTTTCCAATATTTACAGTATTTTTGGAAATGTGGAAATACGAAGTTCAAGGTACCCAAAATTATACCAGTGAAGAGCAAGGAACAAGATTGTTCATAACCATTTTTCCATTTTGAGGCTTATTTGAGGAGATATTCACAAAAGTTTGGATTTTTTCCAAAAATGCTGTAAATTGTTGAAAAATAAGTGTTTTTACCCTTAATTTTTGGTCAAGAAAGTGAGTGTTTTTGAAAAAACAGAAAAATCTTCTGATGGGAAATTACACTTAGAACAAGATTGTTCATAACTATTTTTCAATTTTGAGGCCTATTTGAGGAGATATTCACGAAAACCGGTTTTCAGCAGACATTTACCCCTCCCCTGGGTGTAGTGGAGGGTTGTGGGGTGTTCATTTTAGTATATTGTGTAGTGGACCATTACGAACGTAAAACACACGAAAAAATCAGGATTTAGTTTTTGGGGGGTCAACTCCTATCGTGGGTTTTCCCAAAAAGGTGACAAAAATGGGCCAATTTCAGCAACTTCGACCGCTTTATTCACTCAGAGTAAGGGTGCAGGAAGGTTGTAAAAGGTCAATATACATGATAAATGATAATCTACTGTAGAGTTCGAAAATTGTAATAAAAATATTGTTGGAAGGTCGGCAGGTTGTACAAAGTTGAAAAAATTGTTATTTTTAGGCAATTTTGATGAAATATGCGAAAACTTGATTTGAAAAATATCTAATTTGAGGAACTTCTTTCCCTCAAATCGTGAAAGTAATGAAATTTTTGAACTTAGCGAAATTCAATAATATGGAAATGAAGCCAAAAAAAGGCTGATAGCTCAATTTTGAAAAATTGAAACCCACCTCCTTTGAACCTCCTCCTTTCCCTCCTATGAAGGTTGATGAATGAGGGTAGGGTCAAAAAAAAATTTTGTTCAACGGAAATTTTGAACGAAAAATCGTATTCGGCGCAAAAAATCATACTATATCGACATACAACAACCTATGTTGATTAATCAGTGAAGAAATTTGAGTGAATCACTCAAATTTGAGTAAAACTCAAGTCAAACCAATCGTTTTGACTGTTGAAAAAAATCAGCATTGAAATATCTCGACTATTATTTGATTGTAAACAAATTCTTGGGGTTTAAACATTTTTCGAATTGAGTGACTCCGTCACTAAAAACTCATTAACTCAGCTCAAACTCAAGCTAGAGAGTTCTCCAATAGCTCATTGAGTAGGGAATTCAATGGAGCGTAACATTTATATCAACAATATCGATTAATGTGGTCAGTTCGTTGCTATAGGGTTCCAAAAGTTCAAAATAAAAACTGGCTTTGAGTATTTTACTCAAATTTGAGGAAAGTTTTCAGTAAAACTCAACTTATGATACATCATTAGAAAGCGGTAGGAATTCCCTTCAAAATGAGCCAAGAAACGATTAAATTGAACAATTTTATGATTTTTGGCGATTTTTTGAAAAAATGTGAACTTTTGAACTTTAAGCTCAACTTTGGGCAACTTCACACCACTTTTTCGTCGTACCGGCGGGCTAGTTGTGTTCAGCAGGTCCGAATTATGAATAATCAAGTGCCGGTACCTGGTATACTCTTAGGGACCACGGAAACTCACTTTTTTTATGATTGGTCCCTAGACTATAAACTTGGAAACGAAAAAAAAAAAACGTTGCTTCGACTGATATTTATTTAATATAATACACTTAACAAAAAATAAAAAATAAAAATTTTTACAAAAAATGATAAATTTTATTAAAAAATATAATAGTGAGTCACTATTCAACAAAAATGCTCTAATTACAGTAAAATTTTTATCGTGATAAAATTTACCAATTGTCGCGATAAATATTATTATTTTTAGAATAAATTTTCCCAATTTTATGAATCGTGCCCTGTTGTTATTCTTTTAAAATAAAATTTATTATCATGTTTTTTCAGTGATCTAAGTTTAAGACAAATAAAAAGTGGGCACGTGCTGTGAAAAAGTGATTACATTTGTAGTAAGTGGTGCGTCTGCGTATGTAGCTGCGTAGTGCGTACATAGTACATACATCAGAGAGTACAGAGACAAACTAGTACCTATATACTTAGCACGTGTTCGCGACGTTACACGTTCTAGCCGATAAGACGCGACGAGCAATTAAAAAGGAAAAAATAACGTAAGTTTTTTCTCCGTTGAACTGCAACGGAGTTGACGGCGACAGGTTATCCAAAATTTCAGTCAGACTGAGAAATTGGCCGTAAGATGAATTTTTATCTCGCGCTCAATTAATCACGTCCGTTGTACTAGTAATTAATGGTACATATAAAAGCGCAGAAGCTGTAGCTGCGTAAGAGCTTAAGAGCTGTAGCTACTGTACGTTGATCAGCGAGAAACAGCGAAAGGCCGCAACATAAATGATCCATTTCCTGTTGTTGGTTTTTATTAACGCGGTATGGGCACTATGGTTTGGTGGCGGGTCGCGGGCGATTCGAATACGTACATCATACGTACGTATATTGCGGACGTAGACGCGCAGAACTATAGAATTATAGTACGTACCTAACTACCTATGTAGATACATGTACTCGTATCATATTCATAAGTTCACAAATAGTGTTTAGTTTTCCCTCTCCGTTAAAGAAAAGACTCGGTTAGCGCATTTCTATAGGTCATGTCACGAAGGATTTAAAGGTCAAAAGATGTGAAAACTTGTCAGCAAATCCTAGTTTCTTCTATTTTTCTTCCTAAATAACTCCTAATAGTTACCACCTGCCTCCCAGACCCCTTGCTAATTTTTTTATAGGGTTCCACCTCTTTGAAAAACGAGGGGTTGCTCTACTTCCTATGTGGTTGATTTTACGATAAAAATTGCTCACAAGGGAGGTATTCTAACTGAAAGAAGAATTTTGAGCCCAAACGAAAAAAAAAATCGAAAATACGTCTTAAAAGAACCCCATTATCCCAAATTTCAGGTGGTGAAATTCATTTCTCGAATTTTGACGAATTTTTGAAATTTCAAAATTACCTCATCGCCCTGCAAAAAATAAAAATCTAATAAACGAAAAAAGCTGAAAGTTGTTATACACCCTATTTTCGACCTGCCGAATCGACTGGAGGCGGTTTCGAGACGTTTCGAAGCCACCAGACAATTTTGGAATTTTCCAGCTCTGCGCTGGAGAAAAGCCCATAAAATGGTCCGTATGAAATTCAGCACCAATAATAGCGGATTACTCATAGCGGTGACTTATTTGATCGATGAAACCACAATTTTCCGAATTTCGTAACTTTTGAGTTCAAATTCATATTTTTGGGCAGAAATTTTTCTGGAAAAATTTGAAAATAGGCCCATTGTTGCACACGCATCGAGTTGAAAAGCTTCGACTAACCCAATCTATTGGAAACGGTTTCTTTATTGAAGCCTCCAGAAAATTGTGTTAGTCTCCAACTTTTAGGTTTTTACATCGATGGGTGCGCGTTAGGCGTACTTTTAAATTTTTTCCAGTACAATTGTCTGCCCAAAAATGTGAATTTGAGCTTAAAGTTACGAAATTTGGAAAATTGTGCTTTAATCGATCAAATAGGTCACCGATATGAGTAATCCGCAATTATTGGTGCTGAAGTTCATATGGACCATTTTTATGGTCTTTTCTCCAGCGCAGCGCTGGAAAATTCTAAAAGCGTCGGGTGGCTTCGAAACGTCTCGAAACTGCTTCCAATCGATTCGGCAGGTCGAAAATAGGGTGTATAACAATTTTCAGCTTTTTTCGTTTATTAGATCAAATTTTCATTTTTCGCAGGGCGATGAGGTAATTTTGAAATTTCAAAAATTCGCCAAAATTCGAGAAATGAACTTCACCACCTGAAATTTGGGATGGGCTCAAAAATCAATTTCCAACATTTTTTGTATTCATTTTTTTTCGTAATTACGACCATTAGCAGAGGAAATAGAGTCTTGAAGGGAAGGGGTTTTGAGGAATATACGAGTAGGTTCGTATTTGAAAATACGATACAACATAGGTATTAAATCATTGTGCTATATGTTTTGGAAAACATGAATAAGGGAAAAATGGTAAATTTTCAATTTTCATCTTTTGAAGATCTTTTTTGCAAAAATGTTTGCCCTCGTTTCACTCGGGCTCTACACGTTTCTATGTTTCCATAAAATGATTTATATTTTGCCTCCTCATTGATTTTATTTATTGGTACAAACCAAAAAATTTCAGGGGATGGCGTGAATTAAAAAATTTAAGGCATGTGTTTTTCATTTGGGGGAGGGGGGAGGGAATAAAATGTGACGAAATTTTTGAATTTTCAGCTCGGAAAATACCGAATTTTCATTTGCTTGATTTGGTAGACACTCTGGCATGATTTGTTTCATTTTTCCAAAATTTGGGTAACCTCCAAAATTTTAGAATTGAATTTGAATTTTTTTCGCCCGAAGAAGAGCACATAAAGATCTCGTAAAAAGTATCTAGTGATTTTGAAGAAAAAAATCGTTAAACCCCATGCATGCATTTTACATCATTCTTATGCAAATTTTTGGGGGTGTAAATTCATCACGTGACCCCCCCCCCCTCCCGTTCACGAATATCATATTTTAAAGGTTTGGAAAAATTCGAAAAATTGGTCTGGAAAACCTGAAAAAGTCAGGGAAACTCATTTTTGAAATATAGTGGACACCCTGAATATGCAGTTGGTTTCGAAAATCAAGTGCACACTCGTATTATTTCACAACCAAATGAATTTAAAAGGATGGGTACCAGCTTTTCGACAGCTACAACCGCTACAGACATTTTCACAATCTTTAGTTCTTTACTGCAGCCATACAAAATCGAATTTCAAAATGTGTTAGGCTGCTGGTTCTTCACTCATCATCATGGGGACATGAATACCTATTATATCTCTTTGCAAGTCCCAATCACAAATCTGGTTAGGATTAGGAAATGAACAGCAGTCGTCTGATTAGGGCTGGAAGTTGGAAGGTGATATTCATGTCCCTCATAACGATACTCTCTACAGTTTTCCGCAATAAAAGCCTTGCTGGATGAAAATGTTTTCATTTTTTCTAATTTGTCTATACTATAGCTAGACTTCAGCTATCAAAAATATTGTTTTGCGAGTTATTAAACGCGTTTGTGGTTTCATTTATCCAGCTCGAAAAAACTATAATTTTAATACGAGTACGAGTGTCATCGTCATCGTCATCACCATTCGCCTTATCTATACTTACTATCTGTTCGTAGGTTAGGTATCTCGCGCTAAACGATTTGTACAGAAGTAGTCTCGACGTTGGTTGCTTGGACTGTAATGATTTCTAGTCGAAGAAAATTTACAACCTGGTCGCGGTTTAATTTGAGATTAATTTTATTCATTAAGATGACGATCCTCGCCGCGCCGCGCCACACCGTTAGGTGTTCGACCAAATTACAATGATATTTTATGTTTGTTGTTTACGATTGGTATGCGCTAAATTTCAGCTTATTGCTTCCAATTTTTTCTACGTTTTTGAAATGTCCGCTCGAACCGTGGTTAATGGTCATTGCATTTTGCTATCGCTATCACTCCCTACTTATCTAATTGCTTTTTGATGATATTAATCGACCGCCGCGCTTCGACTGTGTCGATTAATTTATACCCCTATCGATCGTAGCGGGCTAATATCGCGGATACGTTAGGTATATATGTTTTTGAATAATTCAAGATCTGGATAGAAGTTTGAAGATAGCGAAAACAAACGGCTTTTTGGTACTATTTATCCGTAGGTACCTTACCTACAGGTAGATATACCTAATACCTACGTGATATTGAAACGAGTTTTACGAGGTGTCGAAGCGTTTTGCATTTCTGCACTCTTCCCAAATCCCAAATTGATAGACGATTTTTTTTAAAATCCAAAAATCGAACTATCGTGACTGGAAAAATTAGTAAATGAGGCTCATTCAGTCCAGAGTATTCGTTTGCTGGGAAACTAGGAAACTCGAAGAATTTTGCCAGTTTGGGAAAATTAAGGAATTTCGAAATTTTTTCTTCGAAATTACATACATAAACGTTTATTTGAGGTCTTTATACCTCCATTGTGGGGAGCAGGAGGTGCCGCAATCTCCTCAATTTTGACAATTTTTTGTGTTTTCCACTAGTTTTTTGGCTATTAATGTCTCTGAACGAAATATGGAAACTTTTGAACTCTTTAAAAACCCATCTGAGGTGACTAGAGACCTCGACTACTCAATCTAGGTATATTTGAGCGCCCTCCGCACCCCTGGGGAGGAGCTAGGAGAGACTTATTTTTCATAAAATGATGGTTTTTCGTACATTTTCTACCTATGTTTATTGTTGATGCAAATTTTGAAATATTTTAAAACGGTACGAAGTCATATGTAGAATATGGTAAAGTACCTACATATTTCGCCGCTTTTCCGAATTTCGTTTGCAGCATTGGTCCCAATTCACGCGAATAAATATTGGGTCCAGGGCGGAAAATACGATCAAAGCACCGAACTCGAACCAAAAATGAAGTCGTATCCTCTCATTTCGCTCCAAATTTTTTTTATGATTGATGCAAATTGTCTGACTGCTGATGTGGTATAATTTCTCTTGATTTTTCCCGTAGAAATGGGCCCAATTTATGCAAAATAATTTAAAAAATATTGTTGGAACTCGCCGCTTATCAGTAGCGCGGTCTATGTTAATACTATATGGTCTAAGCGAATGCCGGAAACTGTATCCCAATCCGACCTCGCCAAGCCTACTTCGTAGGATTTGAAGTTGAAAGTTTCTTACCTTTTTTTTCCAAAAACTTTCAACGCGTTTTTCTCGAAATCGTGTTTTTTGAACTTTCAACTAAATGTATCTGCATGTACTTTTTATTAAAAATTTATAAAATTTCTACTCAAATGAGACCTTTCCGAGCCTCTATGGTGCAAATCTCTCAGAGATATTCGGATTTAAAGTTGAAAGTATCTTACCTTTTTTTTCCAAAAACTTTCAACGCGTTTTTCTTGAAATCGTTTTTTTTTGAACTTTCAACTTCAAATGCGCATATCTGTGAGAGATTTGCACCATACAGGCTCGTAGTGGTCTTAAATGATCCGAAATTTTATCTAGTATTAGCATAGAGTAAGAACTTACTTTATGTTTATGGTATTAGGATCTGGTCGTAACTCAATTCCGACAAAGTGGGACCTTTTAAGATTCACGTACACATTTTATTGTACTTACAATAAAGTACAAAGTAATCTGTAGGTAATGATTTCTTGAGAGGTTGGGATACTCAAAGGGATGGAAATAAGGACCCCCCCCCATGATTCAAAATAATACGTATTTACCTACGTGTTTGAGGTGTCAATTTCGCATAATTCGAACTCTCTGAGTACGAATTCGTCATTATTTTTCGGGTATATCGACAATATTGAGTGAAATGAAAATATGAAAAATCGACACCGAAACTTTGTGATATGTTGGATTTCTCCCCTCACTCATAAAATCACATACCATGTTACGACTACTTTTGCTTTGAAAATTGATAAGTTGTCAGTAGTTTTGAAATTTTCCACAGTAAAATACCCCTCGGCCTGGAATTTGTTTCTGATGATTGAAAAAACAAAAAAAAAGTTTGTGGAGTTCTCTAGGTAGCCATAAGATGTATGTAGTTAGCAACTTCATGATCAGACAAATACGAATTCCAGAAATTTGAGTATCACAATTTGCAGTCGGCTGCACTGATCGAGGAAAATTCTCAAAATTTTCTTTGAATATTTTTGAAAAAAATTAATTTACCCGGCGCGGCGTAAATGTAATTAATTTGGGGCCAGAAAAGATTTCACAATATTGAAATTTTGCGATCTGCAACTTTTCGACCCCCTGGTAGCCGTCTGAGTTTTGATCGGAGAAGGATGTCGATGGTTTAGGGAGATGTAGAAACTCGAATCGCACCTTTTTAGTGCTGTGTCATGAATCTCACGCCATATTTTCGACCTTAAAGGAGATGCCCTTTAAGAACCCCTAGCCCCCCCATTTTCACCTGGGGGCTCAACATTTTTTTGGGTAGTCTTCGATGTTGACCCAACAACCCCAGCGAATTTGGTCAAAATCCGAGATTTTTTTTTTCGCGATCCACTCTAATGGATAAGATTAAAAGATAACTATTAAATTTGATTTAATATTTATTGAACTGATTTTTTTGGATCCGTGCGCAATAACCGATGAGGAACGAATTGTGCTGATTAAAAATAAATGGTTTGATGAACTTTCAGATTAGGATTTGGGTCGTATTCTTGAAATTTGGCCATGAAAGTTATCGAAGTTATGAGTTCTGCGCATACTTTTTCCGCGAGAAACGTATATGCGCAGAACTCGTAACTTCGATAACTTTCATAGCCAAATTTCAAGAATTACTACCCAACTCCTAATCTGAAAGTTCATCAAACCATTTATTTTTAATCAGCACGTTTCGTTCCTCATCGGTTATTGTGAACGATCCAAAAAAATCTCACGAAATATATTTTTACACTTCTCAGCTCGTTCGTTTCGAGCATAAAAAGTGAGCACCGCTTCCACAAAATCATTCGTCTGTTTAACGTGATTCTTATCAATATCGCATGACTTAACCAAAGATACATGCTTTGGAATAAACGTCGTTCTGTATGGTCTAAAGCAAAATTGGAACATCCGAAGGTTTCAAGTCTTTGAAATTTATCCGCAGTTTTTCTGCAAAACTTTTAAGGCGTCCAAGTTCGTCTGATTTCCCCGTTTTGTATTCATCACTGTACAGCAACCATTCAATAATGAGCTCGATCTGTTGATACTGCGTCAAAATCTTCTTCGGAAACTTCAAATTTTTATTATTTTTTTTTGAAGTCAGCGAAAACCATGTTTATTTCTCCTATTAATGCAGCAAGACTCAAGCCTTGGAGGTATTGTTTGATCTCTAAATCGAATAATTAAAGATCGATCCGCGTATACAAATCGAATTACTTTAATACCGTTTTGTATTCTTCTGGAACAGTCGTTTAAATCGTTGCCCTTCAACTGTTCATTGTCCTTCTCGATGGCTTGCCGGTCCTTTTCGTTGGCTTGCCCGTATTCTACCAACTGTTGATATGATATAGTGGAACTTGGAGTTCCGTCGTTTAGTTCTTGGAAAGAAATTGACAGATCTCTAAATTGAATAATAAAAGATCGATCCGCGTATGCAAATTGAATTAGTTTAATACCGTTTCGTATTCTTCTGGAACAGTTGTTTAAATCGTTGACCTTCTTCAACTGTTCATTGTCCTTCTCGATGGCTTGCTGGTCCTTTTCGATGGCTTACCCGTATTCTACCAACTTTTGATATGATATAGGTAGTGGAACTTAGAGTTCCGTCGTTCAGTTCTTGGATACCATATACTTCGAAAAACAAAATATTGGGGTACTTTGCCCATTTCCAATCTCAGACTTCACAAACATACAAGCACAAAATATTGTATACACAAGTACGTTAGATATCATGATATTAGACTATTTTGCACTTATTAACGGAGATATCGAGGTAAACGCTTTTACAGATTTCAGAGACGACTGTAAGAATTTATATGAAATTAATGTAAAAACATTACTACTGCTTATCTTAATTAAAATACCAAGAGTCAGCCTATCAGTCATCTGCTATCAACCTAGTACACCTAATAAATTATCAATTTCTCTCTCCCAGTAGAGTAGTGGGCCGATGCTTTAAACCTTAGCTAATTGATAAAATAACATTTTTGAAATACATACGCCATTTTTATTTTTGATAAAATTAAGAAACAATTTCCTGAGAAAATTTAAAAAAAGAAAAAATTGGGAAAACATTGAAAATTGAGAACATTTTGTAAAACAATTTTTCGCAAAAATTATAACACTATTGAAAAAATCGTTTAAAAAAATGTTATTTGATTTTTTCCCTCGCCTCTCTAACACCCACCTTTTTCGTAACATTTAAAACTTTGAAATCAATTTTTTTTATCAGTAGTAGCATTTTTTGCATTTCCATCTTTGAGTCCAGAATAGTTTTGGTATTTCCAGAGATATTAAGGGTTTGTCGTTCTTGTTTTTGGTTAGGGCAGAGTAAAAGAAGGTGTAGGGTGGACAATAGTACACCATACTGAGGGGTATTAGTTGATGGTTGGAAAAAATTTTTCGATGATTTCTTCTAGCTGAAACTCGTGTTTGAAAACTTCAAATCGAGTTTTCCACATGATGGTTCAGAGGTGCAATTCTGAAAAAAATATATTTCATGTACCTAGTCCCTATGTACAACGTGATATTTTTTCAGAATTTTCCATGTGGTAGAATATCTTGAAAAATGCAAAAAAAAAAAAAAACATTTTTCCACAACGTTTTTCACTCATAAAGTGGTCATTTTTGGTCGAAATTTTCTTTTGTGCAATTATACCCCAAAATACGTATTTATACACCAATTTTCCAATTTTCACTTCATTTCATTCCTTTTTGGCGATTTTTGTAATTTCAAGTACAAATAAATACAGCAGAAGGCTCAAAATTGAACATGTCACTTTTTTTGTACACAAAATTGGCATACGAAAAAATTTGCAATAGATCCGTGTTCAGCAGCTCAAACTACTTGCATATACCCCATTCATACGATCAAAGCACCCAAATTTTGAAAATTCATTTTTTACCCAACGAATTATCTTTCAAAAATACGACAATACTAAGGTTAGGATGACAAAGAAAAGCATAGGTAATTTTTTTTTGGATTTTGAAATTGCTCACCCTAGAAGTGTTCATTTCTATGAAAAAAAAATTATTCTTAACATTTCACTTCTCTGAGTTGAGGTGGTGATTGTCATTTATATTTTTTCAATGTACAGTGGTGGGTGGCTAGGTGTATTATTGAAAAAATTTTTCCATTTCAGAATTGGGGGGGGGGAGGCACGGGTCACCTTCCATCGATCAGAATTATTCCCAAAATTTCATTTCTCCGAGTTGAGGGTAACCCGTGCTGCTGGGCACTCAAAGTTGAAGACGCGACGCCCGAGCAGTTTCGATGGTACTCCGTCACCGTACCCGGTGTTGAAGTTTTTTGCGTACGGATTACAAAAATGTCCTTAGGTTGGTCGTTATGAATGAATGACAGGAGAGGGGTAGGTGTTAAAATTACTCAATAAAGAATCGTCTTAGGTTATCTAGAGTATACCCAGTCTGTTTCGATATTTTTTTTGTGATTTTATGACTGTTGAAAAATCGTGTAAATATTGCGATTTTCCTATTAAATTCGATATTTTTCGCTTTAAATCAGCCCTCAAAAATTGAAAACCCCAAGTTTTCGGAAAATTTTTGCTACATTCTCTTTTCTTTACAATACTCAAGTGTGAAGTACTTGAAGACCATAATTATTGAGAATCGATTTTTGTGTTAAAAACATCGAAACAGTGCAGAAAAAAAATCTCTATATTTACAAGTTTTTTCAACAGAAAGAAAATCACAAAAAAATTTCGAAACAGACTGAGTATACTCTAGATAATCTAAAACGATTCCTTTTTGAGTAATTTTAACACCTACCCCTCCCCTGACACCCATAACGACGTAAAAACATTTTTGTAACGTAGCCCGTACTCAAAAAACTTCACCACCGCGTACGGTGGCAGGGTAACATCGAACGCGCTCGGACGTCGCGTCCTCAACTTTAAGTGCCCGACTGCACAGGTCAACCTCAACTCAGAGAAGTGAAATGTTAAGAATAATTTTTTTTCATACAAATGAACACTTCTAGGGTGAGCAATTTCAAAATCAAAAAAAAAATACCTATGCTTTTCATTGTCACCCTAACCTTAGTATTGGAGTATTTTTGAAAGATAATTCGTTGGGTGAAAAATGAATTTTCAAAATTTGGGTGCCTTGATCGTATAAATGGGGTACCTATATGCAAGTAGTTTGAGCTGCTGAACACGGATCTATTGCAAATTCTTTCTTATGCCAATTTTGTGTACAAAAAAAGTGACATGTTCAATTTTTTGAGCCTTCTGCTGTACTTATATTTGTACTTGAAATTACAAAAATCGCCAAAAAGGAATGAAATGAAGTGAAAATTGGAAAAGTGGTGTATAAATACGTATTTTGGGGTATAATTGCACCAAAAAAAATTTCGACCAAAAATGACCACTTTATGAGTGAAAAACGTTGTGAAAAAATGAGTTTTTGCATTTTGAAGTTTTCAAAAAAAAAAAGAAATCATCGAAATTTTTTTCCAACCATCAACTAATACCCCTCGGTATGGTGTACTACCCACGCAAGTTTGAAAAAAGTTGGTTGAAAACTCGCAAAAATAAAAATTCCTAATGAAAAGGCTGAAAAAAAGAACGTTTTGGCCCATAACTAAGGATAGGGGAGGGGTAGGGAGCCAACAATTTTTCCACAAGGTTTTCAGACCATAAGAACCAACTTCCATAGGTTAGGTTCGAATTTCAGCTCGGGGGCAGATTCGCCTATCTTAACCGCCGGTACCCTTTGGATTTTTTCTTGGTTTGAGTTCTGTATGGTACCTTTGCTGTAGGGTCAGCGTCTAGAAGAATCTGCGTTCTGCATCTCGCAGTCGATGTTTCACGTTTCGTATATAGGTATTAGGTATTAGGTACTTATGATTAGTATTACGAATAATAAACTCGTCGTAGAACCGACGCTGGTACACCTTTAGGCGGCAACCATATGTTCGAAGTTACACGTTAACATATTTGTAGTTGTTTATGATGAACTTCAACTTTATTATTGTATCTGCGTACCTATGCTTGTGTGAAGAACTGAAGATACATAAAATTGGTAAACCATATGGCGTTGGCGCATTTTCCCAGTCGCTCTGGCCCTGGCGCTGTAGTTGTTGGGCATTTGGTTGGTATTATGTGATGTGCAATGCACATTGTACTTGCACGCATCTCTCGCATCTCAGTAATACCAATAAGTACTTAATATACCTGTGTGGGCACGAGTATGTGTAAATTAATGAATTTTCTCGAAAATACTCGCGTTCGTCTCGTCAGCGTTAGATCGATATGAAAGATTACAAAACGTGTTGCGGCGGTGCAGCCTTCTTATGCATAAATGTGGTGTACATCATACGCATATCTACATATATACCTATTACCTATACTTAGATTTAGCTATTCTATGTGCTATCACTTAGGTATAGGAAAAATACTCGTTCGCGGCATACGCAGCAACGACGCGACCGACGATGGCGGGGAACCTGGGGAAGGGAAATCGTGAATTTTTCGTGATATATAGCGTTGCGTTTGAACTAAATGCGCGACATCCGCCGAATTATTAAGCGTAAGTATTGCCGCGCGGTTAACGGTCTAGAAACTTTTTTTTATTATTGTAAATTGTATTATCTTGGCGCCATATCTAAACGTGTCGAAGGAAACCGCGCCAAGACATCGCACCGGTTCGAGAAAGTAGTTAAATCTTGGCCGGATGACACTTAAGCAATGGTCATATTTGGTCAAAACGTCGTATTCAGGCGTCGGCTAGAAATGTCCGCGATTACCCGTTAATATGCATAAAACCATAAAATAAACTACAATATTAATAATTTGGAAGACGCGACGGAAAATCGACGAGTATTTACGGGGAAACTCTTCTTAGCCCGCAGAAAAATTACGAGCCGGATTACGATGACGATATGTGAGAACCTGTTTATCGTACTTATTGTGTGTTTTCTTTCTACAGAGTATCTGCGATCTGCGAAGACAAACCATACGATGGTACGACACGCCCATGAAACCTCTGCACATGCTCTGGTCGGACATCTAATACGTCTAATCAATTATTTGTCATAAAAATAATCAAAATTGTGTAGAAACTACATTTTTGTATCGATGTCAGGGCGAGGGGTAATCGAATGAGGGTGGTACGACTGTAAATCGAGCTATAGAATGTAATATTTCGGCAGATGTACGAGCGACAAGCAGCCACTTTCTCTCATTGTTATTAGTAACAAAATTGCGCTTCTAGTCGGAAAATTTGCAAAAATAATGAGCTTTATTTTAAAAATTTGGAAAATTTTGCATTTTCAGCATAAAAAATTTGGTCAGCTCAGGAGCCTCATAAAGCGAGCAAAATTCACTGTTCCGTACTTCCTATTATCTGGGATAAATTTACCCGTTGGGCCGGTACCTACCTAGCTATTTATTTTTGGTCATAGAATTCGAATTGATATGGTGTCCATTTTTTGGGATACCTGGAAAAGTCCGGAAATTTGGCTAATTCGAAAATCATGGAATTTTTTTAACCACGAACTATTGAAAATCACTCATTTTGGAAACTCTTGACCGGTTTTAAAATTGATTATTGGATATAACTGACTTCATGACATTTTGTTAGACTTTGAGAAATCTGAAAAATTTCAACAAAAAATTAAGTTGAATATAACAGAGGGTGATATTGTACTGAAATCAGAAATATATGAATGGCCCTCCCCCCTCGTCGGACTCCACCGACATAATGATATTTTATTAGGGTTGAAAATACTTTTTTAAATTTTGTCAAATCGAATCGATTTTTACATTTTGTCAGATCTTTAGTGACTTTTTGTGGGTGAATTTCCGGAATGCCCCCCCCCACCAGTTAATCATTAGACTTGAAAAAACTTACAAAACATTTGACGAAAAGATTTTTACAATTTTCCTGACTTGAGTAACTTTTCTCAGAAAAATTTTCGTCAACGCAATTTTTAGAATGACCCCCTCTCCCAATCCTCTCTTTTTCTCTCTAAAAACTGGAATTATGAAAAAATTGTGAAATTTAAGCTTCTGAAGGTCTTTTTTCACAAACATTTTCGACTGCGCTTTGGTCGGACTCAATTCCATTATTAATTTTTGATTGCTAGAACAAGTCTGAGAAATTACTGAGGATTACTTAATCGGAATTTATGAATCTGAAGCTCGTGTTTTTATTATTTTTTGGGAAGATGTAAACAATAAATTGTGAAATAAATTGAAAGTTTCGGCCCGAAAAAGTCCAAATTTTGATTCACGTAATTTGTTACTCTCTTAATTTGAATCAGTCAAAAACTGAAGATTGATTGATTGAAATCGACAAAATTCAGTCACTGGATTAGCAGTGAAATTCCACTGATTCCACTGTCGATCTATGAAATTTGACTGCAAATCAGTGAAAAATTACTGATTAAATTAGTGAATGTTCATTTTCGAATCAGTAATTTTTCTCTGAACTACTGAAATGGATCAGTAAAAATTTCAATTTACTGATTCATTGCAGTAGTTATGAAAAAAAATCTACTGGTTCAAAATTGAAAATTCACTCATTGAATCAATAAATTTTTCACTAATTTCATAAATTATTACTCAATTTTACCTTTTTTAATCAGTCAATTTGTAGTCCAGGCATTTTAGGAGTTGACCCTCCAAAAATTAAAGCCTGATTTTTTTTTTTCATGTTTTACGTTCGTAATGGTCCACTACACAACATATTAAAATGGACACCCCAAACCCTCCGCTACCCTCAGGGGAGGGGTAAACGTCCGCTGAAAACCGGGTTTTCGTGAATATCTCCTCAAATAAGCCTCAAAATTGAAAAGTAGTTATGAACAATCGTAATTTCCTATCGGAAAGGTTTTTTTCTTTTTCAAAAACACTCACTTCCTTGACCAAAAATTAATGGTTAAAACACCTATTTTTCAACAATTTACAGCATTTTTGGAAAAAATCGAAACTTTTGGGAATATCTCCTCAAAAAAGCCTCAAAATGGAAAAATGGTTATGAACAATCATGTTCTACGTGTAATTTCCTATCAGACAGGTTCATTTTTTTTCGAAAACACCCACTTCTTTGCCCAAAAATTAAGGGTGGAAAACGCCTATTTTTCCAATATTCACAGTATTTTTGGAAATGATGAAAATACGAAGCTGAAAATATCGTTTTTGAATCCTTACGACACAAAGAAATGTTCGTATCACCAATAATCAGCATAACATCGCATTTATAGTAATTTTTCTTTCCACAACTTTGATTTTTTAAATGCAGTATTCAATTTCAATAACCTCCCTTATAATTAACGTAGGGGTTGAAATTTTTGCGGTGACTTTTTTTTGAAATACCCTACCAGCATGTATAAAAAAAATACTCATTTTGGGTACTTTTAGCTTCGTATTTCTATAATTTCCAAAAATACTGTGAATATTGGAAAAATAGGTGTTTTTTACCCTTAATTTTTGGTCAAGGAAGTGAGTGTTTTTGAAAAAGAAAAAAACCCTTCCGATAGGAAATTACGCATAGAACAAGATTGTTCATAACTACTTTTCAATTTTGAGGCTTATTTGAGGAGATATTCACGAAAACCCGGTTTTCAGCGGACTTTACCCCTCCCCTGAGGGTAGCGGGGGGTTGTGGGGTGTCCATTTTAGTATGTTGTGTAGTGGACCATTACGAACGTAAAACGCAAAAAAAAAATCAGGCTTTAATTTTTGGGGGGTTTGGTACATTTTTTCTCTTATTTGCCTCCCTATTGACTGATTCAGATTAAGAGAGTAGCCATAAATAAATAGATGCCCTGTTTATTTTTTGTTTCATTTTTTAAAAAAAATTTAAATAATCATTCTTTAAAATAGTTTTTTTTTATTTTAATTTTTTTGTAATAAATTTTAATTCTCGAGTTTGAGTGTGTGTGTGGGGGGGGGAGGATAGAAAATTTTCGGAATTGAATTTGAGTCATTTTCATGATCCGGAGGAGAGATTTCTGAAAATGTCGTCAAAAGTAGTGATACATCACGCGAAAAAATTCCCCTCCCTCTGCGCTTCATAAAAATGTAAACTTCTGGAAAATTGGGGCTAATTACTGTGAAAAACCTGGAAAAGTCAGGAAAAATCATTTATGAAAAATAGTAGATACCGTACGATTTGGCAATTTTTTTCCAATCAGGTGGTTGGATGTGAGTGTAGAAAAGGACAAAAAAGTCAAATTTGAGTCGAGACCCTCGAGACAACGTCTTCCACATGACATGCTTGCTCTTTTGTTGTAAATAAATAGTACCTACTTCAAAAAAAATGCTTAATAAGAATCTTTGTGAAATTTTACATCTACTTGGTCTTTCAAAAGGATTGCGATGGGAAGTGGAAAATGGAAATTTGACTCAAATTGTGTGCGATACATCTAAATATAGGTTTTCTAGATCGTAGAATACGAATTTGCCAATTTTTTTAGGTAGGGATGAGATGTAGAAAAAAATGGGAAAAATTTGAAATTTTGTCGGTTTTCCAAGTAATAGGTATTAGGTACATCAAAATCTTCTGTTCTTGAGGTGGTAGATTAGATCGCGAATTTGACAACATTTCATGTATAAAATCGAATATGCATTCTGGGAGACAGGGGTGTTGAAAAAGCACCTCTCATGCTTATAAATGAAAATAAGTAGATACAGCCAAATTCGTGTCTGATTGCTCTATCCATTCGTGCTGTTGGTTGAGCATGAGAATTGGACGTTTGTTATTATGGTGCAGAGGGAATTGCCAAACAACAATCATTAGCAAAACAGGAACTGTGTTGTCGCGTAAGAATGACGTAATTTGTGTTGGTACCTTTACTTTCCCATTAGCTTTTCGTTATATGTATATGTACTTGAGGTGTCTGATACGTTCTCGAACTCACACGTTCACTCATTCGCATGTATCTAGATTACTTAGCTGCGTATTAAGTATACGCACTTCGGTGTACCTACGAGTATAGGTATAAGTTTAGATACTGTATACAGACCCTCGAAGCTTGTCTTACGTAACGAGATTAAATAAGGCGATTGGCCGCGCGTTAATTACTTTATTATAAAAATAAAGGTGATGGAAGATCGTAGCGAGACCGACGACCGACGAAGGGGAAAGCGGAAGGGAAGTTTACAAAAACCCATGCACCGAGGAAGATGGTTTAGCAGCATGAGATAAATGCCGTACGGCCGTACGGCCGTACCAATACCGTCGAACCATCGGCGACACGAACGTATACGTATAGGTATATACTATATAGGTATATAGATAAACGTACAAGGTTTAAAGGTGATTTTACAGTGAATGAGACCACCATCCAAGGAGTAAAGCTAACAGGGCTGATATTATCAGCCTTCTAGCTATCTGACTGTGAACAGCAAGAGCCTCCCACTTGGCTAGCGCGCACGATTCTCTCTTTTCCTCTTTCTGCTCGACGTTCGGCTGTACGCCGAGATAACCATCGAACAATAAAACCAAAAGAATAAAAGTGATTTTCGAATATTCTCCGCCAATTGTCGATAATTAATTATGGCCAGGGCGAGAGAAGAATTTTCCAATCGCGTCTGGGAACAAATGGTAATCGTATTTGTTTCGTTTCTGATATGCCACGCCATTGCCATTGCCATTGCGTTCGTTGATGGACAATCAATGATACGAGTGTGACCAAGACCTGACCAAAAAAAAAAACTTGATAATATAATGACATTTCGGTTTTTTCTTTCCTTCTTGCGCGCTTATTAGCGCAATCTTGGAATACTTACCGTGGTTCGCTTGCGTCAATTACGAATTTGACTGCTTTTGGATTAGGCATTGGAGCTTGCAGCCACGGTCGCGGTGTTGGTGTATCGTTGCCCTGTTGTGTTGGTCTGGGTATTGTTTTAGTCTTTACGATGGATATCTATTCTGTTGTACATATTTGTATAGGTACTTTTTAATTAATTGAAATTTTGGCAATTAGCGGATGCATCACACTAACTTTACTTTTGAAAACAGGAAAATTGGACATAGAAAACCATATATACCTAGACCTACTTGTATAATGCAGTAGGTACTTATTTAGGTCTTTCTTTTTGTTCCAGGTTACTCGGTCTACTATATCTGAATCAGCTCGGGAAAAAGAACAAAATGCAGTCGTGAGCGAGGTAAGTGTGTCTTCTTGAAAAATAATCATTTTCACCATGTTTCAAAGCCAGGGATCCTGAGGAAGGGGGTCTGGTCCCTCCGGCTGAGGCTCCGAGATTTTTGATTGAAGTGCCTTCGGCCCCGGCTTCAGGACTTTCCTGAAAGTGCCTCCGGCTCCGACTCCGAAAAAATCGTCTGGAGGGAGCCCTCTTCCCTCCTGCTCCGCTCCGGATCCCTGATTTGTTTTATGTCTGTTGCTGTAGGTGCCGTGATGCATTCTGAATACGTATTACTTTTTAATAATGGATCACACTACCTACAGCAATGGACACAAAAAAATTCAAAGGAGGAACCTTCGAAGCAGGGAGCCGGAGCGGAGGGTCTGATGTGGTGCCTCCGGCTCCATGACTTTTAAAAAAGTATCTCCGACTCCGGCTCCGAGATTTTTGATCAAAGTGCATCCAGCTCTGGAAAAATCATCCGGAGGGGACCCTCCTCTCTTCTCCCTCCGGATCCCTGTTCAAAGCACTCTCTGAGATATGAATTTGAATGTAAAAATTATCGAAAAATTTGTGAAAATTTACTGAAAATCAGTCAATTTCCTTGATTATTTCTGCGTTACAATTCTGACTGTTTATCAGTTCTTAGGTAATTTTTCATTGCTTCAAATTTTGAATCAGTGAAAAATCATCGACGACCTGTCAGAATCGCTTCGTAGAAAAAATCAGGGAAATTAGCTGAAAAACTAATTATAAAATTCGGTGATTTTCATTGAACATCGCCGATTTTCCCATTATTTTTACCACCGATTTCGTTTTTCTGAAATTTTTACGATTTCTTCTTAAGCTGGTGTGCTGGGGTGCTGCAGTTTTGATCGTGTATTCTATGAATTTTACTTATTTACGATTACAAATGAAAAAACCGCTTTGAAAAAATAAAACATTTTACGCTTCGTTCGGACGTTTGAATTTTTTTGTACTCAAAATATTGAAACTTCAACTCTTCAAACTTAATGTATTGTATTTTTCTGCTATCTCGTTGATGAATATGTAGCCAGAATTTATCAAATCAAAATAATTGAAAAACTACTGATGCCATTAGTCTTGTTTCGTTTTTGAATCGGTAATTTTTCTCATAATTACTGATTCAATCAGTGAAGATTACGGATTAATTAGTAATTATGACGAAAATCATTGATCCAATAAAAGAATAATATTACATAAGTAAGTTCGTAGAATATGACATCAACATTGAGAAAATGATTTGTAAAAGTGATAAAATTTATAAATTTATCAAAATAGTTGAAAAAAATGAGCAAAAAATAATAAATGTATTCAGTAAATGCCAGTGGCGTCGGAAGCTTTTTTTTGGGGGAGGGTACAAAATTAGTACCATGACTTGGAATAGAATAGGTACCAGGAGAATTTTCGGGGGAGGGGACAAAAAGAAGCATTTTTTGAAAAAATTGAGTTTTTAAACGCCCAAAAAAGCATTTTTTCCATATTTTAATGCTTCGATTAAAATTGATTAATCGATTATTCGAATTTTAATCGATTACAAAAATAATCGAATAATCGACGCCTGATTAATCGATTAAAAATTATCGTCCGATTTTCTCAAATCAACCAATTAATTTACCTTCGCCCCTCCCCCTCCCCGTTTTGGGACAAAAATATGCAATCCAATTTCAAATTCTTTGTTTCATGTGAAAATCTTCAGTTTGGGCAAAAATTTCGGGATTGAAAAATCCGTCGACTAATATTATTAAAAAAAGAGAAATTTGCTGACTCATTATTTTTTAAAAAAATGAAAATTTTCCAACCAGACGTTTTGAAAACAAAAAACAAAAATTCGTGCTTTTTGAGCTACTTTTTTGACTTCAAGAAACGACCGATTAGACGATTAAAGTAATCGATTAACCGATGAAGAATTTTGGCCGATTTTAAAGTAAAAAATAATCGATTAATCGATTATTCGATTATAATCGCCAGCTCCAGTACCTACCTAAATTTACGTACATAGATACGAGAAGAGGGAGAACCGAACGAGACGATACGAGATACGATATGTTGGAAAAAATTGAAGAGTAAGAGTATAGAGAGGTGTGAAAGAAGCACACTGGTATACGGTCAGAGCGGCGGCCGTTATAGTATGTATCTGTAGCGTGAATACCCGTAATTGCCATAAATTAACCTTCGATAGCGTCTTCGGTCTCCACCCGCACTCTTCGCCCATTCCAGTATTTACGTCGAGCTCCTACGAACACTCAATTAGTCCACCACATTCACGAAGCCACAATATGGAATCGTAGAGCCATAGTAGAGCCCGATACGATAAGGCGACGATATTGCGATTTGTAAGGCGCGACGAAAAATATTATTCACATCCCCTCGCCCCCTCCCCATATGCGACGTGATTCTCTCTAATTAAAAAGTTCATTAAGCTCGCAAATACCCACGCGGGTACCCACACACGCGAACGCGATCGCGACCACGATAAAAATGGCTGTTGTCGCTGAATTTCGTTTTTCGCGTATACGTAAACGTATTGGTTCTCGTACTTTTTAATATACTTACATACGTTATGTTCCATTCGATTTTCCTCAATAAGGTTAATCCAACGTGAACGTTTCGCGGAAATGATGCCATCAAATTGCTGTGCTGTATCGTCTTGACTAGTTTGTCGCTTAACATTTCTGTAGAAATTATTTTGACGCGATTTGTTTTTATACCGAGTTTTTTGGTCTCGTCTTCCCCGTTTTATCATTTCTGTTTTTTCGACAGCCATACACCCTCGAAATTCTCTCCATTATACGAATATAAACCAGCATACCTACCTATATTTGATACTTCGTCGAATACTTCACGTTCAAAATTCGTAACGTGGGAGACGAAACGCGCGCTTGTAGAGGTACTTTTATTCTCCGTCTTATACTTACTGCTTAATACCTACCTTGGTAAAATTCTCCAAAGTTTATCGACCAAAAGCTAGCCCTATATGAATGAATATTCACTCGGAAGTATACAAAGTTTTTCTACTTTGTTTTAACTTGTTATTTTTCGTATTTCGTAAGTATCAACTTCACGTGGAGTTGGATTGAGTTTGTAAGAAAATCTGAAAGTTTTGTTATTTTTTTGTTTTGATTCTAAAATAGGTACCTATAAGCGTAAATTCACTCGTTGTAAATCTAATAAATCACTTATCATTTGTGACCCGTGCAGGGAAAAGGTACCTAAAGTCGAAATTTTCAAAAATGAGTTTTTTTTAGCTAAAATAATATAAAGGAGACCATACGGAACATATTGAGACCTTGATGAGCATCTAAGATAGATTTTTCGGTGAGATAGAGACATTTGAGGTTAGGAAAGTCTTGAATTCCAGAAAAAAACAAAATTCTGAGAAAAACGCGTTCAAAGTTTTTACTTGCCTACTCATGTTTTTTATGTAGGTATCATCATCAAAAAAACAGCCCAAACTACTTTTATATACTAAAATTTCACGAGGAATTCGTTTCTGATGTCGAAAATTACTTCCGGAGAGATGAAAATGAAAAAATTTATTATTTCAGTGCGTTTAATTTTGAAAAAAAACTGCATTACAAAAAGAAATCTGGATATTATTTATTATACAGTAAACTACAAAAAGTATAGCTTATTTTCGATGAAGGGGAGGAGATTTTGAGATTTTTGAATTTTTTTACGTTTAGACTGACGGGTCTCCAAAAAGAACAGGAGCGTAGCTACGGAGGGGGAAGGGAAGGTCTCGATCCCCCTAGCGTCAAGAACTTAGTGAAAAGTTGTCTTTTTGGAGCAGTAAAAATCAAATTTTCTCAAAGCTTCGCTCGGGCATGAAAGAAATCACAATTGTATAAACTGTTTGAATCAACTATTCAAAAAATGGGTGCGTCATGGGACGTACCTCAGAAGTGAAAACTTGTTTCTGACTTTTTGATTTGTATATTAGAGGTTTCGCTCTTTTATTTTGAAATCTATAATAAGAGGTGGGTGAATAGACAATATTTTTTTGTAAAAAAGGAAATGTCATTTGGAACAAATGATAAAAGTTAAACAAATCGCATTACCTGTATAGATTATGAGAAACTTAGTGAAAGTTTTTATGTAATAGATAGGTAACAAAACATATGCAATATGGTGCAAACGAATGAAGAATTTTAGAATAAGAGAACAATATATTAAGGTTTTGAAAACAAAGGAATGGAGAATGAATAATTGAAAAAGTGAGAACGGAAAGACGTGACTAGTTGTTTGTACAATAAATAAGTAACAGGATATGGTCTTAACAAAATTTCAGGAATAGTAATCTAGAACATATAAATGTCATTTATAACAAATGAAAATTTCAGGATTAGTAATCTAGGACATATAAGTGAGAAAAACGTGAAAAAAAATGTGCTATAAACGACTGAAATATATTTTCCACTCAAAAACAATATATTGAACGAAAATTAAAATTTGCACGTCAATTAAAAATTCCAAATGACACACAAAAGGTAAAGCAGTGCTGTCATCAATTTTCTTTTCTACTTTTAATAATTTTCTTTTAGATTACATTTTGACTTTTTGTCACACTTAACGAGTGACATTTTTTAATGACTTTTAAAAGGTAAAGCAGTGCTGTGACTTTTTGTCACACTTAACGAGTGACATTTTTTTAATGACTTTTAAAAGGTAAAGCAGTGCTGTCAACAATTTTCTTTTTGACTTTTAATAATTTTCTTTTAGATTACATTTTGACTTTTTGTCACACTTAACGAGTGACATTTTTTTAATGACTTTTAAAAGGTAAAGCAGTGCTGTCAACAATTTTCTTTTCTACTTTTAATAATTTTCTTTTAGATTACATTTTGACTTTTTGTCACACTTAACGAGTGACATTTTTTAATGACTTTTAAAAGGTAAAGCAGTGCTGTGACTTTTTGTCACACTTAACGAGTGACATTTTTTTAATGACTTTTAAAAGGTAAAGCAGTGCTGTCAACAATTTTCTTTTTGACTTTTAATAATTTTCTTTTAGATTACAATTTGACTTTTTGTCACACTTAACGAGTGACATTTTTTTAATGACTTTCAAAAGGTAAAGCAGTGCTGTGACTTTTTGTCACACTTAACGAGTGACATTTTTTAAATGACTTTTAAAAGGTAAAGCAGTGCTGTGACTTTTTGTCACACTTAACGAGTGACATTTTTTTAATGACTTTCAAAAGGTAAAGCAGTGCTGCCAACAATTTTCTTTTTTACTTTTAATAATTTTCTTTTAGATTACATTTTGACTTTTTGTCACACTTAACGAGTGACATTTTTTCAATGACTTTTAAAAGGTAAAGCAGTGCTGTCAACAATTTTCTTTTTGACTTTTAATAATTTTCTTTTAGATTACATTTTGACTTTTTGTCACACTTAACGAGTGACATTTTTTAAATGACTTTTAAAAGGTAAAGCAGTGCTGTGACTTTTTGTCACACTTAACGAGTGACATTTTTTTAATGACTTTTAAAAGGTAAAGCAGTGCTGTGACTTTTTGTCACACTTAACGAGTGACATTTTTTTAATGACTTTTAAAAGGTAAAGCAGTGCTGTCAACAATTTTCTTTTTGACTTTTAATAATTTTCTTTTAGATTACATTTCGACTTTTTGTCACACTTAATGAGTGACATTTTTTTAATGACTTTTAAAAGGTAAAGCAGTGCTGCCAACATTTTCCTTTTTCACTTCTGGATAAATGATATTTTTGTAATATAATGTGAGAAATTTCCCTGGATAAATGATATTTTTGTAATATAATGTGGGAAATTTCCCTAGATAAATGATATTCCTGAATAATTGGTGGTTGGCAACCGTGTATAAGCGTAACGCGTCGAAAAAAATAGACCCCACCATAGAAGTTTTCACTTCAAAAATTGGTTCCGATATTCCAAGTCTCCATACCCACTTTGCACCCTCCCAAAAAAAGCTTTTGACGCTAATTCTTGAATTTGTTAGGTATTTTTATTGGTTTTTAAGGTCAAAATAATTAGTACCTATGTAAATTATTTGTTCCAAGATTATATTTTCATCAGTTTTTTTCCTTGAACGTGCTATGCAAATCGGCATGAGAACTTTATAAAGTTTGAATTTAGTGTTTTTATAATGAAAGGAAATTTTATGGGAGGGGGGACTCAGAATTCCTCAAAAAATTATGAAATTTCGGACCCCCTCCATGAGAAATGTCTGGCTACTCCATGAGAAATTTCTGGCTACGCCACTGAAAGAGAAGGCACATTCCATGGACTGTATTTTGCAGCGCACATAGATTTTTTCAACGTTCCGACTTTAGGTACCTTTTTTTCAGTTGGTTTGAACGTCATTTAGGCGTGTTCTAATAGGTTATTCGAAGTGAAACTTTGGTAACTGTTGCGTAAAGGTCTGAACTGCTTGAAATGCAAGAAAATTTTTTTTTGATGAAATTATCAATAATTTTTCAATTTTTAGCTTTCTTTAACGCAAAATTCAGTTTTCTGACTTCAGGTACCCTGTCCCTGCACGAGTCGCAATTGCTTTTTAAGCGAATTTGACTCGAAAATTGTGAATTTACCTTCCCCCCTTTTAACCCCTTCTGCCGGAGCTATGACAGTCTTTAGAGGTCGACAGACATGAGTATTAAGTATCCAGGCATCATAGCAGGTCATTTTTTTAGGGTGTTTGTCACTTTTTTCGACTTTGGTCTCTAAAATTCACTTTTTTCATCCAAAGGTCACTAGAAGTCACTTTTTTCCTCCCAAAGTCACTTTTTTTCGCATTTTCAAGCAAAAATTCAAATTTTCACTTAAAAATGGCTATTTTTCAAAATTCTGTAAGAAAAAAAATTTAAAGTTGATAATGATTTTTCAAAAAAAATTTGCCCTTTGCCCTCGCTTCGCTCGGGCAGTATTTCAATACTTTTATTTCTAAATTTGAAAAAATTCGTTTTTTTTTTAAAAATCAGTAAAGTAATTGATCCATTTGACAGAATAAATTAATAATTTTGACTAAAATAAATCAATCAAACAATTGAAATATCACAGATTTTCAAATAAATTCATTTCACTGATTCAAAAAGGCACAGTTTTATGAAAATTGACTGATTTAGATTTAGAGAGTAGATATAGGTCATATATTAATATTGTTTGTTCAAAAAATCGCGTCATTTTTCAATTTTTCTTTGCTCAAATCTGTATAATTAAATTAATTATGTATATCTGCCTCCTAAAGTGCCATTAAAAAAAGTTAGATTTTTAGAATACCTAATTTTTTCATTGAATTTTGACCCCTCCCCTCATTTTTTCTTGAATTCTCAGCCCTCTTTCAACTATAAAAAAATCACCCCGAAAAAATCGAATTTTTGGTTACTTTTTGGTCATTTTTTGGTCACTTTTTGCTCAAAAAAGTCACTAAAAGTCACTTTTTTCTTCGAAATTTCGCTATGATGCCTTATTAAAAAAATCCCTCCAACAACTGTAAAATCCCCCCCCCCCCCATTGAATTTTTGGTCACTTTTTTCTCAAAAAAGGTCGCTAAAAGTCACTTTTCTTCTTCGGAATTTCGTTATGATGCCTGAGTGTGAGTATATCTGAATTCGGCGTAAGAACTGCTATAATTTGACACCAATTTGAACCATCAGTTTTTTTCTGTTGAAGCTCATGAAAATTATGACTTGTGAGCTTTCGCTATACTTGACTATGTCACCTGCGTACTGGCATGGCAGACTGGTGGTTTTCAAAACACACCAACTTTTGAGACCGATGGTAGCTTTACACAATTTCAAGTAAATTTCAGCAGGTTCGGGTCTTGGACTACATATATCGAGTATCTATTGCAAATTCCCATGGACGAAGCGGCGCGGCGCGGTACGACGCGCGACATATATGTAGATAACTTATAGGTAAACGAAACGAAACGAAACGAAACTTATAAAAGACATACTTATAAAATATGTACCTAATGGTAATAATGGTATATTCGTATGCGCGAGTATACGCGAGAGAGGAGACCAGTTATTAAGAGAACTGGATGTGGATGCTATGGGTTTAATGGTTGCGGGCTCGAAGTTGTTTTGGTAAGAATAATTGTCGAGTATAGTTTAGCATAAGTACCTATTAGGCTGAAGCAGAAGACGACCAGACCAGGGATCAGCGAGCAGCGAGCAGCCACCAGTGGTACAGGGAAGAGCGAAGAGAGCGTGTACTCGAACGTTGAGAAGAGAAGAGAAGAGAAGAGAAACACGTACGAGTACCTACCTATCTGGCGGAGACGCCGAGGAGGTTCAGGGGCACGCGACCGACCTGGACTCGGGCACACCTACGGCCCACACCTTATGACATCATATCCGGCCAGCTGCTAACTTGACCCTTGCCTCGGTATAATCACCAAAAGGTACGAAATTCTGCAAATTTCAGCCGTTCAAATTGGCCGATTCGAAAGCAGCTTAATCGTGCCGGATGGCTTTTCGCGAAACCCTCCGATCGGACTTTTTCACCCTTTTCTATTCCAAGCTCGTCGCCTTTTACGAGCGTTTATCTTCATTCTTGCGCAACGCATACGAAATTATTAGCGCCGCTTTGCCGAATATACAGATACACGTACGTACGAACGTACGTATGAATGGACGCAACGACGCATCAAAACAACTGTTAATATTCCAGTTTTCTCTTTTTCTCCTCCTCCCCCCTCCCCCGTTCACTCATTCACTCGCTCACTTGCATTCTCACATTCTGCCCTGCTTCCCTCTGGTTATATTTTAGTATAATGTAAAATATACGTCTCTGCTTTTATCGCGTGTATACGAAGAGATTTTTTTATGTGACGAAAAAAAATAGCTCTGGTCTATGATTCATTGTATTCTATAATACCTGTGTACCTACCTATTTGATATCCATTGATTTTGACTGGATTTTTCAAAAATTCAGCATTATGAGTTCGAAGAGTAAAGTACTCGCAGCTTCGCTACATGTACATATCTAATAAGCGAAAATTTATTTTTAAACCTCTCAAGTTATCGGTCCATCTTTTTCTTAAAATCTCAATCCTTGCGAACAAAATGACTGTGGTAGGTCTAGGTAGAGGTTAATTGACGTACGATGAACCTCGATGATTTGCTTGGACCTGTTTCTCTCTTTCTCTTCATTTTCAGTCCGAAAAAGCTCGTCAAGTATCATATCAGGCCGTGTGCGTCTGAGAGAGGGTCCCCGGGATTGTGTTTGTTTAAGGAGCCCATTAGAGCCAACAATTTTGTCTCTTCGCTGCCAGGGCTAGTAAAAAAAAAATTTGAAGGACGCAGGGAGAAAACCAGATAACGGATAAGTAAGTCAAAAACCGGTACAGTCGATAGGGGACATGACCCAGCCAAAAATGCCGGTAAAGATTTTTTTGCTGGAAATGGTCTAGGACCATCCCCTGAACAACATATGAAGACCCGGCCGTGTCAGACCCAGTGCTTTCCCCCCCCCCCCGCGGTGGATCAAAGCCCCCCAAAATGGGTTTTTTGCTTCTCCTCCCCCAGATTTGAATTTTAGGGTAAAATTAGCTCAGTAGTTTTTTAATCTACACCACAATACCTACAAAACAGTTTTTTTAAAATTTCCGTAGCGTTAAGGGGGGCGGAGCTATGACCATTTAAAGTCGCCATGTTTAGGGGGTGTATTGAAATATTGCAGATATATGCAACGTAATAGACGAAATTCACCGATTTTGTGATTTTATATGGTAAATAATTTTTCTTTCAACGTCCTATTGTCAATTTCTCGTTTGCATCTCTCCCCAAAAAACCCCTACCCCACCCCCAACCCCAACCCCTTACGAGTGTGTACTGTAGGAAAATTTGGTTTTTTGAGGCAAAAAAATATACCATTGTATGATCAACACTGATGATAAATAAAAATATTCAACATCATTGCAGAGTCCATATCTGTTATACAGATGTGGGGACATGCCTTTGAGTAACCCCTCCCCCGCCCTTTTTTATAGTTGTTGAGCAATTTTTTCATCATGGGTGTCAATTTCATATGAATTGAGGTTGCTGAACACGAAAATTACGCTATTTTTGAAATTTAACAATAATCGATCATATTGAAGCGATAGTCTAGGGACAAAACATGTAAAAAGTGAATTTCCGTGGACCCTACGAGTGCTATTGGGGAACTCTCTAACTTGAGTTGCAGCTGAGTTGACGATTTTTTTTATTCAAAATTTTCACTGAACAAAAATTTTCAACCCATACCCTTCTTAGCCAACCCTCTTAGGAGGGGCTAGGAGGAGGTTCAAAGGGGGGAGGATGTAGCTTCCATTTTTCAAAATTGAGCTATCAACCTTTTTTTGATGACATTTCCATATAATTAAATCTCGGTGAGTTCAAAAATGTCATTACTTTCAAGATTTGAGGGAGAGAAGTCCCTAAAATTAAGAATTTTTCGATTCAAGTTTTCACATTTTTCATCAAAACTGCATAAAAATTTCATTTTTTTCAACTTTACACAACCTGCCAACCTCCTAACGATATTTTTATTACAATTTTCGAAATCCACGAGTAGATTATAATATATATTGACCATTTACAATCTCCCATACCCCTACTCTGAGTGAATGGAGCGGTCTAAAGTCGCTGAAATTGGAGCAATTTTCACATTTCTGTGTAATTTTGAATAAAAAAAATCGTATTCGGCGCAAAAAATCATACAAAAACGACATATAAGAACATATATTAATTAATCAGTGAATACGGAAACTAACTTTTTACATGTTTTGTCCCTAGACTATCGCTTCAATAAGATCTATTATTGCTAAATTTCAAAAATAGCGTAATTTTCGTGTTCAGCAACCTCAATTCATATGAAATTGACACCCATGATGAAAAAATTTCTCAACAACTATAAAAAAGGGCGAGGGGAGGGGTTACTCAAAGGCATGTCCCCACATCTGTATAACAGATATGGACTCTGCAATGATGTTGAATATTTTTATTTATCATCAGTGTTGATCATACGAAGGTATATTTTTTTGCCTCAAAAAACCAAATTTTCCTACAGTACACACTCGTAGGGGGTTGGGGTGGGGTAGGGGTTTTTTGGGGAGAGATGCAAACGAGAAATTGACAATAGGACGTTGAAAGAAAAATTATTTACCATATAAAATCACAAAATCGGTGAATTTCGTCTATTACGTTGCATATATTTGTATCTGCAATATTTCAATACACCCCCTAAACATGGCGACTTTAAATGGTCATAGCTCCGCCCCCCTTAACGCTACGGAAATTTTAAAAAAACTGTTTTGTAGGTATTGTGGTGTAGATTAAAAAACTACTGAGCTAATTTTACCCTAAAATTCAAATCTGGGGGAGGAGAAGCAAAAAACCCATTTTGGGGGCTTTGATCCACCGCGGGGGGGACAGCACTGGGTCTGACACGGCCGGGTCTTCATATGTTGTTCAGGGGACGGTCCTAGACCATTTCCAGCAAAAAAATCTTTACCGGCATTTTTGGCTGGGTATACCTTATTTTAGAGCTATATCGACTGGACTATAATATTTTGGCAGTTATGGACCAAAACCCTGATTTAGGGGGCAAAGATCCACAATTTGAGCGAAACGCCCACACCGGACGAGACCGGACACCTCAGAATTATGTTCAGGACATGAAAATAGACCATTACAGCCAAAAATCAGTTGGCCGCCGAGTCTTTCCTTATGACCCCCTTTTTTTTGCTAATTCTACTGGACTATGTAGAGCATCACCAGAAACTTCCACAGTTGAAATTTTCGTCCCTGAAGTTAACTTGGGAGAGGGGGAGGATTGAATTTCAAAAAATCGCCAAATATACCGAAAAAATTACAAAAATATAATGTAAGAAACATAAAAATTGAAATGACGCCGCAACTTAGGGCATTTTAGGACGTAATTTTTTACCACGAACTAACCTAGCCATAGGCCATTTGCAGAAGGGATGGTCGCCTTGATCCACGTACGTCATACTTCGGGGTGAATTTTCACTCATATCTTATTAAACGATTTTTCAAAATTCAAACCCCATAACTCCCCCAAGTCAACTTCAGGGGCTGAAATTTTGGCTGTGGAAATTTCTTATGATGCTCTACAAGCCTGTCAAAAAACCCTTTTATTTTGGCGTGTCACACCTCGTGCACTTCTCTCTTAAGATGTAGCCTTTTTTAAATTTACGCCTAGGTCCTTTTTCTAATATACGATTTTCTAAGTTACCTTCTTAGTTCTTTCCATGTACCTTTCATTTGGCTTAACCACGTCGATCGACGTTCAAAAGACCATTTTTTTTGCTCATACATTTTTCTTTCCGGTTCCCGATTTTTTCTGCATTGCCCTGTCAAGTATCGCGAAATAATTCATTGGCGGGTTGTGTCGATCGTGTGAAATAAATCGAGTCGCGACGTTGTCGCGACGCGAATCCGCGTAGTAGTGCAGACCAAGTTACGCGTTGGTGAAAAATTAATTTGTTTGTTTTTCTTTAATTATTATTAAGTTTGTCCGACGAAGGCGTTTCAAAAGCAATTTTCGTAAGACGAAGAAAAAAATTATGGCTTTTTCATTAAATCATTTAAGTGACATTGGCACTTTATATGAAGTGTATTATAAGCCTCTTTTTCTCCTTTTTACTGTTTTTTTTTCTTCTCTTTTATACTTCGCGTTATTTTCCTTCGTTCGAAGTTGGACAAGTTTTTCATTTCTTTTTCGGCAAATTTTGAAAATGTTGCTTGTAAGATTGATAAATTAATTGGATTAATTTTGCGAGTATTTTTTCCGCGAATAAACAAATGAATACAATCATTGGAAATATTTTGAGAATTTAACGAATTAATAAGATTTTGTTTTCAAGGTAAGAACGGAACCGTTTTTTTTCAGTTTCGTGTACTTAGATAGATATCGCGGGTAGATGTGATGTGCGTATAGACAATAGACGTGGTACTTTTTGAGTAAATCGAAGGTATGTATCTTCGATGATCTGATCAGGATCGAACTGCTGGTAAACCAGCAAGTAAGAGGCATACTTAGGCACCATAATATTTTCAGACAAGGTAATTACGTTCGAGGTGAAATTTGCAAAAATGATGTCCTTTTTATTTAAAAAAATTAGGTTTATGAAATTGTGACATTTCAAGTTTGTGAGATCGAAAAAATCCATAGTTTTCAATTTTTACCCTTTCCTTCTTGATAATGTCGACTTCAGTGTTTTTTTGGGATCAGATCGTTGTTTGAGTTTTTCATTACAAATTACACATACAGGCATTAAACAGAGTCACCTTTTTTTAGTGACTTGTCCTCTATTTTCAAGGTTAGTCACTAAAAGTCACTTTTTCCCCAAAAGGTCGCTATTGGTTACTTTTTTCGTTCGAACGGTCTACCGCTCTTGCATAAAATTTAGAAAATACTGATATTTCTAAAAAAAAAAAGTCCTATCAAATCTTTTTTTACTTAAGGGTAAGGTGCCCCATTATCGCCTAGTGCCCAATGTCGACCACCTCGTCTATCTCCGGCGCTATGGGCGACAGCGAGCCGGATTTTTTTTCATATTCTTCATCGAAAATCCGGAAAAATAAGACCACTCCGACATCCTGAAAGCCAAAACTCGCGGAGAAAAATAGAAAAGAAGAAGTTGGAAGGCCAAAAACTTTTTTTAGCAATTGCTTGCACGCCTTGGAATTTTTCTTAAAATTATCGAATTAAATGTTTCTAGTGTTTTTGTGATTGAGAAAGTTCAAAGTTTCTGATGTAATCATCGCATTTCAATAATTACCTACAACTTTAAGTAAAAAAGAAATTCACTCAAAGTTCATTTTTATGGTGTGTCCCTTTATCGACCACCTATAATCTAATGTAATTTGTTGATTTTAAGTGATTTCGTTTTTTTCAATTTTCTCGAATTTTGGTTGTAGGGTTGTCATTTCGGTCTCAAATTGTTCATCTGTGAAAGAGAAACACAAAAAAAATATTTTCCAGTAGATTCCGTTCATAGCGGACAAAATCAGTCGGTAGTCGATATTGGGAACCCAAAATTTCGACCTTGCGTTTTGACATGTTTTAGAAAAAAATTCCTAAAAAATACTAAATTTTAACGGATGGCCCCGGGGCTTTCCACAATTGTAGGGGAAGGATGTAGGTATCCATTAACCCATCAATGACATTTCCAGCCCTTAAACTTTTGAAATGGTGAGACTTCAAAAAAAAGTGGGCGATAATGGGGCACCTTACCCTTATTTATTAATTCACCAGCCTTGTTGATTGATACCTTGACAAAAATTTATTAATAAAAAAATTTTCAGAAAAAAAAGTTTTTTCAGCACTATCGCAGAGAGAAAAACAGTTTTATGAAAAAAATAGGGAGGGGTTGTAGTTATTTATGAGAAAAAAGTCACGAATCATCCAATCAACTAGCAACTACCTGCTTTAATGAATAGAAATTGGGAGAAAAATTCGCAGTATTTATTTCTCTCGTTTCTTTCTCCTTTTTTGTCAACTCATTTCTGAATCTACCGACTCAAAATCTAATTTTCACTACGAGAGGAAAGAAAGCTACTTAGTACTTAGCATATAATACTTCTCCGCCTTCTGTCATTTTTTTTTTCGAGCGAAGAAAATTTTTAATTTGGAATAAGTATTTTACAAAAACTGTTCATTTCGATCTTTTCATCCACAATCGACGACAGGTTATATAAAATTTGAAAACGTCGGAAAAAATATTATTTTTCATTTTTGAAACATTTACCTACCTTCCTACTTCACAAAACTATTTTCTCAAACTGAATGAAGTAGGTATATTAATTAATACCTCCAATTAAAAAGGCGTATCCATTCGTATCGCGATATTAAAAAATCTTTTTGACGGCGTTCAAGTACCTAAATTGTAAACTTGAAAATATTTTCTTCTTCTAGATTTTTATTAGTTCGAAATTTTGAACTTATATTCGTGTATTGGTATAAATAGATTTGGATATGTATCATGGGTGATTTTTGAGTGCATTTTTGCCCAATCCTTCGTGTTCGAAGTTATCAACTAGACACACTGTGTCAAAAGAGCGGACTTCCTTTTATATACAAACTAGAATTGAACTTGTGAAGCTCAACTTTCAATGCACGTATCAACTTCGAAATTTAATCATCTCTTCCTCTACACACATTCTAATTACTACGGAAATTTCAAGTCGATCGATTAACTCTGACTTGAGTTATGGTGTCACAAAAAAGAACTTTAAAACTTCAAAGCTCAGCTTTCCTTGCTCAAAATTTAACCTAAAAAATTAGGTCTTCTCCTGCACGATCTACACGTACTGTAAAAATTTCAAAACGATCGGTTCAGTTAAACGAGAGAAATCAAGTCGGAAAAATTGACCTATTACAAGCTTTTGAACTTTGAGCTCATTTTTCTGGAAAACGTGAGATTTTAAGAAAAATTCATGAGAAATAGAGCTTGAAATTCCTAACCATTTTTTTGACCTCCATTTTTCTCTACAATGCACCGTTTCCGAGATATTTTTGAATAACTGAATAAATTTTAGCTTCAAAAGCTCAGCTTTCTATGCACAAATCGCCTTCCAAATTCAATCAGATTTTCTCCTAAACACATTCTTATCACAATAAAAATTGCAAATCGATCGGTAGATTTTATTTATCTTGTCAGAGGGAGGTTTCAGAAAAATGAGCTTTGGAGTTTCAAAGCTCAGCTTTCTATGCACAGAGTTACACCAAAACATAATCAATTTTTCTCCTGTACGATGTAAACTTACTGTAAAAATTTCAAAACGATTGGTTCAGTTGAACAAGAGAAATTGAGTCAGAAATATTGACCAATCACAACCCTTCCAACTTTCTCGAAAATGGCGAGCTTTTAAGAAAAATTCATGAGAATCAAAGTTGTAGAGCTTAAAATTCCTGACCATCCGTTTGGTCACCGTTTTTCTCTACGACGCACCATTTTCGAGATATTTTCGAAAACTAAATAAACTTTGAGCTTTAAAAGCTCGACTTTCATTGCACGGATCGACTTCAAAATTTAATCAGCTTTTCTCCTGTACACGTTCTAATCACTGCAACTGTAAAAATTTCAAGTCGATTGGTCAACTCTAACTTGAATTATAGGATCACAAAAATGAACTTGAAAGCTCCAAGCTCAGCTTTCTATGCACTGAATTGAACCAAAAAATGATCATTTTCTCTCTTGCACGATCTACACCTACTACAGAAATTTCGAAACGATTGGTTCAGTTAAACGAGAGAAATTGAGGTGGAAAAATTGACCAATCACAGGCCTTCCAACTTTGAGCTCAAGCCTTACCTATAAGGAATTTTTGATGAAGATTTTATCTGCCGACCACTGCCTCAAAGGGGCCATAAAATCAGTCTTTGTGTTGGTCTAAAAATGCCGACCCAGCAGGTGGTATTGCAAGAGTTCAAAGAAAATATTTTATCTGCCGACCCATTGTTGAGAAATATGATTAAATCGCATCAGAAAAGTTGACCAATCACAAGCCTCCTAACTTTGAGCTCAATTTTCTCGTAAGTGGTGAGCTTTCAAGAAAAAGTCCTCAGAACCAAAGTTGTAGAGCGTGAAATTCCTGACTATCCTTTTGACCTCCGTTTTCCTCTACGATGTGCCGTTCGCGAGATATTTTCGAAAAACTGGATAAACTTTGAACTTGAAAAGCTCAACTTTCAAAGCACGGATCGACTTCAAAATTTAATCAGCTCTTCTCCTGTACACGTTCTAACCACTGTAAAAATTTCAAGTCAATTGGTCAACTCTAACGTGAGTTATCGCGTCAGAAAGAAATGTCCCAAAAATGAGCTTAAAGTTGAAAAGCTCAGCTTTCTGTGCACAGAATTGCACCAAAATCTAATCAGCTCTTCTCCTGCATGAACTACACCTACTGTAAAAATTTCAGCTCGATCTGTTCAGTTTAGCGAGAGAAATCGCGTCAGAACCAAAAAGGCTTCAACAAATAAAACAAACAAAAAACCCTTATGATCGCAATAGCGGATTCCCGCTAGAGCGGGAAGTCCGCTAAAAATGAAGGGGATGTGAGATCGTATAAATGATTAAGTTGAAGGCTCTTTGCGCTGGATCATCTGTTCACCCGAGAACCTTTCGGTAACGAATGCTTTTCAAGATCATTTTCCAACGTGAATAATTTTCAAATATGGACGTAAAAATTTGATGAACAGTTTGTATTTGCTCTCATTTTATCGTTAGCGAATTATTTTTTTGTTCCTAAAAAAGATAATTGTGTGATAATTTTTATCGGGTTAAATAGTTACATGTATTAATAGTCCAGTCATTTTAGGATTTTAACCCCCCCCCCCCCCAAAAAAAAAATTCAATCCTGATTTTTTTGTGTGTGTTTTACGTTCATAATGGTCCACTACACAACATACTAAAATGGACACCCCTATAAACCTCCGCTACCCCCAGGGGAAGGGTAAATGTCTGCTGAAAACGGGTTTTCGTGAATATCTCCTCAAATAAGCCTCAAAATTGAAAAAAAGTTATGAACAATCTTGCTCTACTTGTAATTTCCTATCAGACGATTTTTTTGTTTTTTCAAAAACACTCACTTCCTTGACCAAAAATTAAGGGTAAAAAACACATATTTTTCAACAATTTACAGTATTTTTTGAAAAAATCGACACTTTTGTGAATATCTCCTCAAATAAGCCTCAAAATGGAAAAATGGTTCTGAACAATCATGTTCTACGTGTAATTTCCTATCAGACAGGTTCATTTTTTTTCGAAAACACCCACTTCTTTGCCCAAAAATTAAGGGTGGAAAACGCCTATTTTTCCAATATTTACAATATTTTTGGAAATGCGAAGCAGAAAGTACCCAAAACTATACCAGTGAAAAGTAATTTTTTTATACATGCTGGTAGGGTATTCCAAAAAAAAATCACCGCAAGAATTTCAACCCCTACCGTTAATTATTAGGGAGGTTATTGAATACTGCTTTAAAAAATCAAGGTTGTGGAAAGAAAAAGTACTTTAAACGCGATGTTATTGCTAATTATTGGTGATACGAAACATTTCTTTGCGTCGTAAGGATTCAAAAACGATATTTTCAGCTTATTTCCATAATTTCCAAAAATACTGTAAAAAATATTGGAAAAATAGGCGTTTTCCACCCTTAATTTTCGGGTGTTTTCGAAAAAACCGAACCTGTCTGATAGGAAATTACACGTAGAACTTGATTGTTCATAACCATTTTTCCATTTTGAGGCGTATTTGAGGAGATATTCACAAAAGTGTCGATTTTTTCAAAAAATGCTGTAAGTTGTTTGAAAATAGGTGTTTTTTACCCTTAATTTTTGGTCAAGGAAGTAAGTGTTTTTGAAAAATTAAAAAAATCGTCTGATAGGAAATTACACGTAGAACAAGATTGTTCATAACTTTTTTTCAATTTTGAGGCTTATTTGAGGAGATATTCACGAAAAACCGGTTTTCAGCAGACATTTACCTCTCCCGTGGAGGTAGCGGAGGGCTATAGGGGTGTCCATTTTAATATGTTGTGTAGTGGACCATTACGAACGTAAAACGCTAAAAAAAAATTGGGATTGAATTTTTGTGGGTTTTGTACATTTTTTGTCTTATTTGACTGGACTATAAGTAGTACGTAATGTATCGAAGTACAATTGGTTACCGACAACATTATTTTTGATTTCAAGGAAAACGCATGCAGATAAGTTTGAGGAATAAAGAAAAATAAAGGCGTCGCGTCGTATAAGTACTTTACTTTCCGAAAGGCAACGCGCGGATTGTCATCGAAGATAGCATCAAATTAGCGATAAAGCACGAGCTATGCGGCCTCTGCGGCTTTTTTATATAATACGAACAATACTTTTTGTGTTTAAATTAATGGTAAATTGTGCGTGAATGCGAATACGAATTTAACTATGTGATTTACTTACACTCTCTACGCGGGCGCGGGCTCGACGGTCCGTAAGCTGAAACTCTGCGATTACACGATTGCGAGATAGGTAGAACGTCGACCACGATATCAAGTCCGTATTTGGATTTTTGAAGAGGACAAATTTTTTATCGGATCGATGGAATCGGTGCATTGTGTAATTGGGCTCGTATGTAGACGTACACAATACGCATAGGTAGTGTTCGGTCGTGCGCGAGTCACGATTTGTCGCTCGAAAGAAAGCGAAACCCCGTCAAATTCCTTCGAGTACACCCTGCCGTGGTCTCGTGGTCTCCCGATCAGCAGCTCATAAAATCTTGGGAAATAACTAAGGCCCTGCTCAGGAGGCCTTCTTCGTTTGAAAGCAGCAGAAGAGGATACTTGTAGGGACTTAATATTTCCAGTCAACAGTGTGTCCGATCGGGTACTTTTTAGTGACTTCGTCACTTTTTTAGAAGCCAATTGAATTGGTTACACTAAATTAAATAGGTACTTACCTTCCGACAATTAGTAGACTGGCTATAAATAACGAAGATGAAATGAAGTTTTTTTTCTTCGAAATTTCCAACTTAGTGAAGTGGGTCGTTGTACAATCTGTAGGTACTTAGGATGGATAAAAAAATTAAAATAACCATATCTTGAATTTTGACGAAAATTGGCGAAGTAGTTTACTCTAAATGGGAGATATTTTCAAAAATGTTTAGTCTTCAGCTTAAAGGAAGACGGAGCTAGAAGCCTTCAAAGTAGGACCATTTTCAAAAAAAAAACCTTTTTGCCACTTTTGGATAGCGTCACCTGCTGGGAACCTCGGTCACTCCCCCATCCCCAAGTGCGATTTTAATTTCTATATGTATGTACCTTCCCGAACTCTTGACCTTTGAATTGCATACCCTTTTTTGCCCTTTACAAGAGAGTTGAAAAGTTGTACATCGCAAATCAGACGATTTTTTCATTTTTACCACATTAAAACTGCTCACTCAAACACCTCAAAATCCAAGGTTGGAACAAATCCATCTGATATTGGATTCGAATCCGAATCCATGAATCATTGCTTTTTTTTTTTATTCGAATCCAGATTTGAATATATTTCATGTTTTTGTGATTTGAATCCAATTTCGGATCAATGATTGGATTCGTGCGGATTTGAATCTACGAATCCACAAATTCATCATTTGGAGAAAAATTGACGACCAAAAAAAAAAAATCTGTTACACAACTGAACTCACAGAACAACACAAACCAAGCTACGAATTTAAATCCTCCGCGACAAAGACATAATTTTTCCCCTTCTTTGCCTTAGTGAGCTCTCTCGGACTCCCGAAAAAACGCAGAGAAACAAATCCGAACGAATCTTTTAAAACAATTCGAATCTATTTCACGAATCCGCAATGCTTTTTGGATTTCAATCATTGATACGAATCTAGGTTTCGAATCAATTTTTTCGAATCCGAAAACGGATTTAAATCTGGATTCGAATTCGTGGCAGTGCTGACAACTGTTTTATTTAGGTTGCAGCACTGTTTCAAAAAATTTCCAAAAAGTTGATATGAATTCATTTTATTGATTGAAAAAATTGTCAATTTACTTTTCAAGCTACTGAATGAATAAATTGAATTTTAAGAAAATACCTATATCGCCAAAAATTATGACATGCGGTAAAAATAAAGAAACTCTTCAAATTTGCGATCTGCAACTTTTCAACCCCTTTATAGAGGGCGAAAAAATTGCATGTAATTTCAAGATTAATCATTCAAGGAGGTGTAAAAACTGGAATGGCACTTTGTGGGGGGGGGGGGGGGGTGATCGCGTTTGTAGCAAGTAGTACCTTTCTAAAGTGGCGAAAACCTGCGTTTTTTTCGACAGTATGGCCTCACTTTGATGGCTCCTGACCCCGTTTCTTTTTAGACCGGGATCTCGTTTGCTTCCATAAATTTCTACGAGCCGATGACGAAAAGTTTTCACAAGAAAACGATCGCACATCAGATTACAAAATAAAAGTTCAAAATCTGCCTCTTCTTTTTTTAGAGTTCCTGGCCTCCGGATGCCAGATTCATCATCTTCTTCATTCCGATTTTCATCAGATCGATTGAAAAATGTCGTTGGCTTATATCTCGATGACATCAAGCCGCATCGCGTCAGTAAACCAATTAGAAGAGAGAAATGAATAAAGAAAGTTTATTTATAGGTAGCTATAGGTACACGGCAAGGATAATTTTAGTTTCGTGTGGAGTTTTTCCTTTTTCTTAAGTCGAGTTTAATTTTCAGTTTTCAACAATTTTTTTAAAATTTCAAATTTTCTCATATTTTTAGTTCACAAGTTCGCTCAAATTCTTTCAAAATATTTTTAAATTTTTAATTTTTTTGAAGTTTTGTCAAATTTTTGGATTTCATTATAAATACCTATAGCACAAGATTTTTGCCATTTTTTCAACAATATTTCCGAGTTCAAATTTTCTCTACATTTTTGCGTAAGTTCGCGAATTTGTACTTGAAAAAAAACTAGTACCCCACAGTCCACACAAAACTGCGTTGTCCTTCCTATTTTTCTTTTTTCAGGCAGTGTTACGAAAACAAATTTTTAATTTTTTTGATTTTCGTCTTAGCAACTTTTCAATTCCGAAATTCGCTTCTCTCTTTGTTTTCTCAGCCAAATTTCTTGAAATACCTACAATTATTAAATAAACTAAAATAAAGAAATGTAGTTGAACAGAAAGGAAAAAAAAAACTTTTTTGGTTGATTCAAACTTCTTAAAAAAAGTAATACACAGAGACCTTTAATTTTTTTTCAATAGCATTGAAAACCAAAATTCCGGGAACTCTATTGCCAGGTCGCCTGCGACCCTGCTTGTTTCTTCTTTTTTTCTTCTTTTAATGGGTTCGGACTACAAGGTCCATTAGCCCAGCCTTATACCGGCTTTTTCAAAACCGTACAGTTTGTATTGTGCTTGGTGTTCAAGTTCATTATTCGTTAACGCAGAGTAAAATTAGGCTCTACATTTGTCAAAATCGACAGAATATTCTTCTCGCCTAGTTGTAAAAAAGGGTACCTACTCGAGTGAGATGGTATTCGTCCATAATCCTCGCACGTGTCCCGATGCCCGGTGGTCCGCATGGAATGATTCGCACATCTTCAAGTGCACTCGTCAGCTATAGCCAACCTATAATTCAATGAGTCGAATATCAACAAAGTATAAATCTGAATTCAACTCGCCGCAGCGTCGAATCTCTCGTCTATTACCCATGCATGTCGTTTTAACTTGTAGGCAAGGGCGTAATCAAGGGGGCTGTCGGGCTAAAAGCCCCCTAAAAAATTTCTAAAGTTTTTAAAAGATAAATGAAACACACTCATAGGTGCATCCAAGGGTAGGGCCCAGGAAACTCGAGCATCTCCCAGTAGATTTTTCATTTTTTTTTTTTTTGCTTTTCAAACATCCAATCTGATTATTTTTAAAATTTTCACCCCCGCTTCTTATTATGGATCTATGGATCTATGAATTTCTCGAATGAACATGATGTGCCTACTTTTTAAATGACATGAATCAGTAAAATTTGGTGAAATTCATGCCTTTTTGAATCAGTAAAATAACTTTTACTGAGAATCAGTTATTTTTCAAAGATTTCCAGTCAAAAACCACTCATTTTTCAGTCAATTCCCAATTGGCCAGAAAAAATTAGTAAATTTTGGCTGAAAGAGTGAAAGATCGGTGAAAAACCACTGACTTATGTCTGATTCGAGAAATCATAATTTCACCAAATTTGATTGATTCAGACAGTATCAAGGATGTACAATGGTACATAAACTGATTGTTTGTTTCAAGTTTGTAGTATTCACCTATTGAAAATCCGCTGACTTCGCCACTGAATAACAAATTACTCAATTGTTTCCATGAATCTTGACTCCCTCCTTCCCCTCCCCATTTTTTCTCCAATTCAGCCTCTCCCTTGAATAATTTTTGGTTGGGTTTATACTTCTAGGTGATATGTAGTAAACAGTGCAATTGCTTGCGAAAGGTGAGACATGCCTATTGCCTAATGCATCAGTATCGAGCAACGACTTCCTTATCCGCATATTCGTACAGGGCAAGTTTTGAGAAAAAATTGCTCCCCCTCCCCGTATGCATCGGTGCTGTACGTTGCATCTGTAAAATTACCAAGTTTATTGTGAGGCCTGTGCTGCCGTGTTCTGTACACTGTACAGTGTACAGTGTACATTAACACTGCGAAAAATATGGTCAACAAAGATGATGGTAGTGGTAAAAGTAGTAATAATAATAATAAAATAAATACGTACGAAACGGTCCTTGGATAATGGTGCGGTGCGGTGTGGTGGGGGCGGCCAGTATAATATGTGTATACGAGTAAAAATTTCATCATCTTCTCAAAACACAATCTCCGATCTGCGATGTCCGCCGCGCCGCACCGCACCGCTCCACGTCGCGCGATCAATTTTCAAACACATTTTCGCCGATGTAATCGCGGACGGCGAATTTTTCGGCCGAAAATTGGAGAATGGACGCGGAAGCGGACGGCTACGCGAAAACGTCGTCGTATCGCGCAAATGTCACCGGGTACGTCGCGAAAATGTCGCTTAAATCGCGTATTTCACGAACAGATGTGCGACTGCGACGACGCGACGACGACGCCGAATAAAAAAGTCATATATCTATTTCCTGGATGACTAGTAGTTATTTTTAAACCGAGCCGCTGAAACTGGTTGAAAATCTTTAATTATATGAGTTTAGCTTAGCCTGTAGGAAACAAAAACTTGAGATAATCATCGAGTCGAGATTTCTTCTTCTTCTTTTTCTTCTTCTTCTACGTTCTATCGGACAAGTTTATCAATCAATGTTTCTATACACACATAGGTGAAGCGTATACGCAGTACGCACACAAGTGTAGATAGGCTGCAACCAATACAATATTGAAATTATCGTAATTTTATTTCGTTCCGAAGTTTCGATCGTTTAATTAGGTATTTACCTATTCGATTTGATAATTTGAAAATCTGCTAACTCGCACCTAAGTGCTACGCAACGTACGATCGATTTCCATTTGCCGAAATAATCATATACTTAGTTGTTGGCAAAAGTAAACCGCGATAGAAGGCCTAACTCTACCGTTGAAAGAAAAGTGTCGATTTTTCGTCAAAAGTACATAATTAATTACCTAGCCCGTGTTGATTACTGACAACATGATGAAGGTAGAAAATCTCCAAAAAAAACCTCTTTTGTCTTTTAAAGTCGAAAATGAGATTAATGTAGGCCTAGTCAAGAGTGAAGTCTACCAATGTACCCAGGAGGAGGGGCAGTATATTGTAACCCAAACCCTCCATTTTAAGCCTACCACGAAATTGGATTTTAGGTCCCAAAAGTACCACAGTAAAGTGCTATTTTTTGTTTTTTAAACTCGATTTTCCGAAAAATTTGCCATCATATCGCTGAGAAGGTATTTTTATGTCTCTGTTCCTTGAATATTTCTGTATTTTGAAAAATTGTTCCGAAAGCAACGCAGTTTTTCAATTTTAACATGGATATTGAATATGTTATTGTGCTGAAGGCCAACTTAATGTGAGGAACTGCCATTTGGTCACTGCCAACATTTAATAATTTTTTGTTGGCCGTTAAAGAGCAGAAAAAGTTACAGAAACGTAAATTTTTTTGGTTTCCAAATTTTGATTAAATGCCGAAAAATTCCCGAAATGGCAAATTTTGTTTATTATCACGATTCGGTTTATTAAAATTGTTTGTTTTGATAATATCAAAACAAACAAAAAATCGAAAAATCGACCATAATACCCAGTCTGGGTATTATGGTCGATTTTTCGATTTTTTGTAAGTGAGAAAATTAAACACAGAATGCAATTTCAGTCTTATGGTTCAAATTTTGGTTCAAATTCAAATTGTATGATGGCATCATTTGTCATGTTTATTGGACGCTGAATTCGAGTACTAACCTAATTTTAAGATTTGACTCCTCCTCCTCCCCCCCCCCATTTGTCAAAATACAATTATCCGAAAAATTTGAGTGACGTATCGTGTCAAGGAATTTAACCTAGGTATTCTCTTTTGACACAGTGCAATTCTGACATAAAAATGTTTATTGATATTAATGTTAATTTGAGAAAGTTTTACACGGATAAAGTAATTTTGAACTAATTTTTCAATATCGTATTTTTGAATTCAAATCCTGAAATAGGGTTGCTTTTCTCACGCAATTTTTTTAATTTTATGGGTGAGAAACAATTTTGTTTGAAATCCAGTATGAAAGAGTATGCATTTCTAGGTATTTTTTTCAACTCTAAAAATTGAAAAAAAAAGAAAACAGTTTCGAATGCGTACCTATCTGATATTCTAACAAAAAATCGTTGATGAAAATTTTTTTTGGACACAATATCCAAATTACCAAATGATATTTCTTTGAGGCATTTATGTTGAAATTAAAGGCAGTCTAGAAATTGAAGGAGGTTTAAAACACTTCGTCCAAATTATTTTTGCAAAGACATTATGCCCTTAATTTAGTTTTTTTTGAGACACCTCCACACTATATTTTTTTCTTGAGAAAATGATACACTATGACCAAAATATCCAAATTAGATTGAGGCACCATGTCCTAATTTAATATTTTTGGCAATTTATATCCGAATGGAGGTGAATTGCGGCCATATGCGACACTAGATATGTCCAAAAATATTGAAAATATTGACATAATGACATTATTATTTATATTTTGGACCACTGGAACATTTTTCAAATAGGTAATTTCTTGAATTAAGTGAAGTTGACAGCATTCCAAATGCTCTGAAGCAAAACTTGCGACTTTTTCTTCCCAATTTTTTCATGTTTATTGAGAAATAAATTCAATACCTATCCATTTTTCCTCTCGATAGATGTTTTGTGTTATTTCAGCAAAAAAATCATTTTTAACGCCACTCATATTGATTTGGAATTTTTTAGCTTGAAAATGTAGATGATATGGCGATAATTCTCCGAAGAGAAGATTTTTCGCCTCGTCATACTTTTTTTCGTGAGAAAATCCTCGTCTGGAAGTTTGAAAATTGGAAAATACACGGTTGAGAAGGGCAACCTGGACCATGGAGATGATAGTTCCATAGTTCAAGAGTCCAACTAATCATTAGACCAAAAACGATGAATGAACGATGGAAAAAGACCAAAACATGGCCATGTAAATGGAACCAATTCGTTAATTCAATAAAATGCGAGAATCTGCAAATTGACATCATTTGCAAGACGATGTTCTGATTCTTTTTCCATTGTTCGTCCATCAATTTTTGATCCAATCATCAGTTGGACTCTTGAACTATCTTTTTCATGTTCTGGATTGCCCCTCCCAGACGTGTGTTTTCCAATTTTCAAACTACTAAACGAGGATTTTTACACCAAAAAAAATATGACGAGGCGAAAAATCTTCTATTCGGAAAATTATCACCACATCATCTAATCTGCATCGATCTCAACGAAATTTCATACTTGAGTAGGGGGGACTTCGAGGAATTTAATGCAACTTTTGTCCGTACGGTGGCTCTTTTTAGTTTTTAGTTATCGAATTTTTCTGAGAACTAACTCATTCGGTTAAACAGTATGACACAAAAGTCTTGGTAAATTGAAGCATTTCTCAATACCTATCTCAAAAGTGAAAAGAGATATCAAGACGGTTCAAACGGCTGTGTTCCTGACGTCGAGGACATTGAAGATTGATAATTAAACTTTCAGCCCGACCTACAGGATGCCCACAAATTGAGAAACCGGTTTGGGTCAAAAAATGGAAGTCCGGGTTTTTTATTGACATGAAGTCTACGCACTGGCGCAATTAAAATGTGATATGTTATTTTGAAACCGGTTCAGCGGTTTCGAACCAGTTGTCAATAATATCCAAAACAGTGGAGATATGAAAAAAAGTTTGAAACAAAAGTTGTAGAGAAGTAAAATATGAACATTTTTCGTTTCATAATTTTTTTCCATTTTGAAATGGAAAGAAGTTGTCGTAGAAAAGGTTTGAGTATAATTTTTAGTTTTTCAAGTCAACTCTTCTCCATCGCTAGGTGAAAAAAAAAAATTACAAAACGTAAAATATTCAGTTTTCAATTCTCTACATCTTTTATTTCGATTTTTTTTTGATATCGCCAAATTTTTGAAACCGGTAGTTTCTTTGGATGATTTTTTTTCTTGGAAAAAAACTGTTTGCGGGGTCTGAATGATAATTAATAGGAGATTCAAAAACAATAACCACATTATGAAAAGCTCAAGGTTGAACTTTGGTGGTGGAAGCTCAACTTTCATGATGAGAACAAAAGATGAAAGCTACCATTTAAAAATCTTTAAAAATTTCAGTGAGTAGCACTTTTTACTTTTTTTTCAACAAACCAATTTTCAAGATGGGATCTCGAATCCCCCGGGAGTACAGGGGTCCACAATTTTGACAAAAATTCAAAAAAATCGAAAAAGTAAAGTAACACATCGATTAATACTAATTCGAAGGTGCTGATTTCGAATATGTACTCAGTTTTTTCATTCGACCAGTCCGACCCCCCTCCCCGATTAGCCTCCTTGATAGGGTCAAAATTCAAAAAAATGAAAAATAACGTGTGACCTGTCGTTTGTTAGATTTTTGAGTGGCGATGAGTTCGAAAATTAGCTTATTTTTTGGATTTAACCCTTTAGTGCCCTTCTAGCCCCCAATTTTGGGAGAAACTATGTTGAGAAACGAACATATCATGTGGCATATCGATTCTAACTAATTTGAGGACGTAGAATTCGAATGTCGACTTACTTTTTGATCCGACCCCTCCTCGCTCCAACTGCAGCCTTCTTCCAGTTTTAATTGATCAATACGGAATTGAATATTTCAAAAAATTACGGGAAGGGAGTCGGATCAAAAAGTAAGTCGATATTCGAATTCTACGCCCTTAAATTAGTTAGAATCGATATGCCACACGATATTTTCGTTTCTCAATATAGTTTTTCCCAAAATTGAAGGCTGGAAGGGCACTAAAAGGTCAAATCCAAAAAATGAGCTAATTTTCGAACTCGACGCCCTCAAAAAACCTAACAAACGACTGGTCACACGTTATTTTTCATTTTTTTGAATTTTGACCCTTTCAAGGAGGCTAATGGGGGGAAGGAGGGGGGGTCGGACTGGTCGAATGAAACAACTGAGTACATATTCGAAATCAGCACCTTCGAATTAGTAATAATCAATGTTTATTTTACTTTTTCGATTTTTTTAAATTTTTGTCAAAATTGTGGACCCCTGTACCCCCCAGGGGTCTCGAGATCCCATCTTGAAAATTGGTTTTTTAAAAAAAGGGTAAAAAGTGCTACTCATTGTAATTTTTTACGATTTTTAAATGGTAGATTTCATCTTTTGTTCTCATCATGAAAGTTGGGCTTTCACCACCAAAGTTCAACTTTGAGCTATCTCGAGATATTAGCCTTCAAAGTTGGGTAATTTGGCAAAAAATCGCAATTGTATAAAAATTTTGAGGCCCACCTCCCCGCCCCCTTGAGGGTTAGAAAAAAAATGATCGTGGTTTTGTGAATAGACCACCAACGGGAACTCGTAAAAAAAATTGAGCGAAATCGGAAGACCCGACTTCAATTTTGGTCTGTTTTAGTATGGAATAGCCCTAAAACAAAAAATTATACTCAAACCTTTTCTACGACAACTTCTTTCCATTTCAAAATGGAAAAAAAGTTATGAAACAAAAAATGTTCATTTTTTACCTCTGTATAACTTTTGTTTCAAACTTTTTTTCATATCTCCACTTTTTTGGATATTATTGACAACTGGTTCGAAACCGCTGAACCGGTTTCAAAAGAACTTATCACATTTTAATTGCGCCAGTGCGTAGACTTCATTTCAATAAAAAACCCAGACTCCCATTTTTTGACCCAAATCGGTTTCTCAATTTGTGGGCATCCTATAGGTCGGGCTGAAAGTTTAATTATCAATATTCAATGTTCTCGACGCGACGCCAGGAACCTATTGCCGTTTGAACCGTCTTAATATCTCTTTTCACTTTTAAGATATTGAGAAATGTTTCAATTTAGCAAGACTTTTGTGTCATACTGTAGGTATGTATTTTCTGTATTCTGCCTTTTTACCTGTCCAGTTTTGTAGGGTAGCTGGTAAGGCCTGCGTGAAAAGTACTCCAGTGCCGCAAAACTCCGCTCCAAGAATGTTTATTTCTGTGCGGAGAAGGCTAGAAGTAAGCTGGATCAACGAAAAGCAAAAGAGAAAAGGTGAAAATTTCAAAGGGGAAAACGAAACTTGCGCGTTGGCATCGGCGTCAATGTCGACACCGAGCTGATCTGAAGAGATAAGAAAACTCATCTGTCGCGTAGAATTTTGATTTGACGGACCACTTGAAGTATTTGGAGAGTGCCTGACACAATTGTCGTATGTAATTAATACGGTTATTGGGGGAGGGGGGTGGTACACGATACATGATTATACCTTAACCTAAAGTTATGTATGTGGAAGGTGAAGGTAGAGCGGTGTGTGCAGCTCAGCGCGACGTATTAGTATGTATGTGTACTTCTCTCGCACCTTTACATGCAATATTGTAGGTATAGGTATATAGGTACTACATTGAATTGAATGTATTCGTCGAAACTGTGGCGGTCGCGGTCGCAGTCGCAGTCGCAGAACGGAGAACACTCCTCCCATTTTAGCATGATGGAGTTGTTGCCAAAACGGAGGACACGCGGTATATAATTACGCCTCGTCATTAAGGTTTCATTCATGAATATATTCAAAACGACGACATACTTTCACTTCATTGGATAATATTTTCTGAATTGCAGTCGTACAATTATGTGAATGGCATCGAAGTCATTGATAAAACCACAAACTACGACCAGTGTGGCGCGAGCACGCGCGGCCGCGGCCGCAGTCGCGAGTTTCTCCAGGTACGGACGCAACGCAACGCGACTCGACTCGACGCACGGCATACGGTCGCGGGATCGCGGCGCGGCGCGGCGGACTTGGTTTGACCGCGGTATCAACCGGTTGTGTATGTACGGCAAGTTATAAGTATAGGTATGCTTTGTAGCGTTTACCTGTGTCCTGTGTCTCTGTTCTCTGTCTACGGTTACGTCTACGTCTGCGTAGTACGCACACGCACTACGCCAGCATCAACTTATGAATCGCGATATATCATACCTACGTATACGTACATAAGATAGGTAGAGGTACTACCTTAACTTACTAGCATAGCTAAGCTAATAGGTCGAAAGATACTATTGGTGCGATACACAGTACACAGACACACGTGCCAACGTCAGCTATAATAGCCGAGCTGAGCTATGATGACGAAGAAATAAGAAAACCGGTAAGAGAGAGAGAGAGAGAGAAGGAGAAAAAAAAGTCAAATCTCGAGACACATACGGTGCATTGGCCGCGATCGTTTACCATTTACATTTACCAACAGCTCGTCAAAAACCATAAAAACCAGGGGTTTCTAATCCAGCGTTAGCCGGCCGCGCATTGCTTTTTCCTCGCCTCTCGTCTTCGACCATCTTCGGTGGCGTGAGAAGAAGGTGTCACGCGTTAATGGGACTGGTTTTTTAATTATTAAGTTTAAAGACTGATGAAGTGAAAAAATGTAGGTTCGCGACCAAAACGATCGATACTTAGGTAGTTTAAGATAGGTATAGGTACTATACTACTTTACGTATGTACTTCCAACTTCTATACTTACTTAACTGTGTAACTGTGCTTTCGGCTGTAAAAAAGTGCGATGAACGAGATTCCCATATTAGATTGTTGCAGTCGGTACACTCAAAGTCGTAAATATTTGATTTTTATTATGGAACCGGGAACGCCGAGCATACGTAAGCTGAACGTTTCCAATCGCGACCTAAACTGTAATACCTACCTATTACCTGTCCGTGTTCACCTATACTTACATTTTATATCATTTCACGTCGCGTCGCAAGTGCGAATAAAATTGCCCGTTTTGTGACGAGGTTTGATCTCCCAAGATCGGCAATTTAGTCAGTGGTCGAGTTTGGCCTAAAATTATATTTGTCGTATAAATTTATGCCTCTTTTTCGTATGTACGTAATATTGCGGAGTGTCGTGCCTACCTGCCTACAATGTATTTTCGCAAATCCAGGGACCGGAAGCCAGCCGAAATCCGATCATTTTTTAGGCTTTTGGAAAGCTGAAAGCTAGCTCAGCTTTATAATTCAGCAGCCGAAATAGTCGGGTCTGAATTGCACAAAAAAAAAGGCTTCCGCGCGGGATTCCTGTTAAAATTGATTTTATGATTGATTCTTATTCTAGACACTAAAACAAATTAATTTCGCTTGGATGCCTACTTTTCCTCTCCTCTCCTTTCACAGGGTCCACCACCTAATATTTCAAACGTGTGCACCACCTGATCTATGGATCGCAATGAAAAAATCTTCAAACAAAAGTTGTTCCTCAACACCTAATGTACATTTTCATTCTTTATAAAAATCCATTTTGGAGCAACTCCTGAAGCCCAAATTTGGAAATGAAAATTTTTTTGAGAAAACTTCAGTATCACGTTTTCTTTATTTTCAACGAAAAGTTTCGGAGATACGGGAATATTTGTAACCACCAAAAGTATTCAGAATTGAATTTCCTTTCCGATGAATTGTTTCAAGACCATTTTCCTCAACTTTTCCCGACAGAGTGGACCTCTCCCCCTCCCCCTTATCTCAAAAGTTGGACCCACCGAAAAAAAATTGCTCCAAAATGAATTCAGGTACCAAATGAAATTGTACACCACATATTAAAGAACAAAAATCGTTCAAGTTTTTTTTTCAAGGGTCCTATACTTTTGAAATAAGGGGGAGGGGAAAAGGCCGACTTTGTCTGGAAAAGTTGAGAAAATGGTCGTGAAACAATTCATCGGAAAGGAAATTTAATTCTGAATACTTTTGGTGGTTACAAATATTCCCGTATCTCCGAAACTTTTCGTTGAAAATAAAGAAAACGTGATTCTGAAGTTTTCTCAAAAAAATTTTCACTTCCAAATTTGGGCTTCAGGAGTTGCTCCAAAATGGATTTTTATAAAGAATGAAAATGTACATTAGGTGTTGAGGAACAACTTTTTCATTGCAGAGGGAGTAAAAGTCTACTTTTACTCCCTCTCGCGAATCGCTCGAGTGCTCAAACTCGACTTTTACTCCCTCTACAATGAAAAATATCGTATGCAACTCGGGAGATAAATGATTTTCGACGATTTTGAGTTATTTCCCTCGCTTCGCTCGGGCACTAAACCTCAAAATTCGTCGAAAATCACTTTATCTCCCTCGTTGCATAATATACTATTGTTTGAACATTTTTTCATTACGACCCATAGATCAGGCGGTACACACGTTTGAAATGTTGTGGGGTGAACCTTGTGAAAAAGGGGGAGAGGAAAAATAGGCATCCAAGCGAAATTTATTTGTTTTAGTGTCTAGAATAAGAATCAATCATGAAATCAATTTTAACAGGTATCCCGCGCGGATGTACAATTGAGGCCTGACTAAAAGCCTACCGTAAGCTTTATTTTTTCAACTTTCCAACAGCTTTTTTCAAAAATTAAAATTCAATGGTTATTGATATTGAACTGGGTGAAATTTGATCCTCTGTAGAATAAGTTGCATTTTCCCCCTAGAATAGCTCACGAGGGACCCTCACCAACTGTCCGACGCCGATCCACCTGAGGGATTGCCTATGTACAGGTTTTCAAGGGGCAACGTACAAACTGTGCTTGAAATATCTGAAACGGAGCTGGTTTGTAAGATACAGTGTTGCCAACATTGAAAAATTATTAAAAACTAATATATGCATAAGGTAGGGGGTGGTGTGGAGAGTAAAATTTGTGGTATGCATATTTAGCCTAACTCGAAATTTGAAGGGGCAATCGACTTCCAAAAACAATTATTTTGGTAATTAATTTTTGTTCAACTTTTTTCAATTCTGCCCCTTCAAATGTCGAGTTGGGCAAAATATGCATACCACAAATTTTACTCTCCACAACACCCCTACCTTATGCATATATTAGTTTTCAATTATTATTGAATACAAAAATTTTCAATTTTCAATTTTAATAATTTTTCAATGTTGGCAACACTGCATCTTCCAAACCAGCTCCGTTTCAGATATTTCAAGCGCAGTTTGTACGTTGCCCCTTGAAAACCTATACATAGGCATCCCTCAGGTGGATCGGCGTCGGACAGTTGGTGAGGGTCCCTCGTCAGCTATAGTGAAAAATTCGAAAAATTGGTTCAAACGACCGTTGTAGAGTGTTAAAAGACGAACATTTTCATTTTTAAAATTTTTTTCTACGTGGTCTTGGAGGTGAGTTATTGCAAAAAAGAAAAAAAATTGGGGGAGTGTTTGAAAATTACTCACGAATTTTTAACCCCCTGTTTTGGGGTCCAATTTAGGTCTAAAGGTTGAATGATTATAAAAATCGAGTTTAGCGACCACGAAAACCCCAGAAACTCATGTTGGGCTATTGGTTTACTTGATTTTATACAAAGTGTAATTTATTGAATTGATGAAAAATTTTCGAACGCCGCGTCGATCTTTTTATGTGACGTTGAAGTGTGTTCTTTTCATTTTTAGAGCTTTTGAATTTAGATTTCAGATGAAAAATTGAAATTTTCATTGAAATTTGAAGTGATAAACGCCAAAATCTGCAGCTTTATTATTTTTATCACTAGCTAAAAGCCAAAAGCCGCAGCTTTATCTTTTGGCTTCCGGTCTCTGGTAAATTCTGTATCATTCCTATTTGATGCGATAAGGAAACCTAAACAGATGTTATGCTGAGTGGCAGAAGTAGAACCTCGCATATATTTCGTCAAATTGAAAGATTACTGCATATACGAACATTACCTACTTCGAAATAGTGTTTCGAGGTAGGTAATAGGTATGTGGTGTGTGATCTTAAACTCATGTAGGCCTATTGGGATTTCGCTTCTCTCGAAGTAGAGGCAAAAATATCACTATACACTGAGAAAAATTTGTGGTAATATTGACTACAAATTGTGAAAAAACTTGACCAGTCCGAGTTTATGATGCTTTTTACCACAGTTGAGGTACTTTTTTTGCCACAACTAGTTGTGATTAAAACTTAAAAAAGTACCACAGTTGTGGTGAAAAGCGCCATATGGTCAGACTGTTCCAGTTTTGACACATTTTATGGTCAATATCACCACACTTTTTTTTTCTCAGTGTAGACTTACATTTTTTGAAAAACCAAAAAAACAATTATTTGAACTGCGACAGTACCAGTTTTAAGATAGGTATTAATTTCCGAGAAACCACTATTTCCCGAAGATTCCCAAAAATCACATTTTCGAGGTGAAAAATGGTCGAACTTCGAAGTACAAAGCTTGGCCGCTCAAAATGGAGACCAGTTTTATAATCAGTGACCTATTTTAATGTTTTGAAAATTTTCTAAAAAATCTATTAAAAAATTTGGCTCCCAATGCAAGTGCCAGGTGGATGAATGGAAGTTTTCGGGACCGCTGAATTCATTTCCGGAGTCGGATTTATCTCAGCTGAATTTCCAGTCATTTATGAAAATAGAAACGTTCAGAACTGATCGTCGATGAGCTCACGTTGCAGCACAAACGAAGACGAATTAATGCCTATTGACTTTTGAATTTTGGGATATTTGAAGATTAACTTCACGATTAAAATTTCATTTGAGATGAATATACGACTAGGAGAGTATACCTATGGCACAAAACTTGGCCTGTCGAATTTATAGCATGTAAATGTAAAAGTACCTAATGTGGAAACTGGAAAATGTGGAAAACCATGAAAATAACACGAATTTCCATTTTCCAAAGTTGATAAATACCTACCATAACAGGGCAAAATATAATCAGAACTACGTTTTTTTTTTTACGTTGGATGCGGTAATCTTTATGTTTCGGGAATGAAATACACGAAAAATTGCATTTTTGGAGGTTTCGGAAATGAAATAGGTACACGAAAAATTGAATTTTTTTTTTTTTAGAAAATAACCTTGTTTGGGGATGTGTCTCGATCTTAAGGGTTGTAGGGGGCCAAAAATTATGTACGGATGTGCGTTAACTCTAAAAGTACAACATAAAAGAAGCTATAGCAAAATCAGAGATTTTTCAATTTTTAGAGTTACACCGTATTTAACGTGTGTATTGATGTCGCATGTCAAGGATGTTGATGTGATAATTTTACGATTAAATTAGAACAATTCGTTCCATCTTGCTGTATATTACGAGAAAACGCTGCGCTGCAATGTTATTATGTCTCTAAACGAATTACTTATTTACGATTTAGCTCATTCATATGCTCCTTGATGATGTTTGAACATGTTATACGGTTTGCGAGAATGTAACATAGATAGCATATGCTTACTATTCGCAGGCAAAATCGCAGCTATTCTAAAAGCGAGTGTTCTATTTTTTTCATTAACATTATCCGTAGGTCTAGGTACGTATAAGTATTAAGTACATATATGTATATATTTTTTAAATCAATATTCGCGGGTGTATTTCCGAGCATAAAAAATTTGAATCTCAAAATAGTCTGTATTAGTCCTGGAACGTGCCAAAGTTGGCTCATTGGAAGGGCGAAAAAATCAAAAATTCTAACGAGTTTTTTGACTGGAAGAACGATTGTTTTAATTCAAAATGGAATTTCTTTATTATGGGGAGGTTAGCTGCTTCTCCTCTGTCCCTTTCCATTTTATCCGGTTCTGTGTTGATTCGTATTTGCAGTTACTTGAAAAAAAAAACATCCAGCGACCTAATTCATTAATTATAACGAACATGACGGAGAGGAGATCGTTCTAGGTATTCGATCTACTTCAATTTATGCCGTATTTATTACTTAATTCTGAGTGCTGTGCCCTGGACGTTGCATCTGTGAATTTGGTGAGCGACGAGCGACACGCCTTGCTGAAAGCTGACTTATCGTATCGCGAGTTTAGTTCCAAATAGTCCAGTCAATAAAACATTTTTTGAGGGCAACCCCAAACCTAGAAGGTAACCGAGGTTTTTTTGCTGAATGTTGACGAAAATGGTTCCCTAATCAACATACGTCGACCCATCTCACTCACTCCCATCGCTAACCCCTCCATGATAGATTAACCCCTCTCCCCCATCTGTTTTTGGCTTCAATTTCATTTTCTTCGCAATTTTATGAAAACCCAGTTTGCAGACATTTTATTCTAAATCGAATTATCTTCAATATGAGCTATCAAATATTTCTGTAACTTTAATGGGTATGGACGACATGGAGTAGTGGCGTTTTAAAGAATTGGGGATTTGGATTTTTTTCGCATAAATTAAGTGGAAAACGTGCTCAAAAAAGGCCTAATTTTGTAACTATGAAATGTTCTGTATATATATGTGACCTTCCAGGAAGAAACCGACCTTCGGTCCGAAAAAAAATTAAAAAAAAAAGTTTCTCAATCAATCCAAAACAAATGATAATCATTGTTTTGGATTGATTGAGAAACTTTTATTTTAAATTTTTTTATGATGCCTGTTATATAGTGTGGTAGAAATACACAGATCGCTCCAACTCCGGTTGAGAGGCATCCCCCCCCTGCAATTTTCACGAGAGGGTAAATTTTTTATAGTAAATATTTTTAAGAACTAATGACTCAGCTGACGTCGGAGAGACCTTAAACTTCTGTTTGGGAAGATTCAAACTCTGAAATAATTCCTTAACTGAATTCGAGCGAAATCGCGACAAATCGTTTTTCACCTCTTCATAAAAGTGGGACTGGGAGTGCCTTTTCAGTGGAGACTACTTAGGTTAGGGCGATGTATTTTCCCCACAGTTTTCAAGTATCATAAAAAATTTTTTTTTGCACAAAAATTTAGTATTTTTTAGTAATTCTATTTTTTCCAAAAAATCCGGAACTTTCATTTTTCAAAACTCCCATTCGATGTAGAATAAAATGTCTAGGAAGTATTTTTTCATGAAATTGCAAAAAAAAAAAAACGATAGATTTTAGGGGGAGTTAGTGAGTTGATTCCCAGCTTTGAAAAAGGTTCTAATTGATTCTCATTTTTTTTTTGAAATGTCCGAATTGATTCCCCCTTTTTTTCAGGCGTATATACGAATTGATTCCCAACCTCTTTCAACAAAGGAATTTTTCAGGAGAGCGAATTAATATATGCACAAAACGTTTCTACGACTTGCAATTAGGTTCAGTAAATGTTGATTTGTTTCAAAATGTGGATTTGGGGCCTACAGAACAGGTTTCACTCCAGTGCTCTAGAATTGAAATGGAAAATTTTCCCATATGTTTCTAAATCACAGATCTTCGAAGTTTTCGAGCTTTTTATTCAAAAAACACAAAAAAAGTGTTGAAATAATTTTTTAAATCCAAAATAAATAACACCATTGTTTTTTTCGTAAAATTTTATTTCCGAAACTGCGGTTAAAAAATTCCCAAGCATAAGCGCACCCAGATGGGAAAATTTTTCATTTCAATTCTTGAGAACTGGAGTGACAGGGGCGTAGCTAAGGGGGGCTTTAGGAGGTCTCGACCCCCCCTGTCAGGAACTTGCGTGAAAAAGTGCCTTTTTGGAGCATTAAAAATCACATTTTCTCAAAGTTTCGCCTTCGCTTCGCCAATTGTATAAACTATTTGAATTAACTATATAAAAAATAGTTCCCTTTTGATATTCCCAGTCTCCATATCCACTTTGCACCCTCCCAAAAAAAGCTTCTGACGCCAATTCTTGGATTTGTTAGGTATTTTTATCCGGCCATAGGTAGTATGGAACCGGGATTGGAGACTAGTACCAACGTATAGCCTAGCGCGCGGGAAGTTGCTTGCGTCTGGTCTCACACCCCTTATATGTTCATCGTATGCAACCACTCACACATGAAAATACGACGTATAATGTTTTGAAAATATTTGAAAAAATCGTTTATTCAAGTATTAAAGATGATAGAATAAAACATTTGCAAAAAAATTTGTGGTATACACTTTTTGCCTATCTTCATTTTTGAAGGGGCTACAGTGATTTTAAATTTTCCAAAAATTATATTTTTTTAAAATTTCACTGAAATTGTTAGTTTAAGTACCTAGGATTATAGAAAAAAAATAGCAAAAAAATTTGTGGTATACACTTTTTGCCTATCTTCACTTTTGAAGGGGCAGCAAAGTTGAAGATTTCAGTCAAACTTTGAAAAAATGAATTGTTGGGGAAATTTAAAATAATTTCTGCCCCTTCAAAAGTAAAGATAGGCAAAAGGTGTATACCACAAATTTTTTTGCAATTTTTTTTCTATAATTCTAGGTACTTAAACTAACAATTTCAGTGAAATTTAAAAAAAATAAAATTCTGAGAAAATTTAAAATCACTGTAGCCCCTTCAAAAATGAAGATAGGCAAAAAGTGTATACCACAATTTTTTTTGAAATTTTTTTTTTCTACCATCCTTGATACTTAGATTTACGATTTTATTCAATTTTTAAAAAAATGTATAAGTGGTTGCATACCATGAACACATAAGGGGTCTGAGATCAGGTGCAAGAAACTCCCCGCGCGCTAGGCTATACGTTGGTACTAGTCTCCAATCCCGGTTCCATACTACCTATGGCCGGTTATTGATTTTTGAGGCCAAAATAATTAGTACCTATGTAAGTTGTTTATTCCAAAATTACATTTTCATCAGTTTTTTTCCTTAAACGTGCTATGCAAATCGCATGAAAACTTTATAAACTTTGAATTTTGTGTTTTTATAGTAAAAAGAAATTTGATGGGGGTGGGGGGGCTTATAATTCCTCAAAAAATTATGAAATTTCGGACCCCCTCCTTGAGAAATTTCTGGCTACGCCACTGTGGAGTGAAACCTGCTCTGTAGGCCCCAAATCCACATTTTGAAACAAACCAACATTTGCTGAACCTAATTTTAAGTCGTAGAAACGTTTTGTGCATATTAATTCGCTCTCCTGAAAAATTTCTTTTTTGGAAAATGAAGTGGGAATCAATTCATACATACCCTGCTAAAAAAAATGGGAATCAATTCGCATATTCACTCTTGAAAAAGGGGGAATCAATTCGTACATCTCCAAAAAAAATGGGAATCAACTCACCTACAGCCATTTTAGAGGGGCTTCAAACCACCGTGGAGGGGTTAGCGATGGGGGTGGGTGGGGTGGATCGAAGTATGCTGATTAGGGGACCATTTTTGACAAAATTCAGAAAAAAAAGCTGTTACCTTCTATGTTTGGATTAGCCCTGGAAAAATGCTTTATTGACAGGACTAAAGGTGTATCTATGCAATTTGACGATTGAATTTTTGAAACGTAAATCTTCCACTTTGTCCAAACTTTACACAGCTATGCTCAATTTTCTTCGTGGATACGTTGACTGCCTCCATTTTGAACCACGTAAGAACAGAACCCAGCCGTCAGCAAAAATTGAGTGTTGGACGCTGGTCGCGGTCGCGGCCGCGGCCGCACCATCGCCAGTGCTAACGCGAGCGCCAGTAGCAGTATAGTTAATTGATAGCGTACGTACCTATAGCGTGACCAAGGGCTTCGGCTGCCTGTAGGTAGATATATTAGGTAGTAGGTACACGTTTAAGCTCGACTCCTCGAACTGATTCCGATTAATAACAGTCGAGTCAGCAATAATTAATCTCACGTCGCTTCGTTACCGTGCTGTGCTCCTCTCTTCTTATTCGTTGTAGTATTATATCGTTATTGTATGGCTTGCTGCCCTGCTGGTCCAAGTCGAACGTCGCGCCGCGCCACCGCCGCCCCAGCCTATGGCTGGGATGTGCTGGAGGGAAAAAAACTAGCAAACTGGAACCAGTTACCAGTTTAGAATTGGATACGGCTTCGAAAGGTGCAGTATGTGCTACCGTGTTAGGCCTTAATTGAAAGTTATTCGAAGATTAACTTATACGCTTGGGTATAGTTAATTGCGACCAACTGGCTTCCTTATTTTTTTCTTCAGCAGACTTTTTTCCATTTCGTCGCTGTTCGACACTGCACTGGACCACCCTTCTGAATATCTCTCGCGTTAGTTAGAATAAGTGATTTACTAGCATTTTTTTTCGTGCCTTTTTCGATTGAAAATTAACTATAATACATACTACATACCTACCTACTAGGTGTTTGATTACGTGATTTTTTCGTATTAGAACGCATTTTAGCATTGCACTAACGGTCGCAGTCGACAATGGATGTTTACCCGATGCGACTCTTGCCAGGTACCGAAATAAAATCGTACTTGCAAGACTTCGTCGAACGAAATAAATTACCAGCAGCTTTTATACTGACCTGTTGCGGCAGCGTTGCTAAAGCTCGTTTACGATTCGCCTCCGATCAACATCTCGATCATAAAACGGTAAAATTAAGTGATTTCAGCAATTAAGCGTAGCCTATCGTTTCCATAAGCTCGTAGGTACATTACGCGGTATACTGTATAATTACCTATCGTATTTGTACTTAGGTGCTTATGTGTTATGTTTCTTGTGTGCATGCGATAAGTCGTTGATATGACCTTCTCGCAGGTAACCATCGACGAGAAGATGGAAATTACGTCGTTGGTAGGTACCATATGCAAAGATGGAGCTCACTTGCATACGACGCTGGGAAACCAACAAGGACAGACTGTATCGGGACATGTTATGGGAGACTTCGTCGTACATACCACTGCTGAAATAGTTCTGGGTAACGCTAACGACAGTATATTTTCGAGAGAGTACGATCAAAATACTGGATTCAACGAGTTAGTAGTGAGGAGTAAGAAACGACCTGCGTGAGGTGTCAAATTCGAATAATTGTGCAAATAAATTGAAAATATCTACACCGGTATTTTCGAAATGTTGTTGTTGTTGCTTTTTTTTTACAAATCAAGTATCTGATTATCTGATACCTATAGCAGGCATCATAGCAGGTCACTTTTTTAGGGTGTTTGTCACTTTTTTTCGACTTTGATCACTAAAAGTCACTTTTTTCATCCAAAGGTCACTAAAAGTCACTGTTTTCCTCCCAAAGTCACTTTTTTTCGCATTTTCAAGCAAAAATTCAAATTTTCTCGTAAAAATTGCTATTTTTCAAAATTATTGAAGAAAAAAATTAAAAGTTTGTAATGATTTTTCAAAAAAAATTCCCCCCAAAAAAACTATAGAAAAAAACTATAGAAATAGTCCCCCGAAAAAATCGAATTTTTGGTTACTTTTGGTTACTTTTTGGTCATTTTTTGGTCACTTTTTGCTCAAAAAAGTCACTTTTTCCCTTTGAAATTTCGCTATGATGCCTGCTATAGGGCTGGGGTTACACATTGGTATTTCCTATTATAACTGGCTATACATACATGGGTACTTACCTAGACCTTGGTACACATGTGGTTTCGAACAAAATTTGGGATTTTTCAGCATTAAAAAAGGCCCATTCTGTCAGGAAATAAAAATTTGAGCCAACAGATGCAGATTTTGGAAAATTGTGCTATAATCGATCAAAAAATAGGTAACTACCTTTCACGGGTAACTCGTGTGTTTGTTGCCTAAGTTCATAAAATTTATCAATTTTTATAGGATTTTTTCAAGGCTGAATATTTTTTAAATTTTCTGAAGGTTTCGAACCGTTTTGAAACCGCCGCGCCGCGTCTCTAATTGATTCTGGAAACCGAAATTATGTAGATGTACACAATTTCAGTTTTTTTTTTAAATTTCGTGATTTGTTCAAATTTTTCATATTTTGCAGGTTCATGGGGTGTTAATTTTCAATTTAAAAAAATTTGTCAAAATTCGAAAAATAAACTTTATATATGTAGACTTAAAATTTTGGATATTGGGTAATTTCGATAGGCATATTTTTATTTCGATGCAAAATTTTACGGCCAGCCGCTGGTAGGTAAGGTATAGGTATTAGGTATTAGGTATAGGTACCTACTACCTATTACCTAATTACCTGTGTTGTACACTCGAGTAAATCAGCCTTCAACACGTACCTATGATTACGTTTATGCATCAGGTTTGATTTTTTTATTTACATGCAGACAGTGACGTATCGAAGGCATTACCCGGGGGGGGGGGAGAAGAGGTGAAAATCCAAACTCAAATTTTCAAAATTCCCAACTACATATAGCCGATATCAGGCTTCCGGGGGAGGGAGTGAGATTGAAATTTGCTAACCAATTTTTTTCAAACTTTCCCGGCTGATTTCTTAAAATTTATATGTAGGTACTAATTTTTTCCAAAGCACGTGAGGTTTTTTGATTTTGTTTACTCGATCGTTTTCATCATTTTTGCGAGCTTTTGAAGTTTTCACAACCCATCATAACACCATTTTTGAGATAAAAAATCAGAATAAATTTTTCATTGGTTACTTCAAATTTCTCTTTTTTTTCAAACCTACAAGCAATCTCATTGTACTTGAAAAAATATACGAAATAGTTTATTTGACTTGAGCGAAGGTAGAAATTTTGAAGAAAAATTATAATTTTACATTACTTAATAAAATTTTGTAATTTCGATGTAAAGAATAGGGAAATGAATTTAGCCCGAGCGAAGCGAGGGCGAAAGTTTTAGTAAACCTCAAATTAAATGTACAATAAAATAGTGTTTTGAAAGAATAAACTTTAATGAAAAATCGACTGCTTCTATACTTTAAAATTATTAAAGTAAAAATATAACATGGCCGAGCGTATAGCGAGGCCAAAGCTTTTGAAAAATTGTATTTTTAAATATCAAAAATAAGTTTTAAAGAGAACAAGAACAATGAAATTAATTGGAATGATTTTGAAGAAAAATGCGAAAAAAATCTCGTTTAAATTACAAGTGCAATTAATTTTTAAAATGACAAGCTGAGAAAATGATCAATTTTCAGTTGGAAAATTTTGTTGATTTCCGACTTTTAAAATAGGTAACCATTTTATTTATTAATTTTTCATTTAAAAAGTAAATACCAATGGTCCAATCGTCCCAACTGACATTTTTACTCATCACTTGGGACAATTACCAATTTTGAGTTCGGAAATTAACCATTTTTGAGTTGGTAAAATTACTAATTTTGAGTCTAAAAAATTAATCCAAACTGTCCAATTTTCTCAACTCACAAGTAAAAAATTTTCTCGGGGGGAGCTCCCCCCCCATCGGTACGTCACTGGATGCAGATGCTCAAAATAATTTTTTAAAATAAATTTACAAGTGTACCGAGTTCTTTCCTCAGAAAGAGGATTTTAAATATTTCCCTCTGAAAACAACCCCTTCAGATATTTCATTAAAAACAAAAAAGCTGAGGAATTGCTGCTTAGTACTTACCTAGTAAAATTAATTCGAGCATCAAAGTTGAAATTCTCTGAGCTTTATTCGTAATAAATTTGTAAAAGTATTGGACAGTAATTTCTCCATTTTATTGTGAAGTAGCTGGTTGATAAAGCTAGATGGAATTATACACAAATTATAGCCATATTCTATTTTCTCATGCATTGTTAAATGAATTTTGAAAAAAAAAATCAGAAAAAGGGGCCAAGAGTTCGAAAAAATTATGAAATAGGTATTGAATAAAATTCGAATACGAAATTATATTGGAGAAAAAGGGAGCTCTTTTAATATAATGCTAAACTTATGTGTAAAATAATCTAACTAGCTAATTAACCCATTAAATATACCTTCCATTTTTCTCCTATCTTTACCCCATTTATATACCTTCAAACTAGCGTACCAAATTGCCCATCCCATCTGTACCCCCAAGTTAACCCTACAATCATACCTTCTACCCCTCATACTTCCCTACCTTCTTCTCGAAAATCCCAAAAAATATACTCGCTCGCTTTTTTAACATACCACCTATCAAAAAAAGAAAAAGTTGTGGATGAACCATAATTATGTGCTTGGTAACTCGAGCTGACCGACAATTACGACAATCCCTACTCCAAACTCTTACTGTGGAGAGCATCAAAATCCTCGACTTCCAAGACAAGCACTCTCATCATCGAATAATGCTGTCGACTTATAGGCCCGAGCGATCAACAGACCTCCTGAAAGCTGTAGCAATCGCCACCAACACGCGAAACTTGCTAAAAGTTTTTAAAGTTTAAAATTTTTTGAAAGTTGTCATGATTTTAAAGCTTGGTGAGAAAAGGTAAATGCAGACCCATGGTCAAGGGGTGGAATAGAGATACTCGAAGTTTTAATCTCCTGTCTTTTCCCTTGATTTGAAGATTCATCGATTTCAATTTTTAGGTATGAACTTTGAATCCGAGGGGTCATCTCGAGGGGAGGGTTCAGGGGGAAATGGATAAAAATGGCTGAAATGCATTTTATCATGAATCTCGTCTTTTGAGTTTTTTTTTCTTCGAAATCAATATCATGGTGAAGTTGGATAAGTAGGTAAGCATAAAATTAGGGTGAGGAAGGATAAAACTGTAAGAGAGAGAAGGGCTGGCGACTCCAAATTTTGAAAATTTATCAATTTTACTCCAGTTTTTTCCCCTTGTATCCTGAATATAATTCAGTTTAACGTTCTAAAATCAAAAAATTTAACATTTCGATGAATTTTCAAAATTTTGAGACTTACCTTTTCTCTCACCCTCCAATTCCATTTTAGTCTTCTTATACCCCAAAATTATTCGCATTTGTTCAAGTCCATCGTGCATTTGATGGAAAAAATTAGAACCTTCAAAATGTGGGCTTCTTGATTCCCCCTTCCACCCGTATGACCCTTCGGGTTCGAAGTTCATGTGGTAAATTCCTAAGAGTCAGACGGTACTCGATAAATTTATCAAAAAATTTTATTCACTTCTTACCTATTAATTACGATTCTATTCTCAACTTTTTCATGTAGAGGAAAAACAATGTTATTACACTTCAGCTTTCCATTTTTTTTTTCAATTTTAAAAATTGTAATGTCATTATGTAGGTGATGAAATTTAATAAAATATCATTATATCAATTCGCCTAAAAATTTCAAGTTTTTCAAGTTCAACAAATGCTATTATGTCAGTGGTCGTCCAAATTTTACGTGAAAAATTGGTCTCATAGAGGAGGGGGAGGGGGGTAGAAAGAGGACCAATGTTTGAAAAAATTTCCAAAATTATGACTCTTTTACTTGAATTGATTGAATGTTGAAAATTCACACGTGTTCTTAGATGTATTTTGGACTCATTTGATTTTTTTTTTTTTTTAAAAAAACGTTTCCAAACATCATTGGGGTTTTCAACGCTATAAAAAATGATAAAATCTGGACCAGGAGAGGGCAAAATTGATTTTTTTTCAAAATAACACAAATTATTATTTTATTTTTGCAGCAAGTGTCTTATATTTTTTTTCATGAAATTTAAAAATATCTCATCTTCTTTTCAAGGTATTTTCTTTTGTTTAGAAATTTTGAAATTTAAAAACAGAATTCTTGGTTGATATGAAAAAACTCGAATGTTTCGACTACGTAGTAGCTAGTCATCATCAGCCACAGCGAAAAATTACAATTAAAAGATTACAGAATAATTATGCAGTACTAGAGAAATATTCATTAATTAATCTATTTATTGTTTTTTTGTTTGTTTTTCAGGTTAAAGATGAATATAGACATGTACCTACCTAATTTAAACTACAAAAGTATCAGTCGGACAATTACTGTACCTACGTGCAATAGTGTCAGGTGAGTAGCTAATTAAATCTAAACCATTTCGATCAGTTTGATTGAACCAATGTAACCGTTTTCTCCAAAATCAGTGATTTTTCAACATGTAAAAGGTGAAGATTATATTTTTCTTGAGTAGGCAAAGGTATGGAAACCTCATTTCTATACATGCGAAGCTTTGCTCTCGTTTTGCTCGGGTACCTATCTAAAGGATTAAGATAATACCGGAATTCTGAGTGGGAGTCGTGAAAAAAAGGCGATGAAATTTTGTTTGAACAATTTTGATATGGATTTTGGACTGCAAAAATATTTAAAGGATCGGATCTGTCCCGAATAGGTTGATTCAGTTGATTGCAAAAGCAAAAGCTACTACGGTAGAGTTGGGCATTGCCTTAGTTCACTTAAATTCGGCTTGATTGAATATCATTTTCATAAGTGTGAAAATTGATTTTTTTAACGTTGTCGAAACACCCACATCAAGGATTATCGCGCACCGTTTTTATAGCAACAGCGAAGTCCTTTTTCGCGGTTACTGCCTAATGTTTTATTAAAACAAATTATAACGGTTAATTTTATTTACCCTTGAGTGGGAATTTCAATTATTCATATATTTCATTTTTACGTTCAAACTTCACACACCTACTCCGCCTACGATTCGAAGATACGAATTATTTCTAAAAATATTTCTTCGGCGCTCGACTTTTTGAAGCATGCCTCTTTTTAATGAATACGAATATACTTGAAAAAAAATAGCGTGGAAATTTGGATGGGTACTCTTTTAATTCAGGGTAATACTTTATGTATACGATTATTAAAAAGAAAATACTAGGCTACGTACGATTACAAATTAAAACATACGAACAAAAACACAAAACTCACGCGACAAGTCTTCAAAAACAAAAAAATTAAAATCTAAAAAAAAAACACAAAACCGATTACGTAAGGTTTAAAAATGAGGTACAATTTATGAAGAGAAACATTAAAACGTAGGTAATATTTGTCGTAAAATATGCAGTTTAAAACTCGCATCTAAAATACAATTCGATCAGCGATGCGCTACACTTCGGTACGTTTACAAGTATTCATTCTTTTCCGAAGGAACTAATTTTCAACAAACAATTTTACCAGAATTGGATAAGTCTGTTAGGTACAAAATTTGATACAACGTCCTACAGTGAAATTGAATATCACTCTAGTAACAGATGCTTTGAAGTAGTCGATAAATGGCTCAAGGAATAGTCGGCACTGATTCAACAGATGATGAAAGACTATTGAAATCTATCAAGTTTTGATCGTCTTGCTGTTCTTGCTTCGGATACGTGGATTCGTAATATTTCAGTTTTTCCTTCAACGAGGCCACTTCTTTCTGACTCTCGTCGAGTTGATTCAAAAGTTGAGATATCAATTCGCGAAGTTTGTTGTTCAGAGTGTGCAGCTCTTCTATTACGGTACTATCGCTTTTCGGGTGTTTGATGGCTGTGTTGTAAGACGGACTTTTGCTCAGCTCGGAGCTTTCTTCTTCGTTTGTTTTGGTATCTCGTTCGATTAACGCGTCTATCAAAGAATCCACTGCTTCCATATTCCTGCGCGGAAAAAATGAAAAGAGGTGTTAGAGCGAATGTATATTGTTTTATGACGGGTGGCAAACTAAATCGATTGAAAATTTTTTGATTATTTTGAAAGTGTTTTCATATTTACGTGACTGAGAACGATACAGAGCACTTTACGTCCCTCTCGCTGATCGCTCGAGTGGTTAAATGTGCGTGCATCTCTCTCAATTACGCAAAATACATATAATACTCAACTAGAGAAAAAGAAGATTCTCGACTCGTTCGAATTATTTCCCTCGCTTCGCTCGAGCACTAAACTTCACACTTGTCGAGAATCATTCTTACTTTCTCGGTCATGTATAATACCAAAAATATCATCAAAAATAGTGTACCTGAAAATTGCCCATTGTAAATCCTTGTCTTTCTCGTCCGATGATTCAAATTCAGCTTGTGCCAAAGCCATTTGTTTTTGTTTATGAGCTAACAATTTTTGATGAATGCCGTATTGAATTTTTTTCAATCTGCAGCAAATTTGAATAGTTATACGAGTGTAAATTATAACGTACTTGATGATGTATAATAATTGCACGTACTTTAAAATATGCTTCTGCCGATGATGATAATCTTCTTGTAATTTTAATGATTCCAAAGTCACAGCGAATGAGGTGTGAGAAAAAGACAGCTGTAAGTAATCAATCGCTTGTTGATGACATTTCGATGCTTCGTCAAAATTCCTTATTTTTTCATAATTGTCCGCAGCTCTGGCAAATCTGTGAGCCTAATAAACAGAATATGAGTAGTGTATTTACTCACTGAGAATTATTAATAAGTAGAAAGTATCGCTTATATTTACCACATTGAGAGAATGTTTATAATTCAAGTCGTCCATAAAATGACAATATTGTGGTGTTGAGAAGTTTCATAATTTAGAATTGCTGCCGTTGAAAGACGATCGATTGCCGAGTCCAATTTTTCATTCAATCTTCAGGAACGAACCAACACTTTCACAAGAATTTTAATTTCATTAAATTAATATCAAAAATATAAAAATCGTTCTAATTTTGTAATAATTTGTGTTTTCTTAAATTTTCTACGCTGTTCGCGAAGGTAAACAATTTAATAAAATTATTGTTATCAGTGTTCAGCCTTTCCGTGATCAGTGCTACCTCTTATAGAATTCATTGTTTCCCGAGTTTTCTGCGAGTGTTTGGAGTTGACAAAAGTCTTTTTTTTGAACATTTCAGTGAATTATTTCAATTACTTAATGTGAATTTAAATTTATTGTATAGTGTTATTATTTAAATTTTGAAAATATTATCGAAACGTTTTCAAATAATATTTTTTGTAAAAATATTGTTAGCCAGTTTACGTTTTTCAGAATGGGACAAAATAGTTGAATGACGTCGTAGGAAAACAAACTGAAAAAATTGATAAAAGTGAAGTGATAATTTTCTTTTTCGAAATTTTAAATTATTTTTATTTGAAGAAGAATAATGAAATTTTGATTTTTGCTTTTACGTGGATTCAATGAACGATTTCTTATCATTTTACAGAGGTAAGTAATGAACTGATTCGTTGTTTTTTTTACAAGTTGAATTAAATGTCACTTCGGTGAAATTAGAATTTATAAAACTGTTTCTACTTTGTATTTTCAGTGAGTGTAGTTTTAACCATCTATCTGCCGAATTCCCAATGTCATCTTCAGAAGCATCTGGCGGAAAATCGCACCATCTCGTATCCCAGTTTGGCGCTGCCATCGAAAAAGCATCGGACGTGTTGAAATTTTATCTAGAGAAAAAAGATTTCGCCGAATTATCCCTTGAAGACAAAACCAGACATGATTTGTTTCTAGCTTACGCTTTGAATTGTTTTATGTGGATGTATCTGAGAACCAATGGCGAAGACCCCTCACAAACAGTATTGAAAACTGAATTGAATAAAGTTAAGGAAAGCATGGCCGAATTACAACGTGCAATTGATCGCAAAACTATAATGCCCAGAATCGATCAGGCAGCTGCTAAACGGTTTGTCAAAGCTGGTTTATGGGAGGAACAGAATCCTAAAAAAAGTAAACATATACGTTTCGAGGATTGAGATTGGACGTTTATTACAATTTTTACAATGTCGTTTGATTTATTTTTTTGCTGTGATGAAATTGCGTTAATAATATATTTCTTTTTTTATTGAATGAAAAATGTTTTCTTCTCTATCTTCTATCAGAGGAATTGAGAATGATTAGTTTATTGTTCAAGTATTGAAAACTGGTTACGTTAAGTCTCGTTAAGTCAACCGAATTCCATGATATCATGTTTTCATGTTGTTTGTTCTTCGTTCAGAGTATTTGACGAGCGTCTGTTTTCATTTTAGTACTGTCGGAAATGATGCGGCATCTTTTTTTTTCTCGTGTGTGTGTAGTGACTATAAAATCATTAATTTTTACGTATAGGAAAATAATTTTTTTTAATATTGAAATTAATTATAATTATTCTGCATTTTGCTCAAAGAAATGTAGGAATTTTTGACAATTTCGTCATGAAAAAAAATTGTCAAATTGGAAGAAAAAAAATTGAGTCAAGGAAAATTGAAAGAAAAAAATTTGAGCTGAGAAAATTAAAGAAAAAAAATTTGAGTTGAGAAAATTAGAAGAAAAAAATTTGAGTTGAGAAAATTAAGAGAGAAAAAGTTGAGAAAGTTAAGAGAAAAAATTTTGAGTTGAGAAAAATTGAAAGAAAAAATTTTGAGTTGAGAAAATTAAGAGAGAAAATTTGAGTTCAGAAAATTAGAAGAAAAAAATTTGGGTTGAGAAAATTGAGAGAGAAAATTTTGAGTTGAGAAAATTAGAAGAAAAAAATTTGAGTTGAAAAAAATTGAAAGAAAAAATTGGATGTGGAAATGGAAAAACGATCGCTAGTCTGATACCCTAGGACTTCGAAAATTATTCATAGTTTTTTCCCGCGTCAGGATTTTTTTCCATTTCGATCCTCCCTTTATCCCTTTCTATTAAATGAAGAATTTTCAGTTTTAAATAAAAGGCTCAAAATTACAAGCACAAAACCCCGTACAGAAATGTTAGGTATTTTGACACGCCTAAAAATTAAAATGGTCCAAGTGGCACTTTTTTCAAAAATGGGGTTTTTACAGTTTTGAATTCAGAGAATCAAGCTGTATCGATTGAAATATAAAAAAAGTAAATTTAATTAATTTTAACCTAAAAAAAAAACTGTTTGAAATTTGCGAAGTTCATAAGTGCAATGCAAATTTTGTTACATTATTTGGCTGTCCTGTAAAAAAAATCAATTTGGCACTTGTACCATTTCAATCTTGAGCATCGTTTTCATTATCCTTTATCCTGAAAAATCATCAAGTAGTGTATGTTTACCACGACCAAGTTTGATGGAAACTTTTTCAAAACTTGATGATGTTCAAGTAAGAGATAGTTAACAGATGATAGGTAGCCAGAAATCGCACCCCTAGTGCAATAACAACACATCTCAAAAAAAATTGACCTTCGTATTTTTTCCTGTAACGTGCTCATCTTTGATCAGTTTTCAATTTACATCAAAAATAAAGAAGTTCATTTTTTTTGAGATGTGTTGTTATTGCACTGGAGGTGCGAAATGACTGTTCAGTGTTTTTTACTTTAATTTTTTTTTCAAAAATCACTAAAATCACTGAAAATTGAAAAGTCTTCAATTTTTTTTCTAATTTCTTTTTTCACAAATCACTAAAATCACTGAAAATTGAAAAGTAAACCTGTCAAAAGGAGTAAAAAATCACTAAAATCACTGGATTTTTCAAAAACCTCTGGAAAAATCACTAAACTTTTTCAAAAGCTGAAAAATCACTGATTTCAGTGATAAAACACTGAGGTTGGCAACCCTGATCGTCGCTAATACTAACAACTCTTGAAATCCCACCAGTTTAGATTTCAACAACTCACAACGTTGAGAAAATTTTTCTCTCAATGTGGAGTCTGCCACCGACTCCATGAGGGTTGTGAATACATTAACCTCCATTACAGTGCTAGCTACTCCGGATTTTACAGAATCAATGTCTTTCGCCTTAAGCGCATCACCGACCTCGCTCAAGGTCTTTTGGGCCCTTCCCAGGGCTGCTTCCAACTCCTCTGCCTGTTAAAATATCTATGATAATTCTAAAATACAAATACAGAGCAAAATGCCCAAGCAAAAGCACAAAAATCAAAAGTGTGTGATAGACAACTTCATCGGGGCCATCGGGGGGGGGGGGGGGTGTCATATCAAATTGGGAGTCTAAATTCCTGAATTCCATGCAAATATTATTTGCGGAATCCCAGGATCAATGACAAATCAAAACAATGCCATCAATGTAACAAATCAAACAAAGTAGGTAGGTACCTAAATACCTATTAATCTTGAATAATCACCATTTCAAAGCAACTCGACCAAAACAAAATTTGAGGATCCTCATCAATGAAACTCACCTAAAGTAAGTTCTCCTAATCGATAGTAAATTTCGGCAATGGCACTACCATACCCCACCACCTAGGTGATCCAATGACTACCGTCGAGCATGACATATGTCTCAAATGCCACCATGATTTTGGCAAGCTCATATTTTACCATTTTCATGCGAGTCGTTGAAAACTTCCATCAAGGTGGATGTTTTCCAAAATGTTCGAATTAGTCATTTGACTCAAAAGAATTCGAACCAAAGAAACTCCTGATTTCCCAGGTTCATTGAACCCTTAAATCGTATATGGAGTTATGATCAAATTTATGCATCATCAGACTATTTTATCACGGAGGTCTAGCCCTGCATAAACAATGAACCCCACACCCAATGGTGTGTACGTAGGTACGTGGAAACCAAACAAGTCAAAATTATTTATTTTGTATCTTGAAAGTACAAAGATACGAGGTTGCAAAAATGCATGATACATTTCGCCAAAGAATCTTCCATATAGCCGAAGGCGCTGAGAGAGGGCAATAAATCCATATATACCCCCTCTTGGTATCACTTCCTCGCCAAAGTGAATACCAATTATAGGCGAGAAAGCACAAACTTTTTATGAAAATTCTTACCCATTCAAATTCTCATAACGAATGCACTAGCCCTCCTCAAAGATAAAGTTAACAATTCTATCCCGAAATTGTGGTAGAAAATTGTAATTAAGTTCATTGATCCAATGCCAAACTGCCGACCAACCAATGAACTTCACAAATTGAAATTAAAAATAGGCAGATTATTTTCAATTTCATTCACTCGACAAACGCATATCGATTAGGCAATCAAAATTATCGGTACTAAAGAAAAGTACCAATCAATGAGCATATTTCATAATATGGGTGATAATCAAAATTAAAAAGTCAAAATCAAAGCGTTAATGTCTCAAATATCAACACTCAAGGTCGAAAATTCAAAAATTATTCAAAACGCTAGCCAAAATTAAAATTAATTATTGATTGTCAAAGCAAATTTCCAAATTAAAAATTCGAATTTAAAATCAACTGAAAAATTTGAAATTCAAATTATCAAAATATCGAACTTCAAATTTTCGTATGCACAAAATCAAAATCAATTCAAGTTCCAATATTCAAAATATCGAAACGTCAAATATCAAATGTTCAAATGTATAAAATGCAAAAAAATGATCAAATAAAAATTGCAAATTTAATTCGTGCTTCAAAAATCCGCACGAAAAATTCGCCAAACAAACGCCATCATATTTCCTGAATTAAAATAAAAAATTTAAAAAAAAGGAAAAAGTGACGCGTGTGACGTCACTGTGAGTCGAATGATTCGACCAATCACAGGGCACCGTCTAAAAACAAATGCTGGGCCCATTCAACAAAGCCGAACACCAACCAACAAAGCACAACAAATAACAAAATAACAACAACAACAAAACAGACGCGAATTGATAAAATAGGGATAATTTATTTTTACTTTTTCAGTTTCAGCCATTGGATTATCTGGTTCGGATTTTATCTGTAAAATTATCCTATTTTCGAAAGATATTCTCCATAAATCAAAGGTAAGCTTCACTACAGCTAACTTTCCTATCATACGTTTCATACTAAGAACTTGGAAAAAAAAAATGATGCCGCACCATTTCCGACAGTACTTCAATGAAAACAGAAGCTCGTGAGAATTTGTGGTTGACTCATGCCTTGTAGCAGCTGGTTTATGTTGGTGCGTTTTATTTTATAATATTTTAACTTCATTTTAATCTTTTTTTTATGTGTAAATTAACGGATTGACTCCTTCCTTGAGTTGACAGTTATTACCACGGTGCGTGATACTTTTGATTTTTTTTTGTCTCAACAGTTCAACACTGACATTGATATGTTTATTCTGTTACTGCGCGTGCTAGTGTTGAAGAACTATCGATAGTTAGGACTATCGATAGTTTCGATATATCGTTAAGAAACTATCGCGAAAAATTTCAAACAACCAGGGGTGGGTTCAAATTTGAATGAAAAGGACTTGTTGAGACAAATATAATATTCGTTGTTTCTCATCATCAATCACATGTTTCACTCTTCAGCTATAAAAAAAAGGAAAAAACTTTGAAAATAAATCACGATCGCATGTTTTGCAACATTTTAGCACTCAGAAATAAACACATCAGTGGTGGAATTATTGGAATATTGACGAAATTTCAAATTTCTTTTTTCCGGACACGAAATTGAATCACAACACCAAAAAAACACGCCAGCTGAGTCAAAACGTCCTATTGTTACGATATATCGATAGTGAAATTCACTATCGATAGCCTATCGATAGTCATCACTATCGATACTATCGCAATACTATCGATAGTTCTTCAACACTAGCGCGTGCGTACAGTATGACGATAAGAAAAAAAATTGTTGAAATTTTTCGCGCTCAAATATTTTTGCTAAAGCTTATTGCTAATTACTAAAGAAATCGAAATTTAGTTGTGGTAATAATGTCCTTTGGTTTCGGGTCACTCGTGGATTGTAAATGAAGTGATACGAAGGCTTATGAATTCAGTCTTGAATTGATTTCTCATCATTCCACAATGGTAAGTATTAGTAAGTTAATTCGGATTGTGAGATGAGCTATTAAGTGCATCTCATAACTTATTATCATTAATGATTTGTAATACTAACTACGTAGAAGCGAATTCTCATCTCTGTGATTCATTACTATGTTTATGGGTTACAGATTGATCGTATGAAACAACAGGGTTGTCAGGACGAAAGGAAAATTATGATAGCATATCAAACGTACTCAGAACTGAAAGAAAGTAAGAAATTTTAATCCTGTAGCGTAGTTTTAATAACAAATCTGTGATATCCATTCGACTTTCAGTTGATCGTTTGAAGAATTTGATTTGCGATTACGATACGGATTTGGATATCACTTATGTTACAGAGAATCTCGCCGATTCTTCGAATATTTACGTTCCCGTCCATTCCACATTTAGTTTGACGCCTTCTTGGATCCTTAGCGTGCAGAGTAAATTATCTACGAACATGCCCAAAAGGTAATCAATTACACTGCCGACGTATATTCGATGGAATTTTCATAACTTTGGACATTTCAACAGTATTATTCTAGTAATACGTGAAGCAGATTCAACGTTCGTTCGGCATAAGCTGAGTGTCGGCCTTATTCCATCTCAAGTAGATTGTAAAAAGTATCGTAATACTAAACTTGACGATACGAGTGACCATGAAACTAGTAATCATCACCGAAGCAATGAATTGAAAGTTACCGCATCGAAACCGGGACGTTCGAAGAAATCGAATTAATGGCGTTGCGTTGTTTGTTTATTTACTATCACGAAATTATGATTTAACATCCTCAGGAAAAATCTACAAAGTATGATATAATCGAATATTTATTTCAAATACGCTAATGCTTATGGTTAATGAAAATGTATTGTAAATTTTTCTTGATTTGTTCACGTTGATGTAGTACTTCAGCATGGCAAAAGCTAGAAAACAGCACTGGACATTCGAAGTTGACGATTTCGGTATATGAAGTCTCGTACGAGTTTATCGTTGGTTCAACTAAGAACGTAGATTCTGAAAGTACTGCGAGTAAAAAAACAGCTTGAAAAAGTTACTCGTATTACAGTTCTCTTCGATATAGTAAGTATCCATATCTCCATATCTGACTTACCGCAGGTATAAGATGTCATGAAGCAAGTTTTATGATGAGAATAGATGATGAATTCGTTATCTGATATTTTTTTCACCTCGAAGTCAGCCCATGCGTAATTCGTCACCGATGGTAACTGTGATAAATATTCCGTGTAGAATACGCGGTACTTCCAGTGATTGTAATTACCACTTTCAGATAAGATGCTGAAATCTTTTCTGGAAAGTTACAAATGTTATTATTCCAAGATGAAATTTTGTTAATGATGATATAAAAAGCTTACATTGTTGGGTTTAATTTTTTCATGTTGTTGAAATCCGACACGAATTCCCAAACTTCTATGGGTCGTGAATTGGAAACGACAGCGTTGTATTTTACGATGTATTTTTTGCATCGTAACAGCATGTATAAAACAATTATCGAAATTACAACGATAATTGTTTTTTTCTTGTGCCACCTTATCATTGTTTATATTTGTTGTAACGGTATCGACAATAAGTAAAATGTTATAATGTATGTAATTAATTTTACGTGCAACACATGAACACAACTAACACAAGAAATGAATGAAACCGTACCCAGCTGAATCACCGATAGCACTGAAGTTCAGTAACACTGATAACTGGAAATTGAAAAAAAGCGCCAAATAAATAAAAGATTGCGCTCCTGATAGCCTGACGCACGGATACAGCTAGGAGCTAGGACTTGGGAGTTAGCCAAGTAGTCATTTTTAAATTATAGGAGGAATGAAGAACACAAGTTGAGAGAAATGAGTGACGATAAAAAGATGTATTGAAATTATTATTATGTATATAATTCAGTCGACTACTAATGTGAGTGCTACGAGGACCGGGCCGGAAATATGATAATTTAACCGATTGCTTATCTATTCGACGATTTTCTGTACCTATTGAATTTGTTGCTTCCACAATTTCATCAGTATTCAGCTGTTAAGTAGTTTGAATTATTTCAAGTCTGAGATGTTCGTTTCAACGTAAATTTGCCAAGAATTGTACAAATAAAGTGAGAGAAAAATTGACGCCAATAATATAATCAAACAACGTTTACTCGTTGTTGCAGCCCCATGTTTACATTACCTATTCAAATCGAAGCGAACGCGTAAGGTACATACTACATACATATGTAGATGTTCTACATCAACGTGCACACGATTCTCAATTGTACATTCTTGATGTGAAATGAACAAAAAAAAGTATTCGTACGTACGTATTTTGTAAATTTGGAGCACCGTGTTCTTTCTTCTATAAAAATGTAGGTAGAACCTACTCGTTTAATTTTCTCATGTTGAGAACAAAAATTTTATTACAAAGGGTATGGCCAAAATTTTGGACCTTACCCCCTCCCCCCTTTCAGAGTTATGGCCATTTTATTGCATTTTTTTCAAGAATTGTTAATTTCAACGAAAGTGGAAGAAATTTTCTGTTCTTTAGCACAAAGTTACATTTCGTAGAGGTGTATTTATGATGATTTTTTCAAAAAATTTGGTGTATTCCTTCACGGGATGTTTTAACCTGCCGTACAACAATATGGAATTGGTTTTTTCATTTGGTCATGTCTTTTTGTATAAAACGCTCAAAATTTTAAAAATCTGTTGAAATAACATTTTTGTACGGTTTTTTGTAATTTTTGGTTCTTAGTTCGGAGAAATGGCCGCAACCAAGTACACAACAAAATTTTTCATAAAAAAACTTACCTATTCTTTAGTAAATAGATGATTTTTCCAAGGTGGTTGCTCTGTTTTTTACGATTAAAAACTGCAAATAGCCGAAAAAACGTGAAGAAGTGCACCAAATTTTTTGCAACTTTGTGCTAAAGAACAGAAAATTTCTTTCGCTTCTGTTAAAATTAAAAATTCTTGAAAAAAATTTGATGAAATGGTCATAACTTCGGAAAGGAGACGGGTAGGGGTCTAATATTTTGTGAGAAAAATTTTCTAGACAATATACACCACTTGAGGGGTTTAGGAGCCCAAAAGCGCCAAAGGCCAAATTCACCCCTTACCCAGTCATACCCTTGGTGGATTTTGAATCTGGTGCTTAAAAAATCAAACGTTGCTCTCACTCGGCTCTGTAATAAAATTTTGAAAAACTAGCAAAGTACCTACTTTGAGCGGTGAAAAAGTTATTCGAAATACGAATCAGCCCGTAAGGTGTAAAGTTGACAATTGACGTTCCTTTGTCACGTTGTAACGCTTCTTATAAGACGCTTTCTTGTCAACACACCCAAGTTTTACTTCAATTTGCAAATATCATTCTATGAAATAATAATATTATTCATTTCCAACGCTTGTTACAGTGACGAAAAATCCGAAGGAAGAATAATACGATGGCGGCAATTTATGCTCCAAGTTGGAAACGAACGTGACATCTGTCGAAAAAAAAGAACTTTTTTGGTTGAATTTTCACGAATGCGAAATGGAAAAACCTATGCGGTGGCATGTGAGTTTGACTTTTTGTTACTCTCTTCTAAAAATTACGCTTAACATTTCGAGTATTTTATTGCGGGAAGAATTTCCTGTCGTGAAGGGTACGGTGGTTACATCGTTCATAAGTGTACAACAGATAGACTATATGCGGTGAATTAAGGAACAGTTGGGCTGAGATGTGATTTTTTTCGTGTATGGTATAAACGAGCTTGTCTCGATGTCTTAAGGTTTGTGAACTCAATTGAATCCCTTGTAGCAAGTTTTGAATAGGTTGGAGGCTTGAATATAATTTTTTGCGAACACTAAATTTTTTCGTTCTCTATTCGTTTGGAACAAGTGGAATTTTTTTTTCAAACAGCGACGAAAAAAATAACATATAATTTTAGAAAAAATCACAAATTCAACTTTAAAAAAAAGAAAAATACCAAATTTGGAATTTTTTTGGGTTTGAATTTTTTGAAAAATACAACGAAAGTCTAACATAGCATTAAAAAAAGGGACAGGAGGGAAAGAGAGGCAACTCATTTAAAAATTAAATTTAGTCGGCAAGTTTTTTTTATTCAGTTGGTTAATTCGTATCACTAACATGCGCCCCCCCCCCCGCCAAAGTAGGCTTGTTTTGTGCCTGATCAGTGACCAACTGACCAGCTCATCTTCGTGGGACACGATAATCAACATTTCCACTTCCTCATTCAAACACCAAAATTTAGCCAAAAATTTTTTTGATAACCCAGAATCATTAATTTATTATACTTTTGAAGAATTGTTTCAAATAATTTCAATAGCAGTGTTGCCAACTGCATTCTTATTGGCGCAATTTTCATAAAATTTCAGTTGACAGCGAAACTGCAAACAATTAATTAAAATTTACGTATTTTTGATTTTATTCCCAAAAAAATCTTTACCCTACTTTTCTAGCCACTGAATGAATAACTCGAATTTTACGAAAATTGCGTATCTAAATTAAAATGCAGTTGGCAGCACTGTCCTGAAAATTTTTTGAAAAATTTTATCGGTGTCATTGAAAAATTTGGGGCCTTGATTTTACGATGCTTGAGTGAGAGCAAATAGAATTCAGCAGAGATCAAAACAGTTTTGAATGCGGTCTGCAACTTTTCAACCAGTGGTAGTCAATTTTGAGGTCGATGGTTCAGAGAGATGTAGTAACTCAAATCGCACTTTTTAAGGGGTAGGGGCTGTCGGGAATTTCAGCAGGTAGCTGTATCCAGGGTGACAATACCCGCGTTTCCCCCATAAATTACGTCCTCCTTAAGTTAACGGACTTGAAAATTTTTGGAAGGTCTCATTCAAAGTAAACCACCTTATCAATTTTGATCAAAATCCAAGTTTTTTTTCGATCCTCTCCAATTTACGTACATCTCGCGGTGTTCATTTTTTTTTTTCGTGGCGCCTTTGATATTTCAGGGTGTCCATTCTCTGGAAAACCGGAAAAACCGGGAAAAGTCAGGGAATTTAGGTGGTCTGGAAAAGTCAGAGAAAAGTCGGGAAATTTCGGAATTTTCTCTGGAATTTTTTAAAAATCCAAAAAAGGGATAAATTATTTTAAAAAGTGTTTCTTTGCTTATTTTATTATAAATTTTTCAAAAAATTTCGCCCTCGTTTCGCTCGGGCCAAATTATTACATCTTTTACGCAATTTTTTTAATCATCATTTTTTGTTGACCGTAATTTACCATAAAATTAATATTCAAAATGCATGTCTTTGTTCATTAAATTATGAATTACCTATTCAAAAAAAAATTCCCTCGCTACGCTCGGGGCAATTTACACTCTTTCTTTCTACAGAATTTATTTAAAATCTTAAGTTTTTTGGAAACTTAGTTTTCAATAACAGAATTCGAAATTATTGGCCATGTTTTGGAAAACATGAATGAAGGAAAAGTGGTAAATTTCTATCTTTTAAAATAATATATTTTTTCGAAAAAAATTTCCCCCGAGCGAATTGCTCGGGCTCAACACGTTTATAATTATGTTTCCACGAAATTATTTATATTTTACCTCCTCATTGATTTTTTATTTTTTTTTTATTTATTGGTACGAATTAAACAATTGCAGGAGATTGAGTGAATTTATAAATTTACGGCATGTGTTTTTCATGGGGGGGGGGGGGGTGATTTTTTAATTTTCAGAAAGGAAGATTCCGAATTTTCATTCGATTGATTTGGTAGACACCCTGGCATAATTTGTTTCATTTTTCAAAACCTAATGCGTTGGAATACTTGGGGTTTCCTTTTTATTTGAAATTTTTTCTGTAGGTAATGAATTCAAATTTTCAAATTTTTGTGGTGAGGTGGAGTTGGGTGAGTGATTTTGAAAAAAATCGTTAAGACCCCCTGAATTTTCTATCATTCTTATGCAAAATTTCGGAATGTAAGTACATCACGTGAAAATCCCTCCCCCCCTCTTAGTTTACGAATATCATATTTCAAAGGTCTGAAAAAATTCGAAAATTTAGTCTAGAAAACCTGGAAAAGTCAGGGAAAATCATTTCTGAAATATAGTGGACACCCTGTATTTGATACAGAATGATTTTTTTCTTCAAAAAATGCCTTATTCGTGTTGAGTAAAAGACGATTAGGTAGTTTTCGATACTCCGAAATCATGCCAACTTAATTTGTTTTCTTATTTCATCGCAATAGTGTGCCATTCTGGACATTTTCTTTCGATTTTTATTTATACAATATTCTATATCATCGCTGGATCGATTTCTCAAAAAAAGAGCAATTTTAAACGTTTTGTTTTTTTGTCATCGTCATCGATACCTTGAGGTTGAAATATTAAAAGATCGAGTAAAATAACTAAGTATAAACTCGGCGTAACAAGCAGAGCGGCTGCAAGGAACGCTTTAGACCGTGTAATCCGACGATGTTGTGCTCTCTGAACTGAAGTAGCTGATGTTGTTGGAGAAGAAGAAGACTCGAAGTCGAAGTTGATGCATTCCTCGGATTTGTCAAATGAGCTTGTCATAAATTGTAATCAGACTTTCTGTAAGATTTATTGTGATTGTGACTGATTCCGTGATTCCCCTTCTCAATTCTGGTTTTCGGGTTGTGAACCGATGCGATGGTAGGATTGGTAGGAGATGGCGGTGTGGCACTGTGGCGTAGTGTGGCTGTGGCATTGGCTTTTTACATTTCGTAGCGTACAAACGAATCATCTTCGATGCTCGACCAATTTAAAAGGAATTATGATCGGTGTCAGGCTCAGGAATACCTACTTACGTGAGTTTTGTTACCGCGCCGCGTTGATCCACCGTATCGGAATTTTAATGCATCTTCGGGCCAGATTCTATTATTCGATGTTACGGTTAGCATTAGCTGCTAGTTGCTGGCTGCTTTATAAGTGGATGTACGAAAAGCTATTCCAGTATTCGTATAGTAGATACGTACTACGTACGATACCTGACGGTAGCCATCAATAGCCAGTTAGCCACGTACCACGAGCCTCATTTACCAGACGGCGATAATTTATAATAGACTGCTCTCGGGTGGCTTTTCTTATACGAGATTTAATTTTATTTAGGTACTCGTTCAATTTTTTCATTCAGCTGGTCGACGACGTCGCGTCGCGTCGTATACCTATGTACCTATGTACTTCTATCTTCTATCCAGGTATACTACTCGAGTTCGTTGTACGCATTTTTGACCAATTCGTCGCTATCGAAATCTTTTCGATTAGTAATTAGATCTATGTGAAATTGTTGATAAGACTGTATAGTCCGACAGATGATTCTAGGATATCCTATACCCCTCTCCGATCCTGTGGGACCTGTTTTGTCTTAAAGGGTACTTCTAAGGAACATTTTAAGCTGGAGTGTTTCAAAAAAAAAAGTTGGCTTTAGATACAAAATGACGGCTATTAATTTCATAATTCGCCCTGTAACACAAAAATTAGGGGATTTGCGATGAAATTTATAGTAACAAAAATGTTCTACGTAAAAATTCTAACATATACAGGGTGTTCCACGAATCGTCTGGCAAACATATTTTTTTGAATATAACCGGGTTCCACTAAAAAAAACTTGAGATGAACATGTTGCCTATTTTGAAAATTGCAAGGGGCGAATGCTGCTTCTAAAAAAATCCACTCAAAAAAAATTTTCAACCATGGGAATGGATACTATACTTTGAAAAGTAAACATATTTTCACTTTATCATTTTTTCTATAATTTTAAAATTGAAGGGGCTACAAAAAAATTCTAAAAAAATAAACTAATCAAGAGAATGGATAGTACGTTGAAAACTGAAAAAAATTTGTTCTGTAGACTTTTTGCCTACCATCGAAAATGAAGGGGCTAAGGGTCACTCAAAATGAATGGGCATCAAAAAATTTCAAATTTTCTCAATTTTTAATGACCCTTACTTACCGCTTCATTTTTGATGTGAGGCCTGAGGCATAAAGTCAACAGAACAAAATTTCTTCAGTTTTCAACGTACTAATTATTCCCTTGACCAGTTCATTTTTTTAGAATTTTTTTGTAGCCCCTTCAATTTGAAAAATAGGTAAAAAGTCATCAAGTGAAAATTTGTTCAGTTTTCAAAGTACTATTTTTTCCAATGCTTGAAAAAAAATTTAACGTGATTTCTGTAGAAGCAGCAGTTGTCTCTTCAAATTTCAGAATAGACAACATGTTCATCTTAAGTTTATTTTTAGTGGTATACCCGGTTATATTCAAAAAAATATGTTTGGAAGACGATTCATGGAACACCCTGTATTACGTCGCGTCGTGGAGTGAAATAATACACATAAGGGCCCGTGGGGCTCAGGGGGGCTCGAGCCCCCCTCCCCTTCAGCTCGGACAGGAGATTTTTTTATTACAAAAAAGTAAAAAAAAAACGTGATTTTTGCTCTTAAAACATGATTTTTCAAAAAAAAATCGCCCTCGCTTCGCTCGGGCATGGGTAATATGTTAATCCTTCTATTTTAAAAACTGATGATTTTTCACCGATCTTTCGGTCAAAAATCAATAATTTTGACTAAAAAATCAGTGAAAAATAACTGAAATTCAGGGCTGCGAGAACGATGAAATTTTGGTTCCCGTTCTTGTTCTCGTTCTTTATAAGTCGTTCCCGTTTTCCCGTTCCCGTTCTCGTTCTTCAAAAATATTTAATATCGTTCTCGTTCTCGTTCTTGTTCTTCAAAACTTGTTCTCGTTCTCGTTCTTCAAACTTTTGGTTCTTTTTGGTTCTTGGTTCTTTATTTTTCTCAAAACTCGAAAATATTGACATTTTTCAAGCAAAAAATTGAAAAAATGCAAAATCATCGTTCTCGTTCTCGTTCTTGTTCTTGTTCTTTTAATGCTTTCAAAGTCGTTCTCGTTCTCGTTCTCAAAATTTTTGGTTCTTTTTGGTTCTTTGTTCTTTGTTCTCATTCGTTCTCGCAGCCCTGCTGAAATTCCGTAATTTTTTCATTTTACTTGACTCAAATTCGTTTCTAATTACTCCAGCCCCACTGAAATAACAGGTTACTTCATTTTTTCGTTGAATTTTGAACCCTCCTCATTTTTTTCGAAATCTGAGCCCCTCCTTTACATAATTTCTGGGTGCGCTTATGTTACCTACTTATTATTAATTATTTGCATTTCGAATCTGTGAATTTTAGGGAATCACGAGCGGTTCCATAACCCCCTTCCCTTCTCCTTTCGCCAATTTGGGACGAAATTCAAAATAATCGAATATTTTTTGTAGCATATTGTTTGTTACGTTTTTTGAGTCTCTGGGTTTGAAAATTAACTTACAAGGGAAATATCCCAACACAAATTGAAATTTTAAGCCCAAACAAAAAAAATCGAAAGTACATTATAATAGAACCCCATATCCAAAATTTGAGGTGCTGGAGTTCATTTCTCGAATTTTGGTGAATTTTTGAAATTTCAAAATTACCTTAATCGCTCTGCAAAATAGTATGAAAATTTGATCTTATTATCGAAAAAAACTGAAATTTTGTATTATACGCCCTATTTTCGACCTGCCGAATCGATTGGAAGCGATTTCGAGACGTTTCGAAGCCACCAGAAAATTTTGGAATGTTCCAGTGCTGGAGAAAAGCTCATTAAAATGTTCTGTATGAACTTCAGCACCTATAATCGCGGATTACCCATATTGGTGATCTATTTGATCGATTAAAGCACAATTTTTCGAAATTCGTGACTTTGAGTTCAAATTCATATTTTTGGGCAGAAAATTCTTCTGGAAAATTTTTTTAAAATACGCTCACTGCGCACGTATTTGTTACGAATTTTGGAAAATTGTGCTTTAATCGATCAAATAAGTCACCAATATGGGTAATATGCGATTATAGGTGCTGAAGTTAATAACTAATAAGGAACATCTTTATGAACTTTTTTCCAGCACTGGAAAATTCTCAAATTTTCTGGTGGCTTCGAAACCTCTCGAAACCGCTTCCAATCGATTCGGCATGTCAAAAATAGGGAGTGTACCGAATTTCAGTTTTTTTCGTTGATTAGAATTAGATCAAAATTTTCATTATTACAGGAAAATGAACTGATGAGGATATTTTGAAATTTAAAAAATTCGCCAAAATTCGAGACATGAACTTCAGCATCTCAAATTTCGGATATGGGGTTTTTATGATGCACTTTCGATTTATTTTGTGTTGGGATACCCCCCCCCCCCCCTCCCTTAGGTAATAAACTTGACACTTTTGTTCCCTTTCCCCTCGCGACTCAAATTTGGTGCAGGAAATGAAAAAAAGATGAAATATTCCTTTAAATGTATACCTGTTAAAAAAACAGATTCCAGTTGAACGGCGGGGGGGGGGGGAGGGCCGCAAGGCACCGAGATACCAAGTTCCGGATTGGTATAGGTGTTCGGTATTCAAGGTTCACTTTTTTGCTCGCGAAGCGAAATTTCGCGTGATTGTCAGTAGAAGTTGGTAGGACTTAATGCTCGGAGTATGTAATAGGTATCTATCAACACTGCGATTGGAACAATTACTTAAAAAGAAATAAAACAAAGCACAATGCGTTCAATGAGTGTATTGTATGATAAGCGAACAATAGCTTTCCTTTTTTTTTCGCATCCATATTTGCGGAGTGACTTACACACAATTGTATTGGTTGTTAGGTGTGTAGTTATCGATGTTTTTTTTTCTACGTACAATCAAATACTGAAGAGTGCTAGGTGGTGAGTAGGTAACAATGTGACTGCGAGTACCTTTACCTATTGCTTCGCCTCGAAGAATCGTTTCAACTTGCGCAACAGACAACCATCCGGTAAAGTTGGAAAATTAATTAAAATCATTTCCAACTTTTTTTATTTTTCCACACGTTAAAGGGTTACGGTCACATGATTAATCAGATACGTCGCGCCGCACCGCGCCGGCCGTGTGAAGGACGCTGACGACTCGGCGGAGGGGTTTTGTGGAGAAAATGAAAATATTCCGAGTCCGAGACGTGAAGCACGCCATCGTCGTTCACCTAACTTGTACTTTTTCTTGTTCTTCGCTATCACGCGATGTTTTTTTCCTATTCTCGGCTCTGCTTTTAAAGATACCACAAAGCGACAAAATAATTATATAGAAATCGCGCGTACTCGTAGTTATTTTTTTCTGTGCGTACTCTTTTTCCCGTACTTTTTCCCTTTTTTTTTCACGTAGGTTGTTCTCATGTCAATCCGAGTAGCGAACGAAAGTCTACCGGTAATTTACAATAATTTAAAGGGATGAGATGTTTTTTTTTTCGCTCGAAGTAACTGCGACGTATTTCGTATTTTTTTTTTAGGGCAAAGGACAGGAAGAAAACGTTCAGTTTATTTTACTTCTGCGGTTCTGCTTTTTTCATCGACATCCGTTTGGTTATTAAGTGCCTGGTTTTTGTAAAATACCGTGAAAATTGTTTTCAACGTCGTAAAAATCTTTGAAATCTAAAACACAACTTCTTTCCACCCTGCTGTCCTCTTCTTCTTCATTCAACTTGTGAAAAAGAAATCAGTCGGCTCGTCGGCCCACCCGTAGTACTTACGCGAGATGAATTTTTCATAAACTCGAGCGCATTCGCCTCTTTCGTGTATATCAAACTTTTTGCAAGACGTGTAAGTCTAACGTAAGTATAGATAGACGCGGTGAGTCGTAACAACGAATAAATTTTTCAACGATAATTCAATTTGAGAGTGCTTCTCAAATGGCGCTGAAAAGTGTCGGAGCTAAGAGGTCTAACTCGACACAATGTTTGTCGTTACCGGTCGTATTTAAAAACAAGTCTCGCGATCGCGAAAAAAAAAAGCTCGAATTTCTCGCTCGGTGAAAGTACGAATACGTAGCGAGTCGAACGCGTGTAATTTGAATAAAATGAGCTACGCGACGCGATGTGACGAGGCGTGCGGAGAATTCCCTTTTGTGTACCGAATCAATTCACCGATGTCGATCGAAGAAGGCGCGGCGCGGCGTGACGTGACGGCGAATATGAGCAATGAGCGAATAAATTTTTCGCGAATTGTGAAAATTACGACGAAAATTTAATTTTGTAAAAACACGATTCTAAGTGTCTCTTCTCCCTCGTATTCCGATGAAACGCGTCGCTCGCCTAAAGTAGGTACCTACTACCTACTACCTACCTGCCAACTCGTAACAAAAAATTAATCTCAAACACGAATTCGGCTGCGATGATATAAAGTAAAGTAACCAGTAACGTTAATAAACCGACGAACCCCGAAGTAATTAATTAACAAAGAAAACATCCGCCACGTTGCCTCACAGCAGTACCTACCATACTTAATTATCAAATCATGAAGAAACACATTTCACAAGCTATATGAGCGACGTATTGTGTATCAAGTACCTATTGCGTATAAATAATAGTACATTACGCAACGAGGGAGATAAAAGTGATTTTCGACGAGTTTTGAGGTTTATAAGTAGCCCGAGTGAAGCGAGGGAAATAAATCAAACGAGCCGGTAATCACCTTTTACACTAATTGTGTAATGTGTTTTTTGTTATCGAGGGAGAAAAACGCGTTTTCAATTGCTAGAGCGTTCAGCGAGAGGGAAGTAAATTACGTTTTCAATGTGTCTATTAGCAAGGAAAACCAGAAAATAGCAAGAATTTCATTTTTCCACTTGAATTTTTCAATCGAAGGATTGCCTTTAGGTACATATTAAATATAAATGCCTTTTCAATTTCAATTTTTCATGAAAATTTCCACACTCGCTTCACTTGGGCAGGACTTCCGTCTTCTTTTTCTTTTAAATATCATTATTCGACTTTTTCTGTTGAAATGTCACAATCGTGATTTTTCTGCCTGGAATTACCATGTAGTTGCCTTCGCCTTCATGTTTGGCCTCCTTTTTTAGAAAATACTCTTTCATTCTAAATCAGTGAAAAGTCACTGATAATTAGTCAGAATTGCAGCACAGGAAAAATCAGCGAAATTCACTGATTTTTCAGCAAATTTCATAAATTTCACTGACCTTTCAGTAAATATTCACTGATTTTCCAGTGATTTTTCTCACCGATTTGTTTTCAGTAAAAAAATGTTCACTGATTTTCTCCTGCGCTGCAATTCTGACTGTTTCTCAGTGATTTTCCATCATTTTCGCTGATTTATAATTGAGAGAGTACCATAAATGTCATGATTGGGAGAGATCAAGTTCAACTTTGTTAAGAATTGAGAAAGGGCCTCTCCCGATAAGATGGTGAAATCGACCCTTGACCCGAATTTGGTCGAAAGTGATGCCAAATGTTACTTGAGATCTAAAAACATGGCACCTAAATTTTTGACCCCCTACTCCTAAGTACCCCTTTTGGAATTATTGCACTCTGCTGAAAATTTAATTAATGATATTTTCGAAAGGGGAAGGGACAGGGGACATTTTTTGAAATTTTCAGATTTTCACAGATTGTATAATTTTTTGAATTATTTTTCATATTTTTCCCATTTTGGAAGGGGTTGAAAATTTCAAAAAAAACAACGGGGTGGTATGGTTGGAATTTTTTCTTAATGTTCGTTATGTAGTCAAGTATAACATAATTATATTTTTCCCATATCTCCAAAATAACTGCAATATGGTCAAAAAAAATTAAAAACATATAGAGTCCGTGCCGATACGTCACATTTCCTACGGGCTCTCGTGAAAAGTACGGCGTTCACGGTCTTACGACAGGAAAGACGAAAAAAATGTCTCGATTTTGGTCAAGATTAAGTAAATGCATTACTGGTGAGTTCGGAGTGATCCAAAAAATATTTTAGCTCCTTATGATCGGATGGGATGACTCAAGAATAACTTTATTTCTTTTTGACCAAGTTCTAGTAGTCCATACACTAAATAAGTGAAATTATTTCTTTATTAGCAATTAAATATCATTTTGGTAACCCTGCATTATTTTCTGCGTTGCTAACCTGATTTTTTTCATTTTTCTCCCTTAGGGAGGAAGAGGGATTGACAATTTAAAAATGTTCCCTCCAATCTTAATAAAGAGCTAAAAAAATCCCCAAATTTTTTTGAAATTTTCAAACCTTTCCAAAATGGAGAAAGTCAAAAGAGTTTCAGCACAAGGATTTCACTGGTTTTTCAGAATTAATTTTTCTCTAGTTTTATTCTACGGATTCAAAAATATCAAGAGAGATTGTTTGGAAGAGATAATAATTATTAGGTCATTGATACAATCTATGTATTATATATTATGTTATGTATCTATACCTACAGTAGGGCGGGCGGGTCGAAAAAAAACCATCCTGGATTTTGAAGAAAATCTTTGAGGTAGTTTACTTTGAGCGGGGAGTCTCCCAAATGAATTTTGAGCTCCTAGGCCGGAAAAGAAGGAAGAAGTAGTCAGGTCTCAATTGCACAAAAAAAGGCTTCCGCGCGGGATTCCTGTTAAAAATTTTCCTCTCCCCTCTTTTCACAGGGTCACCCCCCCCCCCCCCACATTTCAAATGTGTGTACCGCCTAATCTATGGGTCATAACGAAAAAAATGTTCAAACAAAAGTTGTTCCTCAACACCTAATGTACATTTTCATTCCTTATCAAAATCCATTTTGGAGCAACTCCTGCCGCCCAAATTTGGAAATGAAAAGTTTTTTGAGAAAACTTCAAAATCACGTTTTCTTCATTTTCAACGAAAAATTTTGGAGATACGGAAAGATTTGTAACCACCAAAAGTATTTAGAATTGAATTTCCTTTTCATTACGAAAAAATTTTTAACCACCAAAAATATTTAGAATTGAATTTCCTTTCCAAAGAACTGTTTCACGAACATTTTCCTCAACTTTTCCTGACAGAGTGGACCTCTCCCCCTCCCCCTTATCTAAAAAGTTGGACCCTTGAAAAAAAAATTGAACGATTGTTGTTCTTCAATATGTGGTGTATAATTTCACTTCGTATCTGAATTCATTTTGGAGCAAATTTTTTTGGTGGGCCCAACTTTTGAGATATGAGGGGAGGGGGAGAGGTCCGCTCGGTCAGGAAAAGCTGAGGAAAATGGTCTTGAAACAGTTCATTGGAAAGGAAATTTAATTCTGAATAATTTTGGCGATTACAAATTTTTCCGTATCTCCAAAAATTTTTGTTGAAAATGAAGAAAACACGCGATTCTGAAGTTTTCTTACAAAACTTTTCATTTCCAAACTTGGGCGGCAGGAGTTGCTTCAAAATGGATTTTGATAAGGAATAAAAATGTGATACCTTCAAAATTGAGTTATTTTTGAAAAAATTTCCCATTATTGCCATATTTGGGTAATGCCACCTGCTGAGAATCTCGGACATCTGGTCAAAAAAGTGCGATTTGAGTTTCGATATTTCCCCGATTCATTGACCTCAAAATTAGATATCACTTTTTGCCTTCAAAAAGTTGCCGAGTACATTCAAGTTGTTCATTCAAAAGTTTGAAAAGTAAGCCAGTTTTTTTCAGTCTTTGAATTATTGTTTGAACTTTTTTTTCACAGTTCTGCCAACTGAAATTTTATAAAAATTGTGTAAATCAGAATATATTTGTATTTAGGTACAATTCCATAAATTGTTTTTGTAAAATATTATATAATATTCCAGATGACCGAAGAAAATTTTTGGCTCGATTTTGAGGAGATAGAGTGAGTGATTTGAATTTGATAGAAATAAAAATTCCTTGAATTCGTAATCCGCAATTTTTCAATCCCCTTGTCGGGGGCAAAAAATGGTATTCAATTTTGAGATCAATGGTTCAGTTCGGTGCATAAAATCAAATCGCGCCTTTTTAGGGGATGATCAAGGTTACCACAGTAGCACTATTCAAAAGTGGCAAAAAATCACGTTTTTGAAGATGACAATGCTTTTGAGAACTTTCAAAAATTTTATGGAAAGTCTCCCACTGAAATTGAACTACCTCATCAATTTTTGTCAAAATCTAGAATAAGAATGTTTTTTTCGATCTACCCTAATATATGTACAGTGGTGCAGCCAATTGATGACAACAGGGGCTCTAGACAGTTCCCCTCACTCAGGTTGAAACAATATGGATCCTTCTATCTTAAAAATATCACGTTGACGTATAATTTTTTTTTTAAATATCCACTCTCGCTTCGATCTGGCAGTAGGTACTTAGTTTTAAAAAACATAATTTTCCAATTTTCTTTGCTGGTGGCTGCGCTGGAGACATTTCCTTGAGGTTGTGGGAAGAGGTACTAGAAAAGAAAATTTAAATGGAAAACCCAACATTAAATTCATGTTTAGTAAACCAGTTTTTTAAATCTGTTTTCTAGAAAGACTCCTTAATATTTTTATTGATTTTTTTTTCCTTTTCTCATTTTTTTAAAATTCAAATTCAGTCCTTACTTCGACTGTTTCTGGACGTGCCAAATCTGTGTCATTTTCACAGCTCTAGGTACGTATATTGTATGCACATACGTAAACTGAGTACGTATCATTATGTTCAAAAAGAAACTCTCAGTTTGACGACCTGAAGTCTATTTACCGGGTTAGATTTCAGCGAGAATTGAATTTATTTTTCACGCTATTATCACTAATCGACGCGACGCGAGGTATAGAGCATAGAGCCATAGTGGCACTTAGGCGGGACTCGGAGCAGTGCGTGAAATGTTTACGTATTATAGGTATGAAAACCAACAATAAAATGATAATAATGACGATGAGAATCACTCTTTCGTCGAATAGCACGTGAGCTGCAAGATGGTCATTTGACAATGGAAGATGTGGTTTTGCGATTTCGAACCGGTGCGTGGCGGCGGTGCGGTGGGTGGATCGTGGTCGTGAAAGATTTTCATCGCAACTCGAGTGATGAATAATCATCGTCGGCTCTCGAGGTCGATGTCGTCATTACCTGTGTAGTGAGTAATGCCAATGGTCACGGGGAGATGCGGTGTTTCTGTAAATGTACCCGCAGTCGCATCAGATGAATAATTCGCGTGCAAAGAATAATTTCTGCCAGATCAATCGTAGAATGAATGAGAGGGAAAGGACGGTTCGATGCATGAATAAAGAACTCGGCCTTTGCGTACTTACGTAGGTTTTTTTCTCACTCGTGGCAAAATTGCAATGTTCAACATTGCGCAAATAAAGAACCAACGTATGTAGTATGTAGATGTACCTAGTATCTATTTACCCACTACCTAGCAGAAAGACGCCCGCCATCCGACACGACACGGACACCTAAAAAATGAAATACTCACCTACCACCTGGCACCTACCTAATCACAGCTCATGCTGGTACTTTGGTGATGTACGAGCAGGATAAATATGTTTACGCGTAGGTCTCAATGCTAGGTATAGGATTTTAGGTATGAAATGTCAGCAGTAACGTTCGCAAATGATTGATGACGTAGTCGTTATCTAGCTTTTGGCTCGGTTAAGTAGGGATGATTATCTGACAGTTAATTTCACTTTAGCAGTAATTTGTGCGTGTATAGTAATTTTAATAGTAATAATATGCGCGGCTGAAGATGTTACCGGGGTTATGACTGATATACCCTACCATACAGGTTAGGCATACTTATGACAATAATATAATACCTACCTAGTACATACATATATTTCCATTTAGTTAGGTACCCCGTATCCGAACTATTTCAAGTCGAATATGTAATTTTAATTATGCCGAAGCGTCGAATCTTCTCTCGTTTTCTCAACACCATCGTATCGACGCGACCCGGAGTGCAAAAAGAGCAGACAAACTCTGCTCCTTTCTGCTTCTTTTTGCTGAGAATTTCTGCTCTTTTCATGCATTATTTCTGCTCCTCTCTGCTCTTTTCTGCTCCTTTCTGTTTTTTCTGACCTTCCGATGCGCGATGACGCGCAACAGGGGGTCAAAAAGGGTCGTTCAACCAGTGCGTCTAACAGGTCCTGTTGGTCCTGTTTTAGGCTGAATGGTCCTGTTAGTCCTGTTTTGGTCCTGTTTTGAGGCTTTTTTTAGAGAAATTTCCTGTTTTCAGGGTGTCTACTGGTCGCGAAAGTCGCGAAATAGTCGCGAATTTAGATTTCGGTCGCGAAAGTAGCGAAATTGACCCAAAATTCATCAAAGGTCGCGAATTTGTCTCAAATTAGTTTATTTTCCTCAAAAATTTTCATTTAAAGAATTGCCTTTAGATGATTTTTCAACTAAAATTTTGTATAAAAAATTTCCGCTCTCGCTTCGCTCGGGCCAACTATGTATTTTCTTTTACCTAATACTTCAAAATTGATTAGAATTCGAGGTTTTTCATTCAAAATCTCACAATTTTTATTTTTTTGTCTGGAATTATCACTGCAATCGCCTTCATGTGACTCTCTTTAGTCTTTAGAAACTTGGAAAATTTTCGCCCTCGCTTCGCTCAGGTTCAGTAACTTTTCACAGTTAATTTTCAAAATGATAGTATGAACCTCTTTCCCTTTCAACCTGAACAATTTAAAATTCTCAAGTAAAGGAGACAATTTCGAATGGAATTTTAAAAATTTCTGTAGGTACGTAATTGTTTTGGACGGAGAGGAGCTCTACAAAATATGTACCTAACTTGTGTTTTGGAAGTCAAAAAAATAGCATGAAAAAAGCAGAAATTTCAATTTCTAGATGCCTTTTTCTTCAAAAATTTTCGCCCTCGCTTCGCTCGGGCTCTTTGATATGTTTATTCAAGTAATTCTCAAAATAATGGACTGCACTCTTTCCCTTTCTATTCCTCACAATTCATTCTATAACGCAAAAATTTGTCTTTGGAATTTCGAATTTTTTCGAAAATTAATTTTATCTTCTCTTCATTGGTGTTGAATAATCATTTTCCTTGAAACGTAATTAGGTATAAAATCCATTTAATTTTCAATTTCCTATAAAAAAAGAGTATTTGCAGGGGAGGCACTAAAAAGTGCTTGAAATTTCCTTTAAAACAAGTATACGCAAGGGGAAGGGGGGGGGGGGGTCTTTGGGCGAATTTGAAGCATGGTTTGAAAAGTCTAGAAAATGTCGCGCAAAATCGCGAATTTTGATTTTCAAAAATCAGTAGACACCCTGGTTTTGTAACTTTGTTTGTATTCTACCTTCCTTATTCTTGAATTTTGAAAATAAATTTACACTCATTTCTAACAATTATTGAATTTTTTTTTTCATAAATGTTTTCATAATAGGTTTAATTTTTTTTTTTTTGGGGGGGGGGTTACAAAATTTATCAGTACCTATTTTCAAAAGGTACTGTTGAAGGTCCTGTTTTGGAGCTGGTCATGTTTGTTAGACACTCTGTCAACGCGCAATGGGGCCCGGGGGTCCAAAGGAGCAGAGAGTGAAAATTTCTGCTCTTTTCTGCTCTTTTTTCATGCCGGGGACGATTGATTCCAGTCTCGGTCGTAAATGTTGCTAATCGAATGGTACCTCTACCTCTACCTACGATACCCTGCGTACTGCAACTGCGCAGAAAATATTAGAAACTCGAGTAATTAATGCAAATTCACGCGTATAATGTTGATTAGTACATATGTACAAAAAGAGTACTTCCTTGAAGCTACCGTATAGTCGCTTTATGGTCTTATTTGTATCCTTTGGTCTTGCTATTTTTTCGGTCAAGTTTCGTGTCAACTGTCAATTACCACTTAGCCTTCGTATGGTACATAATACATAATGCTACATATACGAGTATGTATACGAGATTGTTGTCGTGTAATCGTATTGCGTACCATATCTCAAAAAATGTCATGCTTGTGCACTCAACTGGCTCATTTCACGTCAAATTGCCCAGGTTTTGAACTTCCGTCTTCCAAAGGCTCTGGTGCAATAAGGGGGTCATTTGGCCTCAAGTGGAACTTTGTAAAAATTCCTACGCCATTCGATTTGCATTGGTAGAAGATGATTTTAGAGCGCATGAGCGAATTTTTATTTCACCCCTGGGGGGCTAGGGGCCCAAAGTACGTGATTTTCAAGCTAAAAACTTTTAAAAATTCTCTCTCCGCGAGTTTTCAATCGGGTTTTTTCAAATTTGGCACATAGGTAGAGGTAAGGTCAATTGGGGTAATTGTAAATTTTTCGGAAAATTGAACCGATTTTGTGATACTCTTTTTCGTTTTACTCTGTGAGTAAGAAAGCAAAGTGATTGAAATTTTTACCATGTATCAATGAATGTATAAGGAGTAATATGGCAGTTTGTTTTCATCGATTCGATTATTCATTCCGAATTTCATCATTTTTGAATGTCCGTAGAACTAAATTAATGCATCAAACACCAACTTTTTTACTTTTTTCTATTTTTTCTCGAATTTTGAAGATTACGTAAATTGTGTGAAAATCGAAATTTGATATCATGTTTTTTTCATCGCGAAATTTTTCATCACAGCTGTCACCAAGGACCCGAAGTTTTTTATTATAGTAAGACCAATTATTCAAAGTTTTTATTTTTGGCAACTCCAGCTCGCTAGATGCATTTAAGTATTTACAGCACGACTTGTTTACAATTACCCCATGTTTACAATTACCCCAAATGACCTTACTAGACCGGAGTGCTGTGAAATTTTTTCAGATTTTTTCGACCACTTTAATGACCTTTTAAATGCAAATTTTTCATTTTCAAGTTAATTCAATGGAGTGCAAAAAATAATTAAGCCAATATAAGTCAATAATAACTGAGCTAAATTGTAACTCAAAGTGTACTGATTCATGTGGGGTAAAAATTTTTGCAGCCAGTTGCAGCTGTTTTTGTAATTCGGCAATTTAGTTTGAAAAACGTGTAAGTATGTAAACAAGCTTAAAAATTATCTCGACTCGAGTTTGTTAAATCTTGAAATTTCAGTGTTTGGAAAGTTGAGGTCGCTGATTACTAAATTGGTATTCATTTTTTGCCTTACTCAAATTTGAGCTCCATGAGGGGGAGGGGGGTAAACTCATAATTTTGATAAATTTCGACATGGGTATTGAAATGTAGGTATTCGGGGTTGCTGATTCCAATTCAGACATTTATTTTTCGCCCAGACCAAATTTGGACCCAAGGAGGAAGGTCAAAACTCAAAATTTTGAAAAATTTCAATATGGGTGTCGAAATGTAGGTATTTGAAGTTGCTGATTCCGATTCTGAAATTAATTTTTTGCTCTGACCAAATTTCAGTCCCAATTCAAATGATAATGAAGATGGTCTTTAAGTCGTCAACCATGTTCCTTTGTTTATAATACGATTTCAATGTTTGTTGCATTTTTATACAGAAATACTCTCACATTTTTTTTTATTTATTGGGTATTAATTAATAATAATTCATAAGCTAAGTATCGATTTATACTGAAAACGTTTTGTTTGTGTCCTTGGATTTTTATTTCTGCTTCTTTGTGGTTTTCACTTTAATAATGCCCACACTTCAACACCCATGTTGAAATCTTTCCAAATTTTGGGTTTACCCCTCTTCCTTGGGGCTTAATTTGGTCAGGACAAAAAATAAATGTTAGAATCGGAATCAACGACCTCGAACAGGTACCTACATTTTGACGCCATATTGAAATTTTTCAAAATTTTGAGTTTGAACCCCCCTAGGGTTTCAAATTTGGTTGGGGCAAAAAATAAATGTCAAAATTGGAATCAGCAACCCCGAATACCTACATTTCGACACCCATATCAAAATTTTTCAAAATTTTGAGTTTTGACCCTCCTCCTGGGGTTTCAAATTTGGTCAGGGTAAAAAATAAATATCAGAATTGGAATCAGCAACCCTGAATACCTACATTTCGACACCCATATCAACATTTTTCAAAATTTTGTGTTTTGACCACACACCCCCCCCCTCCCTGGGCGCAGATGTGGTCAGAACCGAAAATAAATTTCAAAAACGGAATCAGCGACCTCGAATTCCCTTATACCGAAAGTTTCGGAATTTTATCTTTCAATCTCTAGTCAGAATGATTTTTTACCACTTATTTTTTCAAACTGGCCCCCAAAAACGTTCGTTTTGCTCAAACACCCCGAGAGAACGTTCAAAAAATGTTTACCTCATGTTTTAGGGGTCGTAGATTTCAAATTTTGAAGTGAAAAAATTTTCGAGTGATGGGTGGGGCAGGAGAGAGGGATTTAAATTGAAATTTCATAATAATATCGTGTAATATGTCTAAATATACGTTTTCGAGGTCGTAGATTACGAATTTCGCACTCAAAAAAATTTTGGAGTGTGAAGAGGGGCACGAGGAGGGGTAAAAATTGAAATTTCACAATAATATTGTGTAACTTGTCAAAATATATGTTTTCGAGGTCGTAGATTACGAATTTCGTACTCAAAAAATTTTTGAAGTGAGGGAGGGATCGGAATTGAAATTTCACAATGATAATGCACATATAATATGTCAAATTACATATATACATTCAACAGGTTCTAGATTACAAATTTTGTACTCAAAAAATTGTACGAGTAACGATATAGCGAAATTTAAATTTAAACCCCACCTACTGCCTTCCTTCTACAATTTTTTGAGTACGAAATTCGTAATCTACGACTTCGAAAACATATATGTGGCGTTCTATAGGAAAAGGTACAACATTGCCGCAAAGTTGATTTCGAGAAAAACGCAAAAATGTGAATTAGGGTCAAAAATATCGATTTTTTGTTTTTGATGGATTTTGGTACTTTCATCCTTCTACTTTCATATGAGATACCCCACAACACGTGAAACAACTTTTAAGTAGTGTAAAATGACCGTTGAAGTGGTGGAGTGAGTTGAATAAAGTGTAAATTTTTTCATATTTGTGTTCACTTAGGTCATTTTTATCGCTGTTTTGGCAACACTGGTGGCCTCGTAGGGTTCTGAAACCCACTTTTTCGGATTCTACACAAAATTTCCTACCAGTTTAAAAAAAAATTAACATTTTTCGACCATAAATACGTTTTTTCACGAAAAAAATTGTTCAAAAACTTTAAACGCGTTTTTCTCGAAACTATGTTTTTTCAACTTCACTTTTCAAAACGTCATAACTCCGCGAATTTTTCACGAAAAAGGCTCGCTAATAGCTCATTCGAAAGGTAATTTTATCTAGTTTCAGAATATGGCAATAACTCAATTTTGACATTTGCGGCAATGTTGTACCTTTTCCTATAGAACGCCACATATTTTGACATATTACACGATAGTATTGTGAAATTTCATTTTTTTACCCCTCCCTCTTGCCCCTCCTCCAACTCCAAAATTTTTTGGAGAATGAAATTCGTAATCTACGACCTCGAAAACATATATTTTGACATATTACACGATAGTATGGTGTAATTTCATTTTTTACCCCTCCCTCCTGCCCCCTCCTACTCAAAAATTTTTTTGAGTACGAAATTCGTAATCTACGACCTCGAAAACGTATATGGTGATATATTATACGACACGATAGCATACCATACCGAATTTTTAATTTGAACCCCTCTCAAAAAAAACATGGATTTTTTTACTTATTTCTGTCAGAAAATTGCCCGTGTAGACAAATCGTGCAAGTTCGTGCAAAAAATAACACCGGATTCGGTTTCAGGACTCTAAAATCTATAATTTAAACCATAAGCGGACACTGACGTGACTGAGAAAGTATAGTTTTATTCCAAAAACCATTTAAAATCTTTCAAAAATATGGACATCTTTCGAGAGTTATCATTTCTCAAATCAAAAAACCAAAATACATGGCTGAATAGCCCTTACTTTTCTGATCATTTTGCACTAATTGACATCTCAAAAATATTAACATGAACCAGAGAAATATTGCTTTGTAAACACCCCATAAACAAGATAAAACTAGTTGACTGCACATCGTCAACTTTGATGGGTGCTGGAAGGGACGGGGGGACGAAAATCAAAATTGCGCTACTCGTTTCGTGCTACCCTGATATCTAACAACAGATTAGCAGTGTTGCCAACTTGATCCATGACAATTTTTTTTCGCAGAAAACGAACGTTTTTGGAGGTCTCCTGGCCCACTGTGCGACGTATCGTTTGTTACATTTTCAAGGTCGTCGATTCCGAATATTCATCCGTTTATCGGATACGACTTCTCAGTGCCTCCATCCCAGCATAAAAATGGAAAAAAGTGGGGCATATTGTGGCATATCAATTGCTACTGATTCAAGGGTGCTGAGCTCGATTATCAACTTACTTTCTCGGTCTGCCTCCTCCGTGCTCCACACTCACCTCCCAAGTTTTTGAACCACAAAATGTAGATTTAATGTAAGAAAAAAGAACAAACTTTCAAATCTAACTAAATGAGCATCACAGAAAAAGGAATGATCACAAATCATTATCAAGTAGGTATTAACATCGGTGATTGAACCAACGTTTAAAATTAAAAAATGAAGGAACTCTGGTTCGTATGGTACTCTAGGCATCGTGGGAGAGGGAAACTGGAAAATTTTCTGGAGAGGTTTCACTTTCAATTTAAATTGAAGCACTTTCACGTATCAAAAAATTGTTAAAAACGAAAAAATGTTTATTTTTTCGGCAGTACTCATAATTGATGCTCTCGTGATCGTGCAAGTGGTTAAATTTAAGCGTACTGTGCACTTCATATCTTACACTGAGAAAAAAAAGTGTGGCGATACAAATTGTGGAAAAACTTATCCAGTCCGTGTTTATGATACTTTTCACCACAACTGTGGTACTTTTTAAAGTTTTAATCACAACTAGTTGTGGCAAAAAAAGTACCACAACTGTGGTAAAAAGCATCATAAACTCGGACTGGATAAGTTTTTCCACAATTTGTAGTCAATATTACCACAAATTTTTCTCAGTGTAGGTAAGTATACGAAATGAAAATCGATAGGCAGCTGGATGGGTACTCGTATCTATGTACTATGTACCTACTTACTATTGGCAAATGTGCAATCACGTATAAAAATTCTTCATCGTTGGTAAATTGCATTATTACTCTTTGATTACGAACTGCGAAGCGTTTAAACGGCGTTTTTGCTCATTGAACTGTGAAGTAAATGTGAGCATCGATAGGTAGCTATGTGTATACTACGAGTAAAATAGATAGGTAGACAAACACTAGACTGAGACAGGTCATGGGTCGGATAGATAGTGCTTACTCTTACGTTAGCAGATATGTACCTTTCTACCTTTAAGCGGATATTGAGTAAACCATCTTGACACCAAGTAGATAGACTAATTGCGAAAATATTTCCAACTAGGCGCCTAGGCGGATATTGAACGCTTCCTTCGCGAGTTATAAATATTATGTATCAAGTACATAGACTTGAAAATTTCGGAAATACCTAGTGCCCCTACCGTTATGGTCATCTTGAGGATAGTTCGTGGTGGGATGTAGATTTTTTTTCGATATCATTCGTTTTTTGTGATTTTTTTTTCTTTTCGAAACGAATTCGAACAGTACAAATATGATACGACGATATAATTTGCAAGGAATTATGATTGAGAACCACTCATAGAAGAGATGTATCCCCTGAAAAAATGCCTTATTGGGGCATTAAAACTCAATTTTTCTTAAAACTTCTCCCTTGCTTCGCTCGGGCATGAACGAAATCACAATTATATAAACTATGTATTTGAAGTGACTATGCGAAAAGGGCTCCCTTTTTCTCTCCTCTTCTGGTATTCCAAGTCTCCGTACCCATTTTGTACTTACCTATCCTCCCAAAAAAAAGTTTCGGACGCTACTGCTTTGATTTGTTATTATTTTTGGTTTTTAAGGTCAGAATAATTAGTATCTAAGTTGTTTATTCCAAAATTACATTCTCATCAGTCTTTTTCCTAAATATTCTATGCAAATCACGTAAGATCAACACCTGTGCGAGTTTTCAATATTTTTATGAAAATGATTCAGATTTTGAATTTAGTGTTTTTATAGTGAAATGAAATTTAGTGGTGGGAGGAGGGTGTCTGAACTCAAAATTTTTCAAAAAATTATGAAAATTCGAACGCCCTCCATGATAAATTCCTGGCTACGTTACTGAGGTACGATAAACGAGTATTGCGAACCTTCCTATAAATCTACTTTCTTATAATACCTGTATAAAAGAAGCAAAACTCTACACCAAACTCCAGTAAAATACCACCGTTATCAGTCAATTTGGTGTGAAAACTTGTAAAGAAAACAAAGAAAAAATTAGCCGTATTTCGTTTCCGATATATGCCGTGCTGTGCCATGGCTAACGTAAGTCAAAGCCAGCCATTCGTACAAGTATACATTCAATTTACACGTTCGCGTGTATACCTACGTACTGTTTTTTTACGTTCGTAACCTCATCCACTTGTCAATCGAAAGCAAACATTGCTGTGCCGTATCCCGTCGTTATCGACCTTACGTATCATGTCTCTAAAATTATTCGAAGCGTTAGATATGTAGGTATAGGTATAGGTATAGGGTTAGGTACGGACGACTCGACTCGAAAAGTTTTTTGTTTTACTAAAATTTCCAAGATCAAGATATACTACACCGATGCCCTAAGCGACTGTACCTCTGTCTCTGTCATTTACCTCCTTCTTTGTAACGCGAGTAGTTTTGGTAATTTGACCGAAGCAACGCGATGGCGATGACGATGACGAGCTAGGTACCTAATTTTCTAATTTTCCTCACGAACGAAGGGTCTCGTCACCGTGATCCGATTACCATTCAATATCGGCTATTTAGCGTCGAAGTTGAAATATGCCGAGCAGTTTTCAAATTACGTACTTCCCTATATCGAGTGATGAGTGAACTACATACATATGAGCCACCGCCATGCTAACGTTGAAATTCGATTTTCAATTTATTCGTTTCGTAAGTACATAGATAATTATGTATCTTTTCGGACAAATGTTCGAATCTTAGCAAGAAATCAATTAGTCCGACTATTTACACAAATTGCTGGCATCATAGCGGGTCACTTTTTTAGGGTGTTTGTCACTTTTTCCCTCAAAAGTCACTTTTTTGGCATTTTCAAGCAAAAATTCAAATTTTTACGTAAAAATAATTGCTATTTTTCAAGAAAAAAAATTAAAAGTTGATAATGATTTTTCAAAAAAATTTGCCCTCGCTTCGCTCGGGCAATATTTTAATAATTCTATTTCTAAATTTGAAAAAATTCTGTTTTTTTTTTAAATCAGTAAAATTGATTTTTGAGTCAATTCCCCATTTGACAGAATAAATCAATAATTTTGACTAAAATAAATCAATCAAACAATTAAAATATCACAGATTTTCAAATAAATTCATTTCACTGATTCAAAAAGACACAGTTTTACGAAAGTTCACTGATTTAGATTTAGAGAGTAGGTAGATCTAGATATATAGGTCATATAATATATTAATCGTTTGTTCCAAAAATCTCGTCATTTTTCAACTTTTCTTTGCTCAAATCTTTATTATTAAATTAATTGTATATCTGCCTCCTAAAGTGCTACTAAAAAAATTAGATTTTTAGATTACTTAATTTTTTCATTGAATTTCGACCCCCCTCCTCATTTTCTCTTGAATTCTCAGTCCTCTTTTAACTGTAAACCCCCCCCCCCCCCGAAAAAATCGAATTTTTGGTTACTTTTGGTTACTTTTTGGTCATTTTTTGGTCTCTTTTTGGTCACTTCTTTTCAAAAAAGGTCACTAAAAGTCACTTTTTTTCTTCGGAATTTCGCTATGATGCCTGCCTGAAGTGCCACTAAAAAATTAGATTTTTAGATTACCTAATTTTTTCATTGAATTTTGACCCCCTCCTCTAATTTTTTCTTGAATTCTCGGCCCTCTATTTTTTAGCTATAGTGGGGGTGAAATAAAAAACCGTAACTTTTTACGAATTCCGGAACATTTTTGGGAACTTTTTGTTTCAACATTAGAATTCGGCAACACTGTGTGCTACAACCGTAATGAAATTATTATTTGTTTGTAGTTTTGACGAAGGAATTATTCACGTCGTTTCAGTTTTCTTTAAAATGATTGCAGGACACTTCAAAAAAATTGCTCCCCCTCCATCTAAAAAATTGAATTTTTGGTTACATTTTGCTCATTTTTTGATTACTTTTTGGTTACTTCTCGTTCAAAAAAAGTTACTTAATTTTGATAGAATTTCGCTATGCTACCTGGAATGAAATTGTTCTTGTCGTTTCAGTTGATTTAGGTATCTTTAAAATGTTTCCAGAAAACAAAAAAAAAAATTCCCTCCAAAAAAACTGTAAAAAAATTCCCCCGAAAAAATCGAATTTTTGGTTTCTTTTTGGTCACCTGTTGCTCAAAAAAGTCAGTAAAAGTGACTTCTTTTCTTCGAAATTTCACTATATGATGCCTGAAATTGAGATACCCTGTCATCAACTCACCTCGCCCCAGGCCCCACCTCACCTCGACAGTAGAACAAAGTGATTATTGAGAAAAAAATGGCAATTTGTCGCTTAGTTATCGGAATTCAGGTGCCGATGCCGCTGTCATGACTCTTGAGCACCCTTCAATACTTGCTGGTAGGTATAGGTATACATTGTACCTACCTGAACGTGCGCGTTCGTGCCCAACTGCCGATTTGCGTATCGCGTGTCGTCTGAGTAATTAGGTATCAAGGTAGATGTATATAGGTACGAATACAAAACGAAAAAAATTTCGGTTCCGATCGACAATATATTATAGATAGGTACGATTCTTTATTAAGACGCAGACAATTTATATTCATTACTAGCGGGCTTGTTTGGTGCCTGCGTCTCGTCGCGCCGTTGTTATTTCAGAACTATCCATTTGTATTCATTAGGAATTCCAGGGTGGCGCGGCGGCGGAGCTCAGTGCTGCGGCAGTAAAACAACTCATCTCATCTGCACGGTGACCGGTGACGGCGCGCGGTAGCCCCGTCCGGTCCGCGTCCGTTTGCATATCGGCTCCGCGGCGACCTTTCGCCTTGCCCACATTTCTAATCTGTCAGCAATTGACGTGACTCCATCCTCCGTCAAAATCTGTCTTTTTAATGGCGGATGGGGTGATTTTTACTTGTGTGAGAAAAAAATCACATGTCTTAACTCTACTACGTTAGCATTTGCCAAGGAGTTTTAAATACCTATCTAGAGAATTTGAAACTCGGAAGCTGTCTACCCACCTACCTCGATGCTCAATTGTACATTGTACAGTACACTTTTTTACCTCCCCCCCCCTGGTATAGATAGTAGGTTGTACGCACCATACTTTCTCTCGATAAGACGAAACAATGGAAGCGTATGGAGAAGCAATCCACTCTTACCCAAATTTTTTTTTCGCATTGATTTTTTGGAAAATTTGTCAATTTTTAGAATTTGACTGTTTTTAGAAAATTTGTAAGTTTTTTTTGCCCTGGCAGTACAATGGCAAACGTTTGAAATAGAGGTACGACAAAAATTTTAAGATCACTGAAATCTTGCCCTTAGGGAAAGAACCAGGAGAAATTTGAATTATTAAACTTCGCCCCGAACATAGGCGGCGTTTGAGAATTTTTCCGTGTGGTGCTCGTATATGAGTGAGTATCATGAATCATGACTGCTCAGATTACCCCCCCCCCCCTCACGGTATTTCCAACCAGATCATAAGTTCTGGTCTGTGATGAATCTTACAGGCAGCAGTGTAAAATTCAGGAAAAAAGAATACTTAACTTAAATGACCTTTTTTGAGTCGAAAGGTAACCAAAAAATTCGTCTTTTTTTCAACACGTATCACTTAAAGAAATCAATACTCTATTTTTTTGTAAATATCGAATGTTTGACTACCTTAAAAAATTATTTTTTTTATCCAGTTCAGATTTTTTGATCTAAAAATTCTACATTTATGTATGTAGGTATTTCTCACAATTTATTAAATATCTACCCCTTTTCTATCCTACAAAAATTAAAAAAAAAAGCACTCGATATCGACTAATTCTATGACAGCTCCTTCACTTTTCCCGATTTGCTTCCCTATAAATAGAAAACCAGAAAGGCGGTTTGTATGAAGAAAAAAACTGTCAATAATTTTGCTATTGTATCTATCGTAATGTATTATTGAGCCCGAGCGAAGCGAGGGCGAAAATTTTTGTGGAAGACAATCAAAACTGAAATTTTTTCAAACTAGAAAGAGTAATTTGTGACTTTTGATTTTTTTTTGGAAAAATTCGTGACTTTGATAGTTTACAACCTGACAGACATCTTCAAAACGTGACCAATGGATTCTTCTTGTTTTTTATTCACCCTTCCTCCCACTTCTTTGAACATCATAATCCGGAATATCATGACCATCCTTCTCCTCTACAGCCTACAGCTCTGTAAAAAGCATATTCCCAAATTTTACAATTTAAAAGCATTATAATTTAGCCTTAGTAGAGCGAGTACAAATATTTTTTGAATGTACTATAAACATTTTTTTAAATAACGTGCTTGAGATTTCAATTTTTCGAAAAATGAATACGATAGCTTTAAAAAAATTTTTTTTGGTCACTTCAATTATTGATACACTTTTGGTAGATTTTTGAAATCTTCAATGTAAAATTTTAATAGTATATGTTGGCAATTTTTTCGTGTGGTGCTCAGCACCACAAGGATTTTTCCGAGTGGTGCTCGAGCATGCGAGCACCGCATCCAACGCCGCCAATGGCCCCGAAGAGGAGTAAGGGAAAAATTTGAAATTGATGAAATTTTCTGTGGGGAGGGGAGTAGGTGAAAATTCTTAAAATAACCGAAATATGTTCTGTGGGGGTCCGATATGAGAGGTACCCTATCTGCCAATAAAATTTTGGGCTTAAAAATGGAAATATTTCGGAAGTGCATCATTAAAAAAAACACATCCAAAATTAAAGAGGCCTTGCAGTAGGTATAGCTACGGTTTGGTATAAGGCCTAAATTCGTCTTCTTGAATCGATTGAAAGCCGTTTCGTGACGGTTTGGAGCCCGGAAGAAATTTTTGAAAGTTCCAGCACTGAAAAAAAAGTTCATCAGTGAAAGTGTTGGTGATTTGTACTGCGAATATTTTATACTGAAATTATTTAGAGGTATTCCAGTCGATTCGAGAGGTGGGAAATAGGTTATGGTATCTACTAACTTTCAGCTTTTTACCTCAATGTTTATGCTATGTAGGTATATTTTTCAATTTTTTTCCTAAAAAATTTTCTGTAGAATAATTTGGAGACGCAACTGGACCTTCTGAGTAGGGTGTGCCCAAACGTTGAGCCCTCCAATAAAATCAAAAATAATATCTATGCCCAAAAAATTTTATCCAGAAATCGGCAGTTTTCTTCGTGTCGTAAAAACAAACTTTCAAATTTGATTAGGTAGGTACCTAATTCAAAATGTGTGAAAGTGCTAAAGTTCATGGATTATTTTTATGGGCTTTTCTCGAGTGCTGAAAAATTCCAAAATTTTCTGGAGACTCCCAAAACGTCTTGAAATCGCTCCCAATTGATCAGAGAGGCCAAAAATAGGGCATATATACCTACGAAATTTTTAGATCAAATTTTCATCTGCAGGGCGATGAGGTAATTTTGAAATTTCAAAAATTATCTAAAATTCAATAAATGAACTTGCAACTCCAGAAATTTTAGATACCTATTCCAACTCTAAGTAAAATTTTGAGCCCAAACAAAAATAAATCGAAAATAGGTATATCATGAAAGAACCCCATATGAAAAATTTCAGATGCTGAAATTCATTTTTCAAATTTTGGCGAATTTTTGAAATAAAAATTAAGCAAGCGACTTTCCATCGAAAAAGGTAACTTGGAGCTTTTGTCAAAACATGATAAAAAATATCCCATTAGAAGAATGTAAATTAGTGCATTCAGCGTTATTTAAATTCTCAGCGATTTTGTACTCGATTTTGAATGCTTTTTCCATAACTTGCGATAACTTTGCGAAAACTGGGAAATTATTCAATACTTCGCATAATTTTCCAAAAGTAGAGCAACTTTTTTCCACAGCCTGAACGATTTTCCAAAAATTGAGGAATCTCCCAAACCTTGGACAATTTTATAAAAAAGAAAGATTCTTTACAAATCAGAAAATTTGATGAAATTTCCATATTATCATAAAAATTGTAAGGTTCCTCAAAAAAAGAATAATTTCTCAAGAAATAGGACTGTAGGTAAGTTTATTTCCGACGAAAATCCATGTGAAAAAATCGGCGAATAGAGTTCCATTTTGTCGGGGTATGTACGAGTTGAATCCCCTTTTTATCCTCAAAAATTTCTTTCTATTCTGAATTTTTTTCAAATTTAAACTCCAATTTTCTTAAAATTATCTTCAAGTCTTAATTTTTTTCACAATTATTTCCAACGCCAGAATTTTTTCAGCCTAAACTTTGAAAATTTTCTTGAAATAAGAATTTTGCTACCAGGACCCATTTGGGAATTTTTCCAAAAAAATTGTCCCTGGAGAGAAAAAAATTGAAAAATCTGGGAAAAGTAGGGTGTGCCAAGGCACACCCGGCGTCACGCCTATGTAGTTCGTTTCATTTGTGCAATGGAATTATTCAACCCTTACGTACTATGTGCTTATAGCGATTTCTTTTCATTGACGTTAATAAAATTGCATAACCAGTTTGCCGTAAATAAATGTCCATCAATATCTCCCGTCAGTCCCGTCCCCCGCCATTCTAAACGAAGATCGTACTTTTATCCGAACCCTCTGCTCGCCAAGTTGCCATATGTCTACTAAAAATGATATTGGTACCCGTAGTGATTGTATCGAAAATTTTCCACTTGAATGGAGTTTTTTCTAACTTGTCCGACTTCATGTACTATTTTTCAATACCCCTCTCTTTCAAACAACTCCATTACTTTCGAATAATCTGCGACTGCGACTCAAGTATTCCGCATAAAAAAGTAGTCTTGATACCCATTAATTTGCCCATTCTCATTCTCCTTTGGTTCGACCAGGCCCTGACTTACGTTAAACTTTGTTACGTAGCGTACTAAGTACATATGTTTAGCTAATGTAAGCAGTAAGCATTTTATCGAAACTTAATTTTGTACTCTTACAGGTACCTGGTCCATTTACGAGTATAACCTGATGACTCGACGCGACGACGACAACGCTGGTGTCTACCTTTCAACTACGAAATGTTATTTGGATTTCAAAAGACATCGCATTTCATCGTCATCATCGTACCTACTCATACGAGAATCCGTCAGATTCCTAATATAAAGACTTGGAAAAGAGATGCGACTAACTGGACGTGTACTTTTACTTATATACGAGCACCTATCAAAAGGATTCCTCTTTTCGTGGGTAAGTGTGTATGTGTAATGTAATTTAGTTAAAAAGGACGAGCAAGGCGACTAATTTCATGTTCACGTACGACGCGAGCGACGTTATTTTTGGTAAATTTCAAAGGAATTCTGTAATACAATTTCATCGCAACGCTTCCGCCTTGTACCCCGCCCCCACCGCACCTCTTCTATCCGGCGTCCAAGCCCAACTACCTGAGTATGGGTTCGCGTTCTTCGTTCAGCGTATTTCGTATAAACAGCAACGACGTCGAGGGGTCGAGAGGTGCGACGTTGATCGATTTTCAAAACTTTCGTAATTTCTGTGCGACTTTGATGGCGAGTCTTTTTTCTTATACCTAGGTACATACTCGTATTGTATATTTTCGTAATTTCGTGAAATTATTGAAATGAAACGTGAATGCGAATGCAAACGCGTCTCAGAAAGAAGCGAAAGTTGGACGAAATTTAATTTCGACGAAAATTGAACTAGACCGCCGATATATATTTCAACGAAATGAAATATAACCGGAAACGAATAAGTATGCGAGTTACGGAGCTAAAAAAAAGTGACAGTTGGCCGGTTGGCTCGTTATTGTCAGTAAGGTATAGATATTAGATTTATTGATAGAACAGCGCGCGTTCTACCAAAAATATGGAAACTTATACTCGTATATATTGGTATATGTAAACAAAACTGTCGGACAAAAAAATATGAGCGTGTCACAAACAAATCAATGGCACGTTTGTTTCACTTTTTTGTTCCGTCTTCCGTCACGTCGCGTCGGGTTGGCGAATTTCATTTCCAAGTACCTGCCTATTATTCTGTGTGCAATTTTCTACATATAAAGCAAAACGTATGTAACTGCGAAATTTTTTCGTGTTTTTTGCGCACTCACATCGCATAGGTACCTAAGGAAATAAATTGGAGTAAAATCTGAAAAGACTTCGGGTTTCGACTCAAAAAATTTCACGGAAAGGGGAAATTTTGTATATTAAGTACTGTAGCAAGGTGTCCACTTTCTGGAAAACCTGGAAAAGTCAGGAAAAATCAGAAAATTTTAGAAATTACTCTGAAATTTTTTAAAAATCTAAAAAAAGATAAATCATTTTAAAAAATGTTTCTTTGCTCATTTTATTATAAATTTTTCAAAAAAGTTTGCCCTCGCTCCGCTGGGGCCAAATTATTATATCTCTTACTGATTTTTTTTATTCATCATTTTTTGTTGACCGTAATGTATAAATTTATAAAAAAAAGTTGATGTACTTCTTCTCGCTACTCTCGAAGTAATTTACGCTCTTTCTTTCTACTGAATTCAATTCAAATCTTAAGTTTTTTGGAAACTTAAAACTTACTTTTTAATGAGCTGTGATGAGAAAGAAATGCCATAATGCCGGCCACGATGTTGGGGAAAAAAGGGGAGGAAGTGGAACAGAATTCAAAATTATTGGTCATGTTTTGGAAAACCTTGATGAGAGAAAAGTGGCAAATTTTCATATTTTAAAGGTCTTTTTTCGCAAAAATTTTCGCTTTCTGCCCTCTACTCCCTCATTGATTTTTTTATTTATTGGTATAAGCTGAGAAGATTGCAGGGACTTCCGTGGATTTATAAAGGGTCTCTCCACATTACATAGTGAAAATGGCCCTTGACTCAAATTACACCAAAAGTGGTCCTAAATGTTTGCCTCAATGTAAAAACTCACCACAAAAATTCCCCCCCACCACCACCACCCCTACCTGAGAAATAACCCCCAAATGCTGAAAATTCAATTCAACTTTCCTCTGGATTAGGTGGATGAAAAATTTTGAAATTTTCACAAACTGGTTGTTCCACGGTAATTTCGCGGCAGTGTAATATCGGTGACGGGCTCACATTCGTTTCACATTTCAATTTTTTTGAACAAGTTGCACTCATTTTTGTATTGTGGTAAAATTATATGTTATACCTGAGGGTGACACCAAATCGTGGAAAAAAATTCAGTCATGTTACCATTAAAAAATTTTTAAAATGATTTTTTGAAAATTTCAAAGCGCGAAAAAACTAAAAAAATGTGAATCGAAAAATTTGAAAAAATGTTCACAAATATACCTACATACATAAGGTCTACCATTTGTGAAAATTTCAAAATTTTTCATCCACCCAATCCAGAGGAAAGTTACATTGAATTTTCGGCATTTAGGTGGCAATTTCTCAGGAAGGAGTGGGGGATCAAAAATTTTTGTGGGGAGTTTTTACATCGAGGCAAACATTTAGGACCACTTTTGGGCTAATTTGGGTCAAGGGCCATTTTCTCTAAGTAATGTGGAGAGACCCTTTGTGGCATTTTGGGTGGGGGGGGGCAATAAAATGTGAGGAAATTTCTAAATTTTCAGTCAAGAAAAATCCGAATTTTCATTTGCTTGATTAGGGATTAGGTAGACATTCCGATATAATTTGTTTCAGTTTTCAAAACTTTATAAATTTTACTTTAAATTAGTGTTTCCTTTGAAATTTTTTTAAATTATAAATCCAAATTTTCAAATTTTTGTGGTGACCGGGGGTGGGTAGGTTTAAAAAATTTTAGAATTGAATTTGAATCTTTTTTTAGCCCGAAGAGGATCAAGTAAAAATCTCGTGAAAAGTAGTGATTTTGATGAAAAAAAAAATTGTTAGACCCAATACATGGTGTCCATTCTCTGGAAAACCGGGAAAAGTCAGGGAATTTTGGTGGTCTGGAAAATTCAGGGAAAAGTCTGGGAATTTTGGAATTTTTGTCTGGAATTTTTCGAAAATCCCAAAAAAATGCAAATCATTTAGAAAAATGTTTTTTTGCTTATTTTATTATAAATTTTTCAAAAAATTTCGCCCTCGCTCCGCTCGGGCCAAATTATTACATCTTTTATCCAATTATTGTCTTATTCATCATTTTTTGTCGGTCGTAATGTACCTACAATAAAATTGATATTTAAAATGCATGTCTTTGTCCATTGAATTATGATCATCTATTGAAGATCTTTTTTCGCAAAAATTTTCGCCCTCGCTTCGCTCGGGCTCAACACATTTATATATTTTCATAAAATGATTTATATTTTACCTTCCCATTCACTTTTTCATTTATTGGTACAAACTAAAAAATTGCAAGGGATTGCGTGAATTTATAAATTTGAGACAAGTAAAAATTCGAATTTTTATTCGCTCAATTTGGTAAACACCCTGGCATAATTTTTTCATTTTTCAAAACTTAATTTTGCGTGGGAATACTTGGTTTTTCCTTTTTATTTAAATTTTTTTCTGTGGGTAATAAATTCAAATTTTCAAATTTTTGTGGCGAGGGGGAGTTGGATGGACGGAAAAATTTTCAGAATTGAATTTGAATTTTTTTTTGACCCGAAGAAGGGCATCTAAAGATCTCGTAAAAAGTATGTAATGATTTTGAAAAAAAAAATAGTAAGACCCTATGCATTTTATATCATTTTTATACAAAATTTCGGGATGCAAGTACATCACGCAAAAAATTACCCCCTCCCCCCTTCCTCCCTGGTTTACGAATATCATATTTATAAGATCTGGAAAAATTCGAAAAATTGGTCTGGAAAACCTGGAAAAGTCAGGGAAAATCATTTCTGAAATATAATGGACACCATTCTATGCATTTCATATCATTCTCCTTCAAAATTTCGGGATGTAAGGACATCACGCGGAAAATTACCCCTTCCATGGTTCATGAATATCATATTTAAGAGGTCTGGAAAACTTTGAAAAATTGGTGTGGAAAACCAGGAAAAGTCAGGAAAAATCATTTCTGAAATATTGTGGACACCATGTGTAAAACGTATAGGACTTGGATTTCAACATGTTTCAACTTCCCCAAAATCCACAAAAATTTAGCCCTCTTTTTTGGGGAGGAGGGGCAAAAGGATCCACATTTTGATTTTTCGACCATTAAGTTTCCAATTTATTTCCTGTGTGGTCTCGGAAAAGGAGTAAAGGCTTTTCAAGAATTTTCATTTTTCAAAATTTTTAACTTCCCATTATTATTATTATTATTATGTAGAATTACATGGGAAAACGTACGATTTAACCAGGTTGGGGTGGGGGAGTGAACCCTTTTTTGAAAAATTCACGACTTCCTCAATCTTGCTATGGTAAGAAATCCGAAAAATTAGTTCAGATAAACGTTGTAGACCATAAAAGACGAACATTTTTCATTTGAAATGTTCATTTTAGGTGGTCATGAAAGGGAGCTGTCACGCAAAGAAAAAAATACCAACCCATCTTTGAATTTTGAACTTCGCTCTTCGAAGCCTAATTCGGATCCGAGGACCGAAATATTGTAAAAACTGAATTCAGCGTTCACAAAACCCCTAGGAGAGAAATGAAACACAAAAAATGTTCCTCTGCTGGTTTTCTGCAATTTTTTTCGTAATTGCATAATTCGAAAAGTTAGGTATTTGCTGAAAAACAAAAATGTGGACCCCTTTTAACCTCCAAAAATGGGGCCTAATTTTCGTGGATTTTAAGGAAGTTCGATCATATTGAAATACATGTTCTACGTCCTACAGTACCTGTAGCAGAAATTCCCCCTCTCGCGATTTTTTTGGGGGTTGAGCCCTTTTTTTTCAGCAAAAATGACTACGATACTCATATACATCATTACGTAGGTAATAGGTACTAGGTAGATAGTAGATACCTCTACTTATACCGAAGTTACAAAATTTGACAAATTACGAATTACACGTACGAGTACGACAATTTGCAAATGCGAGTAAAGTAGATAAAATATTCGCTGAGAACTCAACTCAGGTGTAAAGGTATTATTCACGATGCGATGGAAAATTCTAACGCTAACGGGCAAACTTTTCCGCTACACACTACGCACGAGAATAGACTACACATGCACGCACACACACATACGTTTCGCGTGAGACATTACATACGAGTACCTACATCAGATACCTAGTTAGTAGCTACCTTTCCTTACCTACTCTATGCTCGCGTACTTGAGCGGCGGAAAGCTAACTCGGAAGGGAGGGAGTGAGGGTGGAGAGAGCAGCAAAAACTCCATACTTGTGCACAAACTCTCGTAACGTATAAAAATCGCTTCTAGAAAAAGCGCTTTTATTGCCGCTTACGAGGAAATGCATTGGCTTTAGAAATTCGCAAAAATTTCACTCGTTTAATGGAAAATGTTTTCAACTTTTAAAGAAGGCGAAGCGAAACTACGTTATAAAATTTTCTCAATATCTTTGTAAATTGAATGAGGAAGGGAAAAAAATCCCGCTTATTTCTTATAGTTATAACTTTGATGCGACCCGACGCTTCGCGGTGGACTGGCAAAACCAGACGTTAAGTTGTATTTTATGAACGGGCGGAATTTGGTGAAATTTCTCCCCCAGCAGGCTTCGGTCAGATTATGTTAGCGCGATGGGACGTTGTTAATTTTTATCTTCATTCGGCCCGGCGCTTTTACAATACTAGGCTGCCCGAGTCTTTTGTTGGTCGCTCTAACGAGGCTACTTACTACTCGGCTGCGGCTATAATTTCCCCTTTTCCACTACATACTACCTTCTACCTAGTACCTAGCTACCTACCTATCTACCGATACCTCGTCAGCCACAGTAAAGCGTTCAACAGCAAAATACCAGCAGAATGTCTTTTCAAGAAAGCTTTCGCGTACGTCTTAACAAACAATACGTACAAGCCTGAGTTTCTCATTGCGATATGGCGGTCTGGTGGTGGTGTGGTAGTGTAGAAACGGGGGCTGGGTTGCTAGTTACTATAAAAACTTCGCCATGCTATGACCACCTTATGGAAAAGATAAAGTTGAACAAGTTTTCGTTGCGTTTTTTATGATTTTTTTTGCGGTAAGGCGAAGAGGGAGGAAGAATTCATACCCAAAGTTAAGATTAATCTAACCTGTCAAAATGTTTATTTGTGTTTTGTATTAAAAAAGTAAAAAAAAAAAAACTTCCGTTCGTATTATTTTAACGTAGAGGTACCCACTACCCAGTACCTACCTATATCGTTTTGGTATTTGCGAGAGAAAAAAAGTATAAAAGCGTAATTTACTTTGTAACGATTTTTCTTTTACGACATTTAATTAAAATTTTAACTTGGTCGTTAAACTTTTGTTTGTTACGTTTATACGTTGCAGCAGCGCAGCGTGTATTACAGATTTTGGCTTTTGTTTTTGGCTTTGCCGGTTCTTTTTTTCCTTCTTCTTCTTCGTCTTCATCAACACCATCACCGGTTCGCCACATTCTCTGTGCGAGAATTCTCTACGATATTTTATTTGGTTTTTTTGTTGCGACGGGCGACGGCGAAATGCGAAAGTAACGCTTTTAAACTTTTTATCGCGCTAATCTTTTTAAAATTAAGTACAAAATCGTATCGTCGGAGCGTACTAAATACGCCTGCAACGCAAGACTTGAAAAAAACAAACAATGGCTTCTTTCAATGCTTTCTATTTTTGATTCGTGTCTGCGTCTGTAGGTCTGTACCTGGCTACCTGCTTACCACGTCATTATGCTTCAAATACATCCCCGCAGTATTAATAGATAGGTACTGCTCTTCAAAATATTACAATGGACAGGGTGTCCATTCTCTGGAAAATCGGGAAAAATCAGGGAATTTTGATGGTCTGGAAAAGTCAAGGAAAAGACAGGGAATTTTGGAATTTTCTCTGGAATTTTTCGAAAATCCCAAGATGAATCACTTAGAAAAGTGTTTTTTTGTTTATTTTATTATAAATTTTTCAAAAAATTTTGCCCTCGCTCCGCACGGGCGGGTCGGACTAAATTATTACATCTTTTATCTGATTTTTTTATTTATCATTTTTTGTTGATCGTAATGTACCTACAATAGAAATTTTCGTCCATTAAATTATGAATTATTCAAAAAAAAAATTACCTCGCTACGCTCGGGGTAATTTATACTCTGTCTGCAGAATTTATGTAAAATCTTGAGTTTTTGGAAACTTACTTTTTATGGGCTGTGATGAGAAAGAAATGCAATGATGCCTTTGACCACGATTTTGAAAAAAAAAAGGGAAGGGAATGAAAAAGAATTCGAAATCATTAACCATGTTTTGGAAAACATGAATGAGGGAAAAGTGATGAATTTTTATTTTTTGAAGATCTTTTTTTACAAAAATTTTCGCCCTCGCCTCGCTCGGGCTCAACACGACTTCTATGTTTTCATAAAATGATTTATATTTCACCTTCTCAGTGACTTTTTTATTTATTGGTACAAACTAAAAAATTGCAGAAAATTATGTGAATTAATAAATTTGAGGCATGTGTTTCACTTCTTTGGGGGGGGGGTGAAGAAATTTTTGAATTTTCAGTCCGGAAAATCCGAATTTTCATTCGCTCAATTTGGTAGACACCTTGGCATTATTTATTTTATTTTTCAAAAATTAATTTTGCGTTGGAATACTTTGTTTTACCTTTTTATTTTAATTTTTTTCTGTAATTAATAAATTCGAATTGTCAAATTTTTGTGGTGAGGGAGAGTTGGATGGGTTCAAAAATTTTCAGAATTGAATTTGAATATTTTTTTTGGCCCGAAGAGGAGCATCTAAAGATCTTGTAAAAAGTATCAAATGATTTTGAAAAAAAATCGTTACGACTCCATGCAATTTGTATCATTCTTATGCAAGATTCGAAGAAAAATTACCCCCCCCCCCCCGGTCCGTTTACGAATATCAAATTTAAAAGGTCTGGACAAATTCGAAAAATTAGTCTGGAAAACCTGGAAAAGTCAGGGAAAATCATTTCTGAAAAATATAGTGGACACCCTGATGGACCTTTTCTGCAAGTTGATTATTTAAAAAGTCTAGTTCAGCTGCCGAAATCGAACAAACGACTTTTAGTTAAGGATGTAAAGCGTTACGATTGATGCGGTTTGTAGATATCTATTAATTTGCAGTTAATTCTAGGGTCAACGAGCATTACTGTTGGCTTTTCTGTCAGGGGTTGAAAACCAATGCCAAAAATCGGTGAAACCCAGAAAAATCCAATTATCAAAACCAGTACAAAAACCCTAGGAAGTGGTGTAGCGAAGTGTTTTTCGGGGGGGGGGGGGGTGTAACGTTTACGATTTGGATTTTTCCAGCTTTGAAACCCAAATTTGCCAACTTTGGAGATGATATGAATCCGAAGTAAAATTTTGGTTTCATAAAATGGTGTTGCGAAGTAAGCAGTAACGTACCGAAGTCCGAATACTGAGGGGGCAAAATTTCAGAATTTCCACTCGATTTTTGAAAAATTCTGAAAATCAGTTGAGGAGCGATGGGTGGCACAAATTTGCAGATCGAATTAAATTTTTTGACCACTCCTCCCTTTCATTCAATTCATTGCTCTTCACTGAGTAACTTTATTGTACTTATTTTAAATATTCTATGAAATTGCCTATTTACCCTGAAGAAAGCAAGGGTGGAAAATTTCACGAAAATTATAATTTTACTTAAAAGTTCTGTAGTTTCAGCATGAGTAAGAGAAAGATAAATTTGACCCTAGCGAAGCGAGGTCAAAAATTTTAGAAAACCTCAAGTTCATGACGCAATAAAACAATGTTTCAGCTTAATAAACTTCAGTAAAAAATTGGCCACTTTTACTTTAAAACTATTGAAGGAGAAATATGATGAGGTCGAGTGCTGGCGAGGCCAGAGCTTTTAAAAAAAATGAGTTTCCATCATCGAAAATAAGAAAAAAAGTAATAAAATTGATCGAAATAATTTTGAGTGAAAATACGAAAAAAAATCACTTTTGTAGGATTTAGATAGAAATCATAAAATACCTACAGAAGACCCAGCGCGGCGAGGCCAAAGTTTTTTAAAAGTTTAGAATTGGGAGGTAATTTCAGAGTTGGATTATGATTTCTGAAAGGGAATGTTTTCCCCAAAAATTTTCTTTTTTGTGGTCAAATTTGCCAACTTTTCTCATTTTGAGACGAATTTGCTAACTTTTTTACTTAAGACGAATTTTCCAATTTTTTTTACAGCATTTTGTCTGAAGGGGGAGTCTCCCCCTACTCCCTCCCCCCACTCACTATGCCTCTAGACGAGAACCAATGTTTTTGGGAGCCGAAACCGATACCAATTCCGAAAGAAATCGTTTTATGGCTCAACACATTGACATTCTCAATCAAATTATTTATAGTTTACCCTTCATCGATTTCTTTTTCACTGGAGCAAGTCAAAAAGATTGCAGGAACTTGCGAAGAATTTATGAAATTAAGGCACGTGTTCGTTTTTTTGTGCGGGGGGAGGGGGGCAATGAATTGTGCCCGAAAAAATCCAAATTTTCATTCGTATGATTTGGGAGATGCTAGATTAGATCTATACCCTGACATAATTTGTTTCATTTTTTAAAACGTTATTAATTTGTATTAAAATAGAGTTCTTTGTTGTTTAAAATTTTTCCTGTAAAAAACTCAAGTTCTCGAGTTTTTTTGGAAGGGGGGGGGGGTCAATAATTTTTAGAATTAAATTTGAGTCGTTTTTGTGGCCGGGAAAGGGGCATCTAAAAATCTCGTAACACGTAATGATTTTTGAAAAAAAAATTCGCTATAGACATCATGTGAAAGAATTGCCCTCCCCTTCATGATTCATATGAATATCATACGTTTAAAAAGTCCGGAAAACTTCGAAAAATTGGTTTGGAAAATCAGGAAAAATCAGGGAGAATCATTTCTGGAATATTGTGGACATCCTGTAAATGTAATACACGCGAGAGCTCCAGGATCGTTGTAGATTTGTGGAATTTTACTAGAGACGCGTGATTTTTCCGAATCATTCGACTGCATTTAAAGAAACTAAAGCAAAGAACAACCAAATAGGTACCTATTTACCTACTAATTGTTGTGGTGTTTGTTTACAGCGAAACGATGCGAATTCACGAATACGAATACTTTGTACGTGGTGCGGGTACGGAGTCCTATCAAAATCGGATCCGACGAGACGCAAAAAACACGCACGCAGACCCACACCTATGGTACGACCCGACCCCTTGCTGTGTACTGCGTGCCCGTGCTGTTTGGTGCTCGCTTACTCTGGTAGCGCGGCGCGACGCGACGCGACGTGGCGCTGGCGTGGTCCGGCGGTCATCAATCATGGTACGTATTTATATGATATTTCTTTTTCTCGACGTAATTAATCAATCGGCGAAGTACGTAGTACGTATACGTATGCCACATAGACGTACCCTCGTTTGTGCTGTACAGCCTACGAATAGCGCAATTGCGGATATTCACGAGAATCGCGTGTTTGTTGTCGCGCCACGCCGCATGTAGAGTTCTGTAGCTATGGAACTGTGATAATTTGGGATTGAAATTGGGATTGAGTAATGTATGTCTGTTACTGGACTACAAACCACGGATATTGATTGCAAATTTTTGATTATTAAAAATTTAACTGTTTTGACCCGTAATTGGCCAATCTAAGTAGACATTTCGATGTGTCAAGTTTTTTATCCAATTTTAGAGTCGATAGATAGGGTTACGAGAATGAGGAAATTTTGAAAAACGAAAAAAAAAGCTGTATTGTTGGTTACTTTATGTGGTTCTTATCTTCTTATCTCCTTCAAACTTGAAGTTCAGCAAAAATCTCATATATGGAATTTTTTTCTAACTTCGAAATTGTACCTATCCTCTCCCTTGATCACAAGAATAATATGTTTTATATGTGACGCATCATGAGAGACCATACCTTACAAGGGAGGTATCCCAACTCAAAGTAAAATTTTGAGCCCCCCCCCAAATCGAAAGTACATCATAACAGGACCTCGTACCCAAAATTTCAGGTACTGAAGTTCATTTCCCGACTTTTGGCGAATTTTTGAAATTTCAAAATTACCTCATCGTCCTAAAAAATATAAAAATTTGATCTAATCAACGAAAAAAGCTGAAATTTGGTATATCCCCTATTTTCGACCTCCTGAATCGATTGGAAGCGGTTTCGAGACGTTTCGGGGCAACCAGAAAATTTTGGAATTTTCCAGCGCTGGAGAAAAGTCCATAAAAATGCCCCATATGCACTTCAGCACTTATAATCGCGGATTATCCATATTGGTGACCTATTTGATCGATTAAAACTCAATTTTCTAAAATTCCCAACTTTGAGTTCAAATTCGCATTTTGGGCAAGAAATTTTTCAAAACGTCTCGAAACCGCTTGAAAATCGATTCGGGAAGTCGAAAACAGGGTATCTACCAAGTTTCAACTTTTTACCTCGGTGTATGCGCATTATGCGAATTTTTCAATTTTTTCCAGAAAAATTTCTTGTCTAACAATGCGATTTTGAACTCATAAAGTTACAAATTTTGGAAAATTGTGTTTTAATCGATCAAATAGATCACCAATATGGATAATCCGCGATTATAGGAGCTGAAATGCATATGGGGCATTTTTATGGGCTTTTTTCTAGCACTGAAAAATTCCAAAATTTTCTGGTGGCTCCGTAACGTCTTGAAACCCCTTCCAATCGATTTTTCTGGTCAAAAATAGGTTATATACCAAATTTCAGCTTTTTTCGTTGATTAGATCAAATTTTCATGTTTTTTTAGGACGATGAGGTAATTTTGAAATTTCAAAAATTCGCCAAAAATCGAGAAATGAACTTCAGCACCTGAAATTTTGGGTACGAGGTCCTGTTATGATGTACTTTCGATTTTTTTTTGTTTGGGCTCAAAATTTTACTTTGAGTTGAGATACCTCCCTTGTTAAGGTGAAGGGGGTCGAAAATGAAATTTCGACATTTTCTGATATAAAAATGTACGAGGAATCGAATGGAGCGAGCCGCAGTTCAATCGGAACCAAACTTGCTGAACCATGACACTTTAAAGTTGAGAAATGCTAAAAGTTTTTCATTACATTTTTTTCGATTATTACGACTTATGAAGGTAAAGAAATGAAATTATGATGAAAAATTGATTATCCTGTAGTAAAATTTCACGAAGAATTCAATGGTACAAGTTTCAGGTCCATATCTCATCACTCAGTGTAATTAACCTTGCGAAAGAGTTGAAAAAAATATAAAAATAGGTATATTTAGGTAATTTTATTGTTCGAAAAAATGAAAAAAAAAAAAAAAACGCTTGTACGAACCAGTAAAACGACGAAAGCAAGTAGGTAGGGTGCTGAAATTGTTCTTCAGGCATTTGAGAATTCATTTCCGGCAAAAAGTCATTTTTGGTAAAAATCAACTTTTCGAAAAACATGTTTTTCACCCAAAGGTATGGTTTCTCATGGCGCTTCACATATATTTTTTTTAGTGAATTGGTCGCTTTTCTTACCTTGATCACTTTTAGTCACTCTTTTCACCAAAAAGGTCGTTGAAATCTTTTTTTTTTCTTAAATTGTCGTTGTAACGAAAGTAAAAAAGAATAAAATTGCAAAAAGCGATTTAATTATTCTCTAGCAACTGAAAGTTTAAAAAAAAAATGTAACATTTCTGCCTTTGATTCCCTTTTTTGGTAAAAATTTCTGACTTCGTCCTTCTCATGAACAAATTTATTTATAAAGAAGACGAAGGGCCGTAAAATCATTGAAATTCTGGAGAGTGGTTCTGGTTTGCGGTGAAATTCGATCCAAAAACGATTAGAATAATGTAAACTTGACTTGAGTAATTAACTCATTCTTAAAGTAAAGATTCTAGTTCATCTTTTTTTGTTGAAATTTGGTCACTCGCTTTTTTTGAGGGGGGTGGGGGGGGGGATTTGACGCACGGAGGATACAGTTTCCTTTCAGTTTTAAAAACAAACAACATATCCAATGTCCATTTACCATTTTTTCATAGTGATACTCCGTTGTACAGCATCAAAATTTTGAATGTCAGATGCGTAGACCACTCGCTAATCACCTCAATAACCTTCTTATTGTCTACCTTCCTTACATTGCCTGCATACTTATTACTTACGTTAGAGGAGCGGTGACACGATGCTTTTACCCTTTTATCTATTTATCTACTGGTATTTGCACCCATTTGAATTTTTTTCCCCTCGTGGGTCAGGTATCAATTCGCGATATTGACCCGGCGATGATTCGCAAAGCTAATTCGTTGATGCGTGTAAGTTTCGAAGTGAAGTAAAATCCGATTTTAAAGTTGGCCAAGTTCGTGACGTGTTAAGTGAAAAGAACGCTGATATGTGTTCTTTTGTCGGCGGTATTCGGGTAGCCTGTCCGTGGTGTGAAATTGGACGGGAGGAGAAGTGGAGTAGGTTTCGAAAAAGTCGAGCGGTGCGGCTTTTATTCCAGCCATTTGGAATGTGAAAAATTTTCCACTCCCCGTTCCTAGTCTACGTCGTGACGCGTTGTTCGGTGCAAACTTTTCGAGTAGGCATTCTTTTTCCTCGTAGTTTTTGTAATCTGATTCTAGTTGATTGTTTTCCTGCATGAATCGCTGCACTCTTGAAAAGATGTAGAAATTCGCATTCGCCGCACCGTTAAAATATCTACGTATTATAGGATACGTTCACGTATTTACTTCTGTTCGACCATTTTATATACTGTTCGATTCATTTTTCAACAACCAAGTACTGCGAAAATGAGTTCGTAATTTGTAAACTTTATTCCTATAATTTATTAATGAGATTTCGAACTTCGAAGAAAATATCATTTTTTGAAAATCTGAAAAGGTGAGAAAACAAAAACGTGCCCTCGTACCCCCTCCTTATTTTTTATTACCACACCGCCTAAATTTGATAACTTTCTAGTCATTATTTTGGCAATTCCTACCAATGAAATTGATCCAAAATTCGTGGAGAACTTTTTGGAAGTGAAATAAGTAGGTAATTAGGTATACATATTTGGTGTTTTTAATTTTCTGCTGAAATCTGACTTTTTTAAAAATTTGGATAATGAGGAAGCACTGTTTGATAAGTGTGCCATGCTCGTAAACATTGAGAAATACCTATAAGTAATGTGAAAATGAAATCTCGTGATTTTAAAAATGCAGGAGAATTCTTTGAAATTGGCTTGGAATTGTTTGAAAACCCCTCTTTGAGTCAGTTTCTGCGAAATTCTGGCTTCTGTGTCGCGAACCTTTTGATCTTTTCGCATTTCGCTAATAAAGTGAAGTATTAAAATTCTACAATGTTTCCGCGTTCTTGATTTTAATGAAAAATTATCTCAAGGGCGGGTACTGTTTTTTTCTTCCCTATCAAACGATAAAAGTAGCAGATCGTACTTACATATTTATAGGTACCGGCTTCCTGAGACTTATTGCGATAGATAGGAGGGGAAGGTGTAACTTACCCTCCCACGGGATTTTTCAGTATTCAGTTGGGAAGGTTCACTATTTCTATACTTACCTATGAGTTAATGAAAAAATTTGATATTTATATTTTTTCTAGTTAGGAAAACTGATCAATTGTTCTACTTTTATTTATTTTTATTTTTATTATGTTTTTTGTAAAAAAAACAGAAAGTAATTTCCTTCTTAAAACTTACTTTCGATGTTTAAATGTCAAATTTTTTGAAAGCTTTGGCCTTACTACACTCGACCTTATCGTATTTCTCTTTTAATAATTTTAATGTAGAAGGGGCTAATTTTTTATTCAGGTTTAATAATTTATATAAAATTGTTTTACTGTATCTTGAATTTGAGTAATTTCCCTCAATTCACATTGAAACTACAAAATTTTATTTGTGAGTTATAATTTTTCTGAAATTTTCCGCCCTCGCTTCGCTCTAGACAAATAAACGATTTTGTATGTTTTTTCAACTGTTATGAAATTAGTAATAAATGTGAAAAAATGGCAAATTTATAGTAAGTAATGAAGTGAATGAAAAGGGGAGAGGATCATCTCTTTTAAAATTTAGTTTTGTCGTCAAATTTGTGACATCCGCCCCCGCCCCCAAAAAAAGTTCAAGTTGGTCGTGCTTGAATAAGTAAATTGATTGTTGAAAGCGGCTACTTTCTAAATGTAATTTAATTGGGTTGAAGTCTAGGGTAGGTAGTAGGTCTGGGTACCCACTACCCAGCTAGCTACCTACTTACGTAGTGAAAAAGTAACTTTGCAGGAATGTAAAAAAAGTCTTGTTGATGTAGAGCTAGGTATCTACATCTACTTAGTAAGTGTAGTTGGGAAAATTGAAAATTCTAGTTCGAAATTTCACAAATTTTTATCACCACTCCCTCCTTCTCCTGCTTAATAATCATCGGCGCACCCAGAGGGCTCAAGGGGATTGAGCTCCTTTTAAGCTCGGCAAAGAGATTTTTTATCGTAAATATGTCAAAAAGCAGTGATTTTTTTTTTCAAACGTCCTTTTGAAAAAAATTTTCGTCCTCGCTTCGCTTGGGCAGTAACTTTTTATCACTTTATTGCTTTAATGAATATTCAAATCTTTGAATCTGAATCAGTCAATTTTGATGAAACTCTACCTTTTTGAATTACTGAAATATTTTTATTGAAAATTAGCGATTTTTCACTGATCGTCGGTCAAAAATCACTAATTTCTTAGTTCATTCCCAATTTGTCAGAAAAAATCAGTAATTTTGATTAAACGATCAGTGAAAAATCATAGATTCTTAGTCGGATCCATATTTGATGGATTTAGTCCAGGAAAATAAGAGAAAAAATGTACCAAACCCCCAAAAATTAAAGCCTGATTTTTTTTTCGCGTTTTACGTTCGTAATGGTCTACTACACAACATACTAAAATGGACACCCCCACAACCCTCCGCTACCCCCAGGGGAGGGGTAAACGTTCGCTGAAAACCGGTTTTTCGTGAATATATCCTCAAATAAGCCTCAAAATTGAGAAGTAGTTATGAACAATCTTGTTCTACGCGTAATTTCCTATCGGAAGGGTTTTTTTCTTTTTCAAAAACATTCACTTCCTCGACCAAGAATTAAGGGTAAAAAACACCCATTTTTCAACAATTTACAGCATTTTTGGAAAAAATGGAAACTTTTGAGAATATCTCCTCAAAAAAGCCTCAAAATGGAAAAATGGTTATAAACAATCATGTTCTACGTGTAATTTCCTATCAGACAGGTTCGTTTTTTTTTCGAAAACACCCGCTTCTTTGCCCAAAAATTAAGGGTGAAAAACACCTATTTTTCCAATATTCACAGTATTTTTGGAAATTATGGAAATACGAAGCTAAATTTACCCGAAATGAGTATTTTTTAATACATGCTGGTGGGGTATTCCAAAAAAAGTCACCGCAAAAATTTCAACCCCTACCGTTAATTATAAGAGAGGTTATTGAAATTGAACACTGCATTTAAAAAATCGAAGTTGTGGAAAGAAAAAGTACAATAAAGGCGATTTTATTGCTGATTATTGGTGATACGAAACATTTCTTTGCATCGTAAGGATTCAAAAACGATATTTTCAGCTTCGTGTTTCCATCATTTCCAAAAATACTGTAAATATTGGAAAAATAGGCGTTTTTCACCCTTAATTTTTGGGCAAACAAGGGTGTTTTCGAAAAAAAAACGAACCTGTCTGATAGGAAATTACACCTAGAACATGATTGTTCATAACCATTTTTCCATTTTGAAGCTTTTTTGAGGAGATATTCTCAAAAGTTTCCATTTTTTCCAAAAATGCTGTAAATTGTTGAAAAATGGGTGTTTTTTACCCTTAATTCTTGGTCGAGGAAGTGAATGTTTTTGAAAAAGAAAAAAACCCTTCCGATAGGAAATTACGCGTAGAACAAGATTGTTCATAACTACTTTTCAATTTTGAGGCTTATTTGAGGAGATATTCACGAAAACCCGGTTTTCAGCGGACGTTTACCCCTCCCCTGGGGGTAGCGGAGGGTTGTGGGGTGTCCATTTTAGTATGTTGTGTAGTGGACCATTACGAACGTAAAATGCGAAAAAAAATCAGGCTTTAATTTTTGGGGGGTCAACTCCTAAAATGCCTGGACTAATTAAAATTTAGAGAGTTTATCGATTGTTGGTTCCAAAAATCGCGCAATTTAAAAAAATTTTTTTGCTCAAATTTGTAATTGTACATATCCGTCCATTGAAAATACCCTGACTACACCAGCATTACTAAAATAACAGGTTACTTAATTTTTTTTATTAAATCCCCCCTCGCATTTTTTCTTGAACTCTTAGCCCCTCCGTTACATAATTTCTGAGCCCTTTTTATGATAATCGCTTCTGGTTTCGTACAAATTTCTGTGTAAATATGTGGGGGAAAAAGGAGATGGAAAAAAATGCCGACTCGAACCGCAATCATTCGCAGATTGAATCTGAGCTGACGTATTCAAAACGGAGGCTATTCGTTTGATTTGTGGGCGTACTGTTTTTATTAACGATATCATCGGAATAACAACGTTTGATTTTTGTTGCGATGTCGATGTCGATGTCGTATACGTTCGTACAATGTTTCACTATTACTATTAGCTACATATATCGTATGTAGGTCTAGGTAGTAGGTAACTAGGTGTAGGTATATATACGTATGGACCAAGTATGGACTATGGAGTATGGACGCGATTGAAAAATTACCGTACCGTTTGAAATATCAAATGTCCTCGTCGCGTCACGTCCCTCACGTCGTCGTATGCGTAGGTATAGGTAGGTTAGGTACCGCACAAAAGTACAAATACTGAACAGGCGAATACGTATAGACATACGGTCGGCATTGGTTCGTAGAAATACGTATTTACATTTACCTACCTCTAATAATATAATTTATAACTCGCGGTTGTAGCGCCTATAAATCAATTCGAATACGGTTCTCGTTCTGTAAAAATGGTAAATAATATTTCAAGCCGAGTTGCGAAGTTATTGCCGATGCCGGTTGCCGGTTCTGTACCATACACTGCATATACACTACACATATCTAACCTTTACGCGCGTATTTTACATATTATATTGCTCTACACCATAGCATCACCTCGCTCCTCTCTGTCCGAATATTTTGATTTGTTTTATCGTATTGCTGATAGAGCGACGATGGCTATGGCATGGCAATGCCGATGCCTTTCGACGGCAAACTATCCTGCCCTATACACCCAGTCCAGTCCTGTCCAGTCATAGAGTATGGGTATGTTTGACCGGATTACTCTGTCGTTTTCGCCGCTCCGGTGCTACCAGCTACCTGCATTTTACATACAGGGTGTTCCATAGTTGACCACGCTCCTTCCAACCAGTGATTGGACAACTCACCCTGAGCCCAAGTATGTATGTTTGCCTAACCTTTGAACTGCAGGGGCTGAGTTATGCTTTTTGAATTTTTTTTTCTGAATTCTGCTTGGTACTTTCTACCGAGCGCTACTCGACAACCAAGATAGGTAGAAAGTTGAGCTTTGCGGCAACGGATAGACCACTTTCTCTAGAATTTTTCTACGTTGTCGACAATTTTTGTAGGTGAACAAGGGTGGGTGTACCAGATCAAATATTCAAATAAAAAAAAAAAACGTGAAAAAAAGTCGACGATTTTTTCTATTTTTGTAAATAACTAAAAAAGTTGTCTTCTTTTGGTACCATTATTAGCAATGTTTCTAGAACAGAAAACTCTGATCTTTCCAATGGAGCAAACCCCACTCCTCTATCTTGCCCGAATCAAAAGTTACGAGCGTTTATTTTGGAGAAAAACACAAAAAATACACAACTTTTTTGATTTTTCAAATTTCAAAAATTTTTTATCTTTGCGACTAAATGAGATAGCGAGGTGGAGTTTGCAGCATTGAATTAACCAAGTATAACACTACACAACATTGAAATGATATACCTCAATTTTACAAATAAAAATTTTTAATAAAAAATGCTTAAAAATTTTTTTGACAACAAATTTTTTTAATGAAGAACTCTTAAGATATTATTTCAATTTTGCGTTGTGTTATACTTGGTTAATTCAATGCTGCAAACCACACCTCGCTATCTCATTTAGTCGCAAAGATAGAAATTTTTGAAATCTGAAAAATCAAAAAAGTGGTGTTTTTCTTGTGTTTTTCTCCAAATTAAACGCTCGTAACTTTTGATTCGAGCGAGATAGAGGAGTGGGATTTACTCCATTGGAAAGATCAGAGTTTTCTGTTCTAGAAACATTGATAATAATGGTACCAAAAGGGGACAACTTTTTTAGTTTAGTTATTTACAAAAATAGAAAAAATCGTTGACTTTTTTTCACGTTTTTTTTTGAATATTTGATGTGGTACACCCACCCTAGTTCATCTACAAAAATTGTCGACAACATAGAAAAATTCTAGAGAAAGTGGTCTATCCGTTGCCGCAAAGCTCAACTTTCTACCTATCTTGGTTGTCGAGTAGCGCTCGGTAGAAAGTACCAAGCAGAATTGAAAACAAAAAAATTTCAAAAAGCATAACTCAGCCCCTGCAGTTTAAAGATTAGGCAAACATACATACTTGGGCTCAGGGTGAGTTGTCCAATCACTGGTTGGAAGGAGCGTGGTCAACTATGAAACACCCTGTATAAGTTCACCTTAAGGTAAGGTAGCCTAATTCGGACCCCTGTTTGTTTTAAGGCTGTAGAATGGCCTCAGATCCCCCCCCCCCCCACACATACAAAACGAAGTCAGCGTGTAGGCTGAAGCCTTGACTACACCTATACGGAAGAACAGCTCAAAATATTGAAAACTCGTTTTTTGGCGAATTTTTTTCCAAAAAGACAATTTTTGGGCGCCTAATTTGGACTCCCTGAAAATTTGTTTTAAAAACATGGAAAACCTCGTAGATATGTGTATATTTCGATTTTTTAATCTTTTAGACAATATGAAAGAGTCCTGCCCCCTCAGAATCCACAGAGGTCAAACCCCCTATTCCCAAAATGGAGTTGTTGCTTACTTATACATTATATAACTCGACAGAAACGCCATTTTTCAAAAAATTACTGGTAAACAACTCTAATTTTCGTAAAATTTGCTATCAATTTTTCAGCATTTGCCAGAAGATAAATGAAAATAAGTAAATTTATGTGTTTTTTTCATTATAACATAGGGGGTCCAAATTAGGCAACTCGCTCAAAAAATTTTCAACTCAATTTACCTCAACTTTCAAAAGCTCCGATGACAAAAACGAATACACTGTTAAGTAGCTTTTGAATATATTCAAAAAAATTCTGAACGCACTTTCTACAAGACTTATTTCTAATAATAAAAATCTTGAAAAAAGTAGTAGTTTGAGGGAGCGAAATCGTTTTTCGTGTTTATCTTTTTTTCTTGGACTTGTGGGTGATTTTTTTATGCTAGGCGTGTTTCTCGTGAAAAAATGATATAGTATGATTTTTTTCCGCCAGATCGAGCCATAAACATCCGAGATAGGCTGGGGGGGTCCAAATTAGGAACGAGGTCCAAATTAGGCTACTTTACCTTATGCTTGTACAGACAGATCTACATGTTTACTCCTGTTCGTTAAGCACCCTACACACAGCGGATACCTAAATTTGTATAGTGATCAAGATCAACGTGCTGCGAAAAAATCAAATTGAAAAGTTAGTTCTTTGAAATTTACAACGTAGTTAGTACCTAACTACCTACCTACCATTTTGAAACGGTCTGTATCACCGAAATCGAATATCAATCGTCAGGAAAGGAAACAAAGTCGGCATTATATAAGTTCGAAGGTGCTTATTGAGTATAAAAAAAGTTGGCATTTTCTGTCACATAGGTAATTATGGCATGGCATTTTCCATTTTTCATGAATTTTAATCGCAAAATTTTTCTAAATTTTCCGAATGAAAACTCATCGCTTTCGCAGTCTCTTAGTTGCACCTTATTTTCATACCTTAATCAAATCAAGGTGTCAGACAGGTCATGCAAGTAATGAAAGTGATGGAAGGTCCCGTGATTGACCACGCGATAGTGTTGTAAACGGTAAAAACGATTGAAAATTTTCACTTGCAAGGGTGGTATCCCAACTCAGAGAAAAATTTTGATTTATTTTTGTTTAGGCGCAAAATTCAACTTTGAATTGGGATACCTTCTTTTATTAGCCATAAAATTCTGTACTTTGCAATGAAAATTCTATTTTTTCCTTCTTTACAAATCAAAACGAAAAAAATTGAAAAATCAAGCTTTGTTTTTTTCTACCTCTTTCATTTTTTATTGTAATGTTGAGAAAATTTTGAAAAGAATTTACTTATTTGTCCTCACTTTACTCTGGCAATAGATTATTTAAACACACATGGAATTTTTTTTTTAGTTCGTCCCAGATAGATACATATATATAGGTAATTCTAGAAAATTACAAAAAATCAGTAGGTATAGGTACGTGGGAAGTACGAAAACTGTACCTATTCATTTTTACGAGAATGAATTGGAGAGAGGGGTTAGAAGTATCTTGGAACGATCTTGTCAGCAGGGCTGGTAAGTTAATCAATAAAACTTAAACTTCAAGCTTAAAATTTGAAATGAATTTTTAAAAATAAAACTTTAACTTACACTTAAAGCTCAAAACCAAATTTTTTATAATTTTTCTTGGGGGGGGGGGGGGGGGGGGGGTTGAGTGAAGTTCGAAACGAGGTCGATTTTTCACCTTTTTTTTTGTGATCAGAAAATTGATTGTAGGTATTTGAATTAAAAACGAAGAAAAAAAAATTTTCAAGCTGCTAAATTTTCTTCTCGAAATGTTTTCAAACCAAATTTTTCCCCTAAAATATTTTTAAACCAAAAATTGCTTCTGAATTCTGAAACTTTTTCAAAATCGATTTCTCATCTTGAAAAAATTACAAGAATGTAGAAAAATGTTTCAAGAAAAATTTCAGGGCTGAAAATAATTCAAGTTTGAAAAAAATGTTTCATTTCAAGGTGAGACAAAAAATTCTAAAATTTGAAATAAGTTTATGTTGGAAAGAAATTTAGAAAAAATTTTCAAGAGCAATTGATAAATAATTTCAATTTGAAAAAATTTCGAAGTTGAGAAAAAATTTAAAAAGTTGATGGATCAGAAAATTTTTTAAAAATTGAATGAAAATGTAAAGATAGAGCAAAAAATTGAGTTTTAAGCTCAAAAAAAATGAAACTTGAACTTAAACTTGAAACTTAAAATTTTAAAAATAAAGCTTAGGCTTAATTCTGAAAAAATCATCGGCTTAACGGCTTAAAGCCTAAAGCTTAAGGCTGACTTACCAGCCCTGCTTGTCAGTTGTTCAGAAGTAAACATTTTTGTTTGCGAGATTTCTTTTGAGAAAAAGTTTCCCCGTTTTCCGATTTCTCTCGATCAAACCCTGTTCTTTTGATTTTAAGAGATCACCTGGTCCTTGTTGAATAAATTCTGGCTGTGTAGCCTAGGTTTTACATTTGATGAAAGGGAAGGGGCTGATATGTGAGTCGTCGAATTAAAATACCTATTGTGAATTTAAAAAAAGTCGTGACGCAACCGACGCGCGACGTTTAATTGTTCGAATTTTGTAGCTAGTTGGTAGCTAGCTAGCTACTAGCAACTAGCTACCTATATCTACACGTACACAATACAAATACACCTTGGTACTATTAGGTAGATTTTTCAGTGTTGCGATTCCATCCGATGATTTACCTTTCGTCTGTCGGCTATGAAAATTTTTTAGTGGACTCTTACTACGCGTCTAGCGTTTAGGTTGCGTTTGCGTAGCTATGTAGTGTATAGCTATCTATGCATAATCCATAATCGTATGGGATTGGGCTCTATCGAGTATTTGTTTACGCATGCATATTGAAGGAAGTTATCCTTGTAGGTACTTATTTTACTTACTCACGACTTGGTTGTATGTACTTCTCGCAATGACGATTGCGCTTCGCGTTAACGAATTCGCTGACTCGACCAAATCGTAATCGACTTGTGAGAAATACGGCCGCATTTAGTCGTGGAAGACAATGCGAGACTTGTACTTTGTATGTAGTTCGAAGTTGATTGGATTTTTTCAAATAGGTACTCGTACGTCGTGTCAACGAATCCGTTCTCTTTATGTCTTCGTATGTAATATGTAGATGTACTATACTAACTGATAAATTTACACTTCGATCCTTCAGCGTGTCAACTTTTTACAGCGGGGTTAACATTTCACCGATGATGACTGTAATTTTTCTCATCACCAACTGAGCCGCTTACGAAAAGAGTCGCGCAATTTCACCCGAAAAACGAATACCTACTCGTAGAATTGTCGAGTCCGTTCGCAAAAGTGAAGATGAACGTAAAGCAAAGCTATTGATAGAAAGGGTTAGGTAATTTGGTGTGAAGAAGTACCTACTACCTATACACTATACAGTTTTTGCTTTTTGGTAAACCATTCGCTCGCTATTTTTGTCTACGAGTGTTGATGTTTCTGTTCAAATTTAAAACGTATAGGTAAGGTATCTTAATTTAGTCGAGTGATGACGATGAGCCTGATAAGAGTGGCGAGGTTTGATCGACAACGCGGAACGGTTCGCGTCATTAAATAAATGGGTAGCTATAACTACTAGCTAGGTATATAGGTGTAGCTGTAGCGAGTAGATAGGTAAAGGTACAGACTGAGTCGATTCCCCGGGCTGTTTTGAATAAACGTCGCGTAAGCTGTTTCCCGGCATGTCGAATAGGTTATAGCTCTATGGTATGTGTATGTGTATGTGTATCTGTATATCCTATCCTTTGAAGATTACTCTCCTTTATGTGTAGGTACTGTGTAGTTGACGAAAAACGAGGTGTAATAAATTTCGAAATTCGAGTCGTTCTTTTGGCTGTGTGCGTGTGCGTACGTACTACCTAACTATACCTATTGCCTACTGTCTAAGTATATTGGATAGGTAAAGGGTAGCGAGGTACCTCTGGCCTCGTGCCCTGCGTTCATACTCGTATCATATCGTATATTATCCTATGTTATGTACAGTGCATGTAATGTAGTATATTACGAAGAGGTAAAGTTGGTGTTTGGTACCTTTTATGAAAGTACCTAACTACCTATAGTGGTGTCGTCGCAAAAGTGTTGGCAACTGGGCCCACAACCGTATGCGCGACGTTATAAGTGTAATTTCCAAGTATACGTTGCGTTGTTACTTTCCGTAATTGCAGCCAAATTGAATACCCTTATCAGACTGAAAAATAGTCCAACGATTTATTAGTCTCTATCCAGGACATATTCTAACGTGCAGCTCCGCACATTTTGTGCAGCTCCAAAAAGAAATTGTGCAGTTGCAAAAATTTCGGTAGACATTTCGCCTTCTTTAAAAAATCAAGAAATTTCTACTTTTGGATGCTTAATTTTTAGAAAATTTTCGCCCTCGCTTCGCTCGGGCTCGATGAATTCACGCAATTCTTTCTCGAAATGTTGGTATGAACCCCTTTCTTTTCCATACACAATTATTATTTATGTATTTTGAAGCAAAAAAAAATTGTATTCCTCATTTTTTAGAGGGCTTAATGTCGATCTGAAATGGAATTTTCAAATTTTATCAATTTTTTTGGAAGGGGATGAGGTTATTAAGGAATATAGTTTTTTTTTTGGAAGTGAAAGGGTTGAATGAAAATGACTTAGTGGTAATGGTAGAAAATTTTTTAGTGAGTCGAAAATGAACATTTTTGTTTTGCGTTTCTTTTTTGACTGGGGCTCAAGCTCCCCCCCCCCAAAAAAAAGTTATGGCCCATCTACGTAAAAAATTTCTGAATGAAACTATGTTTATTGTTTGTGCAGATCCAAAATTTTCTTAGAATACGCCCTGTCTCTATCACAATCTCTACTCGCTATCGTTTCTCTTTTAAGAAATATACGTAATAGTCAGGTCTCAATTTCATATTCGCTCGACTGAGCTGTAAAAAGCAATTTTTTAATTGATTCGTGTTCTAGACATTACAACAAACAAATTTAGCCCAGATGCCTTTTTTTACTCCTCCCCCTTTCCGAGGGTTCATCCCCCTTTCTTAAAAACGCGTGTAGCGCTCCTCCGATGGGTTCTAGAAAAAAATTTCCCACAAAAGTTGTCCCTCAACATCTCAGCTACAAATTACTTTCTATAGAAAATCCAATTTGGGGCCACCGGTACCCCTCAAATTTGAAAAAGTGTTTCAAAAAATCATAAAAATCAGGTTTTTTCATTTTTACTGAAAAATTTCCAAGATGAGTAAAATTTGTAAATAACCAAAAGTATTCAGAATTAAATTTAATATTCGGTGAGTTATATCACGACTATTTACGTCCTGCTCCCCGTTACAAACAGACTCACCCCCCTCCCCCACATCAAAAATATCAGTCTTCTAGAAAAATTTTCCAGCAAAAATTAATCTTCACCATCTAATCTACAATTTCGATCATTATGAAAATTATTTTTTGAGCAATCCCTACCCCTTCAATTCGAAAAATATCCCTCAAAAATACATAAAAATACGTCTTTTTACACTTCTAATGCTAAGATTTACTTAAAAATAATTATGTAGACAGAAATTAGGTATACTCATTAGTTGCTTCTTTATACAAAACTGGAAATTAAAAATTACGATTTATAGATACTTTCCCATTTACCATTACCATTTCAATTTCAGGTGCTGAAATTGAATATTCGTGAAGCATTCGCTCTCGATATGCTTCTCAATTTTTCTAAAAGACCGAAATTTTTGATGTGGAGGAGGGGGTGGGTCTGTTTGTAACGGGGAGTGAGACGAAAATAGTCGCGATATAACTCACCGAATAGGTAGGAAATTTAATTCTGAATACTTTTGGTTAGGTATTTACAAATTTTACTCATCTTGGAAATTTTTCAGTAAAAATGAAAAAAACCTGATTTTTATGTTTTTTTGAAACACTTTTTTCAAATTTGAGGGGTACCGGTGGCCCCAAATTGGATTTTCTATAGAAAGTAATTTGTAGCTGAGATGTTGAGGGACAACTTTTGTGGGATTTTTTTTTCTAGAACCCATAGGAGGAGCGCTACACGCGTTTTTAAGAAAGGGGGATGGACCCTCGGAAAGGGGGGAGGAGTAAAAAAAGGCATCTGGGCTAAATTTGTTTGTTGTAATGTCTAGAACACGAATCAATCAAAAAATTACTTTTTACAGCTCAGTCGAGCGGATGTGTTTTTTCGTGAAATTGAGACCCTACTATAAGTATACGTAAGGGATGTGTTACGAAAGTTTTACAGTATGTATACGTACAGTTCATCTTCATACCATACAATTTTTTTTTACAGTTTCCCCTCGATGATATACTGGTGGAATTACTGTTATTTTGATCCTAATCCTCCAGGGGTTGGAGATCGGTCCTCGTAATTTTTTGTATTTTAGGGGGTCAGTGTGGGAGGTGGGATATGGGGGAGGCAGATCGAGAAAATGAGTTGAAAATCAAGCTCAGCACTCTCGAAACAATAGGAATCGAAATGCTGCACGTTGTTTTAATTTTTTTTTCTGTTTTCAATTTTTGTGATGGTCCGGGGGTGGGGGCACTGAAGAGTCGTATCAAAAAAATAAATGAGTATTCGGACTCGACAACCTTGAAAACGTAACAAACGATGCGCCGCGCGATATTTTCAATTTTTTGCGATTTTTGCTATGTTGAAAAAGGTGGGGGGGGGGAAGAAATTAGTTGAAAAGCACATAAAAAGTACTCCTCGCTGTAATTTTTTCAAATTTTTAAATCGTAGCTTCGAACTTTTGTGCTCCTCACAAAAAATTGAGCTTTCATTTCAAAAGTTCAACTTTGGCTTCTAAAATTTTAAACATCGGTTTTGAATCGTTGTTTTTAATCGTCTACCAAACGACGCAAACAGATTCATCTTGGATTGAACCAATCTCGAGATATCCCAAAATTGTACGAAAATTACGAGGACCACCCTCCAACCCCTGGAGGGCTAGGATCAAAACGATGGTGATTCCTAGCTTCATTAAACCACTGAGCGGAACCTGTAGAAATGTTTCTAGCAAAACTGGTACTCCTAAATCCAAAATATCTATACTGCATAGTGCATACATACTCTCTCAATTATAAATCTGTGAAAATTATCAAAAATCACTGAGAAATAGTCAGAGTTGCAGCACATGAGAAAATCAGTGAATTTTTTTTTACTGAAAACAAATCAGTGAAAATTCTCTGAAAAGTCAGTGGAATTTATGAAATTTGCTAAAAAGTTGGCGAAAATTCGTTGAAAATCCTTGAATTTCGCTGATTTTTCCTGTGCTGCAATTCTGACTATTTATCAGTGACGTTTCACTGATTCAGAATGAAAGAGCAATGTAAGTTGTCTAAGTGTCTCTCGGTCATTAAAGTTATGAAACTTGAAAAAATAATGATATCAAGTCGTGAAAGTTATGAAAAGTGATGTTTTTTAATGAAAAATTCAAAACTTCCTGAATAATTTATTTAATCTTTAATTTGAGCATTTCGGAGGATTGTGTTTTTTCCCTACTTGAATTGCATCCCCGGCTGATACAAAAATCATCTTTTTCTAATTGAGGCGTGTTTTTCTAAAATGGATGAAAAAAAAATTACACCTTACCTCTTTTTCTCATACGGTTTTTGCACTAGAGCCGTTTTGGAAAAACACTCTTCAATTAACCCTCTACTGCATGAATTTCCCATCAAAATTTTCCAAAAATTTTCAAATTTTGGGGAAATTTTTTTAGCTATTATAAATATTTACCGAAGTATGCGAATGAATCATGAAATTTAATGTATTGGGATGTTCATAAAATGTTTAAAGTAAAGTTTTAGAAATATTTTCAATTTTTTCAATTTTTTTCAAATTTGGGCAAGCTGTGGTCGTATATGACCACCTATGCAGCAAAGGGTTAAGTACCTAAATCTGTACTTATACGTAGGTAGCTACAGCTTGGTACATTTCATGAATGTTTGTACTGCACGCAAAAGCTTTCATTTTATTGACTTTTTTCTTTTTTTCTGCTTACTTCTTTTTGACAGAACGAAAAAATTAGCGTAATGTTTAAACCTATTTCTCCTTCGCAGCGATACGGAAAATAATTTACTTGAAATTTTGACGTAATGATTATCTACCAATCTTTTACTTTACCCACTAAAAATGGAATACCTAAAAAGAATCTAGCTACCGGGAGCGGAATAAAGTTGCGGTGGTGCACCACGACGAAGTAGAAAAATCTCCCGTTACAAAGTGTTTTTCACAAGATCATAAAATGAAATAAAAAAGAAAAAACACCGGCGTAAAATTTACAATCTTTTGATCACATTTACGATACGAGAGAAAACGGTACCTAAACGTAATGAAAGAAATAAAACAGCGGCTTTTACTCGTACGTCAAATCAACGTTGACAAATTGTTTCAAAGCGTAAAAGAAAAAAAAAGGCCAGAGGGGAGATACGTAGGTAAAACATAAAATTGTACGCGAGCTGCGACGCACGGTTCAAGGAAGCGGCGAGGAAGTGGAAGGTACAAAGTACAAACTACAAAGTAGAAACAGGAAAATCAAACGCGTTACGTATGTTCTGTTCCAAGTTAACACAAATCTTAAGGCCATTAAAATTGTAACACGAAACTATATTTCTTTTGGAGAAAATTTTCGTCGAAAAGTTGTCGAAAGCTGAAGTCGTTTTTTTTTTTTTGGTAACTTACTTTATTTTATTCCCTCGCATCGACTCGCTGTTGGCTGTTCGTTATGTGTACTAAAAACCTATAGTAGTGAAACGGATGAGCTTATCAAATTGAGTAGTACATACGGCTCGAGTCGAACTGCACAAAACTGAAAATTTTCCAAGCTTTCGAAAAGCTATAAATACCAACTTAGGCTGTTTTAATATCTAAATCGTTTTAGAGAATTTTCCAAATGTACAACTCTGACTTGGTGAAGAGAGTTTGCTCGCGTCTTTAAAAACGGCTAATAAATTTGCGCGTTTTTTCTTTTTCTTTTTCTTTTTCTTTTTTTCAACTCGCTGCTCGTATAGTATATGCGCGTACATATATCTATTTGTTTATATAAAGGAAACGAAGCTGTAGAAGGGGAAAAAATCAACAAAAAACCGGCATCATTTCAAGTTTATAGAAATTTACAGCGTTCTAAATATTTGTGGAGTCTCTTCGTCGTAGTCGTCGTTGTAGTAGTTCTTTTTTTATACTTACGTTGGAAAAACCTATAAAAGTCACTTTACTTTAAAAGATATATTTGCTTAAAAGGCTGTAAACAAAATGTGAAGCTACACTTTATTGTCTAGTTTACGACGTCCGTTGCGTCGCGTTACAATTCTATAGTTTCTCTATTTTTTATAGGTATATTCTTTTTCTTCCTCGTACTGTCTCCATATTCTGAGGATACTGTATGTGTATTGTGTATAGGAGAATCAACCGAGTCCCACAATTCACTTCAGCCAAGTAGTGGGAGCTTTTATTTTGCGCAAATGTTGTACTTATACGATGTGGTGTTTATATGGAATCGAACTCATTTCTGCAGACAATTATAATCAAAAGCTCCAGCCAGAGATTGCATCGGTACCTTATTTACATCGGGAAAGGATTGGAATAATCTTGTAGAAATCGAATGAATAGATGAGTAATTATTGAAATTTTCAGTTAAACGAGTTCCTTTTTAAAAAATTTGTACACTACAGATGAAGAGGACAGTGGGAACGTCTTTCCCCTTCTCCACATTTCGAAAGAGATCACTCGCCTTTTTTTCCTAAAAATTTTCGTTTTGAGACTATTCCATACCACCTCGAACAAAAATGAAGTCGGGTCTTCCGATTTCGTTCAATTTTTTTTACGAGTAACCACGATAATTTCTCTTCTAATTCTCAATGAGCTGAGAGTGGGCATCGTAATTTTTATGGGAAAAACCATGTTGAGAAACGAAAATAACGTGTGGCCTATCGACTCTCACTAATTTGAGGGCGTAGAATTCGAATATCGGCTTACTTTTTGATTTGACCCACTCCCCGTAATTTTTTGAAGTATTCAATTCCGTATTGATCGCCGATGACTGGAGGAAGGGGTCAGTTGGAGCACGGGGAAGGGGTCGGATCATAAAGTAAGTCGATATTCGAATTATACGTCCTCAGATTAGTTAGAATCGATATGCCTCACGATATTTTCGTTTCTCAACATGGTTTTTCCCAAAATTGAGAGGCTAGAGGAGCACTAAAGGGTCGAATCCAAAAAATTAGCAAATTTTCGAACTCAGCGCCTTCTAAAACCTACCTAACGACAGGTCACACATAATTTTTCATTTTTATGAATTTTAACCCCATCAAGGAAGCTAATTGGGGGGGGGGGTCAGGAGAGTGGAATGAAAAAACTGGATTCGTATTCGAAATCAGCGTCTTCGAATTAGTAGTAATCGATGTGTTACTTTACTTTTTTGATTTTTTTGAATTTTGGTCAAAATTGTGGACCCCTCTACCCCTCAAGGATCTAGAGATCCCATCTTGAAAATTTGTTAATTGAAAAAAGGGTAAAAAGGGCTCCTCGCTGTAATTTTTTCAGAGTTTTAAATGGTAACTCATCTTTTGTTCTTATCATGAAAGTTGAGCTCTCACCACCAAAGTTCAATTTTAAGCTTTTCAAAATGTGATTACCGTTTTTGAATCTCCTATTAATTATCTTTCAGACCTCGCAAACAGTTTTTCCCCAAGTACAACCTATCTCGAGGCACGAGCCTTCAAAGTTGGGTAATTTGGTTAAAAATCGCAATTACATAAAAATTTCGAGGCTCGCCTCCCCGCCGCGGCCCCTTGAGGGTTAGAAAAGAAATAATCGTGGTTTTGTGAATAGACCACGAAGGGGAACTCGTAAAAAAAAGTTTGAGCGAAATCGGAAGACCCGACTTTATTTTTGGTCTGTTTTAGTATGAAACAGCCCACCTATTATCGCGTTTTCAAATGATAGCATATTTTCCAAAAAATCCTTCCTTCAGGACTCTCTATCTCCTCTGCTATTGGTCATACGAAAAAAAATTTCATACAAAAAATGTTGGAAATTGAGTGTAGAACAAAAAAGTACCGAACTACTTTTGCCGTAAAACTAAATCCTGGGAAGTTATTCGGAAAACCCCATTTTTGAGGGGGTGGAGCCTCCATAAACAAATTAGCACGGGGTCTAGGGGGTGCGGACTTTTTAGAGGTTAGTCAGGGGACCACTCTCGACAGTTTTTGGCGATACAATCTTTACTAGCTAAAAATGTTTTTTCATTTCCTTATTTGCCTACACTTACTTTTTGATCCTACCTCCCTCTAAAATCGTATTTTTCACTCATTTGCTTTTAAATACTGATTTATCCATGCAAGTAAAGTTGATCGATTGTGAGTCGCGTCGCGACGAGACGACACAAATTTCTGTAAAATGCTGAATTTGCTCTCTGGTATCTCTTTGGTTCCTCATCGCGCGGCTTACGCGAGCGCCACACCGCACCACGCCGCACGTCATCGTCAGTCTGAAAAATGCAGACATTTTTGACGACCGCGATCGCAATCATTTCCCACAGACGTGAAATTATGAAAAATACGCCAATAAAAATGGTACAGCTACTACGCTTGATTTAGTGCTATGCGAGTATAAATTTATAGCTTGACCGTAACGCGAACGCGAAACGAGCAGAATGCTGACGAGGAGGGGTAAAAACGTACTCGCAATTTAATAGCAACATAAATAAAACTTGTTGCGAAAAAGTTTTCCTCGGTTGGCAAACTTTTCGGCACCCCTATTAACTCGTCGGGGGTGGCGTTTTTTCGCCCTGTACGGTATTATGGTATTATTTTTTTTTGTACACTGTACACTGTGCAGTATACGTTTATACGTAAACGTATGTAGGTAATAGGTATGTAGTATGTACTAAAGATACCTTCCTTAGTACTTGAACCTACATTAGTGTATTGGCGCAATAAAAGTATCGCGTCAAATGGAATATATTTTCCTCGTAATTCGTACGTAATTTTGGATTGCCACCGAATTGAAATTTTCGGAGACGTCCGTCGTTGCGTCGCATCGTTTTTACTGGTGCGACAAATTTTTATTGCGCAAAAATGTATCCAAGTAATGTGTGAATAACGCAAATGAATTAGAAACGTCGATTTAGGTAGACAAATGTTGCGCTACCTAAGGGTATATCCGGGTAAGAAACTAAGAATGGTAAATCGAGCCCGGATGAAAGTGATGGAATGATCCGACATTGCAATTTTAAGAGGCATATGTGAGTCGCGATGCAGTTGACAGCACTGTCATGAATCTAAGTTGATTCAAATTGGTCGAAAAATGTTTTGGCTCGATTCTAAGGTGAATATTTGAGTGAGCGATTGAATTTGACAAAAAATTAAAATGTTCTCAAAGTTCTCAATCTAAAATTTTTCAACATTTTTTGTAAGGTGGAAAAAGTGAATTCGGGAGGTATAAAAAATTCTCATACCTGCGAGAAGGGGTAATCAAGGTACCATGAAGGAGGCACTACCCGAGTATGAAAAATAACTGCATCACTTTGAAGATTCTTAATTCCGCCTTCTTTGCGAATTGAAGGCTCCAATTTTTCAAGGAAGTCCCCTATTCAGAGTAAATATATCAGGGAGGTATCTCAACTTGAGTGAAATTTTGACCCAAAACAAAAATAAATCGATAGTACGTCATAAAAGAAACCCATTTCCAAAATTTCAGGTGCTGAAGTTCATTTCTTGAATTTTGACGAAATTTTGAAATTTCAAAATCACCTCCTTGCCTAACAAAATGTGAAAATTTGATCTAATCAACGATAAAAGCTAAAGTTTGATATAAGGGAAAATGGGGCAGGATGCAAATCGGCGTATTGTCGTCTGAGATGTGGTTGAAAATTTTTTTTTGCGTGTTTGGTGGATGGATATCACTTTGACACAGAACAGAAAAAAGTTACAGACTTAACAGATTGCTTGTCTATGAGTTAGTATCAATGAAGTGATTTTGCGTGATTTTCGTAAAATTCTTGAAATATGATTTTTGTGAAACATCGTGTTTTCATGTTTTGAAAAAAATGAGTTTTTTTTTTGTAATCTACATTCAATTATTTATCGAATGATGTAAGTACATATTTGGTTGGCACTTTTCCAGATATTTTCTTCACAGTACAGTGCGTTAAAGAAACACAGTGCCGGTGTGGCAAGATGCAAATTGAAAATGGGGCAAGGTGCAAACATTGTTTTTAAATACGATTTTTTTGAAAAAGTCACATATGGTACTGAATACGCCTCAATTGATATTCTTGTGACACTTTTTTCAGATTATCACATTTTTGCTTTAATTTTCAGATAAAATATAAAAGTTTGCCTAAAAAAATCGTAAAATTATTTAGGGTAGCACAAATTATGAATACGGAGATTTTAGAACTTCTCTTCCTAAAAATTACTTGAGTAAAAATGACAAAAACATTCGTGATTTTTCATCATGTTTTTACTGTTTCCATCTTGCATTTTGCATCCTGCTTCATGGGTGGGGCAGGATATAAAAAAAGTGAAAACAATTTTTTGAACTTCAATTTGTTGCAAGAATCAGACAACTTGGCCACTTTGAATAGATTTAGCAGAACATTTGGTCTAGATTGGTACATTCTTCCCCTTAGGGTCTGAAAACCACGTGGTAAAAATGTTGGCCCTCAACTTCACTCCTAGCCCCAGTTATTAGACAGAACGTTACTTTTTTCAGCCTTTCCATTAAAAATTTTTATTTCTGCGAGTTTTTCACCAAATTTTTTCAAATTTTCGTGAGGTGTACCCTATACTGAGGGGTATCAGTGGATGGTTTGAAAAAAAATTTTGATGATTTTTTCAAGCCAAAAATTGCGTTTGAAAACTTCAATTCCAGTTTTCTACATGATGTTTCAGAGGTGCAATTTCGAAAAAAAATTTATGTACCTAGTCTCTATGTACATCGTACATCATGATATTTTTTTCAGAATTTTCTAGGTGATGGAACTCCTTGAAAAATCAAAATGCGAAAAACCACTTTTTCACAGCGTTTTTTACTCATAAAAATCGTCATTTTTTGCTGAAAAAATTTTTCTTGTAATTATATTCCAAAATACGAATTTATACACGTCTTGTCTGATTTTCACTTCATTTCATCTCTTTTTCGCGATTTTTGTAATTTCAAGTTCAAATAAGTACAGCACAAGGCTTGAAATTGAATATCTCACTTTATTTTCCATACGAAATTGTCATACGAAAAAATTTGCAACAGATTTGTTCAGCATCTCAAACTACATACTTCAGTGAACTCCATTTGTATGGTCAAAGCACTCAAATTTTGAAAATTCAGCTTTGAGTCAACAATTTTTTTCAATAATATACCCCGTACATTGATAAAATAGAAATTACAGTCACCTTTTTTGGGGGGGGGGGAGAGCTGTACCATACTTATTTTTCCGTGTATAATATAATAATGAGTGTTTCATTTGAAGAGCCCACGGAAAGAATGGGTCAAAAGTTTTTTCAAAATCTTAGTATTCAAAGGAGTTTTCATTACATTTGAAGGGAGGAGAGTTGAAAATTTTCCTTTGTAATATCTACCCTGAAGTGTTTTGAACGTGATGATTCAAATTCGAAAATGCAAGAAGTATATTTTTGAAACTCTATTGGTATAAAAAAAGAATAGGTACACTTCATTTTTGTGGTTTGAGCTTTTCCTCTGTTCGTCCCCCCTCCCCTCCATCATGACTACAAGAGGAGTGACTGTGGTATCATTCGATTGTTTATATTCCAATGAACAATTTTTGTTAGTTCCATGACCCCATTTTTCCGCATTCAAAAAAAGTCATGCGGTGAATTGTGCGATTTTCGTTTAAATTTAAAAATTAGCGGAAAGGCGAGAGACACGGGTCCCCTCCAATCTGTCAGGGTAAAAATGTTTAGGTGTAAAACCTATCCATGAAGGCAAAAATTGGTGAAGAGGCTCGAATGATATCTAACAAAAAAAATTTACACGTGTAAATGTGGACAACCCTAGTATTGACGTACTATTCAAAAAAAAAAATCGTTGACTCAAAACTGAATTTTCAAAATTTGAATGCTTTGACCATACAAATGGAGTTCACTGAAGTAGTTTGAGGTGCTGAACATAAATCTGTTGCAAATTTTTTCGTGTGACAATTTCGTATGGAAAATTAAGTGAGATATTCAATTTCAAGCCTTGTGCTGTACTTATTTGAACTTGAAATTACAAAAATCGCGAAAAAGAGATGAAATGAAGTGAAAATCAGACAAGACGTGTATAAATTCATATTTTGGAATATAATTACAAGAAAAAATTTTTCAGCAAAAAATGACCATTTTTACGAGTGAAAAACACTGAAAAAGTGGTTTTTCGCATTTTTCAAGATGTTCCACCACCTAAAAAATTCTCAAAAAATATCATGATGTACATAGAGACCAGGTACATAAAATATATTTTTTTCAAAATTGCACCTCTGAAAACATCATGTAGAAAACTCTTTTGATGTGGGGGGGGGGGGTGATATGACTCACCGAATAGGAAATTTAATTCTGAATACTTTTTGGTTATTTACAAATTTTACTCATCTTAGAAACTTTTCGGTAAAAATGAAAAAACATGATTTTTATGATTTTTTGAAACACCTTTTTCAAATTTGAGGGGCACCGGTGGCCCCAAATTGGATTTTCTATAGAAAGTAATTTATAGCTGAGATGTTGAGGGACAACTTATGTGGGAAATTTTTTCTCCAAAACCCATAGGAGGAGCGCTACACGCGTTTTTAAGAAAGGGGTGGACCCTCGGAAAAGGAGAAGGGGTAAAAAAAAAAGCACCTGGGTTAAATTTGTTTGTTGTAATGTTTAGAACACGAATCAATCATAAAATTGCTTTTTACAGCTCAGTCGAGTGGATGTGTTTTTTCGTGAAATTGAGACCCTACTAATTTTTCAGGGCAATGAGTTACCTAATTTTGATACTTCAAAAATTCACCAAAATTCGAGAACTGAACTTTCGCACCCGAAATATCGGAAATGGTTTTTTTTTATGATGTACTTCCAATTTATTTTTGTTTCGGCTCAAAATTTCACTCCAAGTTAGGAGTTGAGATACCTCTTTAGTAAGCAATTTTCGTCTTGCTCCAGCCTAAACTACTTTGAAGTTAACATTACCGAACAATAATAATTCATCGAATTTCATTTAAAGCGGTTACCTCAGCCAAACACAATCACGCGAGTTCACCTCATACCTCATACGTACCACGTAACTAACGTAAGTAGGTATGGTGTAGGTAATATCAGGGCCATAAATTAAGAGTTTAATAATGTCGCGAACTCTTCGTACTTCGTACTCGTATATTACACTATACTCGTATAGTTGAAGTAAATTTAAAGGTTCGCCTTTGTCTTCTGCTTGCGGCGCGATTGCGATAACGCCAATTAAAACACATTTTATAAGGATAAGTTAAAATGTTTTTAAAATTGAAATTACACGACAACGCGATGCGACGTCGGAGCAATTTTACATAATCATTTATCAAGTATCTATAGGTAGAAGTACGCGTACAAAGACGGACTCGTACACAGCGATGGTTACCTATAGCTCGGCGCGGCGCGGCGTTTTTTTATTCCTAACGAATAATTTTCAAACGAATAACATTAAATTTAATGAAGCAAAAGTTGAAAAGTTGGTTTAAATATGCACCCTCCCTCGAAACGAGCGACTCTCCTCTTGTTACTTTTTTCCTCCTAAATGATAAACGGTTTTTTAATAAATTCTCGGTTATTTTAAAAAGATCCTTTGCTTGAAAAAAAAAATAAATAAAAAAACAAAAAAACAACTCTCCGAGTACTGCGTGGTATTTGAATTATTAATAACATAAATGGAACATTGCTTAATCACAAGAATTATTATTGTTCTTTCTGTTAACTTTTTCCTCTCTGTGATTTAAATTATCATAAAGCTTCGCCCTTTTTTCGAATTTTTCATTCGTCGTTCGTCTACCGAGTATTTGTTACCATTCGCCATCCAATATTCCGCGCTTCTGCTACATTTTCTCGCTAAAAATACGAGCTTAATAATGAAAAAAATGAAAAACTTTTTCAAACTCGCATAAAAAATTCTTTTAATATCGAAAGGATTAACAAAACAGATTACCCGAACATAATTTTAATTTCCTTTTTTTCAACTCCGAATTCCGGTTTACCTTGTGGAATTTTTCATTTCTTTCCGCGACAAGTTTGACGAAATGGGAATTTTTTGAACGTTGTTGATGGTCGTAGTTTATCCGATGGATTCGATTTTGTTTCAATTTCTCGATGAAATCGTCCACAATTTTGTTCATCTCTTTCCAGTACCTAGATACCCAATATCAAGCTTTTGTAAATAAAAGTCGAGGTACCTAAACCTATCGTATAATTACACGCTCGCGAAAAGTATCCTCAACATTTTATCATTCATATTTTTTTATCCTACCTAATTACTTATTTTTATTTGTGAAAATACCTTATTAAATAGAACAGGGAAAGATGAAATGTTTTCTCAGTGTTCAGATGATAAATTCAACTTTCTAAAATTTGTTTCCGGATTTTAATATTCAAGGACTATTGAACTTTTCTTGAGTTGAGCAATTCTCAACAATACGGGGCGCTATAATTTTTCAGTTTTTTAATTTGAATATCGTTTTTGTAAACGAATGAATGCCTCTATCTACATGAGAGTGAGTTTTTTTCATTATTCACAAGAGGTGAAAAATCAGTTGGCTTTTCATGTGTATATAGGTTCCATAGTCCCGAGAAAGCGTGTTTTGGATTTTTGCCCTCGCACAATAGAGGGCTGGCTGATTACACGAAAATATTACTGACAACCAGGGGATCTCAAAAATGTCATAGTTTTTGAATTTTGGACAATTTTTGACCAGGTTTCGCACTAGTTTATCGGTAACTAGGTTACTTTAACCCACAATTGGTGTCAGCTTCGAATACTATGGACCCAACTTCGAAAACCAAACGCATAATCAAATCCGTCTCGACGAGCAGATTCCGAAAATGTCTTAGTTTTTGCGTTTCGGGCAATTTTTGGCCGAGTTATGGGCGATTTTCGAAAATCAGTGTGACCATAAATCCCTATCTTTTATCCCATGTTCTGAACGGAATTTGGTAAATATGAACCAAAATGCACTTGCTTATATGGTTCGATCCGTCTCGACGAGCAGATTCCGAAAATGACCTAATTTTTGCAATTCGGGCAATTTTTGGCCAAGTTATGGGCGATTTTCAAAAACGTTGTCCTGTTCTGAAAAATCATTGGCCTACCCTCCTACCCTAACTTTTTGAAATATGGACCAAAATTCAATTGTGATTATACGAAAATATTCGTCTCGACGTCAGGATTTCAAAAATGACTTATTAAACCGTAATTTAGTCATCCCAGAAAGGGAGAGGAAACAAGTAAGCTTTGTTCTTGAATCAGTTTTGCATGTTGTTCCTAACCTAGTCCACTGTTTTTCATTCAAAAATCATCTTAAAATTTCATTTTATTTTTCAATAAATTTTTTAAGACATATAATACTTTTTTTTTATCAAATGATTCCTCAATTCTAAAATTTTTGAAAATTTTCTGATTTATTGATTCTTATGTATTTCCCAGGAAAAAATCCATTGAAATATTAGATGAATTGTAAATAATGTAATATTTTTACATGATTTTATACGGATTACAACGGTTTTCGAGTAGAACTGAAATTTTCGAATTAATCTTCGCGATCGTGAGTTGAAAAACAATTTTTCAATTAAATAAACTAATGATGCGTGATAATTGATAAATCCTTAGCGAGTAAAAAATCGTATTATTTCATCATTCTAAATCCAAGTGTAGTTTCTTTTTCGTGCATACGTTGCCGTCTGTATCTGTTTTAAAAATTGAACGATTTTCATGTTGAGAACAGATCTATAAAATTTTCGGTTTATTTTCTTGTTTTCGAGAATTCCGTTGTTCATCGCTGAGAAAAGTTTAATTCGAACGTTGAGATAATATTTACTTAGTTACTTAGAATATTTTCGAATTTGTGTTCTTCGTTGAGAAAATATTTTGTATATTTTGAATTATTGTTCGTTGTTGAAAAAATATTTTGTATATTTTCAAATTTTTATTCGGAGTGAGTACAGTGATATTTTTCTACTTATAAAATTCAGTCGAGTAAATAGCTTTATTTCTAGTTAAAGGTACGTAGTACGTACTTAATTAAGTATAAAATGGACTAGTTTAGGTATTGAAGTTGTTGAAGAAGGGTTGGTATGGCTGGTTATGGCTTGGGTAAAATATGAAATTAAATAGGTAATGTCGAACTACCCACGAAAACTCCAGATGGAATTTCTTGCGAAAATATTCTCGAGTCTTTGAGCTCAGCAAATAAACTTCATGATGGGAAGAAGAAAAAAAGGGTAAATAATATGAGAATTTCCTCAAATTCCAAAAATGAGAATATTACGCAAAAAATTGAATTTTAGTCCGATTGTTGATTTTTGTGTCTTATGAAGAATAATTGATCGTCAACTTTTAATTCACCAGAATTTCGTGAAGCTATTAGCGCTATCCTTTTCCCAGTTGGTCCATGAGAAATTTCATCTTCCATTTTCAGTTTCCAAATTTAATCGAATTTTTAAAAATCATCAATCATGGTGTCCATTCTCTGGAAAACCGGGAAAACCGGGAAAAGTCAGGGAATTTTGGTGGTCTGGAAAAGTCAGGGAAAAGTCAGGGAATTTTGGAATTTTCTCTGGAATTTTTCGAAAATTTAAAAAAAAAGATGAATCATTCAGAAAAGTGTTTCTTTACTTATTTTATTATAAATTTTTCAAAAAATTTCGCTCTCGCTCCGCTCGGACCGGATTATCACATCTTTTATCTGATTTTTTATTCATAATTTTTTGTTGACCATACGTACATACAATAAAATTGATACTGAAAATGCATGTATTTATTCAAAAAAAATTTTTCCCTCGCTACGCTCGGGGTACTTTAAACTCTTTTTTTCTGCAAAATTTATTTAAAATTTCAAGTTTTTTGGAAACTTATTTTTTACTGAGCTGTACTGAGAAAGAAATGCCATGATGCCCTTCACCACGATGTTGAAACAAAAGTAGCGGGAATAGAACTTACAGAATTCAAAATTATTGGCCATTTTTTGAAAAATATGCGAATTTTCATCTTTTGAAGATTATTTTTTCACAAAAATTTTCACCCTCGCTTCGTTCGGGCTTAACACATTTCTGTGTTTCCATAAAATAATTTATATTTTACCTCCTCATTGACTTTTTTATTTATTGGTACTTAGGTACTGAAAAATGGCAGAGGATTACGTGAATTTATAAATTTGAAGCATGTGTTTTTCATAAGAGGGGGGAGGGCGATAAAATGTGATGAAATTTTTGAATTTTTAGCCCGGAAAAATCCGAATTTTTATTCGCTTGATTTGGTAGACATCCTGGCATAATTTTTTTCATTTTTCAAACTTAATTTTGCGTTGGAATACTTGGTTTTTCCCTTTTATTTTGACATTTTTTCTGTAGGTAATCAATTCAAATTTTCAAATTATTGTGGTGAGGGGGTGTTAGGTGGGCTCAAAAATTTTCAGAATTGAATTTGATTTTTTTTTTGGCTCGAAGAGGAGCATCTAAAAATCTCGTAAAAAGTATCTAGTAAATTCGAAAAAAAAAATCGTTTGACCGCATGCATTTTATATCATTCTTATGAGAAATTTCGGGATGTAAGTACATCATGTGAAAAATTACCCCTCCCCCTCCCTCCGTTAACGAATATCATATTTAAAAGGTCTGGAAAAATTCGAAAAATTGGTCTGGAAAACCTGGAAAAGTCAGGGAAAATCATTTCTGAAAATATAGTGGACACCATGTCAATTATGGTTCAAAGAATTCCTAAAGGACGTTATTTTTTGGGGTATAGACCTTTCGAACAAATCGATTGTATTTTAAATTAATTTCACAAATCATGGTTCACCTTACCCCTGTATAAAAACGAATCGTTTGCACAATCTATGATTTTCATAATTTAAAATCTTAATCATCAAAACCAGGGGCTTCAGATATGGAAATCCAAACTAGGCAACAAAATAATGAAAAATTCAGTACGTATGAGTACCAGTGACTTTCCGAAGCAATTGTTCGAATTTTAAAATATTTTTTGAACATCTACTTAAATTTCAGGTTGTAATCGTTATTTTAGATTATTTTTTCTAGTTGTTTCGGTCATTGGAGATTCTTGACTTCTTCTTAATTCTTATCTCTTTCACCACCTCTGATTCGCTTTACCTATTATTTATTCCGGATTTGTAATTTTTTTAAACCGATTACTAAATTCATCGTAGTGCGGAAAATTTCAAGAATAATAACATTTTTATAAATAAAATTTTGTACAAATTTTCAACGTGAATACGGGGGAGATGAATTTGACACGAGCGAAGCGAGAGTGTAGAAAATCTCAAATTCAAGGTGCATTAAAACAGTGTTTTGGATTGATGAACTTGAATGAAAAATCTGCCTCTTATATTTTAAAATTATAGAAGGCCGTGGCGCAGCGAGGTCGAAGTTATTGACAAATTTGATTTCATTTTTGTATTATTTTTCTTAAAAAAAAAATTAAAAAATAAAAATACGAAACTGTAGGTATAATTTCCAAGAGAAAATGATCATTTAATTCTGCTACCTCGTTGAAAAAAACACGAGAAAGTATAAATATAACTTTTCCAATTTGGAAAAATATCTGTACCTATGTACAAATAATAAATTTTCCAAATTCGAGAAAAAATAAAAATTTTTCCAACTTGGGATAATATAATATATAGATGGGTAGTAAATTTTTACAAATTGAAAAAAAAATAGTACAAATGGAGATATTTCCCAACTTGATAAAATAAAAGTACAAATGGTAAACCTTTGTTCCTACTTATATTTTCCCAACTTTTGAAATATTTCAGTTTATGATTTTAAAGAATTCTGAAAAATTTCAATTCTTGATTTAAGAAATGTTGAAAAATTTTAATTTTAGCAAATATATCGTTTTCCCCATCAATTTGTCGTTGGGTAAGCAGCGACTGAGAATTAGAGCGTCGAAGATTGGGCGACAGCTACCTCTTCAGAAATTGCGATTTGACATTTGAGTTTTTACTTCCACCTCTCTGAACCATTTAGGTCCTAACTACCTCAAAAATAAATACCGCAGTTTCGACTCCTCAAAGGAGTCGAATAAGTTGCATATCAGGAATCTGAGGCATTTTTTATTTGTAGTAAATAAAAATCATTCGCTTGAACCCCTCAAAATTAATTTTGATTAGTAGTCCCTGCGGTTAGCTTGGGCATACTGCACTTTTTGAACACGAGTTGAAATGTAGTTTTTATTTTAGTATGACCCAAAAGAAAATTTTCGAGAAGTGGAGACGTTAAAAATTTCCCTTAGGAGTGGATGGAGAGGAAGTATGGGGGGGGGTGTTGCCCAATTTTTTCACATGAAGAAGTTGGGTTAAATTTGGTGTCATTTTCATACGAAAAAAAAACTCCACTTTCGTTAAAACTAAAGAAAGTTGTAACTGACTAGTTGAGAATGTTTCAAACATTTTTTTAGTTCCATGGGACTTGAAGGGGCTGAATCAATTTTTTAAAAAGAAGTCCCTACTTTGAGAAGCCATGGCTCAGCCCCCTGTAGTCCCAAGAAGCTAAAAATTTTGTTGGTGCTTTCTCTGGGTATAAAAAGTTTGAATTGGACAAAAAAAATGATTTTACACCACAATTGGGAAGACGTGTGGTGTTTGAAAAAATTAAAAATTACAATTTCATGTCAGTTTTGGCGAAAATTGGGCGTTTTACACTACACTAATCTCACGATTGAGAGAATTCTATACTTCCAATCGGGAAACTAATCATAAATTCGTGTTTAAGAGGCTCGAATTACGTCTAAAAATGGTTTCATACCAGGATTGGTTCGAGGTATTGGGTTGAGAAGATAGGAAATTGCGAATTCGAGTCGATTTTAGCGAAAATTAGCTGTTTTTCATTACCAAAAACCGACGAACAAGAAGCTATTTTACTTCCTATGGGGAAACCAATAACAAATTCAAATTCAAAAGGTTCGAATCATATAAAAAAACTGGTTTCAACCCTTACTTGAACTACATCACTCGTCCCAAGATGAAAAAAAAGCAATTTTACCTCTTTTTCCTCAAAATTGACCTCTTTTCGCGACACAAATCATACAATTTTGCGAATTCTACGCTTCAGATCGGAAAACTAATCGCAGATTGAGTTCAGGAGGGTCGAATTATATGAAAATGGCACCAAATTTACCCCAACTTCTTTACCTATGTAAAAAAATATGGGTACCCCCCAAACTTCCCCTTCCTCCCCTCTTAAGGGAAATTTTTGACGTCTCTACTTCTCGAAAATTTTCTTTTGATTCATATTAAAATAAAAACCACATTTCAACCCGTGTTCAAAAAGTGCAGTGTGCCCCCGTTTTTTCATGCTAACCGCAGGGACTATAGGCACCTAAAATCTTTTTAAACGATTTTAAGGAAAAAAATTTTGATTTTAATGCTGCCAACTCAGTTTCATCTGACAGTAATTTAACAAACCTTTTTTACAAATTGTGTAGTTGTAAGTCATTTTAGTGATTAAAAACTTTTAAAGCTCATATCGCCTAAAGAACGGTATACTTTGACTATGGTCAAAAAAAAAATACTGAAACGTGAAAAAATAATTAAAATTTGGAAAATTATCTACTTCCTTATTAATATTTCTCAGAAAAAATCCGTTTAATTAAGTTTGTAACTAGATGCAAAATTTCAACTGATTACAAGTGATGCTTGTATCTGGTAGAAATGAAAATTTCCAATTAATCTTCGTGATCAAGCCTGAAAAACAATTTTTTAATAAAATAAGCTGATTATGCGTGATAACCTTGATGAGTTCTTAGGAAGTGTGAAACTATTTTTTCATCATTCAAAATGATTTATTTTATTTTTCGTGCCAATAAGCCACCGTCAATTAGGTATAGCTGCCTTTATAAATTGAATGATTCGGATGTTGAAAAAATGTTCATGTTTTTAAGTTTTTATTATTTGTCGAGGATTCTGTAATTGAGTAGCACCGAGTAGTAATATTTTCCTGCAGGTATAGATTACAGCAGTTATTTAATTAAATAGGTAGCAGTCCGATTGTTGATTTTTGGAACATTAAGAATAAGAATAATGGTTCTTCAGCTTTTAATTTCGCTAAATGGAATGAAATTTTAAATAATCAAAAATCAAACTTTTTCAAAAGAAGTAAAAAGTATTTCGACAAAGACTTTCTATAATGCCTACACCTACACATAACATTTTGAAACAAATTTTTCGTTTCTTTCGATAATATATTTATATAAGATTATTTTTTTGAAAATTAATCGTAATTCATTTCGATATTCGAAATGACCACGTTCCAAGAAATCAGAGTACTTAAGAAAGTAATTGAAATTTTGAAAATTATCTGGCTTAGATTTCTCGGCAAAAAATTTATTACAGGAGATAAATTGTAACTTGATAGAATATTTTTACCTACTGATTACGAATGATAACGGGTGGAATTGAAAATTTCACATTAATCTTCGCAATCGAGCATTAAAAAACAAGTTTCAAATTTAAATACCTAAGCAGATTATGGGTGATAACTGATGAATCCTTCGCGTGTACAATGGTATGTAGGTACTATCACTATTTTTTTACAATTTAAAATTTAAAAATGCTTTGTTTCTGTTTCTCACAGCACCCCTCATAATTATGGAGAAATTCATTCTTCTCCTTTTGTTGGCAATAGTACCAAGCAGTTTCACTCTTTATATACACACGGATACCATACGTACTCAGATATTTTCACTTACAACAACTCTTCATATACCTCCGACAACTACATCGATAACAACAAGTATTCAACAAGTCTCATCCCCGAAAACCCCAAGAACCACATCGACAATCCCACCGACAACAAGTCCTCGGAAAGTTTCATCTCCGATAATCACACTGAAAACAAGTCTTCAGACAATCCCATTCTCGACAACCACTAGTGCGAAAAACCTTTATGCATCCACGAAAACCACAAGTCTTACTTCGAGTACAAAAGTAAGATCACGAACACTTAATTTATTATACTTATTATACAATATAAGTACATACCCTACATACCTACGTATATATGTTACGGACACTGCTGTCAATCTAGTCAATGAAATCATTGTCTAGGCAAAGTTATCAATGGCTTGGCATTTTAGCCAATGTTGTTTGCCTGGTAACATTGACTAGACTATGACAACTATGACTAGTCTATGAAGTCAGTGGCTATGACGATTTAGGTAATGATGATAGGCAATGAAATAGAAGTGGGTAGTTACATTGATAGCTGATAGCACATACAGAACAATCTTATCGCCACCAAAGTTGGAAATTTTTTTAGAAAATTAAAAAAAAAATTAAAACTGAAAAATCTAGTAAGAATTAGAAATTTTTCCTACCTCGATCTTCAAATTTTTTCAACTTCATATTTTTCAAAATTCTGCTCAAACTCGACAATTTTTTTCAATAATTGTAAAATTTTTTCCAAAAATTAAAAAAAAAATGACTTTATGTTTCATTTCTTTCACGTCAATATTAAGTTAGGGATTACTTAGAAGAATTTAAAAAAAAAAAACTTAATCAACGTATAAAATTAAAAGAATCAAAGTTGAAAAATCTTGAGAAAATTAGAATTAAAAAATATTTACAGCTGAAAAAATTTTAAAGTAGTTTTTACTCCTGTTTTTCATGTATCAATCGTCAAAAAAGCTGCCAAAACTACTTTTCCATACTGAAATTTCACAAGGAATTCGAATCTGACGTGAAAAATCACATAGAAAAACGAAAAATTCACTACGATGAGTTCAATTTTGAAAAAAACTGCATTACGAAAAGAAATCCTGTTTTTTATGCACCAATCATCAAAAAAGTTGCTAGAACTACTTTTTTGCGCTGAAATTTCACGAAGAATTAGTTTGTAACATTGAAAATTACCTTAGGAGAAGAGGAAAAATAAAAAAAATTCACTTCGTTTACATCCATTTTTGATCAATTTTATTAAAATATTTTCCATCATAAGCAATATTTCAGATACTTATCTGTATTTCTCAGTTCAGTTGACTCTGCGCACACAATTCTATGGGTATTTCACGTTATTTTTTTTTAGTCTGGTAGACTTGCAAGGTTCTCCTTACCTTCAACAGAACGTTATATCTTTTCCTCAGTAGGTTTGAATGTCATTTAGACGTGCCTAATAGGTTATTCGAACTGAAACTTTGGTAAGAGGCTGTGTACAGGTCTAAACTAAGTACTTGAAAACGCAAAAAAAATTGAAAAATTTGCCCATTTTTCGTTCTTTATTGGCTCTAGCGCAAAATACTGTTTTCCGACGTTGTATCCTGTCCCTGCAAGGGGCACACTTGTTTTTATTTGATCTTTATCAGTCATCAATTCATCATTCATTACTCATTAGTGTGGTGAGAAAAATAGAGAATCGGAATCGCAGCGAATCGCCAAATTTTGATAGAATCGGATTCATGGAATCCTGATTTTTGACATTTGGCAAATCGCGTAGTTGCAAACCCAATTCTCACTTATGAGGGAATTCTCGCCATCACTGGACTTGATGTTTTGGGATTTTTCATTCGTATTTTTCAAACTTACTCCCCTTCTACTCCTCCTCCTCCTCCTCTTCCTCACAAAAAACAAAAACAAATTGTTCAAATCACCTGAGAATCCATTCATTAATAAAATTGTGGATGTTAGAAGGTGGGCAACTATGATTTAAATTTTTTAACATAGGTAGATTACACTTCTAATACAATCTCATTTATTTTTTCCTCCATTCAGGATTTGAAAATTGTGGCTACAACTCCTTCTGATGATTTTAAAATTTCTACATTCGGAGGAAAGGAATCTAATAGTTTTGAAGAAACCCTAATCTGTTATTATAATATCTTTGTGGACAAGACCAAGTTTATTTCCGAGTTTATCTCAAGGAACTCGCAATTTCAATTGATTACACGTCCCGAACGTTTTGGAAAAACATTCAATATGGAGATGTTGGCGATATTCTTCGATATAGCTCACGATGAAAATGGAAAAATAAATGAGAAAAGACAGGACCTATGCAGAACGTATTTTGAAGGTGGTGTTGTTATGCAAAAGTCACCTTATGGTTTTTCAATAAAGCATAGTCTAACACCATTGGCAGTTTCCAACGACCATACAGCAATGCGGTACCTTAGACGTCACCCAGTCATTCATCTATCATTTGCAGTTATGGGTTCATCTTATAGTGTATTCCGCCGAAGATTAATTAGACAAATAGCTGGCATCATAGATCAGAAATGGTACAAAAATTTTTTGCTGCCTTATTGCAATCATGTAAAACTTCCAATTGGAGTGTTTCGCGATGACTGCATTAATCTTCTACAAACCCCGTATGAAACTCTTCTTAAGACAGATGATCTGTTGAAGTCGAGTGTAGCTACATTAGCCGCTCTGTTAGAAGACCATTTTCAGTCATCAGTGGTTATACTTGTGGACGAGTATGACAACCCTTTAAACAGAATGATAAGCAACAAAACAGAGTTCGATGCCACTGTGACATGCATAAAAGAGTTGTTCACTGAGACCTTCAAACTTCCATCTAACACTATATTTCGGGGCGTCGTTACTGGTGTACTACAATTATCATCAGCCGAAGTCTCATCGGGAATAAAAGCTGCTTTGCGATGCAGCATTTTTGAGGATAGGTATTCTTCATGTTTTGGTTTTACGGCAGATGAAATTCAGATATTGCTTAAAAAAAGCCAGAACTGTTCTCTGAATATGAGCGATATAATAAACTGGTACAACGGTTATTTATTCAGTGGAAATCGAATGTTCAACCCGCAGTCGATTCGTCGCCTTATGGAGAACTGCCAGTTCGATAGGTATTGGGTCCTGAGCTCTCCACTTGGGGACGCAAAACATTCTGAGGATGTTCATTTGAAAGTGCTGTTACAAGATGAGTTCCAACCACTGTATCAAAAGCTGTATACAAATCACTTTATGTCGTACTCCCTGAATTCAATCGTGGATTTCAAAACTGCAAGGGATGATGAAGAACAATTCTTATCGATTTTGACTGTACTAGGATTTACAACAAGCTTACAAGAACAAACTCGAAGTCATTTAATCATGATCCCTAATACGGAATTGCGGGAGCTCTTCCAAGAAAGAATTCAATCGTGGGCGTTAAAACAGGTTAATAGCTCAGCATTGGGATTCACTTTACGTTTAATTATCGCGCAGATGGTGTATGATTTTGAACGAGCAAATATAACAGCAGTTCATGTTGGCTTTGCAGATATTTTGACACTCATTGGTCCAAATGTTATTGACAACCAATTATGTAACGTTATTTTTGGATTGTTGCTTACTCAAGATCATCGTTGGGATATTAACCGTACATTTTATACTTCCCACTCTGAAAGAATTTTAAAGAAATACTGTTCGATCACATTGTCTCTAAAGTCAGGTGACTACCTAGACGTCATACAGTTTTTAGTTGCAGATATTAACGAGACACCGGATAAGTTTAAGACAATGAATGGTCCCTCACGCATGAAATTCAAAATTTCTGCTGACGTTGGAAGGATTAATAAAACAATACCAATAAAACTGATTGTGGACAATGAAGAAGATGTGATGCTGCAATGGAGCAAAGATGCATGTTTGAATTTTCGAGTAGGCCCTGCATATAAACTTGTAAAGACAACTATTCACTGCTGTATTGTTGTATGCCGAATGATAATAAAACTGATCAAGTATCCTTGGAAAGTTGGGAGAAAGCTACTACAAGTTCCCATGCTGACTTAGTCATAGGCGGAGATAAAGGGGCATGCCTACCAATGTTGAATTAGCCCCCAAATAATTTTTGTGTGTATGTTTCACTCGAAAAAAATTGTAGATTTTTAAGGGTTAAACAAACCATCAATATGTAACGAGTTTCCTGTTTTTTTTTTTTTTTTTGTTTTTTTTTGCAAGCTACTACGTCGGTCTCTTTAATAACAAAAATAATTGATTTTTTTCAAAAAATTGGCTAATGTAATATGAATTGTCAAATTTGTTTTAAAGTCAAAAAATATTCCTCAAAGAGACAGAAAATTCTGTTCTAAATAGAAAAATTTACCAACTATTCAAGATTTTTTTTCAAAATTGACGAAGTATTGTAATTCGGCAAATTTACGAAAACGTGCTGATTTACAGCAAAATTTATCATATTTTAGTGAAAATTTCTCAAATAGTCGACAAATTGAATTGCAAACTGACACGAAAAATCACAAAATGAAAAAAAAACAGACTTGATACTATGTAGTAGGTAGAACAACACAAAAAAAACAGGGATGTTAACCTAAACTGAAACCGTAACCGAAATCAAATTTTAATCGCTAAAAATAGACTAGAAACCATAACTGTAACCGAAATCTTGAAAAAATGAAACCGTAACCGCAAACCGTAACCAAAATTATTTTTTTCGGTTTTCAGTTAATTTTAATTTTTGCTGAAAGTAGAAACTAGAGTAGAAAATTATTGTAATTTCTGTTCCATTTTTCCTTTTTCCAAGATTAAAATTTAAATACCTTAATTATGATGAACTGCCCCCCCCCCAAAAAAAACAAAATTTTCTAAAAATTCTACACAATTATTCTACAACTTATTTTCAAAAATGATATTTTCAACTTTTTTCAGCATTTTCAAGCTAATTTTTGTAAGTTATAATTTTTAACCAAAATAAAGATCTTAAAAATGGAGAAAATGTAACGAACTTTGGTGAAAAAATAGTGAAACATTATAAATGAACACAGCATATAAAGTAATCGTAAAAAAAATATTAATAATTGTAATATGAATCATAAACAAACAATTGGAATAATAAGTTAAGAACATTTTTTGAAGTAACTCTGGATAAAGAATGAAAGAAAAAGATCGTGAATTTCGAATTTAGACAACAAAAATAACAAAATAAAGAGAGGCCGAAAATGTTTAGAAAAAATTCACGAATTAGACAAAATATATAATCCAAGTACCTATAAGTGAAAATTAATAAATAAAAAATAAAAATAAAAATTAATTTTGGAAGGGAAATTTGACTGTTACAAAAACACATTTTTTGTATTCAAACAAAAATTTTCCGAGGTGGAGGGAAGGGAAAGCGTTCATACCATCGTTTTGAAATCTAATTTTTGTCTCACATTTTCTGAGATGAACAATATGAAAATTAATCGTACAGAAGGGGACAAGGGCAACATTTTTCAAAGGAAAAAAAGTTCAATAGGTATAAAGTGTTCATCAGACTAAAATTTTCTCACAATTTTTCTTGTCTTAACTTTGTCCAAAAAAGAACCCTTCCTTTTCATCAAACGATTGGAAAATTCCAATAATGTTGAGAATTCTTTTTTTTTGAAATAGGTACTCAAGATGAAAAACTTGCGAATTTCTTGTTTTTCTATCAAGTAGAGATCTTGAAGTAAAGTTTTTTTATAATTTTTTCATTTTTCCAAACCTGAAGAAGATTCCAAATTTTCAGCCTCTGCCTCCTCAAACGATGTTGGGTTTTATAAGCCCGAACAAAGCAAGGTCTAGGATTTAAAAAAATTTCAATTTTCAGAAAAAAAAATCATTTTTGAATACTTTATAGGAAAAAATTTTATGACTTCGAAATTTGGAGTGAAAATTCAAAAACAAACGAAATACAGTACTCGCCGCTTATTATAATTGCGCTTAATGGCATAATTCGCTTAATGGCATAGAAAGTGCCTGGGATGGAACGGTTCTATCTTTCTACATGTAAAGTACGTCGCTTAATGTGATGACTGAGCATGAATGAATTCGGTTAATGTCATAAAATATTCTTCAAAAAACATCAAAATAGGTAATTTTTTCGATATTTTATTCCATTTTGGTCACATTTTGAGTAATTTTGATGCAATTTTCACATTTTTCAAAATATTTTGCCATTATTTTTATAGTTTTCAATAGTTTTTGACATTCTTGTACAATTTTCATAAAAATTCGAAAAAAATTTCTTAATCATTCAAGAGGTGTAGTTGAGAGGTGGCTATTCTTGGGAAAAATTCACTTTTTTTATTCATTATTTGCACTTTTAGTGAAATTACGTTTTTTGAATTCTTCGCCTATTGTCATAATTCGCTTAATACTTAGCATAAAAAAGACTCCGTCCCAAAGCGATTATAATAAGCGGCGAGTACTGTATCATGTTAATTATTTTCATCGCTCAATTTTCGTCAAAATTTCATACTTTCTTTGTGATTTTAATCTGCATAATGAAAATTCAAACTTCTTTAGTTATTTTGTGCTCTTTTAGGCCAGTACAAATTCTGAACTTTGTGAGAACTTCTCTACTTTTCTACTTTTGGTCATTTTCCTTCAACAAGACAACTCATGTATACGTATTCTCTTCCTTTCAATGGAAGCCCGACAGTCCAATTTTGAGTCAATTCAAGCGGTTTTGACACCTCCAGCTCCATATCAGGTCTCATTTCTCAATTTAACAATTTTTTTGAACATTTAGAACGCCGAAGGCCGAATTTTGGAGATTGAAAAATTTTTGAGATTTTTCTTGTTTGTTGTATTTTACTTGATTAAAAAAAAAAATAGCTATTAACCGAAACCAATATTTTTAACCGTAACCGAAACCGAAAACCAATACCCGAAATGGAGGAAAAAATTGAAACCAAAACCAAACATTACAGTTATGGATTGTAAACAGTCCAGGATATAAAAGAAAAAATACGTTCCGTTCCCTTCATATAATCATTACTTTATAGGTATATGCTTAATTTATGATTCCATGTACTTACTACATGATTTTGGCGAAATGTTCTACTGTAATACAGTAAACATTACAGGTTTAGATAGTTTATTGACCTATGTTATCAAAAAGCTGGAATAATTGAAATTTATCAATTTGATAATTAAAAATTAAGTTTTGCTTTGAAAAAAAAAAAATAAGATGTGTGCATTTACCTATGTAGAGAATTTTCTCTTTCCATTGATCTAACTTTCACTAATTTTCAAGTACTAAATTAAGACCCTACATTCCTAACATTTTAACTACCTAACCGATGAATTTCGACATTTATTTGAGAAATGTGAGTGAAAAATTTCCATCCAAAAATAATTATGTTAGTTCTTCTTCATAATTTCAGAAAATTTGAGTATTTTGAATCAGAAAAAAATTCGTCCTACAATTTTTTTATGCAATTTGGCCATGAGGATACAATAAATATGAGGGGGCTAAAGCAGTATTTATGGATATGATTAATATTTACATTCAATCTATTTTTTCCCCTATGCATATTAAACATTTCATTAATTTGTAATTTTTGTAGATAATTTTCTTATATTTGTATACCATAAAAAATATAAAATAATTATTTTATTCAATAATTTCTCTAATTACAAAAAACATTAAAAATAGGACACAACTAACTTCATTTTGAGTACTAATGAAAACTTTTTAGCGAAGTCACAATTGCGTAAGATAACATTTTCGATAAAATCTATGTGCAGCTCGTGAAATTTTAATCCATTTTGATGGGTCCCAACCCATGTTTCCATTTTTGGATAGGTAATTGTGTTTTGGTAAAAAAGGGTAAAAATGATGCGTTTTCTCAACTTCAAAACATATTCCACAAACTTTGGCTTAATGGATGTAGAATGAACCCATGTACCTATGTGTTGAGTTTGTTTGGTTTTTTTGGCCCGCAGACCATATGACGCCTATGGAGCGATTATTGAGCCAAAAAATGACATAATTTCACAAAAAAAAAAAAAACGCACATTAGGGGCGCGTACAAAATTTTTGGATATTTTTGGCATGTTAGTTGTTATGTGTATTATACGAATAAAATGCAATTTGTGAGATTTTGTTTTTCTAAGTGCATTTCCCAAACTACCATTTGTGATCCGCAAAAATCAATGCCATCCTCTTACCCCTAACGTGAACAACATTGCCATAATCGAGTTCTACGATCTAGAAAACATACATTTTGATATATCGCATGCCTATATACATTAGGGTGGAGTGAAAAAAATCGATGGTCTTCGATTTTGCTCATTTTTTAATATGTTGTTCCTTTTGAGTTGAAACCTCCCCACACAAATTTTTAGCCCCCTAGGTCACTCTGGAGGGGAGCTAGGGGGTCTCAAAGAGGGGTCATTTTCGAAAAAAACACGGTTTTTCGCGTTTTTGACCCCGAACCCCCCCCCCCCCCCCCAACAAAACTCGTTACGTCGGTTTCTAGGTGCAATTTGAGATTCTGCGTCGATCTGTTTCGATTTGAAGCCATCTTCCTTTCCCCACCCTCGCTTTTACATGTGCAGATTTGTGTTTTTTGAGTATCATAAAATCGTTTTTCGCGTTTTATGCAAAAACTAAGCTTCCTACGAAAAAAGTGTAGTGACCAATTTTGTAGAGCGTGAAATTTGCCACCTAGTACATGTAGTAATATTTATGTCGACTCGATATTACGAAAAAAAAAAACAAAGAAAACGAAAAGGCTCAAGTGCAATAAGGGGGTCATTTGGCCTCAAGTGGAACTTTGTAAAAATTTTTATGCCATTCGATTTGGATTGGTAGAAGATGATTTTAGAGCGCATGAGCGAATTTTTATCTCAACCCCTGGGGGGCTGGGGGCCCAAAATACGTGATTTTAAAGCTAAAAACTTCTAAAAATTCTCTCTCCGCGAGTTTTCAACCGATTTTTCTCAAACTTAGCACAAAGGTACAGGTACTAGAGGGGAGTGCTCTGAAATTTTTTCAGATTTTTTCGACCACTTTAATGACCTTGAATTTGACTTTGAAAATTTCAAATCGCCCTGGGGAGCACAGCTTTGGAGCTGTCTCAAAAATTTTTTCAAATTAAAATTTCCCAATGTATTTTACACTCTTGAGAATTTTTTCAGATTTTTTCACGTGGTGGAAAGTGGTCAAACATCAAAAAAACTGGTGTAGGTAATTCATCATTTTTTTTGCTTAAAATCAGTGTTTTCCATCAATTTCTCATTTTTTTTTAGTTTCTTGCTAAAAATATTATTATTCACTCACCGTGTCCCATTTCGACCTTTATTCATTAATTTCTTACGACTATGATGTTTTGAGCGAATTTAATGCTTACACCATTGCAGTAGTCCGATGTAGTCCCTGCGGTTAGCTCAGGCATTCTGCACTTTTTGAACACGAGTTGAAACGTGTTTTTTCTATTAGTATGTAACCCACAGGAAAATTTTTAAGAAGTAAAGTCATTAAAAATTTCTCTTATGGGGTGAGCGTGGGGGAGTTTTGGGAGAGGGTTAACCCCGATTTTTCCACAAAAAAGGGTCGGGGTAAGTTTGATGTCATTTTCATATAATTCGACCCCCTTGAACTCTATTCTGCGATTAGTTTTCCGATCAAAAGCGTAGAATCCGCTTAATCGTACAATTTGTATTGCGAAATAGTGGCCGATTTTGAGAAAAAAAGAGGTAAAATTGTGATTGTTTTCATTAGAATTTGAAACCAGTTTGTAATAGAATCCAAACCTTCTGAATTCGAATTTGTCGTTGGTTTCCAGATAGAAAGTGAAATACCCTCTTGATTGTCGATTTTTGGAGCCGAAAAACAGCAGATTGACCACTTTCCACCACGTGAAAAAATCTAAAAAAATTCTCAAGAGTGTAAAATACATTGGGAAATTTTAATTTGAAAAAATTTTTGTGACAGCTCCAAAGCTGTGCTCCCCAGGGCGATTTGAAATTTTCAAAGTCAAATTCAAGGTCATTAAAGTGGTCGAAAAAATCTGAAAAAATTTCAGAGCACTCCCCTCTAGTACCTCTACCTTTGTGCCAAGTTTGAGAAAAATCGGTTGAAAACTCGCGGAGAGAGAATTTTTAGAAGTTTTTAGCTTTAAAATCACGTATTTTGGGCCCCCAGCCCCCCAGGGGTGAGATAAAAATTCGCTCATGCGCTCTAAAATCATCTTCTACCAATCCAAATCGAATGGCATAAAAATTTTTACAAAGTTCCACTTGAGGCCAAATGACCCCCTTATTGCACTAGAGCCTTTTCGTTTTCTTTGTTTTTTTTTTTCGTAATATCGAGTCGACATAAATATTACTACATGTACTAGGTGGCAAATTTCACGCTCTACAAAATTGGTCACTACACTTTTTTCGTAGGAAGCTTAGTTTTTGCATAAAACGCGAAAAACGATTTTATGATACTCAAAAAACACAAATCTGCACATGTAAAAGCGAGGGTGGGGAAAGGAAGATGGCTTCAAATCGAAACAGATCGACGCAGAATCTCAAATTGCACCTAGAAACCGACGTAACGAGTTTTGTTGTGGGGGGGTTTTCGGGGTCAAAAACGCGAAAAACCGTGTTTTTTTTCGAAAATGACCCCTCTTTGAGACCCCCTAGCTCCCCTCCAGAGTGACCTAGGGGGCTAAAAATTTGTGTGGGGAGGTTTCAACTCAAAAGGAACAACATATTAAAAAATGAGCAAAATCGAAGACCATCGATTTTTTTCACTCCACCCTAATATACATGAGTTTGTTGATGAACCCCTACGCCCCACCCCCTCAAATGTGAAAAGTTTGTAAAATTTCGAAGTTGAGAAGTCATGATTGTTCTTGAGTAATACTTAAAAGCACTTTTTAAACTTATTTAATGCCAATTAGGCGACTTTTATGTGAATTTCATCAAAAAATCGTGTATTTTTCGAGTTTTCTCTCCATTTGTCTCCGCCTGTCAAGCCTTGGGCAGCATTTTAGGGTCGGCAGACCTACATATTCGGATTCAGCGCGAAAAATTCGTTGATTTGACACCAATTTTGGCCATCAGTGTTTCCGGTCAAAAGTTTATGAAAATTGTGAATTTTTGAGCTTTCACTGAGCTTTAAAGCAGCAGCTGCGGATCGGCAGACTGATTATTTTCAAAATAGGGGTACATACATTAACTTTTGGGACCGGTATTAGCTTTCAATTTTTTTGGCTACTTTTCAACAGGTTCGGCTCTTGTACTATAAGTACAGGTTTTGTATAACTTTTAGGGCCGTATTTTAAAACATACCTTATTTTTAAGTAGTTTTTAAGGTACCTTAAAAAGTACCTTAGACAGAATTGGTATTTTAAAACGTTCCTTAACAAGACTTGAAACACAAATTCCATCGGTGAGACTTGGAATACCTTAAGGTACCTCGCGAGGTACCTTAAGGCAACAAATGAGACGCAGCCAGGGATACCCGACCATATGTCGGAAATTTTTTTTTTCGTTTTTTTGGCTCTTTAAGTAGTACAGACTTGTACCTTTCGAATAGCGCAAACCGCATTAAAAAAGGTTGAGAAATGAATTTTCTATGATTTTTCAAAGTTTGTCAAAAAATGATTTTCAAAAATCAAAGTTTTGAGAAAAACGCAAAACAAAATTTGGAACTGTTTTCAATGAATAAAAAAAAATTATGTTCTGTAAATGACTTTTCTCATCGGAAATGGTTTATTTACGTCCTTTTACATCACTTTAGGTCATTGACCCCTTCCAGAAGTTGCCGGCATCGAAAATCGAAACCATACCATATGTCGGGAATCATCTTTTTTCAAGAAATAATGACATTTTTGGTACAAAATTTGTTTTTTTAATAATCGTACACCACTGTAGTTCATTAAAACGAACCTGAAATTACGTGTATTGAGAAATGAAATCATAGTGCAAGTCAAACAACTTTACAAACCAAACGGTGAAAATCATGCTTTGAAAATTAGTGTTCAACAAATATCCGGATAATCGAAATGAAGAGTTTCAACGGGAAAAAATCGAATTTTCGATTTCGATAATCGATTCTTCAATTCCGATTTTTCGATTTCGATAATCGATTCTTCAATTTCGATTTTTCGATTTCGATAATCGACCTTTAAATTTTGTGAGGGTTCGTGAAAGAATTCGGGAACTCTCGGAAAAGTTCAACCGTTTTCGGGATGTTTTCGGAGCTGTTCGGCAATTTCCGTGTGATATCCGGATAATCCAAATAGTACATAATTTGGTATTTGGATACCCGGATATTTGTTGAACACTACTACCTACGTTTCAATAATAATGAAAGTTGTAAATTTTAACATATTTTTATAAAATTCCGACATATGGTATGGTTTCAATTTCTCAGAGGCCTTCAGCAAAATTCGTTTTTTAACCAAGAAGATGACACTTTTGGGACCTGAACCTATCTATTCTCATATGAAAGTAGAGGGTTCATAGTATACAAATTGATAAAAAAAAAATTTCCATATTTTTGGTCATTTTTTCTTAATTTGCGTTTTTCTCGAAATTTACTTTTCCGACATATGGTCGGGTATCCCTGGCTGCGTCTCAAATAGTTTTTTCTTACGTATTTACAGTTGTGATGATATTTGAATTATATTATAAACTGATTTGTTCAGTAAAAATATAATGGTAGACCACGATATTATCGATATATATTGACATATCTTGGATGAAAATTTACAAAGACGAATTTAAAAAAAAATCTTATTTATATAAGTGGCCTATTCTTAAAATTGAAGGGATGTTCTGTGAAAGAAGATCTGAAACTGTCAATGGGGAAGGGTGCAGGGAAGAGGGAGCTAAAAATTGAGAAAATCTCTCATGTGGAATTTTTCAATTTTCCTCTTGAAATGTAATTTTCCTCAATTTTTCAGACTCAACATGAATAATATTTATATTCCCGAATTCAAACGTAATTATTCCGAATAAAAATGAAAATTTGCTTTGAGGAGCAATATCTTTTGCCTTCTGTTAATCAGACCACCCCTGGTTGATGGCAAAATTTACGAGGTCACTTACAAAAAAAACTGTACTTACATACTTAAACATTTTTGACTATCTTCTGTCCTGAAAGCGATAAATCTTCAAAAATTTTTTTTGAAATTTGCAATGAACAAAGGCAATTTGAGCACACTTGAAGAAAGAGGAGGTAAATTATCAGAATCTCGAATGAAAGTTTCAAAAAATTTTTATGGCAATAAAAAAAATCTATTTCTTAATAACAAAAAATGAACAGATGACTCTGATATTCTTTAGTTTTTCATTTTTTTTTTTCATTCATTGTGAATGGAACACCGAAATAAAAAAATAGAAACATTAGAAAATTATAGAAACCTTCAAACACTGATGCAATATTGATTACAAAAAGTGTTGATAAATTTGTAAAAAATAAGTAAATACAGCCAATTATATCTGAATAATGCGTTTTGATTGGTTGAATCATCTTTTAAGATTTGGCAACATGGTATTCAAAGCAATACGCAAACAAAATTAAGGAAGGTTTTAAAATACGACTTTTAAGGAAGCCCTTACCGAAGTTCTCCTAAGGAAGGTTTTAAAATACCAAACCATTCCTTAAAATAAGGTATCCTTATTTTTTAAGGATACCTTAAGGTAGGTTTTAAAATACGGCCCTTAGCCTTCAGTTCAAAGAAATTACAAAAACTCTTCTATGAGATGTAGTGCCCAAAAACAGACAATTGCCATCACTTCGGTTAAAATTCAAAATTCTTGAAAATAAAAATCCATTTCATGCATTTTCAGTCATTAAATATGCTGATTTCCAGTAAAACTTTTGGCTATTTAGAGTAGTTTATATAAGTTGAAAAGTCGGTTACCTTACGCAGTAGGTATGCGTAAGGTTTTTTCTTCTTTTTTTTTCGTACCGTTGGCATCAAAATGGATAAATTTACAGAAAGATTGATATTTATACTTGAAAATTAAGCCAACTCGCAGACAGATTAATAAGTTTACACTTGGAAAATTGAATCGGAATCAATTTAGAAGTTGGTGCTTGTTGAATTACGTGTTGCTTGCGATGGTGTGTTGAGTGTTCAGTCGAAATCAATATAGTTTGGGGACTCGACGATGCGAGGTACCGGATTCAATACTGCTGCACAATAGTACGATGTTTGGGTAAAGCTCAAGCTGTACTGGGTGAAGTTGCACGAGTGCAAAATTACTTACAGATGCTCGAAAAGAAGTGAGGATGGGAGACGAAAAGTGAAGCTGTAGGGGGGGGGGGGTAAAGTTGTAAAATCGCATTACGAATTTTAGGCGTCCGCAATACCGCATTATTTATTTATGCAAATTTCGTATTTATGTGAAACGAACGTATGTATTACGCGTCACGTCGCGTCGAATCGCGTCGCGTTATTATGGGTATGCGCGATCAGAAGAACGAATACCGTATTTAACCACTTGAAAAACGAGATGTTACGTTGTTAAAGGGACTGTAAGTACGTACCTTACCTATTATGCGTTAGAGAGATGCGGTGATGCGGCTTAAAAACAAGCGAGCAATGAAATGAAAAATTTTTACCGAAAATTGCAGCTTCGAAGTCGGTGAAGCGTACAGGAATCGTATCTCGAAGTGGTATAAACGTCGAACATTTTCGAGATTACCTGTCTGGTGATAGGCTGTTTTATAAACAAAGCGCGATGGTTCGCGTTTATTGGACTTCTTACGAGAATCAAAGGGTAAGGGTAGCGATGGCACCGGGGATGCAGTTTTCCAAGTTGTGCGAAATATTCGCATTATTCGGCACGGCACAGCGGTATTATTATTTCGTACTATTTTATGATTTTCCATTTTTATGAAAAATTAATAGTACGGGTGCCACTAGCCAAAAATGCCAAAAGTATGGACCTGAAAAGATATAAAAATTTTGAAATATACGATCGATAGGGGACCTCTCCCCGACCCCAAAACTGCCATTAGAATTTTGAGATCAAATTGCAAACTCGTTCCAGGGGTTCCCAAAGTTATGAGGTTTTACCCCCTACCTTGTCACCTATTTTCGTTTATAAGTTTTGATAGAAGGAAGATAAAAAAACAGTTTAGGGCTTAAATCACTCGTAAAGGACTACCATTTATGTATTTGGCAGCATTGGTCTCCTCACCCCGATTTTTACCGAACTAGGGGTTCCTAAAATCCAAATTTGAGAAATTCACTTTTCAAAGATGGAAAATCAAACCAATTTTGCTCCGTTGCTATTTATGCTATTGAAAAATGATTCAGATGAAAAAGTTTCGCCATTTAATGAGGATTTCAAATATGTGTCAGTTTTTGAGCTAGCGTTGATAGAAATTGAGATATCGCGCATTGAACGAGGAAAAACCGCAACTAACGAAAAATGTGAAATTCAGTAAATGTGCTCCAGGTGCGAAATTATAAATTCCTTATCTTATGATATTGCTTCTTACATTCATAAATCTGACGTAGAAACAGAAGAATGGACCTTAATTAAAAAATTTAAGCATTTCAGTGGTTCCTAAAATGAGTATTTCAATTTAAATCCCATCTTTGGTGTAGTTTTCGTTGAAATTCAAATGATCGTATAAAATAACTGTTTTTGAACAATAGTAGGGCAAAACAAAATTCTATGCCAACTGTAAAACCAAAAATTGCTGCTTGAGTAAAAAACGAAAAAAAGCGTCATGTTTCTGAATTAATGTTAGCTGTCATGCGAATTTTTTGTCCGGCATATGATACTAGGATACCTTGCACCCCCTGCCGATCCTGTGTGGCATGTTTTTGTTGAGTGGGCAATGGGGGCATCCTAAGGAACATTTTAATCATGAGTGCCCGAAAAAAAAGTTGACCCTGGATACAAAATGGCGGTCATTTTGAATGACAAGTCGATTCAAATTTCACATTTCGCTCTGTAACTCAAAAACTAAGAGACTAACGATAAAATTTATAATGACAAAAAATGTTCTACATAGAATTTCCAACATTTTTGGTCATTACGCTAAACGCGTGAAATAATCCCGTTAGCGAGGTACACGCACTTGAAATTGCGCATGGGCAGATTTCGATCATCCACAATTTACAGAATTACCTTCATGGGGGGGGGGGGGAGGAGGAGTATTCATTTTCGCGGTTTTGCGCAAATTTATCGAACTTCGAAATCCTAATCTCAAGACTAGTATTGCTTATGAAATCCATTCATTTGCGCTGTTAGAAAGTATATCCAAAGTGTTTTTTTTTTCAAAACTGAAATTTGAACTTTTAAATAAAAAGCTTGGTTTAAAAATTATAAAATCTTAAATTTTGTGTAGCACATTATTTGCTAAGTACAGTTTCAGAATGTTCCTAAAACTCGAAATCTTGTTTTAATCCCCACACCACCTCCTTGTTGAACGATCTAAAAAAAAAGTGATATGTCACGAAAAATTTTCAATATATTTGAGTTTTGTCCAAGGTGCATGGAGGGGTGCGGTGTTGGCACCGACTGTGACTCTCTAGGGTTCAGAGATTCCAAAATTCTAATCATTGATATAGCACATTACCCGTAGTAAATGTTATTCTTGGTATTCTTTCAGCTGATTTCCATCAGGTTATTTCAAGTTTTAAAAATGTTCGAAAGTTAAGCGTGTACCTCGCTAACGGGATGATTTCACGCGTTTAGCGTAATGACCAAAAATGTTGGAAATTCTATGTAGAACATTTTTTGTCATTATAAATTTTATCGTTAGTCTCTTAGTTTTTGAGTTACAGAGCGAAATGTGAAATTTGAATCGACTTGTCATTCAAAATGACCGCCATTTTGTATCCAGGGTCAACTTTTTTTTCGGGCACTCATGATTAAAATGTTCCTTAGGATGCCCCCATTGCCCACTCAACAAAAACATGCCACACAGGATCGGCAGGGGGTGCAAGGTATCCTAGTATCATATGCCGGACAAAAAATTCGCATGACAGCTAACATTAATTCAGAAACATGACGCTTTTTTTCGTTTTTTACTCAAGCAGCAATTTTTGGTTTTACAGTTGGCATAGAATTTTGTTTTGCCCTACTATTGTTCAAAAACAGTTATTTTATACGATCATTTGAATTTCAACGAAAACTACACCAAAGATGGGATTTAAATTGAAATACTCATTTTAGGAACCACTGAAATGCTTAAATTTTTTAATTAAGGTCCATTCTTCTGTTTCTACGTCAGATTTATGAATGTAAGAAGCAATATCATAAGATAAGGAATTTATAATTTCGCACCTGGAGCACATTTACTGAATTTCACATTTTTCGTTAGTTGCGGTTTTTCCTCGTTCAATGCGCGATATCTCAATTTCTATCAACGCTAGCTCAAAAACTGACACATATTTGAAATCCTCATTAAATGGCGAAACTTTTTCATCTGAATCATTTTTCAATAGCATAAATAGCAACGGAGCAAAATTGGTTTGATTTTCCATCTTTGAAAAGTGAATTTCTCAAATTTGGATTTTAGGAACCCCTAGTTCGGTAAAAATCGGGGTGAGGAGACCAATGCTGCCAAATACATAAATGGTAGTCCTTTACGAGTGATTTAAGCCCTAAACTGTTTTTTTATCTTCCTTCTATCAAAACTTATAAACGAAAATAGGTGACAAGGTAGGGGGTAAAACCTCATAACTTTGGGAACCCCTGGAACGAGTTTGCAATTCGATCTCAAAATTCTAATGGCAGTTTTGGGGTCGGGGAGAGGTTCCCTATCGATCGTATATTTCAAAATTTTTATATCTTTTCAGGTCCATACTTTTGCGATTTTGAAACGATAGAGCCATCTGGCACCCGTACTATAACTCATCAACGGGCTATTAGGTATACACTCTAGGAACAGCCATTTTCAAAAATTTGCCAATAATCGAGAAGTCAGCTTGGGCAGCTCAAAATTTGCTTCAGAGGTGTTTTTGGTATTATGCTCTTTTAGCGAGCCAAATTTCGACGTAACCGACGCCGATGGGAAGACACAGGTTGTGAAGATTAAAGATTCCTTTTTAATTTTGAATCTGAATCGATCGAATCTGGTGCAAATTCTGCTTTCTTAAATCATGAAAATTACCTATTTTTCCACCGATTTTTCGCGACAAATTAGTGAATCGACTAAATAGTTCAGGTAAATAAGAGAAAAAATGTACCAAACCTCCAAAAATTCAATGCTGATTTTTTTTTGCGTTTTACGTTCGTAATGGTCCACTACACAACATTCTAAAATGTACACCCCCATAACCCTCCGCTACTCCCAGGGGAGGGGTAAATGTCTGCTGAAACCCGTTTTTTCCTGAATATCTCCTCAAATAAGCCTTATAATTAAAAAATAGTTATGAACAATCTTGTTTTACTAGTAATTTCCTATCAGAACGTTTTTTTATTTTTTCAAAAACACTCACTTCCTTGGCCAAAAATTAAGGGTAAAAACGCCTATTTTTCAACAATTTACAGCATTTTTTGAAAAAGTCGAAACTTTTGTGAATATCTCCTCAAATAAGCCTCAGAATGGAAAAATGGTTATGAACAATCATGTTCTACGTGTGATTTCCTATCAGACAGGTTCGTTTTTTTTCTCGAAAACACCCACTTCTTTACCCAAAAATTAAGGGTGGAAAACGCCTATTTTTCCAATATTCACAGTATTTTTGGAAATTATGGAAATACGAAGCTGAAAATATATTTTTTGAATCCTTACGACGCAAAGAAATGTTTCGTATCACGTATCAGCAATAATAAGCAATAACATCGCGTTTAAAGTACTTTTTCTTTCCCCAAACTCGATTTTTCAAATTCAGTAAGTATTCAATAAAGATGCTAGACGAAAAATATGGATAATTTTCGTTGAAAAATTCGAATACGAACCACTGAGGTGTTTCACTATGCAAATTTACAGTTTAGGCATCTGTATATCCAGTAGCCTATTAGAGTTCAGAACTCGCCCATTTGCTTACCTGTAGCTCTCGAAAATCAAGCTGTTGGAATTTTTTGATAATTTCCTCGAGTATTCGGATTATTTTCTCGTTGTTGTCTGTAGTCAGCGCGCATTACTGCCCAAAACCGTGTACTGCCTACTGGAGCGTACTCGTTTCTTTGAATTTCGCAAAGAGTCAGTTATGAAGGGTAAATCTAGATGTTGTGAAAATATTATGACTGCCTAACATCGCATTTATTTCGTTTATTTTTCACTGCTTCTTCGTTTTTGACACCTTTTTGGAAATATTTACTCGACAAAGAATTTCGTATTACTTAATTATAGCGTGTCTTGAAAATATATTTGGAATTTTTTACATTTCCTCGGCTATGTAGCGTTTATTTACCTACGTGAAGGCTCAAATCTCGAGATAGGTTGTACTTGGGGAAAAACTGTTTGCGAGGTCTGAAAGATAATTAATAGAAGATTAAAAATGGTAATCACATTTTGAAAAGCTCAAAGTTGAACTTTGGTGGTAGAAGCTCAACTTTCATGATAAGAACAAAAAATGAAAGCTATCATTTAAAAATCTGAAAAAATTACAGCGAGTAGCCCTTTTTACCCTTTTTTTAAATAACAAATTTTCAAGATGGAATCTCTAGATCCGAGGGGAGGGGGTACAAGGGTTCACAATTTTGACAAAAATTCAAAAAAATCAAAAAAGAAAAGTAACACATCGATTACTACTAATTCGAAGGCGCTGATTTCGAATATGTACTCAGTTTTTTCATTTGACCCTTTTGAACCCTCCTATTAGCCTCCCTGATAGGGTCAAAATTCAAAAAAATGAAAAATAACGTGTGACCTGTCGTTTGTTAGGTTTTTGAGAGCGCTGAGTTCGAAAATTTGCTTATTTTTTGGATTTGACCTTTTAGTACCCCTCTAGCCCCCCAATTTTGGGGAAAACTATTTTGAGAAACGAAAATATCGTGTGGCATATCGATTCTAACTAATTTGAGAGCGTATAATTCGAATATCGACTTACTTTTTGATCCGGCCGCTTTCCCGTGCTCAAACTGACCCCTTCTTCCAGTTTTAGGCGATCAATTGAACTGGTGTGATAATTTTCTCCCTGATGGAGTGTGTTGATTTTAAGCATCCAACTGGAGAGTTGAGTGCTGGATAACTCTGCTCCAACCTATCGACTCGTGGGGGTCAAGTAGGCACGAGTTATAGGTCTACCTATCTCTTCAAGATAGGACTGCCAGGAGATCTGAATCAATCAGCTCATACACTATGTACCGAGATGTACGAATAAATACGCGAATAACCGTGGGATAACTGTATTCGAATAATATTAACGCACAGTAACTCCTTAATGTACATAGAGCAAATAGAATACGTTTTTATGCACAAATGCACGATTAATAAAAGTCATAACATTTAACACACAAAGGTGCGACTAGTATCAAGATTAAAAACGTATTGAAGCTCGCGCTGTGTTGCTCCGCTATTTATACTCGCGAGCTACCTGGCTTTAGGAAGCTAGCACACCTGATTGGCTGATAAATAATGTCCTCTAGCAGCCAATGGGCCAATCACAGTAGCGGGATGTGACCTAATGCTCAGGTAGATAGCTACCGAATGTTCTCGAAGTAGTGCACTATCGAGCCGCTATTCTACCTGGCGTTATCTTTACGATAACGCACCGTTACGTACGTAACGATAGCCTATGTACGAACCGCTGTACTGTAATTACTAGATGAGCATTATCTACACAGCCTAGCGAGTTATCGCGTAGATAGGTAGCCGGTGCGTACGTTTCGCCTAAGCTACACGTACCTACCCGAATCAACCTATCTACCTCGCCCACAATGGTGCAATCTTGGTAGGAATATTCCTTACCAGCTCATTGCCCCACCGAGTAATACGTCGTAGATGCATTCTCGGGACACAACGAAAACTGGTCCAAGATTCACCATCGGGTCAGAGGCCCGACTCCCCGTCCCTGCCCCTCCCGAGGAGTACATCCGAAGACGTAACACCCGAAATGAAAACACAAGTTCGAAAATCGTTTATTTAAAACTTAGCCGAAAACCAGAGTAGACAGAGACTTCAAACCAGGTAGATTTCTCACTTACCAATATCGAAGACAACACTTGCGAAATTTATTCAATTTTTCAAGCTTCAAAACGTAACAACAAAAAATACAAAAGAATATGAGTACAAAATTACAAAAAATGGTAACTTTTCTTTTGTATTTTACAAAAATAAATACATTTTCGAAATTATGCATTCATAAAACAGTTTACATAAGAAACATATACAAAATTACAAAATATGTATACATTTACTTCTTATGTATAACAAGTCATCTATGAATTAGAAATTATTGTCATATTTTCACGTGAAAATATGACCCGAGTAACCGAATCCTATTTACCTATTCAAAATCGAAAATTTATTCTAAGTAAATTGAAGTCTTATTTCATAACTATATGAAAAAGATCATCACACTCGGTACCCTAACTCTATCATTCCTAATCATAGATGAAAAATTAAAAAATAATTGCCTGCCACGAATCTCCACCTCCACCAGTGGAAAACGTGTACAGGACAATTATGTACCTAACCCGATAGGTACCTAAATATTTGTATGCTTTTCTAAATAAGCATACATATTATTAAAGACTAGATTACACTTTCTGAACCTAGCTTTAATTAAACACAACAATCCTAAGTACTAGCCCTAGGATTTGAAACGATCTTTTTCCTCAGTAACTAACCTCGGAACAATATCATTTCGTTAAGTCAAATTTTAATTTAAAAAAAAATTCAACCTATCTGTTTGAAAAATTCTTAAGTTTCCATCTTTCAATCTTAACAGAGACTGATCGATGGAAAAACGTTCGTACGTATTTTTCCAATGGGAAAAAATACAGAATTTTTTGACTAGAAAAAACCCTTTCCTTTCGAATATTCACTCTTACGAGATCCATTCAAAATTACGAACCTTATGCAATTTTACGAAAAAATTACAGAATTTTTACAAAAAACAGACGAAAATGGAACCATTACAAATTCATGCAAGGTTAAAATATACAGAAATAATTAAAAAACAACAAAAACATAAACAGACGAAGACAAAAATGTACAAAAAATATCACAGACTAGAAAAATTTCGATCAACGAAATTTTAAAATTCACCCGGTAGGCGTAAGACCTTTTCATTTTTCGAATTAAATCGTAATTTAATTAAATAAAAAATAATCGAACGATATCTCCCGAACGAATACGTAGTATCGATCAGTGGTGCCAATAATTGACCGATATCGTCGCCGATTTTTCGCCTGGTAACCGAGCAAACATGAATTGTTATTATCAATCCATGCTTTCGTGATATTTTTCGTCTGTTTAATTTAAAACTTTTTTTGGTGGAATAAATCCTTTTTACTTTTGTTTTTTCTAACTATTTACACAATTAACGATAGGTAATTGCACCCTGCTACTGCCAAGATGATTTCCCTAACCGTTACCTGGCTCGGTAAACGAAACCAGTACAAAATCGATGCCGACTTTTCGCCGGACACCGTGCATGATAATGTAAGTAAAAAATTTCAAATAAATTGCCAAAATTTAAAATTTAGACGTTAGTATTCGTTTAGAATGACTAACCGTTTCATTATCAAGCCGAAATACATGTTTTTTAAGCAAATTTTCAGAAAAATCGAAAAATTTTGCACGTATTTACAAAACACATAGCTACGAGTGCATATGTGTGCGTGTGTTTATTTATTTACAATTGTAATTATCAGTCAGACTGATAATTACTACACACGATCCTTTCACGAGAAAGTAGACTAATTTTGGGTAAAAGACGAGAGCTTTCGCTCGATCGAACTTTTATTGACACATCCGAGTATGGGAATTTTAATTATAAGGCAATTTTGATCGAGTGGATCGATAAACCAAATTCGATACCAACTCACACGGATACCCAGGTATTAACCTGTTGATTTTGTAAAGATCGAAATGCATTCAAATGTTATTTTTTAACTCGAATACGATCAAAGATCGCACCGATACACACCAAAGATCAAAATTTTGTTAATTTTAAGCTTTTTACTTTTAAGAAACTTCGACTTTCCTACAGGAAGAAAAATATTTCATTTTCTACGACCAAAAATTACCAAAGAATAATTTTAAGTTACCAAATTTTCATCATTTTATATTTTACCTTTACTAATGTTTTATGTTTTTTGCTTTTTGAGTTCCTAAATTTAGATTTTAAGACACAGACCGTGAACTAGACTAAGCTAGAATTTAAGACGTAATTTTTCCGAAAGACTAGCCCGTAATTTACCAAAGAATCAAGAAGAATTTTTCCAAAAGAAGAAATCAACCGAAAATTTGTTCAATTTTGCACCATTCCCATGTAAGCCTAAAGAAGAATTTAGAGGACAATTTTCACGATGACAACGATTCGACACGAAGCATCGGAACGAGATTTTTTACGACACGAAATTACACAATAGATGGTAAATATACGAAACGCGAGAAGACGAATACAAATACTACACGATACGCAAAAGCTACGATACCTTTGTCACCGGCGCCTAATTCCGCGGTAACGTATCATCCGAGTCGTCGGAATCGAGCTCTACCACCGCATTTCGCAGCCTACCAGCACCCTGCTGACGACGGAGCATTCTGGCTTCACGTTGTTGCTGCTGATTCTGCACCTGTTGCACGATATCGGCTACAGCAATCGGCGGAATCATCGCAGCGGTGATAAAATCGGTGATATTTCGCTCGCGTATTACTTTATCGTGCTCCTTGGATATTGCAAGGTGTCTGCGTTCGATCGAAGATTTATACTCGTGCACACGTAGTCTCTTCTCCAGCATCCGTATATTTAGCTCGGCCAGTCGAATCCGTTGGTCTGGTGCCACGCGTATGCATTCGAGTACCTCTTTGCACGCCAGAAGTTTTACCTTCCGGAGTTCAAAGGGTACTCGGCACTTCGGGCATGCTCGATTGTTTCTCGTCCACTCGGCGATGCAATCAAGATGGTAGATGTGTCTACAATCCTGTAGACACCCAAACTTGTTGCTATCGCCGTTCTGTGACTGCGAGAGAAGGTTTAGCCCACAAATCGAGCACCCCACGCATGGCAGCAGATTCATACCGTCGGATTCCGTTGACGATTGGCGGTCCAACGGCGGCCTGCCGTCACGCCGATCGCCTCCGTCACCCATCGACCCCGAAGCTGAAGCCACGGAACACATACCGCTGCCCGACGCTGCCGACGAAGATGCCATAATCCCTCGACTAGAAGAAATTCTGGATTCCCTCGACGAATCGGACCCACGAGTTCGTAGAAAGATTCACGTTGGCTTGCTCCGGTGTTGGCACAATCAACCCGCGTTCGACTAGATTACGATGAACCCGAATCGCCGCAGTCGTTGGATGTGTCCTGATGGTACGCCGAACTGATACAGCCACTTCACAGCAAAACACTCCCAACGCAGCCAGTAAACAGCAACAAAATAGGCGGCCCGAAAAAATGGCAGTTACAATTAGCAGAAGATCAAATTTCGTCAAAGAAATAGATCCTTCTACCAAATTCGCCATCTACAGATTCGAAAAATCCCATTAGAATAATAATCGAGAGCCTATTACTGTATACCTAACGATTCGAAGCTTTCTTAACCTATCTATGACACGTGTCATCTACGTTCGTTAAACAAAGAAAATTGTACTTACATGCTGGTAAATCGATGAAAAATTACAAAAACGAGTAAAATTCCGCTTTTAAAAATCGTAGGACGATTTCTCGGAGAAAAATCGACACACACGAAATAAAAACAAGAAAGATACTTAAAAATAATGACTAGAATCGAAAAAATAATACGAAAACGTGGCCTGAGAAAGCACATAAAACGCAAGAAACATAAAATGACCAGGTACAAGAACAGTCGAAGAACAAATGAACACCGTGAACATTTCGATATTTCCCATATTCGTACATTTTATTAGGAATCGAGCAAGAAAAGGTAGTCATCGTTGAAATATGTACCCCTCCCTGCCTGACGTCTGGCGCTACGTGGCGCTAGACTCAGTGTCGGTCCGGTTTTCGGTACCGGCGCGCACCACTGATCCAGCTCATGCTAGTAATTAGCATTCGTTATCAGGCATCCTAACGTAGTAGTTGCCTATTATTACCTTCTGTACAAAGGAAAGCTGGTTTAAAACCAGGTAATTCGTGCTCAGAGGTTTTTTCTTATTTGGCCTACCTCTCTGAGCTTTTTGACCATTAGTAAATTTTGGACGTGAAGCGTTGTATTTTTCAGCTTCGTCAATCAATTTATCTAACGTTTTCTTGTCAAAATTGGCCTTCAGTGCTTTTCCGAGACGATCAGATTCGTCTTTTGTAAGGTAATTTTTCTTCTTAGCCTTACGTTTCAAGTCATTGAATTCCTCCAATACCTGCTTAGCACCGCTAGAATCGTAACCCGACGAAGAATCCGATTCTGAACCCTGAGTTTCAGGTACAGTTAAATTTCTAGATTTTTTAAGTTTTTCTTGACGCTTTTTCGCGATAGTTTTGGCAACTTTTTTCACCGGAGGCTTTGTGACACGTATATCGAAATCTTTGTCTGAATTTTTCGCCCAAATTTGATTTTCGTTCAAAAAATTCTCCTCATCTTCAGATGAGTCGAGAGAAATTTCATTTTCTGCTTGAAGCTTTCTCATTTCTCTCGCTTTCGCCCTCGCAGCCCTACCACTTGTCTGATTTTCTGAATTTGCCAAATTAGTGGCTAATTTGGTCTTATTTTTCGATGCTAAAGGATCGATTGAATTATGCAGAGGATTTTTCACCTTGCTTTTTCCTTTCAGAATTTCATTCGTTGCGGCAGGCATTGCCCCAGAGTCAACCTCAGCATCGGAGTTTGGAACGTCGGAAGCTGAGTCAATCCCTGAATCAATGGAGTTTGCGAAATCATCAGAAACCGAATCTACGTTTGCCTCAGCGCTGGGAGAAATGTGAGTTTCTTGCCCCAGAATCTCAAGCTCGTACTCAAGATTTTCATCGTCACCGTCCATCACGTCATCATTCACGTCGAACGAGGTATTTGGGATATTTTCACTCGCACTCTCGCTCACTTTTTTACTAGATTTTTTAACATTTTTGTTTTCAACCGCTTGAGCTTTCTGCTCTTCGCGTTCATTTTTCCTCAGAAAATCATTGATTTTCTGTTGAATTGAGCGAGTATCAATCATCGATTGACACCGCTCTTCGTTCTCTGCCTCGTCTAATTGATCCTTAGACAAGAACAGAGTCATTTGCCGAGCATTGACACACTTATCGTCAGTCAAGCCAGCGTAGTCCTTTACCATATAATGGTTGGACCCCAGAGATTCTCGCACGATATATGGACCGTACCTTCGTTCAAGCAATTTTTTAGAAATTAACAAAACACTGTTCGACTGCCTATGGGCAGTGATCAGAACAAGATCACCTTCCTGATACGGGAAAATTTCTCCGTGAGACTTGTTAAATTGCTGTTCCTCTGTAATGCGAATTTGTTTTCTTTTTTCTCGAATGAAATGATCAATAGCTTGCTCATCGGTCATTTCATCGATTTTTTCGACTTCTAACTCGAAAGTATACACAGCTTGTTTTGCAAGCTGGTCAGCCAAAATATTCATGTATTCGTATCTACGTGCGAATACATGCCTAACCTCGCATTTTTCAAATTCACGACGCAATTTTAAAATTTCCTGAAAAATTTCCTTATGGTGAACATCTTTTTTATTATAATTTTTCCAATTTTTTGCTTTCCAACGAATGGCTCCCTCGTTCACTGCGTAAACAGTGTACTTGGAATCAGTGAAAATTTTTAATTTTTTCACCCCCTTAGCTATGCCAAATTCTAACGCTTTTTTAACCGCTATAATTTCAGCTAAGTTATTCGTAGGCCTATATTTTTTGTGTGATACTCTTTCAGATACATTATAATCTGAATTTGGACCAAAACAGAGACCAATGCCGGCGATAGCTTCTTCTTTCCCGTTTTTGGCGCAAGCACCGTCCACGACTACTCGAATGTACCCATCGTCGTCACGAATCACCTGTTTTTCGTCCCAGACCATACTCATGAGTTCTTTGGACGTTACAGAGGGAAGTATAGATTGTTCCAAAATTTTCCTCAATTTCTTGAGTTCATTTTTAAAGTTGACTTTATTTCTCTTTACAGGCAAACCATCGGTCAAAGACGCGTCAATTTGCCAGCAATCATTTGGAGAAACACCCAGCACGCTAGGTTGATCGTTCAACTGATTTTGGACCTCCTCTACGTATTCGTCCCATCCTTCGTGAGTATAGAATTTATCAGGATATTTGTCATTAATCCTGACACGCATTTTTTCCCCCAGACAGCGGAAAATTCGCTCGATTGACGAACTCTGCGGATTGAAAGGACTCGAGTGCGCAATTTTCGGACCCCTAGCCTTAATACATTCCTTCCATTCTTTCGATATAAACTGGCTACCATTATCGGTAATTATTTTTCTTGGCACGATACCATAGTTCTTCAAAATTTCAAACATAATTTCCATTTTTTGAACTATGGTCTCGGCCTCGATGTTTTCCGTCGGAAAAATCCAAACTTTACCAGTAAATACGTCCTTAACCGCGAAAAGGTATTTTATTTCGCCAGGAATAGCAGCTATTGGACCGCAAATATCTGCAGACAGTACCTCACCCTTGTGATATGCCTCAACTTGGGACCACTCAATTCGTCTCTTCATCCCATAGTTTTTGTTCACTTTACATACCACGCACATGTTCGTAATCATTTTTATATATTTCAACGCATTTGGATGAAAGTATAATTGTCGGAAAATTAATTCCAATTTATTGCTACCTACATGACCGTATAAATCATGTAGATAGTACACAGTATCGTGAAAAAGTGCTTTGGGAAGCACTGGTACTTTTGTACCGTCATTGTGCTTTCTCCAAAGTAACTTTTTCCCTTTTTCTATCGTAACATCGTATTTTTTCCAAACTCTCTTACTATTGGCTTTCAATTTGTCACTAATATACTCGCCTACCGGATATAGGTCACCGAAAATTTTCTCGCACATGTCGTCCTCCGCCTGCCAAGTAGGCAAATCGTCCAACAATTCGAGCAAATTTTCCTTGAAATTTTCCAATTTCGTTAATTCGTATGGTTCTAAATTAGTTTTGATTTCCTGAATATCTGACTTAATTTTTATGCTATTTAAAGTCAAACTAGAATCTTGAGTCGTTTTAATCAATTTTAATTCTGTTTTTGATAATTTCAGGTCGTAATCGAGATCAAAACCATCTAGCCTAACGATCCAATTCGCAGCCTTCCGGTGAGTTTGGGCCAATTCCGTATATTTCGATATTAAAGGTTTGATATCTGCTCGTACATGGACTTTTTTCCCATGTAACCACATCTCAAGTCTTTTTAACGAATACGTCAACGCAAGCATATCCTTGTCTGTGCACGTGTACCGTTTTTGGTAGTCCTGAAGGGACTTGTCCAAAAACATAATAATTCTGTCTTGGCCTTCTACTTTTTGGTAGAGTACACTCGATATTGATTCATCGAGGCACTCAGTATGAAGCCAAAAGTCTAAATTTTCTATCGGTGCACAGAGTTGGAAATTCTTGCAGTATTCTCGTTTTAATTCTAAGTAGGCCTGAGCTTGCTCCTCCCCCCACACGAATGGAGTACCTTTATGAGTGAGCCTCATCAAGGGAGCTATGATTTCATTGTACCGAGGAATAAATCTTCGGTACAAATTCGTCAACCCGACCAAAGCTTGGATTTCCACGACTTGTTTCAATTGAAACTTATCATTTTTCGTATGTTTAGCCTCAAATTCCAAAAATTTCTCAATTTTTTTGTTCTGTTTACCAATTTTGCCAGTCGACAATACATAGCCTAGATGTTTTGTCGATGTTTTGAATAAATCGGTTTTTTCTGCGTTTAATTTCAAACCAAACGCTCTGATGGCCTTCAGAATTTCAATGATGTCCAAAACGTGTTCTTTGAACCCTTTATTTCTGACCAAGATATCGTCTACGTACGCTGTAATCGATTTTTTATCGGGCAGTACTCGAGTAATCATTTTTATGAACTCGGCAGACGATATCTTGAGGCCGTAGGGAAGTCTTTCGAATTGATAGACTTGCCCCTCGATCTCAAAACCACAAAATTTTTTAGAATATTCGTCTAAAAGCAGATTCCAAAATCCGCTGGTAACATCAAAACTCGAAAAAAATTCAGCATCTCCACATTGGGTAATAATTCTATCCAATGTGGCTGGCTCATTGTAATTATTCGCCAATTTTGGATTTAAGTGCTTTGGGTCTAAACATATACGAAGTGATCCGTTGGCTTTTACCCTAGCTAAAACGTTATTTAAGTACTTGGTATCAGAAGGCGTAATTATGCCTTCTCTTAACATGAATTTAATTTCTTTCTTAATTGCAGGCATCAATTTGTTCGAAGGTCGGTAATTTGGACCCCGCCATGTCTCCTCGTCAGCCATGTCGAAGTGCACCGGAGGACCAGTATACTCGCCAGGTGTTTTGGAAAACACGTCAGAAAATTCAGAAAGTAGGTCATAGGCCCACTGTTTCCTTTTTTCTGTAATTTTTCCCTCAGTAACGAAAGATTTTAAACCCTCATACAGTTTTTTGAGAAAAACTTCTTCCGAATTATCAGGCTCGACAATGTCTGATTTTCGGTCATTTTTTGCGTACGTGTGTTTACGCATTCGGTTAGGTATTTCATTACCATACCTACCTACTGGTTTTATTTGATTTATTTTCAAGGTGTCCTTAAATTCGTCCTCTTTCAAGTAAGATAGGTATTCTTTAACATCCTCACGCTTAGGCTGGCAGTAAGCTCGTCCTGTGCGAATTTTGGGTTCAATACCTAATTCTAACATTGAATTCCTACCCATTATAAAAACTTGATTACATTTTGGCAACAAATAAAATGGTACATTTATTTCGTACATTCCAAAATTCATTTTTACTTCCAGTAGGCAGTGTAGAGATCGAACTATCTGTTTGTCAGCTAGCTCGAATTCTACAAGACGATTTAATTTCACGAATTTTACCCAATCTCGAAAATTGTCAAATAGGTACCTAGCTGTCGAAAATGCCATCACGTTAGGCTCTGCCCCAGTATCAAGTTGCATAGGAAAAACTGTACCGTTGATTTTCGTCGGCACTACGCACGTATTACCCTCCTTGCGCTCGAATCTGTAAACGCTATCTACCGGTTCAGTGGCCGGTGACTCCTTTTCAGGGGAGTCTATAGAATTTAAGATTTCTGCGCCTATCGGTGGGTCCATTAGCATAGGCTTCTCAATGTCACATTTTCCCCCCGTCATCTCTTCTACCGCGACCCCCAACGCTTCAGACACTGTCTGCAGAATTTCTGCTGAGCTAGGCTGATTCTCCCTATCGTTTTTCAAATCCTCTTTAATGTCCTCAGGTATGACCGAATCATCCTTCAAAGTTGATTCAGAAATTCGCACAGAACGAGTTACTCTGCCAATTATATTTCCCTCACCATCCTCTACATTCTCACTTGAACGAGCAGAAAATCTCTGAGTAATCCTTTCAGGCTCAGCTGTAGGCAAAACTCTCGGCTTAACCGAACATAAAAATTTATTTATGGAGCTAACTACCTCGTCGAATGCGTGACGTGACGGAAAATAACGTTTGAAATATTTATTCCAAAAAAATTTCGATCTAGAATATCTTATAAAGTTATTCCTATCGACGCAGTATCGTAATTCGTTGTTTCTGTTTGAATTTTCTGTTTCAGCGAAAACCATCGAAGGTTTCACCGCAACATGGACATTTCCAAGTTTCTGAAGTTGATAGAAGATCCTGCAAATTCCCCAGAGCCTATTCATAGTTACTGCGAAATTCCTCCTACGTGGCTTCACCATTGGAAATAAAATTACAATTTCTTCCGCTCCTTTTTCGATCAGGAGATTGATAATCGATGTCATTTCGCGTTTAATATACGAATTAGGGAAGTATGAGCTATTTAAAGCCTCTTGGCCGAAACCTATGAGTACTTTCTTTTGCTTCAATTTTACAGGTACGAGAGCACGCCGCAGAGAACGAAGAGAAATATTCTCTTTCAAATATGGTACCCGCCGCAGCATCTCCATATCGGTTCCCTTGGTATTTCTCACCGCGTAGTAGGCTAATCCATCGCCTACCACTTGGTGTTCACCTACGCAGTAGGTTACTGGCTGCTTGAAGTACTCGTACCTGTTCCAGTATCGTTTTTTGGCGGCTCAATGTTGTTTACTTTCAAGGGATTCGGTTTCCCGGCCCCTTGAATTCCAGCATTATTGCCTCCATTTCCGTTCCGGCTTTGGTTCGAGTTCGTGTACGTCTGCGAACCCCCTGAGCTTCGATCATTATTACGCGAAAATCGATTATTTTTACGTCTTTTGTAATTTTCATTATTTCCATTAGTGTTGTTATTACCACTATTATTGTTAAAACGATTTTTGTTTTGATTAGGATTCTGATTTTGATTGTTTTGGCTCGTATTTTGCCCTTTGTTCTGTTGGTTCGAATTCTGAGATTGATTTTTCTCATTATTCGATCCATTAGAATTATTGTCAAAATTCCCGTTCGATTTGTTCTGATTTTTGTTCTTTTTGGAACCCCAAAGGTCTAAAAATCTCAAATCTTCCGAAAATTTCAATCTCATCGTTTCTAATTGTTCCAAGTAATCCTTCCCATCGTCTACTTGGGCTTGGTTTACTCGGCTCTTCCACCAGAACGGTATCTTTTCTTCGATCGCCAAAATTATATCTCCATCTTCGATAGGAATCCTTTTAATCTCTTTAATCGTTTCTAGCCAAATATTTAACTCCATCATTAACTCCCTTCCGTTGGTACACCATTCAAAATTGTTCCTTTTGAACGTTTCCCAAATTTCTCTTTGGTTTTGTTTGCTCCAAAATTGTTTCAAAAATTCATTTTTCAAAGCACCGTACGTTCTGAAGCTCGTAGCTGTCATTCTCCACGCTTTCGCTTTCTTGCAACTGATCAGTTGCCTGAACCAGTTGCATTTGTCGCTTTCGCGTACGTCCGGGTAATCTTTCATGAATTCCTCATACATTTTTATGTATCTCATAGGATGGTATTGATTTTCTTCGTTGAATTCAATACCATTCTCTTTGATCATTTTAGAATCAATCTTCGGAGGCTTGATCAGAGAAATGCAATTGCTGCCCATCAACGTGGCATTAATTTGCGAATTTTGGAAGGTCGAGCTGCGAGTTTGAGTTCCCATATTTGACTTATTATGACGACGATTATTTATATCTTCGTCTTCATCGAAAAAATCGTCCTCATGTATCGATATGACATCGTCATTGTTGCCATTTTCGGTGTCATTGTTACGTATATTTTCCTCATTAGTATGATCGGCTGTACTCGCTGTCGATGATTTCTCATTGACTTTGATGTCCAGTTCGATCAACCTTTGATTTAAATTTACGTAATCATTGGTTAGCCTATTCAATCTCGATTCTAGATCTCTCGATTTTTCTAGGCTACCGTTTAACTGGTCGTGCACGAAGTCAACCTCATCTTTTAAATTCACATTTTTTTCGGTCAATAAATTTACATCGCCTCTCAGTTTCGCGTTTTCCACTTCCAATGTCGAAATTTTTACAATCATTTCGTCTTTTTTCGAATTTAGGCCAGTAAATTTTCCGTCAAACAGATCCTTTGCCTCTCCTAAATTTCTCATAAGATTTACTTCGATCTCTTTTATTTCTAAATCGGTTTGGTCCAACGATTCCTTCAGCCTAGTATGCCTATCATCAACCTCTGTGAAACATTTATCGATTCGGTGACTTTCATCTTTGATTTTTTGAATTTCAGATCCTACTATCTTTCCAAAAGTGTTCAAATCGTCAATTTCCTCTTTTTCTAGGCCACACGTTTCTTTCAAAATCGGTCCTAAAAATAATCTAGCACGATCAGCCTTATATTTTTCACATTTCTCTCGCCTCAGAGCTTTTTCAACCTCTTCGGCGATCGAATCGTTCAAATTATCGTTTTCATTACCCATTGCTAATTTTACCCAATAATCTGCCACGACTGGCCCTAAATATGCTACCGATTCACTTTCGTTCTCCGTTTTGCTTAATAAATCGAATTTAATCGATAGGCCTACGTTTTATGTGCTTTTTCTACAAAATAGGCAACACGCACTATTCTATGACTTAAAATTACGCGAACTTAAGTCTAGAAAAATTTTATTTCACACGAACGAGACACCGAATACGTAATTAAACGTATCGGTTGCGAAAACGAGTCCGAAAAAGTGTCTTAAACGGTCTAACGATACCAGGATTACGTCGAAGCTTCGTAGATAGGCGTATAAATCTGCGATGAGTCGATGATGATCAGTTCTTGACTTTCCAGAATCCGTCTAGTTGCTTTAAAAGTCCAACCGCGTTCGGGCGCCAATGAACTGGTGTGATAATTTTCTCCCTGATGGAGTGTGTTGATTTTAAGCATCCAACTGGAGAGTTGAGTGCTGGATAACTCTGCTCCAACCTATCGACTCGTGGGGGTCAAGTAGGCACGAGTTATAGGTCTACCTATCTCTTCAAGATAGGACTGCCAGGAGATCTGAATCAATCAGCTCATACACTATGTACCGAGATGTACGAATAAATACGCGAATAACCGTGGGATAACTGTATTCGAATAATATTAACGCACAGTAACTCCTTAATGTACATAGAGCAAATAGAATACGTTTTTATGCACAAATGCACGATTAATAAAAGTCATAACATTTAACACACAAAGGTGCGACTAGTATCAAGATTAAAAACGTATTGAAGCTCGCGCTGTGTTGCTCCGCTATTTATACTCGCGAGCTACCTGGCTTTAGGAAGCTAGCACACCTGATTGGCTGATAAATAATGTCCTCTAGCAGCCAATGGGCCAATCACAGTAGCGGGATGTGACCTAATGCTCAGGTAGATAGCTACCGAATGTTCTCGAAGTAGTGCACTATCGAGCCGCTATTCTACCTGGCGTTATCTTTACGATAACGCACCGTTACGTACGTAACGATAGCCTATGTACGAACCGCTGTACTGTAATTACTAGATGAGCATTATCTACACAGCCTAGCGAGTTATCGCGTAGATAGGTAGCCGGTGCGTACGTTTCGCCTAAGCTACACGTACCTACCCGAATCAACCTATCTACCTCGCCCACAATGGTGCAATCTTGGTAGGAATATTCCTTACCAGCTCACAATACGAAATTGAATATTTCAAAAAATTACAGGAGGGGGTCGGATCCCCCCCCCCCAATTTTTTGAAATATTCAATTTCGTATTGATCACCGATGACTGGGGGTAGGGGTAAGTTTGAGCACGGGGAGGGGGGGTCGGATCAAAAAGTAAGTTGATATTCGAATTCTACGCCCTCAAATTAGTTAGAATCGATTTGCCACCCGATATTTTAGTTTCTCAACATAGTTTTCCCCCAAAATTGGGGGAAACAGGGGCACTCAAGGGTCAAATCCAAAAAATTAGTAAATTTTCGAACTCAGCGTCTTCAAAAACCTAACAAACGACAGGTCACACGTTATTTTTCATTTTTTTGAATTTTGCCCTTATCAAGGAGGCTAACAGGGGGTGTAGGGGGGGGGGAGGTCGAATGAAAAAACTGAGTACATATTCGAAATCAGCGCCTTCGTACCGGTATGTTATCGATGTGTTACTTAACTTTTTCGATTTTTTTGAATTTTTGTCAAAATTGCGGACAGCTGTACCCCCTCCCCCTCGGATCTAGAGATTCCATTTTGAAAATTGGTTGTTTGAAAAAAAGGTAAAAAGGGCTACTCACTGTAATTTTTTCAGATTTTCAAATGGTAGCTTTCATCTTTTGTTCTTATCATGAAAGTTGAGCTTTTACCACCAACGTTCAACTTTAAGCTTTTCAAAATGTGATTACCGTTTCTGAATCTCCTATTAATTATCTTTCAGACCCCGCAAACAGTTTTCCCCCTAAGTACAACCTATCTCGAGATATGAGCCCTTCAAAATTGGGTAATTTGGCAAAAAATCGCAATTGCATAAACATTTCGAGGCTCACCTCTCCGCCTCCTTGAGGGTTAGAAAAAAAAAAACGATCATGGTTTTGTGAATAGACCACCAAAGGGAACTCGAAAAAAAAAATTGAGCAAAATCGGATAGTCCAGTAGATTTGGCACGGCATAGTGAATGTCTTGGCGGCAAGCTGGAATTTGGCTTAATCGATGCAGTTTGATGCCCTGAACGAACACGAATCTGAGGTGTCCGGTCGCGTCCGGGGTGAGCGTTCTCCCCCCAATTGTGGATCCCTGTCCCCTAATCACGTTTTTGGCCCATATCTGCTGAAATATTGGTCCTATAGCGCAAAAATGGGGTCTACAAAACTTTTTCTACATCAAATTTCCTATCAGATGACATTTACCTCGTTTTCATAAACCCAAGGGGGCTGGAGCTACAGCCGCTCAAAAAGGGGGGTTTTCACTAAAAAAGTGATTTTTCGCTTATAACTTCCAAAATATTGATCTGAGAAATGGTTGGTAAAAATTTTTAAAAAATTGAATAATTGATTTGGGAAGGAGGGAGGGGGAGAGGGATGATTACAAATGAAAAAATTTGGTCAAAACATAGCGGCAAATCACCTTAGATACGCATCATATGAGAATTTGAAACATATCCAATACATATCATCAGTCAAACCACTAACCCCCTCTTTTTGCTGAATTGAGGCTCCAGCCCCCTTCGAGTGAGCCATATCATACCCATGTCACCGGATAGGAAATTTGACGTAGATCAAATTGAGGTATTCATTTTCACTCTTAGATCAATATTTTGGCAGTTATAAGCGAAAAATCACTTTTTTGGTGAAAACCCCCTTTTTGAGCGGGGGTAGCTCCAGCCCCCTTGGGTTTATGAAAACGAGTAAATGACATCTGATAGAAAATTTGATGTAGAAAAAGTTTTGTAGACCCCATTTTGGCGCTAGGACCAATATTTCAGCAGATATGGGCCAAAAAGGTGATTAGGGGGCGGGGATCCACAATTGGGGGAGAACGCTCACCCCGGACGCGACCGGACACTTCAGATTCGTGTTCAGGGCATCAAACTGCATCGATTAAGCCACATTCCAGCTTGCCGCCAAGACATTCACTATACCCCCCTTTTTTTGCTAATTCTACTGGACTAGGAAGACTCGACTTCATTTTTGTTTTTGGTCTGTTTTAGTAGTATGGAAAAGCCCATACATCATTAGAAAGCGGAAGGAATTCTCTTCAAAGTGAGCCAAGAGCGATTTTATGATTTTTGGCGATTTTTTGAAAAAATGTCAACTTTTGAACTTTAGACTCAACTTTGGGCAACTTCGCGCCCTATAATTTATTGCCCTATCTGAGATTTTATTTGCCCTTTTCCAGAACAATCTTAGCTACAGACCTGCTAGTACGAGATGAGATAGATATTTAAGTAAAACTGCCTACAGATGTACTTACTATACTTATGTAAGTATGTATTTTATTGAATCCGAGTTGAGGTCGAAGTTTCAGTTTGGGTTCGTATTCGTATTCTTTCCGAATGATGAGATTATTACCTTTTATAGAGAGCATTAATTTCACTTTCGATCGCGCTTTCGTGGAGATTTATTTACCTACTTCCAATTCAAAAGCAAAAGGAGTAGAAAATTGTACGTAACTCATTCTTTTGTCTGAGATACGAAAGGGATGGAAAACGTTGAAATGGAACGAATGTAGATAGGTATAGGGTAGGTATACGTGATACGTGGGATACGAAATGCACTCATATAGAAAAGTACATATAAAGCGCATTCGTCTGGTATAGTTTCTAGCTGACTAGCTGTAGGTAAGTATCTACCAGTTGGGCGCTCCGAATACTAGATAGGTATAAACGTAATGGCTTGATAGATATTAGGTATAGGGTATGGGTAGTTGGGGTATGGGTAGTTGGGGTATCTTGAAAAGTGTGGAAATTGAAAAATTACCGCGTCGAGCTGCTTCGTGCTGCGATGCTGTAGCACTGTAGCACTGTAGCAGTATACTCGTAAGCATTCGCTGACCCCTCCGAGAAGGTGTATAAAAATTCATCGCACGTTTACGTCATTCTGCCCAGCCTCTAAGGCTATACGCTGTAATGAGATTGCATCATTTAAAATTTATGGTCGCCTTCTCTTCTTTCTTTTTTCTTTTTCTTTTTTGTCGCTCCTTACCTGCTCCCTTCGTTCGTTCGATGCTTCGGCTATCGAAGACGCCTTCCATTTTCGGTCGAAACCAATTTCGACGGCCCATGTATCGCATCGGACGTTCGTAAAACTATAAAAACGACGAATAAAATTTGCTACCCCGTATTACGAGCCGAAAAGGGACATCCTTCATGCGGCGTCGTCGTGTAAAATGAATTATGTCTAGGTAACTATCGAAGTACCTAGTACCTACCTATGACTGCTTGATGTGTGCTGCGTACCTCTACTCCTCTACCTCACCTCTACTCCCAATTACCAACTAACTTCCGCCTAGATTTGATTTCTGGACAAGCGTCCCTCGCACGCATCGTGCATCTGCACTTCTGCACTTCACTTACTATAGGCTCAGTTACTTACGTAGGGTTACGTGTGTTACGTCGCACCGCACCGCTCCCACTGCGTCAATGTTATTTTCACATCCCCCTCGAAAAACGATGCAATTTAAACAGTTTTTCAAAAAGAAAACGGACCGGGGGAGGGGAGATGAGAAAAAAAGCAGAAGGGAATTCTTTTATGGCTTTGGAGGAGCTAAATAAAGAAAGAAAAAAAAAGTAATTTTCCGCGGTTAATTTATTATTTCTACGCTGTTATTTTTTATCTGTGTAAAAACGTTAAGAAGCCATTTCGTTAAATTTATAGAGATTTATTATTGCGGTAATTTGTAAACTGCTACTTAACATGAAAGCTCTCTGGTTCCAGCGCTTTTCAATATGGTTGAAAAGTTTAACGAATTTTGCATGTTATATAGCTCGCTCGTCGCGCTGTTCGTGACGGAACAATGTCTTCTTCGGCGAATATCTATTAAGGACGCGCGATTCCCATTTTTCAAACCGCATCTCTCCTCCGTCTCCCGTCCTCGTCTCGCTCTCTCTTTGGCCCGCGATTACCGAGATGCTGCGGTACTGCGGTGCTTCGAGTTTCCCTGGTCCGCGTCCTATACTCCTTATTAATAAACTGCTCTTTCCGTCGCGTCGCGTCGTCTTATTACCATTCAAATCGTTCGTTTAATACGATATTCAGTCCGACGCTCTTATTAAGTAGCTCAATGCTTTCCTTCTTCTTTCCCCCTTCTTCCCGCTCCATCCTTCTCCTATTTCTCCTGTTCTTCTTTCGGTTTACTTACATATTTCCATTTTCCAACTACGTTCGTTTTCAATTTAAAGGACTTCATTGTTAGATCGTCGTGTCTAATTTCCAAAAGCTATTTGTATTTGAAAAGAAAACTCCGAACGATTCGTTGGTTTTTCTTTACTCGGTGTTTTCTTTAGTTTTTTCCTTATTTTTTTTTTGTTTTTCAAGTCGACATTATACACTGCTACGTAGTGGTGACTCTGGTGCTTGGAATTACCCTCGTAAAACAATAATATGATCCCCAACCGGCTTCAAATTTAGTTAATTAATAGGTACCTATGTTTTCTATGGTACTATTGGTACTCAGGTAAATGCGGGTAGTCCCGGTAGTCGGTATAACTATAACTAACAAGGAAGCCACCCAAAATATTTGTCTCCTACTTGAACGAAAATGAAATTTTGTGAAATCGAACCGAAATTCCTGCTGCCCAAGTTGATTTTTCGAATTTTTATTTAAGAAACATTTAGAACTCGTTGTTTTCCAGCAAAAATGTGACTTTTTTTATAAGTAACCACTTTTGTTGTATAAAATTGACGAAAAGTTGATTCCTATCTAATTGGAAATCAAATTTCATGATTTTTTGTCATTCTAGACAGTGACATAGCGAGGGGATGAGAAAGGGGAATTCCCCCCCCCCTCGGCGCACAATTTTGGTTCTTGCTTTTTGGCACACTATATTGAAATGATCTGCATCATCCATGGATAAACGCCCGGTTGTTGCGATTTTTGTACAGTTTTTTAATTTTTTAATCCAGGTCTCTGAAAATTTTTTCGCCCTCGTTTCGTCCGGGTGATAATTTTTTTCTATGATCCACCAGTGCGACTTAAAAAATGGCTTTAAAAGACTAAATCTTCCAAATTTTGCAGTAAAATATAGAAAATCCTAGTTTTTGCAAGGTTTTGGGCCATTTTGCAATTTTGGACTATACTTAATTCTAAAATTTAGTGACTTCAAGTTATAATTGTTGGTAACCTCAAAATATCTATATTTGAAGCATTCGTTTCCAAACTGCCCCAAGTCCAAAATCTGTGTATGAGAAAAAGGACTCAGGTGTAACCTTTTTTTTCAGTACACCTATGTCTCTTTTCTCAAATACAGATTTTGGACTTGGGGCAGTTTAGAAACGTATGCTTCATTTTCTTTCTTGGTAAAATTATTTTTTGAAAATTAAAAATGTTAGAAGCGAGAAATTATTGCAAAAATTATGTGAGCCCCCACCCCAATAAATGGCTCTGCGAAAAAACCAGTACCTACCGAATTCTTTTGAATAAAAATCTGCGCCAACTTTCTGGAAGAAAAATCTTACCTTGTCTGCAATGTTTCATTTCTAGTGATTAAAACATCGAAGTGTGTTCAATATGATTTTCAATCGAAGCACCCCCCCCCCCTCCCCTGAAGAAATATTGCAATACATGTTGCGGAGGGGAGAGAGGGGCCCACAAATTTTCTACTCGCTCGGCGAACATTTCCTTGCCACGCCACTGATTCCAGAAGCCAAGAGCCCTCATCAAGATTTTGATTTTCCTCAGAATTTTTGAATTTCTCCGGTATGGAAGTAAACGTGAGCAGCTAGAAATCGAGTTTCTGCTTCTGTTCGTTTGATTTAACAAAAAAAATCCTATTTTGCAATTTCCCCACGGATGTCCCATAGTGGGCTCAGTAGACAATTTAGGTGTGCAAAAGTAAATTTCACCAACTGACTCCCCTCACCCCCTTCCCCGAAGGCTCAAGTGCAAAACTAATGTAAAATTTAAATTTAGCCTCCTTGAAATTGTAGATATTTTTACTCCACTTCACATTTTCGACCCCTCTCACCCCTATCCCCTATAGTCCAGGTGCAAAATTGATATCAAATTTCAATTTAGCATCCTTGAAAATCTAAATGTGAACACTTCATATTTTTGACCCTTCTCACCTCCTCCCTCGAGGGTCTACGTGCAAAATTAATACCAAATTTGGATTTACCGCCTTTAATAATGTAGATGTGGATAGATTGGATACCCATTAGGGTAGATCGAAAAAAAAAACATATCTTGAATTTTGATCAAATTTGGTGGAGTGGTTTACTTTGAGCGGGAGACTTCGCAAAATTTTTTTGAGCCCCCGAGGGGCAAGGGGAGGGGTGCAGGAGATGCTCAAAGTGCGCCTCTTTTTGAAAAAAAAACACTGTTTTTTGCATTTTTTAGCCAATCAAAATTGTGTAAGGAGCCTTCGTAGCACTTAAAAGATGCGATTTGAGTTTCTGCATTTCCCTAAACCATCGTCATCCTTCTCCGATCAAAACTCAGACTGCTACCAGGGGTTGAAAAGTTGCAGATTGCAATATTTCAATAACATGAAATGTTCACTGAGCTGGAATTATTTTTTGTTCAACAAAAAATTTTTTCAATCACTGACGGTGAATTTAAAAAAAAAATTGAAAATTCTATACACCGGTGCAGCCAACTGCAAATCATAAAATTCCAAAATACGGAATTTATATCGACTTTGAATTGATTATTTTTTCGCCTGGAAATACCTATTATACTATTTTTTTTTCAATCACATGAAAGTATATTTCGAAAATTTTTGTCAAAAATTTTGTATCTCAGTGCAGCCAAATCGTGATATGCTTCACTATAATGGAATTTACGTTGACCTCGAATTAATTTTCTTATCTTTTCAGTTTTCAATCATCAGAAATGAAAAATTTAAAATTTTTCTTTGAAAATTTTGTACGTCTGTGCAGCCAGTTGCTAATTGCAAAGTTCTGATACCTTCAAATTCAAAACATACTTCTATTGATTGGGAGAAAAAATTGGTCCGATCACTTGACGGAAAAATAATGTATTCGAGTTCATAATATCAGAATATCACAATAACAACTGACTGCACTGACGTACAAAATTTTTTTTTCATATTATTGAAATATTGCAATCTGCAACTTTTCAACCACCTGGTAACAGTCTGAGTTTTGATCGGAGAAGAATGGCGATGTTTTAGGGAGATGTGGAAACTCAAATCGCATCTTTTAAGTGCTACGAAGACTTCTCACGCAATTTTGATTGGCTAAAAAACGCAAAAACCGTGCTTTTTTTCAAAAGGAGGTGCACTTTGAGCACTTCCTGCTCCCCTCCCGTTGCCCCTCGGGGGCTCAAATTTTTTTTGTGAAGTCTCCCACTCAAAGTAAACCACCCCACAAAATTTGGTCAAAATCCAAGATAAGTTTTTTTTTTCCGATCCACCCAATACTCACATCAACTTTTTACCCCACTTTACATTTTTGACCCTTCTCACCCCATCTCCCAAGGGCCCATGTGAAATTTGAATTCAACGTCGAAAATTACATGTATTCCGTTCTAAAAATTTCAATTCAACTACATAGGGCTTTTCCCCTCGAAATTGCCAATCGAGCCAACTGTGCATTCCTAAGTATATTTATCGAGGCAAAACCGACCTTTCTTATTAAACTTGTACTCAGTTTTTTCATTCGACCCCCCTCTTATCCTCCTCTAACCCCCTAATAGTTACTTCCCTTAACAAAGTCAAAATTCAGAATTAACGAAGGTTTCAAAATTAACAGTTTTGCACTTTAGTTTTTGAGATTTTAACCTACATTCGTTTGCCCTTTGAAATTATTCGATTGCGCTCAATTAAAAATCCAAAAGCACATCTCCAATCAAAAAACTTGACACGCCTTAAGATTCAGCATCTCAAAACGCATCTTATCAATGCTAACGCGTTCAAAAAATAGGGTTTAAAGACGAAAAAACGTTCCTTCCCCTCGAAAATTTCCCTACTTTGGAAGCTCATAGCTCTCTCCCAGGCTCCGTGAGACTCAAAAAATTTTGGGAGGTCCCCAATCAAACTATATCTTACCCAACGTACTGTAATGAAAAATTGACGAAATCGCAGAAACTTTAGTTTTCTCGAAAAATGTGTATGTAATGTTATTCGTAGATACCTACTCTCTCATTTCGAATCAGTGAAAAATCACTGATAAACAGTCAGAATTGCAGCACAGGAAAAATCAGTGAAATTCACTGATTTTCAGTGATTTTTCACTGATTATTCAAAGAATTTCACAGATTTTTCAGTGAATTTTATAAATATCACTGAGTTTTCAGTGAATTTTCACTGATTTCCAGTGATTTTTTTACTGATTTGGTTTCAGTGAAAAATTTTTCACTGGTTTTTTCCTGTGCTGCAATTCTGACTGATTCTCAGTGATTTTCGGTAATTTTCACTGATTTATAATTGAGAGAGTAATAATGGAAAAAACGTCGTTAAAACGTTGTACTATTACGAAATTGCGCGCGATTCGTCTCGACGCATTTGCAGATGAAGTTGTAAAAAACTGAAAACGATCCCGATTTTTTCGAAGAACGATTATCGTGCATAAGACAAATGACAAAAGTTCATAAAATGAATCGCGTGAATCAATCGTTGATTACCTATTACCTCTGTGTCCATCATGTGTCTTCCGGAGTCTACAGTGTGTTGCAATTGCAGCGAACTTATTCGTTTACGTAAAAGTATAATGTAGACATCCAATCAAATACATAAGTTGGTAGAGGTATTCTAGGCCTGTCCGCCTTCCCACTTCCTCCTGACTTACGTTAGTACTGTTAAAAGTTGAGCCAAAGTTTTGATCGAGCGAGAAAATATAGGATGGTTCGTTAACGAGATATTATCTAATTACATTGTATCTATCGGTATCGCATGTACGACAAACTACCCCTACAAACGACTCACGCAATTAAAATAAGTCGGTGGCTTACAAAAGGGATGGTGACGCAGTGCAGGGAGGGTTGGCGGCGGCGCGAGGGCGGGGGCGAGGGCGAAAAATGAAGAAATCAACAACTAAGCGTGGTTGTATAGCAGTGTAGCGTATGTGGGTAATAGGTATAGGTATGTAATGTACTTAGATGACTTAATTTGGAACAGCCCGAAGTATTCGGAAGCACCGAACCACCGAAGCACGGTCTTGCAAACGAACGTAGTAAACGTAAAAGGTCGTAGGTCGTATCACGTCGCCTTTGAAGGTGGTGCGATGAAAACGAAAATGAAAAAGAAGAAAAACACCAAAAAAACACACGAACACGAGGTCCATATACGTTAGAACACGCTAACGCTACGCTACGCTAGTGCTACCCACGCCTCCGTCACGTCGCGTCGCGTCGCTCCGCGCCTCGGTTGCGGTACGCTTGTCATGCAATGTTCAAATTAAAAGCATCGTCGTCGTCCGTATCCGCGTCCGCGTCCGTGTTAGAAAAGCTGAAAAGCCGCACGTGGTTGCTAGCCGAATAAACTAATTGCGACGACAGCCGCGGCGACGTCCAGCGTCGCATCGGAAAGCTTGGCATGACACGGCATACCAGAGGGCAACAACGATGACGGCTATAAATGTAGTTATCGCATAGTTATAGTGCCGCGTGCGAGCGCTGCGTCGCGTCGGCCGTGCCGTGCCGTGCCCACAACAACGTAACGGCAAAATTTTTTGCGAAAGCTTTTTCCGAGCATTTGATGAATTATGGTTGTTTTGGTTGCGGCCTTGTGGCCTGTATAAATTATAAAGATAGCCAAAGCTACGCCCAATCTAATCTTTTACTCCAATGTATGCGATTATTGTTGCGTCGCTCTTCTTTAATAACTTACTTATATTCGCTAGTAACGAGTAGCGACCGCTTTGAATGAAATTTTCTCGTCCACCCAACAATAATCGCCTTGGGCTAAGCAAGTGCGTGTTTTTCTGCACGCGTAGCGTAGCGTTCCGTTGCGTCGCGATGCCAGCGCGAAAATTCTCCTCTCAGGTATTTAGAAACTTGGCTAGTGCCGCGCAAAGATTTGAGGAGAGGAGAGGAGAGGAGAGGAGACTGTATTCTGTAGTCTGTACCTATGTAGGTAGCTAGATACTGGGTAATAGGTATACAAATTATATGCATAGATGACGTACGGTATTGGCTATTGGCGAATTTTTTCCATATGATTTATGTTTGTAATGTAGTACATAGTACATACCTAGACCTAGCTGGCTACTTTACAAATATTCCCTAGAAATGTAGTAGCCAGTGGCGTCGGAAGGTGGGGTTCAGTGGGTGCACTGCACCCCCTCCCAATTCTGGGTGGGGTGCAAAGTATCATTTGCACCCCCCCCCCAAATTGCATCAAATTGGAATTTTTGAAGCACCCATTAAAACATGAAAATAGGCCTTTTTAGGGAATTAAACGCTCAATTTTTTCAAAGCTTCGTCGTCGCTTCGCTCGGGCATGAACAAAATCACAATTATATATATTATTTGAGTCAACAGTGCGAGAAAGGTTCCTTTTTGCCCCCTCCCCCGAAAATCCTTCTGTTATTCCTAGTTTTTGTACTCACTTTGCACCCTCCCCAAAAAAAAGCTTCCGACGCGTAGCTTTTAAACTTGAAGATGTGAAATGCAACGGTCAGACAATTTAGGCACCATTTCAGTTGAAAAATATTTCTCAAATACTGACTCGTGAAGTTTTCTTCGAAAATCTACATTCATGTTCACTTGGGTGAGGTAGTAAATGAGGCAATAGACAAGAGTCAGAGGCCTAGTTGGACTTGAGCCGGATAGGTACTCGTACAAAGTTGTAGAACCGCTTGAAAAGTTGTGAAAAGTGAAAAATGCATAAGCAAACCCCGCAATAAAAAGATTGCCTCTCCCAAAAAAGCAGACGCATAAGAAGCACTGTGTTAAATGTTCTGTATTTGCGTATCACAGTGTCCACTGGCAAGAAAGCACAGAAACAGCAAGAATTTCGCTTTAGTGGGGGAAAAAAAAACTAAAAATGGCAATAATTTTGATGATTTTTACTGCGAAAAGTAAGAATTATTTTCACGTTTGACACTTTTGATTTTCAAACATTTTTGGTCTGGTTTCGCTCGGGCTAAATTATTTTCCCTTCTGGCGTTTGGAATTTTGATAAGGGTATAGCCGGATAAGGGGTGTTTTTGGCCCCAGCCCCCATTTTCAATCTAATGCTCCCAGATTGTGTATACCACTGTACTTGGATGAAAAAAAATTCTGGAAGAAATTTTGGTCCCCAACCCCTCCCTTTCGGAGCTTTGGCCATTTTACTGCATTATTTTCAAGAATTTTTAATTCCAACGGAAGTGAATGAAATTTTCTGTTATTTGGCATAAAGTTAGGTACATCTCGTAGAGGTCTGTTTACGATATTTTTTTCATCAATTTTGGTGCACTCCTTCATGAGGTTTTGGCCATTTGAAATTTTCGACTGTAAAACAGACCTTAACTGCGAAGTTCGACTAATTTTTGAAAATATCCTAAAAACGTGATGCTCAAGATTTAAAAAATCAGTCAAAATAACAACATTTCTGTAAGGGTTTTTTTGTAATTTTCGGCCCTTTCGCCACCTCAATCGCCAAACCTGAATACATGAGCTGAATCTACGTCAAAAAACACGTTTTTAGGATATTTTCAAAAATTAGTTGAACTTCGCAGTTAAGATCTTTTTTACAGTTGAAAATTTCAAATGGCCAAAACCTCATGAAGGAGTGCACCAACATTGATGAAAAAGTTATCGTAAATAGACCTCTACGAGATGTAACTTTGTGCCAAATAACAGAAAATTTCATTCACTTCCGTTGAAATTAAAAATTCTTGAAAATAATGCAGTAAAATGGCCATAGCTCCGAAAGGGAGGGGGTTGGGGGCCAAAATTTCTTCCAGCATTTTTTTTCATCAAGGTACACAATGGGGGGCATTAGATTGAAAATCAGGGCTGGGGTCAAAAACACCCCTTGTCCGGCTATACCCTTTATATGGATAAAAATGCCATGAAATAATACATGCTAAATGCCTATATTTTGTGTTTAAAATTTTCATCTTTCATTTGCGTTGAATCATTTTTTTCCTAAAATTTGATATTGGCAAAAAAACCACAAAATTCGTTCCAAGAGTTTTTTTTTGTATCTGAAATTTTTATTTTCTGAATTTTTTGTCCTAGTTTAGCTAGGACGGTCTGAATTTATAGACGAATTGGAATCAGAGGCGGTTCGAACACAATTTTTTTGGGGGGGGGGGGGGGGGGGGGGGGGGTACGAGGTTCAAAAATGCCGAATAAGAATTCAAAAATTCGAGAATTTTTTGCATAAACAATGCGAAGCAACATCATGGACAGGGAAAAACACAATTTTTAGAAATCAACTTAACAAAAACTTGAAAAGTAACATCATGTTCAGGTCAATTTTTAATCTTGCTCAAGCCTGGAAATTATTCCTTGGGTTTTCGAATATATTTATATATTTCCATTGTTAAAAGCCATTCTTGCTCATCCCTGCTCATGAACAACACAATTTTTTGCATAAAAAAATAAACGACTCAACCCTGCTCATGCCTGAATTTTTCCCTCGGTAATTTAATTTTACGTATAGTTAAAAAAACCGATGGAATTTCCTTAGCCTACTTGATTTAGAAGATTATAGTTTCAATGTGAATATGAGAGAAATAAATTTGGCCCGAGCGAAGCGAAGGCGAAAATTTTTGAAGACCTTAAATTCAAAATGTCATAAAACAATGTTTTAAATTAATTAACTTGAATAAAAAATCGGCCAACAAATGATTTGAGAAGATATACAACCTGACCGAGCACAGCGAGGTCGAATCTTTTGAAAAATTTGATTTCCTAACATCAAAAATGAGTTTTAATGAGAAATAATTTGATAAGATTAGTTGGAATAATTTTGAGGAAAATAACAAAAAAAAATTTTTTGTAGGATTTTGATTTTTTTGAAATTATAGATGAAAAAGTTCAATAAGGCCGAGCGCAGCGAGGCCGACATTTTTGAAAAATTTTGCTTTGAGAGTAAGTAATTTTAGAGTTTGATTGTAATTTCTGAAAGAGGACAGTAAACTTGAAATTTTAAAAGGCTCAGTTTTTCATTACCTACTTATGCTGCAAAATTCCCAAACATTTTTTTAATTTGCCGAAATTTCTAAGATTTTGCCGAATTACTTGAAATCTCCGAAATTTTGCCGACTTGCCGACTGGAAATCGACTATGGAGGGATTATACTCCCCATGCCCCCCCCCATCGTGCCGCCCTGCAACCTTTTGTAGAGGGTAGGAAGAGGAGGCAATCACAAAACAATCAAAATTTACCAGTTGAAAAAATATTGGAGAATAAAGAGGAAGATATGTTTTTCCACAGCTTAGGGAAAAAATTGTGCAAACTTCGTTCAAAAGGTTGTGCTGAAATCCTGTTCGTTAATTTTCGAGAATTTGTTGGACACCTGGACTGTTTTTATTTTGTTCTGCAATTCGTATTGTTCTTTACCCAAGTTAGGCTATGGAATCTCTCTTGAATTTTTTTCCCCAGACCTAGGTCGAAAAACATCCCATTTTGCTCTCCCCCCACTCTATGTGGAGGGTTAGAAAATCCCTTTCCATTTTTGCCAATGCTGAACCGGTACCTACATTATGTCTATCAATTTTTGGGCCCCAAGAAATGGACAGTGGATTAACATTTTTTGTTAATTGGTCTGTAGACTGAATGATTTTTGATTGACTGGTGAGTGACGAACAATCGGAATGATGAGTGACGCAAAATTTTGAGAGACCTTTCTCCGCAATGAGTACATACAAGAATCGTCTTTTCACGTGATCGATTCGAGATTTTGTGGAATTCCGATACGTTTCGAGTTTCGTCAAATCTCGGCGGCTCTGTCGTTCTTGCCCGGCGCGTGCAGAACCAAATCGAAATCGCTTGCTCCCCTGACTCTAGATAAAGTATTAACTGTACAGTATATGTGTACAATCCATGGTACAACTACAATAACTCGTGTGAGGTACGTATACGTACGAGCGGAGTAAATTTTAATGGCGGTTTCATGTAAACGTGGACGGGAGACGGGGAAAGGTGGCTAAAAAGTTGCATGTTCGAGTAATGCGTATAACTGGCTCGCATTAATTTCGACATTAAATTAACGAGTCTACAACATTAGAGAGGGGTTGCGCGCAGAGAAGCCGCGGCCGTCTTGAAAGCACTATAATCATTTCGACGGATTATTTTCTCAACTTTTAACAAAATATTTGCCCCATTTTCTATTGTGTTGCCGATGTTTACTCGGTGTCGGCGTTGGTTCGTAGCTTCGTAGTACTTAACCCCTAAGCGTTTCTTCATTTACTGCTAACTATCTTCGTTTGTTAACAATCATTTCGAGTAATAAAGTTTGAATTGTAAATGCGAGTATTTAGGTAGGTAGGTCCTGGGTAGGTAGGTAGGTACCTACTTTTGTGCCGAGGCGCGCACTGCCTTATGAAAATGTTGAACCTAATGACAAATCATCAATTTCTGCCTATTACTCGAAACAATAATAAAAATTATGTAAATCGAAAATTTTGTTTCTATATTTTTGAGCGATTTTGGTTCTATAGATAGTTCGGTCTCCTCGCATCGTTCCACAATCATTTCGTAATCGAATTTGGTAACCTTGTCTTTGCGAACTTTGAAAATCTCTTCAGTTCAGAATTTTAGAATTTTAATAATTCTATTATGACCATTCTCTGAAAGTACAAATATATTTAAAAATACAAAAATCTGCTATGGAATAAGTATACTCTACCTATGTTACCCACTTGATTCTACTCCTTCAGAAACCAATTTTGGACTCCTTAAAAGTGGTTTCAATGTCCAGGCTCACATACCTATTCGTTTTGGTCCTTTTGCAATGTTTTAGAAAATACGTATCTATGTATTAAAAATCGAGTGATATTTTTTCTTGAAAATTTCGTAGATAATTCATGCCCTGTAATTAAAAATATATATATATTTTTAAACCGAAGTCTTTGCCACTTTTAGTACCACGAGTTGGGAACCTCGACCATCCTTCTTAATAAAGTGCCCACACCTCTCTGAACCAGTAATTTCAAAATTGGAAATTCCCTTTGTATTTTATCATCAATATACAAAGAGGTCGAAAAGTTGTAAATAGGTAAATATCGAATTTGAAAAAGTTGTTAATTTTTATCAAATTCAAATTGCTCACTCAAACACCTAAAAATCGAGTCAATTTTTTCTCGATCGCCTAGGATTATTTTAATGGAATTTTCCAAAAAAAATTCCTCGCAGTACTGCCAACTGTATTTTCATTAACAAAATTTTCACAAAATTCAAGTCGCCCGAGAAAATTTTTTGAAAAATATTTTCAATAATTATTTCATAAGTGAGCAAATCAAATTTGGCACGATTTTGAAAGGTTTATGTAAGCAATTTGAATTTGATAAAAATTAAAAAATCTTCAAATTCGCAATCTGTTACTATTCTAGAGGAGAAAAAGTGGTAACTAATTTCGAGATTGATGGTTCCATGAAAGGAGATGAAGAAACTTGAATCGTACCTTTTTAGTTTTTTGGAGGGAAAGGGGTAGCCGAGGTTTCCAGCAGGTGGCACTACTCAAATTATAAAAAATTGCGTTTTTTTCGAAAATAATTTCGCTTAGTAGTCATCATAGCTTCATCCCTCTTTGGACTGAGGGCTCACATTTTTTTTGAGGTTTTCTTCTCAAAATAAACTATCTGCTTACTTGAGATGTTTTTTTGATTCGTCCTAATTGATAGGCCTTGATAAAGTCAAAATTTCGGGCTAATTGTCATTTATATCACATTTTTTGAAATAGACGTTAATTTTAAAAAAATATGATTTTCATTTTATTTTGTTTGTAAGCTTTAACTGTATCCAAAAATACCTACTATATTATATCTCTTGTTATAATTTTTTTTTCAGGTGTGCGCTGAAATTTTTTCGTTCGAGTGATTTCGATGGCTGCCGAACCCGATCGATTTTGATCAAAGAATACAAAGAAGAAAAGTGAAATAAGAATCGGCTAGAATAATGTAAGTAAAAACGCATCCATTTCACTCCTACCTACACACGTACTTATACCGTACCGAGGGGGGGGGGGGTGATTTTGATGGAAAAAACGTGTTTTTCTTGATGGCTATTCTTTTGTCGCGCTGAAATAAAATTTAAAGTAAAGGAGGTTATAGGGGTCGGTCAGACTTTTCGATTGGTTTTAGACCGATTTTTCCCCTCAATAGAAAGCTGAGTCATTAACCAAAAAGCAAAAACATTTGCTTCCCAAGTCACCCCGTCTTGGGAGATGGCTTTGAAGTTCGAAACATTTCATTTTTTTGGGGTCAAAACCTAAATTGACTATACTAATATAGGAGCTGCCTAGTGATTATTCATACTCGTAGGTAATCTGAATTTTGGTCTGAAAAAAATAAAATGAAACACCTGTAGGTTTAGCTGGTCATAAAAGTGGTCCAGTCCAATGAAAAAATTATTCTCAAAAAAAAATGTAATGTGATTTAAGTGCTATTTGCGTTAGATTATTATCTTCTGTTTGATGAACTGGAAACTGAAATAATGGATAAGCCCAAGTTTTTGATGGTTTAGTTATATAAACACAGGTCGACATTTTTAAACTTTTAAAATGCTGTTTGAGGTTTGATGGGTGATTTTCATAGTATTTTTTGCGCTGATCACGAAAAAAGCAGTGAAAAAATTCCATTATCCAAGGATTTTTCACAATTTGAATTTTTCGTTCAACGGTTTTTCTACTTTTTTTGATAACTTTTGACACTTCAAGTCGATTTTATGAGGAAAAGGAAGGGTTCTACGAAAAAAATGAATAGAACATGAATTGTAGAGCATCAAATTTCCTACCTGTTGCGTCCAAAATTTTTTTCTTAAGAGGCTTACGCCCAAATTTTAAATCATACCTTAAAAATTAAGGCAACCTTAATGGTTTTAAGGAACCGTTTCGTGATTTCTGATTGGTTGAAAATGCAATAAGGAACCTTTAAGGCTACCTTAACTTTCAAGGTATGATTTAAAATTCGGGCCTTAGCTTTCGAAATATTTTAGCTCAAAGTTCAATGTTGAACTTTTTTTAAAATTGAAAATATCTCAAAAACCAAGCCTCTTAAGAAAAAACTAATTGGACTCTCTGTCAATGGGAAATTTGACGTTTTAATTTATGTTCTATTCATTTTTTTCGTAGAACCCTTTCTTTCCCCAGAAAATCGACTTTAAGGGTCAAAAGTTGCATAGAATAATGTAAAATAAATTTTCAACTAAAAAATCTTCCAGTTATAAAAAATCCTGGCGTAATCGAGAAAAACTGTAATCAATTAATCATATTCAAACTCGGCACTAAAAAATAGATTAGAATCACTTACCAGCGAAACTTGAGCGATGGGAAAATTTTAAAATCAGCGCTACATTTTGGACTAAAAACGGTGATTAAAACAAGAAAAAGAAAATGCCGTTTTAAATTTAATGGATAATTATTATATTATTTTTCACACTGATCACGAGAAAAATGGTGAAAAAGTTCCAGGACGTCAGGATTTTTCATCATTGGAATATTTTTCGTCGAAAATTTGTTTTACACTTTTTGATGTAATTTTTGGCCCTTAAAGTCGATATTCTGGGGAAAAAAAGGATCCTACAAAAAAATGAATAGAACATAACTTGTAGAGCGTCAAAATTTCCACCAGTGGATGAGTGGAGTCCAATTATTTTTTTCTTAGGAGGCTTAATTTTTGAGATTTTTTCAATTTTAAAAAAAGTTGAACTTTGAACTAAAATATCTCGAAAGCTAAGCATCCTAAGAAAAAACTAATTGGACTCTACAAATAGGAAATTTGACGCTCTACAATTTATATTCCATTCATTTTTTTCGTATAACCTTTCCTTTTCTCAGAAAATCCACTTGAAGTGTCAAAAGTTATCAAAAAAAGTAAAAAAACCGTTGAACGAAAAATCCAAATTGTGAAAAATTCTTGGGTGATGGAATTTTTTCACTATTTTTCTCGCGATCAGTGCAAAAAAGACTATGGAAATCACCCATCAAACCTCAAACAGCATTTTCCATGTCGACCCGTGTAATGGGTAGATCGTACGAATATCGGAAATGCCGTTCGAACGATGATTTTCACCACAACACTTTGTAAGTAAATGTAGGTGATAGGCAATGTTTATAAGATTGGAATTTAGCGCAATTACCCCGTCGACGAAAATAAATTAACGTCGTAATGCTTTTGTTAATATCGTTTTCGTTATAAGAAGTTAGGACCAACATATTTAACGTAAACGTAAGAGTAACTGGACCTAGGCCTTCTACGAACGCGCATGAGAAAATGCACAGAGACTGACGAGCTGTAGCAGCTGTAGCAGCTGTAGCAGCGGTAGCAGAGGGCACCATAAAAGCGATTACCTCTCACGTTATTTATTGTACTCGTGCTTCGTACTTCGCTCTTCGCTTAGCTACAGCTACAGCTACAGCTAGTGCTGCTATGCGTAAAGTACGTAACGTACGTCTACGTAGCACGTAATAAGTATAAGTAGGTATAAGTACCTAACCTATCTACCTCCCTAGAATCTGTGCTCTATGGTATGCTTTGGTTTAAAATGTTACAGCCATTAACGACCTCCTACAATTTAGATCGCCCATAAAAACAGAAGGGGTCCGATTGAAATTCACCTGCCTTATGTCATTTAGTAACGCGACGACCTGCCCACCTATTTTTTTATGTAGGTAGGTTGGTAGGTAGAGGTACCTAGGTCGAGGTACGGTACTGTGACTGTGTAGTGTGTATGTGTAATTTTGTACAATGTTCGTATTGTGCCTACAATACATTAATGTACATTTCAGAAAAGACATACCCTTCCCTTCCGCGAGCGTTTCCTTAGATATAAGGTACGTTGGTGATACGTGACTCTGACTATACTATGTATGTGATGTGTAGTATGTACTATGTACCTACTATTCGATTTTCCACTACTCGACTTGACCTTTTCTCACTCATCACAGTTCAGTAGCTGAGTAGCAGTGCAGTATACACTCGTAGTCGTAGTATATCATCGCTGGTACTCCTGCTCTTCAGTCTACCTACGTATACTTATATTTTAGGCTCGGCTATAAACCCAGCTCCCAGCTCGACCGGAGAGTCGCCTTAAAATTAAAAATACCATTCACGCGATCGCGTCGCGTCGCGTCGCTTAACAACTAAGAGTACGAGCTGCGAGTTTACCAAAAACAATGCTGAGAAACTTCTTGATACCGACGATACAGGAAATGGCGAGCATTCGAGTGTGTAGTGTTATTTCCTTTAACTTGGCTCCCCCTGCCCCGCCCCCGCTCATGCCTCTTCGCTGTTTTCCTTTTAAATACGAGACCGCTGAAACGAAAAATTAGCTTCGTTTTTGTTATTTGCGCGGTTTTTGAAGTTTATTTTCAACGACGACCTAACTGAATGACGAAATCGATACAATACCTGCGCAGCAGAGCTGGGCATGATCTATAGATCGTTTGATCTTAAGATCAAAGATCATTGTGTCAAAATGATCTTGATCTAGATCATATTTTATTTTTTGATATTGATCTGATCTAGATCATTTTTTTTAAATTCAAAAAAATCATTTTCCAATTTTTTTTGTATTCTCTGGATAATTTTATTTTTTGAAAATATTTAGAGTTGAAAATTTTGAATAGAGGGTAAATTTGGACTTGAATCCTAGAAATGATTTACGAGTTTTGTTTTTTTAAATTAAATTTTATTATACTGGGCATGTGTAATAGGGTGGATCGATGGATCGAAAAAAAAACATATCTTGGATTTCGACCAAATTTGGTGGGGTGGTTTACTTTGAGTGGGAGGCTACCCAAAAAAAATTTGAGCCCCCCAGGTGCAAGGGGAGGGGAGCAGGGGGTGCTCAAAGTGCACCTCCTTTTGAAAAAAACGCAGTTTTTTGTGTTTTTTAGAAAATCAAAATCGTGCGAGAAGCCGTCACAGCACTCAAAAGTTGCGATTTGAGTTTCTACAACTCCATGAACCATCGCCGTCCTCCTCCGATCAAAATTCAGACTGCTACCAGGGGGTCCAAAAGTTGCAGATTGCAATATTTCAATAATACGAATTTTTCACTAAGCTGGAATGATTTTTTTCATCAAGTAATTGAGCAAAAAATGTTTTTTCGATCACTGAAAGTAAATTTAGAAAAAAAATTATGAAAATTTTATGCACCAGTGCAGCCAACAGCGAATCGTAAAATTCCAAAATACAGAATTTATGCCAACTTTGAATTGATTACTTTTTCGCTTGAAAATATTATGAATTTTTTTCACTCACTAGAAGTAAATTTCGGAAATTTTTCGGAAAATTTTGTATATCAGTGTAGCTAGTTATAAATTCTACACTATGAAATTTACGTTAATTTCGAATTAATTTTTTTATTGTTTGAAAAATTCACAATAATTTTGTTTTCAGTCATCAGAAATGAAAATTTACAAATTATTTTTTGAAAATTTTTACATCAGTGCAGCCAGTAGCTGATTGTGATATTCTAATATTACATTTCGCCAAAAACGTATTTGTCTTCAAATTTTCAAAAAAATTGTCTTGTATTTATTTTTATGCTTGCGAGAGAATATACCAGTTCTGTTTTTTTTTTCAATTTTCTAGCGTTCTCTTATGGAGCTGACAGCCTACCAGCTTGGCTTCTCAACAATGGCTTCAAAATCAAAACATAGTTCTACTGATCTGATTGAAAACAAAAATAATACTGTGAATTTTTCAAACGATAAAAAAATTAATTCGAGATAAACGTAAATTCCATAGAGTAGAATTTACAACTGTCTACACTGATATACAATATTTTCCGAAAAATTTCCGAAATTTACTTCTAGTGAGTGAAAAAAATTCATAATATTTTCAAGCGAAAAAGTAATCAATTCAAAGTTGGCATAAATTCTGTATTTTGGAATTTTACGATTCGCTGTTGGCTGCACTGGTGCATAAAATTTTCATAATTTTTTTTAAAAAATTTACTTTCAGTGATCCAAAAAAATTTTTTGCTCAATTACTTGATGAAAAAAATCATTCCAGCTTAGTGAAAAATTCATAATTATTGAAATATTGCAATCTGCAACTTTTGGACCCCCTGGTAGCAGTCTGAATTTTGATCGGAGGAGGACGGCGATGGTTCAGGGAGTTGTAGAAACTCAAATCGCAACTTTTGAGTACTGTGACAGCTTCTCGTACGATTTTGATTTTCTAAAAAACACAAAAAACTACGTTTTTTTCAAAAGGAGGTGCACTTTGAGCACCCCCTGCTCCCCTCCTCTTGCACCTGGGGGGCTCAAATTTTTTTTGGGTAGTCTCCCACTCAAAGTAAACCACCTTACCAAATTTGGTTGAAATCCAAGCTATGTTTTTTTTTTTCGATCCACCCTATGTGTAATTACCAAGACTTTTACGCCCCGTGTGTGGAGGGGGTTGGAAAGAGGGGGTTATATTTGGTGTTGGAGTTTAAGTTCTTTTATCAAAAAGAGGATTTTTTGTATTTTTGTTATTGAGTCTGGTATTGTTGGATTGTTTTCAGATATGTTTAGGTTTTGTCTCAGTTGTTTTAAATTAGGGCAGTGAAAGAGGAGGTGTTGAGTGGTGAAAGGTTCTGAGTTGCAAAAAAGGCAATTGGGTTTGGGGGTGCTAAGGTATAAATGGTTATGGATGAGTTTTATATGTCCGATTCTGAGGCGCGTGATTATTATTTCATTGGATCGATTGAAGTGTAAGAGTTTTTCCAAGATAGGATGGACTTTTTATGAATATGGAGTTTGTTGTCAGTTTTTGTATTCCATAAATTTTGCCAAGTTGTAAGTTGGGTTTCAGTGAGTATATTTTTCATGTCATTAGGACTTAGGAGGTTTAGGAGGGAGGGCAATTCGGCTGATTTTGCGGCTCTATCTATTTCTTCGTTTCCTTCGATGCCTACATGACTGGTTACATACGCAAATTTTATTTTCATGTTGGAGGACTAAATATCAGAGATTACTTGATGGATTTTTTGAATTATGTATAGGTAGGTCTGGAAATTTATTTTGGATTGCTATTAGGAAAGCTAGTGAGTCTGTTATAATGAGAGTTGATTTTTAACGTTAACGAAAGAAGGACTAGAGTGAAAAACATAACACAGGTCGACATGGAAAATGCTGTTTGAAGTTTAATTGGCGATTTTTATAGTATTTTTTGCGCTGGGATTACGAGAAAAATAGTGAAAAAATTCCATCACCCAAAGATTTTTTTTAATTTGAATTTTTCGTTGAACAGTTTTTCTACGTTTTTTGATAACTTTTGACACTTGAAGTCGATTTTCTGAAAGAAGGAGAGGTCCTATGACAAAAAATGAATAGAGCATAAATTGTAGAGAGTAAAATTTCCTTTCAGTAGGGTCTGATTAATTTTTTCTTAGAAGGCTTACTTTTCGAGAGATTTTAGTTCAAAGTTTAAAGTTCAACTTATTTTTTTGAATTGAAAATATCTTCAGAACTACGTCTCCTAAGAAAAAACTAATTGAACTTTTCAGAAAGGAAAAAATCGAAATGATGATCTTGATCTTTTTTTTCATCTTGAGATCAAAGTCATTGTGTCGAAATGATCTTGATCTTGATCTAGATCATATTTTATTTTTTGATTTTGATCTGATCTTCGATAATTTTGTAAATGATCTTGCCCAGCTCTGCTACGTAGTTAGGTAAATAGGAAAATGTTGAAAAAACAAACAACACGCAAAGGGCCGCATCTCGAGAATGACGAAAATATCTCTAGCCGGGCGCGAATGACGAATACGAAAAATCACCGCTGCGTCGCACCGCGTCGCGTCACGCTGCGTCTCCAGCTCGACCCACGACTCACGACCCTCGACTCTCGAGTGCTAAATTAAAAGGGAGATTTTTAAAACAATTAAACAGAACCGTGGCCGTATTCTACTTGTACGTGCGCTCGGGGTTGTTTTTATATTTAAACATTTAACGCGTACGTTTGAAGGTACGGTAGGTAGCTACTAGCTAGGTACAATGTGTACGTGTACACCTGAACGACCCTTGCGCTAATTAAGAGGGTATTTAACGCGTCGCAATTCAACCGCGCCGCGCCACGTCCCTTTTCGCTCACATTTGCATTACCCCGACTGCGGCAGGGACAGCGACAGCGACGACGCTATTAAAAAGCAAATACTTACTTTTAACTTTGCCGTTTACATAATGAACGACTTTTAATTCTCATTGTTGTACCGCTATACCGTTTAAAAACCAATTAAACGGAGAATCTGGTGTATCGTCTGTATTTTGGCACGAGCTTTCGACCTTTTCGTCTCCGGTCTCTCGTCTTCCGTCTCCAATATTTATGCAGCGTGTGCTCTACTAGTCTATCGGCTACAGGTATATCTATTACCCACTTTCTGTCTATTTTCAAATAATATTTAATTTTTTACACGTGCGAGGCATATTCCAAAGGGCAGTTCTCAATTATCGACCTCTCGTAACTGAATTTTATACTTCCAGTCGTTTCGAAGCCTCTTGCGAAAATTAAATTTCCTCCATTGTACATATTCGAATTAGACAAATTTTCATTTAAAAAACCACGAAATTTTGATCTCATTTTTTTACTCTACCAATGTCGCAACATTCTCTTTTTTATATTTATTCCAATTTCTATTTCTGTTACCTACATTTTTTTTCAGATTTTGCTTTTCATTTTTTCGTTTAACTGATGTCGCTCACCTTCTCTTTACCATGTTTTTTCCAATTTTATTATAATGAACGTGTTTAATTAATTACGTTCTTGAATGAAAATTTATGAATTTGTCTATGTTTCATGAGAAAGGGTACCACCCCTTCACCTCCAATGAAAAAAATATTGTCGTAATCGAGTTCTACGACCTAGAAAACGTATATTTTGATGTATCACATGTCCATATGCATGAGTTTTTTGATCCCTGAATATGAAAATTTTGTTTGAAGTTAAAAAGTCATCCCTATTCTGAAGTATTGCTTAGAACAATTTATAAACCTCTTTCAACTCAATTTTGCAACTTTTATGAGAATTTTACCAAAAATCTGAATTTTTCAAATTTTCTCCCCCTTTTACCCAGTCTGCCGGGGCTTAGATAGCACTTAGGGGCCGACAGACCTACATATTCGGATTCAGCGCAAAAAATCCTGTAATTTGATACCAATTTCGACCATCAATGTTTTCAGTCGAAATTTCATGAAAAATGTAAACTTTCGAGCTTTGGCTGTGCTTAAAAGCAGCAGCTACGGATCGGCAGACTGGTGGTTTTCAAAATAGGGGATCATACACTAACTTTGGGGCAGGTACCAGCTTTCAATTGTTTCAGCCCATTTTCGGTAGGTTCGGCTCTTGGACTATAAACATACTAAAGTTTGTAAAAAAATGAGAGTATTGACGAAATTGGGGGGGGGGGGGTAGGCTTAGCAAATTTGGAGGTACTCATCGTTGACTCAAGGCGGTCACCACACACCTGGCGAGTGGGAACTAAATTTTTCGCTACCTTCAGACCTTCACAAATTAATTCCCGCTTCGAAAATTTCGAAGCGTTTTAAGACCCAAAATGATGAAATTATTTAAATTCGATCTAGAAATTTATCAATTCGGGAAGACGGCGATAGACGATTTAAACATCAACGTGCTTATTTCTTTTTAGTTGAAAGCTCGTAGAAAAAAAACTTCAAATGCCAAATGCTCTCTTTGAAGTCACCTGTCCAAATTGAAAATTTTCAACCTTATCGTATTGAACTATTCGAAAAAGGCGAGAACCCGATTTTTATCAATGTTCGTTAAAATTTCCTTTCTGTAGGAGAATTCGAAAATCCTGAAGATAGAAATGATGAAATATGTTTTTTTTGGGCATTAAAACCCAAATTTTTTCAAAGCTTCGCCTTCACTTCGTTCGAGAATGAACAAAATCACAATTATACGAATTATTTGAGGCGACATACAGAGCGAAAGAACGCTCCTTTTTGCCCCGTCTTTCTTGTATTCAAAGTCTTGGTGCCTACACACTTTGTACCCTAGGGTACAAAGTGTGTAGGTACGTGGAGTTGGAAGCTTTTTTTGGAGGAAGCTTCCTCCAAAAAAAGCTTCCAACTCCACTTTTTTCAGTCATTTTTATTTTACTAAGTAGTAATTGAATTAGTAAAATATATCTGATTCAATAAGTAATTTAATTTGTGAAAATGTCTTCTTAAATCGGTGATTTTTCACTGATTTGACGATGAAATTTCATTGATTCGTCAGTCGAACAATTTTGCCTGATTCATCAGTAAAATATACTAGAAATTACACGATTGGTCAGTGAATATTTATTGATTTAGGTTGAGAGTAAATGGGGGATTTGCGGATGAAACCCTTTCCTCTTCAACATTGTCACAAAACTTCATTTTTTTAGCAATAAAGTTGCTAAATTCATGAAAATTCTGTAAAATACGTACAAAATGTATGTTTTTTTCCACCAGTTCATTACTTTTTGATAAAATATGACCTCGGATGACGTAATTTCAACAGCCCTATTGCTGCTACCTACAAATGATGCCCCCTTTTTTTAGAAAATTAAAAAAAAACTGGACATGAACATTTTTGGGTAAGGATATGCTGTCTAAATTCCGCTCCAAAGAAAATTCCTGCCCCCATCGCTGGGTTCCCACTCCTTATAAATTTTGATTTTGAAATGTTCGAGCAAATTTAATAACTGTTAGATTAGGCTCTGTACTCGGGTACTTATAAATCGGTCATCGTTCTGAAAATTCACGTACGTTTCGTGTATGGTGAAAGTAAGATATTGAAATCCATCTATCGATGAATCTTTGCCATTTGAAAAAAATTCACGTGCAGTTCGTTTAAAATTTATCGCGTTGTCTTGTTGCGAAAAAATTTAGTTGATAGATATCTCGACTAAAATTAATTTTTTTTGTCGAATTTGAAAGATTTTTACGATCGCGACCGAATAAATTTCCCATCTCTTTTTTGTTTTTTCTCCAACTACGTCTAAATCTTATGAGATGAGGAAAGATTCAAGGTTGATAAGTTTTGGACATATGAATGCTATTCCTGTGTCTCTATCTACTGCTGTGCTCTGTAGATTCCTATATTTGATTGACACTTAGGTTAGATACGAATGCGCAGTCTTATCTACAATTCTACGTAATGTACGAAATTACGACTACAGAGCACACAGTACAAATATGGTACTGAGAACTTACGTTAGATACAGAATATGCATATGCTATACGGAGGGAGAATGATGTCGATGTGTATGTCTGTCTATTAATACCTATTTCCGAACGATAAGATATGAGGTATACACTATTTCAATATTAACATACTTATCTACTTCAAATCGAAGTGTTTTCATAGTTTTCATATTGTAGAACCATCGTGGTCTTAAGTTATCGCCGCACCGCAAAGTGTGCAAATAAAATGGAAGGAACGAAGGAAAGCCTTTGTTTATTAAAGGAAATACTCGTACAGCAGCGTCTAAGTATTTAGATTTAGCTAATATGTACCTAAGTAGGTCTAGGTCTATCAACTGGTCAAATTTCAAATTTATTCACCAGTGGTACACATAGGCGGCGTTTGAGAATTTTTCCGTGTGGTGCTCGTATATGAGCGAGTATCATGATTAATGAATGCTCAGATTAAATCTCCCCCCCCCCCCCCGTATTTTCAACCAGATCATTAGTTCTGGTTTCTGATGAATTTTACAGGAACCAGTGTAAAATTCAGGAAAAAATAGTACTTAACTTAAATGACCTTTTTTGAGTCGAAATAACCAAAAAATCCGCCTTTTTTTCAACACGTATCACTTATAGAAATCAATACTCTAATTTTTTTGTAAATATCGATCTTTGACTACCTTAACAAATTATGTTTTTGTCCAGTTCAGATTTTTTGATCTAAAAATTCTACATTTATGTATGTAGGTATTTCTCACAATTAATTAAATATAAATATCTACCCCTTTTTTATCCTACAAGAATTCAAAAACAAGCACTCGATATTGATCAATTCTATGAGAGCTCCTTCACTTTCCCCGATTTGTTTCCCTAAATAGAAAACCAGGAAGGAGGTTTGTTTTGTATGAAGAAAAAAACTGTCAATAATTTTGCTATTGTATTGTAATGTATTACTGAGCCCGAGCGAAGCGAGGGCGAAAATTTTTGCGGAAGACAATCAAAACTGAAATTTTTTTAATCTTTTCCATTTCCTTTACTAGAAAGAGTAATTTGTGACTTTTGATGTTTTTTTTTTTTTGGAAAAATTAACGTTTAAATCCGTGTTAGTCCCCGTTTGTGGTTTTTATTGTATAGTTTTAAGTGTCCGGAAACCGAATTCAGGGTTGTTTTTTCAATCAAGTTGCATGCGCGGTCTACACGGGCAGTTTCCGTCCAAAAATACGAAAGAAATCTTCATTCTTTGGCGTAATTCAACCGTTTCGGTATGAAAATGAACTGTTCAATTACCATATAAAGTTATACTTGAAAAATATGATCGAAATTTACGTCATCGATGCCTTTAATAGGTAATTATCTCAACAATAAAAAAATATAAATTTCACTTCTTCAGTTTTTAACAATATTTGTTCAAAATTATTCAATTTCTGAATTTGTTTTGGGAAAATATTACACAAATTTTGAAAAAATATTTCACATTCAGAAAGAAAATATTCAATTCTTGAAAAAAGGGTCTTATTTAAAAAAAAATTTAATTTGGTAAAAATTGTTGCATTTTTGAAAAAAAAATTGGGAAGAAAGTACACAAAAATTTTGACAAATTAATTCATTTAAGAAAGAATTTATGCAATTTTTGAGAACGGTCTTATTTCAGAAGAAAAAATCGTTTTGAAAGAAAATTATTCAATTTTCTAAGAAAATACTCATTTATCCTGGAGAAAAATTATCCAAATGTTAAAAAACTATCCAAATATTGAAAAACAATACAATTTTTGAAAATTTTCTCATTTTAGAAAAGAAGTTTATTTAGGACAAAATTATATAAACATCTTGGAAAAAAGTTTCATTAAAAAAAAACTGATCAATTTTCAAAAAAATACCTATCTTCTCGTTTGAGAAAAATCTAATTTCGAGATGACATTGTTACGTTTTTTAAAATTGGCCCATCTTGGAAAAGATTTGTATTTTAGAAGAAGATTGTTTAATTTTTAAAAAATGTTCATTTTGGAGAAAAATGGTCCAGTTTGAGGAAAGTTTCCAATTTTTAATTTTTTTAAAATTGTTCATCATATTATTAAACGACATTATTGTGAAATTTCAATTTTGACCCCCTCTCCTGCCTCACCCCACACTCCAAAAATTTTTTTTGAGTACGAAATTTGTAATCTATGACCTCGAAAACATTATATTTTGACATATCACACGATATTGAAGTGAAATTTTGATTTCGACCCCCTCTCCAGCCCTACCCCTCACTCAAAAAAAATTTTCTCCTCAAAATTTGAAATCTACGACCCCAAAAACATAAGGTAATCACATTTTGAACGACTTTCAGGGCTTTTGTGTAAAACGAGCGTTTTAGAGGGTCTCCTGGCCCACTGTGCGCCGCCAATGGTGGTACAGGTGAATGCTCGGAGTCGGAACAGAAAAAAAGAATTAGTAGGTAATAGTAGTAGGTACCTAGCTAGCTGTCAGGTTAAGTTTACGCTACGTGCTGGTACCTAAACCTAACTATCCACTGTATTTGGTACTTTTAAAGTACGAAAGTACCTATCGTACTGTATCCGCAAGTTTGGTTGATTAAGTTTAAAGATAACTTCGGTGGGAATGCGTTGTACGGTTGTGTTGGTGTTAATTGATTTCAATGTACGGTAGTTGTTTTAAGATGGCATTAATGAATGAATGAATTAAAGCGCACTGTCTTCTAATTTCGTTAAACTTTCGACAAACCGAATCCCAATTAACGAAATACAACAAGTTTCCTTCGTCGAGGCAGGTTCGCCGACTCGCCGTTCACCTTGTTACCGTGCGTCACGTCACGTCACGTCACGTCACCTCGAGCGTCGCGTCGTGTCGTCGTTGAAACCGCGGTTCGATTTGTTTACATTTACTAATTATTATTATTTGTCGCGTTAATCTTTTTCAATACGATTAATTAACCAATAATTCCTTTTAAAAATTCTAAATGTGTCGTTTTTGTTGCCGTTGAGGATAATGGTAAGGATTGGGGGGGAGGGGCTTTGGTTCTTTGAAGATACAAACTTTGCGGAAGAAATCGAGGCATCGTGTTTTTCAAAGCAATCGAAACACTGATTTGGCTCTGTTAAGACCCTACGGGTTATTCGTCGTGGTACAGAAACGATATTTTTCGCCTTCGAACCCTTCGTTTGAAAAAAAAATGCATACAATGCACATCGAACAAAGCGCTTTAATTGCCCTAATTTTTATCAACGCGTGTACGAGTATATCGGATGACACAAGCCCCCACTGCGTAGTACGTTCTTTGCGGTGCGTTTTAAAATTCGGCCCGTGTTACAATGAATATTTTCAAGTGCATGGAAAAGGGTGGCGAAATACAGCTGTAGACAAGGATACTGTATTCGAGGCCTCTTACCTTAAATGTTGTATCTCTTGTTCCAACGCAAAATCTGATGATTTTGATTTATTTATGCAGTTGGTTCTCGGTTCTCTCTATTTAGTCGTCGTGAAATTTCTCTATTTCTTTGAAACGACGAATATTTACTCGACAATTAGTCATTTTCAGTCCATTTGATTGATAATATGGAAGAAATCGGTCGACTGACGAATTTGTGAAATTTCATCGTCAAATCAGTGAAAAATTATTACCTATCGATTCCATCAGTCATTTTCAATAATTAAATCAGTGATTTGTCGAAAGTACTGATTGAATCGATAACTTTTTCAGGGTGTCTAACGGTCCTAATAAGTCAAGATTTTTTCAAAAAAGTCATATGTGGGTTCTGAAATGTCAAGCTTTTTGAGTTATTTACTCATATCAACTCAAACGTCAAGCTTTTTTTCAAAAATCAAAAAAACTTCCATTTACCCTTGATAAATAGTTTTTAAAAAAGGTTTTAAATGGAAAAATTTTTAGTTAATATTCGTTTTGAGGCTCTTATTATTATTTTTTTTTTTGAAAATCGACAATTTTTCTAATCTTAGCCCTCGCTCGATTTGCTCGGGCATATAAGGTCTAAAATTTATCCAAGAGATAGGGGTTGAAGATTTCGCCTCCCTTTTAATACTAAAAGATTGATTATTCAATGAAGAAATTTTAGCTTTTGAATGCATTTTTCTTCAAAAATTTTCGCCCTCGCTTCGCTCGGGCTCAGTGAATTTACACTTTTTTCTTAAAATGATGGTATGAACCTTTCTCCTTTCCAGCCCAGACAATTGATATTTTCGTGAGAAAAAAATTGTGCTTCTCATTTATCAAAAGACTCAGTAACGATATCGATTGGAATATTTCAAAAATGTTTTGATTTTTTGGAAGGAGATCTGGAGATGAGTCCTTAGATATAGTTTTTTTTGGAAGTCAAAACATAACATGAAAAAAGCACGAATTTTAATAAAAGAATTTCAGATTCTGGGTGCTCTTTTTTCATAAAATTTCGCACTCGCTTCGCTCGGGCTCAGCGATTTTATACAATTCTTCTTCAAAATTATGATGTAAACTCTTCTCTTCCATCTCAAGACAATTGACTATTTTGAAACGGAAAAAAGAAAAAAAATTTCGTTCCAATTTCTTAGAAGACTTGAAGGCTATCTCAAATGTGGGGGGGGGGGGGCGGTAGCCCCAGGCACACGGACATAGAATTTTTGTTGGGAGGGAGGGGGTGGCCCTCAAAAAATTATTCCAAAAAGTCAAGCTAAGTCAAGCTTTTTGCTCAACAAATTTCGTTAGACACCCTGTTTTTCAAATTATTGATTGACTGATTCAAATAATGAAAATGACTGATTGATGGGTAAATTTTCACTGATTTGACGATGAAATTCCACTGATTCGTCAATCGACCAATTTTGTTTATTTCATCAGTCAGATGGACTGAATATTACTAGTTCAAATTTAGAGAGCATCGTAAAATGGCGGAAAAAGTGTGCACTGATTCAGGGATGAACAGAAGTTGGATCGTTGGGGGGAGGGGGGCAAAAAATCTAAAAGTTTTCAAAGAACGATTATCACTTTCTAAAAGTTTCCGACCTATAATTTGCTGCTTTGTCATTATTGGAGTAAGGTACCTTTGCTCAATCCTTTCCTGCACTGATTCAAACATTTTCAGTGTCCAACTAGGCACGTAAATGGGATCTTATTGAATATATTTTTCATTCATTTAAAACTGTCCTATGTAAGACCAGCGAGCTTTTCAAAATTTAAAAAAAAAAACAGAAATTAATACATACCTATTCGTGCCTCTGTTGTAGGTTTCTTTGTTCGGTAAGTATTTAAAGAATTATTAAAAATTAAACGGAAAACCAAAAGATTCTCCCTTTCACCCCACTCGCCTCCTTAACTATCATCTCATCAACTTCGTACCTTTTTTCTTATTTTTCTTTCGCTTTTCCGTTTCGAATTTCTATTGTAGAAAATTATTTTTCAATGTAGTTTTTTTATATTTATTTATTCTACCCGGACCCGGATAATGGTTAGAAGAAAACGCTGAAATTAATTTTTTGTAAATGTTTTAATCATTTGAAAACACGTCGAACGCGAACGAGAGTATTGAATAACGAAAGCTTTGAAAGCCTGAAACTCGGTGAAATGAAAAAATTGTTAAAATTCCGATTTACTCGATTTATCTCGTTTATTGAAATTAAATGACGCCGCCGCGCCGTATTTTTTCAGTCAACCGAAAGATTTCAAATCTAGATGGAAAAAGAAAAAAAAATCGAAATTCTCGCAAAGTCGACCGCGACCTCTTTGACGAAATTCGAACATTGTAAAAGGCCCTTGAATTTCGAACTCGTGCGATTTCTCGTTTTCATTGTAAGCAACTTACGTATCTAATTTACCATCGTATTCGAGTAATAAAATGAGAAAGGGGTAGAAAACTAGAGATTGAACCGCGGATGGAACGATGGGACGATGGAAGGGCTGTGGTGTGGTGATTCGCTTTATGAAATGAACATCGTCCACGTATTCAATTCGTGTATAGGTTTAGGTACCTAATAGGTACCTATGTATTTGAACCCGTCGCGTCGCATTCAACCTGACATCCTGACAATGAGATGGGTCCTTGGGTCTTTTTTTTTCGCCATTGGTCGATTTGCAAAGTGCAACGTGCATTCGGAACTCGAGGTCTTCGTGGGTACGTCTACGTACCTACTACGTATGCATACAAGTAGGTCGTGTTTCATAATCATAAAAACCCATCTGTCGAAAAGGTATTATCGTGAAACCACATCTGCTCCAAGTGTTTAGTATACTCGCGTCATCCCTAGCGAGTTTTTTTTTTTTTACAAGCGATAAAATAAATTGCCTGTTAAATAGCGTTTAGTTGAATTTACTCGCAAGATGAGGCGTTTTGATTGCTTTTATCATTATTTTTTTTTATTTCTTTTTCTTTTTTTCTTAAAACCAGCTCTGTCCTTTACATTTATTTAAACAGTCGAGCTATTTTGAATATGAGTAATGATGACGGAGGAAATCTCGAAACTGCGTGTTGAAAAAATTAGCCAAATCTGGCGCTGACACGTGTTTTAACTACCTAAATTACATTAGATGAGAAACAAGATCATTTAGCGCCAGATGCGAGTAGTGTAATGGACATTTCGCATCGTTTCGTGTACTTGGCTGCTTGGTTGTTGTACTTTGTACCTGGCAGGGGTGCCGAAAAACCTAAATTCTTGAGGGAAATTCTTCAATTTTTTTGGGGAGGGATGCTCTTTTTAAGAAATTACAATCCAACTCTAAACTTAGCCCCCCAAAACCTGTCAATCCACCGTTAAAATTACCCCCCCCCCCCCTAATCAAAATTTTTCAAAAACTTCAGCCTCGCTGCGCTCGGGCTTATTGTATTTTTCTCTTTCCGTATTTTTAAAATACTTACCTAATCCGAATCCTACAGAAGTGATTTTTTTTCTTATTTTTCATCAAAATTATTTCAACTAATTGTGTTATTTTTTTCTCTTTAGAAATCATTTTTGATGTTTTTAAAAGTTCCGGCCTCGCTGTTTTCGGTCTTATCGTATTTCTCCTTTGAATGATTTTAGAATAGCAGCGGCCGATTTTTCATTCAGGTTTATTAATCTAAAATATTATTTCATTGCACCTTAAATTTAAGGGCTTATAAAATTTTCGGTTTCGCTTCACTCGAATCAAAACAACTTCTCTCATATTCACATTGAAAGTACATATAAAATTTCATTCATAAAATTAATTTTTCTTGAAATTTGTCCGCCCCCTCTTCTCTCGGGATAAATAGACAGATTTGCAGGTTTTTTCAATTACATAATGAAAATAGATGACAATTAGGAATAAGCGACGAAGTGAATGAGAGGGAAAAGGAATCAAAAAATTTAGTTCAATCACCAAATTTGGGTCATCCACCACCGACTTTAAAAGTCAATCTGTTTCGTGCCTAAATATATTGATTTTCAAAATTTTCAATCATAAGAATAATTTCTTAATGAGCATTTGAATGTATTCAATAAAGGAAACAATAATGACCAAATTTATGCTCTATGAAAATTTAAAAAAAAAAAAAAAAACGAAAAGAATTACATAGAATAACTAGTACCGTCTACCCCGTCCCCAAAAGTCAATCTATTTCGTACCTAAGTACCTAAATCAATTTGTAAAATTTTCAATTGTGAGAATAATTTTTTAATGAGCATTAGAATGTAGGTAAACTTTTCGTTTTTTTTTAAATTTCCATAAATCATGTAGGTATTTGGTCATTATTGTTTCTTTTATTGATTTTTAATTATGTTTTCTGTAGCCAGTGGCATCGGAAAGTATGGTACAAGGTGTATATTATTGTCCTCCACCTCCAAATCGGAGGCTGGGGTGCAAAGTATCAAATGTACTCTCCTTTTCAAATTACCCAAGATAGGTATTTTCAAAGCATTAAAACGTCTTTCTTGGGCATTAAAAATTCAATTTTCTATAAGCCTTACCCTCGCTTCACTCGGGCATGGGAAGGTACAAAACCTTTTATTGATGTAGGTAAATATCATGTATAGTTGAGAAAATAAGAAATCTGAGTTCAGATTTTCGCAGATTTTACTTTCTTCATCTCTCCATCCCTCCTTCCACCCCTCCCGGAAAAATGCCTTCGAAACGTCACTAGTTGTGGTTGGTTTAAAATATTAACTTTCTATAGTTTAGGACCCAGAGACAGGAGCACAGCGAGGTAGAAAGACTGATTTTTCGGCTGTAGGTGAGTTGATTCCCAAAGAAATATTTGTGTAAAAACACAGGGGAATTGATTCCCCCCCTTTTTTTTTTTTTGGAGATGTACGAATTGATTCCCCTTTTTTCAAGAGTGAATGTGCGAATTGATTCCCATTTCTTTGGCAGGGTATGTATGAATTGATTCCCACTTTATTTTCCAAAAAAGGAATTTTTCAGGAGAGCGAATTAATATGCACAAAAGGTTTCTACGACTTAAAATTAGGTTCAGCAAATGTTGGTTTGTTTCAAAATGTGGATTTGGGGCCTACAGAGCAGGTTTCACTCCAGTTCTCAAGAATTGAAATGAAAAATTTTCTCATCTGGGTACGCTTATGCTTGGGAATTTTTTAATCGCAGTTTCGGAAATAAAATTTTACGAAAAAAACAATGGTGTTATTTATTTTGGATTTAAAAAATTATTTCAACACCTTTTTCGTGTTTTTTAAATAAAAAGCTCGAAAACTTCAAAGATCTGTGATTTAGAAACATAGATATGGGAAAATTTTTCATTTCAATTCTTGAGAACTGGAGTGAAACCTACTCTGTAGGCCCCAAATCCACATTTTGAAACAAACCAACATTTGCTGAACCTAATTTTAAGTCGTAGAAACTTTTTTTGCATATTAATTCGCTCTGCTGAAAAATTCCTTTGTTGAAAGAGGTTGCGAATCAATTCGTGTATACCCCTGAAGAAAAGGGGGAATCAATTCGTACATACCATTGAAAAAAAGTGGGAATCAATTCGGACATTTCAAAAAAAAATGGGAATCAATTAGAACCTTTTTCAAAGCTGGGAATCAACTCACCAACTCCAGATTTTTCAGTTGTTGAGGGATGTGAAAAATGAGGGGGGAGCACGGGAGAAAATTGGGGTAAATCCTCAAAAGCCTAGGGGGATCTCGGCACCCCTGGTACCTGGTTACTAATTTTAAAACATTTCAATCGAACCGAGTATTTACACACTGACACTACACGTACACAGTACACAGCCTATAACAAATAATTAGTAAATTTACTTAATTTGCGTATTTTTGTGTAATGTGAATAATAATAGTAATAGGCATCTAAGCGGTACGGATGGGATGAAAATAATGCGAATTAAGTCTCCGAGTATATACATTTATAGTAAATACTCAACCGCAGTTAGAGCATTATTAGAGTCCGATTTATTTTAGCTGGAATCGCGTAGACGGCAGACGCCCATACCATGGATATAGATACTGTGGACACGGGATGGACAAAGGGCATCCGTTAACCGGAGGGGCTATAAAATTGCGTGTTCGACCTTTGCGCGACGGTGCGACTTTGTGCAGGTAGTTAGGTGTGGATGGCTGGGTACCTCTACCTATATTTGGAAACTTATTAAATTCTTGGCGGAGCGAGAAGGCAATTTGTTGGCTATATTGGCCGTTTGCTCGTTCGCTCGCCGCCGTATAATAAATCAAAAAAATAACAATGTCCGTTTTCATTTCTCTTTTCTGCTAAGAAAATCCTTTTTGCCTTGTAGATATATGTAGGATAACGATAATGCTGAACGCGGATTTAGTCGCCACACCGTAACTACCTGTATCGCAGTACAGTCTTCTGATCTTTCGATATCTAATCACGTAATCAGGTACCTATTACCTAATTACTTACTTATCACTTGCTTAACAAAAATTGGTAGAGTAAGTAGGTAGATAGTTTATTTTGAGTGGAAAACAAAAGCTCGCTCAGGGACACCGGGGCAGGTTCACTCAGTGACCTAAAAAACATGAGCGAAACATTTTTTTTGTCATTAAAATGAATTTAGATCTCTTTTTTTTATGCAGAACTTCCAACTGAAATTTTATAAAAGTTTACGAATCAACATGTAGTTGATAGCAGATAGCTGTCGTGAAATTTTTTTGAAAAACTACATCAAAAATTAATACAGGAGACCAAAAAAAATTGACTCAATTTTGGAGCGTTTGATTGAGCGAGTTGAATTTGGTACAAATCAAAAATCCGTCAAACTCGCGATCTTCAACTTTTCAACCGCCTTATAGAGGGCAAAAACTGGTATCCAAATTCAAGGAAGTACAGAAGGAAGTGTAGAAACTCAAATTATATTTTTTTTAAAAGGTGACCGAGGCAAGGCCGTAGTCAGGATGATTTGGAATGGGAGGGGGCAAATGACATCCCAGGGGGGGCAATAAAAAATAAGACAAATTAAATGATACCCCCTCATTTCACAAAAAATTTATATTCATCATTCAAGCTATAAGAATTTCGTTTTAAAAAATTCATATTACTCACTCAAAATATTCAAAATTAAAGTAAAATTTTCTTGACCATTAAGAAAATTTTTTGATGAAATTTTTCAACAAATTTTAGTAGGAATACTGCTAAGAAACTTTTCAAAAAGAATTTTAATTTATTTTAATGAAAAAAATTTTGCGAATCACTTTTTAAACCATTGAATGAAAAACGTGAATTTTTTGAAAATCGCGGGATTCAAAATCCAGTTGGCAGAACTGCCGTGAACATTTTTGAAAAAATTACATCAAAAATTATATTACCTAACCAAAACAACTTTTGATTCGCAATTTTTCAACCAGCTTGTAAAGGGCAAAAAATGTATCCAATTTCGAAGTCACTTGTGCGTGGAGTGTATAGAAACTCAAATCGCATATTTTAAAGGATGACCAATGTTTCCAGCAGGTGGTATTATCCAAAAGATTATAAAACCAGGAATGGTTTTTTTTTAATGACAAAACTTTGAGGTGTCCTAACTCCTAGCTTTGTTTTTTTCGGAGTAAGAAGAAGGGAGGGCTTGAAAATATTTGAGAAACTCGCATACGGTACTCAACTCAAGTCAAAATTCAAGATCTGTTTTTTTTTCATTCACTCTTAATTCATATTCTTTACATTCAAAGAATCGAACAGCATTTTTCATCAATTTTCCAATTTTCCAATTTTTAATTTTTTTTTACAAAGATAAAAAAATTGAAAAATGTATAAGGTCATGCTAGACATAGTATTGCTGGCTGCTGCCCAAAATCACGAAATGCTGGTTCAGAATTTGATACATTTTCCAGACTTATTCACTTTTTTGGTTTCTTAAATGTGAGTTAAAAAAACACTATTGAAATATCGCTCAACCTGGATCAAAATTGTAAAAATTCATTTCAAAAGTTATTAAAGTGCCACAACATTGTAAAAAAAACATTTGTTTGGAATAATTTATGATAATTATTGAGTAAGTATTTGTCAGGATTTCTAAAAGTTCTGACGTTTGAAATGAGATTTTCACAAACATGGGTATTTTAATGAGAAATTTATTAGAATTAAAGAATTTAAAGCGAGTAGAATTTTCAACATTTTGAATTGAAATTGATTCTGATCGAAATTTCGAGGATGTGGAATCAGATGACCAAATGGAAGGATGCTATAGAGGCCACCTGCCCCCCCAGCTACGGGCCTGGACGCCTGGACTGAGGTTCTCAGCAGGTGGCGATACCCAAATATGGCAAAAACCACGTTTCTCTTTGGAAATGCTCCCACTTTGAGGTTCTCTAGCTTCGTCCACCTTTGGGCTAGAGTTCAATTTTTTTTGGGGGGCGTCTCCCATTCAAAGTAAACTACCTCACCAATTCTCGTCCAAGTTCAGAATTGTTTTTCCTTTTTCGGACACCTCTCCCCCCCCCCCCCGGTACATTCGTAATTTGGTATAATATACGACACCAAAACTGCATAAAGATCTCGTCTTATGGTGTACCTGTAAAGTACTTGGTACATAGTTAAGTAATAACATATAGTAAGCAGAACTGTAGGTAGGTAGACTATGTGAAAAATGTGTCGTTTCGAATAAGGAAACAAAAGTTAACGGTTCTGTAATGAAAATTTTCGTCGCGCGTTTCGAGTTTCGATTTCCATAAGTCTTCCGACCTTCCTCCTTCTCCACCCTGGGTTAATTTGAAACCACGTTCCTTCGTTATTCGAATCGTATTTTACTTACTTACCTACTCTTCTTTCGACGTAATTTGCAATTTTAATATTCTCCCGAGAGAAAACACGAGTTGCGTTTTCGTTACCCGTGCGAGCACTTGAGCAATGTTTATCGATCATGTTTTCAATTAGGAAATTTATCGTGAGATTTAGTCCATTCGTAGGTGCAACGATAACGGATCTAAATATAGGAAAGAGGGTTAAATTGTGATCGGTTACGTACCTATTCGAAGTGGACAAGAGATAGCCTCCCCCTTGAGTTTGAAAATGCCTCGTTTGATACGGCGAGTAGCTATAGTACTTATTCAACAAGTAGATTTTTCAGCTCGTTTTTTTCATAAACATTTTTCTGATCAATTTTATCGAAAAGTACGCCCAGAGGCGGTTCGAACACAAATGTTGGGGGGGGGGGGGGGTATGAGGTTCAAAAATGCCGACTAAAAAATTCAAAAATGTCGACTAAAAAATTCAAAATTGCCGAATAAGAATTCAAAAATTCGAGAATTTTTTGCAAAAACAATGCGAAGCAACATCATGAACAGGGAAAAACACAATTTTTAGAGATCAACGTAACAAAAACTTGAAAAGTAACTCATGTTCAGGTCAATTTTTAATCTTGCTCACGCTTTGAAATTATTCCTTGGGTTTTCGAATATATTTCCATTGTTAAAAGCCATTCTTGCTCATCCCTGCTCATGAACAACAAAATTTCTTGCATGAAAAAATAAACGACTCAATCCTGATCATGCCTGAATTTTTCCCTCGGTAAATTCATTGTACGTATAGTTGAAAAACCCAATGGAAGTTCTTTAGTCTACTTGATTTGGAAAATTATAGTTTCAATATGAACATGAGAGAAATAAATTTGGCCCGAGCGAAGCGAGGGCGACAAATTTTGAAGACCTTAAATTCAAAATGCCATAAAACAATGTTTTAAATTAATTAACTTGAATAAAAAATCGGCCAACTTTCCTCAAAAATTATTTGAGAAGAAATACAATAAAGCCGAGCGTAGCGAGGCCGAAGCTTTTGAAAAATTTGATTTCCAAACATCGAAAATGAGTTTTGATGAGAAATGATTTGATAAAATTAGTTGGAATAATTTTGAGGAAAAATGCGAAAAAAATCATTTTTGTAGGATTTGGATTGATTGTTTTGAAATTATAGAAGGAAAAAAATTCAATAAGGCCGAGTGCAGCGAAGTCGAAATTTTTGAAAAATTTTGCTTTGGGAGTAAGTAATTTTAGAATTGGATTGTAATTTCTGAAAGAAGACAGAAAACTTGAAATTTTAAAAAGCTCAGTTTTTCATTAGTTAGTATGCTCCAAAATTTCCAAACGTGTTTTTTATTTGCCGATTTGCCGACTGGAAATCGCCTGGAGGGTATTTTGCCGACTGGAAATCGCCTGGGGGGGTATTATACCTTCCCCCCATCGCGCCGCCCATGAGTACGCCGTTTTTTTGAGAAGGATTTCGAGATTTTTTGAATTTCATTCTTTTTTTCAGAATCTAGAGCGCACCAACGAAAGTATTGGTGCATTGAAACTGCAATTACATGTTTACATAGGTACCTTACGACATTTTTCTGGGACACGATCCCCAAATTGTTTTTTTTTTCGGGGCATTCTGTCCAAATTGTCGAAATTTTCTTTTTTTGGACACCATGTCCAAATTACAAATGTTTCTGAGGCAGTAGGTTGAAAATAGGGGTTTCGTGGGCACTGTGTCTGAATTGAGAATTTTTAGAGAATTCGATTGGGTTTTTAGGACACCATGTGTCAAATTGCGGCTGTTTTTGTGATACTGTTTAAATTGAAATTTTTCGGGACATTTTGTCTAAATTATCCAAATTGTACATAAATGTATGCCTGGATGATGGAGATCTGCGAAAATTCAACGATATTTCAACTTTTTGAGATCAATTTTTGATTTTTCGAATCGATGCCTTTTGGAAACGTCCTCACGCCTAGGTAGGCTTTCATGTGAAAATGGAGATCACCGAATAGGTATATATATTTCTACGAACCATGACTACCGTAGGTGACGAAATCTAAAATTGAGGAAGATGGTAGTACGTATGTCGCAGTCGTTTAATGTACTCTATTCGTCTACTCCTTTGTAATTCGTACGTGATTTTCATCGCATATAACACACGCTGTTGCAGAAACAGAGAGAGAGCGCGAAAACGAGACTGCGAGAGGCATGGATGGAAAAAGACTTCAGCACCGCGTCGCGTCGTGTCGTCTGTTTAAAGTTTTCGAATTTGTTGTGAAGATTAGTCACGATCGTGTACCGATAAACGCGATCGAAAAATAAAAATACCATGAATGTAGATGTACCTAATACGTCGCAGCCCAAGTATACCTACATTGCATTGGCTACATGCTACTTTTACATTATATCGGTATCGTTATCGAACTGGCTGCTGCTGCTGTGTTCGCCCTTCGAGCATGAATATGATGGCTCTGCTTAATGTTTGTCGATACTGTAAACTGTAGACTGTACAATGTATACAGTCTACAATTCTCGGTTTACGAGAAATGAGAAATGGAAAATTGGATACCGCAAACGCAACCGCTCGCGCTCTCAGCCCAACGCAACGCGATAAAGTCAAACGCGCGACAAGGCACGCGCTTTATGTCCCGTACGTGTTATTTTAATTTTCATTTCTCATTAATACGCGTCAAGTCGTAAAATATGTATGACAAAACAATACCTACGTATTTTGTATTTGTACACCTCCTTCGTGCTCGGTGCTCGGTGCTTGCGGTGGTGAATGGGAACATATTAAATGCGCGTATCGCGGGGCTGGGCGCCGAGACTAGGGCGCTGACGCAGCGTATTTGGTATACCACATACTACGAGTACATACTTACCTCTAGCCTCTAGTACGTCTCGGCGTGAATTCTGAGATTTTTTTAGAGTTGCCCAAAGCAGGGAAATTCGTGTTTTTTACAATTTTTTCCTTCCCCCTCCCTCCCTCCGGGACAAAAATTGAAAAATATGCAATCCAATTTCAACTTCCTGTTCGATATGCAAATCTTCGATAATAGGCACCTACTTAAAAATAATAAGAGTAAGAGAATCAGGGTCGAAATTTGGCCAAAAATCTCGGGGGGGGGGGGGGGGTTGAATATGAAATAACAAATATGCTAACTCATATGCGAGCCTGGATATAGAAACCACCCTTAGGCGTCAAAAAGTAGTTTCTGAGTTGAGGTTCCCTATTGACTCTACACCATCTGAAAGGCCTAGAATAAGTGTCAACTCAAAAACCAATTTTTGACACCTAAGGGTGGATTCTATTTCCAGACTCTCATATTTTTAAACAAAATGAAAATTTCCCAACCAGCGTTTTTTTTGGATTATAAAGAGGTAAAACGATGAAATAATGAACAAATATGATTTTAGTACCCAAAAAGGAGAAAAAAAACGATGAAAAGTTTCAATTGCCAATATAAGTAATTATATTAATAAAGCTCTGAAAAAATGCCAGATTTGATGACGGTTTTTGCAAAAATTCTCTTAAACTACTGAATCAAATTTGTTATGTAAAAAAGTATTCCTGACAGGCTGACAGAGCCCCTTTTTCAATTTTTTCCATATTTTGAAAAATATTTTCATTAAATTTTTTGATTTTTTACATAACATATCCAAATTTGAACTAATTTGATTCAGTAATTTCAGAGAATTCTTACAAAAACCGTCATCGAATTTTCAAAATTTTATTAAAATAATTATGGTGGCAATTGAAACTTTTCATACAGGTCTATAAATGAACCGGGCAACGTCTGCGCAAAAATCCCTGCCTGAAAAAATGAAATTTCAAATTTTTGTTTTTTCGTGTCAATTACCCCTAAAAAAAGTTTATTAGATGTCAAAAATCGTAATTTTGATAAATTAAATTTTTAATGATAAATTCACCACTGATTTGTCAATAATTGTAATTGATGAAAAAATTTAATTTCAAAGAATTGATAATTTTACGTTCAAGATTACGGCATTCTGATGTTGGAAAAAAAAGATTCATGTAATGTTATCGTGTAGGCATTTCAACTCTGTGAAGCGTAATTCACACTTTTACCTGCATATTTATAAGATGACTCATCCCTTACATTTAACTTCGTCACTTTTTTAAATCTTGCTTTTGTTTCGTTGCGTACTACAACAATAATATCAGTGATGCAACTCAACAAAATGGGAAAAAAGGAAAGAAAAGAATGGGAATTGTTACGCAGACGTTGCCCGGTTCATTTATAGACCCTGTATGTTCCTTAACAACCACCTGCTTCCTGAAAAAGCCAAATTTTTTTGAAAATTCCTTTCGAGATCGCCACCATTTTCCTTGATAAGACAAATTTTTTTCGTTTCAAAATATTCAGTTGTTTGTAATGGAAGGGAAACGAGTTCGCATCATCATTTTGAGGGCTATTCCATACTAAAACGGACCAAAAATGAAGTCGGGTCTTCCGATTTCGCCCAATTTTTTTTACGAGTTTTCCTTTGTGGTCTATTCACAAAACTACGATCATTTCTTTTCTAACCCTCAATAGGGCGGCGGGGCGGGCCTCAAAATTTTTTATGCAATCGCGATTTTTAGCCAAATTACCCAACTCTGAAGGCTCATATCTCGAAATAGGTTGTACTTGGGAAAAAACTGTTTGGGGGGTCTGAAAGATAATCAATTGAAGATATAAAACGGTAATCGCATTTTGAAAAGCTCAAATTTGAACTTTAGTGGTGAAAGCTCAACTTTTATGATAAAAACAAAAGATGAAAGCTACCATTTAAAAATCTGAAAAAATTACAGTGAAAAGCCCTTTCCACCCTTTTTCTAACCAACAAATTTTCAAGATGGGATCTCTAGTCCCCTGGGGGATAGAAGAGTCCACAATTTCGACCAAAGTTCAAAAAAATCTAAAAAGTCAAGTGACACATCGATTACTACTAATTCGAGGGCGTTGATTTCGAATATGTACTCAGTTTTTTCATTCGACCCCCCTGAACCCCCTGTTAGCCTCCTTGGTAGGGTCAAAATTCAAAAAAATTCAAAATAACGTGTGACCTGTCGTGTGTTAGGTTTTTGAGGGCGCTGAGTTTGAAAATTTGCTTATTTTTTGGATTTGACCCTTCAGTGCCCCTTTAGCACCCCAATTTTGGGGAAAACTATGTTGAGAAACAAAAATATCGTGTGGCATATCGATTCTTACTAATTTGAAGGCGTAGAATTCGAATATTGGTTTACTTTTTGATTCAGCCCACTCCCCGCAATTTTTTGAAATATTCAATTTCGTATTGATCACCGATGACTGGAGGTAGGGGTAAGTTAGAGCAAGGGGAGGGGGGTCAGATCAAAAAGTACCGTAAGACGGGGTTACTTTGGTCCAGGCCGGGTAACTTTGGGCCACGGCAAATGGTGGTAATTTGGTGCTTTCATCCGTGGCCCAAAGTTAACCCCCGAGGCCCAAAGTAACCCCGTCTTACGGTAAGTTGAAATTCGAATTCTACGCCCTCAAATTAGTTAGAATCGTTATGCCACCCGATATTTTAGTTTTTCAACATAGTTTTCCCCCAAAATTGGGGGAAACAGGGGCACTCAAGGGTCAAATCCAAAAAATAAGCAAATTTTTGAACTCAGCGTCTTCAAAAACCTAACAAACGACAGGTCACACGTTATTTTTCATTTTTTTGAATTTTGCCCTTATCAAGGAGGCTAACAGGGGGTGTAGGGGGGGGGGGGTCGAATGAAAAAACTGAGTACATATTCGAAATCAGCGCCTTCGAATTAGTAGTAATCGATGTGTCACTTTACTTTTTCGATTTTTTTTTGAATTTTGGTCGAAATTGTGGACCCCTCTGTCCCCCAGGGATCTAGAGATCCCATCTTGAAAATTTATTGGTTGAAAAAAGGGTGAAAAGGTCTACATACTGTAATTTTTTCGGATTTATAAATGGTAGCTTTCATCTTTCGTTCTTATTATGAAAGTTGAGCTTTCATCACCAAAGTTCAACTTTGAGCTTTTCAAAATGCGATTACCGTTTTTAAATCTCCTACTAATTATCTTTCAGACCCCGTAAACAGTTTTTTCCCAAGTACAACCTATTTCGAGATATGAGCCTTCAAAGTTGGGTAATTTGGCTAAAAATCGCGATTGCGCAAAAATTTCAAGGCCCGCCTCCCCACCCCCTCGAGAGTTAGAAAAGAAATGATCGTGGTTTTATGAATAGACCACCAAGGAGAACTCGTAAAAAAAGTTAAGTGAAATCCAAAAACCCGACTTTATTTTTGGTTTGTTTTAGTATGGAATAGCCCTTGAGAATTAATTGTGTTAATTTATCGAACCCGAGCGATGCAAGGGCGAAAATTTTTGAATAAAAATACATCTAGAAGCTGAAATTTTTTCATTAAAATTCGTGCTTTTTTCGACTTCCAAAAAAAATGGCATTCCGTAATAAACTCCTCTCTTTCCAAAAAATCGAAAATTTTTGAAAATTCCATTCGAGATTGCCACTAAGTTGCCAATGAGAAGGACACGTTTTTTTTTTCGATTAAAAAAATTCAATTGTCTGGGCTGGAAGGGAAAAAGGTTCATAGTATCATTTTGAAAATGAATTGTGTAAAGTTACCAATTTTTCAAGGAAAAGTTGTTTTCATTTTTTTGGACGAATAAACATTTTAAAAGGGTGTTTGAATGGTTTTTTTCAGAACTTTTTTCGAAACTGCCTAAAGTTTTTTGGAGCTGCCCAACAGATTTTTGGAGCCTAGTACCTGAACAAAGGTAAAAACTCCTCAGAATACACTCTGGTATGTCTATTGTCTATGTGTGTAGTGTGTAGTGTACGTAATACGGTGATACCTGAGTGGTGATAGTCTTTGCCTACAAAAGAGCACAACTTCGTAACAATACGCTGCTGTAGTTGGTACATATTTTTTGTATGTTACCTATGCAAACGATGCGATGCGACGCGACGAGGATTTATGTGAATCAAGAATCGAGGTTGTAGTTTGTACTTTGTACCTACTACCTAGGAGATATTTTTACTGGGATATTGATGGGCTATAAACCATACGCGCCGTCGAATTTATGGCAAAAAAACCGCACCAGGGTGCAGGGTGCAGGGTGCAGGGTAGTATCCTGCGGTAGGGTATAGCTTATAGCTTATAGCAGTTATACCTATCACCTATACCTCGTATGTATACACAGATACAGTACCTCTACCTATGTGGTATGTGGTACCTAATACTATACCTTTATACAGTCGGTACATATGTAGTTCCGTAGTTAACCCTTCACATATCTACGTGTTGTACTCGTAGTGCTGGACTTCTGTCCCGCGCCTCGCCGCGCCATACCTATGATATTTTAGAAATATTTACCAGGTAGTCGTTATATATGTATTATGTGGATGTGGATGTGGTGTGTGAATAGTAATGTGTAGACTGTAGAGTAATAGAGTATACGTACTCGTGATGATATGCTGCGCGGTGAACTTTTGTGGCTTTCTCACGCTCACGCTCGCTATATTCGATTCATCTTTCATCTGTTCGCTATTCGATGGATCGTATTTCGCGTAAGGGTGGGCGGGCGCGGCGTTAGGGTCCTGGGTGTTGGGTGTCCGTCTGCCCCATGTACAAGTACCTATGTACGTATAATTTTGGCGTACACATTCGAATAAGTAGGTATAAAATGAATTTCGCATCGTGTCATACGAGTACGTGTCGCTGAGTGGTCCACTAATTAAGACGAATCGCGTGAAAAATTCATTCGTTGTGCTAATACCATACGTAACGTATGAGTATAAACGAACACGACGCAAATTGAAAACCGACAATTAATATTCAGCCAGTGGTTAATGTGTGTAGGCTTCGATAATATTTTGCCAAAAGCCATCGGTTCGGGTACGGTTAATTTTACTGCAATAACCGAGACGAATTCGTAAAAATTTATATTTGTACGACGAAATTGGCTGTGTGGATCATGGTGGGTGAAAAAAAGTATCTTGAATTTTGAAAAAAATGGCGAAGTTATTTACTTAGTTTGAGGGACGTCCTAAGAATTTTTCGAGCTTCCCAGGTCAAAGAGGGACGGAGCAGCGCCTGGGACTTTGAAGTCTGTGTAGGGTACGATGGCATTTTCAGATTTTTTTCTACCTTTTTCCTATTCTCCTTATTTTGTTAGGGTTCGAGGCGGTGAAGGGGGAAAACCAAGGGAAATTGAAGGGAATTAACTGGACATTGAATGCACTTGATGTGTCAGATACGTTGGCATTTTCAGATTTTTCCTGTCTGTGTCCTATTCTTTGCTTTTTGTTCGGTTCAGGATTAGAGGCAAGGAGCCAAAAACAAAGAAATGCTCGATAAGAGGTGTGAAATGGTATTTTAAGAATTTTTCCATTTTCCCTCCTTATCTATTTTTCGCACCCCTGACTTAAAAACGCTTTAAAAAATTTTCTCAACTTTTTCAAGTCTAACAAAATGTTATTAGGTAGCTAGCTAGGTACATATGTCGGCAATCTTAAAATTTGTTAGGTAAAATTTAATCTTAAAAATTTATTCATTTGTTTTGTGGATTGAGCCCTAAAACTATAAAATATCCGTGTTAAAAACGCGGTGTTTTGCCTGATCATCACTTGAGTGTGATTTTAGTTTTTTCACCTCCCGTAGCCATTGATATTAAAATTGAATATCACTTTTTGTCCTATGATGTGAAGGTTATGATTTTTATCAAATTCAAATTGCTTACTAAAACATCTCAAAATCGAGTCAAAAATTTTCTTTTCGATATCCCGAGTAATTTATGATGAGTTTTCAAGAAATTCCATAGCCGTGCGACCAACTACAATTTGATTTTGGCAATTTTTATATAGGCCTACTGAATTTCCAAAAAATTAATTAATTTTAATGACCCGAAAAAAATTTTACTTACTTTTGAAGCTATTAAAATGAATAACTTTAATTTTATGAAAATTTTGAAAAGCAAAATGCTGTTGACAGCACTGCTATGCTATTTTTAAAGGTATCTTTTAAAATCAGCATATGGACTCGAGTTTGGGATGTTCGAGCGAATAATTTGAATTCGATGAAAACGAAAAAATCTTCAAATTCTCGATTTGCAACGGTGTAGAAACTCAACCATCATCTTTTTAGGGATAACCCGATGTTTCTAGCTGGTGACTTTACCCAGAAGTGGCAAAATGCAATTTTTTCCGAAATTGGTCCTATTTCGAGGTTGCCTGACTCCACCTTTCTTAAAACTGGAAGGCTCAAAAATTTTTCGGAGACCTCTTACTGAAAGTGAACTATTTCACTAATTTCTGTTAAAAGGGTAAGTATTGCTGGATAAGGGGTGTTTTTGGCCTGAGGCCCGATTTTCAATCTAATGCCCCAGATTGTGTACCTTGATGAAAAAAAAATTTGGAAAAAATTTTGGCCCCCCAACCCCCTCTCTTTCGGAGCTATGGCCATTTCACTGCCTTATTTTCAAGAATTTTTAATTCCAACGGAAGTGAATGAAATTTTCTGTTATTTGGCACAAAGTTACAAATAATAGAGGTCTATTTACGATAATTTTTTCATCAATTTTGGTGCACTCCTTCATGAGGTTTTGGCCATTTGAAATTTTCAACTGTAAAAAAGACCTTTAATGCAAAGTTCGACTGATTTTTGAAAATTCCTAAAAACGTGTTTTTTGACGTGGATTTACGTCACGTATTCAGTTTTGGCGATTGAAGTGGCGCAAGGGGCGAAAATTACAAAACCCCTTACAGAAATGTTGTTATTTTGGCAGATTTTTCAAATATTGAGGATTTTATACGGAAAGAAATGATCAAATGGAGAAACTAACGTCGGATTCGTATTAAGCAGGTCAAAATACCCCAATAAACACCCTTTTCGTGATCATTTTACTTTAAATGTCGAAATTCACTTTTTTCACTGATTTTGCGCGACAATAAAACTAAATTTAGAGATTTAAGGTATAATGATCATGAAAGGGTGTGCATCGGAGTATTTTGACCTGCTGAACACGAATACGGGATTGTTTTTTTCATTTGGGCATTTCTTTCCGTATAAAATGCTCAAGATTTGAAAAATCTGCCAAAATAACAACATTTTTTTAAGGGGTTTTGTAATTTTCGCCCCTTGCGCCACTTCAATCGCCAAAACTGAATTCGTGATGTAAATCTACGTCAAAAAACACGTTTTTAGGATATTTTCAAAAATTAGTCGAACTTCGCAGTTAAGGTCTTTTTTACAGTTGAAAATTTCAAATGGCCAAAACCTCATGAAGGAGTGCACCAAAATTGATGAAAAAATTATCGTAAATAAAACTCTACTAAATGTAACTTTGTGCCAAATAACAGAAAATTTCATTCACTTCCGTTGGAATTAAAAATTCTTGAAAATAACGCAATAAAATGGCCATAGCTTCGAAAGGGAGGGGTGGGGGGGGCAAAATTTTTCCCTTTTTTTTTCATCGCGGTACACAATCTGAGGGCATTTGATTGAAAATCGAGCCTGGGGCCAAAAACACCCCTTATTCGGCTATACCCTTTAGGAAAAATTGTTTCATCAACCTTTATGTAGTGCGCCGAGACCTACTCGTATTAGGTGTGCCATGTTATATTGTCACAAATGGAATAGTATTTTATTTCCTGTGGCGTATTGTATCGTCACCGGTCGTGCCGAAAGAGAAAAAATTAAAAAGGGGGGAAAATGGCCGAAAAGTACCTCGGGGAATTCGGTTGTTGACAAATTAACGCGATTGATATAAGTTGGTTAGTTTTGCGGTTTCAATTCGGACGTAAAATCGCGGCCGGGGCCACCGCACTGGCATTTTAATCGAATTCGACGCGCGATTGGAAAGAAAAATAAAGATCATGTAGAAAACTATTCGGTTCTATATTATATCGAGCGGAATTATTTTTCCATAATAACGATATTGGAGATTCTCCAGAAAAAGTTATACAGTAGGTATACTATGTAGTCGAATAATGCACGAGTTGATTGGTGTGGCGCGGGGTAGTGCGGCGCGGCGCGGCGTACTTTTATATAAAAAGTAGAGCGCTTATAAATTTTCAACTCGGGAGTTATGGGCAAGGGTGGTTGAGGAAGGCGAGCGAAGCGGTAATTTTAATGGTTGTTGCGGTTGCCGATTAGCCCGCAGAACGTTTGTTAATTTTCTCCGTATTACGTTGAACGTAGCTCCCTCGAAGGCTGAAGCACGCCTGCCGACTTATCGTTTACCTATTAAACGTTTTTCGACTAATTATAAAAATTGTGAAACAATTAAACGCGACCCAATTAAGTAGGTAGGTAAACAGATAGGTATAGTCGCTACCATGTTTATAAAATACAGGACGCGGCGTAAATTCTACTCTGCTAGTTTCCTAAATCCGTATCCTACGACCCTACACAGATCTACCTGTTATCAAGCCATTGATATTGGGTCGATCTGCATGCGATATCGCGCTTGAGGAAAATTAATATCTAATACCTAATTATATACTGCTTATGTACCTGCGACCTGCCACTTGCCTAAGCCGCTTAAGGAGTTGAAAATTGAAATTGAAATTTACACAATGTCAAAATGTAGCATCTTAAACCTCACATTCAGCGCGCTGCTCCGACTGGCGAGCAAATTGCACGTTTGTAAATCACAAACGAGGTACTTACTTAAGTATTTAATGTCGTTTAATGACGTTGCGTTGAGTGGTTCAAGGAGAGGCTTCTTATAAAAAGAATGTACCTAGTATGTCCACCTAGAGTGAAAATTAATCACCCCTCGATCTAACCTTACGAGTATTTGTGTGTTAAAATCACTGGAGTGTTTTCCATAATCACTGAGAGAAATTTCGTAATCACTGAAGTGTTTTCAAAAACCACAGAGATGTTTTCCAAAATCGCTGGAGTATTTTCTAAAATCGCTGGGATGTTTTCCATAATCACTGAGGTGTTTCCCAAAACTACTGGGATATTTTCCGAATTCACTGGGGTATTTATTAAACTCACTAGGGTGTTTTCCACAATCACTGGGATGTTTTCCAAAACCACTGGAATTTTTTCCATAATCACTGAGGTGTTTCCCAAAACCACTGGGATATTTTCCGAATTCACCGGGGTGTTTATTAAACTCACCAGGGTGTTTTCCACAATCACTGGGATGTTTTCCAAAGCCACTGGGATGTTTTTCAAAATCACTGGAATATTTCCTAGAATCGCTGTAGTGTGTTTCAAAGTCGCTGGGGTGTTTTCCTAAATAACTAGGGTGTTTTCCACAATCACTGGAGTGTTTTACAAAATCACTGAAATGTTTTCTAAAAATACTGGTATGTTTTACATAATCACTGGGATGTTTTCCAAAACCAATGGGAGGTTTTCCAATATTATTGAAGTGTTTACTCTAAAATCTTTGGGGTGTTTTACATAATCACTATGGTGTTTTTTAAAATCACTAGGGATTTTTCCATAATCACTGGAATGTTTTCTAAAATCGCTGGTGTGTTTTTCAAAATCGCTTATGTGTTTTCCAGAATTACCGGAGTGTTTTCCAGAATCACTGGGGTATTTTCCAAACCCACTGGGACGTTTACCAAAATTATTGTGATGTTTTCCAGTTTTCCACAATCACTGGGGTGTTTTCTAAAATCGCTTGGGTGTTGTTGTACTTACAATAAATTATTGTACCTAAGTACAAAAATTATGTCATTTTACCGAGATATCATATTCCATCTCTGAAAAATGAATACTCTCTCAATTATAAATCAGTGAAAATTACCGAAAATCACTGAGAAACAGAGTTGCAGCACAAGAGAAAATCAGTGAAATTTTTTTCACTGAAAACAAATCAGTGAAAGAAAATCACTGGAAATCAATGAAAATTCACTGAAAACTCAATGATATTTATGAAATTCACTGAAAAATCTGTGAAATTCTTTGAATAATCAGTGAAAAATCACTGAAAATCAGTGAATTTCGCTGATTTTTCCTGTGCTGCAATTCTGACTGTTTATCAGTGATTTTTCACTGATTCGAAATGAGAGAGTATAATCGAAAAATTTTATTTACTCTTTCACGATAAACATACGATCAACTGTCAACAAGAAAGCAAAAAAAACTCATTTTTTTGCCTTAGTTCATTTGAAATGTTGGTTGGCGGAAGGGGGAAGGAGGTTGTAAAACCACTCACCTTACTCTCTCATTCTGAATCAGTGAAAACTCACTGATAAATAGTCAGAATTTCAGCACAGAAAAAATTAGCGAAATTCACTGATTTTCAGCAAATTTTCGCTGATTTTTCAGTGATTTTTCTCACTGATTTGTTTTCAGCAATAAAATTTTCACTGATTTTCTCCTGTGCTGAAATTCTGACTGTTTCTCAGTGATTTTCGATAATTTTCACTGATTTATAATTGAGAGAGTACAGTCCTAATACCACAGAAGTCTTATCCACTTGAAACACTTCTCAATATCTCAGAGATGAAAAGAGATACAAGACGGTGCAAACGGCAACGTGTTTCTGACGACGAGGACATATTGAAGATGATAATCAAAGTTTCAGTTCTGCCTACAGGATGTCCATGTCCACAAATTGAGAAACTGGTTTGGGTCAAATAATTGGGGTCCGAATTTTTTTTATTGAATAGAGTCTACACACTGGCGCAATTAAACTGTGATATGTTTTTTTGAAACCGGTTCAGTAGTTTTGAACCAGTTGTTGATAATATCCGAAAAATTGGAGATGCGTATGAAAAAAAGTTTGAAACAAAAGTTGTAGAGAATTGAAAAATAATCATTTTTCGTTCCATAACTTTCTTTCCATCTTGCAATGGAAAGAAGTAGTCGTACAAAAGTTACGATTTTAATTTTCTAATAGAGTATAAATACCAAATTTCAGCCTTTTTCGTTAATTAGATCAAATTTTTTCATTTTTCAGAGCGATAAGGTAATTCTGAAATTCCAAAAATTCACCAAAATTCAAAAAATGAACTTCAGTAGGTACTTGAAATTTTGGATTTGGGGATCTTTTATGATATACCTACTTCGGTTTATTTTTGTTTCGGTTCAAAATTTCACTTTGAGATAGGTACACGTACTGTATTTTTATCTGAAAGAAAGCTAACGTAAGTTACACGCGTAAAGCGTAATGAAAACTTGTTCGTTGTTCATCACCCACCCACTCGTCCACCGCCACACCCTGCCCTATCCGTAATACCTTCGACTTTGTGCTGAAACGAAATTAAGAAACGCGGAGAATCGAGAATGCTTCAAGTCCTGCTCGTCCTCGCCTCTTACTTTGACTAAATTTATTCTTTGGGGCCATGTAACTGCGCGCACGAGGTAAACGCTGGTATCTTTTTGTTTGCTTTTGCGGTAAACGACTGTGCGACTTTTTTTTCGCACCTTACCTTCTCGCCTCGTAAAGATCGTTACAAGTGTTTTACAACGACTCTCGGTCTCGTGTTTAATGCGGCGCGACGTTTTATTTACTCTCATCGTTGAAATGCGAAGCAAAAAGAATAAGGAAAGAGAAAAAAGGTGAAAAATCAAACCGCTCGAGCGACCTCATCTACGCTTTAGTGATTTTACTTAGTTTACTACAAGTACAGGGTTTCCAGAAATGTCGATTAATCGGGTATATAGGAGACGATTTCGTCCTCGACTTTCGACACCAAAGTCTCTCGCAGGTGTAATCGCACCCATAAGTAGGAAAAATTGTGTTTTTTTTTCGAAAACAACCCTAATGAGTGTCCCTAAATTCGTCCTGTTTTGATTTTGAGCTGGGTGACTCAGAAATTTTTTAAAAGGGCTCCCACTCGAAGTAAACTACCTCGTCAATTTACGTCAAAATTTAGGATGTGTGCTTTTTCTTCGATTTTTCCTTGAAAATATGTCAGTTTACGTTCATCTATTAAGTAGGTACTAAGTAGTACGTTTTCGCAAATTTTCATTTTGTTGAAGTGGAAATTATGTCCTTATCCGAAAAAGGTATACGACGCGACATCAAGTTGAAAACTTGTAATCATTAGTAATTTACATAGGTATTTGTATTTTCTGTTACGTACATAGGTTAATACATATCAAACGATGAAGCATGATCGACTGAACGTGTCCAGATCTGAAAACTGCCGAACTAGGGCTACTGGCTAGATGGCTACCCGCAATTTCCAAAGGACAGGTAAGGACATTCTCTGTCGTTTCTTTAACGTTTATTGTGTAAATCACGACGTTGCTTCGCGTCGCATCGCCAGGACGCCACGGTGTATATTGGTACCTGCGAAAGTAGGTACGAAACTACAAACGTATATCTACGAAACAAATAATTGACTATTACTTACGGTACAAAAAATTTAAAATAGTACGAAATTTGATTGAAAAGTACGAAAATTTTTAAAAATACAACTTGAATACTTGAAAAATAAGTACCTGATTCTCATGTTTTGAATACTTTCTTCTTTTCTTTTTTTTTTTTTGATAAAAATAATAACCTCCCTTATAATTGACGGTAAAGGTTGAAATTCTCGCGGTGACTTTTTTTGGAAACTTCGTATTTTCATCATTTCCAAAAATATTGTAAATATTGGAAAAATAGGCGTTCCCCTCCCCTAATTTTTGGGCTAAGAAGTGGGCGTTTTCGAGAAAAAAACGAACCTGTCTGATAGGAAATTACACGTAGAACATGATTGTTCATGAACATTTTTCCATTTTGAGGCTTATTTGAGGAGATATTCACGAAAGTTTCGATTTTTTCAAAAAATGCTGTAAATTGTTGAAAAATAGGTGTTTTTTACCCTTAATTTTTGGTCAAGGAAGTGAGTGTTTTTGAAAAAACAAAAAATCCTTCTGATAGGAAATTACACGTAGAACAAGATTGTTCATAACTATTTTTCAATTTTGAGACTTATTTGAGGAGATATGACAAACCGGTTTTCAGCAGACATTTACCTCTCCCCGGGGGGTAGCGGAGGGTTGAGGGTTGTGGGGTGTCCATGTCAATATGTTGTGTAGTGGACTATTACGAACGTAAAACGCGAAAAAAAATCAGGATTTAATTTTTGGGGGGTTGGTACATTTTTTCTCCTATTTGCCTGGACTACTACCAAAAGTTCAAAGTGAAATATCTCAGCCAGAGCCACACGCGCAGTTGCGCACCCAGAAATTATGTAAGAGAGAGGCTGAGAATTCCAATTGGGGAGGGGGAGGGGGAGGGGGAGGGGATTTAATAAAAAAAATTGAGAATTTGTGATTTCAATGGGCGGATCATAGGTACATATACAGATTTGAGCAAAGGAAAGTTGAAAAACTGCAGAATTTTCGAAACAAATAATCAATAATTAATACCTATTCTCTAAATCTAAATCAGTACAATTTAGTGGAATTGTTTTTTTTTGAATCAATGAAATGAATTTAACTGAAAATCAATAATTTTTCATTAATCTTTTAGTCAAAATTGCTGATTTTTTCTGACTAATTGGGAATTGACCGGGAAATCAGCGATTTTTGACCGAAAGAACGGTGACAAATTAGATATTAATTTTCAATGAAAATCATTTCACAAAAGGGGAAGACGATGGAGTGTATGTTTGTGTGTTATACTTTTGGTTCCTTTTCTTTGAAATTGAGGGGGCGAGTGAGTAATTTCTATGAGTTTCCTGCGCAAGTCCTTTCAAATTCTGCTTGATTGTTTTATATCCAAACTGGTCTCGCAAAAATCTCATCGGTGAGTTGAAAATTTTGCATTTTGGATTCCAGTAGATACCTTGATCGCGTCATGTTGTCTTGCAACCAACAATCAACGAACGACGATCAAGTACCTATCGTTTTGAGACTTCGTAATAGCCTCGTACCTACTCAAGTTTCTCACGCATAGGTATGTGCATTAATTTTCGATTGATTCGTAGCTAAAAGTGCAATATTCTCCACTTGTGATACGATTTGTAGAAAGAGCCGTTGTCTGACGTTCGTGAAACGTGATTTCTGTGATCTACCATAATGATCCTAGAAACCGTTTTATGGGTCAGAAATTTATTTTTTTATTATTATTGTTCTAGAACCCTTCCTCTACATCCATATTTCAGTGACGTACCGAAGGCATTTTCCGGGGGGGGGGGGGGGGGTGCAGAGGTGAAAATCCTAACTCAAATTATCAAAATTCCCAAAGAAAAATTACAATTTTACATAAATAAAATTTTGTAATTTCAATGTAAATAATAGGGAGATGGATTTGGCCCGAGTGAAGCGAGGGCGAAAATTTTAGAAAACCTCAAATTGAATGTGCAATAAAATAATGTTTTGGAAAAATAAACTTTAATGAAAAATCGACTGTTTCTGCTTTGAAACGATTAAAGCAGAAATATATCATGGCCGAAGCTTTTGAAAAATTGGATTTTCAAATATCAAAAATAAGTTTTAAGGAGAATAAGAACAATGAAATTAATTATAATAATTTTGAAGAAAAGTGCGAAAAAATCTGTTTTAAATTACAAGTACAACTATAAAATTTTTTTGGTTGACAAGTGAAAATGTTTAAATTGCAAGGTAATTAATAATTTTTTTTCTAAAAAAGCATTTATTGCAACGGTTTACAGGGTGTCTACCGGTCGCGAAAGTCGCGAAAGTCGCGAAAAAGTCGCGAATTTGGATTTAGGTCGCTGAAGTCGCGAAAAAGTCGCGAAATTGACCCAAAGTTCATCAAAAGTCGCGAATTTTTCCGAAATTGCTTCGATTTTTTTTCGCTTTTTACAAAACAGAAAAAGTAAAGGAATTTCACCTTTTTGAACATTTTTTTCTAAAAATTTTCGCCCTCGCTCCGCTCGGGCTCATAAATTATAAAAACCCATTCTTAAATTATAAACCTCTTCTCATTTATTTCAGACAATTGAATATTTTGAAGCGGAAAAATATGTTCTTGTGAGAGACTAAGTAGCGATCACGATTGGGAATTTCAAAGAAAATATTGTGTTCATTCTCAGGAAAATCTAAAAAAATTTGGGAATTTTGGAATTTTCTAAGGGATGTTTTAAAGGAGACAATTTTTTGGAAATATGTCTTTTTTGCTGTTTTTTAAATAAATTCTTCAAAAAAATTTCGCCCTCGCTTCGCTTGGGCCAAATAATCGCATCATTATATTGGTAATCTGCTAATATTTCAAACTTCCCAAGATTTTATTTCTCAATAATTATTTAACAATTTTATCCGTTCTAACATGATTTTTCGTAAAAAATTTCACCCTCGCTTCGCTCGGGCAGTAACTACTTCTCTTCTTTACCATAAAATAGCTCACTTTTCGAAAATTTTTGTGAAAAATTGTTTTTTTTTTTCAAAATTAAATACGTATTTTCTTCCGTGTATGAACTTTTTTCTATAATAAACTTGATCTCGTTGATTTTTTTTTGGGGGGGGGGGTCGTCAAATTGAGAGGTAGATAGTAGATACCTTAAAAAAAGGTCGCGAAAAAGTCGCGAAATTTGATTTTGAAAAATCGGTAGACTCCCTGGTTTAATAATTTTATTCTTCGCTGGGAAAATGATCAATTTACAGTTGGAAAAGGTTGGGGAAATGAGCCCAACTAAAAAGTGAAAATTTTGTTGATTTCCGACTGTTAAAATAGGTAACCATTTTATTTATTCATTTTTCATTAAAAAAATAAATACCTACTAATCGTCTCAACTGACATTTTTACTCATCACTTGGGAGAACGACCAATTTTGAGTTGGAAAAATAACCAATTTTGAATTGGCAAAATTACCAATTTTGAGTTAGGAAATTTACCATTTTCAAATAATTTGGAAAATTACCAATTGTGAGTTGGAACAAGTGAAAATTTTGTTGATTTCCAACTTTTGAAACAACTATTTTATTTATTATTTTTCATCAAAAAAATTAATCCCAACTGTCCAATTTTCCCAACTGATGTGCTGAAATGTTCAATTTTCCCAACTCACAAGTAAAAAATTTCCTCAGGGGGGAAGCTTCCCCCCTCCCCCCTATCGGCACGTCACTGCATATCTTCTTGAAATTGCCCGAAATACAATTGTTTATTCTATTTTTTGGTTCTTCTGAAAAATTTCACAAATAGCAAACAACGGCTCTTTCTACAAATCGTATCACATTTATTTATTTACACTTACACATAGTCGCGCTAATGAACGTGAAATTTTTACCTAGCTAAGGGGTTGGTATTCGGTTATTTTTACAACCTTAACGACGTCCGCGTACGTCGCGTATAGGGGACGAGACCCCTCGAAATACGATGAGTTGAGTACCTCTATGTACTTATATGTAACAAAGGGAACTTTCGCAGGTGTGTAAAATTGGGACGTTGGTCTCGAGGTCTCAATGAAACAGAAACACGAATTTTGGTAGCTACGGTCGTCTTAGGGTGTTTGGTAGACTGGTAGTACCCGATGCGGCTGTCGTCGCAATAATAACGCGTTTTTCGTCGATAATTTACCAACGCTGTAACGTAAAACGTATGGTATTTACTATTTACTCTATCAATCCTACGTAGAACGGTGGTGTACATTACATCGTGCTAACCCAACCCTTCGAAGGTCGTCAAACCATCCAAAAAGAACATTAGAGCACACTTGGAGTGTCCATTTCTCGGTTAGAAGCTGTGCCCTGGTCGCGTCGCACCGGATCAGGTCGAGTTGGGTGATTGTGGTAAAAATCTTGAAATACCATTTCACTCTGCGACTAGTCGAGTCGTCTACGCATGGAGGTATGGATGGGGCATTCCATTAGGTATTATAGATAGATAATTACCTTCGGTTACGGTTGCGATTTCGAATAAGGGATAAGGGATGCGAATACGGATACCCTCGTCGAATGGGCACGTGTGCTTGCGTTGCTACGTTCTCATGTGCGTAACTGCGTACGTACTGTGTACTCGTATCCGACTGCGTCTCACTGTCAATTGTCGGTGGTTGGTCCCTGTTCCCTGTTCCCTGTTCGTTCCTTCGTTCTGTTGGGAAACAAAAATCATGATGGGGCTCGAAAGCCTCAAATGGTCGACTACGGACTGCGGCAATCAATTCTCGAGCGTATCGAATGCCCATTCTATCAAAAAATCATTTCAGTCGGGTAGTAGGTAGTAGGTACTTATGCGTGGTCTAATGTAAGGGGGCGTATGCAAATTGGTTGAAAAATGACATTTATGAATTTATAAATCAGGGGGATGCGAACCGGCGCGGCGCGGCGTGTGAGAATACGATTGCTACAAACTGTTCCATTTAGTCTCTTTAAAAACCTTTTTTATGCTCTGGAAAATTAGTCAGGTCTCAATCGTACAAAAAAAGGCTTTCGCGCGAAATTCCTGTTAAAATTGATTTTGTGATTAGTTCTTGTTCTGGCCACTAAAACAAATTAATTAAGCCCGTATACCCGATCTCTCCCCCTCCCCCTTATCTCAAAAGTTGGACCCACGAAAAAAATTGAACGATTTTTGTTTTTCGATATCTAATGCATAATTTCATTTATTATCGAAATTCATTTTGAAGCAAATTTTGTTCGTGGGTTCAACTTTTGTGAAAGCAAGGAAGGGGGAGAGGTCCGTTATATGTTGGGAAAATTTGGTGAAAATGGTCATGATAGAGCTCATTGGAAAGTAAATTCAATTCTGAATACTTTTTGTGATTACAAATTTTGTCGTATCTCCGAAACTTTTCGTTTAACATGAAGAAAACGTGATTTTGTGGTTTTCTCAAAAACATGATTTGTTTCTAAATTTGGGGGGCAGGAGTTGCTTCAAAATGAATTTTGATGAGAAATGAAAATGTACATTAGGTGCTGAGGATCAATTTTTGTTTAAAAATTTTTTCATAGATAAGGTGATACACACGTTTGAAATGTTGGGGGTGGACCCTGAGAAAAGGGGGAGGGGAAAAAACGGCATACGGGCTTAATTTCTCTGTTTTAGTGTCCAGAACAAGAATCGATCATAAAATCAATTTTATCAGGAATAGCGCACGGATGTACGATTGAGACCCGACTAAATGGGTTAGATTTTCCATTTTTAGGCTTACCTATTTGAGGAGATATTCAAAAGTTTCGATTTTTTCAAAAAAATGCTGTAAATTGTTGGAAAATAGGTGTTTTTTACCCTTAATTTTTGGTCAAGGAAGTGAGTATTTTTGAAAAAAACAAAAAAATCTTCTGATAGGAAATTACACGTCAAACAAGATTGTTCGTAATTATTTTTCAATTTTGAGACTTATTTGAGGAGATATTCACGACAAACCGGTTTTCAGCAAACATTTACCCCTACCCTGGAGGTAGCGGAGGGTTGTGGGGTGTCCATTTCAGTATGTTGTGTAGTGGACCATTACGAACGTAAAACGCGAAAAAAATCAGGATTTAATTTTTTTCTGGGGGGGGGGGGAGGGGATCAACTCCTAAAATGACTGGACTAGTGTGCAAGTTTTTCAAAATTAATTACGAGTAATTTTGTTCCAATTCTATCGAAAAGTGACGAAAGAATGAATGATTCAAATTTTTGTCGACTCGGTTTTAAAAAAATGAAGTTATGACCTGCAAAGTGGCCTAAGTGCAAAATTGTGATTTTTGAGATTGTGGGGCCATTTATTAGTATGTGAGGCACCATATTAGTGATTTATTTTTAGGTGCTAAAGTTCATATGGACCGTTTTTACAGACCTTTCTATGGTGCTTAAAAATTCTAAAATTTTCTGGAGACTCCAAAACGTCTTGAAACTACTTCCAATCGATTTGCGATGTCAAAAATAGGATAAATACCAAATTTCAGTTTTTTTTGTTCATTACATCACAATTAATTTTCATTTTTGCTTAAACACATTTTACCTGATTTTATCAGTAAATGACCTTTACATACCTGCAAAGTGACCTAACTGCAGCATTTTTTTAGCGTGCTGCAGCAACACTGACTTTCTAATTTTCAAAAAAAAAAAAAATGATGTCACCAGGTGAGTGAAGGTTGACCCTTTCCATTCCTTAAAACAGATTTTAAATATCTCGCTTCCCCTCCATAGGACAGCTTTTTCTCATTTTTCTCGAAATCAACTTTTTGCAGTTAGGTCACTTTGCAGGTGCTATCTTCAAATGATTACCAATTTTTTTTTTATTTGAATTTTGTATAATGAATTTGAACCATATTTTTTTGAAAAGGAACAGAAATTCGAACTGAAATCGTATGAAATTTTTTTAAAGTGAAATTGTGTTGGGGAAGAGATGTTTCAAATATTTTGGAATAATGAAAAGTAGTGATTTTTTGCAAAAATTGTGTAAATTTTCTTTTAAGGGAAGAGATCTTAAATCATGGATAATATACGTTATATTTGAAGAACTTCTCAATTTTGTTTCTAAATTTTTACATGTCTGAAAATTGTAGTATTTTTTTCATTATTTTTTTTTGTCTAAAAAATTATCGAGTTTTTCTAAAAGTTTTTTCAAACTTTCTTGCAGAAACTAGAAACCACCACCTACTGTTTTAATGATACTCAGTAGATTTTCAAAAAAAATTAAAACTCAATACGTCACACAGACACACTAAAAAATTATTCAGAGAGGGAGGGAGATATTGAAAAATGGGTTCGAAAAATGTCCATACTAGAGCCCGGCTTGGCTTTATCTTAATTGCCAATGTTCAAGTTGACCTCGCTGCAATTGTGGATATAGATTTGTCTAAATCTGTACGTATCAGACAAATCTGGCAAAATTCTGCATTTTTCAATCAACGAGAACAATTTCACTGAAAATTAATGTTTTTTCAGTCTCAAATTACAGATTTTTTCTGAAAAATTGATGATTTTTAATGGACATTAATTGTGGTAGGTTCTTGTACCTACTGAATGAAAAAGACAGAATTTCGCCGAATTTTATTGATCAGGATCAAATTTAAAAAGTGACGTACCAAGACCAACTACATAGCTCTATCATTGCCAGTTAAGTGTATTTTGTTAAATCAACTCGAGTACACGTATGAAGCGAGTAGATGAATGACGAACGAGATGTTCTTTATTTCAACGTCGCGTCGCCTCCGTCCTCAAAAATTGAGCTTATATTTCTCTTTCAGTTTCAAATACGCCGTTGGTTATATTACGAGTAACGAGTACGTAGCTGAGTTTAGCGAAGGGTATAAACGATTTCGACTTCTCGAATGTTAAATTAAATTTTCACCGGAGCGCGATACGCGACTACGCGTTGCCGTTGCACGATCGGAATGTAATTTCAGGTGCCTTACCCATGGTTTGTCGAGGTTGCGATGTAAGTGCGGTACAGCAACCAAACAACGAATAATCGCGTCTTATTTCCGTACGTAGCTACGTACTAAGGCTGTATTTGTTAGTCGAATGAAAAATCACCGTTTCGCGAGTTCGTAATTTGAAAACATTTAAAAATAATGAGATCGTGTCAGGATGAAATGAAATCTATGTCTATGCAGAATCGAGGAAGGTACTTGTAGGTGCTGGGTATATGCGTTCGCGTATTTTTATGTTAGGTACCTACTCTTGAATCGCGCACTTGCCAAATGCGCGTATTTTGCAAAGTTTTTGCCATTTTTTTAAAATCGCGTAATTTAGTCAACTTTTCTTCGTACAAATTGAAATTATTGAGCTGAAGCGGTTCATTGTTTAGAGTTGAGGTATACTTTACTTTGAATGGAGATCTTCCAAAAAAATTTAAAATTCTCTGCTCAAAGAGGGAAGGAGCTAAGACTTTCTAAAGTGGGGCCATTTTCGAAAAAAAACGTGGTTTTGCCTCTAGTGCTACCAGATGGGAACCTTGGTCACCCTCCAAAAAAAAAGCGACTCGAGTTTAACACCTCCCTGAACTATTAACATCGAAATTAGAAGTGTTTAAACATGTTTGCATTTTAGGGACATGACGTCTACCTACTCGTTTTTTGAGCATTTTCCAGACAGTGCGTCTGGTCGTATTTTGTATTCTTACAACATTTTCAGTAACTGGTCATCATCTCCCATTACATTTCAGCATTTTTAGTTAGTAGGTTTTTCTAATTTTTTTTTCTAGGAATGTTTATAGCTTTCTAGCTTTCACATTCTTCTCCGATTTTTGCTCTTTTTTGGCATTTTTATAGCCACAGGACACCATGTCCACTTTTACTTTTCCAACATTTTCAGTCAGCAAGCGTATTATCCGCTCATTTTTGCAACGTATTCAATGACTGGACATCATCTCGTGTTGCTTTATTTGTCGGCTTATTCGATCAGTGGATGCTATGTCCGCCCTGTTTTTGAAAATATCGATTAGTGAACATGATTTTCACCGAATCATAAGTGAGTCAAATATTTTCAAATTTCAAGGCTTTCAAATTTTCCACAGATTTTTGCTCCTGTTTAGCACTTTTAGCTATTTATCATTTTCGGGAAATTGCGTCCACTCGTATTTTTGTAGTATTTTTGAAGTCTTGAATTCCATAAAATTTTTGCTTATTTTTAGCATTGCAGTCAGTGGACATTTTTCCTGCATACAATGAATAGTATATAATCGAATCACTGCATCCATTCGCTCAGAATGTAAAAAGCAATTTGACGACTGATTCTTAATCTAGAACGTATTTAAAAAAAAAAACTTGTTTCCGTTTTTTCTAGCTACTCCCCTTCCGAGGGGTCCACCCCACTTTCTTGAAAATTCGTGTATCTCCCCTATTATTGGTTAAGCAAAAAAATGTTTCAAGTAAATATTCTTTATTGAAAGATTCTCTACATTTTTGTTCATTACAAAAATTTCATTTGAAGCAACCCTTGCGCTCCAAATTTCAAAAATATACTTTCAGAAATACTGAAAATTGAGTTTTTCTCATTTATTACAAGAAATATCGAAGATAGCCCGAAATGTGTAATAACAACAAGTATTTAAAATAAAGTTTTACATCTAAAAAGTTCATTGCAATACCCCACCCTTCACTCCTAAGGATCCACCCCCTGGGCCCCATTTTCCAAAATTTTTTTTTTCCAGTGGCGAAGTGCGTTTTTTGGTCATAAACGGAAAATTATGCGAGAGGCATTAAGTTTCGTATGGTGAACAAGGATACCATGAGAAATTTTTTGAGCCTGGGAGGCCATTGCCAAACCCCATAGGAGAGGCAGGGAAGGTTCAGCCCCTTTCCCCATTTTACGTAATTGGGCTATCGGATCTTTTTTGGTGTCATTTCTGTATCATTGAATCCCGCTAAAATCAAAAATGTCATTACTGTCAAGATTCGAGGAAAAGAAGTCCCTCAAATTTGAGATTTTTCTACTGAAATTTTCGCATTTTCCCTCAAAAATGCTTAAAAATTACATTTTTTCAACTTCCCACTCTGGGGCGCAAGGGTTGCTCCAAATGAAATTTTTGTAATGACCAAAAATGTAGAGAATTCTTCAATACAGAACTTTTACTCGAAACATTTTTTTGCATAACCAATAATAGGGGAGATACGCGAATTTTTAAAAAAGGGGTGTGGACCCTTGGAAGGGGAGGGGCTAGAAAAAATGGCACCCAAGCTTATTTTTTTCTAAAATACGTTCTAGATTAAGAATCAGTCGTCAAATTGCTTTTTACATTTGGTGTGAGCGGAAGTCTTTTTTTGCAGTACCTAATTCGACTAAGTATACTAGAAGGTATATTTTTGAGGAGTAATTCTTTGTCATCGATTTGAGATTGGGCGAAAGAGTCCATATTTCAATAAATAGAATGTAGATACCGAAAGGAACAAGAGACGTGATTGCCTTGCTGAAAGTGGTCATTCAAGGGACACTGAATGCTAATAGGGAAATCATTGCGTGTTTCATAGATTATGAAAAAGTATTCAATCTTGTTAATCATGAGAAGTTGATGGAAATCCTGAAGAAATGAAATATTGATGACAAAGACCTGCGAGTAATCCAAAATCTGTACTGGAACCAAAATGTAAACATCAAGATCGGGAAGTAGTACTTGAAGAATAAAAGCAGCATAAGGAAAGGAGTGCACCAACGCTGCGCTCTATCACCAAAGTTGCTCAACATGTACTCTGAAGAAATAATGAAAGAAGCACAAATAGGAAAAATGGGGTCGAAGATTAATGGAGAAAGAATAAATGGGATAAGTTATGCAGACAACAAGGTAATAACCGCCGAAAAAAAAGTGTAGATGCAGAGGGTGATCGACCAGATAAATAGCGCTGGATTGAAATAAGGAATGAAAATTAATTCTGGCAAGACTAAAGTCATGAAGTTTACAAAAAAACGATGATAGAGAGGTACATATCAAGATTGGAATGCAAGAAATAGAGAACGTAAACAAATTCCAATATTTAGGTGCACTGATAAACAACAGCGGGAGAGATCCGAAGGAGATCAAAACATGAATTGGCATAGTAAAAAGTGTGTTCAACAACCTCAAGAAAGTGGTTGGAAATCGAAGCATGGATTTGGACCTCCAAAAAAGGATAATGTGGTGTTATGTTTGGTTTGGACAATCCTGATATATTCTTGCAAAACATGACCCATGAGTGCGGAATGTGAATAGATTTCCACCTTTGAAATGTGGTGTTATCGAAGACTACTAAAAAATCTCATGGAAAGACTATGTAACCAACCAAGTAGTTTTAGCAAGAATAGGAGAATAACGGAAAGTCCTATTAAAAGATATCAAGAACAGGAAGATGAAATATATAGCAATACCTATTGCGCACAAAATTCGAGAGAACGGTATCTTCATACTAGCTGTAAAGGGGAAAATACTAGGGAAAACAACGAGAGGAAGAAGATGGTCAGAGCTACTAACAACAAACTCACCAGCCAACTCACCTTGCAAGGCCCTGAGAGATACCATCAAATGCGCAAGGAGCCACCAAATATGGGCAAATATATAGATGCACACAATCTCCTATCAAGGAGACACGACTACGACGACGATGACTCATTTGCACAAATTGAAAAGCAGAAACCAGTGGAGAAGAATAGATATTATTGTAAAGCCATTAAAACTAGGTTTTATTACTTATTTTATTTTTTTATTCCTCCATCAAAAATGATTCCCAAATCCCTATAAAAAAAAAAACGTTGGGTGATTTTGAAGCATTTCAGTGGGCAATTTGTATTTTGTATGAATCAAAAAATCTTCAAATTCGCAATCTACAACTTTTCAACTTCCTTATAAAGGGCGAAGAGTGGTATCGAATTTTGAGGTCTGAGGTCAATGGTTCAGTAAAGTGTAATATAAACTAGAATCAAATATGGGGGGGGGGGGGGGTGATCCAGATTTCTAGCGGGTGGCACGGGTGGCATTACCCAAACATTTTCTTCGAAATTTACTCCATTTTAAAGTTTATTATAGCTTTGTTGTCCTCTGGTCTGGGAAGCTCAAAATTTGAGAGGTTTCTCACTCGAAGCAAACTACTTTAACCAATTTTCGTTAAAATATGAGATTTTTTTTCGATCTACCCTTATCTTCATACTCTTAGGCCCGAATTTTAAATCATGCCTTAAAAATTAAGGTAGCCTTAAAAGTTCCTTATGGCATATTCAACCAATCAGAAAGCACGAAACGGTTCCTTAAAACCATTAAGGTTGCCTTAATTTTTAAGGTATGATTTAAAATTCGGGCCTTACTTACTCTAATGTTGACTGAACGTTATACTTACCATAGATTTAACCAATCCATGCTCTTTGTTTGTACCTTATCTAAGTACACCTATTGGACCTATTCAATTATTTGTATTAGTCATACCCGTGTAGTAGTGCAGACGAAGGAAAAAGATGAAGTGCATTTGGCCGGAGGAAATAATTTGTTTTCCACGATTACTGTTCTTGGGCAAACACGAATGATTTATCTTTGTTTAAACGCCTAAACCTAAATTCAAACGTAGGTATCGGTATCGGTCGTCGAATATTTCGTAAACATGCAACACGCTTCGGTTCGCCGAGGAAGTATTTCGTTTCAATAATTACGTAAATTTGTACGTTTGCATACGCGTAAGTACCTCATCCCGTCCTCCGACTTCGTCTCACCTTGTAACGAGGCAGCAGAAAAGAAATTACGGTACCCTCGCGAATGTGCGTTATTCTATCCGAACAAAAATTACAATTACAGCGCACGTATAATGCCGATAAATGGGTTGACTGCGGCGGCTGGGCCGCTGCCGCTGCCGCTTGCCGGGGCAAAAACTCCATAACGTACCGTTGATGCTTATTGAACTGTTGCGATGCCAAAAAAATGAGCTGAAAAAATAGTTGCCGCGGGTCGTACAGCGTTATAGCCGCATTTTCCTTCTCCATTCAGATGCGTAAATACGCGTGTACGCTGTACGTGTCGATGTCGATGTCGGTGTATAAGTAAGTAGTTCTGTAGTAGGTACTAAAATATCGCGTTTTCCTAAAAGGAAAATTCGTCTAGAAAGAGCAGAAAGTTGTTTTCTGCGGTAATAAAAAGGAGCGCGAGGGAAGTGGTGAGGTGAGGAGGAAAGGGAAGGGAAGGGAAGGGAAGGGAAGGGAAGGGAATGGAGAAAAAGAGAGACGCGATCGAATTTTCGCACAATTTTCCTCACTCGATTATCAATATTATCTAGATTTTTTGAGAAAAACCAACAAAAGAAAATAAATATTGGAAAGGGGCGCAGTCGAGATAATAAAGGAATAGCAAAACAAACTTAATGGCACTTGAAGCAATGAAAAAGTCCATAACAAGCAATGAAAAGTCCGACATTTATTGTTATCGCGTTTTAGGGAACTGCGAACTGGCGCTGCGGCTGCCGAATGAAGAAGAAGTTGGTAATTTAGTTAGATAGCGAAATCTAAATCTACTGCTGGAAACCCGACTCGCCCCGAAAAAGCCGACAAGTAATTTACGTAAAATTCTGGCGTAACTGTAGCTATGCCCGACCTTCCTATCGAGATATCGAACTGCCGATGCCGTCTGCCGCGATTATTAGTACCCCTAGTCCCCTACCCACCATATATACCTATCGTGTTTAGAATTTTTACGGTACGGTACGTAGACGTACCTACTCCTGTTCGAGGGTATAATACTTATTCTTTCGTTATAAAGGATGTTACGTACTTTTTCGACTTTTAAGGTGCTCAGCTCTACGCTATGACTGTGCTTGCACATACATTGCTTGCTTACGGATGCTGCTAGATGCTGCATGAATATCAAATTACCTACCTAAGGTTTACGATTTAGCATTTAGGGTGTAATCGAAGGAAGTCTGGCGCGGCGTACATATACGTAGCTGTAATAATTCCTTGTAGGCATTTGACTATCTGCTTATTTGTAAATATTTATTAGCGTTATTACGATTACGATTACCAATTACGGACACTGCGCTGGTTTTATGACATTCATTATTGGATATCTATGACGAATGGTCCACGCTCGCACGTAATATCGATTGAAAATGATTAATTTGGTGAAAAAAAATAGTAAATATGGAGACATCGAGTCTGTGTACCATATTTGTCCGCGGTGTGAGCCTTGTATAGCTACTTACGAGCAAGCTAAGGCGCCTATAACGTACTTGTAGCTATGCATTCATTTCACCAATGTCCAAACATTAGCGGATTTTATGAGAAGGAAGCTTTTCACTCTTCGAACCCAGTAATTATGTACATATATAATGTACCATAAGTACCTGCAGCCTGCAGGGCTGGTGGAACAGAACAGAACAGAACAGTATGAACAAATAAAAACACCAAAATTTCTGTTTTCACGGAACAATAACCAGAACAGAACAAAATAATGTTCTGAACAAATAAACGAGAACAGAACAGAACAGAACGTATGAAAAATATTGTTTTGTTCTGTTCAGAACAGAACAATATAATTTTTTTCTGTTCGTGAATTTATAATTTTTCAGAATTTTCAAGCTTTTTTGAGGATTTGGAAATTCCCCCTTTCCCTCCTCCCCATGAGTTCAAGCCTAACATACCAGAAAACCACATTTTCTCACTTGGACATCAATTTATCAATTTTTAAAAAATTGAACAGAACAGAACAGAACATAGCAAAAAAGACCAGACCAGACCAGAACAGAACAGAACAAAACAGAACAAAACAACTGGAACAAAACCAGAACAGAACAAAACAATTTGTTTAAGGATCCGTTCCTGAACAGAACAGAACAAAATGACGTTCTGTTCCACCAGCCCTGCCTGCAGGCTTCTATATAGTTCTTACTTATCATAAACTAGGAAAATTGACCTTTTTGCCATCTCGCAGCATTAGGCCATTTTTTACGATGCGATGTAAGAGAAAGAAGTTCAAGAAAGCTGCGCTGAAAGAGACTGAGATGAGAAAGGCTGAAATAATGAAGATACGTAAATTCAGGTATATCGCCCCTTTCACATAGGCGGTGATACGGAGGGGGCAGCTCCGAAATGTTGAATTAGCCCCCCTCCCAAATCATTTTCGTGTGTATGTTTCACTCAAAAAAAATTGCAAACACCTAATTTTCAAGTGATAAACTATCAATATGTGACGAATTTCCTGCTCTTATCAAATTACCTACTAAAATGGTATTTTTGATGAAGAAAATAATTAGGTGCTTACTAATAATCAATCAAAAACGATACACAATTATCAATTGTTAAAACAGAAATTTTTTCAAAAATTCTGTAAATCTTGTTTTACCATGTATACCTAGTAGGGTGACAATGAAACCGAAATTTTCGTTTTCAAAAATGCTCACCCTCCAAAAATGTTCATTTGTATGAAAAAAAATTATTCCCAAAATTTCACTTCTCTGAGTTGAGGTTAACCCGTGCCGCCCGGCACTCAAAGTTGAGGACGCGACGCCCGAGCGCGTTCGATGCTACCCCGCCACCGTACGCGGTGATGAAGTTTTTTGCGTACGGGCTACGTTAAAAAAATGTTCTCACGTCGTTATGGGGGGTCAGGGGAGGGGTAGGTGTTAAAATATTGCTCAATAAGGAATCGTTCTAGGTTATATAGAGTATACTCAGCCTGACCCAGTCTGTTTAGAAATTTTTTTTGTGATTTTATGACTGTTGAAAAAACTTGTAAATACAGCGATTTTTTCTCAATTGCTTTCGATGTTTTTCGCTTTAAATCAGCCCTCAAAAATTTAAAACCCCAAGTTTTTGGAAAATTTTCGCTACCTTCTCTTCTCTTTACAATACTTGAGTGTGAAATACTTGCAGATCATAGTTGAGAGCCGATTTCTGTGTTAAAAATATCGAAAACAAGGGAGAAAAAATCGCTATACTTACAAGTTTTTTCAACAGTCATAAAATCACAAAAAAATTTCTAAACAGTCTGGGTCAGACTAGGTATACTCTATAGAACCTAGAACGGTTCCTTATTGAGTAAAATTTTTACACCTACCCCTCCCCTGACCCTCATAACGACGTAAGAACATTTTTTTAACGTAGCCCGTACGCAAAAAACTTCATCACCGCGTATGGTGGCGGGGTAGCATCGAACGCGCTCGAGCGTCGCGTCCTCAACTTTGAGTACCGGGCGGCACGGGTTAACCTCAACTCAGAGAAGTGAAATTTTGGGAATATTTTTTTTTCATACAAATGAACATTTTTGGTGGGTGAGCAATTTCAAAATTAGAAAAAAAATTTTACCCATGCTTTTCATTGTCACCCTAATACCTAGCAAAAAAATACGAAATTTCGTAAAAAAATAAAGCTTCAAAAATCACCAAATTTCTACACCAAAGAAATTAAATTTTTTCAAACAACAAACTATTTATTAATTTTTTTCTGAAAATCATCAATTTTTCAAATTTTAGCCCTCGCTTCGCTCGGGCATATGAATGTAAAATTATATTTTTAAGAATGAAAGGTTGAAGATTTCGCCTCCGTTTTAATACTAAAATTTTATTTATTTGATTTAAGTAAAGAAAAAAATGAATAAATTCAGCTTTTGGATTTCGTTTTCTTCAAAAATTTTCGCCCTCGCTTCGCTGGGGCTTAATAACTTTAATTTTACACAATTCATCCACAAACTGATAGTATGAATCCTCGTTCCTTCCATTGATTTTGCATATTGGAAAAAGGTTAAGTAAAAATCTCGTAATGATAAGGATGAAATTTTTTTTGAGAGGGTCGAAAATTAACTTTTTTTAAAACTGGGGCTCAAGCCCCCCCCCCCCCCCCCCGGGTCCATCTCCGTCTATGCCCTTTCAGAGGCGTTGCCAGAAATTTTTCATGAAGGAGATCCAAAATTGTATAATTTTTGGAGAAATTTTGAATTCTTCCCCCTCCCCCCCACCACCACGACCACTAAATTCCTTTTTATTATAAAAACACTAAATTCGAACTTTGAATCATTTTCATAAATATTGAGGAATCGCACAGGCGTTATAAAGTTCTTATGCGATTTGCATAGCATGTTTAAGAAAAAAACTTTAATGAAAACGTATTGGATCAAACAACTTACATACTAATTATTTTGACCTTGAAAACCCCCAAAAAGCCTATCCAAGCAATGGCGTCAGAAGCTTACTTTAAAAGGGTGCAAAGTAGGTATGGAGACTTGGAATATCAGAAGGGAGCCTTTTTTGCATAGTTGATTGAAATAGTTTATATAATTTTGTGATTTCGTTCATGCTCGAACGAAGCTTTGAGGAAATTTGATTTTTAATGCTCCAAGAAAGCATTTTTCCATCAAGTTCCTGACGCCAAGGGAGGGGGGGGGGTCGAGACCCCTTCGGTGGCTACGCTTCTGGCCCCTTTGAAGTTATATTATAGGTAACATCTCAAAATAAGTGAACTTTTTCACTTTTGGATATTTTAGCATCGAATTAAAATCGAAACCACATGCAAACACTCGACAATAAACAAGAACGAAGTATTACGTGGTGCGATATGTCGTCTAGGTCTGACCAGAATATGAATATATGCATCTAAAATATAATTACCAACATATTTCAACTTGTACAAATTATTCGAGTTGATAGGTGGTCACTAGTCACTGACTCGCTGGTCACGAATTCGTATAATAAATGTTACGAAGTGCGACGAAAATTCAGTCAATTTCGAATTCGTACTTTACGACTAGGACTAGGTACGAGTTCGTACCAGTACATTCGTGTATTCGTTCGTCGTCCGTTTGGCATGTTAATTAGTAATTATAAATATTGTAGGTAGGTAACTGTATAACGCAGCGTAGTGTAGCTGGACCCACCTATACATACGTATTTAGGCTGTAGATATACCGTACCGTACTGAGCTGTACTGTAAGTAGGTAAGTTATGTTATAGTTGGAAGGTATCTAACTATATTTTGAACGATTGTATGTATGTGTATGTACATACGAAAGGGTTACGATTGTGAATTGTACATATGTGTTTCGGCAACGAAGATGAATTATTGTCGAAGTTCGAAGTAGCTCGCAGGATGAAGATTATAAATGGAAGGAGGGCGTGAAATTTTTTTGTTAAACATTGGCGAACCCTAAAAATTGGAAATTTTTGTAGAGTAGATATCTACCTACACGATTTTCCAAGATTAGAAAATTTTTCAAATCTTGGAAAATTTTTAAAACTTATAAACTTTTTTAAAACATGGACTCGCTGTTCTAATAATTGGGCGATTTTAAACTCTTTGGACTTGAACCATTTTCTGAAAATAAAAATAGATCAATTTTCCAAAACTCGCACAATTTTCTGAATAGTATATTATGCAACAAGGGAGATAAAGTGATTTTCGACGAATTTTGAGGTTTATTGCCCGAGCGAAGCGAGGGAAATAACTCAAAATCGTCGAAAATCATTTATCTCCCGAGTTGCATACGATATTTTTCATTGTAGAGGGAGTAAAAGTCGAGTTTGAGCACTCGAGCGATTCGCGAGAGGGAGTAAAAGTAGACTTTTACTCCCTCTACAATGAAAAATATTTTTTAAACCTTGGATCATTCAAAATCGCAGAAAATTTTCAAATACCTATTGAATATTATTAGAGGTGTTCTCCAGTGGCGTAAAGACGAGAGGGAGGACAAACCCCACTCCCCAGAAGCCCTTCAAAAATGAATTTTTTATTCGAAAAGTATTGGTGATCTTTAAAACATATTTTTTCGACATCAATAACGTATATTCTACAAAAAAAATTGTCCTCGCTTGAAAATCGAGACTTCACAAAAAATCAAAATCATCTAAATTTTTTATACTTTTTAAAGATTTTCTCACAACAATTTTTCGAATTCAACGTGAGTACTTAAATTTGACATGTCAGTTTTTCACGACTCCTTCCCTTTTGCTTTTCTTTGTTATTGTAATAAAAACTGATTATTGAACATTGCAAAATAGTATACCTGTGGCGTCGGAAAATGGTGTTCAAGAAGTATATTGTACTCCCGAAATCAGCGACCGGGGTAAAAATTATCAAATGTACACCCCCTCACCCGAATTACATCAGATAGGGGGTTTCAAAGCATTAAAACATGAAAAAATGTATCCATACCCAATTTTTACCCTCCCAAAAAAAGCTTCCGACGCTACTGTATTTCTGACACCCCCCCCCCCAGAAGGGCGCCCAGTTACGCTACTAAATAAGAAAGAAATACATTTTTGTCTAGCAAAGCTTTTATGGCGGAAAATTGTCGAGAGTGGTTTTGTTGATAACCTCAAAGAGGTCCCCCCCCGACCTCAGTCTAATTCTTTTAGAGGGGTTAATTTCTCCTAAAAGCTGTTTTTCCACATTATCTTCCCAGGGTTTGATTTCAGGCTAAAAACAGCTCAGTACTTTTTTGTTCTAAACTCAACTTCCAAAATTTGTGTAACCCGGACCCTGAGACCCACTATAGTTACTGTGTTAGTTTTACGTTTTATGTTGAATAGTAGATAGGTAAGTGTGTGGTTTAGAAGAAAGGTAACCCGTTCTTTTGAATTTACCTACCTACACGTAGTAATACGTACGAGTATGTACATGTATGTAGATGTTCTTGTTTTGTACCTAATCTAAAAGAGTCGACGTGCGGCTGGTATTGAGCCTGTAGGCTCAAACTTGGGCGACCCGACGCAGCGGTTTGTTTACTTCTTGACGAAGATTTGCCTTTGTATGGTATACTCGTATTTCATCGTAACAACGTTGCGTTGCGTTGGGTTGGGTTTATTCGTTTACATACTTTTCTTTGACGCATCCAAACGTTTATCACTATAAACAGTTAAGCTAAACAGTCGAATGTTTGGATAACTTTATAACTACATACTACATTTATACTACATATAACCCGAGTTGAATGACTGAATAAGATAAATGCGTGTTTAAACATCAACAGCTCAACCCTCAACACCATCTCATCGTCGCATATACGAGCAATATGCAATAGGCAATTGGCATAGGCAGCGTTATATGTACCTTTACCTACCAGAGATGAGCTCGGATTATCCGATACTCGGATATACTCGGTTATATCCGGTATCCGAGTATCCGAACGGTTACTTCGGATATCATTTTGGATAAATATTATTCGGATATTATTCGGCTATTATTCGGCTACATCCGAGTATAAAAATTCGAGTTTCTGAATAGAAAATTTTTTTCCAAACTTAAATTTCCTCAACATTTTTTCGACTTCAATTTTTCCTGAATTTAATATTTTTATAATTTTTTAGAAAATTTTCTGATCAAGTATCAAGTTGGAAAAATTGTGAAAAACGAGAAAGCTTCTTTTGAAAAATTCGAATTTGAAAAGTCTAAGAAATTTTCAATTAGATAAATTTCAAAACGGGGAAAAAATTGAGAAACATTTTTTAAACTATCGGAAAAAATTTTCGAATTGGAAGAAATTTTAAAACATGTACTTAAAGTTGGAAGAAATTTGAAGAAATCAAAGTTGGAAAAATTTTTTGTGCTAAATTTTCAATTCTAAATTTTTCAACAATTTTCCAAATTTAACTTTTCAATTTTTTTTTCAGTTTCATATTTTTGAAGGTTTTTCTAATTTTGAGTTCAAAGAAATTTTAGAAAAACATGAAGTTGAAAAAATTTCGTTTTAAAATTTATAAATGAAAAAAATTGAAGAAAAATTTGGTAAAAATTTTCGAGTCAAAATAAATTTTTAAAAGTACGAGTGAAGTTGAAAGAAATTGAAAAAATTGAAGTTGGAAAAATTTTGAGAAAATTTGAATTAAGAAAAATTTACAGTTGTGAAAAATTTTTAATTAAAAAAAAATTTAGTACTAAAAATTTTTTCCAACTTTGATTTCTTCAAATTTCTTCCAACTTTAAGTATTTATGTTTAAAATTTCTTCCAATTCGAAAAATTTTTCCAATAATTAAAAATTTTTTGCTCAAATTTTTTTCCATTCTGAAATTTTTCTAATTGAAAATTCTTAAACTTTTTTCAAATTCGAATTTTTCAAAAGAAAATTCATCATTTTTGTTTTTCAAAATTTTTCAACTTATTGATACTTAATTAGAAAATTTTTTTAAAAATTGTCAAATTATTAAATTAAGGAAAAATTGAAGTTGAAAATTTTTTTGAGGAAATGTAAGTTTGAAAAAAAATTACTATTGAATTCGCTAAACCACACCCAATCTCGGTTACTTTTTCTGATATATCCGAATAAAAAATTGGAATTTCGGATAGTTTATCCGAACTTCGGATAGATTATCCGGAATTTCTCGGATACAAGCGAATAACCGAAACGTACATCCGTGTTCATCTCTGCTACCTACTACCTAGTAGCTAGTGCCTAGTGCCTATAGAGACCAAGATCGGCTAGATCTATTCGTGTACGTTCATCTTTGTTTATAGTTGTACACACGTAGGTCATAGATACCACGTACCAATACCATAATAGTGTAGGTAAATTAGACAAAAATCAACATTTCTGGCGAGCAACGCTTTTATGGCGGAAAACTGTCGAGAGAGGTCCCCTGAGTAACCCCTAAGAGTTACCACCCCCCAGACCCCTTGCTAATTTTTTTGGGGGAGTTCCACCCTCCTAAGAAACAGTTTTTTGCTTCTATCTTATTTGGATTTGATTTTGCGGTAAAAATAGTTCAGTACTTTTTTGTTCTACAGTCAATTTCCAATATTTTTTGTATGAAAATTTTTTTGGTACGACCATTAGCAGAGGAAATAGAGAGTCCTGAAAGAAGCGGGTTATGAGAAAAATACATCATTTGAACACATGATAATAGGTATAAAATCGTTCTTAACTGTGTGTTTCGGCCATGAAAATAGTAGTATTATGTAAATTGATGGTATTAATACTCACTTGACCCCTCCCCTTCCTATGTGCCCACCCCACCTTACCAATTTGTTTTTATTCAGCAGTGGCAATATGATGGAGGGGTGGGGTGGAGTGGGCACGTAGGAGGAGGAAGAGGATCAACTTTCGTTTTGATCACTGTTTTTTTTAGTCTTAGAAGTGTAATGGAGAAATTTGAATCAGCGCTAAATTTTAGACCAGGAACAGTTGAACGCTTTTTTTAAGAAGTTTTTTTTTTTTTACATTGCTGACCTTTCTTGGTAGGGTTTCTAAATCTTGGAAATTTTTGTTACACCCGGAAAATTCTAGGTTTTTTTACCTCTAAAAATCTTGGTTTTGCTACACCCAGAAAAAATTTAGGATGCCACCATTGGATTGATAGGTAGGTATAAATATACTACCACATAGGTAGTTACACACGGTTATTCGAGTTATGTACACTTGTTGCTGGTAAACTTGCAAAGTAATGTGATATGCTGATGTTGCCTTTGAACGTGACAGATTTCAATTTGCTTGGAAATCGTACCGTGCTCATCGAACGTTTGAAAAATATCGACGAGTCGTTTTCATGTTTTTTTTTTTTTTTTTTCTTGTCCTCCTAGTCTCTTTTTCTCTCTTTCATAAAATATCTGTCTGTCTCTCTCTTTGAGTCGCAATTCATGACGACCGACTTGCTAAGAAATCTATCAAACGGTTTACGCTGACCTCGTTCGTTTGTTTATTGTATTTCATGATGCTCGTACGTATAACGTATGTAAGTAATGTACACCCGTGTACACCTTCTTATTTAAAATAAGACGTCGCTTTGTTACCGAATATTCCTAAAGAGAAAATCATTTAGGTATGTAGTACACGTGCGAAAAAAGAAAATTTTTGAAAAATAAAGCGATGAGCTACCTAATTCAGAATTAAATTCCTTTCGGACAAGAACACCCGTCGATCGCGTCGATCTACAGGCAACAAAACGAACACCTCAGACCTTACATTTATACAGGTTACGAAGTACATTGTTGGAAAATTTTCTTTCAAGTACCTATTTCCTACCTACCACCCAAGTTCGAACTAAACTACGTAGCGTATAGTGAAGTACCGTAACCCAAAACCTAAGTAATGTTAATATCGAAACGGCTGTGGCTGCGGCAGCGGGTATTCGTAATTACAAGTGTTAGTAAATAAGAGCAAATTTATTCGCCTAATGAAAAAGCGAATTTCGAGCTTTAATCGCGCCAATAAATTAAAAACGTAATACGAGACACGGTCAAAAGTTACCACGTAAACGTGTAGTCGTGTAGTCGCTAGTATTAGCGGTTAAAAAGATATTTATGTTTACCGTCGCAATTGAAAACGATTCGCGAATAATTCTCGTGTAGCTTTCCACGTACTAAATATACTGTACTTGGCTTTTGTTGCCGTTAGCGTTGCTCTTCGGTTAATTTTTCGACCAAAATTCGCAGCTTTGTTCTCCGCCGAATGAAATTATAACCTATTCTATTAGGCAGAGTGTTGATTCGGGATTGTTTTTCGTTAGATATAGGTATAGGTACCTCTACCTATACGTATAATGGGATGGGGATTTTCGTTTTGAGTGAAGAAAATGGAAAAAAACTGAGTAGGTGGTAGGTTTTTATCTCGTTCAGAAATTTTCTATTTTCTCCTCCTCCAATTATGGTAGGTGTCAAAAATGATGGAAGAGTCCTCAGAGTCCTGTGTAGCAGCTTGATCTGCTGAGCCAAAAATTAATTCTCCTTCCTCCTCTATTAGTCCAGTCATTTTAGGAGTTGACCCCTCAAAAATTAAATCCTGATTTTTTTTCGCGTTTTACGTTCGTAATGGTCCACTACACAACATACTGAAATGGACACCCCACAACCCCCCTCTACCACCAGGGGAGGGGTAAATGTCTGCTAAAACCCGGGTTTTCGTGAATATCTCCTCAAATAAGCCTAAAAATTGAAAAATAGTTATGAACAATCTTGTTTTACGTGTAATTTCCTATGAAAAGGTTTTTTTGTTTTTTCAAAAACACTCAATTCCTTGACCAAAAATCAAGGGTAACAACACCTATTTTTCAACAAAAATGATTGTTCATAACCATTTTTCCGTTTTGAGGCTTATTTGACTTGAGGAGATATTCACAAAAGTTTCGATTTTTTCAAAAAATGCTGTAAATTGTTGAAAAATATGCGTTTTTTACCCTTAATTTTTTGGCAAGAAGTGGGTGTTTTCGAAACAAAACGAACCTGTCTGATAAGAAATTACACGTAGAACATGAATGTTCATTAGGGTGGAGTGAAAAAAAAAACATATCTTGGATTTCGACCAAATTTGGTGGAGTGATTTACTTTGAGTGGGAGGCTACCCAAAAAAATTTGAGCCCCCCAGGTGCAAGGGAAGGGGAGCAGGGGGTGCTCAAAGTGCACCTCCTTTTGAAAAAAACGCAGTTTTTTGTGTTTTTTAGAAAATCAAAATCGTGCGAGAAGCCGTTACACCACTCAAAAGTTGCGATTTGAGTTTCTACAACTCCCTGAACCATCGCCGTCCTCCTCCGATCAAAATTCAGACTGCTACTAGGGGGTCCAAAAGTTGCAGATTGCAATATTTCAATAAAATGAATTTTTCACTAAGGTGGAATAATTTTTTTCATCGAGTAATTGAGCAAAAAATTTTTTTGGATCACTGAAAGTAAATTTTGAAAAAAATTATGAAAATTTTATGCGCCAGTGCAGCCAACAGCGAATCGTAAAATTTCAAAATACAGAATTTATGTCAACTTTGAATTGAATGAATTGATTACTTTTTCGTTTGAAAATATTATGAATTTTTTTCACTCATTAGAAGTAAATTTCGTAAATTTTTCGTAAAATTTACGTTTATCTCGAATTAATTTTTTTATCGTTTGAAAAATTCACAGTATTATTTTTGTTTTTAATCAGATCAATAGAAGTATGTTTTGATGTTGAAGCGATTGTTGAGAAGCCAAGCTGGTAGGCTGTCAGCTCCATAAGAGAACGCTAGAAAATTGAAAAAAAAAACAGAACTGGTATATTCTCTCGCAGGCATAAAAAGAAATACAAGACAATTTTTTTGAAAATTACCCCTCAACTTATATGCGGAGAGGAACGCGAACAGCTAGGTACCAAAGTTTTAAAAAAATGATGAAAATCTTAAACAGGATAGTCCTTTTTTGTTTCGAATTTTTTCAAAAAGGTTTGGTTTTTCAATTTATAACTGGCTACAGTGATATACAAAATTTTCCGAAAAATTTCCGAAATTTACTTCTAGTGAGTGAAAAAAATTCATAATGTTTTCAAGCGAAAAAGTAAACAATTCAAAGTTGGCATAAATTCTGTATTTTGGAATTTTACGATTCGCTGTTGGCTGCACTGGTGCATAAAATTTTCATAATTTTTTTTTTCAAAATTTACTTTTAGTGGTCGAAAAAAAATTTGTTGCTCAATTACTTGATGAAAAAAATCATTACAGCTTAGTGAAAAATTCATATTATTGAAATATTGCAATCTACAACTTTTGGACCCCCTAGTAGCAGTCTGAATTTTGATCGGAGGAGGACGGCGATGGTTCAGGGAGTTGTAGAAACTCAAATCGCAACTTTTGAGTGCTGTAACGGCTTCTCGCACGATTTTGATTTTCTAAAAAACACAAAAAACTGCGTTTTTTTCAAAAGGAGGTGCACTTTGAGCACCCCCTGCTCCCCTTCCCTTGCACCTGGGGGGCTCAAATTTTTTTTGGGTAGCCTCCCACTCAAAGTAAACCACCCCACCAAATTTGGTCGAAATCCAAGATATGTTTTTTTTTTTCACTCCACCCTATTGTTTATAACCATTTTTCCATTCTGAGGCTTATTTGAGGAGATATTCTCAAAAGTTTCGATTTTTTCAAAAAACGTAAATTGTTGAAAAATAGGCGCTTTTTACCCTTAATTTTTGGTCAAGGAAGTGAGTGTTTTTGAAAAAACAAAAAACCTTATGATAGGAAATTACACGTAGAACAAGATTGTTCATAACTATTTTTCAATTTTGAGGATTATTTGAGGGGATATTCACGAAAAACTGGTTTTTAACTGACATTTACCTCTCCCCGGGGGTAGCGGAGGGTTGTGGGGTGTCCATTTTAGTATGTTGTGTAGTGGACCATTATGAACGTAAAACGCGAAAAAAATCAGGATTTAAGTTTTGGGGGTTTGGTACATTTTTTCTCTTATTTGCCTGGACTATATTATCTAAAAATAACTTCTTTAAACGTTTGCCACTTTTCTGCAAAACCTAGAAAAGGTAAAGAAACTTTAAATTTTCGCTTAAAAATCATCATATAAGACTGAATTGTGTTGTCTCTAAACGTTATTTTCCCTTTACAAACTGAAATGTTGAAAAAATAATGAATTTTCAGCTTTTAAAGGTGTTTTTCTGCAATTTTCGCCTTTTTTCCTTCCGGGTAGATACACTTGATTTGTCTATTTGTTTAGAGAGCACGAAGACGAAACATTCGATTCGCGAAAAATCGTATGAACTACCCCCTTTCTCTACTTTACAGTTCCCACCTGAAAAGTTTCAATAGGATTGAAGGAGAAAAAATTTCGCCCTCCCTTTTCTGTCGTCAGGGGCTCACTCTCAAGCGCAGATTCCTCTCTGTTCAAATATTTTATGTTAAGAAGTCTAGAAAACTTGGAAAAATTTGGTCTAAAAAACAATTTTTGGGAAATATCTAGTAGCAACCATATTGTAATATTTTTTTCAGAGTTATTAATTCAACTTCGTGTTTTTTTATCCTATTTGATTTTAATTTTCAATTTTCGGCATTCAATTTTCCAGTTTGAATTTTTGACTTTAGATTTTTCAGTTTTCAATCTTCTATTTCTGGCATTCAGTTTTTGATTTTTTATTATTGACATTCAATTTTGGATTTTCAATCAAAATGAGCGTATCAATCCTTTTCCCTCTTCATTCTAGATAGGTAGTAGAAAATTTGAATATTTTGAAGCAGAAAAAAAAGTACCCCTCCATTTTATTAAGGTCATAATCCAGTTGAAAATGGAATAGAAGTGCATTTTCGAGACTGTTTTACCATAAATTGATCTATGATTTTACCTAAAGAGGTCTGACGGACTCTGAATCAAGAAAATAAGTTGGGGAATAGCTTTTGAACTAAAAAATTATGGAGAATAAAGTAAAATTATCTGAAAACGTTTTTTGAATACCTACTTAGTAATGAGAAAAAGAATGATTTTCGATCTAAAAATTTCGATAGACGCGCAGTGTTACATAATGCCAGTTTGATTCTTTCGTGGTATTTTTTACACATGTAGCATTCTGGGTAAAAATGAAAAGTCGGAGACAAATTGCGATTAATTTGACGAAGAGTTCGACTAAAAAAGCACTGGCACGGACAATGAAGCGCACGCGCAGATAGAATTCGAGTTGGTAGAACGAGCTGGCTATGACGAATTACCTAATTAGCTTTTCGAGCAGAACATATCGAATTCGTCGCTGCAAATTATCGGAGTACCTATTCTCGACATCTCGACTGCACTCACTGCTAGTAATATAGGTACGTCTACGTCTACGTATTACGTACGTGTATACTGTGTACTTTACAATTACATAGCCCGATAGCCGCGCTGCCGTGGCCACGTAGATACCTGTATAGATATAAATAATATAGGTAATACTTCTCGGAATTGTATTTGTAGCCTTAGCCTATGGGTATGTAGGTATGTAGGTAGGTAATTAGGTATGTGGATGCCATGTCGTGAAGATGAAGATGATGATGAAGAGCGAGTAGAGAGGAAACCGAATCGACCGCAATGCAAGTATAAAAGTTAACGCGTGAAAGACGGTCTTTTTTTTTGTCGAATTATAAGTGTCCTTTTACAGAGCACGAGCGCGTTACGCGAGAAGAAGATGAAAAAAAGAAAAAAAGAGAGCGAAGTTTATTCCGACGTTACGTTGTTGAAATTGAGATAGAAATTTGATATTTCCTTTGAAGCAAATTGATTCGATCATTTTGCTCGTCGTCGAGCAAGAAAGCACAAATACGAGCTCGAGCACGCAAAAGAAAAGATAAAAAGACAGATTCATCGCTTATGACTTTTTCCGTTGGTGATCCCGCAAGTATATAGTACATACTACATATATAGTATACTTATGTACTATGTAGGTATAGGCTGGTAACGGTACTCGGCTGCCTTTTCGTCGCGCAATAATGTCCTTTTTGCAGATAAATTCTTTCGCTAAACACTTTCTTTTTCATCTTTTGATATATAAGTTAGTATAGGTAATAGGTAATAGGTATAGGTATAGGTATAGGTATACATACGTTGATGTGTTTGCTTTGCTTTATACAAAGCTGAGTATCCGCTTTATGGGTATGTCGTCGAGAAAACTGAACTATGCGTCCCAAGTTTCGTAACAAACTAGGGAACTAGGGATACGTTCAGTGAAGAATCGAACGGAGGGGGAGGGGTGAGCTTCCCTCGTTCATCCCTTGCCGTTTAAAAAGTTTAATTTTGAAATTTTCATGTATCATTTGGTAAAACCACACTAGCCCAGTAGCCTTTGAATTTTTCTTTTTAATAAATATTGTTTCGATTTTCCAAAAAATCAACCCTATTACGTGGCAAAAGTTGATGCTTTTAAAGTTATTTTTTGAAAAAAATTTCGCCGTCGCTTCGTTCGAGCTTTCACAATTATTCTGACCTTTTACTAAATTTAATTTTACATTCGAATTGGTTGTTGTTTGTGCTGGTTTTATTTACAATTCCTCGAAACGATTCCTGCGGTGTGTAGTCTGTCTTTTTTTTTTTTTTAGCGATTCCGGTGTTATTCATTTTTTAAAATTTTTTTCCATCTTTTAGTACTTATTTCTTTCATAATGGTTTTCATTTGTTGTACCTACTCAATAGTTTGCTCAATTTTGGAAATTTTCCGAATGAATTTTAAATGATTCCAATCGTTTTTAAAAACTATTTTCAATCTAAGGTAGAAAATTTTCAGGTGTGGATCTACGGCAGGGGGACATAAAAGATTTGTCTCCCTCAAATGGCCCGAAACGGCTAGTAAAATATTGAAAAAATGGTAACACTGGTTGACATATAAAATGCTGTTTGTAGTTTAATGGGTGATTTCTATAGTATTTTTCACACTGATCATAAGAAAGATAGTGAAAAAATTCCATCGCCAAAGGATTTTTCACAATTTGAATTTTTTGTTGAAGGGTTCAACAAAACAAAAATAATAGAACATAAATTTTGTAGAATGTAAAATTTCTTTTCTATAAAGTCCAGTTCGTTTTTTTTAGGAGGCTTAGCTTTCGAAATATTTCAGTTGAAAGTTGAAAGTTCAACTTCTTTTTTTTATTGAAAATATCTCAAAAACTAAGTCTCCAATGAAAAAATTAATTGGACTTTACAGAAAGGAAATTTCACCCTCTACAATGTATGTTCTATTATTTTTCTCATTGAACCCTCGCTTTGCTCAGAAAATCGATTCTAAGGGCCAAAAGTTGAATCAAAAAATGTAAAACAAATTCTCAACAAAAAATTCCAATTATAAAAAATTCTGACGTGATGGAGTAAAACTGAAATCATATTCGAACTCAGCACTAAAAAGTAGGTCAGAATCAATTACGCAGAAAAAATGTTGATTTGCCGGCCTTTGGTATTTCCATCGTTACAAATGAGAAATGTTGAGAATGTGGTTCTGAAAGTCAAATTATTGAAATTCGCGTTGATCTGATCATGTTGTATCTTACTAAGTATATCTTCTCCCTGGAAAAATTCACAATTTTTTTTATTTTTTCATTAATCAGAAACAAACTGAGGAGAAAATTTTTCGTACCAGGGCAGTCACTTGTAAACCACAACCCCTGATTTTTCATTGAAAAAATGAATTTTAAGACTTGAAAGCAAAATTATCGCAAACAGGGTGTTTATCAGGATGACCTGCTGAACACGAATATGTGATTGGTTTTTTCATTTGGCCATTTCTTCCCTGAAAATTTGTCATTCTTTGCTCGAAATGCGAAATTTTAACTTGATATTGATAATGATTAATTTTCAAAAAAGAAATTGCCAAATGAAAAAACTAATCTCATATTCGTGTTCAGCAGCTCAAAATACCCCGATTAACACCCTTCTCGCGATAATTTTGCTTTCAAGTCTCAAAATTCATTTTTTCAATGAAAAATCTGGGGTTTTGTGGTTTACAAGTGACTGCGCCGGTACGAAAAATTTTCTCCTCAGTTTGTTTCTTATTAATGAAAAAACAAAAAAAAAATTATGAATTTTTCCAGGGATAAGATATGGTGAGATACAACATGATCAGATCAACGCGAATTCCAATAATTTGACTTTCACAATTTGCAATTGGCTACACTGATCGAGAAAATTTTGAAAGTTATCTTCAAAAATTTATTTTGAAAAAGAAGGTAAAATTAGCCGGCGCAAAAATGAATAACTCGGAGCCAGCGAAAATTTCACAATATTTGAATTTCGCGATCTGCAACTTTTCGACCCCCTGGTAGCAGAAAGAGCTTTGATCGGAGAAGGATGGCGATGGTTTAGGGAGATGTAGAAACTCAAATCGCACCTTTTTAGTGCTGTTTCATGAATCTCACGCCATTTTTACTTGTCTAGAATGGCAAAAAACCGCGTTTTTTCAAAAGTAGGTGCCTTTTGGAGACTCCTAGCTCCTCCCACTTCCACCTGGGGGGCTCAATTTTTTTTGGATAGTCTCTGATAGTGACCAAACAACCCTACCGAGTTAGGTCGAAATCCGAGGTATGTTTTTTTTTCGCGCTCCACCCTAATTAGTCTACAGTCCAAGAGGCAAAAAGTGCTCTAGAAATCGAAATTAGTGTGCATTTTCGCTGGACAAAAAAATCAGTTGGTTTATTGTAGGTATAGGTCCCGTAGTCCCAAAACCCCGATTTCTGATTTTCGCCCCGGCATAATAGGGAGCTGAGGCCTGAAAACCTCCCATTTTTCCCAATTTTTAAATTTGACTTTGGATAAAATTTTTTTTCACATTCTGATAGCAGACACTCCCCTGACTCCAAATATATGTCACATCCCTTGGGTCACGGGCACAATGGGGTGTTGGGCCCCCCATATGCGATTTTTTGCCAAATTCGATCATTTTTGGCACAATAATACCTCTTTAGGCGTTATGCGGTATGCTGGACAAAAAAAATCAAACGCAATGTATTCTTAGGTTCATTCCGGGTCCAATAAGCCAAAGTTTGAGAAAAACTGTTGGCAAAATAGGCCGTGGTGGAATTTCAAAGTTTCGAAAACACGCGATTTTCTCCCCCTTTGATTAAAAAATAAGTCATGAAAAAAATCTGAAACTTGGGTTGCGACATATCAAAATGGATTAAAATTTCACGAGCAGAACGAAATTATTGATGAAAATTGAATTTGAGCAATTTTAACCCATTTTGAGTCCCAAATTGGGTCAATTTTTGAGTATTTTCAAAGAATTGACATGTGACCTATGAAAGTGGGATAGAATTTCGCCAGAAATTCAACAAAACCATCCAAATTTCTTTTGAGCAACTTTTGAGAATTTTGAGCCTTAAATTTAGTCAATTTTTGATTAATTTCAAAAAATTGGCATGTGACCTATGAAAGTGAGGTCGAATTTCGCCAGAAATTCAAAAATATCATCCAAAACTTTTTTTGAGCAACTATTTTTCTTAGAGTTAGATATAGATATGTAGAGGGCCAAGGCGAAGGACGTTTTTCAGCAACCAACAATAAAGGATAGTAGAATAGAAGGAGCAAACTGCTGCGAGAATTGAGTACCATAATACAATGTGTATGGTATATATACTACGTATATAGGGTAAGGGTATAGACGTATGGTACATAGCTACAGCTAGCTACATACAATACAAGACGACTGATAAAAACGCTGATACGCTTACACGCTGAAAAGAGTTCATTTTGCTCCATTTTTGAATTCGGTTAATGACGTCTTTTGTTCCATAAAAGATGTGTTCCTCATAAGAAAGAAAATGTTTCTATAACCTATTTACGGCGACACTGTTTTCTCGATTTTCGCTTTCTTCGTCGTCATACGCTCGTAAATAACCGCATCTTTTTGTCGAAGCTCTTATCCTTACATGTAATGTAGGTAGTAGGTACTATAGGCTATCGCACATCGCATATAGTATATTTAGTGTATCTATTTCTATGCTATACGGCAACGGCATCGGCATGACATATACGCTCAAACGGGGGCCTATTTTTCAATTTGGTTTTTGCTCGCCGCCGTCGCCGCAGCACCGCGCCGACTATCGTAAAAGGACAGGGATAGAGATGGATAGGGATAGGGATAGTGTAGGGTTGTGCTCTGCTAGCATGCTAGCTAAGGAGGTACTCGTTTCGTGTACGTGTACATTTTATAGTTGTAGCGTAGACAGAGAGAAAAAGATACGATACGGAGGAAAAGGCGAAAAAGCACGCGTAGAAAGAGAGACTAGAGACGAGACCCGGTACAACTGTCGTATAAGTAACCAATATCTTAATGGCGCATCAAAAAACTTTCCAACAGCTGTCACGACCTATTACGACGTTATAGGTATACGTTTTCTATGCGACGGCGACTCTTTTTACTCGTTCGTTTTTGTACAGAATATGGAACTTTATATTTCCTATTTCCTATTCCTATTTCGTACACAAGTATACGCTTATCAAACATCTTTTGCGGCGTAGGGCGTAAAATAAATAAGAATCGCGAGCGCTGCTAAAACATTTCGGTTAATTGATGCCGAACGTACCGTGCGCGTCGCGTCGTCGTGGCATGACGTCATTTTTACAACATAAATACCTATACGCAAATTGGATGGAATCTGAATTTCGATTTCGTCCGCCCAACTCAACCCTCTCGTACGGTCGTTGTAGTTATGCTAGATTGTACGCGTAAATGTAAACGTGCCTCCATCCCTCCATCCCTCCATCCTTTCATCTCTCCATCTACAGGCCTTTGCCTCTATCTATGGAAACGAACGTCGAAATCAAAATGTTTTCTTTTCGCGTATCCTATCTCGAATCTCGCTCCAGTACAACCGTACAAGGGATCAACGTTCAACGGCTCAACGGTCATTTTCTCCTTATAGTTGTACTTATTATTGAATTTGACACGAATATTTATTCATCGTACTAAACTTGAAAATGTCGAACCGTCGAATCGATCTTTATTGCGATAATAGTTAGGCGCAAAGTGATGAACCGTAGGGGTAAGGCATCCTTAAAAAAAGTACAATGATATCTAGATGGGCGGAAGGTGGATGTACGTTCCCATTATTTGGGATCGTTGTGCATTAGGGTCCTAGATCGAAAAAACGATTACATTGGTAGGTATGTATTTTGAATTTCGACGAAAAGTGGTGTGATAGTGTTTATTTTGAGTGGGAAAGGTGCGAAACGAATTTCTGCACCTCCCAGAACCATTAACCTCGAAACTGTATTCCACTTTTTTGTCCTCTAACAAGGGGATTAAAAAGTTGAAAATCGCGAATTTCAAGATCTTTTTATTTTTACCCAATTCAAGTCGCTCACTCGAGCACGTGAAAATTGAACAAAATTTATTTTGGTCGGTGCCTTACACGCGTGAAGTAATAATTACTGGAACAAAATTTTTTAAAATTGAAATTGTGAGCTCTCTACTAAAGATAGAAATTTTGTTTTTGGCTCATTCGAAAGCCTCATCTTTTGGCTACAAATCCCACCCTCCCTTTTCCAATTTGGTCAAAAAATGCCCACGCTATGAATTTTTTTCTGAAGTGGGAAAAATCGTTCCACTTGGTACACCAGGCGGGTCAAGTGGAATCGGGGGGTGGGTCAAGTGGAACAAATAAGAAATACAGCTCAAAAGCTCAGCTTCCTGTGCACAGAATTGCACCCAAATTTAATCAGCTCTTCTCCAGCGTGATCTACGCCTGCTGTAAAATTTTCAGCTCGATCTGTTTAGTTTGGCGAGAGAAATCGCACCAGAAAAAAAATTTTCAACAAGCAATCAAAAAAACAGCAAAACTTTGCATTTAGACACTAATTGGCAACACAAAAGTCGCAAACGTAATCATTAGGGGTTGGTAGTTCGTACTCTCTTTCGCAGTATCCTAAAACGAATTCAAAGTACATTACTTAAAAATTGTTATCAAAAATACACGTTCCACTTGATCCTCAGTTTTCGGTTCCACTTGACCCCACCCCCCACTTTTTTAGAAACAAATTAATAACTCGGTGTCATTTAATTATTATTAGAAGTTGATACGCTTACGTTAAAATAGAACACTGACCTGATACACCCAAGCTGACGATTTAGTGCAACCAACCAATACTTTTCGAGTAATCGTCTTTGTTCCACTTGACCCTCACCTCACACACCCCTACTCTGAAAAAATGATTTTTTTCGATTACGCGCTCTTCTTAAAATGGAGGGGGAAGGGTGGAAAATGTGAGTTTTATATCCAACATGCATTTTTTTTACCGCTACAAAAATTTCGTAGAACGAAATTTGTAGAGCTTGAAAAAAGAAATTTATTTTTTTATTTTTTCAAGCTCTACAAATTGGCTCTATGAAATTTTTTGTAGATGGATAATGTGAATTTTCACTACATTTTTCCGCCTGAAGAGAGTGGTTCAGTAAAAAAAAGTAAAAATGCCAGGTTGTTGAACGTATCAGTAAAACTCCTTCAGAATCAGTCTTAAAAAGTAAAAACAAAATGTGATGCGTCATGAAAAACCATACCTTAGGGTGAAAAAAATGTTTTCGAGAAAAGCCCCAAAATAGGTCGAAAAGTTGATTTTTATCAAAAATGACTTTTTGCTGGAAATGTATTCTCTGATGTCTGAAAAACATTTTAAGCACCTCACCTATTTTTTTTCGTCGTTTTACTGCTTCGTACGAACGTTTTCATCATTTTTTCGAATAATAAAGTTTAAAATAATAATATAATTTTTTTAAACTTTTTTGCAAGGTGGCTACACTGGGTGATGAGATATGCAGGAAATATGGATCGGGACTTGCTCTATTGAATTCTTCGCGAAATTTTACTCCACGAACACCAATTTTTCATCATAATTTCATTTCTATACCTTTCATAAGTCGTAGAAATTGAAAAAAAGTAATGAAAAACTTTAAGAGCTTTTTTCTCAAAAAGTTGTTTTCAACATTGCTCATCTTTAAAGTGTCATAAATCGGCGAGTTTTGCTCCGATTGAGCTGCGGTGTACTCCATTCGATCCCCCGTACATTTTTATATCAGAATTTCAGAAAATGTCAAAATATCATTATTGACCCCCTTCCCCCTAAGGTATGGTTTCTCATCATCATCACCCGTCACAAATCGATTTCTGTGTCAAAAGTGAGTTTTGCTTTCAGACCTCTCTAATGAAATTACTTATTGAAAAAGTTTCTCCGGCAATGCTGCCAACTACTTATCGATTCAAAAGCAAATTTTATTAACATTCCAAATCCAATTAGTAGAACTGCTGAAAAAATTTCAAAAAATGACTTCAAATTTATTTCAATGACCAACAAATTTTTGATTTACTTATTTTTCAAATCAATGACTTAAAAACTTAAATTTTATGTAAATTGCGTTACTTAATCAAAATATAGTGGGCAACATTGCCGTGAAATTTTTAAAGAAATTTATCAAAACTAAATGTAGGTGCTCGAACGATTTTTTTGTCCTGATTTTGAGGTGTTTGAATGAGCGATTTGAATTTGATTAATCAAAAATTTTCAAAATCACGATGTGCAACGTTTCCATCCGTTTTTGTAAAGAGCAAAGATTACTATTCAGTTTTGAAATGAATGATTCTAGGTGTAGAAACTAAAATCGCTTTTAGGGCGATTACCAAGGTTCCTGCATATGGCATTACCCAAAAGTGGCAAAAAATCGAGTTTTCTAAAAATTGACTCCGTTTTGTGATCCTCCTTTCTTGGGCCGCTGGAGGGCTCATGATTTTTTTGGAAGGTTTCCCACTAAAAATGAGTAAATTACCTAACCATGTTACCGATTTTCATCAAAAATACATCATACCTATACATGTACATTATATTTTTTCAATCCACCCTAATGTACGCGGATACCTGAAACGTTTAATTTTATGGCAAAATTGTAAAATTACCCTTTTTTTTCACATTTAAGTTTCCACACGGTAAAAGGAGACAAAAAAGTTGTTCGCTGATTTAGCTTTGGCTATAGTCTGCAGGTACCTCTCCCCATCGGTGTAAAAGTAGGTGCCTGTGAAAACGTTGAAGATTGTTCCCTTCTTCCAGCTACCAGCATCGCAATACGATGCTGGTAATTTGCATCAAAGTTAATCGACGATATAAAGAAAAAAGTACGGCTCAAAATCGCTCGTCCGCCGCATATTCGCTGTTGCTGTGTTTAAAATAAAGTGTTAATTACGAAAAGCTCGCTTCCAAATCATACCGGTACTTGACGCGGATGAACCGCCTGCGCCTCCTGCGCGTATTCTTATTTAAATAATCCGCCTCGCCGGATAGGGTAGGGTAGGGTAGGGAAGTACCTAATGCTTATCGTAAATTTTAAAAACTCGGGCACAATTCGTTCGCAGAATCCAAATCGCAAAGCGAGATTTTTAAAGCGAAGGAGCCGAAGTTAATTAATTCTTTTTCGTGGAAACTTTTAAATTTTTATTTGGTAGTTGGCACAGCGCTAACGCTGTTTCGGGAAAATTCTCTGTCGTGTATATTTCGCCCTTCGAGTAGGTATTAAGTAGGTACTAGGTAGTGTATCCTGTGCCTGTACGCCTGTACACCTGTAGGTATTTATATTGTATATAGTTGAATAGATGGATACTCCTTTTCGGGTTGGCTCGGCCAGCGCGAACTGCGAACCGAAACTATAACAGCTAATGATTTATTTATAGCGTTGAATTTTAACAACTCCCTGCCCCCGCCCCGCCTAGGCATTAAATAATTGCGGCTGCAATGGCACGGGCTCATACGAAACCGTGAGAAGTGACTAAAACTTGAGAAGCGTAGGTAAGCGTTGATTTTTCTCCAAGTGAACCAAAGTGAACTCGGTTCTGTTTTACATTTGCCTTATTGATGCGACCGACGCGACGCGGTATCACGGTCTGTTTTACGAGTACGCCGCGTATCTTTTTCTGTAATGTATATGTTCCATTGTACCTACACAAAATGAGCATCTAGGAAGATCTGTTTACCTTCCTATTTACTCTTCATCTTCTATCTCTGTCTATATCTAATACCTAAGTATCTGCGCTAGTTGCGAAGAAAAGAAACAATTTAATTCGAGTAATGCGTTGTCCTCTTGTCCTGGCGGAATTGTATTATGGGAGCTCCGAACGAAAGTGATTAATGGGAATGAGTTATGGGTAGTGGGTACCTAAAAAAAAAGCAATTGTTTTAAAACAACTCGAGTAACCGCACCGTGTCATTTTGTCAAATGCGATACTCGCATTCGTATTCGTATTAAAATGTGTAATGTGTAGAAGTAGATACTTATACTCTTAAATAGGGTAATCGCGAGTGAATACGTAGGTATTAGATCTGAAGGTAATCATGAAGTATACTTTATTTTCAATTCTGTAAAGTTCGACCCCCTCCCCCCTCCCCCTCCTGAAAAAAGAGATCATTTGTGAGTTTAAACCTCACCATCACTTCCGAAAAAACTACTTATTTCTTGGAGGATTCAGGTTCACAAAAAGCCTTTCCAATTGATTTGGGAGGTCGGAAAAAGGGTGCACATTAGGGTGGAGTGAAAAAAAAAAAACATATCTTGGATTTCGACCAAATTTGGTGGGGTGATTTACTTTGAGTGGGAGACTACCAAAAAAAAGCCGTCACAGCACTCAAAAGTTGCGATTTGAGTTTCCACAACTCCCTGAACCATCGCCGTCCTCCTTCGATCAAAATTCAGACTGCTACCAGTGGGTCCAAAAGTTGCAGATTGCAATATTTCAATAATATGAATTTTTCACTAAGCTGGAATGATTTTTTTCATCAAGTAATTGAGCAAATTTTTTTTTTTCGATCACAAAAAGTAAATTTTGAAAAAAAAATTATGAAAATTTTATGCATCAGTGCAGCCAACAGCGAATCGTAAAATTCCAAAATACAGAATTTATGTCAACTTTGAATTGATTACTTTTTCGCTTGAAAATATTATGAATTTTTTTCACTCACTAGAAGTAAAGTAACTTGTAGGATACAAACTTCCAAATTTTTATTTCAGCTCCTCCCCATTTTGGAGTTTTTTGACAAACATGATCGCATTTTCGAATGTAGAATTGAACGAGGAACACTTTTAGTTCTTACCAATTTTTACGCAGAATGCATTTTTAACCAATAATAAGTGTATTTTCAGGCCAAAATTGAAAAATTGAAAAAAGGGGTCAACTTTGAGCACCCTTAACTGAGGTGGGGGTGGGGTTATTTCAAAAAGTGAAACATCCATTTGATAGGAAATTTGACGTAGATTTTTTTTCGCACTTGTTTTTTTCGATTGGGGGCTTCTTTGAGGCGGTAGGGAGGAAAACCCACTTTTTGAGGGTGCTTTTACCCCTCCCGGGGTTTCCTCCACCTTTGAGAGGCGGAACTTTTTGTATGTTGTTACTGATATAACTATACACGTATAAACCAAAATTCAGTTTTTTGGAAATTTTGGCTAGGTTTGAGCTTATTTATGACTGTACTGCCCAAGAGTCATATGCAAGAAATAAAAATTGAAGATCTCGCATCCGTTTCAGTACCTACCGAAATGATGAAAAATTGGACAATTTTTTCTTCAAAAATTTTCGATCTCGCCTCCTCCAGCTCGATAAATTTACCCAATTTACGTATTATCAATTTATCCAACTTGAGAATTGTGAGTCAAAAAATTCGATTTCAAAATGATCATATGAACCCCCTTCTCTTCCGTTCCAGAAAATTTGATTATTGTGAAGCAGAAAAAAATGTGTCTTCCCCTTTTTTTCAGGGGTTTAATCTCGGCCAAAAATTACTTAACGAGGAGCATGTTACTGTTTTTGCAAGATACTTTGGATCATGAGGTCTGAAAAACTCCTAAAAACTGGTTCGAAACCCGTAGAAGAATCAGGGAAGGTTGTGAACGAATAAGATTTTTATACATTTTCTGATGTTTTTCAGCAAGTCATTAATATGAGATTTTTTTGGAAGTCGAGAAATAGTGTAGGTAAATTAGACAAAAATCAACATTTCTAGCCAGCAAAGCTTTTATTGCGGAAAACTGCCGAGAGAGGTCCCCTCAGTAACCCTAAAAGTTACCACCCCCTAGACCCCTTGTTAATTTTTTTATGGGTGTTCCACCCCCTAAAAAACGGGGTTTCGCTTCTATCTCCTTTGGATTTGATTTTGCGGTAAAAATAGTTCTGTACTTTTTTGTTCTACAGTCAATTTCCAACATTTTTTGTAGGGAATTTTTTTTTGTACAACGATGAGCAGAGGAGAAAGAGAGTCCTGAAAGAACGGAGTTCTGGAAAAAATACTATTACCTATTTAAAAACGTGATGAACTGATGATAGGTATAAAATCGTACTAAACTGTATGTTTTCGCCATGAAAATAGTAATATTATGTAAATTGGTGGTATTAATACCCACTTACCCCCCTCCCCTTCCTATGTGACCACCCCATCATAACCATTTGATTTAATTTAGCAGTGGCAATATGATTACGGGGTGAGGTGGGATGGACACGTAAGAGGGGGAATAGGTTCAAAAAAGCATCTTGACCCTCTCCCCCTCTCACGAGCCGATCCTACCTCGCTCCTCAATCCAATTGCCACTGCTGAATAAAATCAACTCTCTATCTCCTCTGCTCATCGTTGTACAAAAAAACATTCCCTACAAAAAATGTTGGAAATTGACTGTAGAACAAAAACGTACTGAACTATTTTTACCGCAAAATCAAATCCAAAGGAGATAGAAGCGAACTCCCGATTTTTAGGGGGCCATAAAAAAATTAGCAAGGGGTCTGGGGGGTGGTAACTTTTAGGGGTTACTCAGAGGACCTCTCTCGACAGTTTTCCGCAATAAAAGCTTTGCTGGCCAGAAATGTTGATTTTTGTCTAATTTACCTACGTACCCTAAAAGTAGAACGAAGAAATTATGAAAGAAAAAACTACAAAATCCCCTATTTTCGTTTTTTGATTTCAGCACGAACCCCGAAAACGTAATTGCTGCTCAAGTGAAAAGGAGGGAGACGAATTAAGTGTATATTTCGGTACCTACACCTAAGTGGGCAATAGCCCAATAGGTGTCGGAGCTGTATCAAAAATATGTCTAGCGTATAGTGGATCCTCACCTACACTTGAGTACTTAATACTTATATACGATACCGATACCGATAGTGAAAGAGAAAACATTTTGAAAAGAAAGTGCAAAGTTTGTTGGACTAGTCTTCCTGAAGTCGAGAAGTTAATAAACACTCATCGTCATCCCACAATTTGTTGACAAAACTTTTGAAATTCTTCGCATCCCTGAAACTTTTACAATCTTTGTCCTCGTAAATAATGTAAAAAGCAAATGAAAAAATTAATCCGAGCGAATTTTCACCTCGGTCCTTGCCATCTTTGAGGTTATAATTTTAAATTAGTTGCGCGTGGCGCGTGTTTTATGACTCTTGCTCAATAATACCTATTACCTAATACCTACCTACTCGGACTTGTTTATAGATTTTTTTTCTTATTTTTTTCAGTTATCGTTCGACTTGTTGAAACGGATCTTCTGTTTGGGGCTTTGTTCAAATGTAATTTGAATGCAGATCTCCGAAACGATGTTTAAACGAAATGTAAGTACGCTTAATAATTGCTTACGTATTTAAGTGAGAACCTAGACGGTAGACCTATCTACTTAGTACGTACCTAGTACCTCTACTTATCCATTCACTTCATATTTTATTGTATACCTAAACCCAAGTGTTTGCTATAGGTATTCCTCGATATTATAATCATCCTACCTAAATTCCAAGTACTTAATACTTACCCAAAAGTGGCACTAGGTAATCGTCTACCTATACCTATATACCTATCACGTGGAAAATTATTGTATCTCGAGTTCCCGTGGTTCCCGACCCACAAAAGTTTAGTTTCATTCGCGGCGCGAAAGTTCAAAAATCTTTCTCGGCTAAAATCTTATTACGTGATAAATATCTGGAAGAACATAAATAACGATATAATACTTAATTTTGTGAATAATTCGCGAAAGTTTGGCTCGTTTTTAGAAATACGTCGAAGTACTTTATATAGTAAAATGATAAAAGTAGGTAGGTATACAGTTCGTACGAATTAAAAAAACGATATTTCGATGTAGGTAGTTTGTTCCGCGCATTCGAAATTCGAAAATGAGATACTTAGAGTTGATATAGTTACTTCCGTAGATTAGATATTATGGATACAGGCAAGTACGATAGATACTTACCTCGTTTTAGTGTAGGTAGGTAATAGGTATAAAATCGGTCGTTAACATAAAACGTCGAATTTTCCCTTTTTATTTTGCTACAATTTTTTTTTCATTTTTCTTTTTGGTATAATATACGGTTGCTTATTTTTATATTAACGTCATTCCGTTTTGAGACGGTGTGTTGCATAATTGAAAAATTTTATTCATGATTAATTCATGACACCGCGTTGTAGAAGTTGCGGTAAAGGAATCTGAATACGTTTGCGAATCAATTCTCGCGGTTGTAGATAAGGGATAACTTTCAGAGAATTATGCTTACCTAAGTATACTGACAGAGTTTTCGAATAGGTATTCACTATTCAGTCTTGCAGACTATCGAGCAATTGTTGGGGTTGACGGATTGAATGTTGGAAATTTGATTTCTTTGCGCGTTAGGTAGTTAGGTACTGGACTTCGGTGACTCGACTATCATTTTTTTTATCCTGCATGGTAACGATATTTGACTAAGAAAACGTAATTAAGTAGGTATATAATATATGTGACCCCGGGCGAAGAAAGAGGGTTAGTGTCAATTTTTTTTTTTTTACAGAAAATTTAATGCTCTTTCCAATTCCTATAAAAAAAAAATTGGACACTTTCCCCTTTTTTTCGTCCGGGGTCACATATGTAGGTGTAGGTCTATTCGTTAGCTATAATTAATCAAATCATATTAGAATTCGGAAATTTTTATTGTCGATATCTGCAGTCAAGTATTGATACCAACCATAGTCACGTTGTTGAACGTTGAAACCATTCAAACAAGATTTTTTCAAAAACTGGTTGTTACGATTAAATGGTCTTCAATCACTGGACGTGGAATTGAAAAAAAATCGGAAAAAATTTCAACTGGAAAAAATCGTGGTGAAAATAAAATTATCAAAATTTGGAGAGGATTGGCAGCATGGCAGCACAAAAATTGTGAGATAGCAAAATCGTTCCCTGAATGAATCTCTTTCTTGGGTATTAGGATGGAGCGAAAAACCCAACTCTCAAAATTTGAAATGGGTACGGAAAAGTGGGTACTAGTAGAAGGAAATCGCATGTGCAAAATTTCAAATCAATTGAAAAAAGTTTTGAGATGTCACCAAAACGTCAAAGTTTTCATGCCTCTTAATGTGGACTTGATAGGTTTGGCAGCTCTGTGGCACTGCTAAATTCAATCATACGTGTTCCTTATCGCTTAGGCGCCGTTTTTCATTGAATTTTTACCGCCCCAATTTTCTCTAGATTTTTCAGCACCTCCTTCACATAACTTTCAAGTGCGCTAATGGTAGGATAAAACTAAATTGTCGGAAACTTTTGTGTCTATGGTTTCGAAAAATAACTTTTTGACACCTGGAACTCGAGATCAAGATTGAGTTTTTGAGTTCTTTGAAACTCCCTGAAAAAGGTGCAGGGGAGGGGGAAACGCAAAGCACACAATGTCAAAAATTTCTATGTTTGATGTAGAAATTTTCCCTGAAAACAATTTCGACTTCTAACGATTGTTTTTGAGAAAAAAAATCGTCAGAGATCAAAAATATTCCTAGGATGCCAAAAAATCGAAATTTTGAAATCAAATTTGAAAATTTTCGACGGCATTCTGAGTTTTGTTCCTCCGCCTTCTAGTAGCCTTTTAAAGTATTTGCAAAGAAAACAATTTCGAAAACGTAGTTATTCGAAATGCCAAAAAGCTGTTTTTGATACTGTAGACATGCAAAAGCTTTTCGACAGTTTCAGTTTTCCAAAGCGCATCAAGAAAATATGTGAAATAGGTGCTAAGAATTTTCAAAAAATGGAAGAGGGCGAGAAAAATAGTTGCTGGCATAGTCAGGGTATTTTCATGAACCGGATAATACATACATCGATTTGAATTGGAATCAGTGTTGAAAAATTAACGTTCACTGATTTTTCAGTCAACATTACTGTTTTTTTTTGGGGGCAAATTGAGAATTATTGGCTGATGAGTTTGTGATTTTTGACTGAACACCCACTGAAAGTCACTAATTTTCTATGAAAAGTATTTTATGTACCAGATTTAAATTTTGAGATGGAACATTTTAGCGATCTCCACGACTAGACTCATTAAGAATTTTTCTAGGTTATATCTTGAAAATTTTATTGAATTCCCAGATTTTATCGAATTTTAATTTTCACCCCATTGGTCCCCATTCACAAGCGGTTGGGCGACGAGTTAAACTAGTTAAACTTGTAACCTAAGCTGCGAGTGCCTGTTGAAAAGAAACTCGTCTCAATTTATGCCAAAATTCAATGCTAAAACTCGGTGTGACCAAAAAATTGCACTTTTATGTTTGTTTGTGTTAGATAAAATATTAATAAAATAAAATTGCGAATAATGTAAATTTTTCTTTATTTTCATTTTTCTCGGCTCTGGTGGTACCCCTAAACATTGACCCCGGGAGCTGAAATTTTGGCGGATGATTCTACTCCCATCAAGGCCACTTTTCCGCACCCAAGCTTTTCATTTGAAAAAAAAAGTTGAAAAAGTGCCAATTTCACCTCCACCCTATTGGGTAGATAATAGATATTATAAGTACGTAGTCTAGTTTTCCGGCCGGCGTTGATGACAAAATTGAAATTACATATATGTAATTCTATCTGTAGGTAATACACCCATGTTAAGTATTATGATAAATTGAAACGGATTTTTTTACACTTCACTTGCTATTTTTATTCAAACGAGATCTGAGATCAGACTTTCGAATGTTCGTAATACCTTTTCATATTCAGTGATTAACCCGCCGACTCCATACTCAAAAAAATGGCATTTGTCAATTAATTTTTCATTGTAGAGGGAGTAAAAGTCTACTTTTACTCCCTCTCACGAATCGCTCGAGTGCTCAAACTCGACTTTTACTCCCTCTACAATGAAAAATATCGTATGCAACTCGGGAGATGAATGATTTTCGACGATTTTGAATTATTTCCCTCGCTTCGCTCGGGCAATAAACCTCAAAATTCGTCGAAAATCACTTTATCTCCCTCGTTGCATAATATACTATTCTAGCGATGGACGAAAGTTTGATACAGCATTATAACGTCTATATAGGGGTGTACATAAATGTTCAACCGTGCATTTCCCTTGATGGGCAAATTGCCTACTTTCTTATTTGAAGGGGTAAAAATTTTAGAAAAAATATGAATTTTTCGTGTTTATTGATATTATTTTTTCACTGAATGAAAAGTGGAGGGGATGAAATCGTCACCCGACAGATACTTGTGTATCTATGCCCTACTGGTTCGTGCACAACACTTTGCCTACCCTTTGGATTTAAGGGGCAAAAAAATTAAAATTCGTGCCGGTCAAGATTTTTTTCAGAAACGTTTGCCCCTTCAAATGAAAAAGTAGGCAATTTGCTGAATAGCGGAAACGAACGGCGGGCACTTAGCGCGCATAGGTACTGTCACATGTGTGGAGTCGGCGGGTTAAATCACAGAATATCAAAAATAGAGTTTAGAAAAAAAAGGTGAACATTTTTTTTAATTTTTTTTTTTAATTCCTTAAAATTAGAATAGTCAAATCAATAGGTACATTTTCACTTTTTCTTTTTAGTTCCAAAGGTAAACTTTATCTTTTTCGTTTCTTGTGAGGAATAGCCAAAATAATATTAAAAAATTTATACTGTCATAAAAAAATTGTTTTATTTTATCATGCATTTTCCTTCACGTTACCTACTCATAGGTACTTATTCTGTTTAATTAAAATTATTTTTCGGTTGTTTTTTTGTATTGAAATTTTAAAACGTTTCAACTTTTAAAGTTACTAAATTTGTAATTATGATTTTTTGTTCGTTTTTTGTATCAGATAACTTTCAACTTTCAAAGTTACTAACTTGGTGACAGGGCTTAAACTTTTTCAAATTCAATTGGTGGTTGTAGTTGTGGTTTTTGATAGTCAGAACGTCAGAAGTCAGAAATCAAGCGGTTTTTGGTTATGGTTTTAGGTTTCGGTTTCTCTTTTGTCATTTCATTGTTGTGGTGGTTGTGGTTTTGAATTGAAACCATTTCAATTTTCAATTGGTTGTTGTGGTTGTGGTTATGTTTTTTTTTTTTTTTAAATTCAATAATTTCAAGCATTTCTTGTATGGGCTCAAATGTTCAGAATCAACTAAAATGAAATGAAATACAATAAGCGAAACTTTTTCACAGCAGTCACAGCACTAATCAATTTCATCTCATTCATTATTATTGGCTTTTCAAAAATTATATATTATTTTTTCAAGAAAGCAAATCTATGTAATATTTTTAGGAAATGAAAACAAATTATTAAAATAAATAGGTAGCCAATAGGTGAATTATTTTTCAGTTTTTTATTAAAAATTTTCTAATTCAGTTTTTAGAGACCACAATTTAATTTTTTTTGCTAAAACGGTGTTTTTTTGGAAGAATTTTTCAAAGCAAAAAATTGAATGAGATCTTGAATCGAGTTTTCTTGTTACTGTTTCATCTGAAAATGCAAGTCGCTTTCTTCAGATTAAAAAAAAAAAATCAAAACCGAAACCAATAACAACCTGGTTTTGGTTTCATTCCAAATACATTGAAACGGTTGTTGTGATGGTGGTATTCCTAAAAAAAGCACAGATGTTGTGGTTATGGTTTTGGTAATTTTAAAAATGTTCTATCGAAATGGTTGTTTTAATACTGGTTTTCATTTTGTTTTTTTTTCAATTGTTTGGTTGTGGTTTTTTGGTGATTTTGTACAAAATTTTTGAAACGGTTTCAATTGGTTGTGATTAATCAATAAAAATTTCCAAAAAATCCGGTTGTGGTGGTTTTTATTGGTTGAAAGGTTTTAAGCCCTTCTTGGTGATTATAATTTTTCATTCGTTTTTTTATATGTATTAGAAATAAGTTTTGAACTTTGAAGTTATCAAGGAAGTTGAATTAAGTATAGTTGATAATTTTCATTTTTTAGTATTTTTTTGTATTTTTTAAATTAGAAATAAAGTTTACTTTTGGAACTAAAAAAGTGATAATGTAGGTATTGATTTGACTATTCTAATTTTAAGGAATTGAAAAAAAATATGAAAAAAAATCATATTTTTTTCTAAACCTCATGTTTGATATTCCGCGATTTTCAGTGATTCAATCACTGAAAATCAAAAATGGAGTGGAGAATTAGAGTTTGGAATCGTTCATTTAACGACTTTTCAAATTTCAACCTCAATATATTTGTACTGCACTGTCGATCGCTCGATCTACGCCCAGTGTTGCCAGATGGAAAAATGACAAAAATCCTCAAATTTGAGAAATTTGCCTACAGGCCAAAATCTGAGGGCAAAAAATCCTTAAAAAATCCTTAAATTTTCATTTTTTCCTCTTTTCATAGAATACGGTACGTGAATTTTTATATCTAAAGACAAAAAAATCCTTAAAAAATCCTCAATTTTTAATTTTTTGTTTTTTTCACGGCATGCAACGTATGATTTCTTTCAAATTCATAATTTCATTAATTTCATATGATTTTTTATTAGTTGGACGACAATAAATACCTTATATGTTAAAAAAACTGCTTTTTTAAAGGAAAATAATGTATTAATTTTGTCATTTATGCCTATAAATCTAAAATTTACTGATATTTTAAAAATCCTCAAAAAAATCCCTAAATTGCAAAAATCCTTTAAAAAATCCTCAAATTTTTCAGTTGATACTAAAAATCCCTAGATCTAAGGATAAATCCTCAACTCTGGCAACACTGTCTACGCCAAAGAGAATCGTTACGTTCAAATGTTGAATGTTGAATTCCTTCGGATACGTTCGGTTGACTCCGTAGTTATTTCGGCTCGCCGCGTTCATCAGGTAGTTGGGAAGCCACACGAACGCTGAACGCTATACGGCATTACGGTAACGCTACAGCAGTAGTATTTGTGAACGCTGTGCGGAGAGTGTATGTCGCGGTAATGGCGTAATGGCGTGAATGGTTGTGTCTTGAAGTGCCGATTTTTAAAGCCGCGCGTATTGCTGTGATAGTTTTTCTGTTCTGTAAACGATTTCGCGACGTATTCAGTTTTGCGTTCAATTCGATGAGTTTTTTATTAAAATGAAATATCAATCTATGGTGCATTGGTGCGATTAATTTTGATGCGGGGTTTCGTGTTACTCGCGTGTGTGTTGTAAATGGTGTTTGGTGATATGTTTTATAAACAAACGAATGTACGCGTACGATGATTCCGTCTTACGAGTGTGTTAATCTTAATCTTGATTCTTGATAATCAATAGTTTTATAACTGAAGAACTCCTGTCTGCGTAATTTCAATAGTGTCAAGTTGTGGCGACGGCGAATCTAGTGTACTAGTGTAGTAGTATTGGTGCAAAATGTCATTGTCTCCGTATTTCGTCGTAATCCTGATCGTGACTGCGTTGAATTCTTTGGATTTTAATTCAGGTATGTGTTTACGATAACCAGAGATTGATGTATTGTGTAGAAATAGAACTTGGAAGTACTGAAGTAGACTATGCTCTTGCCTTGCTATGGAGACTCGTACCCCGTAGGTAGAAGAGTAGAGGTCTAAAGGTACTACAGGTAGTCGTTCTCGTTCTCGTTCTAGGTTGTATAGTAGTTTTCTCATTCGTACGTACGCGTATTAGTGAGTGTGTGTGTGATGCGTGTGCGTACATGTATTTGCAACTGTGGATGAATGTGTGTGTGTGTGTATTGAATTGGTCGTTATTTCTATTCGTATTCGTATTTTTGATGCACCTGTTGTCTGGATTGGATAGCAGTGTTCGAGTGTTCACTGTTCACTTCAGTGTTGGCCTGTTGGCCGCCATGATGCCGTATGCGGCGCGGTGTGCTTCGAGTTCGCGCTTCAACTTTAATTTCCGTACCTAAACCTCAACTTATAATTTATACCTAGGTACCTGAAATCGTGAAATGCACTGGTGAAAAAAAAAATGACTGTTTCTTCATTAAGATTTATATACGACACGCTATGGCTATGGCTGTGCCACCGCCACGACGACGGCGTGGTGCGATATTGTATCACGCAGTTGGGTTTAAACTTTGAAATTAACGTCGAAATGTTTGATCGACGAAAGACGGTAGCCGGTGGCAAGGCGGGGCAATAATAATTGTTCAATTGAAATAATATAATTTCCACACTCGCATAAACGGCCGCCTCGCCAGCCAGAACCAAAACCAAAATGAAAATGGGATGGGATAATTTTACCATACTCGTTAGTCGTTCGCGTTAAAACGAACGAAACTTAGTTAATCGTTAAATTCAAATTTCAAATCTGGTTTTTTGAAATAGCAGACTACCACCAACGTACAAACTATTCCACTATTCGGGTTCGTTACACGTTTCGTTTCAATGAAATCAACGCAACGACAGAAAAATGCTATCCGCGTGCACGTAATATCAATATGTAATATGTGCGTGTGTGTATGTGTAAGTATTGGTATTGAATTGGTACATTGGTAGAATACGACGATGGTATGCGGTCATATGTATAGATATAGTCCATGGAGACGAGCAGGAGAGTAGTGTACGTCTATGTAGATACAGATAGCAGATACTTTTATATGCACGATGGTGCCTTTTTAAATGTTTGTTTTACGTGATTCATTGCTGGCACTGCTGGGCCAAAAAATCGCTTTGTCGAACGATGTACGATGAATAAAAATTCGTAATAACGCGCTTCGGATTACTAATATCGTTTCAGCTCGAAAGAAATTCTGGTTTGCTGTTTTCCTGTGTACTGTGTACTATTTCTACGTACTTTTACGTATAAGTTTTCGCCGAAATAGGTGCATTTCTCATGCATTTGAATTCCGTTTTGATCGAATGCACATACTGCAAAGCGAACTTCGTCTGATGTGTTTGCGAGCGTGCCATCGAAATTCACGAACACTTGCACTTACCTACCTATACCTAGATGTGAGCCTGGATATAGAAGTCATGTGTCAAAAATTGTTTTTTGAGTTGAAAAAAAGTTTGAAAAACATCAAGTTGACTTTTTCTTTCAATTCGAAGTCGAAAAATAATGAGAAAAAATGAAAATTTTCGAGTTAGAAGAAATTTTACGGTTGGAAAAAAATATAATACTTATTACAATTTTTTTAACTTCATATTTAAAATTTTCCTCAACTTTGAATTTTTCAAAAAAAAATTCAAATTCACCTAATTAATTATTTACATGAAATTAAAAAAAAGAATTGTTTCTATGACATGATTGATTTGAAAGTTTTACAGGTCGACATAGAAAATGCTGTTTGAAGTTTGATGGGTGATTTTTATAGTATTTTTCGCGCTGATCACGAGAAAAATAGTGAAAAAATTCCAAAAATTCAAATTCACCGCATTAATTATTTATATAAAATTTAAAAAAATAATTGTTTCCGACACAATTGATTTGAAAGTTTCACAGGCCGACATGGAAAATGCTGTTTGAAGTTTAATGGGTGATTTTCATAAGGATTTTTCACAATTTGAATTTTTTGTTGAATAGTTTTTCTACTTTTTTTGATAACTTTTGACACTTGAGGTCGGTTTTCTGAAAAAAGAGAAGGTTCTACGAAAAAAATAAATAGAACATGAATTGTAGAGCGTAAAATTTCCTTTCCATGGAGTCCGATTAGCTTTGCTTCTGAAATATTTTAGTTGAAAGTTTGAAGTATAACTTTTTTTTTGAGTTTCAAATATTTCAAAAACTTACGCCACCTAAGAAAAAACTAATTGGACTCTACTGAAAGGAAATTTTACGCTCTACAATTTATGTTTTATTCATTTTTTCGTAGAATCTTTTCTTTTGCTAGAAAATCGACTTTAATGGTCAAAATTTACATTAAAAAATGTAAAACGAATTTTCAACACAAAAATTCCAATTATAAAAAATCCTGATGCGATGGGGCAAGACTGAAATCATATTCGAACTTAGCACTAAAACGTAGGTCAGAAACACTAATCAGAATCAATTAGGTATTGGAAAAAAATTGTCGATTTACCGCCCATTGTTGCAAATGGGAAACGTTAAAAATGCGGTTTATCACAAAAAATCGATTTTCTGGCGAAAGAAAAGATTCTGCGAAAAAAATAAATAGAATATAAATTGCAGAGCGTACAATTTCCCTTCCGTTGATCCCAGTTAGTTATTTCTTAGGAGGCTTAGCTTTCGAGATATTCTAGTTCAAAGTTCAAAGTATAACTTTTTTTAACAATTGAAAATATCTCCAAAACTTAGCCTTCTAAAAAAATACTAATCGGACTCTATAGAAAGGAAATTTTACGTTCTACAATTTATGTTCTATTCTTTTTTTCGTAGAACCTTTTCTTGTTTCATAAAATCGACTTTAAGTGTCAAAAGTTATCAAAAAAAGTAGAAAAACTGTTCAACAAAAAATTCAAATTGTGAAAAATCCTTGGGTGATGGAATTTTTTCACTGCTTTTTTTGTAATCAGCGTGAAAAATATTATAAAAATCACCTATGAAACTTCAAACAGCATTTCAAAAGTTCAAAAATGTCGACCTGTGTTTTTAATCAAACTTATCGATTAATTAGTTTTTTTCTTATACTTGAAATAATTACGCATTATTGGGGGGGGGGGGGGGGGGATAATCTGCATTTCGACGAACAACTTCGTGAAAAAAAATGGAAAATGTAACACCTTCATCAATGAAATTAAAATGAATTAAATTAATAAAAATATAGAGGACAGCGGAGTTTATTGTTGATTAATTCATTTCGAATATTGGTATAAAATAGATTCTTTTGTAGATTCATGTGAACGAATCCGTAATCGTCTCGCGACTGAGGTTATCCGATGATCTGATGAATGATTATATCTTTGGTATCGTATGGCTAATTGCAAAGTTACTGATAATGGCCAAAAACTTCATTTCGTTTATTTGGCTACCTACTCAAATCTCAACGGCTAATAATTCGCGATCCCGTAAGAACTTTTAGAAAGATAACGGTGCAGCTGTTTTTGGTCGTATAATATTGTACGTGCCTGGCAGTATTTTTGTAAATATACGACAGACGCGACTAGTCCGTACTTCTTACTCGGTGCACGAGTGACTGCGACCAGTCGAGGTTGACACAATCGACTCCCGTTAGAAGCAATTATCGCGCTCATTGTGCTACATTACATTTTTTTTCCTTCTTTTGTACATTGTCGTCGACTCGACTTGGTAAAGGTAATTGGTAATGGACTGATGTCCGGAGTTGCAGTTGGTCTTCGTAGTACTAGTTAGGAAACAAGAGGGCGTCAATGGTTTCGGTCAGTGATGAAGGCGAGGACTATGAGGTCTGATTTTGGTGGGTATTGAAATGTTCGAGGTCTCATTCCATGAAACTGAATTTGAGAATTCACAAAAGATGAAGGGTGATGACTGATGACTGATATAACCTTAAATAATTGATGGTCAAAATTTTATATTTTTATCCGAATTTTCAAAATTTATTCCATCTTTTGCTCGAACGAATTTCTATAAGTCAGGTGGATCATTTGAAAAAAAAACTGAAACAAAATTGGATCTGTTCGTTGCTCAAAAATGCTAAAATTTCTTGAACGAACGTATGGTGTACTCTCTAGATCTGAATCAGTCAAATTTGTTGAAATATAACTTTAACTAAAAATCAGTGATTTTTCAGTGATCATCCCGTCAAAAATCACTCATTTTTCAATCCAATTCCCAATTGGCCAAAAAAATAAGTCATTTTTGGCTGAAAGAGCGAATGATCAGTGAAAAATCACTGAATTTTCTCTGATTCAAGATGTCACAATTTCACCAAATTTGACTGATTCAGACATTCATATGCAGAAAGTACCAAGAAGTAGGAAGTAGGTGCATATTGTTTGTTCCAAGTTAGTATTATTCAGTGCTGCCAGATGGAAAATGGCGAAATCCCCACAATCATTTCCTCAAAATCCTGAAAAATCACCAAAATCACCAATTTCTAAAAAAAAAATCAATTATGAGTCTGAATCGATGAAACCTTAGAAAGTCCCCCCTCCCCTCCATTCGAGAAACGAATTAAACGTACCTATGGTTTTTTTTTTTTTTAATTTTCAAATACATCTTAAAATTCTTATATTGTATTTTATATTGATAATATCCGAGTGACCTGCGCCATATGCCATATTTATTGTTCTGATTCAATCACACTACCTACATTCCAAAAATTGCATAAGGTTTCAAAAATAAGAAATTTTTTTGAAATTGGAGCTTTGGAGGTTTTTCAAAACATGATTTTTTAAAAATTGGATAATTTTCCAAAACATGGGCCAATTTCTCAAAGTTGGAGAATCTTTCAATATTTTGATTAGTTTTCAAAATTTCTACAGTTTCTCGCAAATTAGACTATTTCTTGAAAATTTAACGTTTTTTTTCAATTTTTTAAACGTTTTTGATGAGAAATTATGAAATTTGGTACTGTGAATGGAAATTGGAGCAAAAATTCACCAAATTCGCCAATTTTTTAAAAATCACCAACCATTCACCACTGTGAAAATGAAAACAGGCAAAATCACCACATTTAGCAGCAATGGTATTATTCGCCCATTGAAAATGCTCTGACTACCCCACTGAATAATAGATTACCCAATTTTTTCCATGAATTTCGACTCACTCCTCCATCCTCCCCATTTTTCCTTCAAGTCACCCCCCTCCCCCGTCGCGTTGAATAATTTTTGGTTGTGCTTATGTTGACCTTCTCCCTCCCTCCTTCATGTATTTGAACGTCTCTGCTTACGTGGTGAATTTTTCATAGACAGAGGGGGTTGAAGTGTGGAAGAGTCTTTCATTGGGAAATGGTGAGGGGGGGGGGGGTCGTAACAAGGAAACGACGATGCGGTGGAATTTTATTATTTTTGGAATTCGAATTCGAACGTTTCTGCAGCTCGAGGTGTGAATGTGCTAATAAAGAAAGGTAAAGAAAAACTGTTGCTGGAAAGTTGGCAGAGTAGGTAGTTCATGCGAGCGAATACGTATACTCGATCAAGTTTCTCTTTCGCCATCTACCTACTCGATGTGCTTTCTCGAAGAGTTTCATCATTTTGGAAAAACAACGTAAATTCGACGTTGTCCTTAGTTCGAAACATTTTGTCGAATTTGGATGATGAGCGCAAGTGCGATCGTACTTACATTGTGTCATTTTAAGGCTAGAATTTTCTTGTCCGAATAATTCGATTGTTTCTTCTTTGTTTCGGCCAAGTTGGAAAAGGGAACAGCGAAGCGCAGCGTAAGAAATAATTAAGAAGCGGGCGACATTATTTTACGGCGCAACGACGATAATTGTTCGTCGTTGGTTGGTTTTTTACACGCGTTGTTTTTGTGGTATTTGGTCCGGATTGCGGAATAATGGGAACTTATCGTGGTGTAACGGAACTTGGTAAACGACGATGACGATGGCGATGGCGATGGCGACGACGTTAGGTTACCGTAATCGTTTACTTTGGAGCGTGCAAATGCCCGATGACAAATATTTTCCGAGACTATACGCGTTTTTCAAACTAACCATGAGTTGCATTCAGCAGCTGACATCAGTCGACCGACTTGGGTAGCCTCGACACCTATATCTACAACTAGTACATTATATACCTACACTGTGTATACTGTACACAATACACATACATATAGTGCATAGTTCGTAGAAATTGAGCGATTTGGGTATGTTTTCTTTCGGTTATGAATATGATTGTTCGTCGCGTTTTCCAGTGACTCAGCTCACCAAATCTGTCGTTCTTCATCCGTCTTTCCAAGTGTTCGATAAATACGCGAATACGTGCTGTTCTGCCAAGTAATCGCGTACCACGAATACGTTCGTTTAGCGATTATGTGCTAAAAAAATTTGGTGTTTGTTTATCTTGCTATTTACTAAGCGATAAAACGGTGGTAGAATTCAACGTAATGTTATTTCTGTAAAAGTCCAAGTACATCTACATACGCGTACATAAATGAAAAGCATACGAGCACGCACTCGCGGGTCTGTCTATCAGAGGCGGTTCGAACACAAATCTATGGGGGGGGGGGGGGGTATGAGGTTCAGAAATGCCGACTAAAAAATTCAAAATTACCGAGTAAGAATTCAAAAATTCGAGAATTTTTTGCAAAAAAAATCATGGATAGGGGAAAACACAATATTTTTTAAAGATCAACGTCACAAAAACTTGAAAAGTAACATCATGTTCAGGTCAATTTTTAATCTTCCTCACGCCTGGAAATTATTCCTTGGGTTTTCGAATATATTTACATTGTTAAAAGCCATTCTTGCTCATCCCTGCTCATGAACAACGAAATTTCTTGCATGAAAAAATAAACGACTCATTCCTGCTCATTCCTGAATTTTTCCCTCGGTAATTTCATTGTACGTATAGTTAAAAAAAACCGATGGAATTTCCTAAGTCTACTTGATTTAGAAGATTATAGTTTTAATGTGAATAAGAGAGATATAAATTTGCCCCGAGCGTAGCGAGGCCGAAGCTTTTGAAAAATTTGATTTCCAAACATCGAAAATGAATTTTAATGAGAAATAATTTAATAAAATTAGTTGGAATAATTTTGAGGAAAAATACGAAAAAAAATCATTTTTGTAGGATTTGGATTGTTGTGAAATTATTGAAGAAAAAATTCAATAAGGCCGAGCGCAGCGACGCCGAAATTTTTGAAAAATTTTGCTTTGAGAGTAAGTAATTTTAGAGTTGGATTGTAATTTCTGAAAGAGGTTGAAATTTTAAGAGGCTCAGTTTTTCATTATTCATGCTGCAAAATTTCCAAACGTTTTTTTAATTTGCCAAAATTTCTAAGATTTTGCCGAATTACTTGAAATCTCCGAAATTTTGCCGACTTGCCGACTTGCCGACTGGAAATCGCCTGGGGGGTATTATAACCCCCCCCCATCGCGCCGCCCCTGCTGTCTATTCTCACAAGGAATGAACAACAAAATGTAAATCGTTAGCTCGAATCGTAACTTTGCAACCTGTCTCGTAAGATAGCCAGGAACCCAGGAATGAAGAGCTTGTTGAAAAGTTGATCAGATTTTTAGCTTTTGATTTGAAAATTTGAATTCGAAATCAACAATTTTTCAATCCAATTTTTCTTTTCAATTCCCAAAATAGTTTCAATTATTAATTTCCTTTTCTCCAGATACATATACACATTTTTCAACTCTAAAAATTTTTCCTCGAAATATTTTTCAACTCAAAAATTTTTTCATCTGAAATAAAATGTTTACCAACTCTGAAATTTTTTCTTCCAATTTTTTTTCAGGTAGGTATGCAAATTTTTCGACTCTGGTATTTTTTCCAAAAATACATACTTAGTTTTCATTTTTCAACTCTGGAAATTTTTTCCCGCAGTTGAATCTTTTCTCAAATTTTTTCGCTTTCGAAATTTTTTCTCAAAGTTCAATTTTTACAGCTTTTGAAATTTTGTTTCTCAAAATTCTATATTTTTAGTTCAAATGTTTTTCTCAAATTATTTTCCAGCTCTGAAATTTTTAGAATAAAAACATTTTTTAAAATTTGGGTTGAAAAACATTTTAAGAAATTTAATGTGAGAAAACATCGAGAGAATGTCAAGTTTTTAAAAATTTTAAGATTAAAGAATAGGATTTTACAGTTGATAATTTGGGTAAATATTAGTACAATGAGATAATTTTAGCAAAAATGAAAATCGAAGAAATTGAAAAAAATCTTGGGAGCTAAAAAAAATTTTGAGGAAGAAAATTTAGTCGGAGAAAAAATTTATTGGAGTTGGAGAAATTAATATAATGAGAAAACATTTTGAAAGCTGAAAAAATTAAAATTTTGAGTAAAAGGTACAATTAACAGCTGAGATGATCAATGTAGCAGTGAGGATGACGAAAAAAATGAACGAGATCGCGCATAGTTCGGTCATTTTGTTGTTCATTCCGTGTGAGAATAGACAGACCCCGCACTCGCACGTTCAAATACGAGCACCATAGATAAACGAGACCGTATTGACACTGCTTCGTGCCTTGCTGCCTTCTCCTCCAACCACTTTCTTCTTTTATTCTTTTAATCTGAGCGCAGCAAACGCAATGAAGTACATAACCACGTTTCATCGAATTGAAATGAAAGTTTTGGTTTTGGTTGCTATCGAGGTCGTATGTCGCGATCCGCGATCGCGATGCGTTCGTTGTCGAGTGAGTAAGAAATGTGTAATGTGTGAACACTGTGAGGCGATAGTGCGTAATTAATTTATTCTTGGAAAGAAGGAGCTTGTTAAGTACAGTAACTGTATGACTCAGTCATCGGTATCGGTATTTCGTAACATTCACGATTACGACGAATGTATTATTTCTTTATCCGCTTATTGTGTTATTTCAGCTTATCGTTTCCGTTTATACCTTTATCGGAGAGGTAATAGGTTTAGGTATTAGGTACTTCTACGATTTGATGAAAAACTTGTTAGCTATTTCGACCTGCCAATGACGATATTCCGGAATTCGCTATTCGGTATTCTTATTGAATACCGATTTTAGTACCCTGGCAAACTATCGATTTTTGACAAAATATGGCTATTAGTGTTAAAAGATTAAAAGTTGGTATGATGATCATTGAGACCAAAACAAAATTTTAGAGAACGGAAGCCCTCTCGAGTTTCCCATTTTGGGGCACCAGCCCCCCCCCCCCCCCCCTGTACAACAAGGTTGAGTAAATGTGACGTTTTTGGGGTCGATTCTATATATTTTGACTACCCTGAACACGAATATGCAATTACTTTTGACATCCGATCGCGGGAAGTGCCCCAAATTTCGAATTAAAAACCTTACCTCCCCATTTGGTGCTAATTACGAAAAATACGTAGCCAATTTTGACGATTTTTCATGTTTTTCACAGGTTTTAAGATTATTTAGGTCTCGAAATGGAATTTGAGGACTTTTAAACCAAAAAAAAAAAATTCCAGCTGGGACAACTACAGATCTCGACTAATAAATCTAGACATATTTGAGTACTCTTCACCACCCTTTTGGTGGGAGCTGGGGAGCCCCACATTCCACGAATGGATAGGTATTTTGTAGATTTTTCACATAAGTCCATTAATAACACATATTTTTAATTATTTGAAGCTGGTAAAAACTGCACATACAATTTCTCATGACATGGAATAAAGTGAAGTGTACTTGATCCCCTTTCACCTCCGCAAAGGGGGTAAGTAAACATTTTTAATTTTTTGAGTTTTTTTTCACAACTTCACTTTTTTATCTACAAACTAATGTAAAATAAATTATTCAGTAAGGAGATGTGATGCTTGAAGGGGTAAGTAATATGGTCGCGAACCCCCCTCCCCCATTTTGACACCAGTTTGCTTCAAAATATTGGTAAAGTGAGAAAATAGATAAAAGGCGTTAACAAATTCGAACCAATTGATACAGGAGCGAAAAACCTTGTTTTTTTTACGTATTTTTCGTAATTACTAGCTCCAAATGGGGAAGTTTTTGATTCGAAATTTGGAGCACTTCCCGTGATGGGATATCGAAGGTAATTGCATATTCGTGTTCAGGGTAGTCGAATTTGTATATAGAATCGACCCCCAAAACGCCACATTTACTCGGTGGGCCGAAAAACCAAAATTTTTGATTTTTAAAAAGTTGCCCCCGCAAAAGTTGTTGGCTGGGAAGACTAGAAAAATTACAAAAAATTTCAAAATCGAATCATATCTTCCGATCGCGCAAGAGCCTTCAATTTTTCGAAAAGTGCCAAAAATTCTAAATTTTCAAAAAAATTAGGAAATTGCAAAAAAAAAATTAAAATTGATTGTAATAAATTTTAGAGTTTATTTAGTGACTATATAAACCAAAAAGCACAATTTTTTGAAAAAATCCATGTTTTACGTTTTTTTAAAAAAATTCTAGTTTTTCACCTATGAAGAAAAATTTTAAAAAAGTTATAAAACACTGATTTTTTCAAATAAAATGTTTTTTTTTTTTGGTCTAGATAGTCACTAAATAAGCTCTGAAAATTAAGTTTAATCAATTTTTAATTTTTTCGAATTTCTTGAAACTTTGTATTTTTGGTAATTTTTGAAGAATTGAAGGCTCTTGCGTGATCGGAAGATGTGATTCGATTTTTTTTGTTATTTTTTAGCCTCCCCAGCTAACAACTTTTGCGAGGAGGTAACTTTTTGAAAATCGAAAATTTTGGTTTTTGGCCCACTTATTGTACGGGGCGCGCTACCTATGGGAAACTCGAAAGGGCTCCAGTTCTTTAAAAGTTTGTTTTGGTCTCAATGGTCACCATACCAACTTTCAAGCTTCTATCACTAATAGCCATATTTTTCAGTTTGCCAGTGTACTATTTTAGATTGATCGCTGCGCCGCGTTGACCGGCGAATGACCAAAAATAACGCAGTTCGTGGGCCCTGCTCCGTTGCACTTTCCAGCATTTAAATTAGCTCGACAAAAAAAAAAGGTTAATCCGCGCAAAATTATCCGATCGAGCGAAACAAATATTCTTCTTATCGACGATTGCGAAGAAAAAATATTCGTTGAAGTATCGCTGTGTCAGTAACCTCATTTGCATTCATTGTGGGTATTTACGTGTGTCTACATCTATAGTCTACGTATCCGCTATTCGTGTGTCATCGCGTATTCTCTCGAGATTCGCCTGCCTGCCTGCAGCCGGATATACTTGGCGAGTTGTTTTTCGTTCCTCAAATTTACTTCACAAATTTGTATACTTGATCGAATTGACGGTATGACAGTAGTCAACGTGGAAAAAAAAGAATGACTTTGTTCGTCAGATGACTTTCGAGGTATTGGAAGAATCGTGATTTTTTTGATTCCAGATGTGGGAGGAAAGGGTCCAACCAACGAATTGAAAATTGAAATAATTTTTTATATCCAGATTTTCTCCGGTACTTTTTTAGATTAAAGTGCACGTGCGTCGTGCTTAAATGGTGAATTAATCATTCTGACGGTTCTAAATTTTCTAACAGAGACTTGAAAAAGCAATAGCAACAAGGGCATTTTGTGGGTCTACGTTTACCACCACGAAAACGAACCGAAAGGCGGCGAAAGAATTCGCGAAGATGTTAGCTATACTCCTACTCGCTGTAATTATCAGAACGGTGTTAATTCTCCGAGGCCAATAATGCTGCGATGGCGTAGCGCGGCGGTATTTTAGTATTTTTTTCTTCTCACGGCGACGTCGACGTCGACGCCGCGCCGCTTCGACTACCGTCGGTGAATGGTAACGAGCAGTATTCCGGCGTTATCGTATAGTCGTTGCGTTGTTCGCTGCACGATGAAATGGTTGCAGAGTGCAGGGGACGCCGCAGCCGCGATGGCAAGAGGTGAAAAGAAGCAAATACGGCGAAAAGTTTACGCTGCTGCGGTTGCATATTTTAAAATGAGGAAAGCTGCTGCGGGAAAGTTTTAGTTAATCGTATTTTTATCGTCGGTTTTAATACCGGTCCGAGCTTATGGTTTTTAAGAAGAAAAGCAACAGAGCCGAGGCAAATAATTAATATTTTCGCGAAAGCGGCGGCGCGGCGCACGGTCGTGTTGAAGAAAAGCGGAAAAAGTAAAAGCGGACTTAATTTAATGCAAATAAGCGTTAGCGGTGTAAAATTTTCTTTATTTTTTGAAAGAAAGATAAGATAGGAGCTAGAAGAAAGGTCTTTCGAACGGCTGGAGGGAAAAGTAAATGAAGAATAAGGTGGATTTTTTGGTAGGAAGGGTGTTGGTTTTTGGTTTTTGGTGGGGCGAGAACATCCCATTTCAACTAATCTCGCATCACCTTGACTTTTTCTTTTTTTCTGAAAGGCTCGAAAGTCAACACTGTTGGTCGTTTCAAAAAAAAACATACGAATAACTAATATTCTGGTCGTTTCAAGGTTAAAAGTTTCCAAAAGTATCGAAAATTGGAAAAAACTTGGTCTTTCGAGGAAACGAAAGGACTGTAGTGGATGAAGTGCAGTTGTGTTTGTTTTCATTGAATACAATCTACACGTACGTTGACGTATCTATTTGTATTGTAAGTCTTAAGTAACGTAGATTTAGACTTAGACTGGCATGTATTGTTGTGAGAGGAAACCGTTCCCTTCTTTTTCCGGATATCGCCATCGTTCTACCTTTATGACGAACGCTTCGGGCAAACGAATCAACGATATGGCGAAAACGAAACGAAACGAAATTAATTTCGGCGTTGTTTCGCGTTTCGTTTCGTGCACCGGTTCGCGGTTCTTCGACGTACCTAAACCTATAAGACTATAGACGAAGTAAAATTTTCAGACGTGCTGCGAATGAAGAAACAAGATTTTGACTAAATTATGAAACTACGCGATAAAGATTTCTATTCAACAGGGTTTTCGTTGGTAATACAAACGAGCTGTACGGAAAAAGTTTTCCTTAATTGTGCCGAGGAGTGCCTTCTGCCTTACCTACTATGTACCGATATACCTTTTACCTACGTGTACCAAGTACGAACGACAACGAAAACACCATTTCTAGCATGACGACTCAACTTTTTTCTTCATTTCTGTTCAACTTGTAGCTCCGCATCAAGGATGCTGTTTGTAGTGCGACTACGAATTTTATTTCGGTACGGTGCGGTGCAGTGTTTTCTATACCTACCACCTACCACCTAGTACCTACCATAGAATGGATAGAGACGTTTCTTTGCTAACTCGTTAACCGTGGTAGATTTCCACTTTTGTTGCTGATTTTAACCAAATAATATAATAAAAAATTCGCGCGAAATGCTGTTTCGTCGAATTTGTCAGGAGTAACTAGTCTGAAATCAGAATGCGAAGGGTGATTTTTGTTGAAAATTTCATCGTTTAAGTCTTGCGTAGAAATTTTAATTTTTGCGGAAGATTCGTGTAAAATTGGAAGATCTGAATTTTGGAACCGTCGCGTATGCCAATGTTCAATTTTCTTCCGTTAAGCGTTTGACAAATCTAGATGTCACAGGCTCACAGCAGGTAAATTGTAAAGGGTAAAAAAGTTGAAAAATGCTTCGACTTGACAGTTTTTTGAAGGGGCACGGCCGTATAAGAAGTGAATTTGGCCCTAGGCACTTCTGGGCTCCTATAAACACTTTAAGTGGTGTATATTGACTGGAAAAAAAAATTTCACAAAATTTTGGACCCCACCACTTTCTTTTTGGAGTTATAGCAAGGTGTCCATTCTCTGGAAAACCGGGAAAAGTCAGGGAATTATGGTGGTCTGGAAAAGTCATGAAATTTTGGGATTTTCCCTGGAATTTTTCGAAAATCCCAAAAAATGATAAATCATTTAAAAAATTGTTTCTTTGCTCATTTTATTATAAATTATTAAATCTTTCATCTGATTATTTTATTCATCATTTTTTGTTGACCGTTATTTACCATAAAATTTATATGTACTCAAAATGCTTAAATTATGAATTATTCAAAAAAAATTTCCCCTCGTCACGCTCGGGGTAATTTACACTCTTTTTTTCTACAAAATTTATTCAAAATCTTAAGTTTTTTGGAAACTTAGTTTTTAATTAGCTGTGATGAGAAAGAAATGCCATGATGTCCTTGATCACGATGTTGAAAAAAAAGGGGAGGGAATGGAACATGAATTCAAAATTATTGGTCATGTTTTGGAAAATATGAATGAGGGAAAAAGGGTAAATTCTTATCTTTTGAAGATCTTTTTTCGAAAATATGTTCGCCCTGTCTTCGCTCGGGTTCAATACATTTACCTATATGTTTCCATGAAATGATTTATATTTTAATATCTCCTCATTGATTTTTTTATTTATTGGTACAAACTAAAAAATTGCAGGAAATGAAAATTCGGATTTTTCCAGGTTGAAAATTCACCCCCCCCCCCCATGAAAAACATGCCTCAAATTTATAAAATCACACCTTGATTTAGTAGACGCCCTGGCATAATTTGTTTCATTTTTCAAAATCTAATTTTGCATTGGAATACGTAGTGTTTTCTTTTTATTTGAATTTTTTTCTGTAGATAATGAATTCAAATTTTCAAATTTTTGTAATGAGGGGGAGTTGGGTGGGTTCAAAAATCTTCAGAATTGAATTTGAATATTTTTATTTGGCCCGAGGAAGAGCATCTAAAGATCTCGTAAAAAGAATCTAGTGATTTTTTTTAAAAAATCGTTAGACCCCCCTCAATGCATTTTATATCATTCTGTTGCAAAATTTCGGGATGCACGTACATCACATGAAAAAATTACCCCCCCTCCCTCCCCCTCGTTTAGGAATATCATATTTAAAATGTCTGAAAAAATTCGTAAAATTAGTCTGGAAAACCTGGAAAAGTCAGGGAAAATCATTTCTGAAATATAGTGGACACCCTGTATAGCTATTTTATTACATTATTTTTAAGATTTTTTTATTTCAACGGAAGCTAAGGAAATCTTCTGTTTTAGGACCGAAAATTGCGAAAAACCGTACAGAAATATTGTTATTTTAGCAGATTTTTTTAATTTTGAGCGTTTTACGCAGAAAGAAATTACCAAATGAAAAAACCAATTCCATATTCGTGTTCAGCAGGTCAAAATACCTCGATAAACACACTTTTCGCAATAGTTTTGCTTAAAGTTTCAAAATTCACTTTTTTCACTGATTTTTCATGTTGAAAAAAGTGAATTTCTAGACTTGTATCGACATGCTCTTGCGCCCCTTACCCGGCCATATTCTTTGAATAGAAATAATTGAATTGAGAAAAAAATTCTTCTGTATAAATTTTTTCTAAAATTCGATCGAACTCTATGAGTCGAGATGGTCTATATACTCGGTCTGAAGCTCACCATAGATTTATGTCGTGAACCATACCGTAACTATTCGTCGAAGTAGTGAACTGGTGATACCAAAGCCAAAGCGTAGACGTAGATTTATGTATGAGGATGAAAATTACCTACACTACACTACGCAAGTACTGAGCGTTAATCTAATCTCGAACCCGTGCCACGGTACAGGCTACGGATTCCGCTGACTCATCAAATCACTCTCGTCTGCTCCGAACTCCGAGTATATTATCTATTATTAACTACTTGACTCGAGTAAACTATGATGACTGATGAACGACGGAACAATGTACGCTGTACACGCGTTCGCAGACGTATAATTGTACGCCCTCTCTTTTTAATGAGAATCGAACACGTTTTATTATCGAATCATTCGTCATTTTTGTCCATATCTACTTCACCTCTCGCGTCGAATTCTTTTTTTTCCTTTACACGAAACGTCGTCTCAGCTCGTGATTGCCTCGCTCGATAGACCTGGAGACTTCGGATGTAATATCTTGAATGCGAGGCGCAGTTCTTCCAGCATTATTTATATCGTATCCGTAGACGAATTATCTGAATGCATCAGTGGTTGCATCGTACGTAATGTATTGCATAATGCACAATTTTCGTCAATGTCACGACCCAGCCGTAGAGGTGAGGCGAAGCATAGACCCCTCTCACTCCTCCATTGAAAATATACTTGGAAAATAGTCGACGGGGTGCGCAATTTTTTAATTTTCTCGGGGTTATTTTTTTAAATTTCAACTTTGGCTCAGTGGCTGTCAGTAGGTCTAGGTAATAGGTATATCTCCAGTTCTCCACTTTCACGAAATATCCGTGTAATTTGAATCATTCGTTCAAGAATCATTCCATTTTTCAATTTTTCTTCGCTCAACCCATTTTTTTTTCAACTTCGCCGTTGTTGCTGTTACTTTTGCCTGTGTAGTCAGGTCTCAATCGTACAAAAAAAGGCTTCCGCGCGAAATTCCGGTTAAAATTGATTTTATGATTGATTCTTGTTCTGGACACCAAAACAAATAAATTAAGCCCGTATGCCCTTTTCTCCCCTTCTCCCTTTCCCCCGGGTCCACCCCCCCCCCCAACATTTCAAACGCGTGTACTGCCTTATCTATGGGTTATAATGAAAAGATTTTCAAACATAAGTTGTTCCTCACCACGTAATGTACATTTTCATTTCTCATCAAAATCCATTTTGAAGCAACTCCTGCCCTCCAAATTTGAAAATAAAACCGTTTTTAGAAAACTTCGAAATCGCGTTTTCTTCATTTTAAGCGAAAAGTTTCAGAGATACGGCAAAATTTGTAACCACAAAAAGTATTCAGAATTGAATTTCCTTTCCAATGAGCTTTATCACAACCATTTTCATCAACTTTTCCCGAAAGGCTGGATCTCTCCCCTCTTCCTTATCTCAAAAGTTGGACCCACGAAAAAAAATTGAACGATTTTTGTTTTTGGATATCTAATGCATAATTTCATTTACTATCGAAATTGATTTTGGAGCAAATTTTGTTCGTTGGTCCAACTTTTGTGAAAACGAGGAAGGGGGAGAGGTCCACTCAGTTGGGAAAATTTGGTAAAAAGTGTCGTGATAGCGCTCATTGGAAAGGAAATTCAATTCTGAATACTTTTTGTAATTAGAAATTTTGTCGTATCTCCAAAACTTTTCTTTTAAAATGAAGAAAACGTGATTTTGAGGTTTTCTCAAAAACATGTTTGGTTTCTAAATTGGGGGGGGGGGGGCAGGAGTTGCTTCAAAATGGATTTTGATGAGAAATGAAAATGTACATTAGGTGGTGAGGAACAACTTTTGTTTGGGATTTTTTTTCATTACAATCCATAGATAAGGCGATACATATTATACATGTTTGAAAAGTTGGAAGGGGGGGTGAACCATGAGGAAAGGGGGAGGGGAAAAAGGGCATACGGGTTTAATTTCTTTGTTTTGGTATCCAGAACAAGAATCGATCATAAAATAAATTTTAACAGGAATAGCACACGGATGTACGATTGAGACCTGACTAGTACGTTTCACCCCTCGCCTCGAGGAAATTCTGGCTACGTTTTTGGTCAACATCACATAGTACGTGGGCGTGCCCTTCCATTATGATACATACAATTTGACTTTTCTGCGATAAAAAATTCTCGAATAAGCAAGACGAGCGTACAGGGAGTTGATTGGTCACTCGATTACCTCATTTCCATCTCCAGTTGTTCTCTAAATCGCCCAATACCAAGGTGTCTACCGGTAAGAAAATGGTACAAAATTTGATTAAAAAGTTGGAAAATTTCTGAAAAATAAGACTAAAATTATAAAAAATTAATTGGTTTTCATAATTTGATTTCAACCCTATTTTTCGTGAGGCACGAAATTTTGCTATCGAGGTACAAAAATAGTACAAATTTTGCTTTTTGGATTCTAGTAGACATCCAGAATAAAGAAGCTATAGCCACTTGAGCGTCACGTCGCGTCGCATCTTACTTCTTTCTCTTTCTCTCTTCCAATTTCCAACATAATTGGTAATTTTCTTTTTTCACGCGTTGCAACTCGCGTAGGTAATAGGTAGGTCGGTAGGTACCTACCTATAAGCGTACGCCGAGCTACTAACTAATAATGCGAGGGCGAGCGGACGAGGTCTCGCGAGCTTTTCAAATTCGATCAGTTTGTTCGTACGAGTATAACCTATCCCGCATTGGGTACCTCCCGCGCACTCTTTCACATCATCCGTTAAAGCTGCTGGAGTAATCGTATTTCAAGCGGATGCTGGCATGGCATGGCATGGCATGGCATGGCATGGCATGGCATGGCATAGCGGTGGTGGTGGCGTTGTCTTCTCGTTCGCGTTTTGCCTCCGTAGTCGTCGTCGTTGCTGAAGAAGTTCGTAACGTAGCGTAGGTGAGGTAAAAGCTTGGAAAATAAATAAAGCAGCGTCGATAGTAAATCACCGCATCCAGTCACGGATCGCACATATCACCGAAGGTTAAGTGTATGTACCTCGCGGTCGCTGTCTCTGTCTCTGCCAGCGCTGCCGCCATCGTTGTCGTCGTCGTATCCACGTAATTACAACACCTTGTTTTATCGTCTGTGACGAGATAAATTTCGGTAATGCGTGTGCACTGTGTGGTGTATGTAATATGTACCTATGTAAACCGCGCTGTACAAGCGACAGAACAGATACAGGGCGAATGCGGTGCGGTACAGTGCACTAATGTTCGTCTTCGTATACTGTGCTGCTATGCTGTACGCTTGTTACCTATTGGCGAAGAATAAATGAGCTGGTTTGGTTGGTTGGGTGAAATGAAAGAGAAGCGTGTAGAATGTCTTCAAATTGCGTGAAGAAGATGCTTGTTAGGGTAACCGAGGACGTACGATTAATTTTTGCCACCCTCCAAATCTGAATTAATCAAATCTGGTGGAACGTAGAAGTGCCTTTTTTTGAATCAGTAAATTGAATTTTCACTGAAAATTGATTTTTCTTTGATTTTCTGGTCAACTCGCTAATTTGTCCGGGAAGATATGTAATTTTGAACTGAAAATCAGTAATTTTTCCTTGTTTTTCTGAGAAAATTAATTTCAACAGTTCAACAAACAGAACTTACCAGATTTGTTAGAGAGTTGGTATCGAATCGTGCTCGCGTTCTAGATTTTCTTACGTTATTGCTTCTTTTTTAAGCACGGGGTAGTTTATATGGGATGACGAAATCGATTTTTTAGAATTTGAATATGCACACAAGTAATCCACCGTGCATAGATTAATGTTAAAATCGATAGTTACTTCAATTTTAGTCAACGTATCTCCTAAAAAAATGAAAAATTCCAGAAAATAAATGATTCTTCGACAAAGCTATTTTTCCTAAAGAAGTTACAATCGAGGTGAAATTGATTTCATTTTTTTTAAATACTGCGTGACCTTTGACTCACAATTCTACGCAGCTTTGAGCATTTATTTTTTGAGTTTAAGTAACGATAGAAAAAGTTCTAACTTTGACATCACAGAGTACAGCTACAGCATAATCAGAGTCTGCCCAAAAATGAATTTTCCACGTTTTCTGAATCTATACATTAATCATTTCCACACAGCAAATGAAAATATGGTAAAATTTGGAAAAAGTGATGAAAAGGTGTCTTTTAGCCTTGAAAAGCTCAACTTTTGTGGAAATTGAAATTTCTTCTTTTTAAATCTGTTCCCAGAAAAGTTTGTTTTTTATGTTTTCATTCCATTTTTCCGAGTTACCTGGCCGATTTTTTTCTTTTTTAAAATTTTATTCAGGAAAGTTTTCGCTGTGATTTAACAGAAAATTTTGCGTATCCGCTCAAAATCATTACAGTATTATGTAAATCAATTCAACCTAAAAACACACAAAAAATGACATATTCAAAAGTTACTTTGATATAATAAAAGAAGAAAAAAAATCCTTCAGGTAGTTCTGGTCTGAAAAAAATTGGACGAAAACATGAAAAACAAATTTTTCAGAAAAGTGCTTTTAACAGAATAAACTTCAATTTCCGAAAAAAGTCTAGCTTTTCGAGGCTAAAAACACCTTTTTATCAATTTTCCACATTTTCTTTTACTGTATGCGAATGGTAAGTGTATACATCAGAGAACATAGAAATTTTATTTTTTTTGACTGTCTCTGATTATGCCGCTGCCGTAGCAATACTCAGTGTAGTCGAAGTCAAAGTTCAAACTTTTTCCATCGTTACTAAAAATTGAAAAATAAATGCTCCAAGTTGTGTAGAATTGAGAGCCAAAGGTAAGGCAGTATTGAAAAATCACTGATAAACAGTCAGAATTGCAGCACAGGAAAAATCAGTGGAATTCACTGATTTTCAGCGATTTTTTCACTGATTCTTCATAGAATTTCACAGATTTTTCAGAGAATTTCATAAATATCACTGAGTTTTCAGTGAATTTTCACTGATTTATTACTGTCAGGGTGCCCATTCTCTGGAAAACTGGAAAAAGTCAGGGAATTTTGATGGTCTGGAAAAGTCAGGGAATTTTGGAATTTTCTCTAGAATTTTTCGAAAATCTCAAAATAAATCATTTAAAAAAGTGTTTTTTTGTTTATTTTATTATAAATTTTTCAAAAAATTTTGCCCTTGGGCAGGTCGGGCTAAATTATTACATCTTTTATCTGATTTTTTTATTCATCATTTTTTGTTGATCGTAATGTACATTGTACAATATAATTCTTCGTCCATTAAATTATGAATTATTCAAAAAAAATTTACCTCGCAACGCTCGGGGTAATTTGCACTCTTTCTACAGAATTTATGTAAAATCTTAAGTTTTTGGAAACGTACTTTTTAATGAGCTGTGATGAGAAAGAAATGCCATGATACCCTTGACCACGATGTTGAAAAAAAAGGGAAGGGCATGAATAAGAATTCGAAATTATTAACCATGTTTTGGAAAACATGAATGAGGGAAAAGTGGTGAATTTTTATCTTTTGAAGATCTTTTTTTACAAAAATTTTCGCCCTCGCCTCGCTCGGGCTCAACACGACTTCTATGTTTTTATAAAATGATGTATGTTTCACCTTCTCATTGACTTTTTTATTTATTGGTACAAACTAAAAAATTGCAGGGGATTATGTGAATTCATAAATTTGAGGCATGTGTTTTACTTTTTTGGGGAGGGGGAGGGGTGAAGAAATTTTTGAATTTTCAGTTCGGAAAATCCGAATTTCATTTGCTTGATTTGGTAGACACCCTGACATTATTTATTTCATTTTTCAAAAATTAATTTTGCGTTGGAATACTTTGTTTTTTTTTATTATTTGAAATGTTTTCTGTAGGTAATAAATTCGAATTGTCAAATCTTCGTGGTGAGGGGGAGTTGGATGGGTTCAAAAATTTTCAGAATTAAATTTGAATATTTTTTTTTGGGGCCCGAAGAGAGCATCTAAAGATCTCGTAAAAAGTATCTAGTGATTTTGAAAAAAAATCCCAATGCAATTTGTATCATTATTATGCAAAATTCGAAGAAAAATTACCCCCCCCCCCGTCGGTTTACGAATATCATATTTAAAAGGTCTGGAAAAATTGGAAAAATTAGTCTGGAAAACTGGAAAACCTGGAAAAGTCAGGGAAAATCATTTCTGAAATATAGTTGTGCTAATTCTGACTGTTTTTCAGTGATTTTTGATAAATTTCACTGATTCAGAAATGAGAGAGTGGTAAATTTTTTAGAAAATAGTTTTGTCGAAAGATCGTATATTTTCTGGAATTTTGCATTTTTTGGGGTCCTAGGTTGACTAAAATTGAGGTACCCCCTTCCCAGCCCCTCTTTGATTATCTATTTGGCTGAAAGCTACGAGGGAATTCCAAATATTTAAGCTGGTCAACTCAACGCAACGTCTCAACACCATTCGATCCAAAATCTTCTACAAACATATAACGATTCAAGTAGGATTATTCAAATGTCGATACCGATTTGATTATCAAAACTTGCACATATTTTGTGTACCAAACGCGAGTATTTTCGCTTCTCATTGGTTACCAGCCAGTCCCAGCATCAACAGGTACTGATACGATACGAAGACAAACGCGCGTCTGGTGTCTGTAATTACGTATGTAGGTCTAGATCCAGCGCGCTTTAATTATTTATTTATGTATTTATGAAATGATACTTACGTTATGAAGTAAGTAGGTAGTGTAGGTACATATACCAGATAAGAATCGATTATTACGATAAAGCGGTTGTTCGCTTTCGTCTTCGTCGCGAATCGATGTTCTGCCGGAGTGTCGGCAAAAAAGGAAAGTTCGATCGAAGAGGAGAAATTAATTTTACAACTTTTATCTTATCTCGGTCGCGCGATGCCATATGAACAAACACGCATACACGCACACACGCGCACACGCACGTACGCCAAAAAACCCGATGATAAGTAATTAGATCGTTGGTGAATCGACGCGTGCCAACGTCGCATCACATCGCGTCAATTCCATTAATGTCGCCTTTTTTTTTCGTTTTTTGTTGTTTCATGCTTCACCTATCTCTTTAATTTATCTGTTCTCTATTATTCTGTACTGTGTACCGTGTATTTCTCTTCCTTTCGCAGCAACGCCGAAGCGGTATATTACTCGTAAATTATTATAATAAATACCTAGGTACATATACTACGTACGTTTACGTAGTGGCGATAAACGCGAGTAGAACCACCCATTTATTATCGAATCGATACCTTCGTGCGAAAAGTACGTTTACGTAGGTACATGTACCTGTACCTATTTTAGCGTACTTGTTTGAAAAGACATTGAAGCGCGGTGCGACGCGACGCGAGCGCAGCGTCAATTTTCGTCCAATACTAATGGAGTACAATTTTCACCTCACTTGTCCATTCCCTGAAAAACCTGCAAAATTCGGAAAATTTCACCTGAAAAACCTGCAAAATTCGGAAAATTTCAAGAATCTGGAAAAGTCTGAGAATTTTGAAATTCTCACCCTCGAGCGTGTGAAGCTTACATCTAGGTTAAGGGGTGGAAGTTGAGAATCTCGTCTCATCGAGTATTAAAATGTTGGGAAAATGATGGGATTATTATTTTCTATTTAGTTCCGAAATGTTGGCCAATTGTTGAACGAAGATCGACGACGGTCCTGTGTACAGTGTCACTACTGACTAACGTTTGTTTCATTTCTTTAATTTTTTCATAATTTTACTTCAGTGTGGAGGTTTGTTTTTTAATTGGAAATTTTTCTGTAATAAAATCAAGTTCTTAAGTTTATATGTGTGCGTGTGGGGGGGGGGGGTGAAAATGTTCAGAATTGAATTTGAGCCATTTTCATAGGCTGGAGAAGGTTTCTGAAAATATTATCAAAAGTAATAATTTTTTCATTGTAGAGGGAGTAAAAGTCTACTTTTACTCCCTCTCGCGAATCGCTCGAGTGCTCAAACTCGACTTTTACTCCCGCTGCAATGAAAAATATCGTATGCAACTCGGGAGATAAATGATTTTCGACGATTTTGAGGTTTATTGCCCGAGCGAAGCGAGGGAAATAACTCAAAATTCGTCGAAAATCACTTTATCTCCCTTGTTGCATAATATACTATTTCAAGAAAAAAAAAATTATGTAGGTTAGTCACCATATCTCGTAAAGGTAAAACCATCGTGCTTCATAAAAAAATATCATGTAAGCTTCTGTAAAACTAAGGGAAAACATTTCTGAAAAAATTTGAAAACCGCGCCGCGAACTTTTCCCCCTCGTCTTCAGTCCTCTACCTGACCTCTCTGTTTCTTCGTAAGCTTAGCAAGCAGACGGTCACACGCGCCCATCACATACCACATATAAGCGCGGGCGCGGGCGAGGACGCGGGCAAACAAACATTTCAACTTCGACAATCGCTACAAATTTCACCATCGCAACAAAGCCGTCCTGATTACCGTCGGTATTCTTTCCTGCGTCCGCGTCTCTTCCTTCGCGCTTCCTTGCTCGGTTCCGGCCCCGGAAAGGGTTAACAATTGGAAAGAAACGGTTCGTCCGAACTCGAAACAAATCAAAATCAACAATCCGAAGTTGTACGATTTTTCCGTACGTAGACGTAAGTCTACGTATTTTCCTTATCTATATCTACCTATTTAACTCGTGTTTGTTGCGCATTTCTCGACGTCTGCGTCTATTTGTCTATACTCGTTACTTTACCTCACCTCACTTCACCAATCACCATACCTTCTCTGCCTAAATTTACTTCTTTCGTCGCCGCGATCTTGACGATAATTCATCTTTATTTATTTATCTAGTATATCGGTGGGTGTGGGTGTGAATATGGGTATGGGTATTGTCCGTCCAAAATAGCTTGAGCCAAATTGTGTCAGTTTCATTTTCCGAAAGCCCAAAATAAAATTGCTGTAGTTAAATGGGAAAAAATCAAAATTTTGTTTGCTTTTTGATCAGGACACTGACACAATTTGGCTCAAGCTATTTTGGACGGACAATATTGTGCAGTAAGTTTCGTCAAATTGCTGACTGCTGAAACGATGGACGAAAATACGAAAACTCGCTGCAGGCTTTCATGAATCATGAATTTCCCAGAAGTAGGCAGGGGTCAAGTCCATTTTTTTTCATTTTTCAAAAGAAGCAAAAAACTGTTTCATTCGAAAACTAAAAATTGGTAGGAAACACATTTTAGGCCATTGAAAGGGGACCACAACAAAAGATGGCTTTTAGGACCCTTGCGAAAAAAAATTCAAAACTTCGGATTTAAGACTCGCAATCGTGTGGTACTTCTTCCTGTTACTTTTTTCGACTCTAGTCACTAAAAGTCACTTTTTCATCCAAAGGTCACTAAACGTCACTTTTTTCGCATTTTCAAGCAAAAATTCAAATTTTCATGTAAAAATTGCTATTATTAAAATTCTTGAAGAAAAAAAAATAGAAATTGATAATGATTTTTCAACAAAATTTTACCCGAGCGAAGCGAGGGCAGTATTTTAATGATTGTATTTATAAATTTGAAAAAATTCTGTTTTTTTAAATCAGTAAAGTAATTGATTTTTGAGTCAATTCCCCATTTGACAGAATAAATCAGTAATTTTGACTAAAATAAATCAATCAAACAATTGAAATATCACAGAATTTCAAATAAATTCATTTCACTGATTCAAAAAGGCACAGTTTTACTAAAATTGACTGATTTAGATTTAGAGGGTAGATACCTAATACCTATATGTATAGGTGATATATTGTTTGTTCCAAAAATCTCTGGTCATTTTTCAATTTTTCTTTGCTCAAATCTGTATAATTAAATTAATCTGCCTCCCAAAGTGCCACTAAAAAAAAATCGATTTTTAGATGACCTAATTTTTTCATTGAATTTTGACCCTCTCTCCACATTTTTTCTTGAATTCTCAGCCCTCTTTTATTTAGCTATAGTGGTGGTGAAATAAAAAACCAGGGGTGCATTCAATTTGGGATTAGGTGTATGTATACATATACCGATCTACGTCATAATTAGGTGTAAACAAACAAATTCGTTCAAATTTGAAAAAATGCTGGTTATAAAATTTATTATTATGATGGGACAAATATCAGATTTGTCCAATCATAGATCATAATAATAAATTTTATAACCAGCATTTTTTCAAATTTGAACGAATTTGCTCGCCAATTTGTTTGTTTACACCTAATTATGACGTCGATCGGTATATGTATACAATGTATACATACACCTACTCCCAAAGTGAATGCAGCCCAGAACTTTTTACGAATTCCGGAACATTTTTGGAAACTTTTCAACATTAGAATTCGGCAACACTGTGTGTTACAACCGTAATGAAATTATTATTTGTTTATAGTTTTGACGAAGGAATTTAATAAAATTATTCACTTCGTTTCAATTTATCTTTAAAATGATTGCAGGAAACTTCAAAAAAAATTCCCCCCCCCCCTCATCTAAAAAATTGAACTTTTGGTTACATTTTGCTCACTTTTTGATTATTTTTTGGTTACTTCTTGTTCGAAAAAAGTTACTAAAAGTTACTTAATTTTGATAGAATTTCGCTATGATACCTGGAATGAGATTATTCACGCCGTTTCAGTTGATTTATCTTTGAAATATTTGCAGGAAACTATAAAAAAAATGTAAAAAAATTTCCCCGAAAAAATCGAATTTTTGGTTACTTTTGGTCATTCCTTGATCACTTTTTGATCACTGTTTGCTCAAAAAAAGTCACTGAAAGTCCCTTTTTTTCTTCAAAATTTCGCTATGATGCCTTGACCAAATTTGTCAATTTTCAGAATTTTTTTTTTATCATTTCACGTTTCCTCACTTTGGTTTACAACGCGATAGTGCGACGTAGCCCAAAAACGTATTCCCAGCGCGGAAGTGAAATTTCAACCACACCAGTCGATCCGCCAAACTTCAATGCATCAATTCCCATCGCTAACTCGAAAATGCCCAAAATGGACTTATCCCCGTCTAGTTCTGGCCAATTTAAATATGCCATGCCATCCCTTACGCCCTTTTCGCCTCTTTCGTGATTCGTGCGCGATATTTCGTTCTAACGAATTTGAATCATTTTTCAAACATTTTTAATCGTTTTGGTAGGTGGAGGGATACCCTGTCATGCTGCTGGTGGATCTATGTTAGATTTTTCAGTGTAGCCCATGCGTTCGGTTATCTTCGCGTTCGCTCTCCGTTTTTCACATTTACTGCTAAATTTTCGTAAGCTTCGGTTTATTTCTGCTCATCTCCTTTTGTATGCCATCGAGATCGACCGATCACCGTGCACCCTGGCAGACGAGGCTTGGATCGCATCGCATCGTACGCAAGCACAACTCGCCTAACGTAAGACTTACGTTTACGTATTACGTAGCAAGTCTAAGTACACATTCTAAAGACTAGAGATAACGTCGTAATTGAATTTCATTTTAAATCCCATCGTCCGCATCGTCTCTGTCCCCGTCTCTTCACCAACTGCTCCTCGGTTCGAGTCGTTGTCGCTTGTCGCCAATGCCGATGCCTGCACTCTGCCGTCATTTCACAGACGACTGGATTAATAGAAGGGAACCGGAAATGATAAGTCGCTCTGGTTACATGCTACACGCGCACACACATTCGCCGAGCACGAAGACGCGACGCGACGCGGAGAGGTACGCTGACGCTACACGTATCGCGGAATCAAATTACAAACCGCTCTTAATACTCGCACATCGTATTCGCACTGGCATGGCATGGCAGCGTGTTTTTTTGCCCGGTGCGGGCGAGCGGGCGGGATTATACGAGGCGAAAATAAAACAAAATACACCACCGCTGCGGCATCGCGGCATGGCATCGTATAACCATTTTCGATAACGCGATTGAGGAAAACCCGTGGAAAAACTACGTACTAGCTGTAGCTGTAGCTGTAGCTGTGCTACATTATAATGTATCGAATACGTTTCGATCAAGTACCGCTGAACATCGATGCTGCTGGGATGCCATCATTCGCCGAGTATATACGTATTACGTATTACGTATTGAGTATTACGTATGAACGTACGTTAAGCGTTACGTAAACGCATAAGCGAAAATGATCTGCTTTACGAGCTTATAACAAATTTTCCAGTTTGCTCGCAAATATTCGCATTTTACACGAGTATTCGGCATTCGCTCGCGCACAAATGCGTGTTTTCGAGTTGTATATTTATGTAGATTGTGGATACCCATGTATTTTGCCTTTTATACCAACCCTGTAACTTGCTCTTATATGTACTTTATTTTTACTTTTTTAAAGCCTGGTTCACACAGTCCAGTATACTTGAATCAAGTTAGACGAGCTTTACGTAAAGCTACCTCAGGCATCCCAGTAGATTACTTTTTCCAAGGAAAGTCACTATTAGTTAATTTTTGTACTCAAAACTTACTATTGGTTACTTTTCATTCAAAAAAGTTACTTTTTTCAAAAAGGGCATAGCCGGGTTTTAGGTGAATTTGGCCCCCGCTCCGATTTTCGATCTAACCCCCTCAGATGGTGTACCATGATGTAGAAAAAATTTAGAAAAATTTTTGACCACCCCCCCACCCCCTCTCATTCGGAGTTATGGCCATTTTATTGCATTATTTTCAAGAATTTTTAATTGCAATGGAAGTGAAGAAAATTTTCTGTTCTTTTGGCGTAAAGTTACATCTCGTAGACATGTATTTACGATAATTTTTTCAACAATTTTGGTGCACTCCTTCACGTTGTTTCGGCTATTTGAAGTTTTCAATCGTAAAAAACACCATATAAGCGAAGAGCGACCACTTTTTAAAAATATCCCAAAAACGTGTTTTTTAACGTAGATTCATGTCACGTATTCACTTTTGGCAACTTCGATGCACCAAGGGCCAAAAATAGCGAAAACCCGTACAAAAATGTTGTTTTTTAGCAGATTTTTCAAGTTTTGAGTGCTTTATACGGAAAAAATCGCCAAATGAAGAAACTAACGTCGGATTCGTGTTTAGCGGGTCAAAATACCCCGATAAACACCCTTTTCGCGATCGTTTTGCTTAATGTCGCAAAATTCGCCTTTTTCACTGATTTTTCATGACAAAAATAGCGAATTTCGAGTTTTCAAATAAAACGACCGCGAAAAGGGTGTTTATCAGGGTATTTTGACCCGCTAAACTCGAATCCAACGCTAGTTTCTTCGTTCAGTCATTTCTTTCTGTACAAAACGCTCAAAATTTGAAAAATCTGCTACAAAAACAACATTTTTGTACGGGTTTTCGCGATTTTCGGCCCTTGGTGCATCGAAGTCGCCAAAAGTGAATACGTGACGTGAATCTACGTTAAAAAACACGTTTTTGGGATATTTTTAAAAAGTGGTCGCTCTTCGCTTATATGGTGTTTTTTACGATTGAAAACTTCAAATAGCCGAAACAACGTGAAGGAGTGCACCAAAATTGTTGAAAAAATTATCGTAAATACATCTCTACGAGATGTAACTTTATGCCAAAGAACAGAACATTTTCTCCACTTCCATTGCAATTAAAAATTCTTGAAAATAATGCAATAAAATGGCCATAACTCCGAATGGGAGAGGGTTGGGGAGTCAAAAATTTTTCTAAATTTTTTTTTCATCAAGGTACACCATCTGAGGGGGTTAGATTGAAAATCGGAGCGGGGGCCAAATTCACCTAAAACCCGGCTATACTCTTTGAGCAAAAAATCAACTTTTTTGGTTTTTGCATTAAAAAATTTTGCTTAAAAAAATCAAAATCTATGTTTTAAAGGTCGTAGAACACGAATTTGGAAACATCGTTTCATTTGAATAGCAGAGGGTGAGAATAAGGAGAAAATTTTGATTTTTAACTCCCTGTATCCTCAGCGGGACACTGGGTACAGGGCACAGGGCAAAGGACACAGGACACAGGACATGGAGAACGTAAAACGGGACGACGAAAATCCAGAGTCGTCTCGCGAATCAATTTATAACCCTCGTCACGATCACGAATACGAATAGTCGAATATACGAATACGAAGAATGTCCCGTCTATCGACATCGAACGCGTATAACAAACTGTCTCGTACAATCCGTAATTGGAAATCTAAATCCGCCCTCGTCCCTGCCCACAATTTGTATTTTCAACGTTTTCTTCGCGATTCAGATTCTCAACTGTACGGTACTTTCGACTCTAAACTTCTTCCCCATTCCTTGCTCGTTTCACTTTGAAAATACACATACGAGTAAAAAAAACGTTAAACTTACGACAAAGCATTGTGATTGCACTGTTGAATGATGAAAAATTACCCTTTCGAGAATAGAATGTCGACGAAATTTTCCTTCCCAAAGGTGAAGCGGGCGCGACATCGACGTTATTTTTTGAATTTTGATTGCTGCTTCGAGTGCAATAAGTCATTTAATCGAATTCGAATTGCATCCTTGTTACGCGTGCATGTCCATTCTATTGTCCATGCTAGGTGCGCGAGTAATGGCGCGGCGCGGCACGGCGTAGCGGATAAATTGCTTTATCATTTCCGTATGTTATTTACTTGACTCGCGTACTCGCAAATAAATCTTATTTAGGTATTGGTACTTACATAAATAGATTGCACCTGTAAGGATATACAAATTACAAGAGCGTACGCCAATCAGGCACATTGTATGTATATTATGTAGTCTCGATCATCCGTTTTTCGTTGCCCTTACTCCTTAGCCCTTACTTTCTCCGTTCATAGTACAGAAAATATAGCAAAATTTTTACGCGAACCTCGGAATCGTGGGGGGAAAGCTGAATTTTACATTATTTGTACATAATAGCCTACCAAACATACTCCTAAAAGTTGACCCTCCCCACTCGCTGGCTACCCCCGCAAGAGGTCGATAATCGTTGCGGATATACGTTTTTTGACAATAGCGCCGAAAGAAAGGGTCGGAGACAAAAAAGTGGTGAAATAAAAACAGTTCTACGTGAAATTCCCTACTAACTTGACCGGTTCGGTTGTTCTCAAAATTTCAACATTCGACTTACAGTGGAGGTTGAACTTTTTCAACTTTGAAAAAATTGGTCATCTTGGGTGTAATTTTAAATTAGAATGGGCTCAAAAATATACTGTCGAAAGTTGCATCCGGAAACTTGTGAGCCACCCCCGTATGAGGTCAATAACCATTGCGTGTATGCGTTTTTCAACTGTAGTGCTGATATAGGGGGTCGGAGGGGAAAAAGTGGTGAAATAAAAATTGTTTTACGTTGAATTCCCCATAAACAGAATTTGTTCAATTTGCCTCATAATTGTGATTTTCCCATACAGTTGGGGTTAAACTTGTTAACTTTGGAAAAATTTGTGAAAATATGTCATTTCAAATGAATCGGTCGTATCGTTTCATATTTTAATGATTAACTAGGCATGATTTTGTTATCTGTTCGAATTTTATGACCAATTTTTTCAAAGTTGAAAAAGTTTAACCCCCACTGTAAGTCGAATTTTGCAATTTTGAGAACAACTGAACCGGTCAAGTTTTTCGGAAATTTCACGTAGAAAATTTTTCATTTCACCACTTTTCCCTCTCCGACCCTCCCTTTCGGCGCTATATACAATCAAAAAATGTATATCCGCAGAGGTTATTGACCTCATACGGGGATGGCTCACAAGTTGCCGGATGCAACTTTTGACAGCACATTTTTGAGCCCATTCTAATTTAAAATTACACCTAAAATGACCAATTTTTTCAAAGTTGTAAAAGTTTAACCCCCACTGTAAGTCGAATGTCGCAATTTTGAGAACAACTGAACCGGACAAGTTTGTAGAAAATTTCACGTAGGACATTTTTTATTTCACAATTTTTTTATCTCCGGCCCTTTCTTTCGGCGCTACAATAAAAACACGTATATCCGCAGAGGTTATTGACCTCATACGGGGATGGCTCACAAGTTGCCGGATGCAACTTTTGACAGCATATTTTTGACCCCATCCAAACTTTGAATTACACCTAAAATTATCATTTTTTTTTTAAATTTCAAAGTTGAAAAAGTGTAACTCCCACTGTAAGTCGAATGTCGCAATTTTAAGAACAACTGAACCGGTCAAGTTTATAGGGAATTTCACGTAGAACATTTTTCATTTCACCCCTTTTTTCTCTCCGACCTTTCCTTTCGGCGCTATAGTTGAAAAACGTAAATCCGCAAAGGTTATTGACTTCTTGCCGGGGTAGTCGGCGAGTTGGGGGGAGGGGGGCAACTTTAAGGAGTATGTTTGGTATGCTTTTATGTACAAATAATGTCAAATTCAGCTTTCCCCAACGATTCCGAGGTTCGCGTAAAAATTTTGCTATATTTCCTGTACTTTCAGTTGTTATTCGGGCAATTACGAATAAAAAATTCTAAATGAGAATTTGTACACAGACTGCGAAACTAGGTGTGTATGTGTATAAATTTGTTGATGACCTGCGATAAATATTTTTAAAAATGCACGCAACAATAAAAACGACGACGAAGATGACAACGCGACAGTGTAAATAAAATGAAAAAAAAATGAACCGGTAAAAAAACAATACCAATTAATAATTAATGAACGAGAAACGATCGTTAATTCGTATAATTGTGCGATAAATTCGTGGAAAAAAGTAAATAAGGAAGCGTACAGTATGTCCAAGTACTCGTATACCTATTACCTATACCCATTGCCTACCTAGCCTTGGTAGCTAGCAGCTAGCCGCTAGCTGCTACCTAGATCTACCAAACTGCTACCCAATCCCCCATGCACCGTGCACAGTATGCAGGCAGATACGCTAATAAGCGAATATACCCGTTCGATTGCCTTTTTTTCATTTTTTTCCCCCATCGCATCGTATCGTCGCTAATTGAGGATATCGCGTTACTTTTAATCGGCTCATCGAACACGTCGTTTTTTCCATACAACTGCACGATGCGACGTGATGACAAACACGTATTAAAAAACCACCGGACAAGGTGGAGCGTGGAGCGGAACAGCAGCCGCTAAAATGAGGGATGGTAAATCGATTTCATTATGGCGGACCGAAAAAAAACAAGTACATTTACGTCGGTTTGCGAGTATATTATGTACTCGTATACGAATACAAACGCGTCAAATTTCGTTATTTTTTCGTGTATCGCGACGAGCGACGAGCGGCGCTTACGCGAAAGTGTCGAACAATTTTCTTCTACAAAATTTCAGCTTTTTGGAAGTTTGGTCAGAATTCCAAATCAAAAAATTGGGTTGGAGGGAGAAGGGAGGGTTACTTTTCAGAAATTTCGCAATTCCATCTTTATCAGATAGTCGACCGATTCTACCAAAGTACCACGATTGTATTCTCGTATTCGTAATTTCGTATAGGTATTTAAATTACCGCTTCTTAATGCTTCGAAGTCGAAGTAATAAATTTACAATACGTCTTTGTCTCAGCCGCCACCGAGTATGTAATATACGCGCCTCCGAAGTTTCCTATTATTTAACTGTGCTCTTCCGATTTGCAGGCGTGATAATAAATTTTCGCCATCGCGCCGCGTCGTGTATATACCGTTACTATTGATGGAATAAGTATGTAAACCTTTGTTTCGGCTTCGAGCGTTCGTCTCGTGCTACCGCATTTATCGGCATCGGCATCGACACCGGCACACCTCTCCAGAGGTGCGGTAGAGATGAATAAGTATAGAGAAGCAATTTGTCGCGGAAGATTTGGCAGATGAAGGAAGAGTATTTTTTCTAATTATTTGTAAACAAATATCAGGACGGATGAAAAACCCATTTACAAGTTCTGAAAATTGATAGGGACACGGCGCCGTTTCGAAATTGATTTTTTGAGACACATAATGTACGATTGTACAATTCTTTTTGAACGCGACGTTTGAGAATTTTGAGACACTGTTCACATTTTTATGTTGGGACATTGTTCTTATTATGATCTCGCTCGTCATCGTCGTAGTCGCGTCTCCTTGACACCAAATTGTGTGCATCTATATCTTCGCCTATATTTGGCGGCTCCTTTCGCATTTGCTGGTATCTCTCAGGGTCTTGCAAGGTGAGTTGGCTGGTGAGTTTGTTGTTAGGAGCTCTGACCGCCTTCTATCTCTCGTTATTTTCCCTTGTATTTTCCCCTGCACAGCCAGCATGAAGATACCATTCTCTCGAATTTTGTGTGCTATGTATTTCTTCTTCCTATTCTTGATATCTTCTAATAGGACTTTCCATTCTTCTCCTATTCTTGCTAAAACTACTCGGTTGGTTATGTAGTCTTTCCATGATATTTTTAGTAGTCTTCGATAACACCCCATTTCAAAGGCGGAAATCTTTTCATATTCTACACTTATGGCCCAGGTTTCACAAGAATATTTCAGGATCATCTATACATAGCACCACATTATCCTTTTTCAGAGTTCAAAATCTATGCTTTGATTTCCAAGCACTTTCTTGAGATTGTTGAATGCACTTTTTGCTATACCAATTCGTGTTTTAATCTCCTTCTGCTTCTTCCATCATTGTTTATCAGCTCCCCTAAATACTGGAATTCGTTTACATTCTCTATTCGGGATTGACAGTGTGCGCTCCTTTAAAAACTGTGTAGAAGAAATTGTCACCATAAGGTTTATACAGGAACGTTTTGTTTTCACAAAATTTCTCAAAACGAGCCATTTGTGTAATTTTTTGTTTGGATAGCATTTAAAGATAACTTAATTTACTTTAAATTCAGTTCTTACAAAAAAATTACACATCTGCTACAGTTCTGGAGAAATTTGTAAAATAATAAAACGTTCCCATATAAATGCTACCTATGTAAAAATTATTTTCTACACCGTTTTCAAGTTGGCCCCGCTTCACTCCACTAATGCCGCTACGACCATTTTACTTTTCACATGTCAAGCCCAAACTTCTTCGGTTCAGATCTTGATATGTACCTCTTTATCATCGTTTTTTGTAAACTTTATGACTTTAGTCTTCGCCTGTATTAATTTTCATTCCATATTTCAATCAGGTACTGTTTATCTGGTCAATCATCCTCTGCATCTGTGCTTTTCTTTCTGCAGTTATTACCTTGTCGTCTGGGTAGCTTATCTCATTTATTCTTTCTCTGTTGATCTTCAATCTCATTTTTCCTATTCACACTTCTTTTGGGATCTCTTCAGAGTATATGTCGAACAACCTTGATGTGAGAGGGCAGCCTTGCCGCACTCCATACCTTATGCTGCTTTTATTCTTCGAGTATTGCTTCCCGATCTTCATGTTTATGTTTTGGTTCCAGTACAGTTTTTAGATTATTTGCAGGTCTTTGTCATCAATATTACATTTCTTCAGGATTTCCATCAACTTCTCTTGGTTGACACGATCAAATGCTTTTTTGTAGTCTATGAAACACATGATAATGCAGGGCAATGGCGTCTTTTGTAGGGCACTTAATCTCCAAATTGTATTTTTTGGACACTGTGTCTTGATTTTTTTTGACATATTACCACCAATCTTAGTTTTTTTCGGGATACTCCGTTCAAATGTATATAGAAAATTATATCCACCCTGTACAAGTTTTAGTCAAGTATAGGTAAGATGACAAGGGTCTGACGCACCAAAAACAAAATTTTGTTTACACAGCTAAAATTTCAACCTTCAAAGTTGCCGGGGGGGGGGGGGGGATGAGGTTTGAATTTTAAAAAGTCGCCTAATACTAAACGCCTCAAGTTAAGGAGTTATTTCTATTTTTATATTTTTCACATAATAAGGTATATGTGAAAATTCACCCCGAGGTGTTACATGCAGATCCAGGCGACTACCTATCTCCTGAATTCCATATGGGGGGGGGGCGAGTTATCCAGATTTTTGTAATTTTTTTGGTGCATTAGGAGATTTTTCGAAATTCAACCCCAAACTCCCTCCTCCTAAGTCAAATTTAAGGTCTGAAATTTTGGCTACAGAAGTTTCTTGTCATACTCTACAAGCCTGTAAAAAATCTTGTTTTTGACGTGTCAGACCTCCGGTAGGTTCCTTGTGAGCCAATTTTTTTATGTTCAATACCCCAGAAAGCAAAAACATTTTAAATCTTGTGCAGAGATTTTGTTGTCACTTATTCTCCGTTGTTAGTATTCGAGTAAGTGAAGTAGGTATCTTCTACAGAAACTGATTGATTTTTTATGCGTGGCGTGAATGGCGTGGCGGTGGCCATGGCTGCGATTTATTTTCCGATGTTTAGATTTTTTTTCTCTTTCAAGACGCGATGTTCGCTTTTTTATCGCAACATGATTACTACGCGGAAACATATCTTTCTTGCGGTGTTACTCTACGGTTTGCGAGTGATTATCGCTGATTTCTTGGATGCCCAATACTTACGTAGACGTACTGTTTTCTGTTTATGAATTATGATTGTGTATAGGTCAACTCACGAGCTCGTATAATACGGTACACGTGTGTTTTTACTTAGGTAGGTAAATAGGTTTTATATGGGTTTAAAATTAGCTTCGAACCGAAAATGTCTAATCTATCTCTCAACAGTATATCCCTGTTAGTGTGTAACTGTGTACACGTACAGTTACACACATTGAACAAGCGTGTTCGATTAGTTTTATCGGTATTTACGCTTATGCTACACGATTATTTTAACCGATAACTCGAAATACCAACATTACCTTGTACCGTTACTTACTCGTATTTTAATGTATGTACATGCAAAATTGTAGATGTACAATGTCAAAATGTACATACGTACAAATTATATTTGGTACCTTGTATGTCGGTATCTTTGTCGTTCGTTTCGTACAACCTAAACTTAAAGCTGTCTAATGTAGATATGTAGGCATACATATGAAAAAAAAATTGGATAGATGAAGAAGAAGAAGAGAGGGGCAATTTGGCGTCTTTTGACATCGCACTGAAAATGTGATACATCGTTCATTATAAATAGGAATTCCGATTCTTTTTACAATATTAATTCTCTCACTTATCACTCGTAACTCATATGATTTGCATCTTCGGGAGAATGGACATAAATAATACGTTATTCGTCAAACTGGAAATTTTTTTTCTAATTTCAATCTTGGAAAAAAAATTTCTGTCAACATTTTTATTTTTTCATGATTTTGTGTTGTTTTGAACTCTTAAATTTTCACACATAATTTTATCTATATCTGGACCAAACTTTTAGACATAATTTTTTAACAACATTGAAAATTTATTTTTTCACTGTCAAAATTTCTACAAGTACATAATTTTTTTACGATTTTGAATTTTTTCCTTTTCTATAAAAATTTTTATTCGTTTTTTCTTGTGTTATAATTTTCTTAATTTTCACACTTACCCTAATATTTTTTTCCAAAAATTTTTTCTGTGTTGAAATTTGCATACTTTTTTCAAATCTGAAACAATAATGCAGATGCAACAATCGTGTGTATAACTGTATGTACCTAAGGAGTTAGCGTCAGATTCAATTTCAAATAAAAATTTCAATAGATACCTAAAGATAGAGAAAAAAATTTCAACTTTAGAAAAAATTGGCGTAATGAAGAGAAAACTCAAGTTTAAATTTCATGCTTCGTATGCAAATCTCACTATAGAGAAAAAAATTGAAGTGAAAATTTTGATAAAGAAAAAATTTAAAAGTATATATTTTGACAGAATTGTGAACGGCGTTTCTGATTGGTCGAGTGTCACATTCTTACAGTTAGTGCGATGTCAAAAGACGTGAGAAGTTGCACGTTTGATGATGAAAAATTGGGTTGAAATACGTACGCTTATCACTTAGGTATCAGTTATCATACAATCACACTATCTAACGAACGAACTAATTATCGTTGCTAATTATCTCCTACCCGGTAACTTCCGATAAATGAAAACAAATTTCTATCTTCGACCGAATTTGAATACGATACAGTGCGATGATGTCATCGCCTGACTTCGGTTGAGCCGCAAACGCGGACGACGCGACGCGGGAGACACGACTCGATGACCAGTTTCTCATTCTGATTCATTCGGAATCGAAAACTTTTTTTTTCTCACGGCGAAGATGAACTTATTCGCACGCTCGAACGCTTCTTAACGTGGAAAAATATTACACGCGTTCGTTGGACTGGCCGCCGCGCCGCGCCGCATCTTCAGCTTTTCGTCAGTAGTCGTGGTTGCCCCTTTGCCCCGTCTCAGTTCGTCCAACTGCCTGCTTTGCTCTCTACAACTGATCAACGCACCGCGACAATTACAAACCAGTTTCGAAAATATTACAAAAATTTCATATATGCAGATGCACATAGTATGTATGTGTTTGAGTCTGAGCCTGAGCCTGAGCTGTAGGTCTATATAATACATATGTAAAAGTTGAGTCGTCGAATCGTTTTCTACAAAGCACACACGCGGGGTTTTTGAAATTGGAAATCGCCTCCTCTCCGAGTGTTGCGACTGCGAGTACCTAGCTCTAGCTACCTACCATATATTATTTTATCATCCTCGTTGTCTCTGTCTTATAACATAACGTTATAACGTGTACTCGGTGCATATTTGAGATGAATCAATGCTATGCTATGTGCGACGCGATGCACACGCAACAGCCAGCAGCATACCAAGCTCGCGTATTTTACAACCAGCTCATCATCCTACGATCGCGCGGGCGCTGCGCGGCGAAACCTGGGCAAACGTGTCCGTGTATGCTTTGCTTATTCTGCGAGTTTTAGACCCACTAATATCATCATCGCCGAAAACGAGATCTTATGTTCCAAAGCGCCAACGCTAATTGTAAGCTCACGTTTTTTCCACAAGTGATGCACAGCGCGGGTGAAAAATTTACGAAGCGACACACAAAATGGAAAATGGAATTTAAAATTTGAAAAAAAGCGATTTGAAAAAAAAAACAAGAAAAACTGAACGAAATAACGTTTCGAGAACGTTCTCCTGATACCATTTTCTATCCCACGATGAAGTATTAATTTTACAGACACCGGTAAAAATATGGAAATATTCAAATGAAAGTAAAACGATATCGAATGGTACTCGACGAGGGGAGAAAAATTACATTTCTAGAATTTTCCCACCTCAGTGTTACATTTCTCTCTCCTACCCTGGCCTGAAAAATTTCTATTTTTGGTAGAGAGATAAGCGAAATTAGAGCGAAAAAGTTGACCGAGGTGGAAACGACGTCGTTTCAAAATTTTTCCACCTTCTCTCCCTTTCTCATCTTTTCCTCGTTTTTTCTTCTCCTTTATAATTTGAAAATTCTGTTTGTTTGAGTTGAGATTCCCCTCGATTCTACTTCACTTCTTCTGAAAAGCCCAAAATCAGTGTCAACTCGAAAACCAATTTTTAACGCCTATGGTGGTTTCTGGTATAAACATGGCTCACATATGTGCCTACTCCAGAAATCCTTCTTACAAAATTTATCAATTTTTCATGATTTTTGAGTTACCTTCTTACCTCAGGGTGTCCATTTTCTGGAAAACCGGGAAAAGTCAGGGAATTTTGTCTATCTGAAAAATTCAGGAAATTTTGAAATTTCCGGCATTTTCGCTGGAATTTTGTAAAAATCCAGAAGAAGAATAAATGATCTGAAGTTTCTGTTCTCAGTTTATTATAAATTTTTCAAAAAAAAATTCCCTCGCTCCGCCCGGGCCAAATTCTTTTAACTAATTTTTGTATGTATCATTTTTTGGTGATCATAATGTACAAGAAAATTGATATTTAAACACACGTTTTTGTCTATTGATTCATTGAGTTTTCAAAAAAATTTCTTTGTACAGAGTTTTTTTTTTGAACCCGTACTTTTTGATAAAATGTAATGAGAAAGAAGTACCATGATGCTCCTGACACGATTTTGAAAAAGAAGGGAAGGGAATGGAAGAGAATTTGTATTTTTTGGTCATATTTTGGGAAACTTTACTGGGGGTGTGAACTCCGAACTTTTCGTCTCACGATTCGGTTAACACTAAAGTTTTTCCTTTTTTTTTTTGAAATTTTTTCTGTTATAAATTCAAGGTTTCAAGTTTTTGTGCCGAGTTGAGAGGGAAGTGGCGTCAAAAATTTTCAGAATTGAATTTAAGTCGTTTTTGTGGTCGGAAAAGGGAGCATCTGGAAATCTCATAAGAAGTAATGATTCTTGAAAAAAAAAGTTTGACATAATGCAATTTAAATCATTTTTCTGCATAATTTCATCACGCGAAGAACCCACCCCTTCTGCATCCTTCAGGAATAACATATTTAAGAGGTCTGTAAAATTTCGAAAAATTGGTCTGGAAAACCTGGAAAAGTCGGGGAAAATCATTTCTGTGATATAGTGGACACCTTGCCTATGTCCAGCATGATAGGTACAAACATTTTTTAATGTAATTTTACCGAGTAACGCGAATTATCCAAATTTTCATTTTGCACTCATCCGATCAACTCTCTATGCTGGATTCTAGAGATCGATATTTTTGTCTCGTTTTCTTTATTTTTCTTTTCTATCCGCCCTTTCCTTCGTACAGAGGCACTGTTGATGCCTGTTCGTAATCAAGAAAAAATGAATCGCGTCGTTACTTCGTTAATTGAATTGGCTTTTTGTTTGTCAAGTCGAAAAAAAAATCGTATTGTAAATTTCGCGCATCGATTTCAAAAGACTGTAATAAAATATCTCGACTAATTTTCCAGTTTTTTGGAGTATCGTTTCATTTTTTTCGGCTCTAGAGAAAAGATGGGAAAACCGGTCGATTTTCAAAGATTTCACCGTTTCGTCTTTCCGACGTCGAAGTAACGTATTATTAAAATAAACACCTACAGCCTTCACCCTGCGCGTTGTTTCTCGCCTTCATTCGTCGCGTCTCGTCGTCCTCGTCGATAATAGCTGGAAAAAATGATATTCCAAGTTTTATAATTTCGAAGCCGTAAGTAGAGCGCACTGCGCAGGAGACAATGCAAAGCTACAACGCTATATACGGTTAAAATGAAAAGAAAAATGAGGAAAAATAATAAAATTCGCGTATAATTTGTTTTTGTAACTGAATTTCGCGCAGAACGGATAAGCTCGCATTTACAAAGGAGAAAAAAATCGACGACGGCGACGGCGAGGGAGACGAAGAGAACGAAAGCCTTTTCACAAACTTTCATCATTTTACCGATAAACACTGTAGGTACCTACTACCTACCTCTGATGTGCTACCCGAACTCGAATGTGTCGCTCGTAGTGCTCGTACATTCGAGTTTATTGTTACGTTACCTACACAATTTGTGAGATTCTGTATTTCACCTACTGTCACTGTACCAAGTATACTTGGAAATCGTATGTTCAGTCTACTTCAATGTCGAAAAGACATCGACGTTTGATTTTTTTCTCTAATGCGTACTTTACTACGTATAATTTTATTAATGAAAATCGAGCTTCGATAAGTATTACTGATGAGCTATGGAATCGTTATCGAGTCCAATTTTTACTATTATTTTTACGATAGAAAGTGCGATTTTTCATTTGTTGAATATGTAAATCGTTGGATTAATTTTCGTTTAGCGGGGAAATGGCTCAGAGGTTTAGACAAGCTATAGGATAGAATTATTATCGCGCTTACGCATCCGCCGAAGTACAGATGCCGGATGTCTAATTGTCTACCAACTGCTTAGGTAAACATAGGCGTGAAATACATATATGAGCTGTATGTTTACTGATCTGGGTTTCTACCAAAATAATGATTCAGCTAACAATAAGTGTAAAGGAAATTGATTAATGGCGAAAATATGTGGAAATTTTCATTTACGAGTTACTGAGTAGGTAGGTATTCAACAGCGAAATTTGGGCAGAAATTTCGGTAGATGAATGAAAAATTTGCTGACCAGAGTTCGTGCTGAAATCAAAAAACAAAAATTCGTGCACTTTTTTGATTTTCAAAAAAACTACGTTTTTTAATGACCTCTTCCCTTTCAAAAAAAGTTTAAAATATTTTGAAAATTCTATTTGTGATCGTCACTAAGTCCTCTTATAAATGAGAAGGTTCGTACAATTTTTTGAGAATGATGGTTTAAATTCATCAGCGCGATCAAAGCAAGAGCAAGAATTTTTGGAGAAAAAGGCATTTGAAGGCAAATGATCAAATGAAAAAAGCAATCCCATTCGAATTCAGCAGGTCAAAATACCCCGATAAACACTCTTTTCGCAATCGTTTCGAAATTCACTTTTTTGCCAAGAAAAATCAGTGAAAAAAGCGAATTTCGAAACTTTGAGCAAAAGTATTGCGAAAAGGGTGATTATCGAGGTATTTTGACCTCAACAGGGCTTCAAAAACCGAACTTTATTGTGTTCCGGTTCCGTTCCCTTTTTTAGTTCTGTTCTGTTCTTGATTCGATTCCAAAGAACCGTTCTTCAAAATAAGGGTTCTTGATTCGGTTTCCAAGAATCGTTCTTCAAAATAATGGTCCTCAGGTTCGGTTCCTAAGAACTGGTCTTCAGAAACCGGTTCTCAGGTTCGGTTCCCAAGAACTGTTCTTTGAAAAACGGTTCTCCGGTTCGGTTCCCAAGAACCGTTCAGAACGGTTCTTTTTTGGTTCCGTTCCGTTCGGTTCCAAAAGCCCTGCTGAACACGAATACGGGATTGGTTTTTCATTTGGTCATTTCTTTCTGTATAAAACGTTCAAAATTTAGAAAATTTGCTAGAACAGCACTCTCTCAATTATAAATAAGTGAAAATTATCGAAAATTACTGAGAAACAGTCAGAATTGCAGCACAGGAGAAAATCAGTGAAAACTTTTTACTGAAAACAAATCAGTGAATATTCACTAAAAAGTCAGTGAAATTTATGAAATTTGCTGCAAAATTAGTGAAAATCTTTGAAAAATTAACAAAAATTCACTGAATTTGCTGATTTTTCCTGTACTGCGATTCTGACTACTCTCTCAATTATAAATCAGTGAAAATTACCGAAAATCACTGAGAAACAGTCAGAATTGCAGCACAGGAGAAAATCAGTGAATTTTTTTCACTGAAAACAAATCAGTGAAAGAAAATCACTGGAAATCAGTAATATTTATGAAATTCACTGAAAAATCAGTGAAATTCTGTGAATAATCAGTGAAAAATTACTGAATTTCACTGATTTTTCCTTGCTGCAATTCTGACTGTTTATCAGTGATTTTTCACTGATTCGGAATGAGAGAGTATTTATCAGTGACTTTTCACTGATTCAGAATAAGAGAGCATTTCTGTACTTTTTTTTTGCGATTTTCAGCCCTTTGTTCAAAGGGTGGTCGCTCTTCGATTATATAGCGTTTTTTACGATTGAAAACTCTAAATGACCGAAAAAACGTGAAGGAGTGCACCAAAATTGTTGGAAATAGGTTGTGCCAAAGAACAGAAAATTTCCTTCATTTCTATTAAAATTGAAAATTCTTCAAAATAATTCAATAAAATGGTTATAAATGGGGGGGGGGGGGTGTGAAGATTTTGTAAAAAAAATTGTTCTCGTCAATATAGATCTCCTGAGGTGTTTAGGAGCTCAAAGACGCCTGGGGCCAAATTCGCTCGTTATCGGCCATACATAGGATTTTTTTAGAAAATATTAGTAGGGGGTGAACCATATTCTTCCTCGTTATTTCATCTCTGCGAGTATTCATTCGAGTTTATCTTCACCACTATAATTGTGGTAGTCCGTTACGTACGTCCCTCTGTGTATTATGTACTTAGCATAAGTTCTTGGTAATTCCAATACCGATTTCGTTAATTAATGCAAATCGAATAAATAATCTGTCGGCGTCTCCGATTGTTACCTAATTAATGAAAATATCGATACGTAATGGTGTAAATAAAGCTCTTCCGATGATTAATATTTGTGTTAATTTTCTATGTTTTAGGTGAGTGAATCATGAAATATAAATCACTACGATTTGGTTGATCGATATGCGATTACAAGAAAAGAATGATTGGGTAAGTGCCTACGATAGTAATTTTTTACTAATGCGGCAGGCAGACGGCAGAACTTACTAGCACTTACGTTAGTTCACCTGTTAATTAGTTATTCTAATCGGCTGCCTTTCGTCTTTGTTGAGAAATATTCGACGATACACTCTCAACTATTTAGTATTATTTTCATTTGAGAATAGAGTGAGAAATTTGTTTCTGTCCGAGGAAAATTAATTTGACCGACGGATCGAAACTCGAAATCGAATCAAAAAACCCGCAAAGACACGGAAACTCTTTTGGTTTACGTACAAATTGCATTTTTATAAAGAATCTCCAATCTCGGACTTACGAACGTAGTTATAAATCAGTATTTTTTTAATCGTCGATTTACAAGCCGTCAATAAAACGAATAGGGAACGGAGTAGGAAGGCGCGGGGTGGCGGGATGAGAAAGCAGATGAAGCTCCGTTCGGTTGAAAATTGATTTAACGTTCTTTTATACCGTTCGCGTTCGTAGAAGCCATAAAAAAGAGCAGGAAAATAGTCGAATAAAATGGGGAAAAAATTTACGACGTTTTATCGGAACGTTGACGCGGCGTCGTCGTTTATCCGTACTCCGTATAGTCTGTAGCTGTAGTTTACAAATAATTAGTCGACGCGATAAAACGATAATATAGCTTACAAATGAATTATAAAACTCCGAAAACGAGGCTGGAAAAAACGTTGGGAAGAAGTTTGCTGCGAGACTCGAGCGATGAAACTCTTACGCTAGCTATAGACGTATACGTAGGTAGAGTTAAAGGTACATTCTACATAGGTATTATTCGCGTCTGCATTTAATTAGGTATATCGCATCGTTTGTTTACTTTGTATTTGCTCTGCATTAGTTTCTTTTACCTGTTTCGCGTTCGATTACGACGCGATGGTCATTGCCTCATTGCATGGTGGGAAAATAAGCCGAAAAAACCTCTCATCCCGAAGTTCGTAATTTGTACATGTATCTCAAGTAACTATACTATAAACGTAATCACGTATGTATGTACATCCATAGTGCTCTTCTTTTTATCGTTCGAAATATTTCGCACGTATGTATGTATAATTGTATAAATTCTCTTTCGCTCTTCCTTTTTTCACCCAATGCCTCGTGCTGGTTTCTTATCTTACAAGGGAGGTATCCCAACTCAAAGTAAAATTTTTAGCCCAAACAAAAAAAAAAATCGAAAGTACATCATAACAGGACCTCGTACCCAAAATTTCAGGTGCTGAAGTTCATTTCTCGATTTTTGGCGAAATTTTGAAATTTCAAAATTACCTCATCGTCCTAAAAAATATGAAAATTTGATCTAATCAATGAAAAAAGCTGAAATTTGGTATGTACCCTATTTTCGACCTCTCGAATCGATTGGAAGCAGTTTCAAGACGTTCGGAGCCACCAAAAAATTTTGGAATTTTCCAGCGCTGGAGAAAATTCCATAAAAATGGTCTATATGCACTTCAGGACCTATAATCGCGGATTATCCATATTGCAATATGGATAATCCGCGATTATAGGTGCTGAAGTTTATTTGGACATTTTTATGAACTTTTCTCCAGCGCTAGAAAATTCAGAAATTTTGTAGAAGCTCCGAAACGTTTTGAAACTGCTTCCAATCGATTTGGGAGGACAAAAATATAGTGTAGGTATACCAAATTTTAGCTTTTTCCGTCGATTAGATCAAATATTCGTATTGTACAGGGCGATGAGATAATTTTGAAATTTCAAAAATTCGCCAAAAATCGAGAAATGAACTTCAGCACCTGAAATTTTGGGTACGAGGTCCTGTTACAAATATGATGTACTTTCGATTTTTTTTTGTTTGGGCTCAAAATTTTACTTAATTCTTTAAATATTTTTACGCGAATGTACCTACTACCTAATATGTACGTTTGCAGTTGGCTAAAGCTGGATTTCGTAATAGGGTGAATCCAAAATTATTTGATATTTTCGACGATTATTTGAATTATAGTTTTTTATACCTATTGTTAAAAGTTTCGACGACCATCCGACTTATCGCGAGATTGCGAGTTCGTTATTACAAGTAGCTCAAGGACGACGTAGACGTACTGGTAGAACGTACGGATGACTGGCCAGAATTTAACTATCAATAATACAGACTATCGTGACTATCGTCGTGACGCACAGCGGTGCAGTGAAATACCGATTACACTTACGAATAGATTAGCCATCGATAGAAAACCAAAGACTTGAGTAAGACAGTGGCCGCAGTCGCGATGCTGACCTAGAAATTAGAATAAATACTTGATCGGATACGAGTTGTACCTTGAAGGTACCTATGGTGTAGATCGAAACAAAAATACATATTGCGGATTTTGACAAAAATTGGTGAGATAGCTTGTCTAAAAAAAAACGAGCACCCCTTCCCGCTCAAAGGAGGACAGAGCTAGAAAACATTGAAGTGAGGTCATTTTCAAAACAAAAAGTGGTTTTTTATCACTTTTGGGTTGTGCCAGCTGCTGGGAACTTCAGTCACCCTCCAAAACGATGCGATTTCAGTGTCTACATTTCCCTGAACTATTGACCACAAAATTGGATACCACTTTTTCACCTCTACAACGGATGAACTTGTTACGTCGCGGGTCATCGTCGTCGTTATCGTCATCATCCGAGAAAAGCGATAGGTGCATTAATTCACATAACCAAAGAAACTGGAAACAAAAAGAGAAAAAAAGGTAAAAAATATGAAAATAGCATGAATTTTGAAAATTTTGCTGTGAAAAGCGCGAATTTTTAATACTTTTCTCTTGAATTTTTCAACCGGAGGATTGTCTTTAAATTATTTTTCAGCTTGAATTCTTTATAAAAATTTTCCGACTTCACTACGCTCACTTCATTTTTTTTTTTTGAAATATCATTATTCGATTTTTTCAGACAAAATCTCACAATTTTGATTTTTCTGTCTGGAATTACCACTGTAGTCACCTTCTTCATGATTTAACTCCCCTCTTCGGGAAGTTCTGACTAGCCTTTGATAGAAGATTTCACTAGTTGATACATTCTACTTATAACTGTAATGATTGGGTCTGGGTGAGGTCAAATTCGTCTACTTTGTTATTGTTAAGAATTGATAAATTTTATGCTTACCCGAGACTTTTCCAGACTATTTACTGGTAATAAATTATTCATGCTCGACTTTTTTCACGCGTATACTTATTTGATATTTCGATTTTCAAACATTTTTGCTCAAGGATTCGCTTGGATCAAATTTTTTTCCTTCCGACGCGACGTTCGGAATTTCGATGAATTTTTTACTATGGTAAAAATGTTACAAATTTCATCTTAAACGTCTATATTTTGCATTTTAAATTTCTATCTTTTGAAAATTTCATCTTTTGTTCGTTCGTGTTTTTTTTTTGGTGGTTGAAATTTTTATTCCTATAATTTTTGTCCTGGTTTCGCTGGGGGCAAATTCTCAGACGAATTGGTATGCAACCTTTAGAGGAGGAGGAAGAGAGGCTTCTGAATTGTTATTCAAGCATACCGGTGACCGTAAATAGCCACATATTGCTTGATAGAGTAAAAAGCTGTGTACGTAACATATCACACAATATGCAATGCATACTACTCCTACTCGTAGTACTAACAGTAAGTAGCTAAGTACTATAGTACACGTTCAGCATTTCCGTAATGAAAGTGCGCGCGCGCTAGCGGAACACAGTTCGCGATTGCGATTATCTAATCCGGTTCTGCACTGTTGCAGTGTTGCACTGTTGCTTGTACATAGTATTACTTCGTAGTTCGTACTTACTTATACTTACTTACTACGTATATTGTATGTTGAAGCTGCCTGCGTTTCTGTACCTATTTTAGGTTTAGTATTTTTACGAGGGCTGTTCGAAAAGTAATTCCAAAGATTTTTTTAGAGGTTACAAAGAGTTAAAATGGGTAAATCCAGCGCATCGTTGGAAAGCTCGTTCTTTAGGCTATCTGTGTTGAAAATTTTATTGCAAAATGCTGAAGCCATCAGCATACATGAAAATTTTTGTGAACACTAATTGCATTTTGCCTTCATTAAAAAAAAAAAATAATGAATCCCAAATTTTTGCCAAAATCCAAACTTGACTATATGAGCTGTACAGTTGGTAGGGGTGGTGTGGGTGTTGGGGAGTTGATTTTCTTTGTGAGAAAGAACTCTTCTAGTTAGGTCTCAATCGTACATCCGCGCGCTATTCCTGTTAAAATTGATTTCATGATTGATTCTTGTTCTGGACACCAAAACAAAGAAATTAAGCCCGTATGCCTTTTTTATCCCCTCCCCCTTTCCCCGGGGTCCACCCAAAACATTTCAAACGTGTGTATCGCCTCATCTATGGATTGTAATGAAAAAATTTTCAAACAAAAGTTGTTCCTCAGCACCTAATGTACATTTTCATTTCTCATCAAAATCCATTTTGGAGCAACTCCTGCTCTCCAAATTTGGAAACAAAACATGTTTTTGAGAAAACCTCAAAATCACATTTTCTTCATTTTAAACGAATAGTTTCGGAGATACGACAAAATTTGTAATCACAAAAAGTATTCAGAATTGAATTTCCTTTCCAATGAGCTCTATCACGACCATTTTCACTAACTTTTCCCGACAGAGTGGACCTCTCCCCCTTCCTCGTTTTCACCAAAGTTGGACCCACGAACCAAATTTGCTTCAAAATGAATTCCGATAATAACTGAAATTATGTATTAGATATCGAAAAACAAAAATCGTTCAATTTTTTTTCGTGGGACCAACTTTTGTGATGAGGGGGTGGGGGAGAGATCCGCCCTGTCGGTAAAGTTGATGAAAATGGTCCTCGTAAAGCTCATTGGAAAGGAAATTCAATTCTGAATACTTTTTGTGGTTACAAATTTTGCCGTATCTCTGAAACTTCTCGCTTAAAATAAAGAAAACGTGATTTTGAAGTTTTCTGAAAACTGGTTTATTTTCAAATTTGGGGCGCAGGAGTTGCTTCAAAATGGATTTTGATGAGAAATGAAAATGTACATTAGGCGCTGACGAAGAACTTTTGTTTGAAAATTTTTTCATTACGACCCATAGATCAGGCAATACCCGCGTTTGAAATGTTGGAGGGTAGACCCTGAGGAAAGGGAGAGGGGAAAAAAGGGCATACGGGCTTCATTTCTTTGTTTTAGTGTCCAGGACAAGAATCATCAATTTTAACAGGAATTTCGCGCGGAAGCCTTTTTTTGTACGATTGAGAACTGACTATATATTTTGAATAGCCCTCGTATGTAATTGGGTTAGATTTACTTACCTAGGTAGTACGAGTAAGTATACGTAGTATTTGCTGAAAAAACACATACATAAGTATGCTTACGAGTACGATACGCATCCATGAGTCGCGTTATTATCGCTAATGGACTGTGTGTCGCTAGGTCGCTACCTCGCTGCGATACATACCTACACCTAGGTACATTACATTACTTACATACGTAGTACGTATACTAGATACTAGATACTAGATAGAGAGAAAGAAGTAGGTACACGAATGCTTGGATGTGGCCGACTGGCCACGGTACTCGGTACAATGTCCAATGTCCAATGTCCAGTCTCCAGTATAGCACTATGCACTCTACAGATCGAGATGAAAATAAGCATTTCCGTTTTTCTGCACGATAGCCACCGCGTCGCGTCGCCTCGTCCTTCATGCTCTGTTTACGGCTAATTCCGTATACGAATGCGAGTGCGTGTAGGTGCGGTCATTGGCGTTGAAGTTGGTCGCATGGTCGCGTACTCAACTACTCGACTAATCATAAGTAGGTATAACTGTACGTGAATCACTACTCACCACTCACCGCCACCTTCGTTAAGCATCGACGCCGAGTCGCGTAAAAAGAAAACAAAATTTGACCAAATGACGAATGAGCAATGACCAATATTACCAATTGACCATGTAAGATGCGGATGACGATGATGACAGCATCACCACACCATCGTTATTGCCGTCTCACCGTGTGAAAGATTTTCTAGAATTTCTACATCTACACAAGATAATATGTACCTTGCTTATTATGTTATACGTTTTTCCGTATTCGTTTCTCTGCTGTTGGTTTTTGTACGTCTGCGTCATCCTCGTAACCTTGTAGGAATTGGTAATTCAGGTTGCACTGCCAGATGCCATAGTTATGGTTTATGGCGAAGTAATGAGGTAATAACTAATAAATAGCTCATGCTCATACGCGTACTGCACTGCACTGCAATCGCATACCTAGACCTACTTTACTTAATAGGTATTTACATATACAGTATGACACAGAAGTCTTGGTCACTTGAAACACTTCTCAATATCTCAGAACTGAAAAGAGATACCAAAACGGTTCAAACGGCAATGCGTTCCTGGTGCCGAGAACATTGGAGATCAGTAATCATACTTTCAGCCCAACGTATAGGGTGTCCACAAATTGAGAAACCGGTTCTGGTCAAAAAATGGGGGTCCGGTTTTTTTTTTTGAAACAAAGTCTGTACACTGCACTGGCGCGACTAAAATGTGATATGTTTTTTAAAAACCGGTTCAGCAGTTTCGAACCGGTTGTCAGTAATATCCAAAAAAGTTGAGATATGAAGAAAAGTTTGGAACAAAAGTTGTAGAAAATTGGAAATGAAACATTCTTTGTTCCACAACTTTTTTTCCATCCTGCAATGGAAAGAAGTTATGGTCAAAGAACTCCAGTATAATTTTTTCTTTTTTAAGCCATAGGTATAAAATCGTACTAAACTGTATGTTTTGGGCATGAAAATAGTAGTATTATGTAAATTGATGGTATTAATACAACTTGACCCCCCCTCCCTTCCCTCCCTATGTACTCACCCCACCTTACGCACTTGTTTTTATTTAGCACTAGTAACATGACTGAGGGATGGGGAGGGGTGGACACATGGGAAGAGGAAGAGGGAAAAAAATGCTTCTTGATTATCTTTCCCTATCCCATGTGTCCACCCTCCCCACCCCTCAGTCACATTGCTAGTGCTAAATAAAAACTAGTGGGTAAGATGGGGTGAGTACATAGGGAGGAGGGGGGGGGGTGTCACGTTGTATTATTACCATCAATTTACATAATACTATTTTCTTGCCCAAAACATACAGTTAAGTACAATTTTATACCTGTTATCACGTTTTCAACTAATATATTTTCCAAAACCCCCTTCCTTCAGGACTGTCTATCTCCTCTGCGATTGGTCGTACGAAAAAAATGTTCATACAAAAAATGTTGGAAATTGAGTGTAGAACAAAAAAGTACTGAGCTACTTTTGCCGTAAAATCAAATGCTGAGAAGTTATTCGGGAAACCCCATTTTTGAGGGGGTGGAGCCTCCTTAAACAATTTAGCGCGGAGTCTAGGGGGTGCAGACTTTCTAAAGGTTAGTCAGAGTACCACCCTCGGCTGTTTTTGGCGAAAAAATCTTGGCTAGCTAAAAATGTTTTTTTATTTCCTTATTCGCCTCCACTATGAAACAAAAAATTATTGTTTTTCCATTCGCTACAACTTTTGTTTGAAATTTTTTTTCATATCTCTTTTTTCTATATTTCTGACAACTGGTTCGAAACTGCTTGACCGGTTTCAAAAAAACACACCACATTTTTATCGCGTCAGTCTGTAGACTTAATTTCAATAAAAAAGAACCGGACCTCCATTTTTTTGACCAAAACCGGTTTTTTAATTTGTGGACACCCTATACGTCGGGCTGAGAGCTTGTGATTATTGATTTTCAATGTTCTCGACGCCAGGAACACATTGCCGTTTGAACCGTCTTGGTTTCTCTTTTCAGTTCTGAGATATTGAGAAGTGTTTCAAGTGACTAAGACTTCTGTGTCATACTGTATGTAGGTGTAAGTAGCGAAGTAGGTAGCTTAGGGTGGTCCTCATTTATACTTGGTGAAGAAAATGTTTCGAAATTTTTATGGGACCCCCCGTAGATTGGTGCCATTCCATGAAAAAATCATCCACAAAAAATTTCAGCCCGATTGGTTCACCCCTCCCCTCGCACCAAGGCCATCTTTGACCAGGTTAGACTTACCGAGCGAGCATATAACTTTCCACCACGGTACGCCGGGCAATTCAACGTGTTCCCTCGCGCTAAAACCTGTTTGTGTTTCAGTAGTAAAAGGACAAATAATTTGAATTAATGTTTTCTAATGACAATTATTGTGATTAAAAAACATTAATTCAAATTATTTGTCCTTTTACTATTGAAACACAGGACAGGTTTTAGCGCGAGGGAACACGTTGAATTGCACGGCGTACCGTGGTGGAAAGTTATATGCTCGCTCGGTAAGTCTAACCTGGTCAAAGATGGTCATGGTGCGAGGGGAGGGGTGAACCAATCGGGCTGAAATTTTTTGAGGATGATTTTCTCAAGGAATAGCACCAATCTACGGAGGGTCCCATAAAAATTTCGAAAAAAATTTTTCACCAAGTATAAATGAGGACCACCCTAAGGTAGCTAGGTAGCTAGGTACTTGATATGAATCATTCATCACCGCAATTGCAGCAAATGCTGTCTGCTGTGCAGTATGCAGTTTACTGTACAGCATTGCGTAAAGTTTTTTACAATGCGGCGCGATGCCTGCCATAGCCACAGTAATTTATGCATATGCATAAGCATTAAGAAGCCTAGACGCCGCGTCGCGCCGCGCTATTACTATCGTCGACGAGCGACGACATTACGTCGTTTGCGGTAAACTTACTATTCATCTATATCTATATCTACATATTATATATTAGACGCGGATACGAAATACGATTTTACGAATAGGGTCGTTATGTGCTATACGTTAATACGCTAATCGTAAGCGCCCTGCTCTGGGTAGTAGGTATACACTATACAGTTATACGCGATCGTGAAAAAGCTTCAGCTTACGAGTTACGGCGCGGCGCGTCGCGGCGGCAAATCGATTGCTAGGTAATAAAATATTGTATTCGCATCAAGGTTGCTAGTTGGTCTTGGTACTTGGTCGTTGGAGTTACGTTAATGCATCTACAATTGTACAATACGGAATTACGGATACGGCGACGAGGCGCGGACGCGGTCAATAGTTATTACCTACCTTATTAGTCAGTTACCATTTAGTCTCCTAGTTATATGTTTTACCCATTAGGAATTGCCCGCGTTTTTTACGACTACTTTCAAATCGTTCGAGGGTAAGCATTTTCTAGCCTTTGCCCTTGTGAAATATACGTATAACGTACCTATACGTTCATTTTCTGCCTATTCTTATGATTTTTACTTCGACATTCGACTCCGTTACCTACGTCCTCATTTCCCCGAAGGTACTATATAGTTAAGCGTACCGCGTTACTGCGAACAGTACGAAGAAATATTGGTGTAATTTTAGATATACCTGTTCGCACGGACGAAGATGCGACGCGGTGTGCCGGAGTAGATCGAAGAATTCACCCATGTCTGTGTGTTTTTTTTCTTCAAATTTTCATCTTTTTTCACCTTTTCGTGCCATTCTTTTTTCGAATGTAAAATCAATTATTAAAGCGATAGAGGAATGAAAAAATGGAAAAATGAAAATACGAGTAACACGTCACGTTTGCGATGCGACTACGTTTTCTCAACGTTTAGTTTCTCTTCGTTTTGTTCGACGGCTGACTGAGGCTCATGCTCCGGATTCGAATTGCGACGTTTTTGATTTCTTCGATTTATTCGCTGCTGTGCTGAGAGGGAAACGCGTCGTCACCGTACGTAGTACGACGTGCGAGTGTAGCTCAGGAGAAATGTACTTTGAAAAAAGAAATATATGTTAATTGCAATTTTATTTCTCAAAAAGCTTTCATGTAATGAAAATATACCGTTCCATCCCTCCTTGTTTGGGGGGGGGGGGGTGAATCTCTTATAGGGCAGAAAATCGTTCTGCACCGATTTCGCTCAAATTCACGTAGAGGGTTATTCGGTATATAAGTACTTCCGAAAAAAATTTCAGACCCCTTCGACCTGAAGGGGCAGAGCTATCGCTTCCTCAAGTTGGACATTTTTGGCTAAAATGACAAACTAGACACACTGTGTCATAATAGCCGACTTTCTTTTTATTTTGTGTATTGTCAAACTATAAAAAATTGGACCAATAACAAGGATTCAAACTTTGAATTGATATTTCTCTAAGACGGTGGCTTTACAAAAAAATTCGATTCTTTTGGCACCTATTTGCAGCTCTTCTTCCATCCGCTGCTGAGAAATATGACGCCTAAAAGGAACTATGAAACCTGTCCTTGTCCTATTTCATCTGCGCGTGAATTTGAGGGAAATCGGTGCAAAAGAATTTTCTTCCCATAAGAAGTTCACCCCCCCCCCCCCTCCCAATAAAGCAATGGTGGCCGGGGCGATATATTTTTATTACAGACTCTGGTTTGAAACGTTTTCTATTTTTTGATTTTTTGGCTTTTTCCTTCTTTTTTTTGTCCATTTTTTATTATTTATTAGGTAGATGAGTACCTGATATTCCAAGTTTTGTTTCTTTTTTGCTCGCAAATTGTAATTTTTTTCGAATAAGTACCTAATATTGAAAACTTACTTTCGGAGTCGGGATCGTTATCTTTTACGGATCGTCTACAACATTTCGCCGGGTAATATCGAGTAGGAATTTTCAAAAACCTAACCTCATTTTTTGTCAATTTTTATGAAAGACCCAGCGACCGACGTCGACAGCGCTAGTTTGAGTTCGTTAATACATACCAAATAGTGGCGCAGCGACGGCGGCGCACAGTGGTCCCAAAAAAAATTTAGCGCGCCAAAATAGGTGAAAATGAAGTTGGCTGAATTGAAAAAATACCGATTGTCCGTAGTAGTATAATGTTGGAACTATATTTTTTTGAAAAAATCTTCGGGTTTGAGATGTTTCTGTTTGATATGGAGATTAGATAAGGATGTGATATTGTCCCTAGCAGTGACATACTTGATGTCACATTGTGTTCACATTTGTGTTATGATTACATATCTGAGTGAATTTTCTTGGTCAATAAGGTATAATAATGTATTTTTTACGCTGAACACGAATTTGCATTCAGTTTTGAATTTTGTTATGTTGTAGATGGAGAAAATTGTATTCAAAGTAGGTATCATTTTGTCATTTTGAATTTACAATATGTGGCTCTACAAAAATTTGCCGGCATTTGCCGGAAAAAATTTTCAAATAAAAGTTGTTCCTTAAAGCGAGTATTTTCACTTACCATCGGTGTTTTTTGCATTGAGTTGCATTTTTTCTTAAAATTGCTCTTTGAATACTCAAATATAGGCTATTCCATACCAACTCAAACCAAAAATGAAGTGGTCTCCTCCGATTTCTCTCAAATTTTTTTTACGAGCTCCCCTAGATGGTCTATTCAACCCACAAATTCTTAAGATGGTATTTTCACACCCCCGAGAGGGGGTACAGGGGTCCACAATTTAGAACAAAATTCAAGTACATCGAAAAAGTAAAATAATATAAGTTTCTACTAATTCGACGACACTGAGTTCGAATTTGTACTCAGTTTTTTCATCCGACCCTTTTGAACCCCCATATTAGCCCCCTGATAAGGTCAAAATTCAAAAAAATGTAAAATAACGTGTGATATGTCATTTGCTAGGTTTTTGAGGGCGCTGAGTTCGAATATGTGTTTATTTTTTGGATTTGATCCTTCAGTGCCCTTCTAGTCCTCCAATTTTGGAGAAAAATATGCCAAAAAATTAAAATAGTGTGTGGCATATAGATTCTTATTAATTTGAGGGCGTAGAATTTGAATATTGATTTAATTGTATTTTTTCACTCATTTACTTCGAAATACTGATCCATGCAAGTAATGAAAATAGGTCGTATTTCTTTTTTTTTTTATTAAATAATATTTCGTCATCAGAATCTGGGCTTTTAATTTAACATTGCATACATATTACATGCATATAGACATAAAGGATGTTTGTTTAAAATTTTTTGAAATTATAGATTTTGATACCACTCACAAAATTCAAAAATTTTGACTTTTGTCCCTCCTCCCTTGGGATTGCTTTTGGTTTTTTCGTCAAAATGAGTTCGGGAACGACCTCACCAGGTCAAAAACTATAGATTTTGATACCCCACTCAAAAAATTCCAAAATTTTGATTTTTGTCTCTCCCCTCCTTGGGACTACTTTTGGTTTTTCGTCAAAATGAGTTCGGGAATGAACTCACCAAGTCAAAAACTATAGATTTCGATACCCCACTCACAAAATTCAAAAATTTTGAGTATTGCCCCTCCCCCCTTGGGGCCGCTTTTGGTTTTTTCGTCAAAATGAGTTCGGGAATGAACTCACCAGGTCAAAAAATATAGATTTTGATACCCCACTCACAAAATACCAAAATTTTGAGTTTTGCCCCCCCCCCCTTGGAGCCCCTTTTGGTTTTTTCGTCAAAATAAGTTCAAAAATGAATTCAGTGGCTTTGAAACCCTCCATACACCAATTTTCAGAATTTTGGCGCGCTAAATTTTTTTTGGGACCACTGTGCGGCGTGGTGCGGCGTCGGGTAGCGTCGAGCCGTGTAACTTGCGCTCGGCCCTAAGGGACCATTGAGTTTCGCCAAAAAAGAAAAAATATCCGTCGCCGCCTCGCCGGGTGATGTCTGATAAAAATATTATTTATCGTATTACGACCACGAATATATCTACTTGCACTGGATTGGCGACGAAGATGAACGAATAGGGATCATATCAATTTTTTCAAAAAAATATATGTTATAGTCCTAGCCGAGACAAAAATTTTGACACCACTCCGGTGAAGATACGATCATTGTGAGCCGAGAAATAAATTCTCAAAGTCGCGAAAACGCGACCCTCTTAAAAAACGCAGTGATATCTTATTAACACACTGTATGACGTCAATATTTTGCAAGACACATGATCATATTACTTATTTTTTCATTTGCATTGAAATAACTCAAAAATTTGAGTGAGGACATAGGTGTTTGAGGTAAGGAAAATGATCTACGTGAAATTCTCTACAAGATGGGACTGGTTTAAAAGTCGTCCAGGCGATACAACAAAAGTTATAAAAGTTCAAAGCTATAAAAATACGTTTTCATTGCAAATTTTACATTTTTTCCCCCCTTCACATTAAAATAACTCGAAATTTTGAGTGAGGACATAGATGTTTGAGGTAAGGAAAATGATCTACGTAAAATTCTCTACACGATGGGACTGGTTTGATAGTCGTGCAGGCAATAGAACAAAAGTTATAAAAGTTCAAAGCTATAAAAATATTTTTTTCCCCCTCTACATTAAAATAACTCAAAATTTTGAGTGAGGACATAGGTATTTGAGGTAAGGAAAATGATCTACGTAAAATTCTCTACACGATGGGACTGGTTTGAAAGTCGTGCAGGCAATAGAACAAAAGTTATAAAAGTTCAAAGCTGTGAAAATATCTTGTTTTCTCTGTACATTAAAATAACTCAAAAATTTGAGTGAGGACATGGGTGTTTGAGGTAAGGAAAATGATCTACGTGAAATTCTCTACACGATGGGACTGGTTTAAAAGTCGTGCAGGCGATACAACAAAAGTTATAAAAGTTCAAAGCTATGAAAATACGTTTTCATTGTAAATATTACATCTTTTTTTCACTTTACATTAAAATAACTCGAAATTTTGAGTGAGGACATTGGTGTTTGAGGTAAGGAAAATGATCTACGTAAAATTCTCTATAAGATGGGACTAGTTTGAAAGTCGTCCAGACAATAGAACAAAAGTTAGGAAGGTTCGAAGTTGTGGGAATATCAATCGTTTTAGTACATGCGTTTTAATACACGCGAATGCGCGGTTAAGGACGCGTCGTTCGTCGTTCTGGTTTATGCAAAATTTTGACGTCACGTCTACCGTGTGTTCCGCAAGGGTCCGTTTTTTCTGACAACAACACACAATCATCTATAAAAAATGTTGTATGAGGTCTTTTTGAAAAATAATTTCGGGAGTGGTTTTCTGGTATATTAGACTATATTTTGTCGAAGTTTCGAGTAAATCGGACTACCTGTATATGATCCCTATTGCTTATTCATTCAGCGCGGCACGGCGCTGCGTTCGTTTTAGTTATTCAAAAATTGGCAAAAAAACAGGAAGTAAATAACTGCTAACTACGAAATCCAGATACCTACGTTGTTGTACGTAGATCTACATAGGTATTCGATTGTTACGCGCGCGGGTGTATAAACTATTAACGATGAAATTACGCTGCGCTGTACGCGTAAAAATAAGAACAAAGAGAAAACGTCACGTCGCGTCGCGTCGCCGCAGTTCTTCTTGTTTCCTCTGCTATAGGTTGTGAATCGACTTCTTCGATGGTGTATAGAAAATTAGAGTGCAACAAACTACGTATTATACACCGGTCCGGGTACTACGTGATTTTTCTGTACTTGTTGCAAGACTTGATGACGAGCATTACGAAGATGAAGCGCTTTTTACACGAAAAAAGTGTTTCCAATGTTTTACAAATGTCGCGTTGCGTCGTCATTTGCGATTTTATGGCTGAAAGAAAGCAAAGATGGATAGATGGGGATGAATGGGTAAAATGATGGTTGTAACCGTGTACGATGTGGACGAAATGACCCTTGGAAAGATTCCCTTCAAGTCCATCAATTTCGATAAGGGAGTAAGTTCAGTTGAATTTCCATCAGGTAATGGGTATGGGTAACGATAACGATGTTTTGGAAAGAAGACACGCGATGGGATTTAGAGGTGAAATTTACTAACGATATTTTCATCGTTCAACCCCTTATCCATGCTGTGCTTCACCCCTTCCAGTAAGATGGAGTCGACGGTGGAGGAAGGCATCGGTGAAAGAAAAATCGACTCGATCGTATTTTTTCGAAATCTTCAGATAAAACTTGGAAAACAAGATGAACGGTGCCTGACGGCGCGACGCTAAAGCATCTGCTCTCTGTTCGCTTGTAAAAGACGCCTATTTGTTTGATGGAATTATTCAGTCTCGGGTCCCGGGTCTGGGTTGCCTGGAGTGCACGCCTGCGCGGGTACTCGAGTCGAGTCGAGCGCAAATACACGACGCCATGTTCAGTTGAAAAGAAGAAAAGACCTAAGACGACAGTCAAGACATCGCAGTAACCGGTTTCTGTACTGTGCGCTGAGCGCCGAGCAGCCGATGAGCCAAGCTGCGATCTGGGATCTGCCCTACGGCCTACGGGTTATCTGGTATCTACTCATTTGCTTTACTCGTACAGCGTACATCGCACTACATGCGTTGAAGCTTCCAAATCTAAAGCTTCCAAAATTCAAGCAGCGCAGTGTCTGCAATCTCGTCAGACATCCAGTGACGAGTATGTATAATACAGTCATCGCAGATCGTACCTACAAACATCATATACTTATTTTAAACTAGCTATTTTGCGCAGAAATCACACACCTATCTTATACAGTTGCTAGTCAATACTAGCCTGCCTACCTAGTACCTACTACCCACCCACCCTACCTGTAAGGCTATTACCTAGGATCTAAGAAGAAAGTTCCAACATCGACTCGGTACCATAGGCGCACCCAAGGGAAAGACTCAGGGAGCTCAAATACCCTCTTGAGTTCTTAGAGGAGATTTTTCATCATAAAATGTCGAAAAGAATCACATTTTTTTCATTTTTAAATATAATTTTTCTAAAAAGTTTCGCTCGGGCAATATTCAATCGATATATTTATTGCATGAACACATGAACCGTGTTAAGTTAAAAGCGACCAAGCGACAAATTTGAAAATGCTGAGATTTTAACGTATTTCTCATTGGGAACACAAAATAAGCATCTGAACACGTAAATTACTGATAGATTAATGTTACCAGAGTTTATATTTCTCATACTTATTATCCCTTCTTCAACTTTTTCAAAAGTTATCGTACTTTCAAGTTTGTTTTTTGGTGAAATTTTTTATGTCGCTTGGTCGCTTTTAATTTAACATGGTTCATATGTATTACTCTGTGATAGGGTTTCAAAACCCAAACAGGGCGGAACCAAACAAACCATTCTGAACCAAAAAAAAAACATTCAATTCGGTTCAAAACCAAATCAAACAGCAAAATGGAAAAACGGTTCTTGAGAACCGAGCCTGAAAACTGTTTCTTTGAAGAACGGTGCTTGAGAACAAAATCTAAGAACTGAAATGGAGAAATTTCGAAGAACGATTCTCGAGAACAAATACGAAGAACAGAATTTTCGAAGAGCTGATCTTAAAATGTGGTATAGATAAATATACCTGGGTATAATACAAAATCTTGAGTGTTTAATTGTAACGAGTAATTGCAGTTTCCCCCACATTATCGATTCTTGGTCAAAGCTCTCTGATTTATTCTAGATTCTAGTTTTAAATTTAATACATTTTCTACCGTTTAATCGTGTATATGGAGTACAGTTTTCATTCGTTTATGTTTTTCATGGTTAGATATGTAAGAAAATACAGAGTTAGGCAGAGATGTAAAAATACGGTATTTTATTTTTTCGATATTATACGGCGGTATAATACCGTTTAATACAGTATTTTAATAGTAATTTATTCCAGCTAGAATGGCGAAATTGTCAAAAATTCCAACATTTCTTTGAGCAAATGCAGATTTTTGAGCGATTTTCATCAAAATTTAGTAAAATACCAAAAATACTAGAAATACTGTATTATTATACGGTATTTTATTTTTGTATTATACGGTATTATACGTGAATAAAATACCTCACATCTCTGGAGTTGGGTATTAGGTCTTCATAACCACGTTGATTTTCATTTTGAGTTAATTGGTAGTTAGGGAAAACACTTGAAAGTATGGCTTGCGATATGTAGTTCGTCAACTTTTCTGAGACATAGCTTCATCCAATGATAGTTTTCATTTATACTGTACCTATCGAAAGTACGGTTTTTCATTGCTAATTTGTGGATCGGAAGTTCGTCTTTTCGTTGTTGAGCTGTTAACACGGTTTTTAGTGTTTTTCGTGTATACTTCCGTGACCCGGTATACGAACCGCACGAATGTGTATGCTTTACGTAAAAGTACTAATTGATGATTTTGAGAAGTACAAATGAAAAATATCTTACAATATAAGCATCGGTAGTGAGCATTTTCATGACTCACTTCCGCTGCTTGTATAGTAATATACTATTTCTCTGAGGGCTTTTAGAGTGACTTTTGAGTTACATTTCGATGACCTGATAGGATGATTTTTAGGTTTAGATTTAGGTCGAGATCCAGGAAAAGTTCTAGCGCTGATTTTCTCCGCCATGAGTGTACTATTTTGTACGGCCAATTTTTTTGAGTATTTTGCTTAGATTTTTTTGTGTCACATTTAAGGGCTGTGCTGTGCAATAAGTCCGAGTAGGTATTTGATAGGTAGTAGCTCTAGGCTGTTGAGACATGTCTGGTATAATAGATAGATATTTAAAGCGATTTACCCTTGTAATGACCTCGCCTACCTATTGGTAGATTACTAAAAATTCTTCTTTTGATTTTATTCGAGTTTTTTATTTATTTTCCCCTATTTTTATTTGTTTTGATGTGCAAGTGAGCTGTACAAGAGTTGTAGTATGTGTAGAGCCTTTTTGAGTTCCCAATGAACCTATCTGCTGAGATAGAGTTGCTAAAACGTGTTCTGCCGTAGCCAGGTAAGGACAAGTTGATGCCTGTCATTGCGAAATGCGACAGTATTGATTTCCCTTTTTTGATCTACATCCCTAGTAGGTTACACATAATTATCACAAAAACAAAAACTAAGAACCGAAATTTTAATATCGGGATCAATGAACTAAAACTAAGAACTGAATTTTGAAGAACGGTTCTCAAGAACCAAGAACGAAAACCAAGAATCAAATTTTGAAAAACAGAACCGAAGAACCATAACCCAAAACCCAAAACCGAACAAAACTAAGAACGGATACGGAACCGAATACAATCAAGTTCGGGTTTTGAAACCCCGATGTCTGAATCTAGTCAAAGGACTCATAAGGCGACTTTAAGAGTATGACGTGAGTCTAGATTGAAATGCCTCCAGGTCCAAGAATCGGAGGTGGTGGTCGAACTTGGAACCCTCTTCTTCAAACCCTGGTTACGAACGTATTATGATGTGAATACGGCATGTCGAGCCCGAAGAATGTCGGTAGATGAGATGAAAGGTAAAACCAGGCTAGAAAGTTTTTTTACGCGCCATTCTTCCTTTGAGTAGCCATCTCCACTTTCAGGTAGCAAGCCACAGTTTTGAGAGTGAGTCTAGGGTACTTGCTGCTTGATGCAGATGGAGATGCAAATGCAGGTAACGAGGTAACAAACCAACAACGTAAGATTTGTACCTAATGTAAGATGTACACGTACATTGCATATAGGAGGTAGTTGAAGTTGGATCCTCGTGTTGATGGTGTTGGCCGACAGCGACACCGACCGCAGCCGCACGATCTACGCGCGTCTTTTTTGAACTTGTCCAACGCGGTTCAAGGACACAGCGCAGCGTGTTTATCGAATACGTTTACTTATAGCGTAAAGTACTAGTACGAGTACGATTACGATTACGAGTATACCTGATTATCTACCTGTATGGTGTTAACCCATCCAAGAAAAAGAAAAGAACCGAGAACCTACAACCAACTAACCAAGTAACCATACGAGGCATACGAATATAAAAATACAAATACACCATCACCATCACCATACCAATACAAACAAACGCCACAGATACAGAAGTGGTAAGTGGTAAGTGGTGGTGGCGGCAATGGTCGTCATCGGCGCGGCGTTGCGAACCGGTTGGCCGCTGCATACCCTGCCTGCGCAGCGCAGCGCCTCCGCCGCGCCTAGTACTTTTCAATACAAAACACGAAAGAAAGAAAAAAAAGAAAATTATTAATGCGATTACGTTATTAAATATTATAAACATGTACGACGAGACTGTTTACCCTCGAACTACCGTGTTGACACTTCCGAATCACGTTCGTATTTTATGCAACGTGTATTTTCTTCGTTACTTTCTTACTTTATTGGTATTGTTGAGGATGAAGAATTTCGAATAATTTTTTGTTTTTTTGTTTTTGTTTTCATTATCGACGTGCGACGCGACGAGAGTAAAATAAATGCATTACACTCGACGATTATTCTACAGTAATCGAAATTATATATTCTGCTTGTATACGTTTATGTTTACGTGTATTCGCATAAAGTAGATAATACCTACACCAAAAAAGTCGTTCATTTCTATAGTCAAGAGGAAGACGAAATTGTCCAACTCCACTTGTACATAGGTACTCGTAGATCTACATAGATCAGATCTAGATATAGACCACCGGACTCTACTTTTGAATACCCTCGTTGAGAAGTTTTGGGAGAGCCTTGAAAGCCAAACAGCCAAACATAATCGAGCATTGCAATTTTAGATGACATTTTTCATTACAGTTTCCTGAATTGGAACTTAAGAGAACAATATGATTGAATTTTTTCTATTCCCGAAGTCTGAAATTTTCTTAGTTTAAAATCCACAACCGGTTCGCTCGGGCTGAGTAATTTACACTATTCTTCTTAAAAATTATGATATGATCTCTTCTCTTCCATTTCAGACAATTGAATATTTTGAAACAAAAATAATGTATTCTTCTAATTTTATTAGAAGACTTGAAGGCGATCTCAAAATAAATTTTCAATTTTTTACCGGGGGGGGGGGGGGGGTTATTAAGGAATTCATTATAGTTTTTTTCCTAAGTCATAAAAGTAGCACAAAAAAGCAAAAATTTCTGTTTTCTATAGTTTCAATACGACTGGTCAAAAAAATGTCATTCCCCCTCCCCCTCCACTCCCCCTGAGATTTTTTTCCAAGTTTCGTGGGGTGGTCCTCAAAAAATTCATGCGAAAAGTCATTCCAAAAAGTCAAGCTAAATCAAGCTTTTTGCTCATCAAATTTTGTTAGACACCCTATAATGGTGGAGGTTCGCTCTTCGGAATTGTTCTGGATTGAAATCAAAAATTTTATCGCCATCGTTTGGTCCCTTTTCCGATAAATTCAACTTCACCAAAAACTTCCAACTTTTCGAAATTTCAAAGTTTGACTTCCTTCACTTGAAAGTTGAATATTTCGCTCAGTTTCGAATAGAGGTCTGAGACTAGTTCTATTCGATTTCCGAGTTGTTTTTTTTTTACATAAAATAGACCAAAAAAAGAAAAACGAAAAATTGGTCGATAGGTCCCTTTTTCTACGCGCCCTCACATTTTCCTCAAAGATTTTCCGAACGATGCGAAGAATTTAACTTGTCGGAAATTTTTTTACCACGCTAGCAGAACTGAGGGAGAGTCGTGCAGGGAGGGGTAATGTGGTATTAGGTACATTTACATTATAATATAGTAGGACCTACATATGTATATCTACATATATTGTACTTATTACGAAAACGAGAAAAATCTATGCCATGTCGTTCGAGGTACGATTTAAAATGAGTATGAAATTGCTGACAAAACGCGGAGACATCTCCATTAAAGAAGTCGACGTTGCCACATTTGGCATCTGCCATCTACATAATTATTATACCCAGTGGTATTGGCCACCGCTCTCACTCTGTCGCGTCCGCGTCCTCATCCTCGCATCGTCTTGTTCGCTAATCAGTCATTCAACTCGTCGCAGGTCAACCGCATAAACCTTTTGTTTGAAGGAGTCGAGCTCGAATGGTGTTGAGAAACGACCAAACGACGTCGCATTGTCGGAAGGTTGGTTCGCCTGTGGAATGGTATGGACAATTTTAATGTTCCAACTACTAACGATATAACTATGAGCTAGTACTACCACGCCATCGGTCGCTAAAGCCACCGTCACACCGTTCTCTTATTTAATTACGAGTTACGACCGCCGTCGCGACGTTGTCATCGAAGGAAGAACGATCATAATTTTGCCACTGCCAAAAAAAAAAAAAAGGAACCGATGACTCGCGTATGTACTTGTATCTACTACCTACGACTTATACGAGTACTTGAAGCGTTCAAGTCCCCAGCATAAATCATTCGTTTGAAAAAAGAGAAACGCGAGAGTGAAAAGTGAAAAATTCGCAGCTCGGAGCTCGGAAAAACTAAAACAATCGCCGCGCCCTCCCGCGTCAAGCTGACATGACACAAACGTTGCAAAAACTTTCTAAGCGCAAAAAATTACTTGGTCTGGTGAAATTAGCTGACAATTTTTTTGCCCTTTTTCTTTTTACACTCGCATCTCGGCGGCGTTATGTTGTTTTTTCACGCGTGTCCCTTTTTCGAGGTGAATTTTTCGTCGCGTACACATACTGGTATGTGGTCTTTGCATCCAGCCTGTCCCTTTCTTCTTCCCCTCTGCGCAACTTGCTGCCGTACCGTTCTTGTCGATAAATATGTACATTCGCGTAGGCATACCTCACTACTTCAGTACCTGTACCTGTACTGGAAAAAGTTCAACTTTTGGTGAAAAGTATTTTTGAAAGATCGTTTTTCATTATTTTTTCTCTACTTCGTGGCTCGAGGCGAGCGAGATGTGTTCTACTATAATTTTATGGCCAACGGCTTTTCCCTGTTTTCATTTCCATTTTCCTGCATGAATATCAGTGCCTACTGCCTACTACCTAGTGCCTACCTTCTACCTATCCATCTTTGCAGAATAACGTGAGATTTTTGTGTCGTAATGTTAAGTAATGCACCTACCTAGACCTACCTTGCTGCGTAGTTATATGGTTAGCTATAGGTAATGAATAGAAGATACGCGTCAACTTATCCCGCCGCCATGAAACTTTACACATAAATTCTAATCTCGCGCCGCGACGGCGACGGCAACGGTGGCCTAAAGTTTGAAACTTTACAACGAATTTTTCGTCGACCAAACACGCCACTGAAATGTGAATACTATTTACTCTACCTTCGCTTTCGCAGCACAGACAGTCGCAGTAGTCGTAGTGCTACTCTTTCGCTAGACTGTCTTCTAGATACCTCATTAATGGTGATGAATAATGGCTATGTGGCCATGCCACGCCATATCGCCTTCGCACCGCGCCCGAGACGACGCGACGTAGTTGCTCCATTAGCTACGGATTAGTCTAGTAGCTGGCTGCTGGCTGCTGGCTGCTGGCGTGCCTTTACCGTGGCGTATCCGTTTTCAACTCAGTCTCTGTCGATGCCGTTCTTCGTTCGAAGAAATTTTCTTCAGTAATACCGCATGTGTAAGGTAGAAGCTAGAAGGTAGGAAGGTACGTGTAATCCTTCAGCCTTCACTAGCTCGTTGTCGTGTACGGTAAGCAAACGACTCAAGTGGATTGATGCTTCGATGTGGCTTGTAAAATACTATTCCTCCCAATTTCAAGTCATATTTCCAGTTTGCAACCCACTTTTTATGTACTGTAGCTGTAGTTGTAGCTGTACCTTACCTACAGGCTATATCACCTCACATCTGCCACGTCGCTACTATCTTAAAAAATGGAATTTTTTTAATTAAATAAATTAAATGAATGAAGGAGTAAAAAATTATTCTTAATCATAATATCACAATATTTTTCTACATCAAAACACTAAGAATTTTCATTTAATTTTAAGACTGAAACACAAGTCAAAAATAAGGACCTAAACAAACATCGAACAATAAATAATAGGGAAATTATTCTTAAGAATAATATCATGATTTTTCTACTTTAAAACACTATAAATTTTCAGTCACTTTGAACACTAAGAGGCCAAAAATAGAAAAGGGAACAAAATATCTAACAATAAATAACAAGAGAATTATGATCATATCTTAGTTTCATTTCAAGAATGAGGGTTAAAAATAAAGAAGGAACAAACCTCGTAAAAATAAAAAAAGGAACAAACCTCTAAAATTGAAAAAACAAAAAAAAAATATCACCGATAAGAAGAAGAATATAGAAATTATTGGGTTAAATATTTGGTAAAATAGCATCTTCATCCTCATCATAAAACTCAAAACATTCACATTCATAATAATCGTCATCGCTTTCATCATCGCCACTTCCATTGGCATTTTCGTTGTTATTTTCATCAGCATTTTCGTTATTTTCATTGGAATTTTCTTCTATTGATGGATTATCAATGGCGATGACTTCTACTCGGCCCAATTTTCTTCGAAACGGTTTTTTCAGTAGACCTCAAACATCTTCCAACTTCTTGGTTTTAACGTTTCCGCAGCATATTGAATGTTTCAATTTTTATTTTCAATATGCTTTTCTCAGGTACCAAATTACTGCTATAATTCACCTCGCCTCTAACGAATATATTTTTTGCTTTGTTTTTCTTAGTACAATTTTCTTACACTTTTGCATTTGCAAGTGTAGTTGAGCAACAGTTTTCACATTGGTTTGTGCTTAAGTTCTCCAGTTATATACACACCAATCTTCTCCAAGAAATGTCACAGTTCCAAATTGTCTAAAAACTTCATGGTATTCACCGACATCTATAATCATTGGCATTTTTTGAATCGTTTTTTGATTACTCCAAATACCCTATCACTAGGTAAAAACAAGTGTCCAGTGACTGGATAAACTAACTCTATGCTAACGATGTTCTTAACTTCTTAGGTCCTTCTATATGCTGTAAGAACATTAACATCTTTGTTTTGGCCTGGACAATCATCACATACCAATCGTATATTATTATACTCAGTCATATCTTGAGCTCGAAGTTCATTAATAATAATAGAACTAACTTTGTTTGATGATTTCTCCAACTTGTTTTCAGTCCAGGTATAGATTGAAACATTTTCAGGATTAAGAGACACCTTAGATATTCCTTTCACAATGGAGAGATTATAGCAATACATTTGAAGAGAATAATATGCTTGTTGATCAGTTACTTTTGGTACAGGGAGATTTTTCTTGCAATCAAAACTTAATAATAAACAATCCTCGGGTTTCTTAGGGTTTCTTCTGCAGATGAGTGTAAAAGTTTCCCAGTTTCACATGAATTGATTTCTGAACAGACAACACTTCTTTTTCTTTATCATCCTTTGCCATTTTGATTTGTTCAGTCATTTCTAGGCAATAGCTACATTTGTCTACAGCTAGTGCAGAGAATGATATGTTGAAACATGCTACAAAAATATGTCAAAAGTATGATTCCTTTACTTGTACAGGGTGCGGCAACTATAACGAGTCATTTTCAAAAATTCTTTTCAAGTATAAAAATTGAGTTAAAACCAAAAAGTATTACGTCAAAATCTTCTTTATTTCATCAAATTAAAAAATAAAACATGAGTAAAATGTTATGCTTATGTAGAAAAAATCACACAGCTTAAATGCCGACCCCTTGATTTTTGGCATGCTTCCAGCCGTTTTACAAAATTTGCAAACACTTTATTCAACATTTTTGGGGTAATTGCAGCAATTTCGCGACCAATATTTGTTTTTAGATGCTCCAAGTCACGTGGATTGTCGATATACACACGCGATTTTAGGTACCCCCACAAGAAAAAGTCGCATATGGATAAATCGGGCGAGCGCGGTGGCCAGGAAATGGGCGTTCCCTGTGACACGATTCTTTCCTTGAAATGTTTTCTCAGTATGTCTAGTGTGATTTTTGATGTATGGCAAGTAGCGCCATCTTGTTGAAACCACAGGCGGCTACATTTCTTGTGCTTCTTCAATTCAGGAATTAGATAGCGCTCAATCATCTCGACATAACGCTCGGTGTTAACTGTTTCAGTAAAAAAATAAGGCCCGATTATTCCAAACATCGTAACACCTGCCCACACTGTCACCCGCGGAGAATGCAACGGTTTTTCATGAATAATTTCTGGTTTGATATCAGACCAATAACGACAATTTTGCTTGTTTACGACACCCGAAAGATGAAAATGTGCTTCATCAGAAATCATTAAGAAGTTAAGCGGAATTTCATAGTTATCAAGTTTTTCTAACATCACATCAGCGAATAATTTCCGGGCATTGTAATCAGTAGTGTGTAATTCTTGGGTGATTAAAATTTTGTAGGGGTGAAAAGTTAAATCTTGGTGAAGTATTCTCCTCAGTGTACGGTCAGAAATATTGAGGGAATTGGAATGTCTGCGTGCAGAACGACGTGGAGACTTCACAAGCGCCTGTCTCACTTCTTCATTCTTTTTGGGTGTACGTGTCCATCTTCGCGGGCCAGGAGGGGGTGTTTTCATAGCAGTGGCGGTTGTTCGGAACGTAGTCACCCACCGTAACACAGTACTTCGCGAAGGTAATGGTTTTCGCGGAGGGATTTTGAATTTTTTTTGAAACGCACGTAGTGTCGCGATTACAGACTCATTACTCTTAAAATACACCTCCAGCGCGAACGCGCGGTGTTCGGCCGACCACTCCGTCATGATAAATATGGGTTACTGAAAAAAAAACTTGATGGATTCCGCTGTTCGAAAACATCTGGCTCATTCCCCTACCTTTTTTTTTAAGGAAGCTATTATAGTTTGAAAATGACTCGTTATAGTTGCCGCACCCTGTAGTTCCGGAGCAACATTATCATTGTACAATTTAGATAACTTTGAGTAACTCAATTCCAATGACCTACAAACACTTTTAGCTCTACCGTAGTGAGATTCAGTTGTTTTCAATTTACTGATGAATGATTTCACTAATTCCTGTTTTTAATGAAAATTTTCTTTTTTTCCGCCTCAAGTTTCCATTGGAATAAGTGCACTTTCTTTTTCAAATCTTTGGAATATGCCAAGCACTTTGTTTTGTAATTCTTAAAATTCCTAGGAATGTTTTTTTATATACTGGTAATTTAATGCCGACTTAATTCATGACTGAGTACTTGATGATCATTTCTCTTCTTTTCTTTCTGTTATTTTCTTCAACACAAAGCCGTTTTAGAGAATTTGTTCTACAGAACTTCAACAAAAACGCATCTTGTTCTGGTTTACTGGGCTTTATATAGAACGCTTGGTGAAAATTATCGATATCAATTGGTGTTAACAATGCACAGTGATATGTTTGTCTATGGCCATATAAAGGACGTATTCGGTCATTAGGTGCAGAGTAGCTGTGAAACAATGAAAAAGTTCAACTTTGTGAATAACTTTACTAATTGAATAGACAAATAACGATAATTTTTCTACTCACAGGGTTATTTTCTTGAGGGTACGTTTCCAATTTCCCGGAGTAATACTTACTTTGGGTGTTTTTGTAGCCATTTATAATTATTTTCTTAATTATTATTAAAACAACAATCAAATTTACACAGAAACAACTTTTTAGCGGCTACGTATTTTCATCTTTTCTCCCAGTCTGATAACGATAAACTTGATGTGGTCATGTGACAAAATGCAGTATTGTGATTGGTTGTTTTGGATATGTCTGTTTTTCACCAAGGTGATACTAACAATATCTCACTTTGAAAGTAAGGCTGATATTTGTTCGCTTTTTTTGGTAACTTCTATTATCTTTTGAAAGAAAAGGACATCAAAATTGAAAAGAGCGTTAAGAATACCATAAGGATTACTATCTATCTAACTCAATTTTCTGAAAATGGCGCTTGTCTCACTCTGATACCAAGCTCCTCATTTGAAATGAAATTTTTTTAGCTGTTAAATTCCAAGCCCCGAACTAAGCCTTGAGACCGAAACCCGAAATTCTCAGGGCCCGACCCAAGCCTAAGCCCCGATAAATTTTTTTTGGAAAGCCCGAGCCCCGAGCTTCGAAGACGAAATCGTTCGGGGCCGCACCCCTCTCTTTGGGTGTACTTGTCGCATCGGGCACATAAAAAAACGCCCACGAACAACGTTTTTCAACGTCAAACGCCGTAGATCGGATTTCTTAATTTACAACCCAAAGCCCAAAGTACAAACTACGCTTATTGCGAACGCTTGCTTACATACGTGTACGTGTGTAGGAAAACTAGTTCTCGCAAGTTTTCACAAAATAAAAAAAGAAAGATCAGATGCCGTACGAGTAGGTACGTAATAAAGACGATTCGACTTGAAACGAACGAGAAAAATCTGCAAACGAGCAAGCGTACGACATTTTGGAGGAAAAGTTACCGCCACACCGAACCGTGCTTCGCGTTTGCGTTTACTTTTATTCCCCGAGAGAAAGTCGTAAATAAATACGCTATGCTACACGTACGGACACGCAGAAAAAAAGCGCAATTCGAGCTTTTCGTGCCTCGATGTCGATGTTCTAAATTCGACCACTGTGCGTCTTGTCGCGTCGAGGTCGCTTTTTTGGTTGCCCAATGCCCACTGCCCAGCCATAATTTTGAGCCTGGTATACGTATTACGTAGTACGAATGCTTTGTACAATTCACCTTCGCATTGACCATTGACTGTTCCAACATTCGTTGAATTTCTTTTCTGCTCAACGTCCAATCGTTATGTATGTACCTAAATCTATACTTGTACTTTTGGTGACTGCTTTCAAAAAATTTCCCCTCTCGCAGAGATAAAAACCTCAATTAGTACGTACCACCGAAATGATTAACGAGTCGAGAGAATCGATGTTTTCCCGCGCCCAATTACCACAGTCGAAATATTTAATCTGGGGTGAGGGGAAAGGGGGTCAAGAGGAAATCGCTACTGCTTTCGCATATGATTCCCGATAGCACTTCAATCCAAATCTCGACCTAACCTCTGAAATGCGAATTGCTTTTTACTCTGTTTACATCGTGGAGGGGAACCTAAATCGAAAGCATGGCGTACCCGAAAAATGTATTTTTCTCAATATGTCTCGACTTTACTACGAAGCATGGCATGCCCAATTCATTCCAATAATAATTCATCCTCAGAAGCTCGGAAAAATCGTGGGATGATTTTGGGATGAAAATTCATCTCAAAATTCATCCCAGCCCAAAAAGATGGAAAAAATTGTGGAATGTCCCGAAGTTCTTCTCAAAATTCATTCTAGCCTAAAATACTTGAAAACCCGAGAGATTAATTGATTGGAATGAAAATTCATCTCAAAATTTATCGTACCCTTAGAAGCTGGAAAACCCGTGGGATGATTATTGGGATGAAAATTCATCCCGCGATTTTTCCAAGGTTTCGAGGCCGGGATGAAATTTTGGATGAATTTCATCCCATAATCACTCCAAGACTTTTCCAAGCTTTTGAGGCCCTGTTTTCGAGCTTTTGAAGCTGAAATAATTATTGGGATGACCATTGTCCTTACAGTATAATTTCGTTTCGTGTGCGAAAAAATAGTAACACTTGAGAACACGTTTACATATTTCTTGGAAAAACTTGAAAAGATAAGAGTATGCAAAGTGAAGCTTGACGAAGATGGGTGGAAAATCGTAGTTCAGTTCGTGTCTGCGATTTTACATTGATATCGCCAGTGGCAAAAGAATGAGAATGGCGGAAAATTCAAATGCTTCCATCGTGGTGAAAATTCGAACAGTGAAGCTTGACGAAAATGGATGCAAAATCGTAGTTCAGTTCGTGTCTGTGATATACCTGAACTTCGCTCAAATTTAATGAATTGGCATCTCAGACCGTTCGGCCAAGCTGAGGTATTCCTTAACATGGAATTCTTTCCCAAGCTCTAGAACTAGAAGTTGTTGGCTAGTGAAGGCTGCCCGTCTCCAGCGTATTCTATTACGATACATGTGCTTTATTTCGGTACACAGTCCTATTATTTGAATTACGAATTCAAAATTTACCGGGTTGGGGGTTCGCAAGGACTTCACTTCTAAACTCCTACCGCATACTTCAACTACCTCCGTCTCCACCTCTTCGTCAATTTTTCCTCCTCCTCCTCCTCCTCCTCCCTCTTCCGCACTAACCACCACTCTTCCACTAAAAGAAGGAGTACAGAGCCCATTTTCATATCCTGATAAGTTAGTTTTGAAAAAAAAACTCTGAAAAACGAGCGAGAAAATTATTTTTTCTCGACGCGTGCGTACGTGGGTTTGCGAATACGTTTTATTTTTCTCTTTCGTTTCTACGTTCGGCTTGAATCTCGAATACAAACAGTTTTTTTCTCTTTAAATCCTTTTTTGTGAAATAAGTATGCGCCACGTCAATGCTTTCATCGACGCGAAACAATTCTACGTCCACTCGAATGATGCAATTAAGCCCTTTTTATTTTGTTTCATTTTATTATTTGACTGTATTCAGTTTTGCCGGCGTTTTTCAACCGGCGGCCCAGCAGCAGCGTCGTCTCAGCTTTTCTTCGTCTCCTTTGTCTCTTCGGTTCATTATCATTTCTCCCTTCTTTTTCGTATGCGTAGTAGGTATTAGGTAAAGGTATTAGCGCATTAGGAAATAAGTATATGTGTCATTCCGCTAGAAAAGGGCCCATTTGGTCGATCACAGTTTTCGAGTAAATCGCGTTTTTAGCAAAAGTGGTCAAAATTATCATTTTTTTTTTGTTGCGAATTTCTGTTCTTTGGAGTGTCTACTATCGTGTGATATAGGGATTTTGCCGAAAACGCACTTCAAGTGACATAAAATGAAGTTCGGAAGTTTTTTGAAAAGGGCCCATTTGGTCAATTGCGTGTTTTTTCTGAAATAAAAGCACAGAATGCAAGGAATCGCTATTTTTTCACCATAATTTTTCTATTCTGATTCGTAGTAAATATTCATCTCATTCTTCTGCACGTTTTTTTAACTTAAACATTGATGCTCTCTCATGAATTGAAACAGTTTTAATAAAGGGCCCATATGGCCGTAGGCTGTGTACGGGCTCTGAGAGGGGGGGCATCGTTACCTCAGCCAAATGATGAGAAATGACATGAAGAACAATTCTGCACGTTTTTCTAGATGTTCTCTCATGAATTGAAACATTTTCTATAAAGGGCCCATATGACCGTAGGCTGTGTACAGGCCCTGAAGGGGGGGGGGGACATCGCTTTTTTAGCCAAATGATGAGAAATGACATGAAGAACAATAGTTCCAAACCTCAAGACGATCGGTTCATATGCGGAAAAAATATTTCACTTTTTCACTTCGAAAAACTTTAAACTCAATTTTCTCGACTTTTTAAAATTTTGACTACTCGCATTTTTGAAATTCAAAATGCGATATCTCGGTGAATTTTGGACCTTTTGGGCTGGGATCGGTTTTATTCGACTACTTAGGGTCTCTAGTATTGCCCCATGACAATAACTCCATTTCAACCATATGGGCCCTTTGCTAGCGGAATGACACATATAGGTATAGGTAGATGCAAGTTGGCTTATTGTCGTCAGTGATGTGATTGAAAATTTTTTTCTGGGCAATTGGTGGATGAATATCCATTTGATAGAAAACAGAAAAAATTGCAGACCTGACGGATTTCTTGTCTATGATTTATTATCACTAATGTGATTTTACGTGATTTTTGTAAAATTCTTGAAATTTAATTTTTGTTAAATATATCATGTTTTCAAGTCTTGAAAAAAAATTCAGTTTTTTTTTGTAATCTTCATCTAATTATCTATCGAATGATGTATTTGGTTGGCACTTTCCCCTATATTTTCTTCCCAGTACGTTGTGTTAAAGAAAAATAGTGCCAATGGGGCAAGTTGCAAATTGAAAATGGGGCAGAATGCAAACATTGTTTTTAAATACGAATTTTTCGAAAAAGTTACATATGGTACTAAAAATGGTCCAATTGATATTTTTGTGATATTTTTTCCATGATATCACATTTTTGCTTTGATTATTAGATAGAATATCAAAAATATCAAAAGTTTGCCTAAAAAAAAATCATAAAATCAATTCAGGCAACATAAATTATGAATACAAAGGTTTTAGAACTCCTCTTTTCAAAAATTACGCTTTTAGGTATTGAAATCTGTAAAATCCACATCGAATGTACGTGAGTAAATTTTGCAAAAAAATTCGCCATTTTTCATCATGTCTTCATTTTTTGCATCTTGCCCCATGGCATTTTGCATCCTGCCCCACCCATGGGGCAGGATGCAAAAATAGTGAAAAAAATTTCAAAAAATTCTGTAGGGTTGAGGCATGCACCAAAATGGAATTTTTTTCAACGAAATGAAAGGTAAATATTTGAATTTTAATTGGTTGCAAGAATCAGACAATTTGACCAATTTGAATAGATTTGGCAGAACATTTGGCCTAGGTTGGTCCATCTTGCCCCACCTTCCCTTACATAATATTGATGTACATCTACATACGTCTGGAAAACACGCGGAAGCGGACATCGCCGCGCCGCTGACGCTGCTGTTGCATCGCGTCGCCGTCGTTACGAAGTATTCTCACGCCAACTTTATTCTTACGTTCTCGTCTTATCGGGGTTTGAAAGAAGTGGTCTTGGGAAAAAAAGGCTTCGGCTTTATTGCCATCGCGCGCCGCGCCGCTATTCGTCGCGTGTATGAAAATAAAAAAAGAAACTTTGAATTACAACGACGCGACGCGACGAGGAGAAAAGGTAATATACGATACAACGGTGGCGCTGACGCGCGCGGGGGTGCTCTCCGGAGAAATGTAGTCATTGCGGAGGCAATTTTTTGTTGTTAACAAATGTATACGACAAAACAGGACGCGGACACGAAAACGACCGGACTATGGGGTTGGTAATGATAAAGTGGTAAATGGTATGGTCGTTGGTCAATTGATCGATTTCGATACATACTGTATTATTTAGAAACTCGAACGCCTGTAAGTATGCGACTCGGCGCGGCGCGGTGACGGGCTTCAGCATTTAATTTGTTTACCATTAATTAAACGTACGTATATTTGCCTTTTCGGTAGGTTTTTACTCGTATTTTCAATTTTCCATTGACAGAGGCAAAATATCAAACGTTTTCAATCGCACGCGTACGTATTACCTAATACCAATACCAATTCGTATACTTTGAACGAGCGTTTATAACTAATAATATATACCTACAGTCCTACACCTAGTACTTTTTTTCGTTTCGTGCCGATTTGTCAATTTTTCTGTGTACAATTTTACCTATTAGGGTTAAAATTTTTCCACCAAGGTACCCACCCGTAATTATACGGGGTGATATTTTAAATTCGAGTTCAAAGCAGCTCGATCAAGCGCGATTAAATGGACAATTTGTTTTTTATTTGAAGCGTCCGTTTAAAAAACAACCGTAGTCCAAAAATGGAATTTTGCAAGAGAGTAAAATAATACTTTCGGAGCGTTTTCTAGACGAAAAAATAGGTTCGGTGTATGTTAGTTAATCTCGAAATGTGGACCGAGAGCCAACAGAACAAATTTCACCTTTAAATACTCCTCTCAGGCATCCCACGGGGTTACTTTTTTCAAGCAAAGTCACTATTTGTTACTTTTTGCACTCAAAAGTTACTATTTGTTACTTTTCTCTCAAAAAGTTACTTTTTTTCAAAAATTTCACCAAAAAATTAATTTTTGCTATTTTTTGGATAAAAAAAGAAGTTGAAAAAAATCTCGTACACCAGTGGCATTTTAGTATTACGAACCCTCTTGGTATGATTGAGGTGGCGCAAGGGCCGAAAATTGCGAAAAACCGTAAAAAATGTTGGTATTTTGGGAGATTTTTTCAAATTTTGAGCATTTAATACGGAAAGAAATGATCAAATGGAAAAACCAATCTCGCATTCGTATTCAGCAGGTCAAAATACCCCGATAAACACCCCTTTCGCGATCATTTTACTTTAAATCTCGAAATTTAATTTTATTGTCATGAAAAATCAATGAAAAAAGTGAATTTCGACATTAAAAGTAAAATGATCGCGAAAAGGGTGTTTATCGGGGTATTTTGACCTGCTTAACACGAATCCGACATTAGTTTTTTCATTTGGCCATTTCTTTCCATATAGAACGCTCAAAATTTGAAAAATCTGCTAAAATAACAACATTTTTTACGGTTTTTCGCAATTTTTGGCCCTTGCGCCACCTCAATCGCTAAAACTGAATACGTGACGTGAATCTACGTCAAAAAACACGTTTTTAGGATATTTTCAAATATTAGTCGAACTTCGCTTTTAAAATATTTCTTGCAATTGAAAATTTCAAATGGCCAAAACCTCATGAAGGAGTGCACCAAAATTGATGAAAAAATTATCTTGAATAGACCTTTACGAGATGTAACTTTGTGCCAAAGAACAGAAAATTTCATTCACTTCCATTGGAATTAAAAATTCTTGAAAATGGCGCAATAAAACGGCCATAGCTCCGAAAGGGAGGGGGTTGGGGTCCAAAATTTTTTCCAGATTTTTTTTCATCAAGGCACACAATCTGGGAGCATTAGATCAAAAATCGGGGCTGGAGCCAAAACCACCCCTTATCCGGCTATACCCTTTGGTTTTTTTGTTTGTTTTTTTTTATTTTGGTTATGCGAATAAATAGTTTCGGTGTTCCTTATAATACTAGGTATATGTATTACGTACACAAATAAATATTTTTTGATTTTTTTTACATTTTCTGGGCTAAATAATGAATTGAAATTTTAAAAAAAAGGTTACTTTTTTGAACTTTTTTGGTTACTTTTTCGACTATCAGAAGTCCCTAAAGTCACTTTTTTTTCAAATTTTGTGTGGGATGCCTGTCCTCTCAATTCTTAAAAATTGAAATAGAAAATTTTAAATTCTGGACTATGGCTGTTTTTTAAACAAAATTCAGCAAGAGCATTGGACTATTGATTCAGGAACACACGGGAAAATTTTTCATTCCAATTTTTGAGAATTATTAAAGGGTTAAATCTGTTCTCTAGGCTCTCAGTCTACATTTTGAAACTAACTAATATACGATCAATCGAAATTTCAGTTGTAGAAACATTATCAAAAAACTTCAAAGTTTTCAAGCTTTTTGTTTAAAAAACAACCATAGTCCAACAGATTGATGCTGATTGGTTATGAATGACCAATCAGAGTTCACCTGGTGGACTACGGTTGGTTTTTAAACAAAAAGCTCGAAAACCTTTGATTTAAAAACACAAAAAAAGCGTTAAATTTTTTTTTTAAATACAAAATAAATAACACCATTATTTTTTTTATAAAATTTCATTTCTGAAACTGCAATAAAAAAAATTTCCTCAATTTGGACTACGGTTGTTTTTTAAACGGACGCTTCATGTATTAACGTAAAATGTTGTAGACGGCGCGGCGTCTTCGCGCTATGGCACTTCGGCCATGGCCAGTGGCCACATCTGTAAATTTGTATATATAATACAGCCATTAAACAGAGTCACCTTTTTTAGTGACTTATCCCCTATTTTCAAGGTTGGTCAATAAAAGTCACTTTTTTGCCGAAAGGTCACTATTGATCACTTTTTTTATTCTGAAGTCGCGTTTTTCTTTCAAAAGACCAACCGCTTCTTGCGTAAAATTAAAAAAAAATACTGATATTTCTAAAAAAAAAAAAGAAGAAAAAAGTCTTATCAAAATCTTTTTTCACCTACTTATTAATTCACCAGCTTTGTTGATTGATTTCTTAAACTGGTAGTTTCAAGTAAAGATTTATTAATAAAAAAATTTCAGAAAAAAAAAGTTTTTTCAGCACTATCGCAGAGAGAAATACAGTTTGAGTTATGAAAAAAATGGGGGGGGGGGTATTTATTTATGAGAAAAAATTGAAAAATTTGTTACTTTTTGCCTTATAAAAAGTCACTTAAGTCACTATTTTTTTCCAAAATCTGTGTTTGATGTCTGATAATACGAGTGTGTGTGTGTGTATGTGTTGTCGGATTCTGCTGATCGCTGATCGTTGATGAAAGAGTCGACAATTGACGTGAACTGTCGTCGCGTAAGGATGCCGCATGGCTTACAGTAGACCTGTTGTCCATGCCCCTTGATTCCGTAATGCCGTGATGTGCCTTGTAATCGACCGTAGATTGTGGTAGGTATACTCAAATGTAACGACAGCAGTTGAAAATTTTACTGAAAATGGACGAACAGATGCGGAAGAAAAATGGAAAATACTGTTTTTGAAACGTTTCCTGTCCAATTACAGTCACGCCGTGTCGCATCTTTCGTATCAAAAAAGACGTACATATTTCGTTATTGAAAATGTTGCGCGGCTCCGAAAGACAGTCGCTCGATTTGCCAAAAATGTGACGATGGCGATGGCTGAAAAAAACCCATCCCCATCCGTATTGCGGAATACGAAATGTGGAAATGTTGAAAGGGAAATACGAAAAAGCTTGTAAGTAGAATAAAGAATTTTAAGGAAACGAACGTTTGTCTGTTGCATGGTCGAGTGGTCGAGTGTCGAATGTGAACGCGAACGAAACTGATACGGAACGGATCTGCTAATAAAATATCGAATACGATACGAGAGAGATAGGTATTTGTGCAATCGCAGTTCTTTTCTGCGGACGAAATGCTGTTCAAGCGAAACGAAAACTAAGCCTGTTTGCTATTTTTGATGTTTGATTGTTGATTTTATCTAACGGTAAGAGGTACTTAACTACTTACTACCTACTTGAAACTTTGTAAGTAACTGTGAACGAAATGCCAGCGCCAGAACGCTTCGCTTTTTAGATTCTTTTTTTGGCAAGTGCGACATCTTATTTCAAACATCGTAGTTCGTAGGTACTTCGTATTGGCCCAAAAATGCACCAATTTTTTCCGTTCGAAAAATGCGAAATTTTAACAAAATCATTTCAAATGACGAAAATATGATATTTGTGTTTCGTTTGTTTTTAAATTTCCATTCCGAATCCGCGAAATTTTTCCCCAGCGATTATCGAGTAATGGATTTTGTACATACATACTTTGTTTCTAAAAAAATCGTATCCCTTTTACGACTGATATTAAAATGTTGACAAAACGATGAAATTTCAGCTTTATTTGAACATCTTTCTTTTGCAAAATTTTCGCTCTCAGCCTCGTCTTCTCCGGTTCGATAGCGAAGCAAGAAATTCGATTTCAAAGTAACGGTATGAACCTCCGTGCCAGCAAATTTGATTGTTAAAAACAAAAAGAAACGCGTCTTCTTTATTTTCCAGGGCTTAATCTCGGTAAAAAATTACTCAGTGGAAAGATACACTTTGGTCTTTGCAAAGGTATATTTTACGTAAAGAGGTCTGGAAAACTTGGGTGTGATTTTCATACATTTTTTGATTTTTTCAGTAGGGTTATCGATATGAAATTTTTTTGGAAGAGATAAAAGTAGCACGAAAAAAATACGAATTTTTGTTTTTAGCCTGATTTTTTCATCAAAACTATGACTATTAGATACGTGGGGACTGTAATTTTAAAAATCAGTCAACCTGTTCTTTCCCCAAGGTTTTCTTATAAATGTAGGTGCAGTATTCCTGTTATTTTTAGCTCTATAGCGTCGAGTCCCGCGGGCGAAATGAGATCAAGTTTTGAATATGGAGTCTTTGCAGGAGCACAATTCTAACCACAACGATATGGAGAGTCTAAACTGAAAATTGGTGATTGATCCTTTTTTTATAGGTGCTTTAAAAATGGTTCAAAATGAAAGAAATTTTGAAATTTTTACCGATGATTAATATCCATATTGTCTCTTACATATTCGAACTTGAGCTTCACAATTCATCCCAACTCTTTTTTAGGCTCAAAAACGTGAATTTTCTCGACAATCTTGAAACGTTGTCCAGTCTACAGCCCAAACAAAAATGACCCAGGGAGCTGAAATTTCTGTTGTAGGATCAGTAGGGACCTGTCTCCTAAAATCAGTTCATTTCCCAATTCGAGGCATTATTTTTCGGTGACAAAGTATGTACAGGTGAAAAAAATGAAATTTGTTGCGAGGCTTTCGTTGCGAAACGAGCTAATTTTTGTGGTGTACGTGCGAATGGTGGGAAAGTACGAGAAGCGCACGGAGGAATGCATTTTTTTCCTGAATACACCGAGGCACGAACGGCGAAACGGATGAAAATGAGCGACGAATGAAAAAAAAAGGAGTGCGAAATGGAGATTTTTTAGCCGATGCTCGAGTATCAGAGTAACCCGACTCGGTGTTCGCGTCTTTAACGAGACTGACGATGAGCCAGGCTCGTTCGACCATTGGAATAATTTATTTACATCACGTCGTGCTTTACAAGAAAATCGTATTAAATGCGAATTCCGCTATCGCTTTCTCACTCTTCGCCGCGCCGTCTTTATCCTACGTCCACATCTACGTATACTAAAACTGATACCTACTCGACTCGTATTCTACCTATAGTAGGTACCTAGACTACCTACTACCTATATAGGTAAGCAAGTGAGTCTTGAAACTCGTGTACGTAAGTACTCGCACGAAAGCTGATGCAACTATACCAAGCAACGTATGTATTGTATTACCATATTACACCATCTAATCTACTTGAATCTTGAATCGTACCAGAGACCCAGCCAGAGACGTCATGAATTTTTCCCATTAATACTTACCTACTTACCATCCTCGAGGATATTTTTTTTTTGAAATTCCAACATTGATGAAGATGTACATTTTGGTGATTGAAATTCTCAAATTTTTTAAACAAAATTTCATCCTCTCTTCCTCCTAACAACTGATATTTTTTGGATAACAGGTGAAATTTTCAAGTTTTGAAATTTGTTTTTTGCAAAAATTTTCACCCTAGTTTTGCTTAGACTCTGGAAATTTTCCTCTTTTCTTGAAGCAATAAATGTGGCATTTTTTTAGGAAAGGGGACCACTTGGTCACAAAGTTGATTTCGAGAAAAACGCCAAAATGTGAATTAGGGTCAAAAATATAGATTTTTTGTTTTTGATGGATTTGTGTTCTATGGTCGTTCTACTTTCACGTAAGATGGTCTGGAACTCGTGAAACACGTTTTAAACAGTATAAACACGCCATTGAGAAATTGGAAAAATAAAACTTTAAAAACAAAAAATTGTATATTTTTTAAATTTTTATTGAGTTTCTAACAGTTGGGACTATTTTTGGAACACTTGGAAGCCTGATACAGCTCCATGAACCAAAATTTTCGAATTCTACAGCAAATTTCCCATAACATGAAAAAAAATCGAATTTTTGCCCCATGAATTCGTTTTTTATTGAACATTTTTACTCAAAAACTTTGAACGCATTTTTCTCGAAATGTTTTTCCAACATTAAATTTCAAATCATTGTAAAACCGTCAATTTTTCATAAAAAAATGTCACTGATAGCTCATTTGAAAAGTAATTTTATGTAGATTCAGAAAATGCTAATATCTCGAAAATGACTTTTGTGACCAAGTCGTCCCTGTTTCTAAAAAATGCCACAAATATGTTTAATAATTTTCCAACATTAAAAAAACCCAAAGAAGCAAAATATTTTTGAAAACTTACAAAAAATTGTTTATTTTTGATAAAAGATATAAAATGTGTTCCTTTTTTTAAATAATTTTGATTTTGAGTACAGATTTTTTTCCCAATTTGAAATGTTTTCTGTAATAATTAATAAATTTGATCTCGTTAATTTTTCGGGTGAGGGGGGAATGAAAAAAATTCTATCGCAACTATTAAAAATAGAGTGTCATTTAACTGCACGACAGAAAAAATGGAAATAACGACGACGTTATATAATAAGCGACGAAACAAATTAATCCATGGGAAAAAAGGGAATAAACGACAGTAATAAAACACACCTCAAAAAAATGTATTTGGGCGACGAAACAAAATAATCACCGGGAAAATAATTGAAAACACAGAAAATAAAATATTAAACGACAACTTGTGAACGACAATTAAAATCAAAGGAACGACAAAGTACGATTAAAAAAAATTGAAAGTTTGAGCGACAAATAAAAATTAAAAATTTTAAGCGAAAATTACAATAAAACACATGACAATCACGACATACTCCAACCTACTGCACCAACAACGCCTTCCTGGCTTTTGATGGGCGTCCGCGCTTCCTTTTATATAAAGAATTCTCTCCTGAACACAATAAAAAAAAAAAAAAAAAAACAGATAGAAAATTGGCCGAATAGTTTTGAAGAAAATGGGACAAAAACATACTTAACGAGAAAGAGCTTTTAAAAGAAAAAATTTCAATTTCCAAAAAAAGTTGAACTTTTCAAGTCTGAAAAACACCTTTTCATAGTTTTTTCCAAAATTTTCATAAGTTCATAGATTTAGAAAACAAGGAAACTTCATTTTTGGGCAATCTCCAATTTTTCTGTCCTGAAGTGAGTGAAAATTTGAAATTTAAATCTCGTTACTAAAAATAAAAAAATGAATGCTCAGAATTGTATAGAATTGGGGGCCAAAATTAAGGCAGTATTTAATAAAATTCAATTTCATACTGTCGTTCAATGATTTCTTTCTTATCTCAAAAATTGTCGTTCATTCATATTATTTCGTCATTCATACTTTGTCGTGCAAATCTTACTTTCTGTGTCGTGCATTCCCATTACTCTGTCGTGATTCGATTTTCCCATTTTCGTCGTGCAAACCCTTTCTTTTGTCGTGCAGTTTTATATTCCCCTTAAAAATATAGCGTATGAAAAAATACGAAAAAAGCTCAAAATTTTGTTTTCCTCAAGTAGTAGACAGTAGACACTATGTCCAGACTAGAGCAGAGCAGAATGAAATGAAGTAGGTCTAGGTACTCGCCATCCGCGGCGCCGCGCCGCGTCGTTAACGCAACCGCGCGTGGCTCCCTCCTTTTACTCTTGGTAATTTGTATGGCGCGACGCGGCGCGCATCGTTAGGTAAAATCGACGACATTAATGGTTGCGGAGAATAGCGAATAATTGGCCATCTACGTTACGTAATAACATTTGCCATCTCGCACGCCACCCATTGCTGGATTCGATGTGCGGCGTGACGCGGCGCACCGTTTAGCGTAAATTAACGACAACCGTATTCGCTCTACCCGCTACCCTTCGACCTCGGTTTCGGTCTTTTACCACGTTTACGTGCTGAAAAGTTTGAACGTAAATATCGCAGTCCGTGAGGAAAAAACGCGACGAATTTTCCGCTGTCCCCAATTTTAATCGTGGCACGGTGCGGTGGTTGGAGATCGGGGTAGTTTGAAGAAACATTGCAAATAGTCGCGTAATTTTGGATTATTTTGACGAATAAATCCGATTTTTACATATCGTGAAAAATCATCATATTTTCTTCGCTCCTTCCTTTCCCCTCCTTCCTTTCATGTATTTTTTAATGATTTGAGCGATTTTGAGTTATTAGAGGGTTTTATGGTAGTGTGCTGCCCGGACTCGGACTGCAAATATAGACTTGACCAAAGTACTATGCCATATCTCGATTGTTGCGTTAAGAATGGGAAGGTGAAGGTACCCTTTGGGAACGCTCGATGCCATTAATAAAGCGCTCGTTGCCCGAGCGCGGCGCGGCGCGGCGCCGTGGCGAACAAAATGCTGTTCGCGTAAACGTGCCACACATTCTGTTATTCGGCCGTACGCGTACGCTCGTAATACACACGAAGAAGAAAACGTCCGCTACCGTCCACGTCCCTCGACACCGAATACCTGTTACGTTAGAAGCGAAAAGATATAGTTGGACTTAAATAATTAAGCGTTATTAAAAGTTGACGAAGCGGTCTTCGAGCGAGTTTGCTTCCTGTCTTTTGTCGGTTGACCGGCGGCGTGGCACGGTGAGAAGCGTTTTTCGAAAAAAAGGTCAGCTAATTGGATAACTTTTCGAATACCAAAGCGAAGCGACGTGTTAAGCTTGCCGAATGCCGATACGATAACAAGTTTTTCTGTCCCTTTTCTTTTAATTTTTCGTTTCACCACGCGACGCTTACTCGTATTTGTCAAACGAAGTAAAACTGAAAATACACGTAGTATAGGTATGCCTAACCAACCACTGGCGATGGTGCGGCGCGGAGTAGTGTGCCGAGTTTTTCGTGATTAGGAAACTAATCATCGAAAGGCTCGTGACTCGTGACAAATGCCTGTTTGAAAAATTGGAAGAATTTCACATTGTTTAGAGTATTTTTAGCGATTTTTACTTCGTATGTAGTTCGGAAAACAGTGGAAAATTGATGGCATGCGGCGAAAAAAAACCTATGGCATCGAGGCCATTCATGTTTCCTAGTGTTCAACAAATATCCGGATATGCAAATACCAAATACTATTTGGATAAATATCCAAATATCCGGATATCACACGGAAATTGCCAAACAGCTCCGAAAACATCCCGAAAACGGTTGAACTTTTCCGAGAGTTCCCGAATTCTTTTACAAACCCTCACAAAATTTAAAGGTCGATTATCCAAATTGAAAAATCGATTATCGAAATCGAAAAATCGAAATTGAAGAATCGATTAGGTATCGAAATCGAAAAATCAAAATTGAAGACTCGATTATTGAAATCGAAAATTCAGTTTTTTTCCGTTGAAACTCTTCATTTCGATTATCCGGATATTTGCCAAATATTCGAGTATTTGGATACCTATCCAAATATCCGGATATTTGTTGATTGATTAAAAATGGCAGAATTGAGTCATTGATGAAATCAGTGAAAAATTTACTGATTCAATAATTGGTGAATTTTAATTTTTGAATCAGTAATTTTTTTTCTCAACTAATGAAATTTTTACAGATTCATTTCAGTAGTTAAGAAAAAATTACTGATTCAAAAATGAAAATTCACTGATTGGCAGTCAAATTTCACAGATCATCAGTGGAATTTCACTGCCAATTCAGTGACTCAATTTTGTCGATTTCAATGAGTCAATGTTCAGTTTTTGACTGATTCAAATTAAGAGAGTACATATATCTACCTTTGGACTTGGATAATATGTAAAAATTGGATACTACTTCCTCCTCCCCCAAAGAAACCCTAGAACCAAAACAACGGTAGTTTTCGTAGCTTCGAGAGGGGGGAGAGAAGCTTGTAAAAAAATTCTCAGTCAAATCTGAAGATGCAAAGTTCAAAAAATGGTTGAATTGATGTAAATGGTGGCATGAGCTGTCAAATTTTCGAGAAAATCGCGTTGAAAAATTGAAGCCAAAATCTATACGCGTACATTTCGGTTCGAGTAGGAGTAGGTGTAAGTGTAGTTGTAAATGTTCAGCTCGAAAGGAAATCTGTGCAGAGTGCAGCGGCCGCGTGTCGCAACGAAAAGGAAAACCATCTTGGGTAATCGTGCAATTGATACGCGAACGAAAAATATCGCCTTTTAAAAGAAAAAGAAAATGCTCGGAAAAACATCCGACAAGTCGTGTTAAGAAAAGAGCGAGAAAGCAAGAAAATTACAAAGGCAGAAAGCAACGAAACTACAAAGGCAGGAAGAAAGAGAAATGGAAAAAACCCGGCAAAACGGGCGTAAAAAATTCTTTTTATTTTGTTGGAAAAAAGGAAGATGTCTTCAGTTTGTTAAACTTTCATCGGCGGCACCGACACCGGCACTCTATAAAACGCCTCTATTCTATCGCATATTGCTCGGTTCAAGCTCGAGCTCGAGGTGTGAAGAAGAAAGTACGCGTGGAACGAAGTGAAGAAAATAGAAAAAAGGTCTCTTGTAAAACCACTTATCAATATGGCTTAGGCTTAGGCTTGGCTTAGGCGAATTCAGCCGGCGTGGCGTGGCGTTGCGCGGCGCTTCTATAATGCGTGCTTTTCATTAATTATTGCGAGCAGCTCGCGTCAACGTAGACGACCAGCGCAGCACAGCCCCGCGCCCGCTTCATCACCACGGGCTCAAATTTGGCGTCCAATTTTACGCGACGCGGTCGAATTGGATTGCGCGTCCGGTATAAACTTTTTCATTACTTACCGTTAGTTTGATTACGAAATTACGTAGATGCGAATTAATGAAGAGTTTCGGTATCTAAATCTAGCTATCTGCTATCTATATACCTACTTGTACTACGTGGCTCGTGGTACGTTACGCGATCCCACGACACTTTTCATTCTTGTTTCGTACTCGTGGGTAGTTAGTTTAGTTTCTAATCTTTACTCAAACTCACCCTTCTGCTTTTTGACGTTTGGCGTGCGATTTTTACCATAGCCCGTTTCCGTTTCCTGCGACAAAATGTCGGTACTCGGTACTTAACTTACCAAGCTCAACTAGTACGAAGTAGAAGAAGTAGAAGAGAAAGAAAAATAAGAAAAAAAGAAAATCCTGCTACGTGATTTTTTTAAATCGTTAAAAGCTGCCTTTGAGATCTGCGCATTGCCCCTCACGTTTCGCGTTTCATCTTTCGACTCGATTTTTCGACCAAATTTAACATCCATAACTACGGTTCACGTCCGCGATCGGCTCGACGCGGCGGGCGGCGCGGCGCGGCGTAAACCTATTTTACTTTAGTGGTAAGTCCTACGTCTTGCATTAAGGTATACGTTTACGTATACACACAAAGCGTCGGTCGTTACTGGAATTTTAAAATAATGAATTTGAAATAATCGCACTCCGCGCGTTCCCTATTTATTCGCTGTTCCACTCTCGTGCACTTTCCCGTCTCGCGTTATCCCGGTACTCCTGTACGCTTGCTTTCTTCGTTCCTTCTCCTCCTCTTCCTCCCATCGCTACTCTGAAACGTCTTTCGATGCGAAAGATTGAAAAATATAAGCCGTTTTTTTTCTTGGCAAACATGGTCGAACGATTTTCAATTGAGGGGGGGGGGGGGCTTTTTGGGGATGAAAAAATCGATTTTTCAAGGAATGCACAGATGAATATCAAAACCGACAATTACCTCAATTTCAGTCAACCTATTACCCATAAGAATGGGAAATTCCATGGCTCACAATTCTGCACAAGTCTGAGCATTCATTTTTTAAATTTTTGGGTAACGATAGAAAAAGTTTGGATTTTGACTTCATTCCGTACAGCAAAATCGGAGACTGCCTAAAAACGAAGTTTCTATGTTTTCTGAATCTATACACTTATGACTTGCAGACCATACAAGAGAATTATGGTAAAATTTGAAAAAAATTATGAAAGGTGTTTTCAGCATTGAAAAGCCCAACTTTTTTTGAATATTGAAATTTTTTCTTAAAAGCTCTTTTCCAATTAGTTAGTTTTTCATGTTTTTGCTCCATTCTTTTCAAAATAACCAGACCGAATTTTTTTTTAAATTTTTTATCATGTTCAGGATTTTTTAAAAATAATTTAATCAAAAGGTTTTACATAAATTTCAAGTTTAAAAAATTTACTGAAGCGGTAGCTTTTATACCTACCTAAATTGCGCCATTGGACATCGTACTTGAGTAGGCGAATACGCACCCATCTGTCGGCAATGAGAGATAGGTGCCTATTCGCATACGTATACGAATATTTTCAGTGTCCATTGTACTAGTCGATGATCGTTTTAAAATTAAATTCATTGTTCACTTAACGTAACGTTCGATACAATGCGCGTCAAAGTAGTTTCGGCTACGTTGACACAATTATCTAAAAACTTAATCTCGAATAACTTGCTTTGTCGGCGAGTTGTTTACAAATTTCATACTTTCGATAGAGGAAAAAGTTTCATTTTGTGTGATGTCATTTCTGACCTATCCGAAACGATTCTCTCCTCACGTCATCAATCTAGCCAATGGCAGACTAGCCAAAGCTCATCCCTACCCATTTCGAAACTGGTACCTTGGAAGCACAACTTAGTTGAGCTTCCAAAGTTCAGCCTAGTATTTTTACGTAAGTCGTATGTTTACGACGAGCTTTATTCTCGTACCATTTTTTTTATACCTCATGTATGGGGTTTTTATTTGTAATTCATAATACGATTAATTACACGATTATTATACGCGACACAGTGTTATTTATTCGACATAAAAACAGTTTTCATTGTGCGAATGTACACATCTATGTGTTGAGTGAAAGTCGGTGTTCGGAAGTAATACGAAGAAGATCCCTTACACGATCGTGATCACCAGTCTTCGACATCATTACCCAACACTATATCAAGGGTACTACTTATTTCACCCAACTCAATACGTATCCAAAAATCCTCCTGTTAAATTACAAAGAAAAATTTCTTGAACATGATAAGAAAAATTTCGATTTTCAAAAAAAGTTGAGCTTTTTAAGGCTGAAAACACCGTTTCATCATTTTTTCGAATTTTACCATATTTTCTTGGATGGTCTGCCAATCATGAGTGTATAGATTCAGAAAACGTGGAAAATTCATTTTTAGGCAGTCTCCCATTTTGCTGTACCGAATGAAGTCAAAATCCGAACTTTTTCTTTCGTTATCAAAAATTTAAAAAATGAATGCTCAGAGCTGTGCAAAATTGTGGAATTGTGGGCCAAAAGTAAAACAGTAATTGATCAAATTCAATTTCCCCACTGTCGTAAGTAACTTTTTTAGGAAACAGTTTTGTTGAAAAACCATTTGAAATCATACATTTTCTGGAATTTTCCATTCTTATGGGTGATAGGTGGGCCGAAATTGAGGTAATTGTCGGTTTTGATATTCATCTGTGCATGGCGGATTACTCTGTGCATTCTTTAAAAAATCGACTCCCCCCCCCAGATAGATTTTATCGCAGAACGAAACTAAAACTTGAATACTGAAATGCAGTTGACGAAAGCTGTAGTCGTTCGTTCAGTTTTTCAAGTGAGATGGTCGGATCAGGTGAATTATATCAGGAAGAGACTGAATTTTAGAAGAAATGACGGTCAAAATTCAATGAAGAAAAAATTGAGTAATCGTGTTATGAGTTTTTTTTGGTGAAAATGATAAGCTTATTCTGCGGATAGATTGATAAAAATACTGTCCAAGCGTAGCAAGGCGAATTTTCTTTTGAAAAAGTACGTTTGAAAAGTCCCAAAGAAGCGTTTGTTTTAAACATTTTTATGAAGAATAGCGAATAGCCCATATGTTGGTTGAGGTATTGAGGTTGAGGTTGACGTTGACGTGTACGGAGCTACGGATACCACTACTTATTCATGTTTTGCGGTTAGCGCCGCGCCGCACAAGCTCTCAAGAAGCGAACGTGTGCTTTTGGTACACGTACACGTAGATATTCGGTAAAGAAAGGTATAAATGTGGATAGGCTGTGTTATGTGGTTTTCACGGAGGTTGCGGCCGCACGCAGCTAGCAGTAGCTGCGGAAATTATAGGTTTTGTAGTCGGTGACTCGGTGTCGGTGTTTCGCATACCGCACTCGTACATCTTCATCTGCAGACTACGGTCCATAAAATCTACGAGTTATTACACGTACGAGTGAGTAGTGAGCACTGACGTGAGGAAGCTGAGTACCTACGAGTATATACCTACTGAGGGGTTATGTGTGCGTCTCGAATACGTTCGACGTACACCTATTTCACGGTTCGCGTGATTTTTGATTCGATTTACGCAGCAGGCCCTACGCCTTAGCTCACCGATGAGTTTTTTATTTTTATTTTTTCATTAGTCCCTCCCCCTGCCTCTTCCACTAACCTGTCACCATCTAGGTACACTTATCTTCTAATATCCCTCGAAATCTTACTGTCTAATCTACAAATATGTTAAGACTTTTTTTTTTCGAGTTGAGCAGAAAAAATGAAAAAGATTGTCTCTTGAGGGAACCTCTTCAAATATCCTGTAGTCCGAGTTTGATGATTGTTCGATTTTTGTAACGAGCATACCACTAAACTGCTCTCCTTCTAGCGGTTGTCGAATTTTCGTAAACGCAAAGCCAAACCCAATGCTAGCTGGGGAGGATGGTTAGAGCTATTACTCGAATATACAGGGTGTTCCATGAATCGTCTGCCAAACATATTTTTTTGGATATAATCGGGCACCACTAAAAATAAAACTTGAGATGAACATATTGCCTATTTTGAAAATTGAAGGGACAAATGCAGCTTCTAAAAAACTCGACATAAAATTTTTTAGCCATGGGAATGGATAGTACTTTGAAAACTGAGCAAATTTTAACTTTATGACTTTTTGCCTATCTTTAAAATTGAAGTGGCTACGAAAGAAATTGTTCAAAAAAATCTCAAAAATCAACTGATCAAGGGAATGAATAGTACGTTGAAAACTGAAGAAATTTTGTTCTGTGGACTCTTTTTGCCTAACACTAAAAATGAAGGGGCTACGGGTCACTCAAAATGAATGAGCTTCAAAATTTTTTCAAATTTTCTCAATTTTTAGTGGCCCTTAACCCCTTTATTTTCGATGTTAGGCAAATAGTCTGTAGAACAAAATTTCTTCAGTTTTCAACGTACTATCCATTTTATTGATCAATTGATTTTTGAGATTTTTTTGAACAATTTCTTTTATAGTCCCTTCAATTTTAAAGATAGACAGAAAGTCATAATGTGAAAATTTGCTCAGTTTTCAAAGTACTATATCCATTCCCATGAATGAAAAAAAATTTGGACCGGATTTTTTTAAAAGCAGCATTTGCCCCTTCAATTTTCAAAATAGGCAACGCGTTCATCTCAAGTTTTTTTTCAGTGGTACCCGGTTAGATCCAAAAAAAAAATGTTTGGCAGATGATTCATGGAACACCCTGTATAATAGGCTAACTTCCGAAACCGTATCAGCAAGAAATTCGCAACAGCTTTCTGAACGATGCGAACAAAAAATGGGTGCAAGGTTTTTACGTAGTGGTATACTCGTGTAATGATTGTAGTTACTCGTAGGTACCTACTCGGCTACTCCCCCCCCCATTGTTAATACTCCCCCCATTGTTGATAAACACTGGTACAATTGGAGGGGCGAGGCTGTACGAAGTCAATAAATAAATTAGCCCCGTCCCATATGGGAACTGGGGAACCAAAAAAAAAAAACCTATATACTTATTTAGGTATAGGCTATTTTTCAACTCTATAAAGTGCATAATGCTACGCAATTTTTAATTAATAGCCGAACGTAGAACCTAATTGTTGAAATGAGCATTGATGGTTAATCGTTGTCATTGTCACTAATGGTGAATTTTTCTCGTTTGTTTGATTGCAGGTAAGCCATGGCGATGTGACGATCGATACGATAGATACTTCCATATCTGAAATTAGTAACTCGTGCGGGTATGTAACTGTAATGTGTTATGTAATCTTTCATTGCGTCCGAAATTGAGCAGAATCGTAATTCGCAATTCGCGAAAGCGAAATCAACATCAACGCGGGGTAGTGTTGGTGAATAAAGTTTGAATTTTGGAAGGCTCGCGGTGGTGGTCGCGGTCGTTTCGGTTGATACCTACTCGTACATAATTTATTTCACTTGCGCACCTTTTCATTATCTTCATCTCTTCACCCTTATGTCATGTGGGAGATATGCGGATGAGTAGACTATAAAAGGTACATATATGCGTGAACAATTAATCCGATTTCGAGGGGGGAAAAGAGAAAAGGATGAAGGGCGAATCTCGATCTGTCGTCGTTGAATCGAATTCGATCGAATTTGGGTTGGAAAGAAAAAAGAAAGCAAGAGACGAAGGAATGGCTAAGGCGTAAGGCTACCCTTATCCATCGGCCCATTTGGCCGGTCACAAATTTCTGAGTTATAGCGATTTTTCGTAACTGGGGTCGAAAAAAGCAATTTTCGGATTTTTGACGTTTTGTATGCATTGAACCTTCTTTCACCTCCCCTTTGTCCCGAGTTGAGATCTCGCTTCCTTTCAGTATTTCTGAAAAAGAACCCATTCAGACAGTTGTACAGAAATTGCCTATCTTGGTCATTTCAGCCGTTCTAAACTACTTGGCTAGATGGGTATTAACAAAAATATGTATAGAGTTAGTAAAAATTGGAATGATATTTTTTTCAATTTCACCTTTTTTATATGTACTTACTTTAGGGTGGATCGAAAAAAAGCATATTTTGGATTTTGATCAAATTTGGTGGGGTGGTTTACTTTGAGTGGCAGACTTCATAAAAAATTTTTGAGCTTCCGAGGGGCAAGGGGAGGGGAGCAGGAAGTGCTCAAAGTGCATCTCCTTTTGAAAAAAAAACTCCGTTTTATGCGTTTTTTAGCCAATCAAAATTGTGTGAGAAGCCTTCGTAGGACTTGAAAGATGCGATTCGAGTTTCTACATCTCCCTAAACCATCGCCATCCTTCTCCGATCAAAACTCTGACTGCTACCAGGGGGTTGAAAAGTTGCAGATTGCAATATTTCAATAATATGAAATTGTCACTAAGCTGGAATGATTTTTTTTTTCATCGAGTAAGTGAACAAAAAATTTTTTCAACCACTAAAAATAAAATTTGAAAAAAAAATTGAAAATTTTGTACACCGGTGCAGCCAACAGCAAATCATAAAATTCCAAAATACGGAATTTATATCGACTTTGAATTGATTATTTTTTCGCCTGAAAAAATTATTTATTTTTTTTCAATCACTGAAAGTATATTTCGAATTTTTTTTTCGAAAATTTAGTACATATGTCAGTGCAGCCAGTTACAAATCGTGACATGCTACACTATGGAGTTTACGTTGATCTTGAATGAATTTTTTTATTGTTTGAAAAATACACAATAATTTTGTTTTCAATCATCAGAAGTAAAACATTTTGTACGTCAGTGCAGCCAGTTGCTAATTGTGATATTCTGATGTCTTTAAATTCGAAACGTACTTCTATTGATTGGGAGGAAAAATTGGTCCAATCGCTTGACGAAAAAATAATGGATTCTAATTCAGAATATCAGAGTATCACAATTAGCAACTGGCTGCACTGACGTACAAAATTTTCAAAGAAAATTTTTTCATTTTTTATTTCTGTTTCTGATGATTAAAAACAAAATTATTGTGTATTTTTCAAACGATAAAAAAATTCATTCAAGATCAACGTAAACTCCATAGTGTAGCATGTCACGATTTGTAACTGGCTGCACTGACATATGTACTAAATTTTCGAAAAAAAAATTCGAAATATACTTTCAGTGATTGAAAAAAAAATACATAATATTTTCAGGCGAAAAAATAATCAATTCAAAGTCGATATAAATTCCGTATTTTGGAATTTTATGATTTGCTGTTGGCTGCACTGGTGTACAAAATTTTCATTTTTTTCAAAATTCATTTTCAGTGGTTGAAAAATATTTTTGTTCACTTACTCGATGAAAAAAAAAATCATTCCAGCTTAGTGATAATTTCATATTATTGAAATATTGCAATCTGCAACTTTTCACCCCCTGGTAGCAGTCAGTTTTGATCGGAGAAGGATGGCGATGGTTTAGGGAGATGTAGAAACTCAAATCGCTATCGCATCTTTTAAGTCCTACGAACAGGCATCATAGCGTGGTTACTTTTTAGTAACTTGGTTACTTTTTTCGAGACAAGTTACTTTTGGTTACTATTTCCATTTCAAAAGTTACTTTGGTTACTTTTTACCTCTAAAAGCTACTTTTTTCCAAAATTTCTCAAAAAATTTACCTTTTTTCACAATTTTTCTCTTAAAATTGTTTTTTCCAAGCGTAAAGTGTCTGTTAGTTTCGGTTTAGTCGAGTTTTGGAGACTTTTTTGTTTCAAAAAATTTCGCCCTCGCTCCGCTCGGGCAGTACATTGATACCTCTGTTTCTTGAATACACTATCATTCCCTAAATTTGAATCAGTCAAAATTGGTATATTTTCATTCTCTTGGTTAAGTATAGTGAAATAATTTTCATCAAAAACTAGAGATTTTCACCTAATTTCAGTCAAAACTCCAATCAATTTCCAATTTGTCAAATAAAAATCTGTAATTTTGATTAATATTCATTGAAAAATCACTGATTTTCATATAAATTTACAGGGTAGGTAGGCTAGATACTCACTTTTTTTTACTGAATTTTGACACACACCCTCATTTTTTTCAAATTCTTCCCCGCCCTTGCATAATGTCTGATTAAGTCCCGGAGTCGAGCAGATTCAATCCAAGCTCAATAAAAAAATGAAATTTTACCTCAAAAGTGTTCAGAGAAGTGCATTTTATTACTCTTCAAAAATAATTTTTCTTATTTCTTACATTAGAATATAATTTTCTAAATCTACATCAATCAAGTTTTATAAAAACTTTGCCTTTTTGAACCAATAAAATAATTTTCATTGATATTGCAGTCAAAAGTCGTTGATTTCTTAGTCGATTTTCAATTAACCAGAAAAAAATCGGTAATTTTGACTAAACGATCAATGCGAATCACTGATTTTCATTTATATTCATCTCACTGATTCAGATTTAGAGAATTCTTGCAATTTTTCAGTTTTTCTTCACTTTTATCTGTATTACATTTTTTCATCTGTCCACTGAAATTAACCTGACTGACTGTACGAGCACTACTGTAAACATAGATTTTGAAGTTTGTTACCAATTTTTACCCCCCCCCCCATTTTTCTCCAATTCTCAGCCCCTCCCTTACATAATTTCCGGGAGCGCTTATAAGTTATAATAATTTGCATTAAGTACATACATGTTTTTTTTGTTTTTTTTTACAAATTTTACCATTAAAAATTGAATTTTTGGTTACTTTTTAGTAATACATTGGTTACTTTTTTTCCCAAATTGGGTTACTAAAGTTACTTTTTTCCCACCAAATTTCACTATGATGCCTGTACGAAGGCTTCTCACACAATTTTAATTGGCTAAAAAAACACAAAAAACAGCGTTTTTTTTCAAAAGGAGGTGCACTTTGAGCACCTCCTGCTCCCCTCCCCTTGCCCCTCGGGTGCTCAAAATTTTTTTATGAAGTCTCCCACTCAAAGTTAACTACCCCACCAAATTTGGTCAAAATCCAAGATATGGTTTTTTTTTCGATCCACCCTAAACTTACAAAAACTTTAATCGCATTTTTCTCGAAATCACTGTTTTTAAACTTATTTCAAAAATTCGTAAAAAATAGAGTTTTCAACAAAAAAAAGCTCATCTATGGCTTATTTTGTTGAAAATTTTGTCTAGTTTACAGATCTGGTCCCAACTCAATATCGGCCAAATGGGCTCTTTTGATTTGTACGTACACAGTACACACATATAAACCTTCTACCTCTACGTGTACGTAGTTAGCTTGCTACGTACACGTTCCCAGTACCCAGTACCCACGCGTAATACGTAAACGTAGACGTACGCGCACCAGGGGCGAGCTGTTAAATTTCTTTCTTTCTTTCGTTTTTTCTTTCGTTTCGTTTGTTTTTTTTTTCGCGAATACGAATACGTGTAGCCGTTTCGAAAAAAGATTTATTTCGCTTGCCAAACGTGGAGATCGTTTAAAAGTGTTTTTTAACGACAGCGTTGCGTTGCGTAGCGTAAACAATCGAGCAAGGAAAAAAACGACGAACGCGTGGCGCTGGGACGGCCGCGTTATCTCGGTTCAACTTCGACGTCGAAAATATACGAAAAGAACCGCGGAACCGCGGTACCGTGGTCGAAATGGACGATGGGATGGGGGATGGGAGATGGGATGGGATCCGATTAAATGGTACAGGGTGGTTTCAAACAATTCGGAAAACCGTTAAAATGCGGTAAAGATATGGTAGCGTAACTCGTACTCGATATCGATGATACCGATGCCGATGCCGATGCTGTTTGAAATTCTAATCTGACTGAGACGGCTCGTTCACCTTTGCTCCGTGCTGGCGTGGCGTGCTCCGCCGTACAATGCGCAAACTGCAGCGATTATTTCTTTTCGCTTCGCTGTTCGTTCGGCAATGGTTGGTCGAGGCAGGGCGGTACAATACGAAGCAGTGAGAAACATCATACCCACATACTGTATAGCGTATAATGTATATATATACGTCGTATGTATATGTACGACTGCGACTTACACTTGGCAATTGGCGACTTGGCGTGTTTTAATCGTCGCGTCGCGTCGCTTCAAATAAAAAACAGAACCGTTTATCCTTACCAGTTACCAATTACCATTACCCCATTCCCATACGTAACCGTAGCGGTTAGCTAGCTGTAGCTTCTTAACGTTAACAAGATACTTAGCTTAGCTACATATGTGCTATCCTGCTATGTAGGGTAAGTAGGGTATGTACTATGTACATTCAACGATGCGACGCGGGGTGTCCAGCTGTCTGCTACTGACAAGGACACGAAAAACCAGAAAATAGCCAGAATTTCACTTCGGTGGCGAAAAACCAGTAAAATAGCAAGAATTCTGATAATTTTACTACGAAAGGCGTAAATTTTCAACATTTTCAATTTGAATTTTTCAGTCGAAGGATTGCCTTTGAATCCTTTTTCAACTTTAATTCATCATAAAAATTTTCGCCATTCGACTTTTTCAATAAAAATCTCGTAATTATGATTTTTCTGCCTGCAATTACTACTTTGGTTGTCTTCATGTTTGGCTCTCTTCTTTTGAAAATCCTGACTACGCCTATACCAGCAGACTTCACTTATGGTATGGAAACATCTACTGTAATTCTCGTGATTGGGCGAAGTCAAATTCTTCAACTGTTGAGAATATTACTTTTCCTTCTGATATTTGGAATTTTGATGAATTTGTGTGGATAAAAATGTAATGAAATGCATTCTAAATGTCTATATTTTTTGTTTAAAATTTCTATCTTTTGAAAATTTTGCCTTCTCTTTATTCGCGTTGAACAATTTTTCCCCTAAAATTTAGTATTGCGAGGTATCTGGGTATCTAACGATCAAGCTAAGTCAAGCTTTTGACCAAGAGGTCAAGCTAGTCATGCAAAGTCTTGCCATTTAACTCATATAGGTCAAGCCTTTTTTCAAAAATTGGAAAAAAAATCCATTCACTCGTAATAAGTAATTTACATTTAAAAAAGGCTCATTGTGATTTTTTAGAATTATATTTGTTTGAAGTTTTTTGTGAAATGATTTTTTTGAGGGGGGGGGGGGGCATAAAAAGTCAAAAAATATATTTAAAAAGTCATGCAAATAGGTCAAGCTTTTTGCTCAACATATTTTGTTACGACGCGACACCCTGTACTTACTGATGAAAAAATTCGTTCCAAGAATATTGAATTTTTTATTTTCTAAAATTTTTGTCCCGGTTTCGCTGGGGCCAAATTCATAGTCAAATTGAAATATATATACGACCTTTTATGAAGGAAAGGAGGAGGACGAGGCAATTAGAAAACAATTAAGATTTATTAATTGAGTAAAAAAAAAATTGGAGAATAGGGAGGAAAATATATTTTTCCAAAGCTCGGGGAAAAAGTCCTGCAAAAGTCGCTTGAAAGGTCCTGCTAAATTGCTGCCTGTTGAATACTTTGGAATGTTTTTATTTTGCTTTTCAATTTGTATTATGTTTTTCTTAATAAGTAATATCTCATCAGAATGAAATTGTCTAAAAAGTGCTTGAAATTTCCTTTGAAATGAGTATACGCGTTGAAAAGGCCTTTTCCAGCAAATGTGGAGCAAAAACCACACCAGAAAATAGCAAAAATTTTCATTTTTCAGATCCAGTAGACAATAGACATCCTGAAATTGAAAAAACTTGGCATATAGGAACCTAGCTACCGACTATGCTTGATTTATCACGTTTTCGATATCGCAATTAAAATACGTACATGTACCTAGGTAGCTACCTACTACCTATCTACCTAACACTAACGTAATATGCAACCCTCGTCGAATCGATCTTTTTTTCGTAATTTTTGTTTGCCGAGGATCGAATACGTGGGGCGAATGCGGCGAGGAAGACAGAACAAACACAACGTCCGAGCCACGTCGAAACGCGAACGTCGATTTTCGCAACGTTGAACTGTACAAGTAGCTAATTCTCGAATCGTTGGACAAATCACGTTCGTCGAATACCCATCCGCGTTCAATTTGTGCGCTTAAGCGGATGCAGGTATCTCTCCCCCCTTCCCCTTTATTTCTCCCTGAACGTCCGCCGTTTTTCGATAAAACTTGGGAATACCGGCTTATCGTGAATTTTTTTCATTTCCTTTTGCCATTTTGCGTACCATCTATTGTCGGATTGATATGGTATCTTGATACTTATCTAGTAGATACATATTTATCAATCATTTTGCGAATACTTACTATACTTTCGTACTCTGTTGGCTTGCAATTGCTGTGTAGCTAATCAAATTTCGAGGTATCAAAGTTGATTTTTCAACTTTTAGGAAATTATTGAAAATGGCTGCAAAGACTAATATTGATGCGATGCGTGGAACGTTCATAAAAATAGTAAATCCACTGGTGCAAATCTGAAAGTTGGTTCATTTTTATATACCTATACTAAAATCGATGGCGATCATTTTTGAGTCAATCCGGTTTCTGGAGCCTTCAGCCAAAGTTGATTTTCATTTTTCTCTAACGCACTGGAATTGCTTCAGGAAGCACTGTAATCAACTTTTTCAGCTGAAAATTTAGTCATCTCTCATCTGCGTATTCGACATTCCAAATAGATTGGTGCAGAACTGCAGATGAACTGCGAGTCCATAAGAAAAATGTACCTAGTTTTTACAAGTTGAATTTTGCGCACGCAAAGAAAATCTAAACTGGGATATTTCTGCTGTCACGAGCTCAAAACTTTGCCTGCTATTCGAAATCACCCCCCCCCCCCCTCCCGAAACGGTTGCGATCACTTTTGAGTCAATCTGGAGCTTTGGAGCTTCCTGCAAAAGTCGACTTTTGTCCAGCGCACTGGAATGGCGTCAAAAGGCGCTGTAATAAATTGGGGCAGCTCGAAATTTGGTTTTATATCGGTGACGTACTGTTTTGGTGAGCCGAATTTTAGCTTTTTGCCATCTATAGCGTCATTGTCGCCGTTTTCGGCTAGTCGAACTTTTTAAATTTTTCTCTCGAAACGACACGTTCATAAAAACCCGAAAAAATGCCTTATTCTCGATATTCGCATCGAAAATAAGAATACGCGTAGGTATCTAGATGGGGCAAAGTACTCGTATGCGGTTGTACGGTACACCGCGCTGGCGCTGACGCCGCGCCTTACGATTCTAGGTTAAAAGTACCTCAAACCGAGTGCCAGCCGGCCAACTAACCAACTTCGATTTCGCATATTGCCTATTACCTTCGGTTCGAGTTGCAGAGATTTGTCAGCATCGTAATCGTGACCTATATTACGTGGCGCGATTTGTGTCCGTGTACTGCAGCTGCATGTAGGTATACCGCCGTGTTCCGGTAGTGAAATAGCTAACTCTTATACGTCGCGTCGCCTCGCGGCATAGCCGCAAAAAACCCGTTACTGGTTACTTCGGTATATGTTTCTTAACCATAAGACTAACACAGCCGCAGCGTCTTTCATTTTGACTAGGCTCGTAAGTTACGTACTCGTAGTGCAAGAACTGAACGTACTGCAATTTACGTCTTGTAATAACTGAAAGCTGGGACCGAATCCAAAAGTTGGCGTATGTAATGTACCCCTACTTTGAAAACCACCAGTCTGCCAATCTTATGCTGCTGCTCTTAAGCACGATGGAAAGCTCGATAGTTCCGAATTTTCATCAACTTCCACTCGAAAAAACTGATGACAAGTGGTGTTGAGCATTTTTCGTGCTGAATCCAAATATAGGTCTACCGACCCCTAAATGCAGCCTAAGCACCGGCTGAGTGGGTCAAAAGAGGGGGGGAGATGAAAAATTCTCAGGTTTTTGTGTTGAATTCGCATAAAAAATCTACGTATGTATTGGATTTTAGAAAATTGCCAGCGGTTCTGAGGAATTTTCGACACTGAGATGAAACTTGGGCAAAAATGAGAAATTTGACGACTCTCTGTTCTTAAAATTTTTGAAAATTCCATGGGATGAAAGGGAAGTTTTATACCATTATTTTTCGAGAACGACTTGTGTAATTTCATCGAACCCGAGCGAAATGGGCGCAATTTTTTGGAGGAAAATGTATCAAGAGCTTGAATTCCTTCCACTTTTTTATTCGTGTTTTTATACTACTCGTACGTAGTGAAAATTCGTGCATTTTTCTTATTTCGTGCCAATACGCAACAAATTTGCCGGTTTTTTGAGAAAATATGAGTGGAGAATGGACTACCCATGACTTCTTAAATTCAAAAATTCAAAAAATTCAAAATTTAGGGGGTGAGGCAGGTAGTGAGGTCCCAATTGTACAAAAAAAGGCTTCCGCGCGGGATTCCCGTTAAAATTGATTTTATGATTGATTCTTATTCTATACACTGAAACAAATAAATTTCGTTTGGATGCCTATTTTTCCTCTCTCCTCTTTTCACAGGGTCCACCCCCAACATTTCGAACGTGCGTACGTATCGCCTAATTTAAGGGTCGTAACGAAAAAATGTCCAAACAAAATTTGTTCCTCAACACCTAATGTACATTTTCATTTCTTATCAAAATCCATTTTGGAGCAACTCCTGTCGCCCAAATTTGGAAATGAAAAGTTCTTTGAGAAAACTTCAAAATCAGGTTTTCTTCATTTTCAATGAAAATTTTCGGAGATCCGGAAAAATTTGTAACCACCAAAAGTATTTAGAATTGAATTTCCTTTCCAATTAACTGTTTCACGACCATTTTCCTCAACTTTTTTTGACAGAGTGGACCTCTCCCTCTCCCCCTTATCTCAAAAGTTGGACTCTTGAAAAAAAAACTTGAACGATTTTTGTTCTTCAACATGTGGTGTACAATTTCACTTGGTATCTGAATTCATTTTGGACAAATTTTTTTGGTGGGTCCAATTTTTGAGATAAGGGGGAGGGGGAAAGGTCCACTCTGTCAGGGAAAGTTGAAGAAAATGGTCGTGAAACAGTTCATTGGAAAGGAAAGTTAATTCTGAATACTTTTGGTGGTTACAAATTTTTCCGTACCTCCAAAACTTTTCGTTAAAAATGAAGAAAACGTGATTCTGAAGTTTTTTCAAAAAACGTTTCATTTCCAAATTTGGGCGGTAGGAGTTGCTCCAAAATAGATTTTGAGGAGGAATGAAAATGTACATTAGGTGCTGAGGAACAACTTTTATTTGGACATTTTTTCATTACGACCCATAGATTAGGCGGACCACACTTTTGAAATGTTGTGGGGTGGTCCCTGGGAAAGGGGGGGGGAGAAAAAAAATAGGCATCCAAGCGAAATTTATTTGTTTTAGTGTTTAGAATAAGAATCGATCGTAAAATAAATTTTAACGGGTATCCCGCGCGGATGTACAATATTGAGACCTGAATGAGGGGGAGGGTCAATAAATTTTCGTATTTGGAGATTTTTCACTTCTTTCCTCCTCTTTCGAAGCGGAACTCAAAATATAGACTATTCTCGTGTTTTTTTCTTTGTAACTTTTGAAATTATTGAAAAATATATATTGAGGGATGAAATGGGTAGGCATAATATGAATTTAGTTTTCCATGATTATGAAATTGTCTGGTGCGCTTTTACGCATTTGCTCCTTTATCCGGAACCGGAACTCTTGATAAAGGGACATATGCGTAAAAGCGCACAGCTTATCTGTGTATTCGACTGTAATATTATACTTAGGTATACCTTACCTAATATTCGAGTTTCTCTAACCAATCCATTCATCATTATTCATGCACACGAACTCGAAGTCGTGTCGCGTCGCGTCGCACTGCGCCGCATGCAAATTACCTATTTAACTATAACGTTTTCTGGTCGACATACGACATTATCATACAATCAAAGGCGTGTTTTCAACGCGTATTAATACATATTTACTCCGAACGCTCAAGTATTCCGCTCATTAATAAAACAATTACAATTTCACGCGAAAAGCCACGTATTAGCCAGCATGGCCTTTAAATGATTCTGATATTGGCGGCTGGCTGGCGCTGGCACTGGTGCAGTCTAACAGTCCTGCAAGTTCGTATTTTATCCTGCAGTTTTGGAAAAAATCTAAAAAAATCCTGTTTTCTCTCCTTTTTTTCCAATCAAATTCGGAAATTTCGAATTTATTCTCCTTTCGTGTTTAGAATACTTTTTTCTGGCAAAAATTTAAAAAAAAATTGACACTCCACACTTCAAAAAAATCTTGGAATGTTGGAAGAATTAAAAAGCAAAAAACTGGACCGGTAAAACCAATTGACATATCCATCTCCTCCTCCCCTTCCCCTCCCCTTGAAAAAGTAAAAGTTTGAATAAAATTCTGCTAAATGTCCTACGAATCATTAATTGGTGATGCCAATGGACTAGAATGATTGAAAATGGTCAAATTTCGATTCAGGGGTTAGTATTTGGTACATAAGAACCTAAAATTTCATCAATTTTGATGAAAATGCGAGTTTTTCAAAAAACATCACATTTTTATTAAAAAAAATGTTAAATTATGAAAATTCACCAAAAATCTGGAAATCATTTTGGACGGTAAAATTTTTTCTGCCGAGGGGAGGGGGGAATGTTAAGTCGTACTCTTTCCAAAAATCTAAGTTTCGCAACAATCGGAGTAGGTACCTCAAATAGTTTCCTTGTGAACTCAGCGCCAGCGTCGGCACTGCTGCGCAACATTTTTCTCATCTCGCGTAGGTATCGTTCCTTTGAAAGTATGGATATGCCGGATAATTTTTCGAACTACGAAGCCAGAACCATGAATCAAACTAAGAACTACAGCATACATTATCGGCGAGAAGGTACTTTTTCGTCCGTGCTTCGTGTCTGCGTGACACGCGAAATTCCAAATCAACCACTTGTTGATGGTGTCGCGTGCGACCGCCGCACTGTTCGCGTGTGCACGGCGCCGAACACGTATGTACGTTTTCAACTTGGAATCTGCGATTCTACAAATGTCCAAGTATAATCCCGGATTGGTTACAGCTTATCCGCCCTTATCGTCGGCCTTTCGAAAGTTGCTATTTTGAAAATACGACTTCGGTGTGAATGGACGATAGACGGCTTCGACGCGCACATTTATACGCCAATTTCTCCAAAATTCACGTGAAAATCGAAATATTCCTTGGTCTTGTTTTGATTTGCGACGACCCGACCCGACGTGACGTGATGCGACGCTGACGCATCTAGTCTACGAGAATGGATTTTTTGACGTTGCGTCGCCTGGAAATGAATTATTTTTCAGATCTTTTCGTTTCACTGGGTTCGACTGCAAACCGCAGACCACAGATTAGAGCTCACAAGTCGAACCAAATTTCTAAAATTACGGGGGGGGGGGAGTTGACAAAACAAAAACTGTAAGTGCAGAAATGGAAATACTTATCGTTTTTGGATCGAAATTCGTTTGGCCAGGGACTAGGAGTCAGCCAAAAAGTTGACTCCCGGAGTCAAGGAGAAAGTTGATTCCTGACTCCGCCTTGACTCCGGATTCGAACTCACACCTTGACTCCTGACTCCACTTTGACTCCGGAATCAATCTATGACCTTGACTCTTGACTCCGGAGTCAATCTATGACCTTAACTCTTGACTCCGGAGTTAATCTATGACCTTAACTCATGACTCCGGAGTCAATCTATGACCTTGACTCTTGACTCTTGACTCTTGACTCCGGAGTCAATTTGGAGTCAGTTTGACTCCGATTTTGGACCAGGGAATAGAAATTAGCCGAAAAGTTGACTTCTGACTCCACTTGACTCCCAGAGTCAAGGGGAAAAGTTGACTCCTGATTTCACCTTGACTCCGGATTCACTTTCAGACCTCGACTCCTGACTCCATATTGACTCCGGAATCAAACTCACACCTGACTCCTGACTTCACCTTGACTCCGGAGTCAATCTATGACCTTGACTCTTGACTCCGGAGTCAATTTATGACCTTGACTCTTGACTCCAGAGTCAATTTATGACCTTGACTCTTGACTCCGGGAGTCAATTTGGAGTTAGTTTGACTCCGATTTTGGACCAGGGAATAGAAATTAGCCGAAAAGTTGACTTCTGACTCCACTTAACTCCCAGAGTCAAGGGGAAAAGTTGACTCCTGACTTCACCCTGACTCCGGAGTCAATCTATGACCTTGACTCTTGACTCCGGAGTTAATTTGGAGTTAGTTTGACTCAAGACTCCGGAGTCGACTCCTATTCCCTGCGTTTGGCCAACGATGCATGTATTACGTATAACTAAATTAAGATTATGAATTCATTCAGTCTTGGCATTACAGCTAAATTTCCAAATTTGAGGTCAAAAGCCATTAAGATAGGTCTAGACGTGTTGTAAAGATCTTTCCGATCTTTGTCCCCTTCCCGCTGGCTAACCGCTTCAGGCTTCCCCATCCAGTCCAAACCCTTCCGTGTCACTAGCTATAAACTGCTTTCAAAAAAAAAAAGGGTGTAAGATTAATGCGACGTACTCGTTTTCTTATCCATTTAATTCCTTTTGAACTGCGACATATCGCGGATTAAACGAAGACAAGACGGAAAGAAAAATGATTTCTTTAGCCGAGCGCAGGGCGCGTAAATATATCTGCGTATTTTTTGCCTTTTTCTTGCTACAGTCTCCGGTAACTTCCTCTTGCCTCTTGGCCTTTTTTCTTGTCCGACGTCCGACCCGCTAGCTTCAATCGCGCAAACTAGAAAGTAGAAATAGAAACTACGACAACGACACGGAGATGTTGCCGCTGTTTCCGAATTCGTTTTCTTTTTTCCCCCTACTTTTATCGTTCTTCCGGCTGCGTCTTTCTATCGCCGGTCGTCGAGTTCTTTCATTCTGAAATGGTTTACTTAATTTACGACATTTTTTTTCCTTTAAATCGTCGTGTTCGTTGTCGTATTTCTATCTTTTCTCATCTCGTCTCGTCTCGTCTCGTCTTTTCTTTTTTGGCTGCTGGCGGAGCGGGAGATGCGGAGGCGAAGGTGCGGTTTTTCCCTTCAGCCAGCTTCGAATGATTATATTTTTCGGTTGTTCTCGTAACTTCCTGAACCGCCTTTCGCCGCTAAACGACTCGTTCAACCTTTTCTCGATCGGACTAATTTATTTACGTTTTTCGGCGCGCGTTTTTCTTCGGATTCGTTTTGTTTGGTCGCTTCTTTATTTTATTTTTTTTTATTTACTCGTTATATCATTCTGCTCGTTCTTTCGTTTTCTTTTCTTTTTTTTAAAATCATTTTCCGCCCCGAATATATTGGACGAATTACGTATTACGTATTACGTATTTGTACGAAACGACGCGACGTTAATCGCGACGATTGATTTATTACTTCGATTTCGCGTTCCAGTTGTTTCTCGACAGATTAGTACGAGTACGACTACGACAAAACTACTACCAGCTATTATCTTAATTACCTCGTTTTTTTACGCAGTGCCGAAGAGCTGCGACTCGGAGTCGACGACGAGACGGATGGTCGATCTCGATCTACGCGGGATCGTATTTTTTTGAAATTCCTGCGTTTGAAAGAACGTATTTTTAAAAAGAGATTTTCTAGAAAAAATCACGCGAACGCAAACCATTGTCGAATCTTGCTCGATCTCTCCCTTCTGCGAATGCTATCAATCTGGCGAATTATTATGTATCTATGTACTACTGATCGCGGGCGTCGTTGCGATTCTGATGCCGATGCCGGGGATATAGAGAAACGATTTGCAAACTGGAAAGGGCCGCAGCCGCGGAATCGCTCCACACCAGGATCGTTGTAAGCCGATTAAATGTAGGTAATTACGTGCCACCGCGTCGCGTCGCATTGCCGACAAATAAAAGTGAAAACTAAGCTACTGACGTGAGAAATGGAAAAGCCCTTGCCAGCACCAAAATAAGGGTACACGCGTCGCGTCGCGTCGTATTCGTTCGTACACGGTGCACCACGTAAGCGTGAAATTCAGTCCCGCAAGCACCTGCCTGAGCTGCCCCTATCATCCTGAAATGGTACACGTACTTAACGCTGAGCCCCTTTCGCGTTCTCGATATTACTCGTATAACAAAACGGTATGGCAGTATCTTCGCAGCTTCCTAGTTTCTATCTTTACCGGCATGGCACGGAGCTGGAGCTGGAGCCGCAGTGTGATATGATGTGGTTGGATACGGTGGCTGTGTATTGTTCATCGCGTCGGGTCGCGTGACGCCGCGCCGTCGATGGGGATCGGAGATCGGGGGACGATAACAAAGCGGATTAAATATAAGTACCGGCTAAAAGCGAATATATAATCGAAATCCTTCTTCTTTTTCCTTTAATGTATAATTCGATAGAACACCTGAGACTATCCTTGACACTTTCCCTCTAATGTGTATCGATACTGTGTATAGTGTGTACGTGTGTGTACTATACGTAGATAGACTGAACTGCACAAGTGCAGATGTACGTAGTGCTTGCTTCCTCTTTTTTGTCCAGCTCCAGGGGTGGTAACCGAAATTGAAGATGTGCTTTCCAAAGTGGCCTAAGTCAAAACAATAGAAATTTTTTTCAGAAAACGAAAAATTTGAAACATTTTTTCTGCTACCAAACTAAATGTATTGTACAGTGGTATACCAAAAATGTGGTGGAAGTCTCGATCTCCAAAAATTTGATCTTTACGAGCTATGACCCTCCGAAATTGACTAACAACGAAGGTATATCCCAACTCAAAGTAAAATTTTGAGCCCAAACAAAAAAGAATCGAAATTATATCATAACAGAACCCCGTAGCCAAAATTTCAGGTGCTGAAGTTCATTACTCGATTTTTGGCGAATTTTTGAAATTTCAAAATTACCTTCGCGTTGAGAATTATGAAAATTTGAACTAGCCAACGAAAAAATCTGAAATTAGGTAAATACCCTATTTTCGTCCTCCCGAATCGATTGGAAGCGGTTTCGAGACGTTTCGGAGCCACCAGAAAATTTTGGTATTTTCCAACGCTGGAGAAAAGCCCATAAAAATGGCCTATTATGCACTTCAGCACCTATAATTGCGGATTATCTATGTACATATATTGGTGACCTATTTGATCGATTAAAACACAATTTTCCAAAATTCGTAACTTTGAGTTCAAATTCGCATTTTTGGACAAGAATTTTTTTTATGAGCTGGAAAATTCCAAAATTTTCTGGTAGCTCCGAAACGTCTCGAAACCATTTCCCATCGATTCGGGAAGTCGAAAATAGGGTATCTACGATGTTCCGGCTTTTTACTCATTTATACGTGTGCAAGGGGGATAATTTTGAATTTTTTCCAGAAAAATATCCCACCCAAAAAATGCGAATTTGAACTCAAAGTTACGAATTTTGGAAAATTGTATTTTAATCGATCAAATAGGTCACCAATATAGATAATCCGCAATTATAGGTGCTGAAGTGTTTATAGGCCATTTTTATGGACTTTTCTCCAGCGTTGGAAAATTCCAAAATTTTCTGGTGGCTCCGAAACGTCTCAAAACAGCTTGCAATCGATTCGGGAGTTCGAAAATAGGGTATTTACCAAATTTCAGCGTTTTTCGTTGATTAGATCGAATTTTCATATTTCCCAAGGCAGAGGTAATTTTGAAATTTCAAAAATTCGCCAAAAATCGAGAAATGAACTTCAGCACCTGAAATTTTGGTTACGGGGTTTTGTTATGATGTACTTTCGATTTTTTTTTGTTTGGGCTCAAAATTTTACTTCGAGTTGGGATACCTCCCTTCCTCCCTTGTAAATAAGTAACTTTTTTCAAAAGTGGCCTAAGTCAAAACAATAGATTTTTTTCAAAAAACGAAAAATACGTTTGTACAGTGGTATACCAAAAATGTGGCGAAAATCTCGATCTCCAAAAATTTGATCTTTACGAGCTATGACCCTTCAAAATTGACTAAGTAACTTTTTTCAAAAATGTACTTGGGCCACTTTGGAAAGCACATCTTCAATAGTGGTCTCTTGATATGAAGCAGTCAATTTTTACTGGTTTGAAGTCAAAATTGAGTGAAAATGACTGAATGAAATGGTTTGAATCATATTACTGCCGAATTCGCTGTAAAAAAAAAATATATAATTTTATGCAAATTCATCCAGTAAAAAAAACTTCCGAATAAGTTAGAAAAAACGACCAAAATTTCAGTAATTTTCGTTGATTCGGTAGTAATTTTTTTCATTTAACGGATTCAACTGGTATTTTTTCCGCTGTAAATGTTGTTTAGTCAATTTTCACTGAATTTTTTCCGAATGAAATAGTTCTACCTCTAATTGAGTTCTTTTCATGATTTTTTCTCCCATCACAAATGTCAACGAAGCAGTATGGCTTGAAAAATCACGTTTGAAAAAAGCTCAACGGACTGGGATTTCAAAAATCGGGTCTAGATACCAAAAATTGGGAAATGTTTTTAAATAATAGTCCGGACACTCCTCTATCAAAATACTCGATGTTTTCAAGTTTTCATGAAATGGCAACTCTGCTACAGAGTTTTTTCTCAGTTTTTTAAAATGGGGTTACTTTGAACGGTTCTAATTTCTAATGAGTGATTCGAAAAAATTTGTCTTTTTTTGTTACAATTCTACAATTTTTACTAATGTTTTAACATTTTCAACGGTCAAAATTTTGATACACTATTGTAATTATTCAAAAAATTGTTTTTTCTTTCAATTGGACGATTTTTATGTTTTAAGCTTTTTAATTACCTTAATTTTGACAAATTCTTTAAAAAAGCACGGGTTTTTCTCTTTTTTTTCCTTTCAATTTACCTACTGCCCGCAAGTCGCATAAATATGGGCGATTTTTATGAAATAATTGTGGATTTATGGTACCTACTCTAATTAAGAGATGATCTTTCAGGCAATCTCAGATTCGAAAACGTCAGCTTACAATTAGAGGTAGTGTTCAAAGTAGCCCCATGTCAGGGGCTAACCCGAACTCTTTCTTTTTCGATGAGATACACTTCGACATAATTATGAGTGAAGAAATAGTGATGAAGCGAGAAGGTAAAGGCAGGAACGAGCAACAGATGTGTAAGAACCATAGTTTTAAAAATTTAATACAAAAAGTGGTAAGAGAGAAATTTGTAGGTAGACAAAAATATTTGCAAAACCGTTCAAAGTAGCCCCACATCCCACATCACGGTACTAAATATGTAGTTAACGTAACATACTACGTCCTACGTCTTATTTTTATGAAGCCGGAAAAAAGTACGAGTTTAAAGAAGAAAAACAAAACAAGCGCCGCGTCGAGTTTTTCCTTTTTCCTCATGTGCGAGTAGGCGCGGCGCGGCGCACAGTGGGCCAGGAGACCCCCAAAAACGCTCGTTTTGTGCTAAAAAAAATCATCGTGAATTAAGTTGGCAACACTGCTAATGTGTTGTTAGATATCAGGGTAGCACGGAACGAGTAGCGAAATTTTGATTTTCGTCTTCCCCTCCCCTCCAGCCCCCTTCAAAGTTGACGACTCACAGTCTACTAGTTTTAACTTGTTTTTGCGGTATTTGCAAAGTGATATTACTTGGGCTCATGTTGATATTTTTAAGATGTCTATTAGTGCAAAATATTCAGAAAAGTAAGCACTATTTAGCTATGCAATCGGTTTTTAGATTTGAAAAGTAATAATCTGATTATGCTTCCTGAAAGATGCCCATGTTTTCGGGAGATTTGAAAAGGTTTTTGGAGTAAAACTATACTTTCTCAGTCGGCGTCAGTGTCCGCTTGTGGCTTAAGTGGTAGTTTTAAGTGTCCTGAAACCGAATCCGGTGTTATTTTTTGCGAAAAGTTGCGAAAACGGTATTGACAGGCAATTTTCGGACAAAAATGCATGAAAAATCGCATTTTTAGCATAGGTATCTTAACGTTTAAGTCCGCGTCAGTCCCCGTTTGTGGTTTTTAATGTATAGTTTCAAGTGTCCGGAAACCAAATTCGAGGTTGTTTTTTGAATCAAGTTGCATGCACGGTCCACACGGGTAGTTTCCAGCCAAAAATACAAAAGAAATCCTCATTCTTTGGCATAATTCAACCTTTTAGGTATGAAAATGAACTGTTCAATTACCATATAAAATTATACTTGAAAAATATGATCGAAATTTATGTCATCGATGCCGCCGTTAATAATCATCTCAACAATAAAAAAATATAAATTTCACTTCTTCAGCTTTTAACAATATTTGTTCAAAATTATTCAATTTCTGAATTCATTTTAGGAAAATATGTATCACACAAATTTTGAAAAAATATTTCACATTTAGAAAGAAATTATTCAATTCTTGAAAACAGGGTCTTATTTTAGAAAAAAATGTAATTTTGGTAAAAATTGTTGCATTTTAGAAAAAAAATTGGGAAAAAAGTACACAAAAATTTCGACAAATTAATTCATTTCAGAAAGAATTTATGCAATTTTTGAGAAAATGGCCATATTTCAGAAGAAAAAATCGTTTTCAAAGAAAATTATTAAATTTTCTAAGAAAATACTCATTTACTTTGGGAAAAATTGATTTTGACCCTCTCTCCTGCCCCACCCTCCACTCCAAAAAATTTTTGAGTACGAAATTCGTAATCTACGACCTCGAAAACATATATTTTGACATATTACACGATACTGAAGTGAAATTTTGATTTTAACCCCCCTCTCCTGCCCCACCCCTCACTCAAAAAAAATTTTCTCCTCAAAATTTGAAATCTACGACCCTAAAAACATAAGGTAACCACTTTTTGAACGACTTTCAGAGCTTTTGTGCAAAACGAGCGTTTTGAGGGGTCTCCTGGCCCACTGTGCGGCGTGGCGTAGGCGTATGTGCGAGCGTGTGCTTATTCGGGTTTCGGGTATTCCGGGGTGTACGAGTAAGTGTAATTAAGTAGGATTAGATAGAGGCTATGTTCTGTTCGCTAGTCTTTTGCTCGTCTTTGCTTTTTTCTTTCGTTTCATTTTTAGCTCTCATTTTTTACGTAATTTTTACGCTCCGACGCTGACGCTTCTCGCTAATTCAACGTTTTAGGCGTTTTCATTTTTTTGCTCGTTTTTTTTTCTCATCTTACGTTAGTCCTGCTTCCTGCACACACCAGCAGTACGTTTGTATTTTAACTCGCTCGTTTCTTCTTACGGTTAGTCGTTTTTGTGTTTTGTTTTTTTTTATTACCCCGCAATAAATATCGTAAGTGCGCTGCGCTGCGCTGTGGGATACGACGACGCGACGTGACGATACGAGACACGAGCGTCGCGCGACTCGCGTATCACGTACAGGTACGTAAAATGAAGACGACGATACGCGTATGAAATGTATAATTTTTTCTCGGGTGACCCCTTAGCAGGGCTATGTGGTACGTGCTCTATGCTCTGTGACATCTGGTCAACCCCCCAACAACACTATGTCAAGGACGAAAGACGAAATTAACGGGCCAAAAATTGAAGCGATTTCGAGCCTCGTATGTAAGTGCCCCTAAGTATCGTACATAAGGCAATTAGCTACGTAAAAAATTCGGAAACATTTCGCGTTTCGGGCAGTTTTCTTCGTACGATGCTACGAGGCGTCGCGTCGCAGGTTGGAGATGGCGCGCTTGGACTTTCAATTCGTTAACTGGACACTAATTTTTAATTCATTTTTTGAAAATTCTCGTTTTTTTCTCTTTCCAACGCGCGCTTCCTCCTCCGTCTCCTCCTCCTTCACCACCAAATATTATTTCCTGTTTTACGTAGGTATTGGGTATTGTCTGTTGTCAGTTTAGGAATTTGGTCTATATTTGACTCAAAATAAAGTATCTAAAATACCAGACAGACGGGTAGGCGAAGATTTGAAGGGGGGAGTACGTAGTTTGTAACGCAAATGCGGATACGTGCATCTACGTAGACGTACGAATTGTATATCCAATGGGGATTGATTGTCGAAATTCTCGATAACGTTGGCTAATTTCGAAGCTAGTGTCGATGTTGAACTTTTCGATCGCGCTTCGAATTCGAATTTGAATTCCGAGCAGACGATATCTTGACACTACGCGCCATTAAACTAGTAAGAAAAGTTAAAGATACGCGCAACACTGATTTTTGTACGTGACTGTTACGTCACCTCACCTCACCGCATCCGCGGTTATAACTATTTATACCTAAACCTACCTATACAGTACCTATGTAGTATGTATGTACCCAGTGCTCGATAAATTCTGGCTCCCCTCGCCTTTTCACCAGTCACCAATCACCGCCGACCACACTGATAGCCTTAGGCTATGCCCAACTGGGTGTGTGTGTTTTCAACCTTCCATCCAGGGATGATTATCGTTATTTCTGGGGTACCTAGTGGTACCGGTATCTGTATCGTATCGTACCAAAAGAATTGCGGTATCGGTACTGGGTTTTCCTTTTTCTCAGGAAAACACGTTTCGGTAGCGGTAACAGGCATCATAGCTGGTCACTTTTTAAGGGTGTTTGTCACTTTTTTCGACTTTGGTCACTAAAAGTCACTTTTTTCTTCCCAAAGTCACTTTTTTTCGCATTTTCAAGCAAAAATTCAAATTTTCAAAATTGCTATTTTTTAAAATTCTCTAAGAAAAAAATTGAAAATTGATAATGATTTTTCAAAAAATTTGCCCTTGCTTCGCTCGGGCAGTACCTATTTTAATAATTACCTATAATTTATAAGTTTGAAAAAATTCTGTTTTTTTAAATCAGTAAAGTAATATATATATATTGATTTTTAAGTCAATTCCCCATTTGACAGAATAAATCAGTAATTTTGACTAAAATAAATCAATCAAACAATTGAAATATCACAGAATTTCAAATAAATTCATTTCACTGATTCAAAAAGGCACAGTTTTACGAAAATTGAGTGATTTAGATTTAGAGAGTAGATACCTAAAACCTATATAGGTTATATATTAATTGAAGAGATTCACCACCAAAGTTCAACTTTGAAATTTTCAAAATGTGATTTTTTTTGAATCTCCTATCAATTCTCTTTCAAACCCCGCAAACAGTTTCCCCCAAGTGCAACCGATTTCGAGATATGCGCCCTCAAAGTTGGAAAATTTGGCAAAAAATCGAAATCGCATGAAAATTACGATCCCCATCCAGCCCCTCCCCCTTGAGGGTTAGAAGCGAAATAGTGCCGGTTATTTCATAAGACCATCGGGGGGAACTCGTAAAAAAAATTCGAGCAACTTTTTGTCGGAATGAGTCGAAATGTGTTTTCCAAAACGCATTAAGCCCGTTTTTCTCACACCTATTATGGCTAGGTAGGGATCTTTAAAATGTCACCGCGTTACCTGTCGTGTTGAGGGTAGTCTCAACAACAATACTAAGTAGGTTGCATACCCAATACCGCCCAATACACGTGTTCTATTGAATGGATAAGTTTTTATCATTTTTCTCGAAAACACTTTTTTTTCGTTAATGCGTTTTGGAAAACACCACTTCAATTGTTTGTTCCAAAAATCTCGTCATTTTTCAATTTTTCTTTGCTCAAATCTGTATAATTAAATTAATTGGGGAACCTCAACTCGAAAACCAATTTTTGACACCAATGGATGGTTTCTATATCCAGACTCACGCATGGTTTCGAAGGCGCTAATTCTCGTTACAAAATCAAAAATCAAAATCCTTCTTCCTTGGGCATACTATTTTGATATCTATACCGGCTTACCTGCTTGGGATTTTTCAAAATTTCGGTTCCTCGCCAAAATTGGAAGCTCAGTTTTGATTTTAGAATTGAAACGCTCTCAGCGTCAGCACCTCTCAACATCTGTATTTTGACGCTTAACTTGCATTTTTCAAATTTCGAGTCTTACCCCTTTTTTCATTCGAGAAGCTCGGTTTCAGTTTGGGAGCTTGGAAGCAAGCGATAGCTAAAAGTAGCGAAGTACACGCTTGGAGGTTTAATTCAACGGCGTGGCGGTGCGTTTTTTTTTCACGTGACATTTTTTGATAATGGCGAGCCGTATACCGTGAATGGCCTGCCAGTCTCTTCCGTTCAGTTTTTACCTTTTTATCTAGTGCAATGTGAAGATTTTTTTGCCTCCACGATCGATTCGCTTACGCATCCTATAGACCTATCCGATGGTAGCATCATGTAGTCGCAGTCGCAACAGCTGCTGGTTGAAGTTGAATGATAAATGTTGGATGGTGAGTTTGGGTACGATCATTTTACAGTTTACACCTGCTTTGCGTTTATAGGGTACTGTTCCGAATCTGATTTTGTTTCCTGCGTTGGTAGCGTATGTATAGCGTATACCTCCTCGTAGATTGGGTTCTGGGTTCGGTCGTTCAATTTTGGTAAGGTGGTGAGTGGTGCGAGGGCGGGGTGGGGTGGTAATGAAAAGAAAACTCGAGATAATTTGTTTGCGTCGCGTCGTGCAACTGTTGGGTGTTGATATTGTATCGATTCGATCCAGGTAAGGACTCTTTCCGCTGTTTCGATTTACCTATACAAGGTGTCCGGGGAGTGGTCTGCCATACTTCATTTTTGGATACATATAACCGGGTACCACTAAGAAAAAACGTTGGATGAACAAGTCGCATATCTTGAAAATTGAAGGGGCAGATGCTGTTTTTTAAAAAATCACATACATTTTTTTTCAACCATGGGAATGAATAGTACTTGAAAACTGAATAAATTTTCGTTACATGACTTTTTGCATAACTTGAAAATTGAAGGGGCTACAAAGAATTTTGTTCGAAAAAAGTTCTAAAAAACTGAACTAATCAAGGGAATGGATAGTACGCTGAGAACTGAAGAAATTTTGCTCCGTAGACTTTTTGTCTAACATCAAAAATGAAGGGGTGACGGGTCATTCAAAATAAGTGGGCTTCAAAATGTTTTAAAAATTTTCTCAATTTTGGATGACCCGTAGCCCCTTTATTTTTGATGTTAGGCAAAAAGTCTGTAGAACAAAATTTGTTCATTTTTCAACATACTATCCATTCCCTTGATTAGTTCAATGTTTTAGAACTTTTTTTGAATAAAATTTTTTGTAGCTCCTTCAATTTTCAAGTTATGCAAAAAGTCATTGAATGAAAATTTATTCAGTTTTCAAAGTACTATCCATTCCCATGGTTGAAAAAAAATTTTGCGTGATTTAAAAAAAAAGCATTTGCCCCTTCAATTTTCTAGATATGCAACTTGTTCAACAAGCGTGTTTTTTTAGTGATACCCGGTTATCTCCAAAAATGAAGTATGGCAGACCATCCCCAGACACCCTGTATAGTCCAGTCATTTTAGAATTTACCCCCCCCCCCTCCCACTTCAATCCTGATTTTTTTTCTTCGCGTTTTACGTTGGTAATGGTCCACTATACAACATACTGAAATGGACGCCCCCATAACCCTCCGCTACCCCTAGGGGAGGTGTAAATGTCCGCTGAAAACCGATTTTTCGTGAATATCTCCTCAAATAAGCCTCAAAATTGAAAAATAGTTATGAACAATCTTGTTCTACCCGTAATTTCCTATCGGAAGGGGGTTTTCTTTTTCAAAAACACTCACTTCCTTGACCAAAATTAAGGGTAAAAACATCTATTTTTCAACAATTTACAGCATTTTTGGAAAAAATCGAAATTTTTAGGAATATCTCCTCAAAACAGCCTAAAAAAGGAAAAATGGTTATGAACAATCATGTTCTACGTGTAATTTCCTATCAGACAGGATCTTTTTTTTTCGAAAACACCCGCTTCTTTGCCCAAAAATTAAGGGTAAAAACGCCTATTTTTCCAATATTTACCGTATTTTTGGAAATGATGGAAATACGAAGCTGAAAATATCGTTTTTGAATCCTTACGACGCAAAGAAATGTTTCGTATCACGTATCACCAATAATAAGCAATAACATCGCGTTTAAAGTACTTTTTCTTTCCTCAACCTCGATTTTTTAAATGCAGTATTTAATAACCTCCCTTATAATAATTAACGGTAAGGGTTGAAATTCTTGCGGTGACTTTTTTTTGGAATGCCCTACCAGCATGTATAAAAAAATTATTCTTCACTGGTATAATTTAGGGTACTTTCAGCTTCGTATTTCCATCATTTCCAAAAATACTTCGGAAAAATAGGCGTTTTCCACCCTTAATTTTTGAGAAAAGAAGTGGGTGTTTTCGAGAAAAAAATGAACCTGGCTGATAGGAAATTACACGTAGAACATGATTGTTCATAACCATTTTTCCATTCTGAGGCTTATTTGATGGAATATTCACAAAAGTTTCGATTTTTTTCAAAAAATGCTGTAAATTGTTGGATAACAGACTTTTTACCCTTAATGTTTGGCCAAGGAAATGAGTATTTTTGAAAAAACAAAAAACCGTTTTGATAGGAAATTACACGTAGATCAAGATTGTTCATAACTATTTTTCAATTTTGAGGCTTATTTGAGGAGATATTCACGAAAACCCGGTTTTCAGCAGACATTCCCCCCCCCACGGGGGTAGCAGATGGTTATGAGGTGTCCATTTTAGATGGTAGACCATTACGAACGTCAAACGCGAAAAAAAATCAGGATTGAATTTTTGGGGGGTTTTGGTACATTTTTTCTCTTATTTGCCTGGACTAATACGCGTAATAAACCAATTCATTCGATGTCGAGCAGACAATACAGATAGACACTCGAATATTAAAATAATATCTCCTCGTACTCGTATTCGTGTGAATCGTTAATCATTGACTGACCTCGAGTAAAGAGTGACCAGAATCAGTAACGTTGAGATTCTCGCCGGGCGTGTGGTATGCGATGCGATGCGATGCGAGTAACGAGGTAGGCGTCAGCTTCAGCGTAAACGATTTGGATGTATCGAGTTGATGCTCCGATGCTCCGATGCTGTTAAAGGTGGTAGAAGTAAAAGTAGAAGTGATAATTAGCCTCATCTCATCGCGTGGATATTATCAAGTGTAAGGCTTACATTTACCTGACCTGTAACCTGTAACACTGTAACAGTAATACACTTACAACCTGCATGTTACATTGTTACATATACTTACACAAACATATAAGTATGTGTATATTGTATTCTGTATCTGTCTACACTCTGTACAGCTATCACCTATCACTATATCTGGCATCTAGGAAGTTTCGAACGACTTTTGAAGGTCAGTAGGAGGGTAGCTCGGTGGTCGGTACTTTGTAGCGTTGTACCTCTACGTTTACTTAATACTTATGCGTTACATTCAAATTTGATGAACTTGATGCGGCAAGCGGCTGGCATGCAGATAGGGATGCGGACGTGGATGCGACCGCGACTTCAGTATTGAAGTTTTCTGTTCTTCGTGAGAGCTTTGTAGTTTGTAGGTATGTAATATGTATTACGTATTCACCTCGAAAAAAGGAAGGGAAACGAAACACTACTTGGTCCATCTTACATGTATCTTGTTACTTGTTAGCATAACGTGTTACTCTTCTACACTATACGAGTATTATTAGCCATTAACCATGCCGACGTCGACTTGATAGAAAAGGAAGAGCTGTCGCTGGTTATCGACCGATTACTATTCAACGAGTCGAGTACAAATTACAGAAAATATTATTTTTTGTTTATCGGAGTTTTACGCGAATCGATTTGTCCCCATCCTCCGTCTCCCTCTACAATCTGTAACTGTAATACGCAAATATGAAATCCGAGCATCGGATGAAGATGGAAGATGGAACGCCATTTACCTACCTTTGTTACGTTGCTGGTTTTATTTTTTATACGCGAATTTCGACGCCTCGCCAAATTGCTGGGTTAAGAAAATCATAGCGTCGGTCGTAAATTTTGAATTATCAATTTTTACTGCTCGTCGCTCGTCGCAGGAAGCAGGATGGCAGCTGTCGAAGATGTCGATGGCATGTCGTCCCGTCCCCATCCCATTCCGTCGTATCGCAGCAGCCTTGAAGCCATGATGCGCGTCTCGTGGTTTATTTCAGCGTGACAGTTCAAGTTGTAAATACCTAAGTTGTTTTTTTTGCGACGACTGCGAACCAATTTCAAACTAAGCTGAAGCTCGATTTACTTACTTGTAGATACTGTTATTGCGTCTTGTACGTATAAGTTTAACAGGATTGTAGGTAGGATAGGTAGTTAGGTGCAAGCTAGGTAGGAGGTAGGTTTCAGTGGCACTGGAAAGTAGGGTGCAAGGGGTACATACATTGTGCCCAATCAGGCATCATAGCAGGTCACTTTTTTCGACTTGGTCACTAAAAGTCACTTTTTCCATCCAAAGGTCGCTAAAAGGTACTTTTTTCATCCAAAGGTCACTAAAAGGTACTTTTTTCATCCAAAGGTCACTAAAAGTAACTTTTTCCTCCCAGTCACTTTTTTCGCATTTTCAAGCAAAAATTCGAATTTTTACGTAAAAATTTGCTATTTTTCAAAATTCTTTAAGAAAAAAAATTAAAAGTTGGTAATGATTTCTCGAAAAAATTTTGCCCTCCCTTCGTTCGGGCAGTATTTCAATAATTCTATTTCTATTGATTTTTTAATCAATTCCGCATTTGACAGAAGAAATCAATAATTTTGACTAAAATAAATCAATCAAACAAATTAAATATCACAGATTTTCAATTAAATTCGTTTCACTGATTCAAAACCCCTAATTTTTTCTTGAATTTTCAGCCCTCTTTTAACTGTAAAAGAATTACCCCGAAAAAATCGAATTTTTGGTTACTTTTGGTTACTTTTTGGTCATTTTCTGGTCACGTTTTGCTCAAAAAAAGTCACTTTTTTTCTTCGAAATTTCGCTATGATGCCCGTATTAGAAAAATCCCTCCAAAAACTGTGAAATCTTCCCAAATTGAATTTTTGGTCACTTTTTTCTCAAAAAAAGTCACTAAAAGTCACGTTTTTTTCTTCAAAATTTCGCTATGATGCCTGCTTCTCCCATCATTGGTCAGGGTGAAAGTATCATAAGTACTTACTCCCTCCCTCCCTCTCTTCAAATTACATGAGATATGAATTTTCAAAGTATTAAAACATGAAAAATGCCTTGTTTGTTGGGAATGAGAGTCAGCCAAAAAGTTGACTCTTGACTCTGGCTCGAATCCGGAGTAAAACCAGAGTCGCAGTCAATTTGAAGTCGACTCTTATTCACCGCTTGTTTGGGCATGTGAATATAAAAAATCCATTTTTTTAAAAGCTTCGCTCAGGCATGAACGAAATTACAATTATATGAACTATTTGACGCAGCAGTGTAAAAAAGGTTCCCTTTTACTCCCCCCTTTTCCCCCACATCCTTCTGTTATTCCACGTCTCCATATCCACTTCGTATCCTCTCAAAAAAAAAAAAAGCTTCTGACGCCACTGGTGGTTGGTCTCACCATAGATTAGGAATACTGTGATTTTCCTAATCTATGAGTCTACCTCATGTAGGTAGGTAGCTACTCTAGCTAGGTACTAGACTTATGACTTAACTACTCGAGTTGCCGAGTTGATAAAACTGTATGGTAGATGCTACGCTAGATCCAGTGGCGTAGCCAGGATTTTGTCAAGGGGGGGGGGGCAAGAACAAGTTTTTTGTCAAATTTTCTGTGGTCGTTTCGAAACATATCGAGTATTTTTTTCATGGCATATTTCGTAGTGTACGTATAACTGAGTCTGAGGTAACGGGTGTGTAATGAAAAGACTGTAACAGTAACACAAAGATTTATAGGATTTTTGGAACAAACACTTTATACTGTCTAAATATGAATTAGCCAATTTTTGTACAATTCTAACTTTTTGATTCTGTGAAATAAATTTATTTGAAAATCAATGATTTTTCACTGATTTTTATTTAGCTAAAATTACTGAATTTTTTGACGAATTGGAAATTGATTAAGAAATCAGTAAGTTTCAACTAAAATACCAGTGAAAATAACCAAATTTCGATGAAAATTATTTCACTAATCCGAAGAATGAAAATCTCATCAAATTTGATTGATTCAAATCGAAAGGATGATACTGTGTTCAAAAAATAAAGATAGTGAAATACTGCCCGAGCGAAGCGAGGGCGATTTTTTTTTGGAAAAATCATGTTTGAAAAAAAAGGCCATGGGGCCATGGGGGGCGATCGCCCCCTTTGCCCCCCCCCCCCTTGGCTACGCCACTGGCTAGATCGCTAGCGTGCTAGCGTGCTAGGTAGGTAATTTGGCCTTTGATCTGGGTCTAGGTATATCTAACCTCCAACGTATCGTCATCGTCTATTCGTGACTTACCGGTTTGTGCTTCAACTAATCAACTTTGGACCGTACACTCGTTCAAAGCAACAACAGCTCGTAAATTGTAAGGTAGACTATCTTGGTTAGTACTGTAAGTAGTACATCTACAATTCTACATGCATAACATAGCTACGTACGTTGTGTATCGTACATATATGTACTTACTTGGAGACTAAAGAAGGAGACTCGTGTTACGTATTACGCGTTGCAATGCATTCTTTCTGTTAATTTTGTTGTTGACGGGGTCGTCGGGTCGTCGGGTCGCCACTCGCTGCCTCGTGCTACGCCACGCCATCGTACCTTTCTATGTAGAATCTTTCGTCATTTTTTAGGTCATTATGTTGGCGTTGCCGCATAGGCAATAGGCATAGGTTAAAGGTTTGTCGAGCTGTCGTTAGTGTCACGTAGCACGTAGATAGATCTGAAAGGTAGCCTGTAGCTACAGCTAGGTAGTGGGTTCTCTAACTGAACACTGCGCAGTGATTTCACCCCCTCCCCATTCACTGAAGCAGCAACAGTAATGCCTTAAATTAGGGTCATTTTCGATAGAAAACAAAAAAAAAAACGTCGCAGATATCAGTATCTTGACACTTGAAATGTGGATAGGTATTGAAAAATTTGTTTTGAAAAAAACACGCGCTTCTTTATCGGTAGTTACGATATAATTACTAAACTTACACCCTCACCTGGTCACCTCTATACGTGGAGTTGCGGCTATGTGGACTAGATATACTTGTACCTAATACCTACTTAGTTACCAATAGAAACTAAAGAAAAATCTTCTGGTTTCGTCCTCGTAAAATACGCGATCACTTATCACAGGTCGACATTTTTAAACTTCTGAAATGCCGTTTGAAGTTGAATGGGTGATTATTATAGTATTTTTCACGCTGATCACGAAAAAAGTATTGGAAAAATTCCATCATCCAAGGATTTTTCACAATTATTTGAATTTTTTGTTGAACATTTTTTTGCGCTTTTTGATAACTTCGGACACTTCAAGTCAATTTTCTAAGCAAAAGGAGGGTAAACGAAAAAAATTAATAGAACATAAATTGTAGAGCGTAAAATTTTCTTTCGTTAAAGTCCAATTAGTTTTTTTCATAGGAGGCTTAGTTTTTGAGATATTTTCAGGTATCTCGAAAGCTAAGCCTCTTTAGAAAAAACTAATTGGGTTCTACAGAAAGGAAATTTTACGCTCTACAATTTATGTAATCAGCGCGAAAAATACTGTGAAAATCATCCATTTAACTTCAAACAGCTTTTGTATGTTAACAGGGTGTCTACAGGTCGCGAAAATGTCGCAAAATTGACACAAAATTCTTTAAAAGTCGCAAATTATTCCCAAATTATTTATGTATTTTTTGCTTTGTACAAAACAGAAAAAGTGAAGAAATTTCAGCGTTTTGAACTTTTTTTTTTAATTTTGCTCTCGCTTCGCTCGGGCTCATAAATTTACCTACATAAGTCATTCTTAAATTTTATAAACCCTTCTTCTCTTCTATTCTAAACAATTTAATATTTTGAAGCTGAAAAAAGTGTCTTTCTGGGAGACTAGTAGCAATCGCGATTGGAATTTTCAAAAAATTTTAGATTTTTTTGAAAAAAGTAGCATCGTATCTATTCTTTGGAAAATCCGGAAAAATCGGAGGGTTTTGGAATTTTCACCAGGATTTTTTAAAACTTCAGAAAGAGAAATCATTTAGAAATATGTTTCTTTTTTGCTTTTTTAAAAAAAAAATCTTCAAAAAAAATTCCACCCTCACTTCGCTCGGGCCAAATAATCACATCATTATGATTGGTAATCTGTTAATGTTTTAGATTTCCCATGAATTTTTAAAATCAATTTTAGGTTTAGAATCCGCGAAGTCTATCAGCCCATGCCAGCTCTCCCTCTCCATAATGTTAAAAATACCTTATTAAATGCTTAATAAACATCTAACATGATTTTTTGTAAATAATGTTCACCCTCGCTTCGTTCGAGCAGTAAGTAGATAACAATTTCTGCTTGTAAATTTGGTTTCGTTGATTTTTTGGTGGGGGGGGGGGGCGTAATTGAGAGTTAGAAACCATGGGAAAAAGCTGAAAAAAAGTCGCGAATTTCGAATTTTAAAAATCTGTAGATACCTTGATCAATGCTGACTATACTGATGAATGGGCAATTTTTTGGCCTCTTTGACTACGGAAAGTGACACTCACTCTCATGCGTTGTAATTTTGGATCGTTAAGTCTGTTTATTTCGTGCTTCATTGTCCCCCTTCCATCGGAATTTCGTCGCGGAATCGATATCCACTTTATTGTTGCTTTGGCTGTTGCCAGTGGCGTAGCCAATGGGGGGGGGGATCGCCCACATGGCCTTTTTTTTTTTAAATTTTGAGCAAAAAAACGTCTGTTTTGAACATTACAAATTCAATTTTTTCAAAGCTTCGCCCTCGCTTCGCTCGGGCATGAACAAAATCATAATTATATCAACTAATTGAGGCAATATTGCAAAAAAACACTCCCTTTTAACCCCTTCCCCTAAAACCTTCCAGTTATCCAAGTCTTCATACCCTCTTTGTACCCTTCTGAAATATAAGCTTCCAATGCCACTGCATAAATTTGTCATTATTTTTGGTTTTCAAGGTCAAAATAATTGGCATGGAAGTTGTTTGCTCCAAAATTTAAGTATTTTTCTGCAACTTCTACCTAAATATTTATGAAAATGATTCCAAATTTAAAGAAATTTTGTAGCGTGAGAGGGAGGGAGGGTTAAACTTGAAATTTTTTAAAAATTTACTTAAAATTTCTCAAAAAATGTTGAAAGCTCTGACCTCTCCCCCCCCCCCCCCCCCTCATGAGACTGGCTACACCACTGAAAATATGTAGTGAAAGAATACTTGCTATGTTTCAAAACAACCACAGAAAATTTGACATAAAATCTCGTTCTTGCCCCTCTTCCCCCCCCCCCCCCCCCTTGACAAAATCCTGGCTATGCCACTGGCTGTTGCAGTCGTGTACTCGAAGCGTTTCTTTTTTCTCTATTTTTATTTTGCTAGGGCCGCGCCCAGCGGAACCGTGTATACTTACTACTTAAAGTTAGCTACATAGACATACCATTTAACCAGAATCACCCAAGACCTACATATTATGTGGTAATTTTACACGCTATGCTACACCCTGTATACGAATACGGATACGAATACAAATACGAGTACAAAAACTACCCTTAATTGGCGACATATTTTTCCAGATCATCGCCAATTACGCGACAGTTTTCTTTTATCTGGCAACAACCTCGCCAACGTAGCAATTTTTCTTCGCGAAACCCTCCTCGCTTCACGTCCCATCGTTCTTTCTGCTGTATTAACGTACGTAACGTACAGTAACAGTAAGGGATGGTGCGACGCAGCGCGGCGCGACATTTACACTTTTACGGATTCGCCTTTGGCCTCTTTAGGTAATGGCCTAGGTATGTTGTACGTGTGTGTGTGTGTACACGACGTGTCGCTTTTTCACGTGCTTTGACGTTCGTACTTCGTATACGTAGATATTCGGGTACCTAGCTACCTAGCTACTTACTGGGTGCCCTCGTATAAGTCCTATAGGCGTTGTAGGTATAGGATAGGTATGGGGTATGGGGTGTGGTAACGTGTAATTTTACGTCCGCGCGTCCTTTCATAAACTTTTGATATTTATTTTCACGACGACGACGACGACGTTCGCTTCGTTTTCTAATTAACTTACAAATATAATAACCAACGCAACGGGGATGAAATGGGGAAAAAGATGGTGTGGCTTGGCGCGGCGTGACGCAATGTTTCGACTTGGACTTTTCGTTTTTGTTGCGAGGCGATGATTATTGCGCGCGTATACCATTACCTATTAATACCTATTACCTATTACCTACCTGGGCGTACGAGTACAAGATGTATGAATGGAACTATGGAGTAGCTGGGGGGGGGGGGTAAGTGTAGGTGCAGGGTGCGGGTGCGGCGTGTCTGATGCGAGGCTTTTCATTACTAGGTAGGTACCGTAATTTTAGGTATGTATTTGTGAATAAGGTGAAGCCACATGAAAGTTGACGAAAATTTCTATTCGTCGCTATTTTACGAACTCGTACGTGTTATGGCTTTGAATATGTTGGCAGTTGGCAGATGAAAGACTAAAAAGAAGTACATAATATGAAAGCTGCGAGGGGGGCATACAAAAATGGCACGGTACACATAATCAGCTGTAGCAGGGTGTCTAACGGTCCTGATAAGTCAAGATTTTTTCAAAAAAGTCATGCGGGCGCTGAAAAGTCGAGCTTTTTGACTACTTTACTCAAATTACCTCAAAGATCAAACTTTTTTCAAAAATAAAAAAATCTCCATTTACCCTTGATAAATAGTTTTTAAAAAAGTTTTGAAATAGAAAATTTTTAGTTAACTAAAAGATTGATTAAAAAAAAATTAACGCACTTTTTCCTTTAGGGTAAAAACCTTAGAACATGGATATGTTCAAATAAAAGGTTAAAATAAACCTAAATTCGTGACATTTTTTTAAAAATATCAATCCTCTTAAATTTCAAGCCTAACATAATGTCACTATGTCTTGATCTAAGTCTAGCATCATTCTTGGGATATTGCTATTCGAATAAACATGATCCTAGAATAACAAGACCCACACCCACTCAAGATAGAGATTCCAATTTCCATCAATACTAACTTAATATCATTATGTCTTCATCTGAAATACATTTTCTAAATTTTTTCAAGTTTAACATAATGTAATTATGTCTTTGATCTACCTTAACGTAACACTTTTCAAAATTTTCAACCCCCACCTTTATGACATATCCATGTATAATATCATTATGTCTTTGATCTACCGTAAGTAACACTTTTCAAAATTTTCAACCCCCCCGCCCCCCAAAGACATATCCATGTGTAATATCATTATGTCTTCATCTGAAATAAATTTTCTAAGTTTTTTCAAGTTTAACATAATGTCATTATGTCTTTTCAAATCTAACATAATGTCATTATGTCTTTGCAAATCTAGCATAATGTCATTATGTCTTTTCAAATCTAACATAATGTCATTATGTCTTTGCAAATCTAGCATAATGTCATTATGTCTTTGCAAATCTAGCATAATGTCATTATGTCTTTTCAAATCTAACATAATGTCATTATGTCTTGATCTACCGTAACGTAACGCGTTCCAAATTTTTAACCCCACCCCTAAGACATATCGCACCCTCAGTGCAATAACAACACATCTCAAAAAAATTGAACTTCTTTATTTTTGATGTAAATTGAAAACTGATCAAAGATGAGCATGTTTCAGGAAAAAATACGAAGGTCAATTTTTTTTGAGATGTGTTGTTATTGCACTAGGGGTGCGATATCCATGTCAACAGTGAAGAAATTTTAGCTTTTGAATACATTTTTTTTCAAAAAATTTCACCCTCGTTTCGCTCATTCCTGGAATGAGGGCCACAAAAAAAAAGTACCCTATAGGAAGTGGCGTCGGAAAGTAGGGTACACTGAATACATTGTTCCCCCTTCCTCATCGCCGGCTGGGGTACAAAGTATCAAATGCCCCCCCCCCCCCCATAAAAAAATACATCAGATATATTTTTGAAGCTTCGTTCGAGCATTATCAAAATCGCAATTACATAAACTATTTGAGGCGACAGTGCGAAAGAAGGTTCCCTTTTACTCCCTACCCCTAAAATCCTTGTGATTTTCCAAGTGAGTATTTTAGCGATAACCGATGAGGACGATGAGGCGGACAGTTTAAATTTCGCGGTTTCTTTACGCATTCGGTAAACACGTAGCACGTACACCGTAATACTTTCACGGGTTCATTTTTTTCCCAAATAATAATTATCGTTCGCGCCGCACCGTTCGCCGTTTCGTCGAATACAATTTGTCATTTTTTCACGAGAGATAAATTACCTACTATAGATTGCGTTAGTTGTAGTTGGATAGGGTTCTCGGACGCGATGCGATGAGCCAACGCAGCCAACTGTTGCTTAAAATACGTACGACCGAGTCGATCCGGTACGCATAATGACGAGAGTAATTATTTGAAAAAATTAATCCCGCATTACCCGCTAGTTTATTTTTCGTGTCGATCAGTTGCGTTACTTAATACCTACGTATATCCGTACCAGAGGAATTTTAGGAAGAAAGAGCTAAAATTGAGTCTTTTTTCGTGCTGTCTCAAATGGCGCATATTATCGTGATTTTGTTTATGTCCGAGACAAGTTTTGAATTTTTTTTGTGTTTTAATGGTTGGAAAACAGGAAATTGGGGTCGACTCCGGATTCGGAGTCAAACTGACTCCAACGCAGTCGAGCCGGAGTCAGCGATTCAAGGTGAAGTCAGGAGTCGAGGTGTGAACGTGACTCTGGAGTCAAGGTAGAGTCAGGAATCAGCTTTCCCCCTTGATTCCGGGAGTTAGGTCTAGGTCGAGTCCGAAGTCAACTTTTTGGCTGATTTCTATTCCCTGCTCCAAAATTGGAGTCAAACTGACATTGACTCCGGAGTCAGAGAGTCAAGGCAAAGATAGACTCCGGAGTCAAACAGGAATCAGGAGTCAAGATCTGAAAATGACGCCGGAGTCAGGAGTCAACTTTTTGGCTCACTCCTATTCCCTGTTCGAAAATCTTTGTCGGGGGGGGGGGGAGTTAGCCCAGGAAAAATTGCATCGAAAAATTAGTTTAAAAAGAAAAAAAAAATGTTAATCGCGATTTTATTGCTGAAAAAGCTTCTATATGATGTCCAGAGTCTGAGATAAATTCGCACCGCCCCCACCTATATTGCTTTTTGAGGGGCCCCTTATGAGAGAGAAAATTGTTTTGCATAGATTCCGTTCAAATTCGCGTGGAGGGTTATGTAGGTGTAGAAGTACATTTTTGACTACAATGCCAAAAAAAAACGAGTTTTTCGTCAAAATTTCATGTTTTCTGTGTACATTTTGAGATGACGAATCCGATTAGCCGATCAACTTTTTCATTTGGGGTGTTTACCCCCCCCCCCCCCCTGTACGGCCCATTCGAAAGTATACAGATCGTGTTTTTTCAACAAAAAATTACGTGCAAAATCACGATCTGTATACTTTCGAATGGGCCGTACAGGAGAGGGGGGGGGGGGGTTAAACACCCCAAATGAAAAAGTTGATAGGCTAATCGGATTCGTCATCTCAAAATGTACACAGAAAACATGAAATTTTTCGAAATTGAAATTTTGGGGTGATTTTATACTCGAAAAACTCATTTTTTTGGCCTTTTAGTCAAAAATGTTCAAATTTGGGAAGCGCTGGCTCAGCCCCCTGGTGTCGGGGGAGCTGAAATTTTTTTGGGGAGTATTTCTACACCTACATAACCCTCCACGCGAATTTGAGCGGAATCGGTGCAAAACAATTTTCTCCCGCATAAGGGGTCCACCTCCCTCAAAAAGCAGTATTGCTGAAAAAGCTTAAACTTTGATTTTATTGCTGAAAAAGCTTAAGCTTTGATTTTATTGCTGAAAAAGCTTAAGCTTTTTCAGCAATAAAATCGCGATTAACATATTTTCAAAATACATTTCTCCTGAGCTAAGTTTGCATTTGATACCTTGTACCCTGCTAGCCGTTGGGGAGAGGGGGAAGTTAAATATATGCACTCCTTTTACCCTAATTTCCGACGCCACTGCCTTTATGATGTCACAAGGTGGTTGAGAAATTTGTGTTCTTCGTTTAAGTAGGTGTAAGCCTACTCTTTACACATACGTGCTGATACGCTGGTAGGCTTATTCATAGGTCTAGGCATTACTCGTAGGTAAGGCAGCGTCTTCATCTTTGTGATGGTAATAATATTTATCTATCGCAGACTACGACTACGATTACGGTTTATTGTGCTATGGTAATGCGACTGCGAGTAATTTATCGAGTACATATCAGTTTTCGTTCTGGTCAATATTTTGCGCGTTTCCCGAAGTGTAGTGTAGTTGCAGTTAGATCCATCTATGTAGTTAGTTTAGTATGATTCACGACGCGAAGTTGTAGGTGGTGATGGTGGCGACGACGTCACCGCGCACCGCCGCCGCCTTCGTCGTGTTATGACTCACGCTGTTCTCGATTCATATGGTCAGGAATCGAACGGAGGCAGAAATGCTGGTCTGCCAAGTTGCAAGTTCACAGTTTCGTATGGCAGGTATACATTATGTACTTATATGTTTTCAAGTACCTTTCCTGTAGCTGTTTTTTCGATTTTTTTTCGTTGTTCGGATTTAAGGGAATAAAAACTCGTCGGAAATTTTGCAACAAAACTAGAAAGTATTCACAATTATTCCTATTTTGACTAAGGTTTTCTACAGTGTTTTGAATTTTTTAACGAGAATTTTTCAATTTTTTGGAATCTTGTTTTTTTAAGAGTGGATCGAAAGAGCAAATTTTATGTCGTGAATTCGTTCTTTTGAACGATTCTTACGTCTTCACTCTTGAATACTTTGACAAAATATTATTACGTTTTTGTTACATTTTTTTTTCAAGTCCAATTTTTTTCAAGATTTTTTCAAACTTCGAAATTGTTTCCATTCCAACATTATTTCAATTTTTTTCAACTTCATATTTTTCCAAATTTTCTTGAACTTGGAAATTTTTTTCATCCTGAAAAGTCATTAAATGGCAATCAAGCCAGGATCACCAGTCGAAAGTCAAAACCGATCGAATATAAAATTTTACTTTGAACTTTTGAAGTTACTTTTTCAAGTTTGTGGAATTCGACTCCTAAATTTTTGACGTAACAAATGGTTTAAAAGGGGGGAGATGTAGAGAAATGTATTAAGGTTCATAATTTTTGGAAATTTGGATTTGGATAGAAATAGTTAAATTAAGTTGAAAAAAGTTTCAAATGAAGGTTTTTATAATTAAAAAAATATTTTTTGCAAATATTTTCCTTTTTTTCATGGCGAATCATTACCTATTGGCTATCATTGGTGATCCTAGCTTCATAGCCTCAGTGATTTTTCATTTGAAAATCAAATAGAAGTTTAGTTTAAGAACAGAACGTAAATGTATGGTTTTGAGTTTAAAATTTCAATATTCAAGTTTTATTAGTTCAAGATTTTTCAAAGCCAATTTTTTGAATTGATCGCGATAGAAACCAATGGTTGAAATACATATCAAAAAAATTCAAGATTGATAAGTTTTGAACAAATTATTTCCGGATGAAAAAATGTTTCAAGTTGAAGAAAATTTGGAAAAAAATTGAAATAATGTTGGAATGAAAGCAAATTTGGAGTTGGGAAAAGTAAAGTCTCGAAAAAAATTGGACTTCCAAATTCGAAGTATTCAAATGCAGAGACGAAAAAATCGTTCAAAAGAACGAAGTCACAACGACATAAAATTTGCTCATTCGATCCACTCCTATTTTTTTTGCCAACTTCACCACGTACTTGCGGGTTCTTTTTGTCGATTTGATCAGATGAGTTTTTTGAAATGTTGCAAGTTTTCAAAACTTGTTTTTTGTTTTTTCCTTTAAGGATAGCTTTAGAGTTTGAATAGCTTACCTCGCAGCCCCAAATCTACTTTATATCGTTTACCTGTTACGGTTACGGTCTTACGGTGTTTGGCTGTTTGCGACTGTTTTGTGTACTTATACTTGCGTTACATTACGTTACGTTAGTTAGACTTAGGTAAAATGAGAGAATGAGACCCTGTCGTGCTGTAATAGGAAAACGATGACAAAAGTTGCTTGGCAATGGCAGTGGCAGTAAGTAGGCAGTGGTAGGTAACGGACGCGGACGCGGACGCAAACGCAAACATAGCGTAACGTAACACGACGAGAGCGCGCCGAGGCTTGGCAATATTAATATCGCAGCAGTTGAGAAGTTGAGATACGATAGTTTGAAGCGAATCGACTTGGCGCGGCGCTGCGCCGCGCCGCACTACACTCCTACGCCTTTTGTAATAACCGCGATTATAATTATTATTGTTGTTATTGTAATCGAAAAGGGGTTGGTTGAGGAACTGAACGAGAAGCTGCGACGGAGCCGTGTTATTCTAAGCAACTTTTAATTGCTATACGATAGAAATTTCTCGCATGTATTATAACACTACGCTTGTAGATGTGGATGTAGATGTAGATATACACTTATGTATTACTCGTAGTCGTAGGTAAGTCTAAGTATATGAAATATGATGATTCGTCGCGTCGCTCGCAGTAGGAAACTTTTGCATTGCTGTTAGACGAACGACGAACGTTTTCGCATCCGCTCACCCCGCACTCCTCTCCAGAGATGCAACATCGATTGTGTTTTCAAAAAATAATCGATTAATAATCGATTAATCGGTCCCAAAAATTTGAGTATTCTTCATTGGCCAGAGATACGTGACGTCAGAAACTTAAATTGTTTTGATTAGAAAAAAAAATTACGTCACATATAATTTGACCAATCAGAAAAATTGGAAATTTTTGTTTACTTATCTTCGATTAATCGAAGAATAATCGATGCTCGTCCGATTATTTTAATCGGAGTATGAGCATCGATTATAATCGATTAAAATCGTAATCGTTGCACCTCTGCTCCTCTCCCGCACACGAGTATCGCTTTTTTGCGTATGTTTCAGAAGAATTATCCGCGACTAGTAGCCTATGTGCTAGATGTATGCACCTAGACGTAGCTCTTGCATAAAATTGATAAAATACTGAATTTCTAAAAAAAAATACCGACTTAAAAAAAAATCCTTTCCTATCAAAAATCTTTTTTACCTACTTAATAGTTCACCAAGCTTGTTGATTGATACCTTGACATCAGTATAGATTTCTCCTCTCAAAAGCCAATAAAATTAAATGCTTTTTTTATCGCGGTTTTCTTGTCTTCATTTTTTTTTCAGTTATTTGAAGCATATTCTTGAATTCGTAGCTTCAAGTAAAGATTTATTAATAAAAAAAAATTTCAGAAAAAAAGAATTTTCAGCATCGTCGCAGAAAGAAATACAGTTTGAGTTATGCTTTTTCTTGTTGGGGGGAGGGGGGTATTTATTTATGAAAAAAATTGAAAAATTGGTCACTTTTTGCCTCATAAAAAATCACCAAAGTCACTATTTTTTCCCAAAATCTTTGTGGCATGCCTAAGAAACCCGAGTGTCTATCAATCACTCTCTGGTGATGAAAGTAGTGTTGAATTAGTGATTTTCAGACAGTTTTTACTCTCGACCTGAAAGTAGTGATAGTGAAAATATGGAAATTGGAAAATGCAATTTCTAGCTCGCGAAAATAGTTTCAATTTTCATACCGAATTTGGGGAATAGAACTATAATATGTATAATTGAAAAATGAATTACCAACCAAATTCGTTTCAAAAAATCGCAATTTCTTCAAATCCCAGTACTCGCCTCGCTATACCTTATTTCTTAAAGATTAAATCGCGGATAAAAATTGATATAGAAGCGCCCTTTTGTCTCTGCGAAAGTGTTTTGCGTAAGTAAACAGGTTTGAATAGCTTGTAATGTAAAAGAAAAGTCGTGGAAAGACGTTTTTTTAAAAAACAGGAAGGGTAAAGTACCAAAGGGTGTCTAACGGTTAGGATAAGTCAGGATTTTTGACTAATTTACTCAGAAGGTCGTGCTTTTTTTTTAAATTCCAAAAAATTCCATTTACCCTTAATAAATTGAAAAACATGAAAAAAATTTCATTCAGTTTATTTTTTTGTTTAAAAATTATTGTTTCTTATTAATTTTCCATTAAATTGCTACAGGCACACTGATGTATCAATTTTTGGGGGGAAGGGGGTGTACCTGCATACATTTGCTCCAAGCACACAGATGCATATTTTTTTGGAGGGAGTGGTTTTCAGAAAAATCATGCAAAAAGTCATTCCAAAAGGTCAGGATAAGTTTAATCTTTTCGCTCAACAAATTTTGTTAGACACCCTGTACCAGATTGTAGACACCTGCTCTTATTCCGACACACCCCTATTTTGTCCGTTGATGACGCAATCAGCCGGCAAAAATTTCTCATGTTCCTTTTCCACAGATGAACATAATGAAACAAAGCCGATATCTCTAAAGCCAGAAATCGTTGAAAAAATCAAGAAAGTTGAAAATTGAAACATCGAAAATAATTCGAGCTGTGAATGTTACGTGACCGTGAAAAAAAAAGTTTTTCTAATAAATTTTCGAAAAATATCATTTGAAAGTGGAAATAATTCTATATTGAATGGTGTAGGTAATCGGTGTTACAGATTGATCGCAACAAGTACCAAAAATGTTTGACCAATGTTTTTGTTGAAGGGTGCTCTAAATCCGACCCCTTATTTAATCTGTTGTTTTGAATGCGATTTTGCTTTTTCTAATTTTCTCAGCGAGTTTTGGCTGTAGGGTTGTCGTTTTAGTCTCATATGTATTGTTAATCTGTGAAAAAGGAACGCGAAACGAAATTCCGACAGATAGCGTCATTAATCGACGAAGTAGGGAAGGGGGTCGGAATTGGGAACCCAAATTTTCAAAATCGCATTTTGACTTTCTTCAGAAAAAAAAATTCATGAAAAATATTAAAAATTATTTTTGGGTCCTAACTTCTTGGGTACTTGAAGCAGACACTTCGAGGTATCTTTCAAGTCCATTTCGGAAGTTTCTGACCCAAGTGGTTCAAAGTTAGTCACAGTTTATCAAATGGGGGTCAGAATATGGGCAGCTTACCTTTTCTGTCCAATGTGTTTGGTTTTTTTGTAGGTAGTAGGTAGCATCCATCGGTGGCATTTTTGAAGAGTGGGGGAGGGGTGGGTATGTGTGTGACGGGATATTGAGAGAAAGGAGTGAACTTGTTTGAAAAGTTTTTTCGAATAATGATGTAAAAGTGGTAATTTTTCTTTAAAATTTTGCAAGACTTTCGAAAACGTAAAATGAAAAAGAGGCTGGATTTTTTTTGTTACATAAGGTACCTGTGACGAGTGTTTGGTGGGAGGGGAGGGGGAGATCGGAGCTTGGATCGAGATTTGTTCGTATTCGTAATACATAGATGTCATTTTTCATGTCGTAAAGTTTGGACTGCGTATTTTTTGCTAGATTTTCGTCTAACCACGAGCAAAATGACGAGAATGCTTGATGCTACGCTTTACCACCTTACCAGAATTAAGAATTAGCGGTAAATGGAGAGATATTCGTAGTCGGGGCAAGTGGTGCTAGGGGTATCGCACCACCCGACGCGACGCCGACGCCGGCGCCGGTACCAACAAGATGGATGTGTAAATTACCACCGAAAGATGTTACCTTAACTCATATTTATTTCGGTGCTTGATTACGCGTTTCTTTTTAGCTCTCGTACAAAAGTTGGTACTTGGTAAATAGAAGGCCTGTAGGCCTGTAGCCTTGTAGGCGGGTAAGCTACCTAGTACCTACTACCTATACCTACACTACACTTACAGCTATAGTACGTAAAGTCGTGATATCAGCAAAAGCAATTGCGGAGAAGAGCGAGCGAAGCGAAGCATTTTTGGAAATTTATTTTCAATTTTACGATTCGCGTGGGCTCGCAACTCGTGTTTTTCTCTTATTCGCTTATAATCGCGATCGCCTTCTCTTTGTCTCAAGTTACCTGGACTATTTGTAGATTTTGTCGAACAGCACTAAAAATCCAAAAACGTTTCATTTCTTATTCGAGTATTCGCTGCTCGCTCCTCACTTCACTCGTACGCCACGTGGGTCTGCACAATTTCACATCGCGTCGTTCGCTAGTTGAATGATTTAAAAAAAAAAAGAAACTAGAGCCTGTGGCGGCTGTGGCGGAGTTCGAACTACGAGCTTTTGTACAGATAGAATGTACACGGACGGTTCGCGGATGGAAGGAGGGATGTAGGGGGGATGTTATACTCCTCAGACTTGTTTCAAAGTCGGCAAATTTGTAACTATTTCGTGAAAATGATGTTTAGTCGACAAATCTAGCATTATGACGACTTTTTCTTTTACTTGTACATTTTTAGTCGGTAATTTTTTTGTTTCCCCCCCTCCCCCCACTCTCAGGTTGTGCTGAAACCGTCCCTGAGAATGTAATAGCTCAAACTATTCCTACTAAATACCTACATATGTAATTATGTGTATACCTTCCACCTTCCTAAAAAATTGCGTTATCGTCGATTATTAATGTATTCGTTTTGGTTCTTTTGTTTCAGGTAAATAAACGTGCTAGCGTAAGATATGCCTTTTTTGTGGCCTTTTTGACGCAATGCAATGTGATCCGGTATCAGAGCGGTATGGTTGATCTTGGTACCTAACTACCTATATAAGCAGGTAATGTACGACGCGACGTGGCGCGACGTACGTGTATCCATGAATGTGTATCTAGCTTGTGTGTCTCTGTAGTCTGTAGGTCTGTACCTAGACCTCTTTGCAGTCTTGCACATTGATATCTAGCAGGGTGTCCATTTTCTGGAAAACCGAGAAAAGTCAGGGAATTTTGGAATTTTTTGAAAATCCAAAAAAAAGGATACTTCAATTATTTTAGAAATGTGCTTCTTTGCTTATTTTATTTTAAATTTTTCAAAAAATTTCGCCCTCGCTCCGCTCGGGCCAGATTATTACATCTTTCATTGAATTTTTTTTATTCATTATTTTTTGTTGACCGTAATGTTCACTAAAATTGATATCTAAATGCATGTTTTTATCTATTAAATTATGAATTATTCAAAAAAAAATTCCCTTACGCTCTAACTATAAAATTTATTTAAAATAAAAATTTTTGGAAACTTACTTTTTAATGAGCTGTGAGATGCCCTTGACCACGATTGTGGATAAAAAAAACAATGGAGGGAATGGAACAGAATTCAAAATTATTGGCCATATTTTGGACGAGGGAAAAGTGGTGAATTTTCATCTTTTGAAGATATTTTTTCGCAAAAATTTTTGCCCTGAATTCGCTCGGGCTCAACACATTTATAGGTGGATTTATAAATTTGAGGCATATGTTTTTCATTTTTGGGAGGGAGAAGGGATAGGCAATAAATGTCAAGAAATTTTTGAATTTTCAGCCTGGGGAAATCCGAATTTTCATTAGTTTGATTTGGTAGACACCCTGGCATAATTTGTTTCATTTTTCAAAACTTTATAATATTACTTTGAATGCTTAATTTTTCCTTTTTATTTGAAAATTTTTCCACAATGAATTTAAATTTTCAAATTTTTAAGGTGAGGGAGAGTTGGGTGGGTTCAAAAATTTTTAGAATTGAATTTGAATCTTTTTTTTGGCCCGAGGAGAAACATATAAAAATCTCTTAAAGAACCTAGTGATTTTGAAAAAGTAAAGTTAGACCCCATGCATTTTTTATCATTCTTATACAAAATTTCGAAATGTAAGTTGATCACGAAAAAATTTCCACCGGAAAAATTTGAAAAATTGGTCTGGAAAACCTGGAAAGGTGAAGGAAAATCATTTCTGAAATATAGTGGACACCCTGTCCAAGTAATTATTTCAAGTTGAAACCATTTCAACCGATTGGGTATTGGATATAGGGTATCTATATACCTATTAGTACCTAAAGCCAAGTATATGTGTCTCTAAACGAATGCATATCCAGGGTCCAAGGTCCAGGGGGTACCGTTAAAGGTACATTTAATTTCACGGTCGTGTTCGATGCTATAATGCCAGAGGCAATGAAAAAGAGAAAAAACGAAGAAAGAGAAGAAGGTGATATCGAACGTAGCCGAAGCACGTGCTTTTCCTGCTTCATTTGGTATCTGCAAGCGAGTCAGTGTCAGTATCTCTATTTCTATGCGTTCGGGTTCGCGTATTGTGTATGTGTATTGTGCATTTTGTATTGTGTAGGATGAATTCGAAACAAATAGAATGAAGAGAACGACCGAAACAAAGATTTTATATTAGTGACAGTGTGAATGGTCTGAAGGCCAAATTGCTCAAGTGTACGTGCTGTGGTGGTTATTACCTATTACTACAGATTCTTGAAAAGGATGGAAGTGGAAATGCTTCTATTTCTGAACGCTTACACTTCGAATAAGCTTTAAGCTTTGGACTTTTTTTGGTGAAGGGGAGGGGGGGATCCGTAAATACGAAGGTTAAAGTACGTACGATACCTATGTCATGGGGAGGAGCTAAGGCCTTCAGAAAAAAATCAATTTTGAAAATTTTCCATTACCTCAAATAATTACCAATAATCAGGTTAATCGAGTTTTAGGAGCGGGTTTTTTTACATCCTATTACTAAGTAGAATAAGAAAAATGTACAACCGACCCCTCATCTTAAAGTGGGGGGGGGGGGAGGCTGGTGGTCGAAATTAGGAACCCAAAATTTCGATAATCAATTTTTGAATTCCCACAGAAAAAAATCACAAAAAATGATCGTATCGGCTTAGAATTTTAGGGGGTGGTGAAGGAAAGATCAATGTACCTATTTTTTAAGCCATTTCTGACGTTTTTACCTCCATAAGTCTTTCATTGGTGGAAGTTTGAAAAAAAGTGGTCGAAATATGGTACCCTTACCCTTGATGAAAAAATTTTTCAGAAAAAAAGTATTTTCAGCACTATTGCGGAGAGAAATACAGTTTGAGTTATGATTTTTGGGGGGGGGGAACTGTTTTTTTTTTCGAAAAATAGGTCATTTTTTGCCTCATAAAAAGTCACTGAAGTCACTATTTTCCCCCAAAATCTGTGTGGCATGCCTGCCAAGTGGAGGACGTCTCAAAATTTCCATTTCAGCAACAAAACAAAAATTTTTCAAGTTCGAAGTTACGATCTTTTAGCATTAGAGGGACGATATGTAACCTTTGTACAAGTGTTTAGTGGAACGCGCGATTTCGAAGAAATGTTTGTCGCTAATATTGATTTTGAATTTGAAAAAGACAGATATATGAATTTTTCAGCCCTCAAATGTTAAAAACAGAACCATTTTTGCTTTTCAAACGTAATTTTTCAAAAAACTTGTTTGTTTTGTCTTCTTTTTTCATTTTGGAAAATATTTTTCGGTCTTTTATCACCCAGAGGTCGCTTTTTGCCATTTCTTAAAATTCTTTTAGGGAGAAAATTGAAAAAAAGGTAATATTTCTATGGGTTAATCTTTGATTTCTGCTGATACCTAATTATCTACTTGTCTATACGATTTTAAGTATACGAATACCCGAGAGTATGTGGGAGACACCAGACACGCATTCTTACGTTACTCGTTTAACGTTGAGCATTTTTTGCCCCTCCCCCCGCGTCTTTCTTATGGGTACAGTATACTTGTACGTTTTAGTTCATTAGTAGAAAGCGCGTAACTCGACTTCGGTGACATTGTATTCGAATATATTAAATCTGCCAATAAATTTGCCCCACCGGCAAGTCCGAATTGGGGAACCCTCAAAAAAAAAAAAAAAAAAAAAAAAAAGTAGGTTTTTCTGCTAGGCAATTAGGCATACAAAGAGGCACGTTTGGTAGTTTCGCAACTCGTGCCTCTCGCTCTCACCACGTAGATATTAGGTATATGGTGCGTGAATACAAAACGTCGTTAACTGGGGGGTTACTTGGTGAGTAAGTCTAGGTAAGGTCCATACACAGGCACACCTACACGACGTGAGTTGAGTTGAGTTGAGCCGAACTGATAAGTGGTGTTTTAGTTTTATTGTTCGATGTCACGTTTTGTCTGCAAGTAAAATCGTCGGTTCGTTGGTTTTGTCAGGATTTTTCAACGCGATGCTTCGATGATTTTTTCGTATCGTTAGGGTCGGGAATGCGGTAGGTGCACGGCAACGGCTCCGGCACCGACATTCTAAAAGCATCTATGTTTGTACTGTGTAGCATATACCTACCTATATACAGGGTGGCTCAGTTAAGGTGTGAAATATTAAAACCACGTATTCTACTTATCATTTGGAGTAAAAAATGTTATATACATGATGGGTCATAAACGCTTCATTACTGAGTTATTCGCCTTTAAAGGGGGCCCAGATTTCACCCAAAATTGGCAATTTTTGCTCTAGCAGTGAAAATTTTCGGGGGTAGGTGGTGGAAAAAGTGAAAGGAGGTCCATAGAAACGTATGCCTTTTTTTTTTTTTTTTTTTTTTTTTGGTTCATAAGTAAGTGTTTTAAAGCACAAAATGTGTTTCTGTACCAAAAAAATGGTCGAACAAGAACAAGAAATCATTTTTTTGAAATTTTTTTCACTTTTAGTGGTAGTACTACTTATTTAACACCTATTAACCCAAATTTCTGTTTTTTTTTTATTCATTGGATGCTGAGTGATCAATTTATCAAATTTCGACCATCCCACAAAATTACAATAAAAATCGAATTTAATGATTTCTCATGATTCCTCATTATTATAAAAAAAAATTCGCCTAAATTTTTTTTCTAAAAAATCAAAAAAATGGAGGGTATTTCAGCATAATTTATTTTGTGGCAACGCTGTAATTAACTTCCGCGTAAGTAACCCCGACGCTCGTCTCGTTAAACGCAACATTTTACGGGCGTCGCGATGCGCAACGTTGCCGAATTTCCAGTTCTTTACTCGGCAATATCTCAGAAAGAAAGCGTTTTGGGCCCATGTTGAATATGACATTTTTTGTTCGTATTGATAAGTAGAATATGAGGTTTCAATATTTCACACCTTAACTGAGCCACCCTGTATAATGCCTCACCGCCTACCAGGCTTGGGTCGTTCGTTCAAAAAGTGAAAGAAAGTTCGTTCATGTTCACGAACGAAACGCCTAACTGAACTGAACGAGTTTTTGAAAATGAACTGAACGCGAACGATGAACGGTTCAAAAAAAAAAAAAACGAACGAACGAATTTTCGAAAACAAACTAAACGTGAACGGTGAACGGTTCAAAAAAAATACGAAAATGAACGAAACGAACGAACGAGTTTTTGAAAACGAACTGAATGTGAGCGTGAACGGTTCATATAAATGAACTGAACGTGCCTAACGTTCATTTTTCGTTCATTTTTTCATGCAAAAGCTAAAAAGTATTGTTTTCATGGAAAAAGAGCAGTAAGTGAACAAAAAATTCGTTCCAAGTTCTGAAGTTCATGAACGAAAAGCTAAAATGAATTGAACGGCAACGAACGAACGAAAATGTTGACAAACGAACTGAACGTAAACTGAACGTTTCGTTCTTTTTTTGAATTGAACGAAATGAACGAACGACCATTTACAAAAACGAACTGAACGTGAACTGAACGTTCTGTTTTGATTTTTTGAACTGAACGAAATGAACGAACGACCATTTTACAAAAATGAACTGAACGAAAATGAACGAACGTGTGAGATTTAAACGAACTGAACGTGAACGCGTTCACGAACGACCCAAGCCTGCCGCCTACCAACGAGTTGTTGACAGCCTTAGCATTTAGCAACTAATTTTCGCAGATAACCAATTAATTGGCCAGGTTGGCGACACGGCGACAGTATGCTTAATTTACATCAGCATTTTTGCGTTGGCTTTGACTTTGGCGCATCGCATGACGCGTGTCTTGCTATCTTGCCGGAGAAAAAAAAAGAATGATTACTACGTGGCGATGATGGCGTTAGGTTAGCGCCGAAGGACAAATAAGGAGTAGAAAAGCAGTCTCGATGCTGCGACGCTGACGGCGAAAAAGAGAGCAGGCCCTTTATTTTTACCACAAATGAATTATGACTCGGGGTGAAATTAAGCCGCATTAATCTTGTTATAGCGTCAGCGTTAGCGTATGCTGTACGCGAAAGGTAACGAACACCAAACGAAACAGCTAATATATACCACACCCTCCCGCCTCGCCTCACTTCGTAAGAAGAAGAAAAACAACGCTATTGTTTTTGTTATTAGCGCGGCGCGGCGACTACATACTAAATTATTGCAGATACTTCCTACTCTTAGTTAGTTCCTACCTAACCTTCCAGATTCTGTCTATGTGTATTGTGTATGTAGTGTAAAAGCACGTTGCGTCGCATCTCGTCGCCGTATTGTTATTGACGAAGCAATTTATACAATTTGATTTTTCCTACGAGCAACGAGGAGTGTTCCCGGCTCGGTGGCTCTCCAAGGACTTGGTATAGTTCGTAATTTTGTTCTACGAGTAGAAGTAGGGGTAGAAGTCTGTCCTACTCAAGGCGTATTGATATCGATTTTACACATTTTAATGTAGTTTTCACCAATTTTGGTAGGAAATTTTACGAAGAATTTAAAAGAATTGATTTCAGGACGCGTATCATGCTCCCGAAAAGTCCAAAAAGCACCCAAAACCTCGAACCTTTTGGAATTTTTGATTTTAATTCGAGTCCGAAATGTCACAGAAAATCAGTAAAAAAATGTTTAAATAACCATATCATGCGCCTGGGTGTTTCAAGAAGGGCTTCGACCTTTAAAAAATTGAAAAATTATCTAAAGGTCATAAATGGGGGCTAGGGGTGCACTCGAGGGTCGAATCTCAGAAATAAGCAAATATTCGAACTCAGCGCCCTCAAAAACCCAACAAACGACTCGTCATTCGTTATTTTTCATTTTTTTGAATTTTGACCGCATTAGGGGGCTGCTCAATATATTACTTCACTTTTTCCATTTTTTTGAATTTTTACCAAAATTTAGGACTCCTGTGCCCCCCAGGGGTATTGAGATCTCATCTTGAAAAGTAATTACTTGAAAAATACATAAAAAGTTCTCTTAATAGTAATTTTTTCAGATTTTTTAATGGGGCCCTTCATCTTTTGTACTTATCATGAAAGTTGAGCTTCCATCACAAAAGCTCAACTTTGAACTTTTCAAAAAGTGATTATCAATTTTGAATCTCTTTTCAATTCTTTACAAAACAGCATGAACAGATTCATCTTAGACCCAACCAATCTCGAGATATGCTCCTTCAAAGTTAAGCCATTTCGCAAAAAATCCTAATTATTCGAAAATTACAAGGGCCAACCCCTCCCCGCCTTCCTGAAGGATTAGGATCGGAATGACGGTGATTCCTTCATTAGACCATCGAGGAGAGCTCGTAAAAAAATTTTGAGCGAAATCGAAAGACCCAAGGTCAAAACCTGGTCGAGTTGACATAGAATGAGCCATATTTCAGTTCTGTTTAAATGTATACCCAGCCGGATTATACCTGTATTAGCCTCTCGCTATTCACCGCATATGATGCTCGCCTAATTTGAATCAGCCAATTTTTTCCCTTCGCTACCAGTAGATCAAATAAATTACTCGTATTATTTTTATGGTAATTTTGTATTTTTCTTTGACTAGACCCCGCGCTTTTAACCAAGGGAACAATCTGGTTACGGTGGACCTATATTTTTAGCATTTTCCACATCCTACGCGTTTACTTGCCCGTGCCCATGCCCCTTTTCAAATCACAATCGATGTTCAACACATGCACATATATTCGACTCGCATTTCAATATCTGCGATCGTTGCGAAAAACATTTTAGACCTTTCGCCTTATACTCGTTGTATGTATTTTTCTGAAAAATATACACTATCATACGTACGTATTGAAACGTATGCGCATTTCGAATAGTAGAAAAGGAAAAAAATGAGCGTTGGTACGTTTGTATATATTAAAAAAAAAAAATTGGGTACCATTTGTAGTGTGGCCGTGGCCCGGTGGCGCCCGAACTGTTCCGTTGTTAATTTAACTCGTACTCGTCGTTATACGTATAGGTATGTAAATGTATCTACATGTTGGTGACAAAAAAAACTTCAGTTTTTCCAATTCGTTCGGCTCGTGCTTGAAAAGTTGATGCGCAGTTGTTGAAAAAAGTGCGCTTATCTCTCTCGATTACGTAAAATATAATACTAACTGAAAAAAAATTATTTCTCACTCTCCCAGTTACATATAATACCGAAATACCTATACACTTTTAGTTCATACAAGTGGTACTCAATCAAGCCCTATGCTTCTCCTGGCGCAGAAATTAGATGGAGAAACGAGCCTTAAAAAAGACTTGGAAGAAAATTTCAGGAATCGCGGGCGAATCGTTTCTCGTGTCGGTGTACATCTACAAGCTTAGACAGCTTCATTTCATCCGCCCCGCCCATTTGGGGAGGGAAAGTGGGGAGCTCCCTCCCTTCTGTGGGCGGGGCGTCTGATGCTTTTTGAAAAACCTTGATCATGAATCGTGATGAAAATGGTAACAATACCAATCGTTTGTGCTACTCACAGAGAGGTTTGTGCAGCTTTTATATTAAAAATATCACATTCTGACCTTTTCTTTGATTTTTCACAGATGTGATATACTCTTTGAGATTTTTTTATTTAGCGTTTCGCAATCTGAGGTTTGCACTTTTGTGAAAAGATAAATTTTGAAATGTATTGTTTCACACTCAAAAAACTGAAAATAATAGAATTTTGCAGCCCTGAAAGCTCTATCCCTTTTTGTTTGCCTTTGATGTGAATTTGAAATTCGGGTAACACTTTACATTGTCTACCTTAATTTTTGCAGAGTGCATTTCCCAAGTGAAGTGTCAATATTATGATCTACATTTCAAGACTTGAATAAAAGTTTTGTATGAACCCCCCCCCCCCCCATCAATATTTTGATTGAAATGGCGCCGGATTCTTAAATATTAATTTATTCAGATAATCGTGTGTTTTCAACTATACAAAATCCTTGGTGCTTTTTTAAGAAGTGTTATAATTACAATTACAAGTTATGAGATTAGGACTAATAATGTTGACAGAAATGTTATTGAAGACTCGGGTATACTCCCACAGGTAGAGTAAGATGAGGTGTTCCAAAACACAAGCTAGTGACTATATAACAGCCGGATATAAATCTATGAGATATATTAACATTAAAAGAATACTAAAAAAAAAAGATCAAGGATGTTGGAAAATGAGTATTTATCCAAACATTTAAAATTCAGCTCACCAAAGTTACCTCCTCTTGCTAACAAAGTGGATAATAACCTGCTTGTTTAGCTAAACACAACAGTTATGAGAATTGGAATTGATCACTACAAAAAAAAACTTGACCAGTTGTACCACGACGACTAGTTATATATGTCCTAAAATTGAGAACTGGCAGATATACAGAATTTTACAGATATTAGACTAGCATTTCCTATACTAGGCAATGCATCAGAGTATGAGAATAATGTGTACCAGTTCAAAATTGACTAAGCGACGTTAAAGATACAGTAGCACTCAAAAATAGTACGAGGGGCATCTCAAAAGTAAGGTCCATTATTTTTTTTTCTCCGCCCCATACGGAGAAATTTTTTTCAATTTTGGGGAAGTGTTTTTTTCAAGTTTGAGGTCACACTGAATTTTTTTCCGGACGTTTCACATTTTTCTGTCTGGAATTATTCAGTAAAGAACATGGTGCAACAAATTGACGAATTTTTGCTGTGTGAGTTGTGTTCAGTTGGTCATTTTTTTTGCGTATGAAGGCTTGAAACCATGCGAAATTCATCGTAAGATATGCGAGAGGTACAGAGAAAAAGCAATGGCATATAAAAATGTTTGTACTTGGGTGAAAGCATTTCTGGAAGAGGGGAGAACATATGTTCAAGAACAGCAGCGTCCCAGTTGCCAGAGTGACTCAACATCAGACTTCAACAATGTGCAGCAGTTACACGATCTGTTGGAAGAAGACGGACGTATGACGATCAGCAAGTTACATTTCCTCCTTCAGTCACTAGATTGCAGCAGGGCCTCGGTTGCTGGAATAATTCGTGATCAATTCAGTATGGGAAAACTGTCTTGCCGCTGGGTACCGCGGCTCCTTACTGAAGAGCATAAGAAGAATTGTATGGGCGCTGCTTTGGATTTCCTCATGAGACTCCATGAGGAAGGGTTATCCTTACTTGATCAAGTGGTCACAGGGGATGAGACATGGGTTCATCACACAACCCCAGAATTGAAACAAGGGAGCAAGCAGTGGTGTGAGCCGGATAAACCACAACCGAAAAAAACAAAAGTCGCCTACTTTGCCTGAAAAATCAAGGCAACAGTTTTCTGGGATAATAAAGGAATTCTGCTGATGAGGTATATGCCGAAAGGCACAACTATAAACTCTGAGACCTACTGTGAAGTTCTTACAGATCTAAAAAAATGCACTTTATCGAAAACATCCAGGCTTAGAAGCTGAAAAAGTGTTCATCATTCACGATAATGCACGACCTCATTGTTCAGCAGTTACTCAACACCACCTCGCAGAATTGAAATGGGAAATTTTTGACCACCCACCCTACTCACCAGACACTGCCCCTAGTGACTTTTGGCTATTCCCAAAATTGAAAAAAGCCCTGGGAGGCCAACGATTCACCACTGATGAGGAGGTATGAGCAGCTATCAATACATTCTTCAGAGATCAATCTTCGGAGTTCTATGGCCACAGCATAGAACGACTTGTGTCTAGGTACAACAAGTGTTTAGATTTATGGGGAGAATATGTCGAGAAGCAAAAAAACTCGAATAAACTTGATTGTATATCTCAGTTTTTCGTTTTTTTTCATTTCCTGATTTTTAAAACCAAAATGGACCTTACTTTTAAGACGCCCCTCATAGAGTTTCAAATTCCAAACCATTAGATATTCACTGATATTACCACACTCCATAGGCCTATGCCTATTAGGAGAGCAGCAAACATTACAAAAACGGATTAAGCCTTAGCCACAAACTTAGCAATATCTAACTTGGAGCAAATAAATTTAATCACTGTGGCAATCAAGGAAAATTTGAAAATCAACCTATGTCCTATCAACCTAAAAATTACACAGACATTGTCAATCATATTGCAACTTGGGCCAAACTTTACCTTTGCTCTAAACCTTACCAAAGGTTTTCAAAGTTGAGAGAAAATAAATCTTAATATGAGAAATATGATTAATAACATGACACTAATCAGGCCTACTCCTAATATAAGAAAAAATGGTATTCCAATTCCCAAGTAGCCCCAGCAAGACCCAGAAAAAATGGATATGATTACTGCTGTTCTCAAGAAGAATCAAAAATATTGAGTCACCTATTTCTACCCAGAAAAATCTGCAGATGTTACTTTTGAACCCACAGCCTAGGCTTAGGCTTACTACAACTCAAAACATTTACCTGCCATATGTTTTAAAAATTGTGAGAAAATAGATCCTAATGTAAGATACGTTGCCAGTAACAGAAAACACAAGACTTCCGAGATTAAGTAGTATTGCCAAAGCAACTAAATCTTGCAATCTTAAACAAAGTAAGTAGTGAACTAATGAGAGGCCTCAAAACAACAACTATGAGTAAAAATGGCATAATTTTTGCTAACGCAAATCAATTACAATCATCTCAAGATACTAATGATCAGAGAAGAAAAAAAATAAACACAATGAAATACAAGTTAAAAGTGGTTTCCAACATTTTCAAGCTATCAATAATGAAAAGGGTTCTTTTGGCATGGGACTCTGGAATCTCTGAAGTCTGGACATTTGTCCTGGTGTATTGCATTTTTTGCAATACTGCGTGTTCATTAAGTTAGAATATGAAGTACGGAATACGCAATTTTTCGAATAAAGACACAAAGTTATAGCTGGAGTAATTAGTAAGGTTCACTACTGTAAAGTGTATGAGTATGTGTTATGTAATGTATCTAAGGATAAGTATTCGTGTATTCTTGAAACTTATGTGTTTAAAATAAATGTCTGCGCTTGATTAAATGGTGATGACGTTGATGAGGTGATGAAAGGCCGACAAGGGAGACGTTAAAGTTTATGTACTTAGTACATCTGCATTACCTAGACCTACATCTAACTGCTATTGCTACTGCTACTACTAGCTGGCTACAGCTACCTACGATGAGTTTAGTGATATGATGTACTGATGCAGAGTTATTTGCGAAAGTTTGCTCATTTATAGGGAACAGGGAACTATGTAACTTACAAACTTGACGTACCTCCACCCACACGCAGTGCAATTTTATGCACGAGTACAAATAATGCTGCCTAGTACGTACATGTATTGTAAACAAGTACATTTTATTTACCTACTCTACTACCGCGTACGTGTAATAAACATATACATATTAAGTACCTACTCGCGAGTATCCCGCCAAACATTTTTTGGTAGCGGCTACCGTAGCAAAACTACCGATCGTTTAGGTGGTAGCAAAACGATAGCGGTTATCAAAATTTCATTGTAATTGAGTAGCTAAAATTCTAATTTGCTACCATAAAAAAGAATAGTAGCGAAACTACCTTTTTGGCACCAATTTAGTAGCGAATTGTTTGACGGGATAATACTTAACTTGACCTATGCATATGTGTACCTACACCTAATTCCTACATAATACCTATACTTCTACCCACCTAGCCACTGAAGTGCTTATGTTCAGGCAAAAAACACCAACGGAATAGGTAGTTAGGTACATAAGGAAAAGGATATACCTAATTACATTTAGGCTAATACTTCGTTACGTTAGTTTGAAATTGAGAATTCGTGTAGATTAAATGCTTCGAGAATCGAGAAGCCAGTTCTTATTGGTATTTCTTTTTTTGTTACAGCGATCGAAGTAAATGAAGAATCGTCCATCAACAACCAGCAAATCAAAGTCAGACATTCCAGACACTCCAGAACGCCTACCGCATCACATGGCCCATCACCCGTCAGCGACTACGATGACCCGTCATACTCGCCATCACAGGTAATGAGAATGTTAATTTTACATACGTATTACGTACATAGCGAGAGCTACTACCTAGCTAGTACCTTCCTGCTTATTTATCTAGATAAATGAGTAATCCGTAAAAATTTCGAGAAACCCGTTTACTGAGTTCAGGCATAGCGCATAGGGCATAGATATGAAGTCACTTTTAAAGTAATTTGTATATCTAATCTCGCCCTTCAATTGCTGAAGTTACTTTTTGCTCTAGAAAGGCGCTATTGGTTATTTTTCAACGCCGCAAGTTACGTTACTATTTCGTCGATGACGGCGAATTCGTGAAAATTTACAGTTTTAATTCGTGTTAAAAATATAAAAATTGTACCTACTTTTTTTTACCATCTGATTGCAATTTTTTCAAAATTTTCTCTCTCAGTTCGCACGAGCGAGATTTATTTTTTATTTATAAAGGTAATTTTTTTTTTTAATACCAGAAACTCCTATCTTGAAGTACATCTGAAGAGAAGCCATGTACCTAAAATTTCAAGATCAATTAATGAATTTTGTTTTTCAATGTCTAAAGAATATTATTGCAAAGTATCCAACAGATAACGAAAGTAGTGAAAAAAATATTAAATTTTGTCGGAATTCCTATAAAATAAGTAAAAAGAATCCCAATCTTGTGTGGCATTGCTAAAAAAAAAAATCAATTTTGAAGAAAAGATATGAAATTTCAACTTTATGATTGTATTTCTTCGCGGAAATTTTCGTCTTCGAATTGCTCGGACTCAGTCTCTTTGTTGGCTCAAAGACTACGTAATATCTTTCAAAATTTTATAGGTAACTTTATTTTTTTCTTTAGGCGCCTCTATCTCTCCCTTGGTTGTTTAGGTATTTAGTGGGACAAACTTAATCGATTTGAAGAGCGAAGAAAGTAATGAAAAATTCCAATCCAAAAAAAGTTTGAAAATATTACGAATTTCTATTTTTATGATGTTGTAGAATCTGATAGGTAGGTATTTTAAATCTTGAAGAATTTTTTTTCAAGTGTTCTAAAAATATGATTACGGGTGCGTTTGCATTTACCTATCTATGTATGTATTACAGGGTGTCTAACAAGCCCTTCTGGTCCTTATATTGGCTGAAGGGAGAAGGGTCCTTCCGGTCCTTCCGAAGTCCTTATATTGAGTAAAAAGTCCTTCCCATTTCAAATTCTGAGACTCACCCGCCAAAAGCTAAAATAAATCACTAATATTTGAAATGTCGCTAGTGGCAACTTTGTGTGAGATGATGAAAGATGATATCGCACCTCCAGTGCAATAACACCACATCTCAAAATGAATAAACTTTTTTATTTTTGATGTAAATTGAAAACTAATCAAAGATAAGCCCGTTTCAGAAAAAAATATGAGGGTCAACTTTTTTTTGAGATGTGGTGTTATTGCACTGGAGGTGCGATATGGGTGCCCGAAAAAAGTTCAGCTTTTAAATGCTCCTTTCTCCAAAAAATTTTCGCCCTTGCTTCGCTCGGGCTCAGTAAATTTACACAATTTTATCTTCAAAATAATGGTATGAAACTTCTTCCTTTCCCAGCCTAGGCAATTAATATTTTCAAGTGAAAAAATTGTCCTTCTCACTCATCAAAGGAGGTAACTATCTCGATTGCAATTTTCAAAAATGTTTTGATTTTTTGGAAAAAAATCAGGAACGGGTCATAGATATTGTTTTTTTTAAAAGTCTAAACAAAATACGGAAAAAAGGACAAATTTTACCTAATGAAGAAATTTTTAGATTCTGGATGCCCTTTTTTTCAAAAATTTTCGTCTTCTAGGCTCAGTGAATTTACTTTTTTTTCGAAATCATGGTAAAAACTCTTCTCTTCAATCGTAAACAATGAAATATTTTGAAACATAAAAAATTGTCCTCCTAAAATGAGTTTGAATTTTTTTTTTGGGGGGGATACAATATTAATTTTGAAAAGGTCATGCTGAAAGTCCTTCTAAAGTCCTTCTTTTGGGGTTTGTGATTTTGTTAGACACCCTGGTATAGCTCAAAGTTTAGATACCTACCTACCTAATTTTTGTATAATGGGGTGGCGGTTTAAGTAGTAAAGAAGGTATGGGATATTCTTCGTGTCAGTGCGGTTTGCCGTTGTCATTTGTTTGCGTGTATGTTTTCCAATATTACCGGTGGTTTAACGTTACGAGTGACGATAGTTGCAAGTAGACCCCCCGATATACACTTATCCTTTCATTTCTAGCCACCGGGCAGAAATGCGGGAGGGCAGTAACGAAAAGTAAAGACGTGTTTTCCTTATTTACTTTTATTGGGTTGTGTGTATGACAAGTCTTATATTTATTGTCGCAAGTTTTTTACTCTTCGGTTGTGCCTTTCCCCTTTCCATTTCTATTAGTATTCCACTTTCTTTGGACGTTCGTTTTAAAAATACTCGCGTGGGTACCTAATTGACGAGTAGGTACGAGTAGACATTTGGGTTGAAAATTTAAAATTCCCTCAAAGGTCGTCTTCTTTTACTAGACTTATACCTGTAATGAAAACGCGATCCCCGTTTCAGTGAGGGAGATAAAGGAGGGCCATTCAAAAGTAAAGACTCCGGTAAATGTAGTTACAGTACGTGTAAATTAACAGATGGACGATGAGGTTTTTTACTCACTTTCGTTTTGATTGTTCCAGCAGCGTCAGCCCCAGTTCTATAGCAATAATGTGCCAAATGCTCGCTACGGAGATTCCAGCAACAGTAATTTGAGGATCGCTGACAATCGTAAACCAGTTTTCAAAAATTGCGCTTCATACCATCCGACCGTAAAAGAAGAGCAGCCTACCGGAACCGTCATCATCAAGGTGAGTCGTCTATACGAGAAAATGAACTCTTGAAAGGTACCTACCTAGTTATCTGCCTTCTACCTGCTAATATTTTCGGATTCAGATTTAAATTCAAGTACAGGGTCATTCTTATTTACGTAGGTATACAGTTTTTATAAAAATCGTACTGAAATTACATTACACTTTTACGCCGCTTTCTTGGCTGCACTGACTGGGAGTGCCCAGAAGCGGAGTATTTTGTGTACTTCACATTTCACGGCACCAGTGAACTCTGAATACTTGTAAAAGCTAGGTATATAGTTTTTCAAAATTTCGAAAAAAACGTATTTTTTTGTTTTTGGGGGGGGGGGGGTCGTGATTTTTGAGAATAACAACGCCGGTCATTAAATTTTGTTTGGAGGTTGTGAACTTGTGATTCGTGTTTCTTTTCCGTTTCCTTCAATGCGGACCCCAGGTACTCGGTACTCTGTACGAGACTCGAATACCTGTGCGCTTCAGTATTTTGTTGATATTACCGCCATCGCCATGGTATTTGGCATTTGGCATGAATGATGCGAGTCGCACCGGGCTCTAGGTAGATTCTTTCACTAAAAGTTTGAGATTAGTGTTACTCGAAATCGTTCACGTTGTAATGAAGCATGGGGCAGGTAAATTGAGGAGCTGAAAATCAAAACTCACAATTTTTTTCTTCGTTTTTATGACGGATTCTGAAGAAGTTTTGTACGGTCTACAACCTGGTATTTTTACTTTTTTCCTAAACTGAGCCTTCGTGGCAGAAAATCGTAGTTGAAATCATGGTTTGGAATCAAAACTCACTTTTGCCATCTACAAACAAATTTCGTATAACCAATATGTAAAGATTGAAAAAAGAAACATTTTTTGTCTCTTGACATTTTTGCCCAAAATCAATCGTCTTCGCTCTTCGGGTTATGAACCAGTTTCGAAATGCATTAATTTTGAAATTCATTTTAAAATTGGTTCATAACTCGAAGACAATTGATTTAGAGCAAAAATGTCAAGAGAAAAAAATGTTTCTTCTATCAATCTCTACTAATTTGGTTGTACGAAATTTTTGGTAGCTGTAAAAAAAATGCATGTTGGAGTCAAAACTCACTTTTGCCATTCTTCTCGCTTCATTATGAGAAGAGCATGTGATCGAATTTTTTTTTTCCTTCAAGGAACCCTATTTTCGGGTCCTACTTGACAATATACGATGATTTTAGCACACTCGATGGTCGGTAACTTTACTAAAACAATTTTTTGTGTTTTTCTCAAAATCACTTATGGTGGCTAAAGTGAGTTTTGATTCTCAGCTCCTCAATTGCTACTCGATTTCTTCTCGCACGGAAACGGGAAGATACTACCTTCTTGTTGTTTGAGGGCGAAAGTTTGGCATGTATCTGCGATAGAGGTGGTAGAAATGGTAATAATGGTAGTACGATACGAATTCACCAACTTTATACTTACGTTACGTGTTTCACGATAAATCACAGGTGGAAGCAGTCGATGACGATCCTCCAGACCAAGGTGGAACGATTCAGTACAGTTTCGTTACGAGCTCGAAACTCGTAACAATCGATCCGAATACCGGCGTAATAAAGACTAAAGCGGTAAGCCGAGAAATTCTTCGTGTTTTTTTTTTCTTCAGTCTGAAGTTACCTAAACCTAATTTTACCCGTTTTACTTGTGCTTCGACTGTTTGTGATGTGTAGATGTTAGATTGGGACGAACCGAAAAGGGAGAAAGAAATCTACGTGACGGTTCGAGCCACCGATAATGGAAAACCTCGATTAGACGACACGTGTACTTTCAAAATTACCGTCGAAGACATCAACGATAATTCGCCGACTTTCGACAAAACTGTAAGTACCGAAGATTTTTAAACTCGGTTATTTTTTCTAAGAAAGTTACCATTGGTTACTTTTCGTTTCAAAAAGTTGAGCCTCATTTATACTGGTACTGAAATTGTCAGTGAAAAGTTGAAATATTTCAACTTTTCATTGAAAGGCAATGAAATCTTTCATTACCGATTATAAACTGTTTCATAAGAAAACACAGATCCAACTTTTTTAGTTACAAATTTAATGCCAGTATAAATGAGGCTTCACTTTTTTGATTCGAAAGATAGTGGTTCTAATAATCAGTTCTTCAAGTGAATTTTCTGAGAAGTATTAGGTACCTTCGTTATATTATAGGCACCTACATTAAACTTACCCTTTTTTCTTTTCGAAACGCTGAAATCTCAATTTAAAAAGCCTGTTAATTTTATCTTGTGAAATTAGCAAAGTTACTTTTTCAACAAAAATAATAAATATATTCCATATGCTCTATGGATCGCGAATGTAAAATAACATTGGAATTTTTTCGGGACACACCCCTCCCTCTAGTTTGGCGCCTCTTCACGAGAAAATAACGTACAAAATTTTTAAACCCTATCGATGCATATTAACTCGTCCCTCAAAGCCCATTTTGACAATTGAACGTAGCGCGCGCGAACTCATTCTACTCCACTGGGTGCATGCGGCAACGAAACGCTAAAAACACCCATAGCGGCGTGGCGACTTTGAAATTATGCCAAAGGCGTACAAATAAAGAAAAAATGTTTTGGTTTGTGGCATCAATTCCTTATATTATTTCGAATCGGAAAAGCTATTTTTCAATTTTTTTGTTCCCGCCAAGAGGAAAGCGCAAGGGTAATACGAAGTGTTACTGAAAAAATCAGCCATTTGATAAATATATATTTCAAACGAATTTTTCGAGGGGAAAAAATGAAAATTTGGTTTCAGTGGGTATTCAGAGATTCTGAATCCAGTTCCGCGACCATTTCGACTTCGAACTATGACCAGTAACTCCTGGTGTGTGTGTGTGGGGGGGGGGGGGTGAAACCGTCTCGAAAAAATCGAGTGTGGTGTCAAAATCAATATTTTTACGCGCGCAGTCCGTTTCCGATGGCATTCCATCAAAAAACTCAAAATGGGCACATGGGGAAGGTGACGGGGAAGACCAAATGGGAAAATTTTCGTAATCATCGAGTGTGGTGTCAAACTGCTTGTTTTTTGACCCCTTGAATCCATTTCTGAGGTTATTTAATGGATTTTTATTTAAGGAGTCGTCCCGGAAAAAATTCCAAATATTTTTTTCTATCCAGTATAGATGAGGGCCTCCCTACTGCCCCATAGATGAAGAAAAATGTACATTAGTTGTCTTAATCTATAAGCAGGTACATTATTAGTCCAGAAAAATAAGAGAAAAAATGTACCAACCCCCAAAAATTAAATCCTGATTTTTTTCGGGATTTACGTTCGTAATAGTCCACCACACAACATACTAAATGGACACCCCATAACCCTCCGCTATCCCCAGGAGAGGGGTAAATGTCTGCTAAAAACCGGGTTTTCGTGAATATCTCCTCAAAAGCCTCAAAATTGAAAAATAGTTATGAACAATCTTGTTCTACGTGTAATTTTCTATCAGAAGGGTTTTTTATTTTTTCAAAAACACTCACTTCCTTGACCAAAAATTAAGGGTAAAAAACACCTATTTTTCAACAATTTACAGCATTTTTGGAAAAAATCGAAACTTTTGTATATCTCCTCAAAAAAGCCTCAAAATGGAAAAATGGTTATGAACAATCATGTTCTACGTGTAATTTCCTATCAGACAGGTTCGTTTTTTTTTTTTGAAAAACACCTACTTCTTTTCCCAAAAATTTAGGGTGAAAACGCCTATTTTTCCAGTATTTACAGTATTTTTGGAAATGATGGAAATCTGAAGTTGAAAGTACCCAAAATTGTACCAGTGAAGAGTATTTTTTTATACATGCTGTTAGGGATTCCAAAAGAAGTCACCGCAAGAATTTCAACCCCATTGAATACTGTAATAATCTCTCTTATAATTAACGGTAAGGGGTTGAAATTCTTGCAGTGCCTATGTAGCTTTGGAATACCCTACCAGCATGTATAAAAAAATTACTCTTCACTGGTATAATTCTTTGTACTTTTAGCTTCGTATTTCCATCTTTTCCAAAAATACTGTAAATATTAGAAAAATTGGTTTTTTCCACCCTTAATTTTTGGGCGAAGAAGTGGATGTTTTCGAAAAAAAACGAACCTGTCTGATAGGAAATTACACGTAGAACATGATTGTTCATAACCATTTTTCCATTTTGAGACTTTTTTGAGGAGATATTCACAAAAGTTTCGATTTTTTCCAAAAATTCTGTAAATTGTTGAAAAATAGGTGTTTTTTACCCTCACCGTTTGGTTAAGGAAGTGAGTGTTTTTAAAAAAATAAAAAAACCTCCTGATAGAAAATTACACGTAGAACAAGATTGTTCATAACTATTTTTCAATTTTGAGGCTTATTTGAGGAGATATTCACGAAAACCCGGTTTTTAGCAGCCATTTACCCCTCCCGGGGGGGGGGGGGTAGCGGAGGGTTGTGATAGTGGACCATTACGGACGCAAAACGCGAAAAAAAAATCAGGATTTAATGTTTGGGGGGTCAACTCCTAAAATGACTGGACTATATGCAGCCTGCATTTGAACGCCAAGCCGCGTCGCGCCGCGCCGTGTCCATCACTCGTGCATCATCCCTATTTATATTCGTTATTCTTACTTACCTATTCGTATAAATTAGGTACTTTTATCGGATGGTTATGTATGATTTTATTTTGTTTTTATCGAACGATTTCGAATAGGTCTATCGAGGAAATACCTGGCAGGTAATAATCTCGAGATGAATAATTCTTACAGTACGCATTTGAACGTTTGTACTTTGTGCCCGTATAAATGATGTACCTAATGTACCTATGCTACGTAGGTGTAGTTTCTTTTAGGCGCAGCTTTGCTATCGCGATATGATTTTATGTTTCGCTTCTTTCAATCTGCCTATTCGTGTGTAGACCGCGGACGGTACGTAAAAAGGTATTTCAAGCAAAGTTTGTTGTTTACCCTTTGCCGCAAATCTTACGAAGACGCGTGTTTTTTGGAATCTAAAATCGCGCCATCGCGCATCGTACAAATAATAAAGTGAATTGTGTGTGTACCTGTATTTATAGCTAAGTACCTATTCGAAATTCGATTAGTTATCGATGCGATGCCTTGCTAATCAAGTTTTTGCTGTTCGGGAAAAAATTGGGAGCTCATATCTTCTAAATGCCGTAACACGAAAAGCGACTGTATACAATTTCGAAATGAAAAATCATTCGCTTGCTTAAAAAAATAATAATAAAATACACTGGCAGTATAATGAGTCGAGCAAATGAACTGTACCTAGGTATTTGTTTTATGAAAAGTTTGTGTTGGTAAAAGTTGCGTGTTTCATTTTCATTATCGTGCATTGCGCGTGAGTAGTTTTACCATTTTTACCAAGTTGCCATACTACATATGATGAGAGTTCTAGTACAATATACCTGTAGTCTGGGTACTCGTATAGACGTATATTATCAATTATTTATTCAGTGTAGCGCGTTCGTTTTTTCCATCACCTATTGGACATGTTGCCCGTTGCTCCTTACCGCGATGTATTTTGACTGTAGATACAATTAGCATAATGTATATATATGCAAGGGTGCGGCGACTGTACCTACAATCTACTTTTACATATATTCTTGAGGAGCAATTCATCGTTGATATTTTTTCAAAGGGAGGGGTGGGGACGGAAATAGTTTTTTTTCTAAATAAATAGGTATTCACTTACTAAGGTGTCTACTGGCAAGAAAAAAAAACAGAAATTGGTAAAAATTTTATCCTTGTAGCAAAAAAAAAAAAAAAAAAAAAAAAAAAAAAAAAAAAAACAGAAAATGGCAAGAATTTTAGTAATTTTTCTGCGAAAAGAAAGAATTCCCAATAATGAAGGGATAAACAGGGAGGTTTCGTTTTTGGATAGATTTTAAGCAGGAAGAATGTTTTGAAAATGACAAAAAAAAAGTCCAGAAAATAGCCAGAATTTATTTTTCAGATCCGGTGGACACCTTGCGTCCTTGCCTACACGAACTGAAAAGAGAAAATCAAAAAAAATTTTATAAAGCCTTCGAAACTACATTCTGTTGCATATTTTATTTTTGTACCTCCAAAATGAAATGCCCCCTTCCCCAAATTAGCGACACTCCGCATTTTCAGAAGAAGGCCTGTTGGAGGAATTGGAGGTTGGGGGGCTTTTGGGATCATTTTGGAAGCCACTCTCAGTCGGCTTTGGGGGTTCACCGCATCCCTGGATATGTTCACAGTGCATACACGTAGCTAGTAATTATCTGGCTACCTAGACTTACTCGCTAGACGCTCGTATCTAGTCGTAGATAATATAATTAGGTATTCGTGTAAATAGTAGTTGGTGTAGATTTTTTCATCTGCCATTGCGTCGTAGTGAGAAAAAGTGTACGACGTACGAAAAACAAACGATGTTAATCCGATATTTTTTTATGTTTCTTCTGAACAGAGTTACGAAGAATCAGTACCGCAAGATTTGAGACCAGGCGACGAGGTGATGCGATTATCGGCGACCGATATAGATAACGGAAGTAATAGCGTTATAGTGTACAGTTTGCTGGAAAAAAATAGCGCTTCGGATGTGAAATATTTTCGCGTGCAAAACAGTACTGGCTTCATATACTTGAACAAACCAATAGACGTGAGTAACTGAGTACTACGTATTACGATTACCATAATCAGAGTGTCTACTGGCGAGAGAACACAGAAAAATCTGAAAATAGCAAGTATTTTGATAATTTTGCTACCATCCTCGCTTCGATCGGGCAAGACTTTCATCTTATTTGAACTATTTTTATTCGACTTTTTCGTTCAAACTGTTACAATTTTGATTATTTTTTTTGTCTAGAATTACCATTAAGGTTGTCTTTATGTTTGGTTCTCTTCGATTTTTTTTTACCATGCTTCGCCCATTTTTGGGTCCCCCAAAATATATAATATTGTACCTAAGAGTGTAACGAAATTTTGGAACGAAAAAAATCTCGTGGCGCCCCAACCCCTTTTTTTGGTGAATTTTTGAAATTTCAAATCGCAAAAAAAACGTGTAAAAGTTGGGGAAATTTTTTTAAAAAAATTCGTAGTAATAGTTTCATTGACAAAATACCTAAAATCTGTAAAAATTTCGAAGTTGTGGAATTGAATTTCGAGCATTTGTGGCCCTGTAACTAAGGTGGGAGTGGGGGAGGAGGGTTGAAAAGTTTTTTGGATTGGTTTTCAACCAATGCCAACATTTTAGGTGATTTTTATCCCGATCGGTTCTAGGGTCGATTTCACCATCTTTCCAGGAAGTGCTCTTTATCCTAAATATCTATTTTTTTATTCGTGTTGAATAATTTTTTCCACTAAAATTTAATATTTTTTTGTATTTGAAATTTTTGTTTTCTAAAATTGTTGTTTTCGTTTCGCGCAACTTGGAATGCAACTTTTTGATGGAGAGAGGAAGTGGAGGAGGAAATAATTAGAAAACAGTTGAAATTTAATTTATCAGTTGAAAAAAATATTGGAGAGTTGAGAGAAAGGCATGTTTTTCCATAGCACGCAAGGGGTAGTGGGTCTCTTTGGGCAAATTAAGAGGAAAGAAAATTGTATAAAAATGGGGAGAAACGCCAGAAAAGTGCAAGAATTTTCATTTTTCAGATACATTAGGCACCCTGATAATAGGTTCTAATACGTTACGTTTACCTATCTTTATTTGGCTGGCTGTCTGTCTCTGTATGTGTGTGTATGTGAATTGTGAGCCAACCCCGATTTGGTGTACTTACTCTGTATTTATTGTCTCCGTGTATGTCGTGTTGCAGAAACAACCCGGTTATAAATTCAAGTTCAAAGCATCAGCCACCGACCAGAATCCTACCGAACCTCATTCGAGCGACGTTGACGTTATCGTGACGGTTGTAGAATCGGACAAGAAACCACCTCAATTCACCTTGCTACCGAATCAGCCGATTCATTTGCCGGAAAATTTCAATAATTTCTCTTACAACATCGCAACGTATAAAGCGATGTAAGTAACACTAACGCTAAGATAGTTCTACTAATTACATTACGTGTCCGTGTAAGTGTTCGACTCGTGAATAATACCTATTTACTTATTTACTTGCTTGCTTGGCCGATTATGGCGTGTACTTGAAAATAGATCGAATACGGATGAAAGCGAAACCGTTTACACGCTGGTCAAAGGAATGTCCGAGCAGACCAACAAAGATAATACGTTTCATTTGATGACAGAGAAGAATACAGCTCATATACGTTTGGCCGGCAATCTGGATTACGAGAAAATTGAAAAATACGATTTGACTGTGAGAATAACGGTAAGTTGCGAGATGCGACTGGAAGAACGCACCTGCTTATTGTATTTGTACATTTACATACTTACCTGCATACCTAGCTATCTGAATCAACATCACCTGTAGTAAAAAGGCCAAGGCGTAGATTTTGTGACGCACCATAACCTCGAAGAGACAGAAAATTACATTGGTTTAAATAGGAGAATGTGCATTTTTGACTCTGTACGGGGGGGGGGGTCTCATAATCATAATTTTTGAATCGGATCTTTTGTAAAATTCAATGAACTTTTTAATGGTGTAATTAAATTCTTAATTTTGTGCAATAGTTTTCTTATAAATTGAGACAATGATTCGATCCAAAAATTATGAAAACTCCCCTCCATATCGAGTCAAAAATGGAAAACCGAAAAATTCTCCCATTCAACTCAGTGTAATTTTTCAGCCTCTCTGTGGTGACGTTACGAGCTGGTGAAAATTCATTGTCTATTCCTCCTTCATTGCTTAAATGTGTGTAGAATTGTACAGTCTTCGTGCCGGGTGCTCGATTAATTCTGGCACACCTCCGCCCCCCATACTTTTTGTGTTGAAAATCGTAAGCTGGCAAAACGTAATCCATAAAACAAATCGAACGAAGCATTGCCAACTTGACGATTTTTAACACAAAAAGTATCGGGGGGGGGCAGAATTATTCGAGCACCCGGTACATATCAATCAAGTTTGAAGTTTTGTTATGCCCGAATTTGGCGGGCTACTATCCGCATAAAAGTTTAAGTAGCTAGAGCTACATATTTTAAGGTCTGATCGCCTTATTCGTATTACGATGTCGTTCTTTGTCTGTTTATCGACTACAGAATAAGTACAAATTGGCGGCTGTTCATTCTTTGACCATCATGCTGGACGACGTGAACGACAATTTTCCAAAATTCACCAAAGATATCACCGGAGGATGGGTGTTGGAGAATCAAAATCCCGGAACGCCGGTCATGCAAGTGAATGCCGTTGATGACGATAAAACTCCGGCGTTTAACAAGGTAATTTCATATTCATCTCGATCAAGCCGATGGAAATCTAAGTACCAGCAATGGTCTGGGCATGAAGTATGGTACCTACTAGGGTGGAGCCGTTTTTGAAAAAGTAGTGAAATTAGGTCAATTTTTTGATATATCGTATATTTTTGGTGAGAGAGGGGGAGGGGACCTTCCGAAAAAAGAATCAGCTCAAATAAAATAGAAAAATCGCATCGAAAATTACTTGAAATAAAATCGAGTGGAAAAAAGATCGGAGACACAAAAGAAAGTAAATAGTTCTAGTTTTTCGAATATGCAAGTAGTTGGTAGAAAGTAGAAATGGTCTTGATGATCCGAGTAGTTAGTCAGGTCTCAACAAAGGCATCGTCACGAGGGTCCCGGGAGGGCCAGCTCCCCCCCCCCAGAAAAAATTTCTGCCTCCCCTTGGCCCCCAAAAACTTATGTTGTATTTCTAAATTTCCATTACACTTACATCAGATAGGGATTTTCAAAGCATTAAAACCTGAAAAAATGTTTTTTTAAGACATTAAAAATCCAATTTTTTCAAAGCTTCTCCTTCGCTTCGATCGGGCATAACGTCCATTTCACCCGCCCCGCCCATTTGAGATAGGGAGGTGGGAGTGGGGTCAATCGTTTGTGCTAGGTTTGTGCTGGTTTGTGCTGGCATTAGTTTCGTTTGTGCTCATTCCCTTTCCCTGAAAATGAATATAGGTCAGGGTGGGGCGGGTGAAATGGTGCCCCGCACATTCAAGATAGAGGGTCGGGAGTGAGGTCAATCGTTTGTGCTAGGTTTGTGCTGGTTTGTGCTGGCATTATTTTCGTTTGTGCTCCCTCCATTTTATGGGCGGGGCAGTTGAAATGATGCCCCGCCCATTCAAGATAGAGGGGTGGGAGTGAGGTCAATCGTTTGTGCTAGGTTTGTGCTGGTTTGTGCTGATATTATTTTCGTTTGTGCTCCCTCCCTTCTGTGGGCGGGGCGTCTGAAATGCTTTCTGAAAAACCTTGAAGATAAAACTTTAAAAAAATTATAACAGTACCAATCGTTTGTGCTACTCACGGAGAGGTTTGTGCTGCTTTTACATTTTGAAAAAATTTACATTCTGACCCTTTTTTTGATTTTTACAGATGTTCTATACCCTGGGCGGGGCGCTTGAAATGGTGCCCCGCCCATTTGTGATTGAGGGACGAGTGTGGGGTCAATCGATTGTGGTAGGTTTGTGCTCGTTTGTGCTGGCATTATTTTCGTTTGTGCTCGCTTCCTTTCTCTAAAAATGGATATAGGTCAAGGGCGGGGCGCCTGAAATGGTGCTACGTCAATTCAATATTAAGGGGTGATTGTGAGCTAAATCGATTGTGCTAGGTTTGTGCTCGTTTGTGCTGACAATATTTTCGTTTGTGCTCTCTCCCCTCTATGAGCGGGGCATCTGAAATGGTACCCCGCCCATTCGAGATTGGGGGACGAGTGTGGGGTCAATCGATTGTGCTAGGTTTGTGCTCGTTTGTGCTGGCATTATTTTCGTTTGTGCTCACTCCCTTTCCCTAAAAATGAATATAGGTCATGGGCGGGGCGCCTGAAATGGTGCTACGTCACCTCAAGATTAAGGGGTGAGTATGGGGTCAATCGATTGTGCTAGGTTTGTGCTCGTTTGTGCTGGCATTATTTTCGTTTGTGCTCACTCCCTTTCCCTAAAAATGAATATAGGTCATGGGCGGGGCGCCTGAAATGGTGCTACGTCACCTCAAGATTAAGGGGTGAGTATGGGGTCAATCGATTGTGCTAGGTTTGTGCTCGTTTGTGCTGACAATATTTTCGTTTGTGCCCCCTCCCTCCTCTGGGCGGGGCATCTGAAATGGTGCCCCGCCCTTTCAAAATTGGGGGACGGGTGTGGGGTCAATCGATTGTGCTAGGTTATGCTCGTTTGTGCTCCCGGCCTTCCAAAGTGGAGCGTCAGAAATGCTTTCTGAGAACCCTCGGAAATGAATCTTGATGAAAATGGTTTGCAGTGAGTGGCGAGCATTTTTTTTCAATGTCCACTTGATTTTGCACTCTGCATTATTTTCAAACTGGTTTTTTCCATTTTTTAAACTTCAAAATTTTTTCAACGCAAATTTTTGAAGTCCAAAATTTTTTGCTCAGAATTTTTTAAACTTCTACATTTTTTTCAACGGAAATTTTCAAACTCTGAATTTTTTCTGTAAATTTTTCGAACTTTAAATTTTTCCAATGTAAATTTTCAAATTCTGAATTTTTCTCCTGTAAAATCTTCCCTCTAAATTTTTTAAACTTCAACACTTCTACGTAAATCGGAATCTTCTTCAGGAATATTCTGAAAAATACAATTGAAAATTATTTTTCACAACTACATTGAAAATAATGAAATATACAATTAAAAAAAATAAATAAATGTCTTTATTGTATGTTTCATTATTTTATTTTCGATGTTGTTGTTAAAAATAATTTTCAATCGTATTTTTCAGAATATTCCTGAAGAAGACTCCGATTTACGTTTCAGAAGTTTTGAAGTTGGAAAAATTTACAGGAAAAAAAGTTGATAGGTACTTTGAAAATTTGCGTTGAAAAAATATAAAAGTATGAAAAATTTTGAGAAAAAATTTCAAACTTGAAAAAGTTACGTTGAAAAAATTTTTAAGTTTGAAAAATGGAAAAAACCAGTTTGAAAATAATGCAGAGTGCAAAATCAAGTGGACTTTGAAAAAAATATGCTCGCCACTCACTGCAAACCATTTTCATCAAGATTCATTTCCGAGGGTTCTCAGAAAGCATTTCTGACGCTCCACCTTGGAAGGCCGGGAGCACAAACGAAAATAATGTCAGCACAAACGAACACAAACCTAGCACAATCGATTGACCCCACACCCGTCCCCCAATTTTGAAAGGGCGGGGCACCATTTCAGATGCCCCGCCCAGAGGAGGGAGGGGGCACAAACGAAAATATTGTCAGCACAAACGAGCACAAACCTAGCACAATCGATTGACCCCATACTCACCCCTTAATCTTGAGGTGACGTAGCACCATTTCAGGCGCCCCGCCCATGACCTATATTCATTTTTAGGGAAAGGGAGTGAGCACAAACGAAAATAATGCCAGCACAAACGAGCACAAACCTAGCACAATCGATTGACCCCATACTCACCCCTTAATCTTGAGGTGACGTAGCACCATTTCAGGCGCCCCACCCATGACCTATATTCATTTTTAGGGAAAGGGAGTGAGCACAAACGAAAATAATGCCAGCACAAACGAGCACAAACCTAGCACAATCGATTGACCCATACTCACCCCTTAATCTTGAGGTGACGTAGCACCATTTCAGGCGCCCCGCCCATGACCTATATTCATTTTTAGGGAAAGGGAGTGAGCACAAACGAAAATAATGCCAGCACAAACGAGCACAAACCTAGCACAATCGATTGACCCCACACTCGTCCCCCAATCTCGAATGGGCGGGGCACCATTTCAGATGCCCCGCCCATAGAGGGGAGAGAGCACAAACGAAAATATTGTCAGCACAAACGAGCACAAACCTAGCACAATCGATTGAGCTCACAATCACCCCTTAATCTTGAATTGACGTAGCACCATTTCAGGCGCCCCGCCCTTGACCTATATCCATTTTTAGAGAAAGGAAGCGAGCACAAACGAAAATAATGCCAGCACAAACGAGCACAAACCTAGCACAATCGATTGACCCCACACTCGTCCCTCAATCACAAATGGGCGGGGCACCATTTCAAGCGCCCCGCCCAGGGTATAGAACATCTGTGAAAATCAAAAAAAGGGTCAGAATGTAAATTTTTTCAAAATGTAAAAGCAGCACAAACCTCTCCGTGAGTAGCACAAACGATTGGTACTGTTATAATTTTTTTAAAGTTTTATCTTCAAGGTTTTTCAGAAAGCATTTCAGACGCCCTGCCCACAGAAGGGAGGGAGCACAAACGAAAATAATATCAGCACAAACCAGCACAAACCTAGCACAAACGATTGACCTCACTCCCGACCCTCTATCTTGAATGGGCGGGGCACCATTTCACCCGCCCCACCCTGACCTATATTCATTTTCAGGGAAAGGGAATGAGCACAAACGAAACTAATGCCAGCACAAACCAGCACAAACCTAGCACAAACGATTGACCCCACTCCCACCCCCCTATCTCAAATGGGCGGGGCGGGTGAAATGGACGTTCGGGCATAAACAAAATTGCACTTTTATGATCTATCTGACGTGAGACGAAAGTGCGGGAAAAGGCTCCCTTTTTACCTCCTCCTCATTTTTAACAGGTGAAAAAAGTCAGCTCCTCTTTTCTACTTCGAAAAAGCAAAAAAAGTTGTCCAACACATGGCCCCTTTTGTGCCCCCTCAATTTTCGATTCTGACGACGCCACTGGGTCTCAATCGTACAAAAAAAGGCTTCTGCGCGAAATTCCTGTTAAAATTGATTTTATGATTGATTCTTGTTCTGGACTCTAATACAAAGAAATTAAGCCCGTATTCCCTCTTTTCCTCTTCCTTTCCCCACGGTCCACCCCCAACATTTCAAACGCGTGTACTTCCTTACCTATGGGTTGTAATGAAAAAAATTTCAAACAAAAGTTGTTCCTCAGCACCTGATGTACATTTTCATTTCTCATCAAAATCCATTTTGAAGCAACTCCTGCTCCCCAAATTTAGAAACAAAACATGTTTTTGAGAAAACCTAAAAATCACGTTTCCTTCATTTTAAACGAAAAGTTTCAGAGATATGGCAAAATTTGTAACCGCAAAAAGTATTCAAAATTGAATTTCCTTTCCAATGAGTTTCATCACGGCCATTTTCACCAACTTTTCCTGACAGGGTGGATCCTCCCCCTCCCCCTTATCACAAAAGTTGGACCCACGAAAAAAAATTGAACGATTTTTGTTATTCGATATTTAATGCATAATTTCATTTGTTATCGGAATTCATTTTGGAGCAAATTTTGTTCGCGAGTGTCCAACTTTTGTGAAATCGAGGAAGGGGGAGAGGTCCACTCTGTGGGGAAAATTTGGTGAAAATGGTCGTGATAGAGCTCATTGGAAAGGAAATTCAATTCTGGATACTTTTTGTGATTACAAATTTTGTCGGATTTCCGAAACTTTTCGATTAAAATGAAGAAAACGTGATTTTGAGGTTTTGTTTCTAAATCTGGGGAGCAGGAGTTGTTTCAAAATAGATTTTGATGAGAATTGAAAATGTACATTAGGTGCTGAGAAACAACTTTTGTTTGAAAATTTTTTCATTGCAACCCATAGATAAGGCGATACACACGTTTGAAATGTTGGGATGGACCCTGGGGAAAGGGGGAGGGGGAAAAAGGGCATACGAGCTTAATTTAGTGTCTAGAACAAAAATCGATCATAAAATTAATTTTAACAGGAATAGCGCACGGATGTACGATTGAGACTTGACTTGACTAAGTCGTGAACGCTATCATACCATAGCATTCAGACTTTTCAGCGTTTTACTACCGAGTAGGTAATAGGTATTAAATGGAAGTTGAAAATTTTTATAATATGTGAATTTTGTTGCATGTTGCAGATTACGTACGTGTTGGAAGATAATACGGATAATTTCGATATAGATCCGAATACGGGAAACATAACGACGAAACAGAAATTCGACCGTGAAGTAAAAGATACGTATAATGTGAAGGTTAGCGCCATCGACGGTGCTCCGTCTTCACATACCGACAACGGCGAACCCAATAAAGGTACGGTGTACGAATGGCGATTCAACTTTTCCGACACTGAACGTACCTATAGAAAATTACATTGATCGACTTTTTTTTTTCTTTACAATTTACACAGCTACTCAAGTATTCAGTATCGAGATAGTGGATATGAACGATCATCCGCCCAAATTCACCAAGAAAAGGTACGAAGCCGATATATCGGAAGACGCCGGTCTAAATCAGTTGGTAACCGAAGTAAAAGCCGACGACGAAGATTCTGGTAAATTTTCGCAATAACTTCATATCAACTAATTTAGTATACGTAGACCTACTGGTTGTAATCGAATATGCGATTTATCGTCTATCGAATGCCTTCAATTATTTTTGTCGTTCTCGTTTGCGCAGCTTCTTCCATAACGTACAGCATAGTGGAAGGCAATGTTGGCGAGGCCTTTCACATCGAACCTCAGACGGGTAAAATCAAAGTGAAAAATCAGTTGGATTACGAAACTACGACGGAGGTATGTTGCGTAATGCCATTTTATTTGTGAACAGGTGAGCCACCTTTTCGCATCCATACCGCAAACGTAATTTTTTTTCATTATCGAGAACTAAATTTAGAGTTCATCTTCAAGTCCCAACGCAGCGTTCATCTCGGATTGTGGAAACCGATTTTCAAGCGCTGCGTTACGAATTAAGATCGTCTGCAGTATTTATGGTATATAAGGGTGGCTCGTTTGTTGCTTGCTAAATTGATATGTATCCGATCCGCGATTCAGTTCGTTCTACGTACGTCTGCCAAGTGCCAACGTGCTTGCGATGAAATAATAATTTTCCATTTAAATTGCAGTATACGTTGAAAGTGGTAGCATTCGACGGATTATTCGAAGATCATTGCGACGTGGAAATTAGAATTCTGAACGTAAACGACAATCCGCCAGTGTTTTTGGAATCTATAAGGGAAACAACCATCAGAGAAGAAGAATTGGTCCCCGGATGTTTGTTGACTGTAAGATAGTCGTGTATTTTCGCACATTCGCAGAATTAAGAACACGGGATCCGTTTACGATTGTTTTAAATTTTTGTATTCTTCAGGTGAAAGCGTACGATCCAGATATCAGCGATAGAAGTGCTCCGCAAAACATCGTCTATTCCGTAATCAACGAACATTTGCGAAAATTCTTCACCGTAGATAAGGACGGATGTTTATCTTTGATCAAAGTAAGCGATATTTGAACGTGAAGAGTCCAAGTATAAACCAGCGTTTCAAAGAAATATTTGCATTTTACCCGGGGAAGGGGGATTGATCATTTGCGTACGTTCACGAACGATCGCAACCCGAAATCGCTTGTTAACGATCGAATTGGACGAACAAATCGTCGAGTTGATTGCAAGTGCGAACAAACAAAACCCTGCGGTATTCTGATGTATAGAGACCGGGAAAATATGAGAAAAGGACGTAATAATATGCATTCTAGACGTCTGAAATACCTGCAGGCATGCCACAGAGTCACCTTTTTTAGTGACTTGTCCCCTATTTTCAGGGTTAGTCACTAAAAGTCCCTTTTTTGGCCAAAAGTCACTATTAGTCCCTATTTCACTCTAAAGTCACTTTTTTCATTCAAACGACCTTCCGCTTTTGCATAAAATTTAAAAAATACTAAATTTCTGAAAAAAATACTAGCTTAATTTTTAGATTCAGAATATTACGATTTTTTTCAGTAAAAAGTTATTTTAGACGGAAGTTATAAAATTATAAATTGTGTTATTATCAAGAACCGGATATGTATGTTCTAAAAAACACAAAATATGTGCATATCTCATGCGCTAAAAAAAGGTGAAATACATATGTAAAAATATGTGCTAAAAACTCGAAATATGCGAAAATATGTGAACATGATATGGGTATCAAAAAACAGCCTTTTTCGATCCGGTCATTGATATACCACTCAAAGTGCTAAAATATGATTTATATTTTATTTAAAGCAATTCTGACCAATTTCAGTAATTTCTTGTTGATAAAAAGTGATTTTCGATTCAAAATCAAAATAATTAATGATCTGGTAGTAGTCTTGACTTTTTTCAAAAAAAAAAATTGTCATTTTCATTTTTTAATAAGATGGAAAAAATGAAAAAAAATGAAATTTTGTGTGGCAAAGATGAAAAAAAAGAGTAAAAAAAAGACGAAACGACTGAGTAAAATATGCTTGAAAACGAGTAAAATGGTCGAAATATAGTCAATTATGCGCAAAAAATGGAAAAATATGTAAAAATATGCGTTTATACCCAAAATAAGCGCTAACATATGGGGCTCGAAATACTCATTTTGTTCATTCTGTGAAAGAAGAATATGAAAAAATTCTTTTCGGGTAGATTCCGCTCATTGAAGACGAAATCAGCTGGTGGTCGAAATTAGGAATCCAAAATTTCAAAATCAATTTTTGAGTTCCCTGAGAAAAAAATCACAAAAAAATACAAAAAATGATCGTATCGGCTCAAAATTTTAAGGGGTGGTGGAGGAAAGATCAATGTATTTTTAAAGCTATTTCTGACGTTTCTACCTCAATAAGTCTTTGATTGGTGGAAGTTTGAAAAAAAGGGGTCGAAATATGGCACCATTTACCCTTAATAAAAAAATGTTTCAGAAAAAAAGTATTTTCACTACTATCACAGAGAGAAATACAGTTTGAGTTGTGACCTTTTTTTTGAGGGGGGGGGGTGTATTTATTTATGAAAAAAAAGTGAAAAATTGGTCACTCTTTTCGAAAAACAGGTCACTTTTTTCCTCATAAAAACTAAAGTCACTATTTTCCCCCAAAATCTGTGTGGCATGCCTGCGCTATGCAAAAATATGCGAAATCGATATGGGTATCATTGAAAAGTATTTTTTCATCCTTACAACACTGTAAAATTGTCAATACCTGCTGTTAAATGCTGTGTTACTTCACCATTTGGCTGAAAAGGAAATTTTAAAAAAATCAAGACATTTTTACAGTCGTGTACTTACTTTTAACAAAAAAAATTCTAAAAATGTAAATTTTCGCAATAATGTTTGAAAAATATTCAAAATATGAAAAAAAAAAAAGGAAAATTGTCAAAATATGCTGAAATCTGCATTTTTGGCCGAAATATGCAAAAGATGCAAAATGAAATTTGGTTTCTCCACCTGAAAATTTCACGAATCGCGAAGATTGTTGAATAAGCACTATTACCTCAAATACAGAAAAATAATTATGCATTTAATATTTTTCCGAGCTCTGCTGATGTACATCGGTATCGATTAATTGATAGTTTTTCAATAACCTTGAATTGTTTCGTGTGCGTAGCCTTTGGATCGCGAACCTCCTAACGGTAATGAAAAATGGCAAGTTTTCGTCGAAGCCAGCGATATTGGCGGCCAAAGTGTCAATAAAAATAGTTTACTTTCAACCGTCGAATTGTTCATCAACCTGATCGACATCAACGATAACGCTCCAACTCTGGACTTGGTAAGTGAATTTAAAAAAAGTACCTATCTATCGAATATAGAACCGAGGCGAGATTCGGACGTTTCATTTTGTTTTCGCCTTCCTTCGCAGGGAACCGATCACGTTGTATGGAGAGAAAATCAGTCGCCTGGTTTTATTATCAAATTGAAAGCTACGGACAAAGACGGTCCGTCTAACGGACCTCCGTTCATTTTCGAATTGAGCCAAGATGCTGACAGCGATGTTCGAAACAGATTCGAAATTAGAGGTGAGTAAACGCGTCAAGTACATAGGTATATCGCTGTTTGCGGTACCGCACCGGCACGAATTTTCCGACCAAGCGATCGTATCGGCGCGTGAACATAGTATTCCATTCACATTCTCGATTTTTGTGCGGCGCTTTTTCAGAAGGTGATCTGTACGCGACAGTGACGTTCGATCGCGAAGAACAAAAAGAGTACGATATCCGAATTAAAATTACCGACAGTGGTAGTCCGCCTCAGTCCGGTGTCGACGTTTTGAAAGTGGTCATTGGCGATGAGAACGATAATCCCATGAAACAAGGTTCCAGTTCGATATTCGTGTATCTGTTTGAGGTAAATGACTATAAAGTGACTAATGTAAACGAATCGAAGAAGTGGTTGGTTGTCGAACGTTTTTCGAGTATTGAAATATGGTTGCAGGGCGCTGCTACCGATACGGACATCGGTCGGGTGTACGTCGACGATCCGGACGACTGGGACTTGGACGATAAGTTTTTCGAATGGGAACATTACGAGGATTATTTTTCACTGAACCCGAAAACCGGTATGATTACAATGAGTCACGGATTACCCGGAAAATCGTATATTTTGCGATTTAAGGTGAGTACGAGTGGTTGCCGTTATCAATCGCACGCATATTGACCCGCGTAGCGAAAATTTACTAATTCGCATGTCGGATTATCGAACGATGAGCAACATCCATCAGTTCCATGCGACGTCAATTAAGTTTTTTTTTCTCCTCGTCGTAGGTGAGTGAAAATCCAAAAACTACCAAAGCTTTTGATCCTCATTCGGTCACCGCTGCTGTCAACGTTACCATTAAAACTATACCCGAAGAAGCTGTAGATAAATCCGGATCGATACGATTCGAAGGTATCACCGCCGAAGAATTCGTCGTCAAAAATTCGGTACGTGGACCGATTACGGTTTTTCGTAAGTTGTCATCGATTTGTTTTTAATTTTTTTCTACGTTGTCGTTTCGCAGAATGAGGAAAGTAAAGCGGATATTTTGAGAACGCAGTTGGCTCAGATTTTAAATAATACCGAAGAAAATATCGATGTGTTTACAATTCTACATTCTCCGATCAATAATAACACGTTGACCCAGCTGGATGTGAGATTTTCGGCTCACGGATCTCCGTATTACGAACCGGAACGAATCAATTCCGCCATTATTAATAATCAAGACGAGGTACGTGTGTTTGAGAGTTGAATTTCAATCGTTTGTATTATTCGCGAAATTCGTATAAATATCCTATTATAAACTCGAGTACCAACTACCAGCGTGTTACGGGAGGCCTTTTCGATATACGATGGGTTTCGACTACAACTGAATATTCTTATTCCATATTAACTGTAAGTAACCAAAAATGAAGTTGGTCTTCCGATTTCTTTCCAGTTTTTTTACGAGTTCTCGATGGTCTAGTAAAATAATCATTATCATTGTTGCCTTGACCTTCCAGGAGGCGGGGGGAGGCAGGCTCGTAATTTTTATGCAATTGTGATTTTCTTGCCCCACTATCTAAATTTCAAAGTCCCTATAGTGCCAACTTTCTCGTAAAACTGGAAAAGGACAGAAATTTTGTCGAAATACCAAAAGATGAATCATCAAGAAAATGTTTCTCTGCTCATTATAATATCATGAATTTTCCAATAAAAAATTTTACTCTCGCTTCGCTCTGGTCAAATTCTTTATCGAGTGGCCAGAACGAAGATAAAACGCAGAATTGGGGGAAATTTTCGTGTTCGAAAAGAGTGAAGAATTTTACACCGAAAATGTTTATTGCCGGATGACCTTTGGAGTAGGTTCCAGGCTGCCGGAAACGAATCCGGCGTCAGATTTTCGATCGGAGGTCTCGTTTCTCTGATATTCGCGATTGAACATTGAAAAAAACCGATAGAAAAAAGCCAATGATCGCCTAACGAATGGCCGGATCGAAAATCTGACGCCGGAGTCGTGTCTGGTGACCTCGAATTTACCCATTGCCGAAGTCCAAGAGCAAACTGGAAATAAAAATTTTCGTGTTCCGAAATGTT